>CM028130.1:895317500-896567500 GCA_016271365.2 Neoceratodus forsteri | reverse complement strand
CACTGATGCACCCCAGTGCGATATTCAAAAGAGGAAAGTGCGTGGTATAAATCCTGATGCACTGGAGTGCATCAATAATGTATGTGGCAATTAGGGGGCGTGCTCCATGTGATTCCCCGCACATCCCGACATTCAGCCTGGATGCGGGAGCCCATGCAGGAGCAACCCCTACATGCACCACATACAGTTGTTCCCAAAAATAAAGGAGCAACTGCCAGCCATCCACAGGTGAGCTGCTGTATTGCAGGGCGCAACACGGCAGCTGCCAGCTGTCGGTGCCCACCCGAGCTCTGGCAGTACCCTCCGTTGGGTAGCACCCCCTAGCCTGATCACGGGCATAAGTATAAATAAAAGAAACTCCTATATCCCTGGTGGTCCAGTGGACCGCTCACAGCCCGATCGCGGGCATAAGTATAAATAAAAGAAACTCCTATATCCCTGGTGGTCCAGTGGACCGCTCTCAGCCCCATCAAGGGCAGAAATCTAAACAATAATAGATCCCATCCCTGGTGGTCCAGTAGTCCTCCCCACCCTCACTGGAGTCCCACCACCCTGCCCTCGGTCAGCATCGGTGGCAGTTCCTCAACCAGCCGCCTGGCCACCCACCGACGACCGTAGCATAGCTGCATGCCTAGCTGGTCCACAGCGCACTATCGGTGTGCAGACCATATTGTATTTCATAGTCCAGATATGTGAATGATCATTCACATTCGACTGCGTAGTACAGTACGGTTCGCATCGCCCATTGGTCCACGCTGTGGACCACTGGACATACAGCCGTACTGTACACAGTCAGTCGCCGGGTGGCCGGGCGCATGCGGGTGGGAGTTGCCACCCGCTGCTGACTGGGGAGCGGGTGGGGGATTCAGTGGGAGTGTGGGGAGGGGGGTGCCACTGGACCACCAGGGATGGGATTTATTATTTCTTTAGACTTCTGCCTGCGATTGGGCTGTGAGCGGTCCACTGGACCACCAGGGATATAGGATGCTTTAGTTCTATACTTGTGCCCGCTGATCGGGCCGTGGGGCACTTTGTCATTGCAGGGGTGTCGGGTCCCTGACGGCCGCAGCCTGGCAGGGCGCCTGGGGCAAGTTGCCAGATGGCGCATCTTTGCATGCAACCGGCCATAATGACATGCAATGGCCCCATGTGCATGTGCACTTTGAATATTGGGCGGTTGATGCACCTAGTGTAACGGCTACTTGCGCCAGCATATCCTGCCCTCTCTGGCCACTTGGCGCTGGTGCAGTGCCACTGTGCCATGCACAATGTGAATGGCCACAGAGTGATTTTCAATGGTGCTGAGCATGGCGCAGCACCATTGAATATCACCCTGTCAGCACCCTGGCACATCCCAGTTGTTACTGCGCTTTGGCTTTCGCCACAGCCTGGCACAGTCTGAATATCCCACCGAATGTTTACCATGGAATGACATGATTCAGTAATTCTGCTTATAGACTGTTCTCCCCCAGTGTGGGCACATTCAGTGCCCCTCCCCCTGATAACCAGGAACTAAATTTTATTTGTAGCAGGGTAAGCAGAAGAGATTTTCCTAGTAAGCAGGTAAGGAATGGAAGGGATTTTGCACTGTCTGTAAAGGAACACTACTGTACAAATAAAAGCAGTGAGTAGAACAATTGTTTTGTTTTGTTTTGTTTGTTTTTAATTTGCGTATGTGTGTAAGATAGGGATGATTGGGGAAAACATTTAATTATTGTTTTTTGTCTTACTTAAGGAAGTTTTATTTTAAGACATTGTTAAAGGTTTTTAGTGAGTAAAAGTGACAGCCATGTTTCTGATGACAGTTCAGTTCTTGGTACAGAAAGGTTGATTTGTTGACTGTGTGATGTTGTTACTAACAAGTCCCAGTCCTTAGTGTGAGCAATTATGGTGAAATTATTGCACACATTGCAGGGCCTATTAGCCAATGAAGTCGATTCACTATTATGCCCCCGTTTTAATGTGGATTGTTCCACTCTTTCACACTTTGCATGTTACATCTTTTTACAGCTATGCTGCCCTACATCAGTACAGATCGGTCAACTGAGTGCCACCAATTTATAATTATTTTAATACAAAAAGTACTGTTTACAGGACCAGCTTTCTGTATAATTGCCACTCTGTAGTTTAACTGGAGTTCACTTCTATATCTGATTTTAGTTCAACTCCTGTTTTAAATACTTCCAGAGTATAATGAAAAAAATAATAAAAATAATAATAATAATAACTTAATCACAAAGGGCTATTGCCAGCTTTGCTCCACTTTGGTTCCCCCTGCTGCTGATAGAGTTATGTCTCAATGGACGTCACTTGAACTGAGTTGGCTCTGGGCCATGACTGGGAAAGCAATCCAGCCAAGTACACTTTCAGTACAATTTGCCTTCACTTTCAAGGAGTTGGGAATACAGCTGACTTTGGCTGACAGTACACTTAGTGCAAAGTGTGGGGAGCACATACCATAAGTCAACTCTGAACCCAGCAAACAGGCTGCATGCAGACACCACTACAGTGTGTTTATTGATGAACACAGCTAAAGCAATGGAACACTGTCATGGGGGTTAGCAGTGCTATGCAGTCTCACTGGGGACCAGTAATTAGTTTTGAATTGTACATAGATTGTGATCCTCTAGCCTCAACCAGATGCAATACCTAAACTGTTCTGGCTGTTCTCTTCTTCCTTTCAGCTACTTCCGACTATACTACATTTCACTTTATATTCTACAACTGAGGTCAGTGGTTTGTCAAAAGTAAAACTTTCCAGCTGTTCCTGAAGGTAAAAAACACCCTTTTTTCTGCTTTGCTTTTTCTTATGAAAGATGTTTCATTGTTTATTTATTACTATAAGAACTTATTCAGCACTTAGAAAAAGATTCTTCACTAAGTTGTCGGAGCCACTCGTTACTATTTAGGGCTTCTGCCAACCAAAAATAGTTTTGCTGAGTACTATAGACTTAATAATTTTCTTAAATATAATCATACAGGCAGAAATTTCAAAAATGGAGGGGATTAACTGCACATTCATTAATTAAAATGGAAGTAAAGTGTTTTTATAGCTTCAGAAGTTACTTAAATATAGTTCATTGAGTCAGCGGACAATGAAAGTCATATTTTAATGCTTGTGTGATGTTTGATTTGGCCGTTCACTCTGGATCATGAATGAGACTACTGCCCTCATGAAAGTGCCACAGAACTCTGCCTTGTGGCCATAGGGATAGCCCTCCTCTGAATGAGGATTCCACTCTTGGACCAGAGTGACTTGGCCCAATAGCAAAAGGAACCTTATGGAAATGTGTCTGATGCCACTCTGTGAAGAAGAGACACCTAGTAAACAGTGGAGGATGGGAGGATTGGGGATGGAGGAAATAAGAGTCCATTTGGATGTAGGAGAGATGCCCTTTTGTGAAGTACAGGAGGAGGAGTGGAGTACGAATTGTCTGCTGCTATGTCCTTAAACCAGAGGATATCTCTCTTCAAAATGTAATGTTAGCTGATGTAATTGAAACTTTTCCAATTGTTGACTTTGGAAGAAAAGACAAACTTGCATCTCTAGGCCAAGACCGATATATCATGTATTGCTTCAGTGCTGTTCCGTATTGTTGCTGTATAATAACTGGGGAGCATTTGCTCCCATTGGGAAACCCAGTTATAATTTGCCATTATAACCAGCTGGTTATAATGGTGAACATGCACCAGTTTTCCTCACTCTAATCATACACACCTCCCTTGTGCACACACTTCATTCAGTGCACAGTAAATGGACTCATCTCATGGTGTTTTCAGAAGCTTCTTGAAATATAGTTGCTGTTCAGTTCCTAAATCTCTAGTTTCAGTGCAATTATGCAAAAAGGAAACAAGTAAACAGCTATTTAAACCATGCTCCATCCCAACCATACTACTGGAACCACTCCTGTCTACAATTGCTGGATAATGTTTTCAAGGTGAGAAAATGCTACCAAGCAGCTATATAAAACAAGACATGGGGCAGTGTGTAAAACTCAGATTTTATACACACCCTTGGTGACGAATGCTTATATAAACCTGTTAGGAGGTCTAAACCTCACTTTCAGATTCTTGATGATATTGGGAATGCAAGTAAACACAAACATGTTGCATTAGAAAAGGATAAATCACAGTTGCCCTAAGCAGTTCTTACCCAATACGAACCGGGAGCCAGTGCTAAGCGTTCCCTACACCTCGAGGTTTCTTTGTGTCTCTTGGGGTCTCTTCTGAGGTCTCCAAGGTATAAGGCTTGTGCATTACATTATATACCTATGATAATTACTATGGTTACTGTAAGATAGAAACATTTCTAGTTACAGAGATGAGCCCTATTGGCTAAATTAGAGGTGGCTCCACGGTCCAAGATAACATTATACAATTCTGTAAAGTCATCAGTTTGAGAACAAAAGAGTTCTTATACAGAGTCTTACATAACTCAGTGTAGTGGTACAAATCACCAAAAGGTGGCAATGCCGTCTTACATATTATAATTACTCCAAGGACACAGGTGTCTTGGCATCTTACAAGTAAGGAATGCACAGAAAATACATGGCAGAATATGTGTATTAGCAAGCAAAGCGTATTACAACAATATGCATTCATATCCTGACATCTACTCTTGTACGGTAGATGCTCTTAGCCCTTTATGTTAGTATAACATGTACTTAAGTGCTAGCTGTCTACGGTGTACCTCTGAGGGTACCAATTAGGCTGCAGAGACCTTGTGTAACAACCCCTCGAGCTTAGAAGGGCACAATTGACATTTAGTGGCAACAGCAACTGTGTGTGTGTGTGTGTGTGTGTGTAACTGCCTAGCCACTAAATTCACTCTGAGTATGGAGTGTGTTGCACATAATAAAAAAGACAAAACCTGCAAACAAATACAAAAACCAAAAAGGCTGAAAGGTGGTGTCCTTGGTTACCATAGCAACAGCTGGGCTTCTTGAAAAGTGTAGGTCCACTGCATTATAGGAGACCTATAACTGGGGATCCTTCTCCAGTGGATACCACAGCAGTGATACAGAGCATAGAAACATAAAATATGAAGGCCGATAAGGACCAACCAGTCCACATAGTCTGCCCATTTCCCTACTCGGCTTGGTAAGCACTACCCTTATGTGGACTGCCGTTCCTCTGCTTTGCTGCACAGCATAGTAGGATAGCGGAGCATAGACACTCCACTCATGTTTCCTTGCTGAAGATACTAGGCTGCTGGGCATTATAGCAGCACAGGCTAATGGAGAAAATAACATTTTGACCCTTTAAATGCTGGTCACTGGTATTAATTTAGACCCCCTGCCACTGGAAATTTTGGTGGAATATTTGGAAACCATGGCTCCGATATTCAAAAGTGCACCTGACAATGGGGCAGGTGGTTGCGCAGCACGACTGAGTTGCTCTTGAGCAACAAAGGGATATATATTCAAAATAGACGTGCCATGGTGCATCCCTTCTGAATATATCAAAGAATGCACATGGAACAAATACTGTGCATTGGCGCATCCCTCAGATAGACCTGGATACCGGGAATGGGAATGTGCAAGCGCAATTAGAGCTACACTGGGTGCAATATCCAGATATTCATACCTGGATATGCAAATGGGTCCATTATGCATGCAAGGTGCAAATGGGCCCATTTGCATGTCATTATTGCCCCATTTGCATGTGTTGTACAGGGCTGGCCAGTGAAATGCACCTGGTGCCCTGCACAGCATGCGGTCCCTTACAGGGGCCGCAGTAGTACCCCCTCCCCATCCCATACCACCGATCACTTAATAATAATTCCTTATATCCCTGGTGGTCCAGTGGTTCCCTCCCATCCCATACCTCCAATCACTGTAATATACATTCTTAAGATCCCTGGTAGTCTAGTGGTACCCCTCTTTCCCCATCCCGTACCTCTGATCATGTAATATAATCTCTGTAAGATCCTGGTGGTCTGAGTGTTAGCCCCTCCCTGCCCACCCCAATCACCAAATAACATGACTGAAATTGGTCCCTGGTAGTCTAGTGTTCCCCACTCCACCACCCACAGGTCCCCAGCCCACCCAGCCCCTCCCTGTCATTGGGGAGCATACCCACCTGCATACATCCATGGCTGCCTGCCAAATGACAGTTTAGAGTATGTGCTGCAAGCTCATTGGTCCACACTGTGGACCAATGGGCATGCAGTGTATACTGTAAGAGTCATTCACAAGTTTGTGAATGAATGCATTCATGAAGCTGTGAATGACTTACATTATGCACTGCTAGCTCATTGGTCCACAGTGTGGATCAATGAGCTTGCAGCATACTGTAAGCTGTCATTTGGTGGGCAGCCATGGAGGTATGCGGGTGGGTATGCTGCCTGATGACTGAGGGGGGGAGCTGGGTGGACTAGGGGTCCTGTGTGGGTGGGGGGACTACTTGACTACCAGAGATCGATTTTGGTTATGTTATTTGGCGATTGGGGTTACGGGGGGATGGGGGTACCACTAGACTATCAGGGATCTTACAGAAAGTATCTTATGGTGATAGGAGGTACAGGATGGGGAGGGGGGAACCACTGGACCACCAGGGAGTTTCATGGGTGCTTGTGTATGGTGTTCTGGGGGGTGCCACCCACGGCTACTGGCTGCTGTGATGCATCTTGCATTACAGCATCTCACCTATGGGTGGCTACCAGTTGACCCATTTTTTACAGGCTCAACTTTGTGCCCAGGTATGAGGCACATCTCTGGGATGTGCCTGCAGATGTGCTGCACATCCCAGGCTGAACATCAGGATGTGCTGCATATGCATGGGCATGCCCTCTTGAGATGTGCTGCATATGTTATCTTTGTGCCCCGGTGCATCAGGAATTGCGCTGCACAATTCCCCCTTTTGAATATTGCCCCAGAGCACATTTCTGGGGTTGCGCTGGTGCACCCCATTTGTACCAGATGCAACCCCTTTGAATATCTCTGCCCATATGTAAATTATAATATTTTGTTTTCTATTTGAGATATAACATTTTCAGACTATATTAGGTCCACTAGCTACAACCAGTTGCAAAATTGTTGTATTCCTGTTAAAGGAAAGTGAACAGCAACAGCCTAATCTTGTATATGTACTAGAGCTGTGCAGAAAGAGAAAATTCAGAATTTACAGAATTTTTATGACATTTCATGAAATTACACAAAATGTGGAATTTCTTCAGAATTTCATGGAATGTTTTCAAAAAGTACCCATCCTAACCTTGTTTATATTTCCTTTGATGTGCTATTATGCTCCCTTATCTTGTTATTTTATCCTATATTAACCTTATCTCCCTGTGTAACTGTTTGCATTACTCAAATTGTTTTCTGTTTTTTTTCTCATGATTTGTACACGACGTGGAACCTATGTAAAGAGCTTCCAGCTCAACTGGTATTTCCAAGACTGCAACAAATAAATAAAAAAAATTATTGGCCAGAGATCTTAAATTTGGCATGATCACTTGATGATAAATGTTCTAAATATGTGCCAAATTTTATGACTTTAGGATGCATTGTATCAAAATTATATATGCTCAAAGTCTGTAATTTTATTTTTTTGCAGGACATTTCATGAAAACTTTTATCTGCATATAACTCAGGTACCTTTGGAGCTAGACATGTGTAAATGAGAACAAATAACCTTTTGTAATGGTTATATAATCTTTCAGATATGGATATATTTGGATTAGAGATTTTTAAGTTACAGGGGTTCAGATTTTTACTATGTCAACATTTGTGGAACTTTGTGAAAACTCTCAAAAATGTGGTTGTTTGTAACTTCTCTGTTGTTGCAGGCATAGACTTAACATTTGTCGTACATATCCGATGTCAGTTTATCCTGGTGTCTAACACAACTGGATAAATTGGTTTAGCAGTTAGAAATTAACAGTGGAAAAAAAAAACAACAACAAAATATTAGTAGCATTTTCTCAAATATTTTTGGTAGCATATAGAGGAAGCATCCACAATTCTGTTTGTGGAATTTAACATTCACAATGCACATATCACTGCTTCATCATCTGATAGCTGGGCTAAGCTTTTTACAGTCCTGCTGTTTCTTTCAGGGTGACTATTTTGCCCTCCCCTTCTGTCTTCGCGTAGCCAGATCGACTCAGTAGAACTACTGATCCCATGAATATCCTTTTTGTTCTTTACAGTGACAAAATCCGTTAAAATGAGAGTTACCTACTGCTTTTCCTATAAATCTATCCTGTTGGAATAGCCAGACTTCTTCCCTGCTGGTGCCCCAGACATTGTCTTCCTTCACTACATCTTTTTGAGTCCCAGACTTGCATATATGTCAGGCTTATTGAATCATCAATTTACTGGGTGTTTTCCTTATATATCCTGCATTCAGGTTGGAATTGTTGACACTCTGTGCTTTCTTGCTCCTAGAGCCAGGGCTCTGTGATTTTCTGGGGTTCTAGTTCAGTTCAGGTTCTACAGGATGGGGTTCTAGTTCAGTTCAGTTCTAGCCTTTTTGTTATTTTTTCAGTTCTGGTTCAGTTCTTAAAAAAATAATTTCTTTAATATAAATAAAACATGAATAGTGTTGCATTTGTCAGACATCTTACTTTAATTCAACAATGTAAAATATACAAAGGAGAAAAAGAGCAAGACATTTTGTTGAGTACATTCAATACATTCAATAAATTAAGTAAAATAAAAAAAATTGTATATCAAATGCCGTTAAAAAGAAAGTTAAGTTAATGATGGCATATGAAAGTTTAAATATATACAATTTATTTAATTTAGTGTAAAAATCTGTTGCAAAGCAAGCACAGCCTGTTATAAGTAATAATGAGGTTACAAGAGACTACAATGTCTTAGCTAGTTCCCAAACAGACAAAACAATAGGAAACACTAAGTGCTCAATTAACTAAATTCACACATCTTTAACTTAAGTAATAGCAAAAATTTAATTCCATTTCACCTGCTATTAGCCTTCACATGTCCCAAGACTTCCTCATCATGCAGCTCGTTAAAGTAAATTAATTCCCCCTCTCTAGACACATTCCAGGTCTACCTTGCAATCGAAAATACAGTTGCATGTAAAATTAAAGTGACAGTATAATTTAATTATTAACCACATCAGTCCATCAAAATCATGACAGACAGCAGCATTCAGCATCCAGGGGAGGGAAAGGAAATACAGGAAACCTAAAGGTATAACACAGTTCTGCACTGCCCGCTGTTCACCAGACGGAAGCTTCACCCTTGACACGGGTGCGTCTGCTGCTTCAAGCAGCAGGCGGACCCTTCTGTCCTCTGGTTGCCTTCCTCGCTACACTGCCGCTGTTCACCAGACCGAAGCTTCATCGCCCGGCAGGTCGTCTGCTGCTTCAAGCGGCGGGCGGACCCCTTCTATCCGCCGGCGCCTTCCTCGCTGCACTGCCACCTGTTCACCAGACCCGAGCTTCACCCTTGACACGGGTGCGTCTGCTGCTTCAAGCAGCCGGGCGGACCCCTTCTGTCCGCCGGCTGCCTTCCTCGCTGCGCTGCCCGCTGTTCACCAGACCGAAGGTACGCTGCAGAAACTTGACTGTCCAGAACCATCGACTCTGCCTGCTGATGGGCTGCTGCAGTTCTTTAATTCTTTGCTACTGCTTTTCCTCTCAGGACCTTAAGCTAATGTTATATTCTGATTGTGGTACTTGTTAAGTCTCTCAAATTATCTTGTAAATCTAACTAAACACGAACCTAAAGCTTGTTTTAAGCAATTTGCACTGTAAGGGTAGTTTGAAGTGCAAGTTCATTTAGGCTGCAGGTTTGTAGATTGTAAAATCTTTTTGTTTTAGGTCCAGTGGTAAGCTACCCTGGATCAGAAAGTAAGTTTAAAGTGATACAGTTTTTCTGTTTAGACCAGATTCCATTTGGGTCACAGTTGTAGCTTTGCCCTGCAAATAATTCAATTTCTCTTTCACTTTCTGTCCTTCTGTCTCCTTGCTGCTTGAATTTTTCGCCCACCCCATCCCCACCTCAGCCTTTATTAAATACTCCCCTCCCTCAGCAACCCCTAGCAATGTTCATCCTCCTCTCTAATATTGCAAATCCTCTTAAAGATACAGAGTGCAGCTAATAGGCCTAACACTTGTTCTGTCTTGCCTTTAAAGACATGCTTGTAATGCTGCTGACCTTAACCAGTGCCTATCTGAAGACTTCAGCAGAGTCTCGGCCTGGATTACCAACCATAGACTGGTATTGAATCCTAACAAAACTTAGGCCATGCTCTTTGGTTCCACGGCCAAGTTAAAAGCCTCATCAGCTATGCTCAAAATAGCTTGTGATGGCGGCCCCCTGTTTCCAACAGTGAGCTCAATTAAATATCTTGGGGTCACCCTCGACCCACAACTTGACATGGGAAACCATATCCAAAACATCTGCAGAACCACCAGGTGTAAGCTTGGCCTTGCCTACAGGGCCAAATACAACCTGACTCCAGGAGCGAGGCTGGCACTTGCAAGGGGAGTGCTTCTCCCCTCCCTTAGTTATGGATACCACCTATTTGCCAGGTCACCTCAAATCCATCTTAATCGGTGGAACACGGCATATAATGATATCTGTCGGTTTGCACTTGCTGCTCCCAAACTCACCCACCGATGTGATCTCTATGACAAACTCAGCTGGCTCCCCCGGAATTCCTGATCCTTGGTGTGGAAGCTTCACCAGAAAGTGCTACCATGGGCATACCGTCGGGACTGGAGCATCTCCTCCCAAAACTGGAGCGCCATCCCTACCAGCTCAGGTCACAGACTGCCGAGGTTGTAAAGTTCCCCCTACTTGGACCCTTATGGGGGATCGTGACTTTGCTACTTTTGTGCCTAGGCTCTGGAACTCCATTCCAGACTCTGTTCGCTCTGCCCCTTCCCATGGGACCTTTCGCTCCTCCCTGTGGTCCCACCTAAAACAAACGACAAGATGTGACTGCTCCTAGTCTCTGTAATGTAATACTCTGCAGTCCACTATTGTCCACTCTGAGTCCATGATGGTCTATGAAATATGTATTCAGTGATTCTAATGTCTATCTATGTCCTGTAACAATTTGTACTATGTGTGGCAGTATCTCTGCCCTTATACAAGCGTTGTTATAGCTGTTTTTTACTGTATCATGCTGTTTCTCCAATGTTGCCATGTATGTATACTGTATGTTTTGTGCTCTCCCGGGTTGTTCCTGAAAATAGGCATACTACTTGTCTAGTGTACTTACCCGGTAAACAAAAGCTAAATAAATAAATAAATAAAAAGGCTAGGCTCACATTTGGTTCTGGTTCACCACCTACCTCAATTAGGAGGTTCTAGTTTGGTTCAGTTCTGATTGGAAATAAGCAGTTCTGGTTCTGTTCAGGTTCAGGTTCAGTTCGCACAAGAACCCTGGATCTACTTGCTCCAACTGGGGGATCTATCAGTGATGAACTACCCAGCTCAGCTGTCCATTTCTTGGTGAAACTATGCACCTATCTCCTGAACCTGGTGACCCCCAGCACTTCCTGCCTCTCATACCCATGTCCTTTAATTTGCACCCCCCAGATAAGGCTGAGTGAAATTAGCAAATTCTAGTTTTCTGGAATTTTCATGAAATTCCACAATTTTCACAAAGACCGATGGAATTTGACTTCAAGCACAGATTTTATTTTACAATTTCTGGCAGCAAGCAATTAATAAAATTGAGACACACAGTATCTTTGTGAGTCTAAGAACCCACCAAATTTAATGGCATTGCATTCTCTAGTTTTACAGTTTCAGGTGTTTATACATTTGCAGTTTACAATTCTTGCACAATTTAATTTTAAAATGTTGTGAAAGTTTGACTACTTTTAATTCAGTCCCATTTAAAGCTGTAAATATGAATTTTGTCAGAAATCACCATGAGGTATAATAGTTTACATATTTCAAATCTGGTTAAATGTGGATATGTTGTTTTAAAATTAGAGGCAAATAACTGAATTTTAAATTTTGGCAACATGTTTGGCAGGTTATAACTCACTCCCATTTAAAGCTAGAAATCTGAAACTCCGTACATATATAAATGTAGTGATGACCTGTCTACCTGTCAAATGTTATAACATTTCAAGAACGCTGTCACAATTATATTAAAATAACAGAAATCTAAATGTAAGTAAAAATGTCTGGCTGCCTATAACGCCATTCCTTTTGAAGCTTGAGACTCAAAATGTGGTACATACCCATATTGTATGTTTCTCTAAATCATGAAATTATGGAGAAATTTGAATAAGAAATTTTAAAGAAATATCTAAATAACAGAACATTTTTGATTAAATGTTTGGCCACCCATAACTCTGCCCCCTTTTCACCTATGACTCTGAAATTTGGACTCTTATGTAAGCCATTTCTAGATATTTACATAACAAATCTGGTGTCAGTTGAATGTGTACTTTTAAAAGCAAACTGACTGAAATGTAAAATATAATAAAATTCCACAGAATTTTAGTGTAAATTCTGCAAAATTCTGGGGAATCAGAATGGCAATTCTCAGGGCATTCTATGGGCAGAATGTTCTGGGTTGCCCCTGAAAAAGGGACTGTAATGGTTCCAGCAGGCCTACCCAGTTTTCAAAATTAAATAAATAAATAAATAAATATGAATTTTATATTATGCACAGCTCTAATATGTACCAAAAAAAAGCTATTTCCTATAATACTTTTTTTTATGTGCAGTCCACATGTTATACACTGTATGTTGATAAAACAAGATAACTGTAACTCAGATTATGTTTTTTTTAATAGTCTGGCAACTACTGTAAGAAACTAAAGTTATATTTTCATGTTATTTCTTTTTCTTTTACATCTCAGTACAGCAATGTACTATGTGCATCTGTGCAAAAAATCAGATCAAGTTTAGTCAATTGTCATAAACTTTCTTTCAAATACAGACTACATCAGCACCTCTTTGACTCGAGTAACTGTATGTGCCCCTGCTAAGCCATTGCAAGCAGTAGTAAACCACCACCAGCACCTAATCCCCTCCATTGTCAGTTCTGGATCGCCTAACCACAGCATTTCTACTACCATCCTACCCCCTATCTTTCCTGCCTATCACCCTGTCCTATATGCCCCTCCCCTGCAGCCATCCCTCTCCTTCTGTATCCACTCCCCACTCTGTCTGTTTCTCATCTTGACTCAGGTATACATTGTACAATGCCTCAGCATACTTTACCCATTGCCTTATGTTTGTAATTGTTTGTACAAACCTAGAAACATAGAATTTGACAGAAGATAAGGACTGCTTGGCCCACCTAGTCTGCCCATTTACCTACCTAATGGATAAGCTTCAGATCCTAGTTAACCAACAGCCTACTTCCTCCTACCCCCCACTAGAACTGCCTTATGTCTGTCCCATGCATTCCTGAATTCCCCCACTGTTTTTGACTCTACGACCTCCTCAGGAAGGCTGTTCCATGTATCCACAACCCTCTCTGTGAAGAAATACTTCCTCACATTACCTCTAAGCAGTCCCCCCATCTTCAAATTATGCCCCCTTGTTTTTTCGCATCTCTTTTTCTGAAAGATGCTACCCTCTTGGACTTTGTTGATTCCCTTGAGGTATTTTAAAGTTTCTATCATGTCCCTCCTCCCTCCTTTCCTCGAGGCTATACATCTTTAGTTCCTTTAGTCTTTCTTCATATGTCTTCTGATGCAGACCCTGCATCATTTTGGTTGCCCTCCTCTGGACAGCCTCCACCCTGTCTATGTCTTTGCGGAGATGGAGTCTCCAAAACTGTACACAGTACTCCAGATGTGGTCTTACCAACTGTCTGTGTAGAGGGCCAACAACCTTTTGTTTTCTACTGGTGATTCCTCTCCCTATGCATCCCAGTATCCCCCCAGCCCTCCTTACTGCCTTCTCACATTGCTGGCCCACCTTTGGGTCATCTGATATGACTACCCCCAGGATCCTTTCCATTTTTGTTGTTGTCAGTATCTCACTCCCCATTGTG
The DNA here is from genome assembly GCA_016271365.2 of Neoceratodus forsteri. Taxonomy (NCBI): domain Eukaryota; kingdom Metazoa; phylum Chordata; order Ceratodontiformes; family Ceratodontidae; genus Neoceratodus; species Neoceratodus forsteri. Next base: position 896,553,550 of record CM028130.1, on the reverse strand, counting down.
TACTCTTCCCCTGGGTTTTTGTTTCCCAGGTGCATTACTTCGCACTTCTTTGCATTGAATCTAAGCTGCCATACATTTGACCATTCCCCCAACCTTGCCAAGTCCCTTTTTATCTTTTCCACCCCACTTTGTGTATCAACCCTGTTGCAAAACTTTTATGTCATCTGCAAAGAGACATACTTTCCCTTCAGTCCCTCTGCAATACTTATAAAGACATTAAAAGGACGTGTCCCAGTACTTGAACCCTGTGGTACCCACTAGTAACCCTCCTTTCTTCACTGTGGACTCCATTTACTATTACCCACTGTGTCCTGTTGTCCAACCAGTGTTTACCCAGGCTACCACCTAGGACCCACTCCCAGGCTGGCTAATTTGTTTATTAATCTTTTGTGCAGGACTGTGTCAAATGCCTTGCTAAAGTCTATGTAGGCCATGTCCACAACCCCTCCCTAGTCTACTGCTTTGGTCACCCAGTCAAAGAAATCAATTAGATTTGTCTGACATGACCTTCCCGCTGTGAATCCATGCTGCCTTGGGTCCTGTGCCCCACTGGCCTCTAGGTACTCAACAATTCTTTCCTTCAGAAGTGATTCCATCATTTCCCCTACCACTGAGGTCAAACTGACAGGTCTGTAGTTTCCTGCCTCTGTCTTGCTCCCACTTTTGTGAAGGGGAATCACATCCGCCTTCCTCCAGTCCTCAGGTACCACCCCATCCTCCCATGATTTATTAAAAAGGGTAGTCAGTGGTGTTACTAGTTTTTCTCTTAGTTCTTTTAACATCCTGGGATGAATCCCATCAGGCCCCATTGCTTTATCCACCTTCTATTTTAAGAGTTCTTTCAAAACCCTTTCTTCTGTGAAAGGCCTAATATCAACCCCCCTATCCAGAGTGCTTCTATTGATCAGATTAGGTATTCCCCCTGCTTTTCCATTGTGAATACTGAGCAGAAGTATTCATTCAGTATCCCTACTTTTTCACTGTCGCTCTCTGCTCAACCACCTTTCTCTTTGTTCAGCCTCAGTATCCCTGCCTTAGTCTTTCTTTGCTCCCTAATGTACCTATAAAAGGTTTTATCCCCCTTCTTAACCGAGTTGGCTATCTTTTCCTCGGTTTCGGCCTTTGCTATTCTGACTGCTTTACCCGCTTCCTTCTGCTTTAATTGATACAACTCTCTGTTCTGCTCCTTCTGTGTTTCCTTATACTTCTTGAATGCTATCTTTTTTCCCTTACCTTCCCCGCCACTTCTTTTGAGAACCATAGTGTTTTTTTCTTTCATTTTGATTTGTTTATTTGCTTCACACAAAGACTTGTTGCCTCTGTGATGTCAGTTCTGATGTTTCCGCATTGTTGCTCCACCCCACCTTCTTGCCTGTTTGCTAGTGCTTTTCTGAGGCACTCTCCCATTTTGACAAAATCAGGCCTCCTGAAGTCCAGTACCATCACTTTTGTGTGGCTTGACTCTACAGCTAAGTTTATCGTGAACCACACTGTTTGGTGGTAGCTTGTTCGCTGATGGCTACCCACTTCAAGATCAGAGATCCTCTCTCTATCCCCATTTGAGAGTACCAGGTCTAAGATTGCTCTCTCCCAAGTGGGTTCCAAAACTATCTGTCTGAGGCATGCCCCCTATAGGGCATCGAGAATGGCCCTGCTCTTGGATATGGCTTCAGCAAAGGTGCTCCAGTCAACATCTGGCATATTCAGGTCCCCCATCAGCAATATCTCCCCTTTCTCTGCCATCTCAAGGATGCCTTCTATCATTTGCTTGTCCATTTCCTCCCCCTGAGATGGGGGTCTGTATACAACCCCTGTGCAGATTGTGGAGCCATTTCCAGTCTCCAGGGTGACCCAAAGTGCCTCCTTTCCTCCCTGTTTACCCTTTAGTTCTGATGCTTTGATCCCTTCCCTTACATAGAGAGCTACTCCTCCTCCTCTTCTTCCCTCCCTGTCCCTCCTGTAGATTGTGTACCCTGGTATGTTGACATCCCAGTCATGGTTCTCTGTGTACCATGTTTCTGTGACTACCACAATATCCAGGCATCCCTCTTCCATCAAGGCCACCATTTCAGGGAGCTTTTTACTTAGACTATGGGCATTGGTACTCATTACCCTCCATGTTTTATGGCATAATTTCCTTTTGACCCATCCCTGTCCCTACTGCCTTTGTCTTTTTCTCCATTTACCCCTGCCCTTCTCCCTATTGACTGCTCTATTTTGGTGTTAACCTCACTAATTACCCTGATTTTTTTGGGGGGGCTAGGATTTTCCTTCTCCTCTTCAGTGCCTCCCCCCTTGGCTAGTTTAAATGCTTGCCACTGAAGTATTTAAACCTATCACCTAGGATCCTGGTTCCTCTCCAGAATAGATGCAGACCATCACGCCTGTATAGGCCTGTATCCCTCCAGGTGGACCCCCAGTCCCCAATGTACCTCATATGTGTATTGTCCCCAGTCTTTGTATCCGCTGTCTTATGTAACTGACATGGAACCTTAAAAGAACATCCACTCACAGGTGTTTTCCAAGATCTCAATAAATAAATAAACTGTAATGCAAATCTTTTTATTAGATGGAGACTATTGTAAGTACAATAAAAGCATCGAATACCATAATTCTTTCAGGTAGATGTCCTTTTTTCATTCCTAACATGATATTTTATGATTATACATCTTATAACTTGTGGTACAAAATATGTTTATAACTGTAAACTCAGCACAGAACTTTAGAACTAGCCCAGCACCCAAACTGAACTATATTTTTCTACAGCTTTTGTGATGTTGTTTCCCCTCGACTTGTTTATGACAAATAACATCTGTAATGGATGAAGGTTTACATGGGCAAATCAGAAGTGTGTTACATAAATGAAAACAACTTTGCAAAAATAGTCCTGTTTTATTAGTGAAGTGTTAATTTAGCCACTGTGAATATGGCCAATAAAACCATTAGAGGAAATATCTTGGTGACTGACATGAGTACTTGGATAACTGTAGTCAGTATTTACAAGGCAAGATACCTGCAAATGCATTCACATCATCCATTCACAGTAATGTGCCTGAGCCGGAGATAGAACCTGTGGAAAAAAAATGTTTCACAGCTCTCTAGCATCTGTTAGTGCAGATTTAGACACAAGAAATATGGTCAAAAACACTGTACCAAGTATAACACTGGACCAAACTGGTTAACCCAAGCAGCAGGAAAACAGTATTCACAGTTTATGAAATAAGTTTCTTTAGTCTGAATGTGACAGTTTGTCTGGTTCTCCACAATCCTTTACTGTGTGATATGTTTTGAAGCATCTTCCCACGTGAAGTGTAACACTGCAGTCAGGCCAGTAGTACTGAGTTTTAGAAGCTCCTTCACATGTTCATCTCTTATGTTTTGAGTCACCAGCTGTTAGGGAGCGTGAGGCCTTAGCAGAGCAAATCCTGCAAAGTCTGGTAGGGTTCTTATTTTTTTTTTTAGTTTAACAATTTTTATTATTTTATTATTTGATAGACACACACATCTCAAGATAATCAAAGCCCGGCCAGGCCCCATCTATTGAAGGGAGCGGGACCGCAAGGATAGACAAAACAATACATTACAGTACATACAAAGATCCATAGGTGCAGGCCGCAGGAATACATAGGAGGACCTAACATTACATGTTAAAAAAGAGAAATGGTTAATGCAAAATCAGCCTGAGTATTTTGCACCTCGAAAACAGACAATACATGATACACTTAATAACCATCCGACTAGGGTAAAATAAGATGGATTGCTGGATCAGAGCCATAGCAGGTACAGCATGTGTGTGCCTAAACAGGATCCAGTGACCATATCAACTATATACAAAATGGCAATCTTCACTAGCTGAAGGGCAGTAAAAAGGAGTAGCCTGGAGTCATGATAAGAAGGGGGCACCACCTCCACAAAAAGTTAGCAACCTGAGCCAGTAGGACCGGCATGTTGAGGGGTTATTCGAGAGGGGACATTATGGCAGAATTTAGATTGCAGGAAGGGTGACCAGCATTTCTCAAAATGGGCTATAGAGCCAGCCGCGACGCTGGAGATCCTTTCAAACATAGCCCCCTGGGCTAGTGCCAGTAAAATATCTTGAAAGGATGGCATCGCAGAGGATTTCCAATTGATTAAAATAAGTCGTTTGGCCACCGCCCCAACAGCAGTAACCCATAGGGCCCCAGGATTGGATTTAGGGACATTCGGCTGTGCACATCCAAGAAGCAAAAGGGGTGGATCTGGGTTTGTGTCTGGAAAGATTTGCTGCCACATACTCCTAACTGAAGACCAGAAGGGGTGCAGCATAGGGCAGTTCCAGAGAACATGAAACAAGTGCGCCCCCCCCTTGCCACATCTCCAACAATTATCATTTGTCAGGAGACCCATCTTGTGGAGCTTAGTAGGGTCCCTATAGTACCTGTGACTGGTCTTGTTCATAATAAGACGGGTGCACCCATCCTGACAGGCCTTATGTGCTCTGAACCAACTGTGCCTCCACTGCTGGTCCGAGCTTGAGACCTGAAGGTCTCTTTCCCATTGCGCTTTGGCCCGCTGAGTGGGGTCTGCGGTAGCATCCCTAAGGGCGGAGTAGAGCAAGCTGGCCATCACTTTGCACTTCTTCCCCCAGACAGCTAATGGGTGAGGTAGGTGCTGCCCCCCTCCATCTCGTGGAGCATTAGGCAAGTGAGTAATAGCATCCCTAATCTGCAGGTATCTCCAGAAATGAGATTGAGGGAGATCAAATCTTTCTTTCAGTGACTCAAAAGTATCTAAGGTGATATTGTTGGGAAGCAGCAGATCCTGGATCCAAGTAATGCCTTTTGGCCTCCCAGTATTTCCAGTGAATGGGAGACCTCCCTATCTGAAGGGCTGGGTTGCTCCACAAGGGCATATATCTCCATGGGGTTGGGTCATGGCCCAGGATTGAGAAAGCTTGTTTCCAATACAGAATAGAGACCTGCATAGGAGGAGAGAGGACCTGGAATACTTTCTTCTTGTTATAGAGCACCACTGCCGGTGAGGGGGTCTGGGCCAGCGACGCCTCTAAATGGAGCCAAGTTGGAGAGGTCAGACCGATCTTGGTGAGCCATCTGATAGTTTGAGAGATAATGAAGGCCATATGGTATCTTTTAAACCAGGGAAGGCCCCATCAACCCTTACTCCAATGTTGGCCAAGCTTGTGTTTACTGAACCGGGGCAGGGCCCCTTCCCATAGGAAATTCCCCACTAATGTATCTAATTTCTGAAACCATCTTTGGGGGATAGCCATGGGCAGGTGAGCTAATAGATATAGTACCATGGGGACAGCCATCATTTTGATGGAGTCAATTTTGCCAGCCAACGACAGTCTTAAGGCCTTCCACCTCTCCATGTCCTGTTTAAGGGACTCTAATAACATCGTAAAGTTAGCAGAGATCATTTTCCCTATATTGAAATGAAGAATAATACCCAAATATTTTATGCCATTAGGTGACCAGTAGGGGCCTCTATTTATGAAGTCTGTCCCAGGGGTCTTGGGATTCAGTGGGAGCACCTCGGTTTTGGAGTGATTGATCTTAAGTCCCTATACCTCGGCAAAGGTAGCCAGAATCTCAAGGATACTGTCAATCACTCCAGCAGAGGCCTCCGTAGTGATAAGCAAGTCATCAGCATATAAGAACGTTTTGAAGGTGCTACTACCCACTCGAATCCCAGGAATGTAAGGTGATTCCCTAAGAGCAATGGCCAATGGTTCAATAGCCAATACAAAAAGGAGAGGGGAAAGGGGGCACCCCTGCCTGGTACCTTTTTTGAGAGAGAAGGATGGAGACATGATCCCATTTGTTAAGACCGAGGCCATAGGGGAGGAGTATAGCAATTTTACCCAGGAATATAAACCAGGGCCAAAACCCATTTTAGAGAGAGTATGAAACAAAAAAGGGCCACTGAACAGAATTGAATGCCTTTTCAAAGTCAATTGCTAGGGTCACGGAGGGTTTACCAGATAATGTAGTATGACGTACCAGTGACAGCAGCATTCTATGATGGTCTGAACCTAGACGCCCCTGAATAAAACCCGCTTGGGAAGGGTGGATCAGATCACTCATAAGATGCTCTAGCCTACTGGCAAGAAGCCTGGCCAGGATTTTAGCATCCGCATTAATAAGGGATATTGGGTGGTAGCTAGCTGGGAGTAGAGGATCCTTCCCCTTTTTCGGCAGCACTGTGATAGTAGCCTCCCTCAGGGATGGAGGGAGAAAACCTACCTATAGTGAATGACGGAACATCCTAATCAGGTAAGGGGCCAGATTAATTCCCTTTAATTTGTAAAAATCAACAGGGAGGCCATCCTTTCCTGGGGCTTTCCGAGAGTTCAGGGATACAATGGCCTGCTCCACCTCTGCCTCGGTGATAGGTGCCTCCAATAGTCTAGCATCAGAAGCCTTGAAGCGGGAATAGGGAGTTCGCCCCAAAATTTTGAATACTCAGGGTCGGAGGGTGGAAACAGAATATAGAGCCTCGTAAAACTGAGCCATGATTTTACTTATCCCCTTATGGAGTGGGTCGAGACCCCATGTATATCTTTCAGCGCATGGATGGTACAAGATGCCTGTTGTTGCTTAAGTCGATAAGCCAGAAGTTTACTAGCTTCGCCCCCTTCCCAGTAGGAATGATGCAGCCGTCTGAGATTTAATTCCTCCTGTTGGGACAAGTGGGCATTCAAAGAAATCCTGGTGCTATTCAGCTGCACTAATAAGGACTGTGATGGAGTTGAAGACTTATATTGGGCTTCCAAAGATGCTAACTGCTGTTCTAAAGCCCTTTGGTCAGCTTGGCACTGCTTCCGCCTAGCAGAGGCGTAAGCAATAATTCTGCCCCAAATGGTGGCCTTAAAGGCCTCCCAAAGCGTTAAGTCATTCACTTCCCCATTATCATTGGATTCCAAATAATCCTGTACCACAGGCCCTAGCCAGCGAGAAAAATTGGCATCCTCAATTAACAGGGGGTCCAGCCGCCATATGGACGTAGGGATGGGGTCAGTGCCCAATTGGATCCTGAGCTCTATGGGCTCGTGGTCTGAGACAAAAATGGAGTGCATATCAGTGCTGGTAACCATCTCATAAAGGCCTGATGAAAGAAGCCAGAAATCAATCTTGCTAGAAGATCCATGGACCTGGGAGTAGCAGGAGTAATCATAAACTCCTGGATGCATAGTTCTCCAGGCATCCAGCAACGTATGCTCTGACATTAATGCCTGAACCGCTTTGAGTGCCTGCCTGTGAGGTTCAAGAGTTTTGTTGCTTCTATCCATAACAAAGTCTAAAACTAAGTTAAAGTCCCCACCCATAACTACCGGAGCACTAACACCATTAAAATCGGTAAGGGCCTGGTTTAAAGTGAAAAAGAACTGAGGGCAATCTTGATTGGGGGCATAGAGATTAGCAAGAATCAAAGAACCCTCAGGGGTCTCTAATTCTGCCAGGATCCATCTTCCCTCCTTGTCCTGTTTATGACGCTTCACTTTCCACCCCAAGTTCTTGTGAAGTAAAATAGAAACTCCCCTCTTATGGCCATTAGCTGTGCTATGGAGCTCCACGCCAATCCATTCCCGCTTGAGCTTCATAGCCTCACATGAGGACAGTCTTATCTCTTGGAGAAACACCACCATAGGTTGCAACTTCTTTAAGTGGAACAATACTTTTTTGCGCTTAACTGGTGAGTTGAGCCCCCTCACATTCCAAGAGACAAATCTAGTCCCCATGTGACCAATAAGCTAGCATGGCTGAAGGGAAATACAAGAGGAAGCCCCACCCAAGTACACTGTGCCCAGTAGACCCAGACTCCCTATCCACTCCTATAATAGCAGAAGTAGCTCTAGGATTCAGATTGCCATAAGAGTACATAAAACAGCATTGTACAACAGTATATCCATGGGCAAAAGTTGCCCTTAACAAGCAGAAAAATAACCTATTACTGACTATCCAAAAAACAACCATACCCTGAACCCACCCCCACCCACTACCCAAACCCAGAAACAGTTCCATCTGAGACCAGCAACCGCTGAACGTATTGACCCACCAGAGGCCCAGATACCAGCAGAGGTTGCTGGGGTAGTGTACGGAGACTACACTAAACAGAGAAGACTCTCAAATCCAAGATCACCCACCCCGACCCCCAACATCAATTGAGTCCTACCCACAAAGTCACTGCTAGATAGAGAGAGAAAAAACACACACAAAATGCCCCCAGCTCCCTTGAGGGAGCCAGGCAGTGAGATAGTCATTGTCACGCCGGGCTAGTCTGCACATGAGTCTGGATATTCCACATGTAAGGGAGTGCACTCAGCAGTCCAGTGAGGGTCCTTCATAGTCCTGATCCAGAAAACCGAAGAGATACAGATATTGAGAATGCTCCCTTCTAACCAAACTTCAATTAGGGAAAAGAAGGGAACAAAGAAAGGGATCAAAGGTGGAGCAGCTTGATAGCAGACTTATACCACAGGGGCATCATAGGCAGCATATGCCAGTCCGAGAGAAGGGCAGCAGAGAGATGAACTGGGAGGGCTTCAGCCCACGGCCACCTTAACTGGGAGCACTTCCTCCGTAGGCTTAAATTCCTGCTGATTATTCAAACTATGTGGAGCATCCTCAGAGGGGTCTTGAACCTCTGGCTTAGAAGTGATCCTGAGACCTTTGGACCCCGTAGCCCTAGAGGGAGAAGAACGGGAGGGCAAGGGGGAGGTAGCCAGGGAGCCTTCCATTGACAGATCCATCAGCGGCTGATATTTAATGTTACTCATGTCTGGCTTGTAAGAGTCCTGAGAGGCAGATGACTCCGAGCTTCCACTATGGCTCCTTGACCGGAGACGAGGAGTCTTATCGATGTGTAGCCCCTTGAGCCTTTGTCGTCTCCTATTCCTTCATTTACCACTACCGCCCAAGGGCTTAGATGGAGATGGAGATGGGTAGTTATGGGTACACTGGGTCAAACTGTGAATCTGGGGGTTGTGGCCCAGACCCTGTGGTGTTACTTCCATCGGCATGGGCCTATTGTGAGGAGCCAGTGAGCCAGAGGGTTCGCACAGACGGCCCCAGGGCAGTTTGGGGGCCTGCTCCGAGAGGAACTGCTCCACAGCAGTGGGGTTGTCGAAGATTCTGAGAGCCCCATTTTAGATGATTTTAAGCGAAGCTGGGTATCGCAAGGAGTATTCGAGCCCCAATTCAGCACAGGCTCTGTGGTCAGCTGTGAAGGCCCGACGTCTATTAGTAACCTCCTGAGAGTAGTCAGCAAAAATCTGTATTCTATGCCCTTTCCAATGTATCTCCTTTTTGGTACGTGCCAACTTAGTAATCATCTTTCAATCTTGAAAACCGGAGGAAGCGAGCCAGGATTGTGCGGAGTGAGCCCCAGCCTCATGGCGAGGCGTCAGATTCTATGGGCCCTATTGATTTCAATTGAGCCTTATCAGGCCAGTCCAGCAAAGCAGGCAACTCTTTTGCAGGAAACTAATGGCGCCGGTTCCTTCACACCCTCTGGGAAGCCCACTATCCTCAAATTATTCCGCGACTCTGATTCTCCAAATCCTCCACCCTGCCCCAAAGTAGTTGAATAAGGCGCTCCTGTTCCTGGAGCTAGAGCTTACTTTGCCCATCCATCCTCTGCTTCGCCAGTCTATGCTTCAGTGATACACGCCCATTGAGCCAAATCCTAGATAACAATGCATTTTTGCGCCACATCAAGTTTGTCCTTACTGCTGTAAAATCTCAGAAACATTTGGCTGATTTCGGCATATCACCCTGGTGCTGGTTAGTCTGAGTTACCGACTCCATCTAGTCGAGCAGTAGGCCTTATTGTTCGAACCCCGCGCAACGGTGGGAGATAGCCACGAACCAGATCAGCTGAGAGTGCAAAACCTCAAATCTCACCATGCATGAACTACCTGGGCGTAGATACCAAATAAATCACGCCAATTTGGGTAGAAGAACTGCAGATAAACAGGTGGATTATCAGGGGTTAGGCAGGAGCTCAGAGTTGGAGGAAGTCCTGACCAAATTGCAAGAGTTCATCATCCACCCAGGCATTGAAATCCCCAGGAATCAACCATCTGGGGGATCCCAATACCATGCTGTTGATGAAGTCCACGACTTCCTGCAGGAAACCTTTCCCACCTCCTTGTGAACAGTAGAAGAGAAGTATCCAGCACCCTACACCTCCACCCACAATACATTCAAAGGAGTTGGTGGTCACCACTGGAACATCCATAATGTCCAGTTCCAACACTCCTATGATCCATTCTCAAGCAGTGTATCACTGAGTACCTGGCCGGAATTGCTGAGGCCCACACTGGACCAACATTTTCATCCAGCCAGGTTTTGGTGATGCAAGACAGGTCCACTGACCCAACAAGATCTGCTATTAAAGCGGTATTGTTCTTAATGGACATGGCATTGCATAACACCATCTGAGTAGGATGAGCGACCAAGGAAGACTGCATCACTTGCCTGTATGAAGCAGAGCCCTTGGGTATGGGAACCAGACATGGGGAACCCCTCTCCTGGACCCATTTCACTCCAGGGTGTCTCCTTGTTCCCACTACCCTACGCCCGCTCCTTTCCATTCCCCCTCCAGACTCAGCTCCCCCCCTCCTCCACCTAACTATCCCCAGAGCCTGACACACCCTATATGCTTCTGGGGACAATGGAGGACAATTAAAAGGGTGTAGGTCCCTGAGCCTGGTAGGAGAATAGTGTCTGACTGTCTTTGCACCTTCCCAGCCCATCCTTACGGGCAGATAGCACACATTACAGTCTTCAAAATCCACTCAAATATTCCCACACTCCACACACATACACCCAATTCAAAACACCACACAATAATACTCCACACACCCACACTAATCTACACACTCAAACCCCCAAGCCCCACAAAACAAGCACACACACACAAACACACACACACACACGCACACTCTATCATATACCATCCACACCCTTAAATAACCCCACAAAACCCACAATAACTTCTACCCTCTCTTAACACAATAGCTCCAAACTATTTCAAAAGAATAACTCACTAAAACACATAAAAAACAATAAATGTAAAATTAAATAGTCTTATGGCAGAATGTCCATTTTTTTACAGATCAAAAGAGAGAGTCATTTAAATCTCTTAAACCTGATTTTACAGAATGTCCATCAGAGCTCCCACCTCTTCAGGGCAATGACCAAATAAATGCTTCAAACCAAAGTCCAGCTCTCACTTTAAGCTTTAGAATGAGCAGAGTTTATCTGAAAGTTGAAAAGGTTTACAGGCACTCTCACTGCCTGGAAGTTATGAAATATAACAAGTCCAAAGAAAGAAATCTTACCATCAGTGTGGAGTCCCTCCAGTGGATTCCATCTTGGACTGAAGTGGTCTTCTCCCAGTGGCTCTTCTTTTTTGGTATCTTTTCACTCCTGGTGTTCTTGCAGTGATAGCCCACCACACAGTAGCAGGCAGGAGTGCTAGTTAAGAACAAAAGGAGGGCCCCCCAACACTCACCTCAGGAGGCAGTCACCCCGTCCAGATGAACCCACAACTATGGTACTTGGCCCAGGGTCCTGCTCACCAGCAGACCCCTGAGAAACCTAGGGAATGCCAATAACCTGCATCTACCCTCCAGTAGACCTGAACCAGGGCTTCCCATCGTGGACCTGGCACACAGCAATTGCCCCCAGGCAAGTTAGGGCAGGCCCTCCCAAATGTTCCCTCCAACCTCGAGATTTGCTGGTACTAACAGAACTTCAGTGGACTCCAGGAAAAACATCACCACACACAGTCCACTGATGGTGATACACCGATGTTGTTCCGATACAGAGTTCAGTTGCCAAAGATTCTCATTAGGTGTTCTGGTTGAACCACCCTCCTTCATTGGTTCCTCCTCGATGTCTCAGGACCTCCTTTCCATAAACCAAATCCACCACCGAATTCAGGGACTCCACCAAAAACCCTCAAGGCTCCAACTCCAGGGATACTACCGGCAGGTAGGGCCAGTTATGAATGGACATACAAATGCTAGTGTTTTTAATTTACAACGCTAGTGATGAAACAGGAATTTTGTTATATGGAATAAGCAACTCTGTTTCATGGGCACACAGGAGAGAACATTTCAAATTCTAATCTGATAATCCCATAGACACTATACCTACTTTGCTAACTCACTTCAAGCCTGACTAACTGCCACTAAAATAAACTAACGTAAACTAACAAACTAAAAGCAAAGTTAAGACAAAACAAAATTAAAATAACTCTAAAATAAATGACAGTGCTGCTGCTGCTACTGATGGCTAGCCCAGCGTGGCCACCATCTTGAATCAATTGCAGTAAAAATGAATTGCCTTCCTGCCTAGCATCATGCATTAGGTTGTTGGTTAACTAGGATCTGCAGCTTATCCATTAGGTAGGGAAATGGGTAGACTAGGTGGGCCAAGCGGTCCTTATCTGCCATCAAATTCTATGTTTCTATGCCACTTTTGGGGCTGTTATCATTATTTGCCCTGACTCACCCCATGCCACTTCTGCTGCCTTTGTCATTTTTATTTGCCCTGCCTCACCCCCTTACACTTGTGGTGACTTTATTATTTTTTTTGCTCTGTCTCACCCTGTTACACCTGGGGTGCCTTCATTTTTTTTTATTTGGCTGGCCTCATCCAGTTCCCATTTTATCTGCTCTTATATTCATCTGTATTGTGCTGCTTGTATTATATACTGTAAATAGGCAGTGCTCAGGACACACACCTTCCATGTCTGATTCTAATTCTGATGATAGGAGTCTGAATTGCAATTGAACATTTCTTATATGTCTACTCTTGAGTCATCATATATACAATAACAAATGATTGTTTTTGCTGTTTTGTACATATTCTGAATTGCTCAAGGTTTTTTCCTCTCCTTTCCATTCCTTTTCTCTTCCCCATTCCTTCTTTTTGTTTTCCTTCTATTTTGTTTTATATGGCTGCCTTATATTTATTTATTTAGCTTTTGTTAACCAGGTAGCTACACTAGACAAGACAATTGCCTATTTTCAGGTACGACCCGGGAGAGTACAGGAATAATAGATTTAGGTACATACAATGACATTGTACAAATTAGACATGTTACAGTTCATGTGAGGATACAGATTCAACACAGCATACGAAACATGGTAAGGCATAGATTATACAATATTAACATAACAAGAGATAAACACCTTATGGGAGATAAGCGCAGTAATATTACAGATTCAACACAGCGTACGAGCATGGTAAGGCATAGATTATACAGTATTAGCATAACAACATAAACACCTTATGGAAGCCAAGAGCAGTTCCAGGGGCACAGTATTGAAATCCTTCAGGTGTGACACCATATAGCTTAGCAACCTCTTGGAGTGTGGTCTTTTGTCCAGGAGTAGTTCCAGAGCAGAGGAGTGCTGTGATGGATCAATTCACGGTGGTTTGGGGGCAGCCACAGGCTGAGGCAAGTTTGAGATGGTTCCATAGGGAGGAACGGAGACACATCTGTGAGTGTGCAGCATGGACCTGGGGAGGGAAGGAGTTCCACAGTCTGGGAGCGAATGCAGCAAAGTCCCACCCACTCATTTGAGTCTGTGTAGACAGTTTCTTGAGGAGGGCCTGTCCCTGGGACCTGAGAGAGTAGGAAGAGGAGACAGACGGAACAAGAAATTTCGCAAGCCGTAGAGGGGTGCCAGTGCCAAGGACCTTTCCAGTGAAGCACCCTAAGATGACGTCTATGTGGTTAGTGGGTGAGAGCCAATTTAGCTTGCTATAGAGGTCACAATGGTGAGTGAGATGGGGGGCAGCCAGCGCAAAGCAGCAGACATTATTGTAGGCAGTGGACCACCTAGTGAGGTGGACTTTGGATGAGCGGGTGACCCAGAGGAGCCCATAGCAGAGCGAGGGCAGGAACACCCCTCTGTATGACAGTGATGCAAGCATAAGTGTTCTTATTATTTAAACATTTAAAATCTAAATGTTTGTATTTATACACATGGGTGTCCTTTTACAATATTTTAGTATTTTTTTTTAATATGTTTCCAATTAACTTAGTATTGGTCTCTGGGGTAAAGTAGTAATACTTGTTAGAGATACAGATTTTGTTTGTATGTCATACTAACATACTATTTGCCAGCAGATTAGGCTTTACGGTCTATCGAGTCTGCTCGAACCTTAGATCCTTAGTTGGGTGCCGAGACCCTCCCATCCCTTGTGCTCCAGAAACCCATATCATCCATACCCATCCCCCTGGGATGGGCCATCATCTGATACATCCACTTTCTGTGTCTGTCCCAACCTCTCTTGAAGCCCTCCACTGTGGATCTCTGAACCAGCTCACCAGGCAGTGCATTCCAAGGGTCCACCACCCTCTCAGTGAAAAACCTCCTCCTCTTTTCCCCCCTCACCCTTCCACCTTCCAACTTCAAACCATGCCCTCTGGTGATACCTCCTGCTTTAGTCTAAAGATCCTCCATGTTTACCCTATTTATTCCTTGAGGTACTTGAAGACCTCAATCATGTCCCCCTGTCTCTCCTCTCCTCCATTGAAAACAGGCAGAGCTCCTTAAGTCTGTCCTCATCGTCAAATCCCTAGCCCTCGGTATCATCTTTGTTGCCCTCCTCTGTACCCTCTCCAGGAGCTGTATGTCCCTCTTCAAGTGTGGTCTCCAGTACTGTACACAGTACTCAAGGTGTGGTCTAACCAGTCCATTGTACAGCGGCAGAATCACTTCCTTGTTCCTAGAGGTGATCCCCCTTACGATGCATCCCAACATCCTGTTTGCCTTGCTAGCTGCTCTCCTGCACTGCTCAGAGTTATTCATACATGCATCCACCATGACCCCTAGGTCTTTTTCCTCTATTGAGGCCTCCAGCGCCTCCCCTCCCAGGGTGTACCTGTGTTTAGGGTTTCCTGACCAAGATGCAACACCTTGCACTTGGTGATATTGAAATTTAATTTCCATGTGTGAGCCCAGCTTTCCAGGGTGTCCAGGTCCCCTTGCAGGGCCAACCTCCCCTCTTCTCCCTCAACTACTGCTCCCATCTTGGAGTCATCCGCGAAGAGACTCATTTCACACCCTATACCCTCCCTGATGTCCGATATGTATGCATTAAACAGGATCGGACCCAGGACCGAGCCCTGCAGTACCCCACTACCAACCTCTCTAGGGTTCGAGAGCTCCCCACAGACCACTACTCTCTGAGTGTGTCCAGCTAGCCAGTTTTCAATCCATCTGATCATCAAAGGGCCTACTCCTAACCCCATCAGTTTCTCCACCAGACCATTGTGGGGGACAGAGTCAAACACCTTGCTGAAGTCCAAGGATAATACATCCACAGGCTTACCCCTGTCCAGTTCTGATGTTACCCATTCATAAAATTCCACAAGGTTGGTTTGACATGATCTACCTGGCACAAACCCATGTTGCCGACTATCCAGACCTCCCACCTCCTCCAAGTACACCCCAATCGTTCCTTTAGTATACTCTCCATTAATTTTCCCACCACCGAGGTCAAACTGATGGGTCTATAGTTACCTGGTACTTCCCTCGACCCCCTTTATGGATTGGTACCACATGTGCCTCTGCCAATCCCTAGGTACCCTCCCTGTCTCAAGTGACCTGCTGAAAAGCTCCGCCAGGGTGCAGCCAGTATGTCCGCCATTTCCATAGTACTCCCGGATGAATGCCATCCTGCCCAGGAGATTTGTCTTCTTTAGGCCTTGAGGGCTAACCACACCTTTTTATGAGACAGCATCATCCCCTCCACCTTACTGGCCTTTTTATCCTACCAAGATGTGACACCCTGGGGTACTCTCTCTCCTCTTGTTCCATTTCTGTTGCTCCCCTGATCCCACTTACTGACGTTTCTATCCCTTCATGCCTTGCTTTGTAGCTATCCCATCCCCTCCCTAGTGAACACAGAGGCAAAGTACTGTTAAATACCTCTGCCTGGTCCCTCACCTCTTCCACCCACCCTCCTTCTGATCTCAATCTTCTGAGATGGCCCTTAGTTTTCTCCGCTCCCCAATGTACCGGAAGAACCCTTTTCCCTCCATGTATCCTCTGTGCCAGTCGCTGCTCTTTACTGGACTTGCTCCCCTCACCATCGGGTGACTTTTTCTAGATGCCAGCTGGTACATTTCCTTATCCCTATCCCCTCTTGTTGTTTTATATTTTTGTAAGCCGCCTTCTTTTCTCTGACTGCTACCTATACCTCACTGGACCACCAGCATGGTTTATGTGACCTTGCTCCTTACGTTCCAACTTAGCGCAGATCCTGACTGCCTCATGAAGTCCCCTGCTTTATGACCTCCATCTCCTTTCCACACTTGTCATTGAGGTAATCCCCATCAAGTGATCCTGAGAATATTTCCCATGCCCATAAAGTCTGCCCCCCAAAGTCCACTACCAGTGTCCTAGATCTCACCCTCCCATGCTTATTTGAACCCAGACAGTATTGTGGTCGCTCCCAGTCAGGGGGTCTTGTACAACCATGTCCCTTACCAGATCCCCATCTGCCAGAACCACATCCAGGACATGCCCTTCCCTTGTGGGCTCCTTCACATGCTGTGTTAGGACACATCCTGGAAGCCATCCAGCAGCCTCTGCTCCTTGGCCACCTTAGAGGACATGGTTCCCAGTTTGTACCTGGCATATTAGGTCCCCATCAACACCACTCCTTCCCTTTGGTCCACACTGGGCAAATGATGTTGTCCAGCAAACCATCCTCTAGAACACATCCTCATCCCAGGGGCCTATATGCTACAACCAGCTTGACCTTATCTCCTGCTGGGGATCGTAAGGTGACCCATAAGGCCTCCACGTTTCCCTCTGCCTCTTCTACCCTAGCAATTTCTATGTCATCTCTAATGAACATAGCCACTCCACCCCCTCTGCCCTCCTTTCTATCCTTCCTAAGCATAGTGTACCCTGCACGTTTAGGTCCCAGTCATGGTTTTTGTTGGCCCACGTTTCCGTGACTGCTGCCACATCCACCCCCCCCCTGAACAGCATGGCCTGGGACTCTGGCAACTTGTTTCCCAAGCTCCTGGCATTTACTAACACCAACCCCCACCCCTTATCCCTGATCCTTTTTGTCGAACCCCACCCAGATTCCTTATACTTCCATCCTCCCTCTGCTCTTCCTGAAACCTCCACCCCAATCTGTTTCCCTCCTCCCCCCCTTGGGCTTGAAGGCTACTCCTCATCTGGAGGAGAGGGCTTGGTCAGCCCTCCTTTATCCCTTCCCCTCACAAGTTTAAACCCCACCTTTCTTGTATGTGGTCAGCCATCCCTGTTTAAGGACTTCCTTCCCTAATGGGCAAGATGAAACCTGTCCTTGGCATATAGTCCCTTATCCTCCCAAACTCCATTCCAGTTCCTAACACCCCAACCCATTCTCTTCACCCCACTTCCTGAGCCAGTCATTAACGTCTGTGAGCTTCATTTTTTTCTCCACTGAGGCCTTTGGTACTGGCAATATCTCCGAAAAGGAAATGTTGCATCCATTATCCCGACAGACTCTGGCAAGTTCTTGGAACCTTGCTTGGATTTCCAAAATGCTATTTCCCTCTAGATCATTAGTTCCCAAATGCACCAGGAAATCCGTTTCCCTCCACAATCCCTAACCATTTCATACACCATGAACTTTGCTCTGTGCACTGTCAGCCCAGAGATACTCACTACCTTCACCTGGCTATGGCATCCACCCCTGTCCCTCCCACTGGATACCCCTAATCATCAGTCTCCCAATAACAGAACCTTAACACCGCCATCATCCTTATGGTTACCTCCACTATGCCCTCTCAGCCCCTTCCCCTTATTCATGATCTCAATTTCGTGAGTCTTCCTGCCTTATTAGAGACCCCTTGTCACCCTCCCATTTCTGCCTCCTTGCTATTTTGCCCACTTAACTCAAACCCCTCTGAATAGGTGTCCCTTTAACCCTCTCTTATCCAAACCATTTATCCTGGCCCTGATGGTTTCCCTTCCCCCGCACCGCCATCCCCCCTTGTAATAGTACCCCTGCCTCCAGAGGCTCTCTGTGGTCCCTTTAGCTAGGGCCCCATCCTTGGTACTGACCCCCCTGCTGAAGGGGGGCTCCTCTCCCACCTCCTTGTCTCCCAGTATCTCTCCAATCATGCTCTCCTCCCTCATGTCTGGAATATGTTGCATCTCCCCCATTTGCTTAACATATATGTTTCCGCTTCTCCCTCTGGGACTATTTCTATCCTTTCCATAGCCGGTCTGTGATGCCCTATGGGTATCCGACTCCCTCCCCCCGGCCTCTGTATAAGTTTCCTCATTTGCACCAACCCCTTCCTCCCCCTCTAGGTTGCTTAGTAGCTCAAATTTATTGTGACACTCTATGTCAGCCTCCATCAAGTAACCCGAGTTTCCCCTGACTGCACCTCTAAACTGCCCCTCTTCTTCCCCTCTTGCTCTGTTCACCTTAGGAGCTCCCTTCCCACAGTCTGCTGTTTTAGGCTTCCACACAGCAGCCCCTCCTGACTCTTCACCCTCCACTCTCTTTGTATTCAGAATGTTCACCCCGTACGCTTTCCCCTTAGCATCAACTTCCCTATCTAAGGGTTCTCTGTCCCTAATATCCCCTCCTGCTTGCTGTAACATAACGTCCTGTAATTTCAGAGCATTGCCCCAGCCTCCCCTCATCCCCACCCTTCTGCTGCCCATATCCACACCCCTTATCCTCGGACACCCCCCCAGCTCCCTCAGCATACTCCTTAACCAATATACCTCACTCCTGATACAAGATAGCTGTCTACAGAGTGGGCAGCCTCCTCTCTCAGGCCCAATTTAGAATTATTGCCATCCCACAGCCTGTGCAGCCTACAACCCTTCTGAAGATGCCTGCCATGGTGGAATATGGCCACCCTGTTTATCCCTCTGTTTATAATGGCACACCCCTTTCTCAGTCTCTTTCCCTGAATACAGTTTCTCTATACTGACTGTAGTTATTTACAAACCCAATTTCAACCCCACCAATAAAGTTCCAAAGTCTCACAAACACATACAGTCCAGTGTGTGTTCGGTCCCACTAATAGTGTGTAAGCAGACATCAGGTACCGTGATGATGTCACAGGCCCACCAGCTCCTGTTGCTTCAAATTTCAGTCCCAAAACAGAAATATTCAGCCCTTCAATCCCAACCCCCAGTGGTTTTCAGTATTTAAGAAGCCTACAAAACAGGGTGGGTGGGGCTCTTACTAAACACCAGGCAGACAACACATTTAAATTTCCTCTAATTAACCCTGACAAACAACAGTCCCCAAGCCTCCAAGTTACAATATCACAGCCCAAGTAACAGTTCTAATTCAAGGTAATAATTTTAACACATAGAGCTAATTTCACTTACAAACTATTCAAATATTTCAGTTAAAACAGAATATAACCCCAGACCTCTGTCCTACCAACCTGCTGCTCGAGTTCCCAAGGAACAATGGAGGCCAGGGTAAGTCCTGTTTAAAGACAAGGTAATTGCAGCTAATGTCCCTCCCCTAACACCAGGCAAACAACACATTTAAATTTCCTCTAATTAACCCTGACAAACAACAGTCCCCAAGCCTCCAAAGTTACAATATCACAGCCCAAGTAACAGTTCTAATTCAAGGTAATAATTTTTAACACATAGAGCTAATTTCACTTACAAACTATTCAAATATTTCAGTTAAAACAGAATATAACCCCAGACCTCTGTCCTACCAGCCTGCTGCTCGAGTTCCCAAGTGAACTATGTCAATTAGTTAATTGAAATGTGATCACATGATTTAAAGAACATTTATTAAGAGCATTGGTGGAAGTGATTTACTAGTCTTTGAGGAAGGATGTGAAAACCGAAACATGTCAGATGAAATTTATGCTTGGTGCTTGGAAGCTTTTAACTTATTAAATATGGATTTAACTTCATATCCATTGGTTTGAAATTTGTGTGCGTCCCAGCTTTGTGGCTGTCTGTGCAGGAAACTTTTTTGGATATCTGCATGTATACAATGTAAAGAGATTAAGGAACTGGAAATAAAGAATTTAGATATCAAAATGAAATTGGGTAAGCAAAACAGTCTACAGTTAATCAAATTGATGATGAAGCACAGAACATCAGTGTTCATATGAACGCTACAGAGAACTCAAGTGTTATATACACAAGCACTAACACCATGCAGATTCAATTATACAGTACTGATGCTGACCCACAAGGGAACAATGCTAAAGAAAGGTAGAGGGAGGGTGACCACAAACTGGAGGAGGATTGGACTTTAGTAAATTATAATAAAAATCAATAGGGGTAGGAAGGCTATGTCATTTAAAGAGCCAGTGGAGCCAAAAGAATCAGACAGGAAAATAAAACAAATGTTAAGTAGTAGTCAGTTATAACTTTTTATTTCTGAAGTATTTTTCTTTTTGCTCATCAGAAAGTATTCCATATAATAATATTGTGCTGGATGTGTGGAACAGCTCTTAGCCTGGCAGCTGACATATCTAACTCTACTGACCCACACTACATCATCAGCATTATGATCTCACTGAATGTGATATCACAGGTGAATGACCTGGCAGTCACTCACTTGTTGTTCCTAAGTAGCAGTGATGTCACAGTCAGTGAGGTCATAATGCTGATGATGTGTGGGGCAGCAGAGCAAGATATGTCCGCTGCCAGGCTAAGAGCTGTTCCACATATCACACCTATTAACATCAGGTAAACAATCTTCTAATTAAACAAAGGGTACAGAAAAAGTATGTCATCTATAAAAGGTAATGGTTGGCTGCTTTTAAAATCTAATATTAGTTTTAGGCAGTATACTAGATAATATTGTTTAGGAAAAGCTAAAATTGTTTAGTGGTAGTAATAATTGTGTGTGTTTTAAAAATGTCCTGCTGTACAATTCAAGGGAAGTTTTTATGGTGTTGTAGGTAGCTGTTTTAAGAAAACAAAAATAGTATTTGACAATTATATATATGAGAGTTTTATAAGGTTTCAGTTTGAACATTCATTATACACCATGGGTAAAAATTTAATTATCTGTCTGGTGACAGTATGGTTTATGCTTTGCACTCTTACATACCCTAAGCATGGAAACATGACTGGGTTTAGTCTGGGAAAAACATATATTAAATTATATGGGGTATACCTTAATTCTGTCTTCAAATTTTTGGGGCGCAAAAATGCGACCAATAGCCCAGCTGTTAGTTCAAACACAATGTTCAATTTTCTGTAAATTGGCTGCTTTGATAGCAGGTAAATGGAAATTGGATTATGAGGCAAATTATAAACATTACCTTTGCCTTATGATGCAAACATTTCTTACAAAACAGAATGGAATGGCTGAAAAACTGAGAATACTTATAATCTTAAGTTTATTGGTGTCAGGTGACATTCATTTAAATCCAGGGCTATGTGATGAGAATATATATGCAGCTGATATTCTAAAAAATAGTAAGCTCTCATTTGTTCAGCAAAATGCTAGGAGTTTTGTCCCAAAATTTGGTATGATACAAGAGTGGATTCTGGAATATAAACCAGATGTCATAATAATAACTGAATCTTGGTTAAGCAAAAAAGTAAAAGATGAAGAGATTCAGATATCCAGTTATCAAATATGGAGGCATGACCGTGGAAAAAGGGAAGGGGGAGTTTTGGTTTATGGTATTACAGCATTGTAAATTAAACATCTGAACTGTGTCAGTACACGAAGCATGGAAAAAGTAGTTTTGGAAATAACAATTTTGTACTGTAGACCATTGTTGCTGGTGGGTTGTTACCTTCCCCCAAAGGGTGATGATCAACAGTTTCTTGTACTCCAAGATTTTTTGTGTCCCTATAGGGAGAGCCATGAACTCATGTTTGTGAGGGATATGAATACTGATTGGGCTAGGGTACAACCTACAAGCAAATTAATGGATTTTAAGACAACGTTGGGACTGTCTCAATTAATTACTACTGCTACAAGATTGAATGTTAAATCTCCCAGTTCTTCTACTATTTTGGACCTAATTTCCACCTCTGATCCTACTAAATATTCAGTATCAGGGGTGTTACCAGACACCTTTAGTGACCATCAGTTTACCTTTTACGTTAGGAAAACAGTTAAGCGACTGGATACTCCCCAGGTTAAATTTTATCGAAATTTTCAGAATTTGGATTATACATCCTTTATAGTTGATTTGGAATCTAGAAATTGGAATAAACTGACTCTGATTCTCGATATAGATAGTGCTTGGTCATATTTTTGCTGTGAATTTATGTCTGTATGTGATACTTTTACACCTGTTCAAAGAAGGAAAGTAAAAAAGAACAGTTCTGTTTGGTACACAGTAAAGTTGAAGACGTATCATAAAAAAGGGATACAGCATGGAGGTTAGCAAATAAAAGAAATGAGAGAGTGCTTCGGGAAAATATTGAGCTGCACGTAATCTGTATATTACACAAATAAGGAAAGCAAAATCCAATTTTTATCTAACAGGTTTGGGAATTGAACAGTCTAAAAAACCTAGGGACTTTTGGAATATGGTTAAGAAATTACAAGGAAATAAGATTTCAGAGTTACCTGATGTTTTTATGGTAGACAATGATCCATTGAAACTCTCAGGTAGGGCAGCTGCCGTACTAAATAAAATGTTTCTTGATATGGGGTCTTCTCAGATCAATGCATATTCTTCTCCTGGTATTACACAGCAAAAAACGGATCAAGAAAAGAGGGTAGAAAATGGGCCTTTTTTCTACTTTCAAAACATTGCCCCAAACAAGTTTTTAGGGAATTATTGAAGCTGAATATAAATAAGGCCCAAGGCCCAGATGGGATTCCATCCTTTTTGCTTAAAATTGCTGCACCATTGGTAGCTCCAATATTGGCTGACCTCTTTAATTTTTCATTGAATACTGGCACCTACCCATTGGCCTAGAAATAGTCGGAAGTGATACCAGTGTTCAAGGGAGGTCAGAAAAATGATATGCGTAACTATAGACCAATATCATTGCTTTTGGTCACTTCTAATGTGTTTGAAAAAATTGTGGTTTCTCAATTAAATGCTATCTTGAAAGTAACAAAAAGTACAATAAATACCAGTTGGGTTTCAGGGCACAGCATAGTACTACTACTGCATTTGTTAAGGTTGTGTCAGACATCCAGGTGGCTGTGGATAAGGGCCTCCTGGTTGGGGCCATATTTATAGATTTGTTGAAGGTCTTTGACACTTTAGACCATTTGGTGTTAATTGAGAACTTAAGATCTGTTGGCCTCAGCCAGGGGCCCCTGAATTGGTTCCATGGCTACCTGAAAGGAAGACAACAGAGGGTTAAATTGGGTGATTATTTTGTATCCAGTTACTTGAATATCAAATCTGGTGTACCACAGGGGTCAGTGTTAGGACCCGTCTTATCCAATATATATAAATGGTGTTGGACACCTGATGAATGATGTCCAGCACCATTTGTATGCTGATGATGCGATATTGTATCTTGAAGGAAAATCTGTGGGATACATACAGAAAAAATTACAAAAACATTTTAATTTACTGCAAACATATTTTTTGGAACATGGGTTAGTTTTAAACCCCCAAAAAGTCACAAGTAATGTTATTTTCAAATAAAAAGGTATCCCTGGATTTAGATATAATAGCATTGGATAGGTGTAGCCTGGCCCTTGTGGACCATTACGTACTGTATATTTGGGATTCTGGATGGACTCCCATTGTAATTGGGACTTTCATATTGATGACTTGATACAAAAATTGAACAATAAGTTTGGGGTATTGTATAAACACAGAGATTGCCTTTCTTCTGAAACCAGGTTAAAGACTATAAACTCGATGATAATTCCTCATATTGATTATGGTGATGTTGTGTATAATGGGGCTGCTAGAGGCACTTTGGGAAGGCTTGATGTCATTTACAATAGATATGTGCATTTTCTCTTAGATGCACCCAGGAATACCACCATTGCACTCTTTATAAGACCTTAAATTGGATATCCCTGATGGAATAGCAAAACATGCATGTGCAGTGTTTGACTCACCGCTGTTATTTTAAAAAAGCACCAGGATATCAAATGGAGTTTTTGGAGGAGTGGAATGTTAAGGAGGGATTGCAATCTGCAAGGGAAATACATTTTAGGGTGCCATTTATGAGAACAACGAGGGTCCAGCATTGCTATGTTTATGATGGCCCAAAACTGTGGAACTCATTGCCAGAGCACTTGAGGTCATGTACAAATAAAACATCTTGGAATGTATTAAGATCTTGGCTTGAAAGGGTTGCATTGTCTCCAAAAAGTTGTTGTATTTGACAGACTTATACTTACTGTAACTAATTGTTGTCTTGTTTCTGTATAAATTCATTTGTAAGTATGTTATAGTATTTTTATGAATGAAACTAATATTTTTGTACAGTAGGACCCCATTGTAAATTAGCTGCTGCTAAACTGGGTTATCCTGTTCCTGACATCAGAAATAAACTTTTTACTACTTTTTTACTACTACTACTACTAGCTCTTTAATATCGAACAATGAAACACCTTTGAGCCTAGCACAGAATGAAAATTTTGTTGTCATTGATGAAGATGAAGAACCAGAGATAGAGCAACATAATTGGGCTAGCAGTATAGCCTAGAGGTTAGAGTAATGAGCTGTGAATGAGCTTGGTACATCCAGCAGACTTGGTTTGATTCCCATAACCTCTACTTGCATACTGTGTGAATCTGAACAAGTCACTTAACCTCCCCAGTGCTCCCGGGTCACCCTTGAAAACAGGTACTTGTACCTAATGGGCTTTACCTGGTTACCAAAGACTAAAATAAAATAAAAGAAAAAGAAATAAAACAAATAATAGCCCAGAAAAACTGTTAATGCATGACAAGTATTTGTCTTAGGGGACTCTCTAACTAAATACACAGATAAGTTTATCTGTGTGCCAGATAAGCTAAATAAGACAACTAGCAGTTGTTCAGGAGCAAGGATCTCTGATATTGATAGCATGTCAGAGAGAATACTGCAAAATGCAGTTGAAAACTCACTAGAGGAGGTCCATGTGGGCACTAATAACTTTGGAAGACAAAATATAGATAGAATAAAAGGAGAATATATAAGGCTCTACAAGAATTAAGAGAGAAGGGGCTCCAAGATTGTGCTGTCAGAAATAATTCCTGTCCCTAGGGCTAACAAAAGGAAATATATAGAGACCAAGATAACAAGTGACTGGCTTAGGAAATGGACCCTAAGTAAGTGTTATACATGTCTCACAAACTGGGAAAGATTTGAAAACAAATATCATTATTATCGTTGGGATGGCTTGCATTTAAATAAGCATGGTAGTGCAGCCCTGGGAAAACAAATCAAAACACTAATTACAGATACTTTAAACTTGGAATAAGGGAGGCTCAGGTTCAAAATAATAAAAATGAAAAAAGGTGCTCTGAACAGGAAAGTAAAAGGCAGAAGTTTGTATCTAGCCAGTGCACACAGTTTAAATATAATTAAAAAAATCAGAGCTCGAAATAATATTGTCTAAAGAATGTATAGATATAGCTGCCATTACTGAAACATGGTGGGATATTACAAGTGATTGCAATAAACATATACCAGGTTATATGCTGTTAAATAGAAATAGGAAAAACAGAAGTGGGGAGGAGTATGGGTATACATCAAGGAAGGAATAGAATGTTTGGAACTAAGTGGTATTAAAAAATATGATACAGAGGTAAAAAGTATCTGGGTACAGCTGATAACCAATGAGGAAAAAAAAGATAACAGCAGGCATCTGCTATAGACCACCTAGCAGTGGTAACAATTGTCATCAAGAAATATTCAATGAGATTACAAAGGTAGCTAAGACGGGAAATCAAATAGTTATAAGAGAGTTTAATCTATCAGGCATTAAATGGAGTGATCTAAGTGGAGTTTCACAAAATGAAAAAAGGCTTTGTAGAGACACTGCTAAATGAGGGCCTTGAGTAGAATGTAATAGAACCAAGAAGAGAAGGTACCATGTTGGACCTTATCATAACCAATTTATTTTATGAAATATAGAACAGTGATAGGTGATAACCAAAGCACCAGTGATCACAATAGCGTAAGATTCAATGTAAAAAACAAATAGGGTTAAAGAAGAAGGGACAACATTTATTAGATATTATTTTAATGCAGATACCAAAAAAATTAGAGGGAGCCTCCAAAAGTGGGAATTGGAAAAAGAACTAGACAGAAAATCAGTAGAGGACTTTAGGTTAAAAGCTCAAAATATTTTTTTAGCTGTGAAAGGCAAGTATGTTTCTTTCAAAGATCTATAATAAAAGTAGGAAAATTCATCTATGGCTATCCAGTAGAGTATGAAACAGGTTAGGAAAAGGAAAAGGATAGGATCATGGCAAACCCTATATGCATCCACATACACCAAGGCCAGAGACCCAATCCCCAGGAAGGAGACCTTTCTCTTGAGACAGCCTTGATGAAAACAGATCAGAATCTCAGAAGTCAGAATGCCTAAACTACTAACAACATACAAAACTAAGTATTTCTGAAAGGGCTCACTAGGCCCTGAACATAAACTACAAACAGCAACTATAACTTTGAACAACTCAGATGTAAGACACCCTTTCCCTCCCCCACCTCCCCAAATCCCTCCCTTAAACAGATCAGCTCCTGCTGCACGATTGACCGAATTGCAGCCCAGATACCAGCAGGAATCGCTGGGATGTAGGAGGTTAACTAACCGCAGCGAAAGAGAGGTAAGACAGCCCACTGCCCAAAAGACTCTCTCCACTGTGTCCCACCAATACAGTACGCCTGCACCAACAAGTTGGCTAAAGTAGCCACCCTCCACCTTAGATTTGTTTCACAGACATTGAGAGACCAGCCCCCCACCCCTCAACATACCATACATTAGTAACCAGAAGCAGGGTTATAAGAGCTTGAATGTAAACAGTGAGGGGCTCTCCTGCACTGTAAAAGACTAATTGACACCTGGCCATGCCCTGTCTGAGAGGGAATAGAATAACTGAGCGACCAGAGTGTAAACGGTATCACTGGATCTCCCCGCAGGCAGCACCAGGAAGGCCCCGTGTACTGGGCATATACCAGGGCATAAGATCAGCACTGACCGCCAATACTAATTATAACAGGAGGGAGAGAACAAGAACACAGAAAGCAGCATAAACAGTTTCAGTCACATTCAGCCCACAGTTTCAGCAGGGGTCAGAGCACCAAACGGTGTTGGATAGTTAGAGGCCGCATCCATAGCAGTGGAAACCTCTGGTGATAGTGACTCGCAGCATCTGCCCAGGAAAGTGAGCACGCAGCCTGGGATTTATTCCCTCTAGGAGATGGTCTAGGCGGCAAGGAGGGTCCAGCTGGGATCCATCTGTCGGAAGGTCCATCAGGCATGGAACTGGTTGTTGCTCATGTCGGGCTGTATAGAGCAGCGAGAGGCCACGAGTCAGGACTGGCACTGCGACTCCGAGCAAGAACGGAACCGCGGAGTCTTATCAATATGAGCCCCATCCAGACGAGCCCTCCTTCTGTTTTTTCTTTGCTCCCGAGATTTCTGAGGGCAGAGCGAGATGGAGTCCTAGATTGTAGGGGTTGCAGGCTGAGTAGCCCCAGGGGGGGAGTTGTAGGGGTTAGTGCAGAGGTCTCCATAGCTGTAGCCCCCGAGTCCATAGATTCCCTGGGCTCACCCCTATGTAGCTTGGGAGCTTGTGATGCCAGGAAGTTCTCAGCAGCTGCTGGGTTGTCAAATAGCCTCTGTGATCCATTCACGATGATACAAAGACAAGCTGGGTATCTCAATGAGTACTCTAACCCCAGGTCAGCACAGGCCCGACGTGCAGCAGTGAAGGCCCTAAAGCGCGCAGTGAGTTCTTGGGAATAGTCCGCAAAAATCTGGATCCTGTGGCCTCTCCAAATGAGTTCCTTCCTTTGGCGTGCCAACCTGGTAATGGATTCCCGGTCCTGGAACCAGAGAAAGCGGGCCAATATGGTGCGAGGACGCTCACCAGGAGCGGGGTGGGGTGCCAATGTTCTGTGAGCCCTGTCTATCTCCAGAGGATGATCCAAATGCCAGTCCAGCAGGTGGGG
Organism: Neoceratodus forsteri; assembly: GCA_016271365.2. NCBI lineage: Eukaryota > Metazoa > Chordata > Ceratodontiformes > Ceratodontidae > Neoceratodus > Neoceratodus forsteri. The sequence goes on along the minus strand of CM028130.1, from coordinate 896,525,452 downwards.
AGCTTCTTTGCAAAAGTCTATAGCATCTGATCCTTCACAGTCCTCTGGGAAGCCCACAAACCTCAGATTATTCCTTCTGCTTCGGTTTTCTAAGTCCTCCACCCTGGTCCATAACTGCTGAATAAGCCTATCGTGATCCAGCACTCGTGCCCCAGTTCGCCGGCAGCCATCCTCCACGTCTGAAAGCCTGTGCTCGAATACAGTAGCCCTCTGTGAAAGATCTACTATGTTGGCAGTATTCTTCCGGGTAGCACTGTCAATATGATCCATGCGATTCAAGATTTCGCCGAACATCTGCCGAATTTCAGCCAGCCCGCCCTCTGAGGGCACAACGGGAGAAGCAGGCTCCATCCTTGCAGTAGGCCCGGCCACCAGACATGTCAGCAGGCATCGGAACAACGGAGTATTTCCCGGGCGGAGCGGGGGTCTGGAGCGGTATTACCGAAGGGCGGAACACTTCTTTAGTCAGCGGAGCAAGAGAACGAGTGAATAGAGCAGGCACGTGAACTGGCTTAACACAGATGTGCGGTGGGAAGGGAGAGCTCCTCGACAGGGCGCCCATCGCGATTCGGGCGGCTAACCACGCCTCACTCTAATTAATTTTAGCTGTGTTTTGAAATATTATTTATGGCATGCTAGATGTCAATGGACTTTATATCAGCGAGTAATGCCTTATGAAACAATTAGCATTCTGATACAGCAAGCAATGCAACAGGTCTACGTCTCAGATACAGAGGTACATACCTCACAAAAGGTATATAAATGGTGGAAGGGGTTCTCTATGTTTATTAAATTTAAGCAAAAAAAAAGAAGAAAAGAGGTAGAAGTATGTTCTTGACATAAATATGTGATCTGTGGGGAAACCTGTTCTAAAGAATCTCAAGGAAATGTTACCTTTGTCAGTTTGTTTATTATTTGCAAAAACTATATAATGTAATATCTTTTTTGTTTATGAGTTTCATTTTGTTGTAAATGATTTTTTTTGCTATTGAATTCCTGTTTGATGTTATCAAAATAAAAAATTCCCCTACTCTTTTCGAAAAGTGCCATAGGATCTTTAACAGCCACCTGAGCTACCACCAAACCAGGCAGATGGGACCTCGGTTTAACGTCTCATTCGAAAGATGGCACCTCAGAAGTGCAGCATCCCTCTCATGCTGCACTACAGTGTCTGTATTGGGATATTAACCCAAGTGCCAGATGTGGGAACATCACCTACAGCCCTCTGATCTCCCGGCCTCAGGCGAGTGTGCTACCTACTGAGCCACTGACACTGATGTGGGCCAAGTGATCCTTATTTGCTATCAAATTCTATGTTTCCATCACTGTACTGCAGGCTGTATTGTGAATGAGCACCCCGTGCTACCTTGTGCACCTCACTGTACTTCAGACTGTATTGTGCATGGCCTACTCATGGGATATTGTGCAGCTCACTGTACTGTAGGCTGTATTGTGCATGGCCACCCCGAGGTACACTGTGCACCTCACTGTACTGCAGGCTATATTGTGCATTGCCACCACGTGGTACCTTGCGCAGATCACTGTACTGAAGGCTCTGTTTTGCATGGCTGCCCTGTGGTACCTTGTGCACCTCATTGTGCTGCAGGCTGCATTGTGCATGTCCACTATGTTTTTACATTGTACACCTTACTGTACTGCAGGCTGCACTGTGTATGGCCAGATGTGGTACTCTGCACCTCACTGTACTGCAGGCATGCCCAGTGGTATCTTGTGCAGAAAAGCGACAAAAAAAATGGAAAAAGAGATTATTATGGTACACTAGAAAAGTAGCCAGAGTGGTGAAGGAAAAAAGGGTGGCATTGAGAAGCTTTAAGGAAATGCAGAGGGAGGAAGACAGGGAAAGCAGAGGGAGGGAGACATGGAGGTGTACCTCGTTAAACAGACGGAAGCAGGTAAGGCAGTGAGGAGGCAAAGGCGCTGACAAAAGAAAGGATAGCCAAAGGGGTAGCAAATGGAGATAGGACTTTCTTCAGGTACATAAGTGAGACGAGGAAAGCAAGGGGAGGAATAGTGATGATAAGGAGAACAGCAGAGGGAGACTTGCACAGCCAGGGATTAAGAAAAAGCATACATCCTAAACAAGTACTTCAGCTCAGTCTTCACTGTGGAGGGAGGGGGGCAGACTACCAGTGAGCAGCAGGAACAAGCGGGGGGAGGCAGATTCAAGTCCATTTGCATCTCTGAAAGTGGACAAGGCTATGGGACTGGATGGAATACATTCAAGGATAACAAAAGAACACAGGAAGGTGCTGGATGCCCTGCTAACAACCTTATTTAACAGCTCAAAGGAACTGGACATGGTTCTGGAGGACTGGGAACAGTGGATGTGCTACCTTTACATAATAGTGGCAGCAGGGAAGAGGCAAGTAAATATAGGCCAGTGAGCCTCCACCTCAGTGGTGGGGAAATTAATAATAATAAACTTTATTTATTGAGTGCCTTTCAGGAACATCACAGCATTATATAAAAGAATAAATAGAACAAGATAAAAACACACAATATGAAACAGATAACTGTGGACCAGTGTAGGAAGGTCACCGGAGAGAACAAGGTGCTGGACCCTGGTGATATTCCTCAGGTGATAAAAGGATGACTTGATGACTGCTGGCATTGAAGATCATAGTGCCAGCCCATTGTCAAGCACCACCCCCAGGTCCTTCACCTGTTCTGAGGCAAAGCTGGGAGCTCCCCAGGAAAAGGTCAAGGTCCTTTCAATAGGGCCAACTGGCTAAAATAGTCTCAGTAGTGACATTTCTGCCCACCAACTGGATGCATTCAAGTCCAAGCTTAGCTAAGCTCTTCTTGCCTCCTGCACCTGTGACTGCCATGACTATTCAGTACTCCCACCTAGCTGCTCTTTGTTTTCTGCTGCCTGTTGTTGCCCCTCCACCTAGTACTTGCCTCCACCACATGCCATCTGATGCACTTACCCCTGTCCGTCCTTGATAAAGCCCTCTAGGCTGCTATACCCCTGCCCCTGTCTCACCCCCCCACCCTCTCCTTTCCCTACCTCTCATTTCTCCTTTTTCCCTGTTTATGTACACTTCCCTGTGTTTCATGTAGTAATCCTTGTAATAACATGCAACAACCATCAGTGTTACTGATTGTTCTATACTGTAATTGAAACTGTATGCCTGTACTCACTGACGTGGGACCTTTGTAAAAGAGCTCCAGCTCAAAGGTACTTTGTAATCCTAGACTCAAATAAATAAATAAATACAATTCAGTATAATTAGGCTACATATGCTTAGCGCCATAAATATGTTTTTAATGCCTGCTTGAAATCCTTCATGGTCGCGCACTCCCATAGCTGACGGGGTAGAGAATTTCAAAGGGATGGGGCCACATACATAAATGCATGTGCCCCAGATGATTTTAAAAACACCCTTGGAATCTCTAGCAACCTCACGTCAGCCAAGCAGAGCGATTGCTCAGGGCGGTAAGGAAACAGAAACTCTTTTAGGTAGTCCAGGCCAAGTCCATGCAGGGCTTTATAAGTCAGAAGTCCGACTTTGAAGGTGATCCACCACTGAATCAGCACCCAGTGGAGTTTGAGCAGCACCGGCATGACATGACACATCTGTGGAGTCCCCATCAACAGCCAGGCTGCTGTGTTCTGCACCAGCTGCAGGCAGCGCATATCAACCCCTGGTAGCCCAAGGTGAAGGGAGTTGCAATAATCAAGGCACTAGGTCACAAAGGCGTGGACTAGTGTAGGAAGGTCACTAGACAGAACAAGGTGCTTGATCCTGGTGATGTTCCTCAGGTGATAAAAGGATGACTTGATGACTGCTGGCACTTGAGATCATAGTGCCAGCCCATCGTCAAGCACCACCCCCAGGTCCCGCACCTGTTTAGAGGCAAGAAGCTGGGAGCCCCATACCAGGAAAAGCTCTATAGGCTGACCAGCCCTCGACCCCCCCATCTGGAGGCCTGGGTCCATGACCATCACCTCAGTCTTTCCCAAGTTCAACTTCAGCCTGCTGGAATTCATCCAATCCTGGATTTCAGCGAGGCAGTTATTAACTACCGACAGTGCACTATCCTGGTCAGGTGCACAAGACAGGTAGAGCTGGGTATCATCAGCATAACAGTGAAACCTCAGCCCATACCATCTTATAATGTCTCCGAGGGCAGCATGCACACGAGAACAACATGGGGGACAGCACTGAGTCCTGAGAGACCCCACATGACAGAAAGAGAGAGAGAGAGAGTTGGAGGAATAAATCCCTGACACCACCCTCAGAGTTCTTCCAGAGAGGAAGGACTTTAACCACCTGAGGACCATGCCAGACAGGCCACAGATGAACCTCAGGTGCTCAAGCAGCACCCCATAGTCCATGGTGTCGAATGCTGAGGAGAGACCCAGAAGTACCAAGATGGAATGGCTTTTCCCATCTCTCGCCATCAGGAGATAATTGAACACCCGAATCAGTGCAGTCTTGGTACTGTGCCTCTTTTGAAAACAAGATTGGAGAAGCTCATGGATGCTATGGATGGTCAAATAGTTCTCCAACTGTACGGCCACTACCTTCTCAATCACCTTCCCCACAAAGGGAAGGTTAGAGATAGGTCTGTAGTTGGCTAGGCAGTCTGGGTCCAGAGAAGCTTTCTTCAGGAGGGGTGTCACCACCGCCTCCTTCAGGGAGTTAGGGAACTCACCCGACTTGAGGTAGCACCAGACTATCTGTGTCAGGACTGGGCCAATGATGTCACAACAACCTATAATCAAGGAAGTTGGGTCTGGATCCAAACTACAGCACGCAGTGCGCATACCATGGACAATCCGCATAACATCCACGAGCTCCAGGAAAAGAGAGGGAGAGTGACCGAGCACCAATCCATAGCATCCCCCATAGAGTGTGTGGGTTGATCCCCGATGTCAGCCATCTTATGCAAAGAACCGAGGAGTCATCACACCCACCAGAAAAAGTCGATTGCAGATAGTCCGGGCCATAGCCTGTCCAAGTTCAAAGAATCCGTTTTCGGTTCTGAGCAGCAACTTATGAATTGCTTTCTTGGAGATTGTTGATGTGACTTGACATGTTCTAGGAATTTAAGATGGTCGACCTCAGGGTGGATTTCACCAGCAATGCTCTTCACCTTCATCCAGGTCACCTGTATCTCCCAAGGTCCCACTGTACCAAGGGACTGAGGGCGATGGGTGAGAGGACTAACATGGACGGGAGCAATAGAGTACAGGGCTGTAGTAATGGCCTTATTATAGGCCAGAACCAAGGCTTTGACTCCCATTTGCTACAGGAAACCCGATAGGTCAAGTACCGCAGCTAGGCCTTCGACTCCACATCCCGTAAAGGGAGGTATCTGACCATCTCCACAGGGCAGGCCTATGAAGGGTGAGCAAAAATTGAATCCCACTGTGTAATGATTGGACCATCTGACAGGTTCCACCCCAAATCAGAGGCTTCAACTCCAGGAGGAAAACCAGGTCAAGAGAGTGACTATGTATATGAATAGCAGAGGTAACAATCTTGTAAGGCCCAGAGATGTCATCATCTGGAGGAAGTGTTGTCCAAACCAGGAGTTCATCATCGACCCAGGCACTGAAGTCACCCAGGACCATCAGCCTGGGTGACTCCAAATGCCATGTCGATCACAAAGTTCGCTACTCCTGTAGGAATCGCTCTCATCCCTGGGTGGATGGTAGATGAGGGCTATCCTACAATCTACACCTGCTACTACAGTACAATTGAATGACCTGGATTCCTCAACTGGTACACTCGTGAGGCCCAAATCGGTCTTGAAACAGACTGCAACCCCATCCCTCATGGTTCAATCTCGAGCAGTGTATCACCTGACCGGGCTGGAATTGCAGCCTCCGATATGGGGCCAGCATTTTCATCCAGCCAGGTCTCGGTGATGCAACCCAGATCCACTGTCACAACAAGCTCTGCAATCAATTGCAGTCTTGTTCTTAATAGATCTGGCATTGCATAACACTGCTAGAGTTGGATGGGTCTCCAGGGCCTCCCGAGCTACCTGCCCACCAATAATGGTGGTGCCCTGGGTATGGAGACCAGACATGGCGGACCATATTCCAGAATCCATTTCACCCGGGCGCTCCCAGACCTAATAGAAACACTATTAAAGAAATGGTTGGTAGAGTATCTTGAATCAAATTGGCTGTGAGACTAAAGGCAGCATGGATTCAGTCAGACAAACCTGATTGATTTCTTTGACTGGGTGACCAGAGAAGCAGATCATGGGAGGGCAGTGGACATGGCCTTCGACACTGTGCCACATAGGAGCTTGATTATGAAACTGAGCAGCCTGGTGGGTGGGATCTGAAGTGGTGAACTGGATAAGAAATTGGTTAAAGGAGAGGCAACCAAGGATGGTGATTAATAGCACTCACTCTAAGCATGGAAGAGTGACTGAGGAGGAGGTTCTGCTAGGCTCAGTACTAGGACCGGTCCTCTTCAATGTCTTCATCAGTGACATTGCAGATGAGCTGGAAGAGAGGGTATGGCTTTTTGCAGATGATACCAAAATCAGTAGTTGGGTGAACAATCAAGAGAAGGAGAAAAGAATGCATAGGGATCACGGGAAACTCAAGGAGTGGTCACAAACATTGCAGTTGGTTGGCCCAGGGGTGGGCGTGGAGGGTTGAGGCAGAAATGCCTTACCTCTTGCCATTCCAGTGACCCGTGTTCATGGTGCAAGTGGGTCACCAGGGGTCAGCCAGGGAGGGAGAGGATCAAGCATCTGAAGGACAGCTCTCCTCTCCCAGGGAGGGGTGGGGACAGAGTCTGCTGCTTGCCTGGCTCCTAGCAGCAGCTGGGGCTGGCACAATGGACCCCACAGACACAGGGGTAGACACAGAGCAGATGCCTGGTGTCTCTGTGTGCGGAAGCATGCACAGCTCGCCATTGACAGCACTATGCACACCGGCCGCACTGCACTTGAGGAGAAGAATGACACCCTGTCCCGACACAGACTCTGCACCCAGCCAGTTGGGCACCCCAGAGGAGCAGGCAAGAGGTGAGTCCCAGTAGACACTGGGGTGATGGGGCTGATGGGAGTGGTGGATGGAGGCCGCTGACTGGGAGAAAAGAAACTACAAACATTGCAGTTGGAGTTCAACTCTAAAAAGCGCAAAATTATGCACCTAGGGCAGAGGAACCCAGGAATTGAGTATACGATGTGGGGGGTATTGTCAGTCACTAAACAGGAAAGGGACCTTGTGGTTTTCATATCTGATGACCTCAAAGTGGCAAGCCAGTGTGACAAAGCAGTGGTTATGGACTTTGTGATGCAGGGATGCATTAGAAGAGGCATCTTTAGTAGGAGGAGGGAGGTGGTTTTGCCACGGTATCACTCACTGGTGAGATCCCACCTGAAGTACTCTGTCCAGTTTTGTTGACTGCACCTCAGAAAGGACATAGACAGGGTGGAGGCAGTCTAGATAAGGGCAACTAAATTGTGCAGGGTTTTCAGCAAAGCCCAATGAGGAGAGAGAGACTGAGGAAGAGGTTTTGGGCTGGATTTAAAACTTTTTTTTTGTTTCCAGTCTGATCTTACTGGAGTAATAAAATAAATGAATGATGTGCTGTTGAGTGCATGGGTTGGGGAGGAGGGAGGAAGCCTGTAGTGGGAGGGCTGAGGGAGGGTTACAAGGAGCAAGAACAGGCACCACTGGTATGGTGCTGGGAACACATGGCTGCAGGATGCCATTAGGGTGCCTGTAGTGTACTTATAATACCCACAATCCCTAGTAACCTCTTGTGTGAATGTCCTGAAGCATGAGTGCCATGAAGCATGAGTGTAGCATCTACCTAAGTGACATCTGAGGGTGCTGGCAGGACATCTGCAGGGAGGACCACAGGCTGCAGGACACACTGCTCAGATGAGGGTAAGTAGGGCAGGTAAGGCAAGTAGAGAAAGGGAGAAGTAAGTGTAGAAGAAGATTACCTATCTAGAGTCAGCCTCAGGAAAAGGCAGCTGGTAGGGGCTGTAGCTACTGACTGTCTAGGGTACCTTATCTAGGTAGACCTACAACTAACAGTCAAGGCATTCCATAAGAGGCAGCTAGCTCTGGAGAGTAGGAGCTACAGCTAGTTCCTTTTTGGGTAAGCCTGCATCTAGCCTAGTGACAGGGGTAATCCATAGGGGAGCAGCAATGCCTCTACTAATAGAAGATAGCTGTGTTGTTAGTGGATTTTAGTTGTTCCCTATCTAGGGTCAGCCTACAGGGGAGTTAGCAGGCAGGAAATTAGTCAGTGGGCTTTTAATGTATACCTAGGAATGACTAGGCATTTATGCAGTTGGGCAGATAAATCAGTAGCTAACCCCTAGTAAAACCTTCAGGAAAGTAAAAGGGAACAGCTAAGTACAGTAATATAGAATGCTAAAACAATATGTGGAGAAGGGGCATTCAATGAGGGCAGGGTGAAGCAGGTGGAGTGGTGGTGTGTGAAGGGTGTGGAGCAGCAGTTTTTTCTGGGAACTCTCTGGAAGGTGAGGGGACGCCTGGTTTGTCATTATATTAGGCAGCTGAAGGTGGAGTTTTGGCAGCTGAGGCATGGGCTACGTGCACTGGTGATGGTGGGATTTGTAGGGTAACTATGGAAGAGGCAGAGGGGCTACAGGGCTTGGATGCAGGAAGGGGTAGTGGGCATGAGTGGAGCCAAGGCAAGAAAGAGGGCCAAGTTGGGGGAAGGTAGAAGGGAACAGTAGATTAGGCAGGTCCCCTGGGTCACCCTCCCTCAACAGGAGAGGAGGCCCAGAAAGGAGGCGTGGATGGAAGTTAGAGAGAAAGGTAAGACAGGAAGGCAAGGGTGACCTGTGGAAGCATCGCCAGGATTGTCTGTTAAGAACAGATTCCTTCCACTGGACTCGGGGAGATGCAGGGGACTGTGGTGATAAGGAAAGGGGCAACATGAGGTGGAGGTTGGAGGAGGGGGAACATCTGGGCAAGTAGGAAAGGGGCCAGAGGATATTAGTTCAGGCAAGAGGGAGAGTGCAGGTGGTACAGGGAAGGGGTGGTGGGAGTGGGAGAATGAGGGGATAGGTAGGACGGGGCAGAAGGGAAGGGTAATGGGCAGGCTATGGGGAGAACAGAAAGGAACTACAGGAGTCATGCCACTGGGAGGAGAGGTTTGGGGGGATAGTGGGAGTACAAGAGGGACAGAAGGGAAAGGAGGAGGAAGGTGGGAATGGGCAGCAGAATGGATAGGAGGAACGGAAGGCCAAAGATGGGGGTGATCTTGGGGGATTCAGTTGGGAAGGGGTGAGTTGGGGGAAAGGGCCAATACATAAGAGAGTAGAATGCACACCAGGGATGATGAGAGGGTGGGACCTCTAGTAGCACAGTGCATTTGACTGGGAGGAGGGAAACCTCACATTATAGTGCACCTGGGTATGAATAACCTTGCACAATGTCATATGGGGTAGTACAACAGAGGTTCAAGGAGGTGGGGAGAATCTGCAGGGTGGAAAGGAATTTGGTAACCTCAGAGGTACTTCCTGTCCCAAGGGCTAGTACTGCATGGAAGGTAAGGATTATTAAATTTAACAAATGGCTTAGATGGTGGTGGTGTGAGGCAGAAGGCTATAAGTGCATTAGTGGTTGGGGGGACATGTGAAAACAAGGACCTATATGCAGCAGACAGGTTACACCTAAGTAGAAAGGGCACAAGAGTCCTGAATGGAAAGCTTGAGGACTTTATGTTTAAAAAACTAAATTTAAACCGATGGGGGGAGGGGTGTAGCAGGATGCCTAGCACCCTTAGCCACCTGGTCAAACACAACAGCCTCCCCAATTAGGACAGCAGGAGGAGGGGAGGATGGGAGGGTGGGAAGATGAGTGGACCAATGTAAGAGGGGTGGAAGGGGGAAGGCCAAGAGTAAGGGGGGGTCTAGAGTCACTGTGGAGGATGATGTCTCCAATGCCAGAGGTCTGGGAAACAAAATGGCAGAAATGCAGTCATTGTTGGTTGAGGAAGAGGTGAACTTAACAACCATCACAGAGACTTTATCCACACAAAACCATAATTGGGACCTAGCAGTTCCCAGATAAAAGATGTATAGAAAGGATAGGGGGATGGGAAGAGACTGGGAGTTGCACTGTGACATGAAAGAAGGGATACCTTGTAGCAGAGAGGAAGAGGTGGAGGGCAAGCACAAAGCTTTGTGGTACATGTCCAATCCACTTTAGGGAGGAAGCTAAGGATGAGGTGGTCCACAGATCACCTTCCAAGGATGAGGAATTGGACAGGGTACTGTGGTCCCAGAAAATTGATATGCCCTGTAGAGGGAAGTAGTAATAGGGAGATTTCTTTTATATATATACATTTTATCTCCTGTCTCTGCCCCTAGCTGCCCCTTCTAACCGACCCCCAGCACAGTCACCATGGTATCCCAGGACTTACCCAGAGCCTGCTTGGTTGCTAGGTGCAGAGCCTGCTAGGGGCCAGTCGTCATCCGCAGCTGGAGGTGCTTTTCCTCCATTTTTCTCCCTTCCCATTGCTGGGGGCGCACACGCAGGACATGCATACGTGGAGGCACGCGCACCTCTGCAGAAGTCCCACAGCACCCTCCCTTCCATGGTGCCCACAGTACCACACTACCCTCAGGCCTCTACCTGGGGCTGTCATTTGGCTGGAGAGCCAGACCTCCCTCCCCAAAAGAGGAGAGTTGTCCTCTGGATGTTCACTTCTCTCCCTCCCCTGCCAACTCCTGGAGGCCCATGCTCATTCCCGAACACTGGTTACCAGCATGGCACCAGGTGTGGTGTCCAGTGCCTCAATCCTCAATACCACCAGGCCAGCATAATGGGGGATTTCAATCTACCTGGGGTGGACTGGAAAGTCCCTGCTAACTCCTGCACTAAGGAAAAAGCACTGATGGATGCCTTCAGAGTGCTTGACTCAAGGCCATGGAGGCCACTAGGAAGAGGGCTGCCCTGGATCTGGTCCTGTCCAACTGTGCACATATTCAGAATGTGAAGATGGATACACCGCTTGCAGGAAGTGACCACCACATAGTGTGGTTCCACCTGGACATAGGCAGTGGGATGGTCAGGACCAAGACGAGGGTCCTGGATTTTTGGAGGGCTGACTTTAGCAGGATGGGAGATGTTCTGAAAGGGTATCTTATTGGGAACAGAGTGGTGATGGATATGGAACAGAAATGGGTCATAATAAAGAAGGAATTAATGGAGGCCACTAGTGAGTGTGCCAAAATCAAAGTATGTAAGTAAGCTAAGGCCAAAAAGCTCAGCTGGTTCAGCAAGGAGGTGGCAAAAGTGGTGGGAGACAAGAAGACAGACTTTAGAAAACTAAAAGCCTACTCCGAAGGAGGAGGATAGGGTGGGCTACAATACTAAGTTAAAAGAGGTGAGCAGGGTGGTAAGGGAGGCAAAGGCCACAAAAGAGGTACAGTTAAACCAGGAGGTAAAAGCAGGTGAGAGGACCCTTTCAGGTGTATAAGAGAAAAAAGAAACATAAAGGACAAGACTGTCTGGGTGAAAAAAGGAGGGGAGGTTGGCCATAGGGTAGTGAAGATAAGGCAGAGGTGCTTAATGGGTACTTCTGCTCAGTCTTCACTTGGGAGAAGAACAGACCCATACCACAAGATAATAGCATGGTAGGGACTGGGACGCGGATGTCACAGGCAGCACAATTCAAGCCAACAGGGTACTCAAGGGTCTAAGGGACCTAAAGGATGAGGGTCTTTAGAGAACTGGTAAAGGTTCTGGTGGTCCCCATAGCAGACCTGTTTAAAACCTCTCTGGAGACCAGAAATGTGCCAGGACTGGAAAATTGTGCATGTGGTGCCTCTCCATAAGGTGGGCTGAGGGACAAACCAGGAAACTATTGACCAGTCAGTCTAACCTCAATAGTGGGTTTGCTGATGGAGTCATCCTGAGAGACTGATTGGATTTCTGTTGGAAAATGGACTCTAGGATGGCGGCAGCATGGAGCTTAGGTGTTGGAAGGCCCGCCCAAACTAATCTAATTGACTTCTTTGATTGCGTCACTAGAATAGTGGACAAGGGCCAGGCATTTGATATCCTGTATCTGGACTTCAGCAAGCCTTCAACTTGATGCCTCATAGGAGACTGGTCAGGAAACTGGAGAACTTGGGGTGGGGGTTAAGATTGAAGGATGGCTCAGAAGCTGGTTGCAGGATAGGAGTCAATGTGGTGGTAAAGGGAGAGTTTCAGAAGCAACGCTTGTGACCAGTGGGGTCCCACAGGGCTCAGTGCTCGGTCCGGTGTTGTTTAATATTTTCATATGTGACATCATAGATGGGATCAAGGGTAAAATCTGCCTGCTTGCAGACAACACCTCACTCTGTGGGAGGGTGAATATGTAGGAGATAAGACAGGAACTCAGGGAGGACCAGGCTAGGCTAGAAAAGTGGTTTGGTATTTGGCAGTTGGGACTCAATGCAAAAAGTGCAAAGTTATGCATTTGGGGGTGAAGAACCCAGAAACCAAATACTGACTGAGCAGTGTACAGGTAACCAGGTCTGAGGAAGAAAAGGATCTGGGAGATAATCACAAGTGACCTGAAACACTCTGCACACTGCAAGAGCAGCAGCCAAAGCAAATCAGATGCTGAGCTGCATAGCCAAGGGAATTACTGCCAGAAAGATGGATGTTATTCTGCTGCTGTACAGGTCACTGGTAAGACTACACCTGGACTATAGTGTGCAGTTTTGGTGCTTGTATCTTGAGAAGGATCTCAATCTCTTGGAGACATTCCAGAAAATGGCAACAATACAGAGCCAGCAGGGCAACACCTATGAGGAGAGGCTCAGGGAGCTCAACATGTATTCTCTAGAGGAAAGAAGGGAGAGGGAAACATGTCTGAGATCTTCGGTATCTTTAGGGTATTAACATGGTGAGCACTGAGTGCCTCTTCAACCTTAGTGGAAATAAGATCACTAGAGGGACAGCCTAAAGTTGGGGGGAGAAGGTTCAGAAGGGAGATGAGGGGAAATTTTTCATGAGAGGACAGTGGCCAAGTGGAATTGGCTGCCATGGGAGGCAATATCCTAGGATGGTGAACAGCTTCAGAGAGGATTGACAGGGTGAGAAGAAAGTTGCAGGTAGAAAGGGAGAGTAGGGAGAGGGGAAAGTTGAGGGAGGTCAAAGGAAATGGAGAGGGGGCAGTTCCCTTTGTAAATACATAGGGAGCTGCATAGTTGAGCAGACTAGATTGACAGTAAGGCCTCTATCTGCTGGCATGGCCATATGTTCATGTATGTATCTCAACATGTACACCCTGAAGGAGAGCGAGGGGACTTAATTAAGACCTGTGCTATCCTCTGGGTCAAACAAGGTGTGAGGGGAGTATCTTTCAAAGGAGGGAGAGCACCAGTGCCAGAGAGCATGCGATGAAGGTTGAGGAGGGAGTTAAAGAAGGATGTAGGAAGTGCTACTTCACCGAAGGGTGGTAGACACCAGGAATAGACTGCCAGTGGAAGTGGTGAAAGTGAAAAGTAGGAGTTGAGCTGTACAGAATATAAAATTCCACCTGTGGAAGGCCTGCAGAATTACCATTTGGATTCTGCAGAATTTCACAGAATTTGCATAAACATGCTGTGGAATTTAGCAAAATTTTAAATTTCAGTTATTTTGCTCTAATTTTAAAAGTATGCATCCAACTGACACCACATTTGGTATGTAGACAGTTAGCAGAGGCTTACATAAGTGCTGCAAATGTCAGAGTCATAGGTTGAAAGGGACAAAGTTATGGGCGGCCAAACATTTACTCAAAATTTAATTTTCAGTTATTTCAATATAATTTTGCAATTTCTTATCCAAATGTCTCCACAGTTTCAGTGTTTAGAGAAACGTACGGCATAGCTATGTGCACCATGTTTTAAGTCTCAAGCTTCAAAGATGGCTGAGATAAAAGTAGCCAAGCATTTGCCAAAATTTAGATTTGTGTTATTGTAGTATCATTTTGATAGTATGCACTGAAATGTAATACAATGTTACAGGTATGCAGGTTATCAATATATTTATATATGTACACGGTTTCATATTTCTAGCTTCAAATGCGACTGAGTTACAGCATGCCAAACATGTTGCCAACAATTAAATTTTAGTTATTTCCCTCTATGTTTAAACCAACACATCCGAATGTAACCAGATTTGAAACATTTATACTATTATGCCACGTGGCCATTTCTGACAAAGTTCATATTTACAGGTTTAAATGGGACCGAATTAAAAGTAATCAAACTTGCACAACATTTTAAAATTAAATTTTGCAAGAATGTAAACTGCAAATGATAAACCCTGAAACTTTAAAACTACTGAATGCAAATCAGGTAGGTTCTTAGACCTTACAAGGAGACTGTGTGTGTGTGTGTGTCAATTTTATTAATTGCTTGCTGCCAGAAATTGCAAAAAAAAAAATCTGTACTTAAAGTCAAATTACATGAGTCTTTGTGTAAATGTGGAATTTCATGAAAATTCCATAAAACTGGAATTTGCTAATTTTACCTAGCCTTATCGGAGGGATTCAAATTAAAGGATAGATGTATGAGAGGCAGGTAGCAGGGGTCACCAGGTTCAGGAGTTAGATGCCTAGTTTTACCAAGAAATGGATACCTGAGCTGGGTAACGCACCAGTGGTAGACCCCCTAGTTGGAGCAAGGAAGCACAGAGTGTCAACAATTCCAGCCTGAATGCAGGATATTAACGGGATATGTGATGGCAAGGGATGCGATATGAGATATATCTCAACGAGTGGCAAGTGAGCTTGGGGAATATCACGAGTGGCTCCGCTGCAGAGCCACGAGTGATTAATCCCCAAGATCACTTGCCACAAATTAGAGTAAAATAACTGAAATTAAAAATTTTGCATCATGTATACATTTTATGCAATAGGGGTTTCCTTTGTTGTGATTATTGGGTTAATTTTTATCTGATGTTGCTTTATTTTACCTGTAGTTTTCTGTTCTTTTTCTTGTTCGGGATTATTCTATGTTGTTCTTTGTGGTTCTGTGAATAGGTTTTGTTTCTACATTTTGATTGGTTGTTTTCATTGAAGTGCTTTTATTGGATGATGTGGTTTTGTTCTCCTTTCTGATTGGTTTGTTCTGTTTCTCGGTGATTTGATTGGTCTATCCTTATTTGGTGTTTCCGGTTTTGGCTGTGCAGTTTCGGCGGTGCTGGTGTCCTTTCACTTTTCATTTTTATTTTATTTGTGTTAGTAAGATATTGATTTATATTTTATTTTCTTTCGGATGTGCTGCTATCATGTCACAGTACAGTAACAAGTAACAGTAGCAGAAAAGGTCAGAGCCAAAAGGCTGGCCTTCAGGAAATATAAGGAAATGCAGTGAGATGAAGATAAGGAGGCATACCAAACTACCCTAAGGGCAGCAGGGAAGGCAGTAAAGCAGGTAAAGGCCCAAACCAAGGAAACACAAGCATGAACATTAAAAGAAGGTGTCAAGACTTTCAATAACTACATTAGTGAAAGGAAAAAGTCCAGAGGGGGTATTGCTAGGATCAAAGGGGATGAGGGGGAGTGTGAGGAGGATGACCAAGGAAAATCATCTATCCTAAATAGATACTTCTGCTCAGTATTTACTGAGGAAAAGGTAGGGCAGAGCCCACAGCTCAGCACCATGGGCATGGGGAAGGGCTCACTAAGCTCAGGGTGCACAAGGCAATGGGACCTGATGTCATACATCCCAGGGTACTAAAGGATCTAAGGGTGGAACTAGCAGAGCCATTATCAGAACTGTTGAGTGAGTCTCTGAGTACGCGAGAGGTCCCAGAAGACAGGAGAAGGGCTCATGTGATCCTGCTGCACAAGAGTGGTAGCAGGGAGGAGGCAGGGAACTACAGACCAGTCAGTCTTACCTCAGTAGTGAGCAAGACTATGGAGGCACTCCTTAAGGAAAGGATAGTGCAACACCTGGAATCCATAGGAGCAAGGGATCCAAGACAGCATGGATTTACAACAGGAAGGTCCTGTTAGACTAATCTCATAGATTTCTTTGACTGGGTAACCAGAGTGGTGGACCAAGGGGGAGAAGTTGATGTCACCTACCTTGACTTCAGCAAAGTTTTCGATACTGTTCCACATAGAAGATTGATTTATAAGCTGGGTAGGCTCTGGCTGGGTCAGAAGTTGGTCAGCTGGGCGGCAAACTGGTTGACGAGCAGAAAACAGAGAGTGGTGGTAAATGGTATACAGTCAGAAAAGATGCAAATCACAAGTGGAGTACCTCAGGGATCAGTCCTGGGGCCTGTCCTCTTCAATATCTTCATCAGTGACATTGCAAATGAACTGGAGGGTAAGGTTTGTCTGTTTGCAGATGACACCAAGATCTGCAACAAAGTAGATGATCCAGATGGGGTGGGCAGAATGAGAAAAGATCTGGATAAACTAGCAAAATGGTCAGAAGAGTGGCAACTGGGGTTTAATGCAAAGAAGTGCAAGATCATGCACATAGGGAAGAGAAACCCTGAAGCCATCTATAGGTTGGGAGGGGAGTTGCTGGCAATCACAAGGGAAGAAAGAGACTTAGGCATCATCATCATCATCATCATCACAGATGACCTGAAATCATCCAAGCAGACCACTAAAGCAGTAGGTAAGGCTAGAGGGATGTTGGGGTGTATCAGTAGGGGCATCACAAGTCATAAGAGGGAAGTAATAATCCCTCTTTACAAGACACTGGTTAGGCCCCATCTGGAGTACTCCGTGCAGTACTGGAGGCCGCACCTTCATAAGGACATTAACAAAATGGAGGCAGTCCAGAAAAGGGCAACCAAAATGGTTCAGGGACTGCATCAAAAAACATATGAGGACAGATTAATGGAGCTCAATATGTATACCCTAGAGCAAAGAAGGGAGAGAGGTGATATGATCGAAATATTCAAACATCTTAAGGGCATTAACAAAGTGAAGGAGTCTAACATGTTTCAATATAAGAAAAATAGCCGGACAAAATGACACAGCATGAGATTAGAGGGAGGCTGATTAAGGGGGAATGTGAGGAAGTACTTTTTCACAGAAAGGGTGGTGGATGCATGGAACGGCCTACCTCAGGAAGTGGTGGATATGAATACAGTGCAGGGCTTCAAACAGGCATGGGACAGGAATAAGGGAGCAATAAAGATGAGTTTGAGTAGATAGGCCATTGACAGAGTACAGGCCTATGGCATGTTCATAAGGTAGAGAAAATGGGCAGACTGGATGGGCTTTGCGGTCCTTATCTGCCATCAACTTCTATGTTTCTATATTTCACAGTATATTGTGCTCCTTCATTGAAAGTTAAAACTTGAGCAGTTGTTACTGGCGCCTGTCCTAATCACCCCTCTTTTCTTAGTCTGGAACATTTCTGTCCACTTAAATCTCTTGTTATGTTTCCTTTGGATGCCCCATACTCACCCCCACCCTACGATTCACACTAAAGACCTGCTATTTGGATCAAAATTATTTCCTGCTCTTTGTATCCTGACCCAGCCCCGTCCCCCGATTCAACTGCCTTTATTCAGCCACCTATTTCAAGCCTTTTTTCTTCACTCCCCAGGCTCTGCCCAGAATTGAATTCTGAAGTGCCTCTGCAGCGACTGACTGTGGCCAGAGCCACTCACTGGGGCCGCACCTCCAGCACACCTGGCCTTTCTAGACAGCCAGCCCCGGTAGTGCTCAGGACAAGGTATGGCTCCATTTACTTGTATTGTGACTCTCCGATTGGCCACGGAGCATTGGAAGGCAGCCGTGATTGGCTGCATGCGCTGAAGCTCCTGCCCTGATTGGCCAACACTGATTCCTGGCTCCTCAACACTCGGGACCCAAACCCTTGGCTCTGTACTTGCTGTAAGAACCTTACCACTGAGGGAATTTTGCCCACCTCCATACCCCTCCTCATGCCTTACTTAAATACACTTTCTTCCCACCCAGTGCTGCTAGCTGCTTTCTCATTTGCAAGCTCAGTAAGCTGACAGGAGTCCTCTTATTGGCGGATTCTCTTGACTGAACTCATTAGTTCCTGACTTTTAGGTTTCTCTTTGACTATCTACATAATGCTACTGCACACAGTATGAAGGGTGTTTTCTCCTTCTCTGCCACCTCGCTGGCCTGTCCATTTTAATTCTTAACTGTAGCACCATCCACAATCAAACTCTTAAAACAGACAATAACTGGTGTTACAGTTCTCTCCCCTTCACCTAATATGGCCTGCAACTTTACTCATAGCACTATGCATTTTCCCAACCAGTTCCCTCTGCTGCAACCTGCATCCTTCAGACAGCACTTTTTCTCCTTCAACATCCGGGTGCTCCTTCTTACATCCTGGGGTCTTAGACGCAATCTGCTGAGTCTCTACCCCGCCCCCGTATCCTCAGGAAGGGGGCTAGGGATACTGAATGGTTTTTGAATGCTATTAAAAGATCTTACTGATCCTCTTAATCTGTTCGGAGACATTGAGCTCAACCTGGTTCTCCCTCTTCTATTTCTGCCCCTTCAGAGCTGGCAAATCTAAAGGATTGAAAATTCTACATGCTAATGTATGTAGCCTCATAAGAAAACTGGACTTAATCCAACTTGGCTGAATTACTCCTCCCAGATGTACTCATTATTACTGAGTCCTGGCTTAAGCCCTCCACCCAGGATACTGAAATAAACTTCCCTTCTCTAAAGTCTATAGAACAGACAGAAAGGCCAGAGGGGCAGAGTTGCTATCTACCTACAGGATAAGTACAGTGCCTCTATTATTAACTCCACCTCTGAGCCTAAAAATTTGAGTGCCTTTCCATTAAGTTACAACTCTCCTCCTCCCAATCATTTGAAGTTATAAGATGCTACTGAGCCTGCCATCGAGCTGGTCTAAAAATCCTACAGCATCTGAGAACCTTACTCTGCTCCTCATCCTCAGAGGTCATAGTAGTGGGAGACCTAAACTTTGATTGGTAATCTGCCTGTTCAAAACCCCTTAAGGACCTGAGTGATGCCTTTGGACTCCACCAACTCATTACAGAATCTAACCAACCTAATATTAAAAACCCAGCCAATAACTCACTACTTGATATTATGCTAGTTAACAAACGACATCGTTTCTCTCATGTGGGTGTCTTCTTTGTGATCTTAGTGATCACTGTATCATAGCTTGTGTAAGATCCATACCAAAAACTGTCTCATCCTCCAGATACATTTTCAAAAGGTGCTGCTGGAATTTTGACATTTCTGCCTTCCTTACTGACAAGAATTTTATCTTGCCCCATCTATCATCAGAGCCAACAATATTTACCACAAGATTCTTATAGACACAATCAACTAGCATGCTCCACCAGTGAAAATCCGTACTAAGAAAATTTCCAGTCCCTGGTTTTCAACGTCCCTTAAGTCGGCTCTTCTACATAGGGATGTCCGTTGGAAAAAGGCATGGAAGACCAATCTTCCTGTTGACTGGGCTACCTTCAGAGCAGTCACAAATCAGTGCACAGCTCATAAGGGCTGCTAAGTCCAGTTACTATAACAACAAACTAATCGCATCCACTCATTGCTCTTCCTAATTTTTGAAGTCCCTTAAGAAGATTGAGGGTCGTAGGGCTCACAACTCTCTCTTCTCTCCAAAATCTCCATCAGCAATGCCACATACACAGATAAACATGATATACTAAATGCGTTAAACAATAACTTTGCCACAGCTGGCCTGGCCTTTGACTCCTCCCCTGCTAACACTCTCCATGACCAACTATGTGGACAGGACAAGACCTTCTTCTCCCCCGCAACTGCTGTACCTTCCTTCTCCTTCTCCTTCAGCCCAATCTCTCTGAAGCAGGTAGAAGACTTGCTAATCAAGTTAAATACTAGAAAAAGTGCTGGAGAAGACCTCATTGACCCCTACTTTCTAAAAATTAGCTCCCATATTCTAGCCGTCCTCATAACCCACATCTTCAATTTGTCTCTCACGCAGAGAGAGCTGGAAAACTGCCTATGTCATCCCTCTGTTTAAATCAGGAGATCCTGCTTACCTCAATAACTACAGGCCCATCTCTTTGCTTCCCACCCTGTCTATAATGCTGGAAAAGTTAGTTAACCAACAGATCAGAGACTGCCTAGTCTCATAACCTATTCACCCCTATACAGTCAGGCTTCAGACCTCAACATAGCATGGTCTCTGCACTTGCAAAAGTTACTAGCGACTGGTTGCACACCTTGGACAATAAACTCTATGTGGGTGACTTGTTCTTGGATTTAAGCAAGGCACTCGATACGGTGGACCATACTCTTCTCCTGGATATCCTCAGCAACTTTGGCCTTGATCACATCTCTCTTAAATGGTTTGAAAGCTACCTCATTGGCCACTCACAGTAGGTCAAAGCGGAAGGAGACCTTTCCCCCATGAAAACCCTTCTAAGTGGTGTACCCTAAGGCTCTATCCTGGGCCCCTTCTTTTACAATTTATATCAATAACATACATGCTGGCATCCAACTAGCAGACATTCATCTATTCATCGACAACACTATCTTATACATCTCTGGACCCACCACAGACAAAACATGTTCTGACCTCCAACTTGAGTTCAACCTCTTTCAGAAAAACCTTTTGCAACTAAAACTACTCCTTAATGCTAAAAAAACAAAGGCTATGCTCTTCTCATCATTTTCTAAAAAACCCTCTACTACATTGGTGGGAGCGCAAACTTCAGCCACCACTCTCCTTAATGAACCTCTTGAATAAGTACACAAATTCAAATACCTAGGGATGTGGATCAACCACAACATGACCTTTGTTGTCCTCATAGAAAAACTATCAAAAAAACTCAAACAGAGACTTGGCATATTCTTCTGGGTCAAGCACCTGTTAGCTTTGGAAGAGGGAACTAGAATCGTACAATCTACCTTCCTCCCCCTACTTGATTATGGGGATATTCTTTACGGACAAGGTACTAACACAGCTCTAAAAAGTTGGACATCCCTATACCATTGTGCTGTAAGATTTATTTCTGGAGCCCCTATGCTACTCACCACTGTTCTTTATATGCCCTAGTCGGCTGGACCTACCTTAGCCTAAGATGCTACAGAAATGTAGCAATTTGGACATACCGTTATCATTAAGAATTTGCCACTATACATCTCGACTGCCTTCCCATTTGCTCCCCTGGTGTATATGCAGTGAGAAGCTCCTCTTATAGCTCCCTTTGTTATTCCTAAAGTTAAAACGCCGGTTCGGCAAATCTTTCTTGTTACTCCCTTCCCACCTTGGGAACAAACTACAAAAATTTACAAATATCCTCTCTACTTACCATGGCTACCTTCAAAACTTTAGTTGCCAGGACTGCCACATAAATTTGTAACTGTGTTTCCTAAAATCTATTGCTAACCTCCTTCCCCCTTCCTCACTCCTGCTTCCTTCCTCCCGCACTGAGTTATTCCTTCAGCTCCTCCCTTGTATGTGCTCCTTCCATCCAACCTCACACTAGGTGAATTCTATAATGATTTATTGTTATTTTACTCCATATGGTCGACCTTGCTACCCTGGCTGACACCTGCCCTTACTCAATTGTCTGTCCTACTATACCTAGATTTTGTTAGAGGTATAAATAAACTTATACTCCAAGTTTAATGTCTTGCTGTCATATACTGTATAGACTAGCCTGTTTATTGGCAAGTGTTATT
The DNA here is from genome assembly GCA_016271365.2 of Neoceratodus forsteri. Taxonomy (NCBI): domain Eukaryota; kingdom Metazoa; phylum Chordata; order Ceratodontiformes; family Ceratodontidae; genus Neoceratodus; species Neoceratodus forsteri. The sequence continues at coordinate 896,503,805 of CM028130.1, read as the reverse complement.
CTGTGTTTTGATTGCATATTTCTACTGTTTTATGATGTATATCCTACTTGTCTCAATTTTTTACTGTTGTGAACTTTGTAAACTACTCCCAGGTCCATCTTGTAAATGAGTTTCTCCGCAACAATGTTTCACCTGGCTAAATAAAGATTGATTGATTGAATACTTCTTTACATTTACCAGATGATATGTTATATCTTTAGTATACACATTGTTTAATATAGTAATGTGTACAAAGTGATATATACTATGGGGCTAATAGTCTGAATTATTTCACCAGAGTTTTTTATTTTTCAGAAACGTAAGGTTTTTAATAAGTAAGTACACATTAACTTGTTATTTAGAGAAGAATTGCAGTGGTTATTTTCACCACAGTTTTAAATAAAATAAGAGTGGTGTTCATCACATTTTTTTATTACTGTTAAATTGTCTGGTACAGTATATGGTTTTGTTGCTCTATAATACTGTAGAACTTGAAATTTTCACTGTCAAATAATTTTCATTATTTTTGCTGAAGCACTAATTTGTGTGAAAATAAATTTGCGCTAACTAGCACTTTTAGTATTTTTTCCATTTTGGTGAATGTGGTGGTTGTGACAGTGCTAAAATAAATTTATGCAAACATGGTTGCATTTGTGTTTGCGCTAAATTTACTTTGTGTGAAAGTAATTAGTTCTACAGTATTTAGCTTCTCGGATCTGTAATATTTAGCCTCAGTATCTTGTTTTGCAGAGTTGTGGACAGTTTTCTTTTTTAGTAGTTTACTCTGAGACAGTTTTCTTCTTCAGTAGTTTAACCAGATTCTGTGTCAGACAAGATGTATCGGGGTCTTTTTCTAGGTTTTTTCTCTTGTACAGGAGCTGTAAAAAATTAAAAGAATTAATATATGAGTTTCTAGTTATTTCTATGTTTCTAAACAGTAGTAAGGACTACATTACCTTGCATTATATTAAAGGTTAAATTAGTAGCATTAATTGTGGTGTTGTGGAAACACGCTGGTAGTGTGGATTTCCATTTTTCTATATTGCTGGGTATTTCATTTACTGTAGTACTTTTGTTATTTATATTTGCAGCCATGCTGTCTTGTTCTGAAGCAATTTGTTCTTCTTTACTTTGAGCAGTGTTTTCCTCTTCTTTTTTCACATGTAGAGATATGTCTAATATTTTTGCTGTTAGGTTCATTGAGTCTTGAGTATTCATTTATGGAGTCCACTTTTTTACAACTTGAAACCTGAATTAATTTAGTGGGGGGAATTCCATTATCACATAATTTTTGGATAAGATGTTTTCTAATGAAGTAGTTAGTGAGACACTTCTCACTTTGAATTCCTGCTCTACTAATCATATTTTTCACCATCTTACTGATAGTATTTAAGCCAAGAGGCTGGTTTTTAAACCATGGAGTGGGATATTGTGCCAGCTTTTTATGGTGATTGATGGCTAAAAAAAAAGGAGTGTCATCATTTAAAGTAGTTATTGGTCTTTTGGATTGATAGATAAGATGATTTGTTACTGGGCACTTTTCTGGTTCTGTAGTTTCATACACCCTTGCTTTTAATTTCCTGATGTTTTTCGGGTTACAGCCAGTTCTAGTTTTAATTTGGCATTCAGTAAAGTATTCAAGGTATCTTTTACTGTTTTCATTTACTTTGAGTTTGATGTCACCCCACTTTAAATTTCTACTTTCATTGCTGCCTCTGATGCCAAAGTATAATGTTACAGTGCACCACACTGTATTTAATATAGATTGCACAGTATGTGGTCCAAGATCTTTTCCTTGATAAAGTTGTTCAATTGCAGAATCAGTTAGTTCCTCTACAGTTTGAGGCCGATTCTTTTCCCCAATTTCTTTCAGCTGTTTTTGTTTTGTTTTAATAACTTGTCTGGTATTTAAAAATTGTATAGATGTTGTTAGACACTCTGGGCTGGATATTCAAAAGGGTTGCACCATGCACAATAGGGTTGCTCCTGCGCAAGTCCAAAATTGTGCCATTCTGCGATATTCAGCAGGAGGCAGCTGCGCCCCCCAAGTCATGCTGAGCAACAGCGCAATGCTAATGAAGGCATGCTCAACCAGAGAGGGAGGAACCATGCATAAACTGCACAGCCCAATATTCAGTCGGGTTGTGCAGAGTTGTGCAGGCGCAACCCCCTACCTGCGCTTGCACAACTTTGAACCAAAAAAAAGGATGAAGTCGAGGGCCACCCACAGGTGAGCTGCCGCATTGCAGGGTGCACACAGCAGCTGCCACCTGTGGGTGGCCCTCCACTTGTTCCCTGTGCCCTCCTGCAGCCTGATCACGGGCATAATAGTAACCCCCAGCCCGATCGCTGGCAGAACACCCCCCACTAGCCCGATCGGGGTGAGTCTCACTCCTCCCCACTGGCCCGGTGCGGGGCATAAAGTAAATCCCCACTGGCCTGATCGCGGGCATGAAGCAAATTTCCCAACTGGCCTGATCGTGGGCAGAATGGAGTCCAACCCCCTAAAGATCAATATCCCTGCAGGTCCAGTGGATCGCAAAGCCTGATCACAGGCATGGGTCAAACTACACACTCCAAGTCCAATATCCCTGGTGATCTAGTGGCTTTACCTCACCCACCCACCCAGGATCCCACCACCCCGTTCCTCATCAGCCCAGCAGGCGGCGGCACTTCACCCACCTGCCGCCCTGCGTCCGCCGACTGACAGCTCAATGGGATGCTCGCCCATTGGTTCAGCAGAGCCAAAGTGCATGCAGCCCATACCATACAAGGCAGTCCAGATATGTGAATGAATTCATTCATTCACATATCTGAACTGCCTTATGCTGGTATAAGCTGCATGCCCATTGGCTCTTTTGCCTGAACTAATGGGCGGCAGCCCCATCCGGCGCTGTCAGTCAGTGGGTGGCGGGGTGGCAGGTGGTGTGTGCTGCTGCCTGCCGACTGATGAGGAAGGAGTTTAGTGGTGGGGTCTGTGGTGAGTGGGGTTGGCGCTACTAGATCACCAGGAAATTGGACTTGGGGTGTGTGTTTGACCTTATGCCCATGATCGGGCTTCAGGGTCCACTGGACCGCCAGGGATATTGGTCTTTGGGGAGGGGTTGAACTCTGTTCTGCCCGCGATCGGGCCAGTCCGGGGTTCATTTACATTATGTCCATGATCGGGCCAATGGGGGTCATTTACATTATGCCCAAGATTTGGGCCACAGTGGGGACACTCATGCCCACGATCGGGCTGCAGGGGGCGCTTGGTCCCTCGGATGGCTGCTGCCTGGCAGGGTGGCAGGCACAAGTCCTTGGGAGATTAGTGCACCTGCAGATAGCAGATGCAAATGGGGCCGTAATTAGATGCAAATGGCCCCCATGTGCCTTGCATAAATTATGGCCCCATTTCATGTCACCTTTGAATATCAGAAATTTGCTCATGGCGAATGGAACTTGTGCCACCACATCTGAATGCTGCACTCTGACCACTTGCGGTGGTGCAAGTTCCACTGCACCCTGCACAGTGGCTGGGTAGGGGCATATTCAAAGGAGTTGCTTCATCAGCGCACCTCCATTGAATATCGCCAGCCCTCACTCCTGCACAACTTTTTTGAGCAGCGCAAGGGCTTGCACCATAGAATGGCGCAGTTTGAATATCCAGCCCCCTGGGTACAGGTTATCTTTTAAATATTGGTCTAGACTTTGAAAGCTATATTTTATTGTCAAAGATTTGTAAGCACTTTCATCTTGTTTTTGTAAATTAATAGAAAAGTGATACAGTAACTGATATAAATATTCTGGCTGTATTTGATGAATGGGTTTGTTTAGTTGTACCACATTAGTTAGCAAGGTTTGAAACTTTTGAATGCCACTTTCAGTTTTCATTTAGTATTTTGGTTTTCCACTTTCTATGTATTGATTTATGTATTTATAGTCTTTACTACTTGCTGAGGGCAAGCAGCTAGGTAGATTTATTGTTAGGTTTGATTGGAAGCATTTTCTGTAATTACGTTGGGTCAGTTAAAGGCTCGGTGTCCTGTCTGAGTTGACTTAGTAAGAATTCAATTTCTTTCTCTAGGCTTTTTCTTTAACTCTGCCATCATTTTCAAAGTATATGGTACACTTCAGAGTTCCATTTTGATCTTTGGTAAGTATTTTAAACCATTTTATTTTTATTCAAGTCTCTGCTATGCATTTGTTTCAACAGTGTTTCCTGGAAATGTTTGAAGGTAGTTTAGAGTCACTGTACATGAGGGATAGTATGTATTTTCTTTAATTTGTATAGCTGGAACCATTTAATTTTCATTGGTGTGTTAGAATGTAGTTCGCAGGTTCTCATCCTGATGTGTAGAGGATGCTGATATTTTTCATGACATGTACACAGCATATGTATCTGGTGTTTTTCTGGGCTGTTTACTCATCATGTTTTGTTATCAGTATGAGGTGGAAATATGCACATTTAAGTAATGACATATCACTTCACTATTGTATAAATAAGGATCACACCCAGTAAATTGATAATCCTGGCAGCCTGATGTATGTGCAAGTCTGGGACTTAGAGGTGCTCAAAAAGATGTAGTGGAGTAAAACAATGTCTGGGGCACCAAGAAGGAAGAATTCTTGCTATTCCAACAGGGTAGGTCAATAGGAAAAGGAGTAGGTGACTCACGTGTTAAAGGATTTTGTCACTGTAAAGAACAAAGAGGATATCAGTGGGCTCAGTAGTTCTAAAGCGTCAATCTGGCTATGCTAAGGGGGGGGGGAGGCAAAATAGTCACCCAGAGAGGAACAGCAGGACTGTAAAAAGCTCATCCCAGCTTATTAAACAAAGTAGTGATACATGCATTATGAATGTTAAATTCCACAGAAAGAATTCTGGATGCTTCATCTATATGTTACCATAAATATTTGAGAAAATGTTTCCAATAATTCTTTTTCACTGTAAATTTAAAACTGCTTAACCAAATTATCCAGTTGTGTTAAAGACTAGGATACACTGACAATGGGAATGCATGTAAAATGTAAAGTATATGCCTGAAAGAGTAGAGACGCTACAGACATCCAGATTTTTGAGAGTTTTCACAAAATTTTGCAAATATTTACATAGTAAATGTTGGGATCCCTGTAACTTAAAAATCTCTAATCCAATTCTCTCAATATTTAGTTGATTCTATATCCATTACAAAAAAGATTATTTGTGCTAATGTACACATGTCTGGCACCAAAGGTGCCTGAGTTATATGCAGACAAAATTTGTCATGAAATTTCCTACAAAGAAATAAATGACAGACTTGAGTATATAGTAGTGATACAATGTATCATAATATCATGAAATTTGGCACATTTTAGAACACCTATCATCAAGTAGTCATGTCAAATTTATTATCTCTGTCCCAATAGTTGGCTGAAGTATATGCATATAAAATGTTCATGAAATTGCACATAACAAAATAAAATTACAGATTTTGAGCACCTATAATTTGAGACAACCCATCCTAATGTCATAAAATTTGGCACATTGTTAGACCACCTGTCATCAAGCGATCATGCCAAATTTACCATCTCTGTCCCAATAGATGGCTGAGATATATGCAGATAAATATTTTCATGAAACGTCCTACAAAAAATAAAATGACAGATTTGAGCACCTATAATTTTGAGACAATCCATCCTAATTTCATGATATTTGGCACAGTATTAGCACTTGTTCCAGAAAGTAAGCATGCTAAACATCAGAGATCTAGCTCAATAGATTGCCAAGTTATTACCAAATTATACATATTTAAAAAGCCATGAAATTCTGATGAAGTTCCACAACATTTCATGGAATTTCATGAGGATTTCATCCTTGAAGTTTTCATGAGGATTTCATCCTTGGAAGTTTTCATTTAGATTCCTTAGACTAATTCTGTGCATTTTGTTATACACTGACTCTGTGTTGAAATCTGCACTTATCAGGCTCATGGTCTCATTTTCTTGGGGTCCTTGACAAGTATTTTTATTTGGCACTTACACTTACAAGTGATACTATCATGCATCATGTATATATGTGTATTTTTAATTTGGGGCTCTTTTTCAACTTGCAGTTATACCTGATTTCAGCATTTTGTCTCTCATCATCTGTTCTTTAATACACCAGGACACTTGGAATGTAAGTTGCAACCTCATCTTACATGTATTAGAGAGAATGCTAACCCAAGGTTTTTTATCACTAGAATGCTTTCTTAGCATACTGAGTCATCTTAAAATTTATGTGAGAAGAACTCTCTGGTTGTTGAGAATTCTTGATAACCTTTGCCCTACTGAGGCTCCTCAGTTAAAAGCATACTTGTGTTAATTGGCTTCTCTGATGTAATCTTCTGTTATGTTTTAAATGTATATGTTAAACCAATGAGAATTATTTCTGTTTTTTTCAACATAATCTGGTGTTAATAGTATGGGATTTTCAAAATAACTGCCATAAAGCTTCTGAAGAAGGACCGGGTAGGTTCGAAAGCTAGAGCACTTTGTTCTTTTCTGTAACATCCATGTTGGTCCAATAAAAGGTATCAAATCATTTGTTTCTGGATCTGTTCTTAAAAGAACCAATACAGCACCTGCAACATTTTTTTGCATCATGGAAGATGCCGGAATTCACCGCAGGATATGGCAGTTGCATAACATTAAGAAGAAACTATCACAGCTAGACAGTGACATCTACTTTTTATCCCAGTGCAAAAGGAATAACATTATTCCTAAAGGTCTAGCTATTTGGAATCCACTGAGAAACACAGATAATTCTACATATGCTAAACAACTTTGTCGTAGGACCTCTGAGAAACTGAGAAATCACAGAATCCACAACTCATATGCCAAGAAAGCATTTTGAAGAAACAGTTTAATGAAATAGCTACCACACTGAGAGGATGTCTGGTGAGCCTATTCCCAGACATATTGCATGAGATAGACATGAACTACCAAAGAACCTTAAGAAAAGCCATGCTCATTAAAAACAGGAAGTTAGATGCCCTTCAACTTACCATACTTCCTAACAACCATGAAGAACAGAATAGAGTGACTGAACAACTAAGCCACACAGATGGGCACCTTCCAGTTGTTAATTTGTCCACCCACACACTGACTACTGGGGAATTAAATGTACTTTCTAGGGGCCTCAATTTCTGCCTACTAAACCACTGGATAGAATACAGTTTTGTGGTGAAATGGAGGAATACTTCCGAGATTGAGACTCAGGAATTTTTTCATGGCAGAGAAGCAATCACAGACAGTGGAGAAATCACAAACAGTAAAAATATTATGGATAAGAAAAAGAAACCATATCAGTTTACACCCATCAAGTGACCATAACAAAAACTGGACAAATACATTCATTGCTTTTTCCAGAGAGTCACTGGTGAGATTCTTAATAGGCAGAAACAGGCCCATTACAACCTCTCTCCATTAGAACGGAGGGCTATACAAACACTAAAATCGAACTATAACATTGTCATAAAAAAGTGGTAAAGGCTCTGCAGTGGTGATATTGAATCAGGAAGATTACATTAAGGAAGGCAACAGGCAGCTAAGTGACCATACTTACTACAAAGTACTGGGAAGTGACCCAACTACAGAATATAAAAGAGAACTGCAGGAGTTAATTGAAACATTTCCAAACCATGTCCAAGACAAACTAAAGGCCCTCATCCCCAGTGAACCTAAGCCAGGGACATTCTACGTGCTTCCTAAAATACATAAGCCTGGTAATCCTGGTAGACCCATAGTCTCTGGTAATGGTACCCTGACAGAGGGGATATCAGGGTTTGTAGAAGCTATTTTCAAACCACTGGTTATACAAAGGGATAGTTACATCAAGGACACTACTCACTTCCTGCATAAACTTTCTGGTTTTAAGGACTTACCACCTGATACCCTTTTAGCCACGATGGATGTAACCTTCCTCTACACTAATTTTCTACACACAGATGGCATTTCAGCCTGCCTCAAACACCTGCATGACAAAGAATTGGACCCCAACATTGACCCTGGAGTTGTGGGCAAACTCACTGAATTCATTCTGACACATAACAACTTCAGCTTCAATGGTAAACATTATGTTCAAACTATGGGAACAGCAATTGGAACCAGGATGGCTCCACAGTATGCTAATCTTTTTATGGCGAATTTGGAGGAGGATTTTCTAGCACTGTACACATAAACCAATGGTTTATTTCCATTACATTGATGATTTGTTTATAATTTGGACAGAGGCACTGATCACTCAAAGATTTTTATCAGGAACTTAATAACCTCCACCCAACTATAAAGCTTTCCTGGAATATTCTGCCATCATTGTACATTTCTGGATACTACTGTCACTATTAAGGATGGAACCTTACATACCTGTCTTTACATGAAACCAACAGACAGACAGAGACACTTAGAAAAGAAAAGTAATCACCCAAGCCACACAAAGAAATCTGTCATATATAGTCAAGCACTTGGTATCACTGCCTCTGTTCAAATGAGGAAGACAGAGACACACATCTGGCAATGTTGAAAAACACCTTCATTGAGCAGGGACACTCATCCAGGAAATTGACAGAGAGTGAACGTGCAACACAGGTCCCAAGAGAACAACTACTGCAATATAAGGAACAGATGACTACCAACAGAATACCCTTAGTTGTCACATACCATCCTGACCTTGAATTTCTACGTAAGATTATTAAGGATCTCCATCCAATAATTAGTGAGGATGAAACCCTTAATTGTATTTTTCAAGAACTACAACTACTATCTTTTAAACAATCACCTAATTTAGCCAACCTGATTATTAGGAGTCAACTTGAACCGGAACAGAATACCATGACATCATATGGTACACGACCCTGTCATCAACGCACATGTAAGACATGTAACCTCATTTCCACTTCAGACTGTGTGGTTACATCACAAAACAGACTATTCAGGATACAGGGAATTATACATGTACATCAAGTAATGTGGTCTATTTTATCCAATGCAAGAAATGTCCTCGCACAGGTTATGTGGAGGAGACAAGCCAACAACTCCACACTAGAATGAATTCACATAGACCATGAGTCCTCACACTTTGTCATAGTGAGCCTCCCCAAAGCCTTGGAAAAGATCCTGAGCCTCCCCCTAATATAGAAATAATTTGGGGCCTCCCCATAGTTAGAACAACTATCATACTTTGCACATTACAGGAAGAATACAATGAAGTGCATGTGAGTAGTTGAGTTTATTCTCATGTTATTGAACTTATTATTCTCCCTCTCTATAACCCCACTCCCCAGTTCAGCCTCCTGACTCCACACTTCTGACTTTTGGACTCTGTTTACCCCTCACTGCAATACCTCCATGAGTCAGATTGTTTTGTCAGTTTTACCCTGCTCTCACCTTCTCAGGGACCATTTTTCTCCCTCCAACTCTTGCTCCTAGTGTCTCTCTCTGTTTAGCCTTTGTATTTGTGTTTTTCTGCAGCCAGTATAATGGGTCAGTTGTTACCTTGTTCCTATTCATTTGCATTGTTTTGAATTTTGTTTTGCAGTTTCCAAGAATTATATTTCCCCCATGTCATACCAGGAAACAAGTGTTTGCTAAGCGTGTCTTTCCTGGTAACCATTTTGTACATAAATTTGCATGCCATTATTCGCTTACTTTGCTACATCCTTCATACGAAGAATTCAAAACTTGACATTTAAATATAGTACATTTTAAGGCTTGCTTGAGCCTCCCCTGGAACAGGTTGGGGCCTCCCCTGGGAGGCTGGCCTCACCATTTGAGAAACCCTGACATAGACATTCTATTAATTACAAGAAGACTGAGAAACCAGTAGCCCAGCACTTCTCCCAGGATGGCCACTCAATCTTAGATATGTCTGTGGTGGTCTTAAAAGGACATTTCAACAGTACACAACAGATACAGGCTTCTGAAATTAGACTTATTTTACTTCTCAATATGGTGGCGGATGGATTGAACATTGATGTTGATTATATGACACATTATTCCACTTAAATTTACACAGATCTTTACTTTAAAAGATGGACATAAATACTTTAGTTCTTCAGCAGGCCTTTGATTTTGTAAGTTTATGGTTATCTACATGTTGACTTCTCACCTTAACACTGTGGTGAGTGTGTGTGTGTGTGTGTGTGTGTGTGTGTGTGTGTGTATTGATGTATGTATGTGTGTGTGTGTGTGTGTGTGTGTGTGTTTGTATGTGTGTGTTTTTGTGTGTTGTTGGTATGATGTGTGTGTGTGTTTGTTTGTTATATTTGTTGTGTGTTGTGGTTGTGTGGGGTGTGCAGGGGTGTGTGTGTGTGTGTGTGTGTGTGTGGTGTGTGGTGTGGTGTATGTACACACGTCTGTGTGGGGGAGCGTGGCATGAGACAATTGTTATGTGGCTAGGACACTTAGTTTTCACATATAGTGTACATTTACTTCCTTCTGATAGTTGTCAGTGGTTGGATTACACACTGTCACATTTTTAAATCTGCTCATATTAAGATGCATATCTCATTTACTTGGGGGGTTTATAAATGGTGTAATTTCTTTGGGTAACTATTAATATTGGTGTAAATGATGCTATATTATGACTCTTGCACATACAGTATATCTCATTCCTACTAGTTACAGAATCTTTCCCAGGGAGAGAGAGAGAGAGAGAGAGAAGGAAAAAAAAGGAGGGGGCCTGGAGGATTTCATCCTTAGAAGTTTTCATTTAGATTCCTTAGACTGATTCTGTGCATTTTTGTTATACACTGACTCTGTGTTGAAATCTGCACTTATCAGGCTCATGGTCTCATTTTCTTGGGGGTCCTTGACACGTATTTTTATTTGGCACTTACACTTACAAGTGATACTATCATGCATCATGTATATATGTGTATTTTTTAATTTGGGGCTCTTTTTCAACTTGCAGTTATACCTAATTTCAAGATTTTGTCTCTCATTATCTGTTCTTTAATACACCAGGACACTTGGAATGTAAGTTGTAACCTCATCTTACATGTATTAGAGAGAATGCTAGCCCAAGGTTTTTTTGTTAGCACTAGAATGCTTTCTTAGCATACTGAGTCATTTTAAAATTTATATGAGAAGAACTCTCTGGTTGTTGAGAATTCTTGATAACCTTTGCCCTTCTGAGGCTCCTCAGTTAAAAGCATAGTGGTGTTAATTAGCTTCTCTGACATAATCTTCTGTTATTGTTTTAAATGTATATGTTAAACCAATGAGAATTATTTCTGTTTTTTTTCAACATAATCTGGTGTTAATAGTATGGGATTTTCAAAATAACTGCCATAAAGCTTCTGAAGAAGGACCGGGTAGGTTCAAAAGCTAGAGCACTTTGTTCTTTTCTGTAACATCAATGTTGGTCCAATAAAAGGTATCAAATCATTTGTTTCTGGATATGAAATTTCATCAAAACTCCACAAATTCAGAATTTTCTCATTCCATTCAGCTCTAAGTGGGAGGCTTCAAGCATACATAAGGCAGATATTAGTGAATAGGCAGGGAGGAGGCAGAGTTAGCAGAAATTAGTGAGGGTCTGTGGAGTCTGACTATGCAGGGACTATCTGAGTAGAATGGGTGGGCAAAGCATTCCTTTTCTGTTGACAAATTCTATGTTTCTTCATTTCTTACTGGGGCATACATAAGGGTACAAATATCACTCTTCAGTGTCTGTATTTCTGTTAGACCATAAAAAAGTACAGTACTAACAAACTTTTGCTGAGGCTGTTGTGACCCACATATGATGACCACTGTTCATAGTATGAGTGCATGTTTTATTCATAACTCTGGATATTTAATTGGTATCTCTCAAACCCTTGGTTTTGTACAATCATTAACAACAGAACCAATAAAAGTTTTTATGTATTTTTGTAATATGTAGCAACAGTTCTTGTACTGTGTGCACTTAATAAAATTGAACTTGAGCTTAAACTTGAACATAAACAAGCCTAAACTGTAGAAAAAAAATGTTTTTGTAAACAATAACATGCAAATAACTACTAATGCATATACAGTACAGATGGAGTACCAGAGTCACAAATACAAATAGAGATAGAGGTAAACAAATATCAGAGACAGAAATAAAAATATAGAGACACAAATACCAGAGGAACAAATCCAGATACAAAAATCCAGAGACAGAAATACAAATACAAACACAAACACAAAAGACACAAATCCAGATACAAATTCAAGAGATACAAATAGAAATACAATACCAGATACACATACAAATCCCAGAGACACAGATGCAAATACAAGAAGCACAGATACAGATAAAAATACCGGAGACACAGATACATATATACTGTACTCCCTGGAAGACAGGAGAGAGAGAGAGAGAGAGAGAGAGGACATAATTGGAACTTTTAAGTACTTGAAAGGGATAAATAAGGTTGATAAGGAGAGTCTCTTTAAGCTGAGTGGCAACCATAACACAAGAGGGCACAGTCTTAAGCTGGAGGGTGGGAGGTCAGGAAGCACCTCTTCCCTGAGAGGGTGGTGGACACTTGGAATGTGCTGCCAGAAGAGGTAATCTCACTAAAGACAGTGGGCAGCTTTAAGAGAGGCTGGGACCAGTATAGGGGGAGGGGTAAGGGTCATGAGTAACGAGGATGGGAGGAGTGGGGGGAGGGGCAGGGACAGTAGCTCAAGCTGTGAACTTTGCAACACGAGCAGACTTGACAGACCATATGGCCTTCTTCTGCTGGCTTCTTCATATTTTTGTATGTATGTAGATACAAATACCAGGGATGCAAATACAGATACAAATACCAGACACAAATACAAATACAAATATAATTAACAGGGACACAAATACAGAAAGAAATGCCAGACACAAATACAAATACCAGAGAGATAAATATAGATACAAATACCGGATAAACAATTACAAACACCAGATAAACAAATACAAATACAAATAAAGTAGCAGAAACTCAAATACAAACACAGATACAGCTATTAATACCAGAGACACAAATACAAATACAAGTATCAGAGACTCAAATACAACAAATTCAAATACTAATACCAGAGACACAAATACAATACATCATCAGGAACACAAATACAAATAGACACAGATGTGCTATAGATAACATGACACAACAGCAGGAATTAAACAATGCTCAAGAATGAAAGAGCGAGTGTACTGGAAAGTGGTTATTGTGTTATGTTGTATCCATGACACTCCAGACATTACCTCGTGGGTTCCCAACCACCTGATAGGCTAGTGATGCACATGTGATCAAGATCAAATTTCTCAGCATACCTAGGTACCAGAAGTCTTCTCTCCAGTTCAACCCTTGCATCTGAAGAGGCTACATGCACTCCAGGAGTCCCTGTATATCAACTAACTGAAGGTAGGCCACACAGAAATTCTTTTACAAGTAAGACGTGGCTCTCACATCTATTGTTTATAATCAAGGTGTATTTACATTGGTAGCTAAAATAAATGATTATTTCAGTATTGCCAGTCCTTGAAATCACAGCTGTTGCTGTTGATCTGGAGAATTGCTTAAACTGATTAGTTAAGTTATGTTTATCCAGTTAAAAGACTTCTTCTCAGCAGTTGCTGTTGATTTTATTCTACCTGTTGGCTAAAGAAAAAAAGAGAAACTAAATAAGATGCTATCTGAATTTTGTTTATAGTTATATTTGTTGACCACGCTACTCTGAGCGCTCATAAGAAAATTGCTTAATCTTGGTATCTGTGTACATCTACTATCAATAAGAAAACAAAATATCTTTGTTCGTTTGAAGTTGCCGTATTGTTTGCAATAGATTACAGGCATCACGCAGGTGGCGAGTGTTTTTCGCACTGCACACTAAAAAAATCATTCTTGAATCACGCGCGCTACCTCCTATCTGGTTTCCACTCTTGAAACAGGAACCTGACCCAAAGCACTGCTCGGGAAACTAGCGTCTCAGGCCTGCTCCTGTGGTCTCTGCTCTCAAGGTCCCCTGAGACATCCTACGCTACCACCAAATCCGCGGGTAGCACAATACACTAACTTCCCTTCAGCTAACAGTCCCTCTCTTAGCAACTGCAGCGAGAACTCACCCTGCTCCACAAAAAAATCAGCACAATAAGACATGCGGTTCCTGAGAATTTGTGTTCTGTATCCGTGGGCAGAGCAGGACTTAAATCTTACCCAGCTTGCAGTCCCTCTCTCAGTGACTGCAGTGGGGTATTTTCTCCGATTTCTCCTAATTAAAAATAAAACAAAAGAACCATGCAGCTGAGCCTGGGGCCTGTCTCTCTGTAGATAATTCTGCAATAGAGACAGAATCGGGCTCCAACTTCTGGCTTTTTTGTGCATTAGGTCCCTAAGTCAGCGACTTATGCCAGGCCTCAGAAAGCACCACAAATTGCCCCAAATAGACTTGCGCTCTCTCTCGCCTTCCAAATAAAGACGAGGATGGTTAGTCAAGATGGCATAGACATTCTTTTCCGTGCTGCTCGACAGGATTGCTGGACTACTCCTGGTCACCATTTCAGGCAGGGTTTGACTGCCACATGGCCTGGCAGCCATTTCATGCGTCTCTACATTCACAGATGCCATTTTAGTCAGGCTTCTTGCTGCATGGCCTGGCAGCCATTTTATGAATGCTCCTATATCGGCCACCATTTTGGACTATCGCTGCAATGGGGCATCCTTCCAGAATAAGTCACAAGCTACTACAGCCTAGGACTCACTAACCAGTAGGATCTGTTTCTAAAAGGAGTGTAGCGTCTCTCTAAAAGGAGGCATAGCATAGAATTCATTCTTATCTCAGGGCTATTTTCTCAGGGCTATATATTCATGTTGTCCCTCCCCTTTTTTTGGCTGCTATATACGTACATATATATTACATAAACATTGCCAATTATAGACATTTCTGTGGTATCGAGATACTTGAAATTCTACAAAATCAATGGCAATCATAATTCTGTCTGCCTTACATGTTATCCTTTACCACACCTATACAGTACAACCCCGTTTATCCAAAAGTAAAGGGAGACATTGAATTCTTTCGGATAAACGGGGTTTCGGTTAAAAGGGGGTCGGCAGTACTATTACACTGCTAGAATTCGGCCGTAATACAGTAATATAAAAAGTACCATACTGCTCAAATCATTATTCCAAAACCTTCATTTGTTTAACATGTGAACAAAGAAACAAATCTGTGATACAAATATAGTTTTAAAAATCAAGACTTAGCTTCAGTTTTATTCCTTTGAGTCCTTAACTCAGAAATAATCCTTAACGCCATGCTGCTTTTTCTTTCAATTTGCAGATTTTACCACTTTCCCATGGAGTTGTCTCAGCAACAACAGATGAAGGGGGTCAGTTTTGGCCTGGCTTTCCAACCACCTTAGTCAATTTTCAAAACTACGGACAGCTTCGAATCAGTTGGAACTGGTGTTGTGACATCTTCCTCCTCTTCACTACTGGTGCCACTGTCTTCTGTCCTCTGAGTGCTGGTCACAGCTTCAATGATGTCTGTATCAGACATTTCTTGATGTCCTGGGTCTTCTGTTTTTTCCTCCCAAGACTCGAGATTAATCTGTGTTTGTGCTGCGATACTCGCGAGGTCTTCCACTACCAGCAACACCTGATCAGTTTCTGAGATGGTGTCATCAAATTGTGATGCCAGGATTGCTGATGTTCGCCAACACTTTTCGACTGTTTGTGGAAGGATGTCAGGCCAACTTTCTGCTAACAAATAAATTGCGTCCTTTGTGCTCGGCGATCTTAATGATGGCACACAGGCTGTTTTGTTCATTTTCCTCATTAAGGACTTGCCTGAGTAGTTTGCTCTTGTACAGCCTCTTTAACGTGGTTAGTATCCCTTGATCCATGGGTTGGATTTTAGTGGTAGTACTGGCTGGTAGGAATTCACAATGGATCGAACCATCAGATGTTACTACAGTGTCTGAACTGGGATGGGCACCGGCATTATCCAACAATAACACAGCGCAAACAGGGATACCAGAGGACCTAAGGTGGGAACGAACAGCGGGTACAAAGTTAACAAAAAATCAGTCTTTGAATATTTGGCAGCTCATTCAAGCACTGCACTGTGATCAGTAAACAACACGGATATTGTTAAGATTAACATCCTTAAAGCAGCGTGGCTTAGCAGATTTTTCCAATAACCAGCAGTGGTAACTTGTGGCTATCGGTAGCATTGAGCATGCCATTACATTAAGGCACTCCTTGTTCTTTTTATACCCTGGAGCATGTTTTTCAGACCCAGAGGCAAGAGTTCTATCAGGAAGCAATTTCCAAAACGAGCCAGTCTCGTCAGCATTGTAAACCTGCTGCTCAGTGAGACCTTCCCTGAACATGAGCTCTTTCATTTTTTTACGAAATGGCTCAATTATCTCTGATGCAGAAGAGAGACTTTCTCCAGCAATGGCTAGCTGGTGTATGCCGTGTCGATGCTTAAATATATCTAGCCACCCTCACTAGCAATAGTGCTCTGGTCACACATTCGCTGCTGATTAAACTGTAGAGCTTTTTCTTTTAGGATTGTTCCTGAGATTGGGATACCTTTAGTACGGTTCTGAACAAAACCAAAGATAAACCGCTTGATCCAAGTTCTCATCTTTGCAGGTATACATCATTTTACGAGATGAAGCAGCCTCATAACTCTCCATTGTAGCCACAAAGTCACAGATTTTATCTTTGGCTTTTCTAATGTCACACACTGTCGAGTTCCCTATCCCAAAGCATTTGGCAACATCAACTAGTTTTTCACCAGCCTCTAACGCTTCAAGAACTTGCAGCGTCTGCGACATATCCAACACAGAGTGCTTTCATTTGGACAAGTCTGTTAAATAGCTCCTAACAGCTACTACTGTACATCTAACAGTTGTAAATCACAGGTTACTTATGTGCTTGCACTTAGACTGCATTTAACTGCTACAGTAACCAGTTAACCACTTAAGAAGTTAAATGATCCATCTGAATATCACACATAATGCGTAAACAATGTGTCTGATGTTGCTACGATGATTATCAGCTGTGAAGCTGTCAAAAGCTGTCAAACTACTGCAAGGATCGGGGACAAGAACGAATTTCAGATAACTGAGGTTTTCGGTTATCTGGGGTTTGGATAAACGGGGTTACACTGTATATATATATATATATATATATATCATATATATATGTATAAAACTGTGCCCTTCTTTCATACCTAGATGGTGAAGGCCAAGAAGTGCATCCTATGCCGTATCGCTTTGATGCCCCATAATCCAGGTCCTCAATGCCCAGAGTTCCTGACTGAGGAGCAGCGGTCAACGGGGGGGCCAACTACCCAATCCCGATCTAGATGACCAAGGACCTGGATCCTCCGGCTGGATGAATCCAGGAGCACTGCTTATTCAAACCCAGCAGGCAACAGTGGCTATGATGGAGAGCCAATAAAATGTTATACTCAAGGTTTAGTTTAGTTTATTGTTCTAGGAATTACTACCTTTGAGCCAGAGGCTCTTTTACAAAGGTTCCACGTCAATTAGGTACAGTACAAAAAAGGTTACATAGATAACACAACAATTTGTGCTGTGTCAAGGGCGAGAAAACATATACGAATACATATCAAATCATTTGTGCAAAAGGACATGAGATATCAATTATCACATTATTATTACAAGAAAGAGGTCATGCCAGATTAGGAGAAACAAATAGGAAAAAGTCCAGAACAGAGGGTAAGTGAAAGGTGTGGGGAGCAGACAATAGCAGGAGAAAAGGTTTCCCAAACATGTCTTTGTCAAATAACGTATTATGGAAAGCTAGAGTCTCTGACCAAGGCAGACCTACTTCTCCATCCGTGCCACTTCAACCCTGGCTGCAATCACTGCCCTCCAGCCAGATAACATTGAGGAACCCCCTACCCCGCCAGATGATGGGGATGATGGTGGGGCACCAGACGATTGCGAGGATGTCGAGTCAGATGAAGAGGACATGGATGTAGTACCCGAGACACCCTCATTAACGTCAAAGCTTTGTTCCTTTGATCTGATTCCAGGCCTCCTGTGGGCCATAAAATCCATGATGGGGTTTGACATCGAGGCACCCAAACCCGAGTCCAAACTTGACCCTATGATACAGCAGAACCAGAAGTCAAAGGATACCTTTCCCAGCTGTCCTGTGATTGATAATATTTTCCAAAAAGAGTGGGAAGTGACTGAGCCGGGTCACATGTCTGAGAAAAGAAATCTCGACAGAACATACTCAGCACGGGAGTACAAGATCAAGTTATGGTGCACGGCCCCAAGTATAGACACACAGATCATGGCTCTAAGCAAAAAGACAGTGTTACCTTGTGGCACCATATCCCTTAAGGATCTCATTGACAAGAGAGTTGAGGAGATGTTAAAGAAACTTTTTGAGTTCTCCGGTACAACAGCTAGAACTGCTGTCACAGCAGTATACTCGTCCAGGGCTCCGATCCGCTGGCTGGAGGAGCTGCTAGAAAAAGCAGATTCCAAGTCCAGGGAAGTAGAATTTTTAGAATGTACCCTCGACACAGATAAGTATTTGGGGGACATGGTAGTAGATACACTAAAGTTAGAAGCCAGATCGGCCTCACTGGCGAACAGAGCAAGACAAGCCCTATGGCTCAAACTTTGGGAGATGGACAATGAGTCAAAGAACCTACTACGAAACCTGCCCCTAAAAGGGAACAATATGTTTGGCGAGGGCCTTAAAGAGTTTCTGAAGCAGAAAGAAGAGGGCAAGGATCTCACTGAAGACAAACAGAGCCACTTACTTTCCATCTGCACAGGGCAGATTCAGGGGAAATAATAGGTTTCAACAAAACAAAAGGCAAAATTACTCAAACAATTCCTTTCAGGGTAGAGGCCATAACAACAACTTTCGGGGTGCCTCACAGGGCTCCTACTCAGCCCGTAGAGGTAGTAACCCGTGCTTTGGAGGCAGAGGCAGAGAGGGAAAGCCAAAACAGTACTGACTATTCACCTCCAATGACCCCGTCACCGATCCCACACCCGCACTACCCACCCGTAGGAGACATATGGTCCTAGAGATCATTTCCCAGGGCTACTCTATCGAATATTTAAACAAGCCTTGCAGGGACAGAGTGGTACTGTCACCAATCGCAAGAAGGAGGGCCAGCACCCACCAGGTCCAAGATATAATTCGGGACCTAGTGCAGAACAGTACCATTCAACCGGTACCAGACTCAGAAGAAGGCTTAGGCGTCTACTCCATTTTCTTCCTGGTTCCGAAAAAGAACGGGGATCTCAGACCAATTCTGGATCTGAAATTTCTGAGCTGCTTTATATCCACTCCACGGTTCAAGATGGAGACCCTCTGGTCGACTTTGAGGAACATACTAGTGGGGGATTTCCTCATGTCTGTGGACCTGAAGGATGCGTATACACACATCCCCATCAGACCCAGCCACCAATGATTCCTTCAGTTCCATATACTGGGCCAACACTACCAATATCAGGCCCTACCGTTTGGACTCACCTTGGCACCCAGGGTGTTTTCAAAGGTGTCTATCATCCTAGCAGATCGGCTACGGGAGCAGGGAATAGACATCATCCCCTACCTGGATGACTGGCTGAATCGGGCACGCAGCCAAACCAAATCCCAAAGGGACACGGATTCGGTTCTGTCAGCCCTGGCTCAGCATGGTTGGGTGGTCAACTGGGAGAAAAGCTCCCTAAGACCATCACAGTGCATAGAACTCCTCAGGGTGGAAATAGACACAGCCAAAGGGCTGGCAAGACCCTCGCAGAAGTGCATAGACACAGTGATATCTATAGTTTGAACACTGTGATCCACAGCGGAGCCAGCCATGGGCCAAGCGGCTCAGGTTCTCGGCTGCATGGCATCATGCCTAGATCCGGTCCCTTGGGCAAGGTGGAATATGCGCCTACTACAGAGTTGCATACTCCAAGAAGGTTCACCCTCAGAGGATGACCTCAACAAGGTTGTATACCTGCCAAAGAGGGTCAAAGACTCCCTGGGGTGGTGGACCCACCGCCAGAACCTCAAGAAGGGTTACGCACTGGAGCTGTCATGCCAGGCAACATTCCAGACCGACGCCAGTCTACTCAGTAGGGGAGCATGCATGCGCGACTCCACAGCACATGGCAAATGGACAACAGCAGAAGAATGAATGTCCATCAATGTCCTGGAAATGAGGGCAGTGTTTCACGCCCTGAAAGCATTCAAGGACAGCATCACTGTCCGGACAGTCCTATTGAAATCAGACAACCAGGTCACAGTGGTGTATATAGCAAAACAAGGTGGAACATGCAGCAAACTCATGATCAGAGAGGCTGCCAGGGTATTAAACTGGGCCCAAGCCAACTTCACCCACATCCACGCTGTACATCTAGTGGGAAAGTTGAATGTCAGAGCAGACTGGCTCAGCAGACAGCAGGTACACCCAGGGGGAGTAAGCTTCACCCCGGATCTATTCGACATATTACAGAGGAGATGAGGCTCGAATTCCGATGGACCTCGCGCGTCCCAGAAGCGAACACACCAAGGTCAAGGTGTATTTTTCCTGATACAGAGAAAGACAGGCCCTAGGAATAGATGCTCTCTCTCTCAGACCTGGAACCAGGAATGGTCATATGTCTTCCCACCGATTCTACTGATTCCACAGGTGCTGGCAAAAGTCAGAGTATCCCAAATCCAGATTATTCTGATAGCACCCTACTGGCCATGAAGGCGTGGTTTGCATCAGTGATATCCATGACATTGGACAGGTGGATCCTCCCATACGGAAGGACATGCTGTACAAGGGCCTCTACTTCACCCAGCCCCCATACCCTGAAATTGTCAGCCTGGCTCCTGAGAGGCAGAGACTGCTGACTGCAGGCTATCATGATTCTGTCTTAGTACCATCCTACAATCCAGAAAACCATCCACCACAGCTACCTATAGTAGGCAGTGGAACATTTTTGTTAGGTGGTGTAAGTCCGCACACATAGACCCTATGCAGGCAGACATATCCACGATCTTATTATTTCTGCAGCTGGGCCTGGACAAGGGCTATCCACTTCTTCCCTATGGGTGCAGCTGTCGGCCATAGGAGTGGCCATGGGAAGGGTCAGCCTGTCTCAGCCCAGTGCTCACCCAGATGCTGTCAGATTCCTCAAGGCAGCACAGAATATATGCCCACACATATGAACACCAGTAGCCCCATGGGAATTAGAAACATAGAAACATAGAATTTGACAGCAGATAAGGACTGCTTGGCCCACCTAGTCTGCCCATTTCCCTACCTAACGGATAAGCTGCAAATCTTAGTTAACCAACAGCCTACTTCCTCCTACCTCCCACTAGAATTGCCTTATTCTTGAATTCCCCCACTGTTTTTGACTCTATGACCTCCTCAGGAAGGCTGTTCCATGCATCTACAACCCTCCCTGTGAAGAAATACTTCCTCACATTACCTCTGAGCCGTCCCCCCTCTATCCTCAAATTGTGCCCACTTGTTCTTGCATATTTCTTTTTTTGAAAGATGCTACCCGCTTGGACTTTGTTGATTTCCTTGAGGTATTTGAAAGTTTCTATCATGTTCCCCTTCTCCCTCCTTTCCTTGAGGCTATACATCTTAAGCTCCTTTAGTCTTTCTTCATATGTCTTCTGGTGCAGACCCTGCACCATTTTGGTTGCCCTCCTCTGGACAGCCTCCACCCTGTCTATGTCTTTGCGGAGATGGTGTCTCCAGAACTGTACACAGTACTCCAGATGTGGTCTTACCAACTGTCTGTACAGAGGGCCAACAATTTTCTGTTTTCTACTGGTGATGCCTCTCCCTATGCATCCCAGTATCCCCCAACCCTCCTTACTGCCTTCTCACATTGCTGGCCCACCTTTAGGTCATCTGATATGACTAACTCCAGGTTCCTTTCCATTTTTGTTGTTGTCAGTATCTCACCTCCCATTGTGTACTTTTGCCCTGGGTTTTGTTTCTCAGGTGTATTACTTTGCACTTCTTTGCATTGAATCTAAGCTGCCATACATTTGACCTGACTATGGTGCTTGATTATCTAGGAAGGCCACCCTCAAACAGGGTGCCAGTCCCCACTTACTGGTTGGGCTTAAAGACTTGTTTTCTAGTGGCAATCTGTTCAGCCCACAGAGTTAGCAAGTTAGAGAGTCCTATCGTGTAAAGAACACTACACCATTTTACTTCTGAAGGAGTCTTTATGAAGACAGTTCCGGCCTTTCACCCCAAGGTGATGTCCACGTTCCATACGGAACAGACTCTAGAACTACCAACATTCCACAATTAGTCGCAGTAGGGTGAGGCAAGTGCTCCCCACACCCTGGACGTAGGGAACACCGCATAACAGTACATCACAAGTACACAAACAATCCACAGGTCTGAAAGACTCTTTATCATAGCTCAGGGCCACAAGCAAAGAATGGCTGCTTCAAAGACCACCATTGCCAGCTGGTTAAAAAGAACGATACAAGAAGCTTACAAAGCCAATGGCATTACTCCGCCAGAAGGGATAAAGGCTCACTTGAGTAGGGCAGTGGCCATCTCCTGGGCAGAAAGAGCCAACGTATCCATGGATGACATATGCAGAGCAGTGACTTGGACCTCTGTACATACATTCGCAAAGCATTATAGACCAGAGACACTATACAATCAAAGGACTGATTTTGCTAGAAAACAGTTGTCCTCAGCATGTAGCACAAGTTGCCCGCCAAATCACCCTGTTCCGCCCTGATGGGTGTTCTGAACTGCTTATTATAGTAACGCATGAGGTAATGTCTGGAGTGTCATGGATACGACACAACACAATAGGTGTTTACTCAACTGGTAAAGGTGATTGTGTTAGTTGTATCCATGACACTCCATGACCCGTCTCTTCAAGGCAATCACAGTGAAACATACACACACACACACACACACACACAACAGTAAACAGACTTGGAAGATTGTGAATTGAATATTTTCTCTAACACATGACTGATATTAGTCAGCACCATTACAGTACCGAATTAGAATTGTACCTATAGGAATAAACTAAGGTGGTGAATTACATGATCTTCTGGTCTTTGTAATAATTGCATTCACTATGCTAGAAAAGGTGGAAGTCTTGAGTAGAAAAGTTTTTTTGGCCTAAAGCATTTGTATTTCAGCTACGGAAGAATCAAACTGGAGAAGAGACTTCTGGGACCTAGGTATGCTGAGAAATTTGATCTGGGTCACATGTGCATCACTAGCCTATCAGGTGGTTGGGAACCCATGAGGTAATGTCTGGAGTGTCATGGATACAACTAACACAATCACCTTTACCAGGTGAGTAAACACCCATTACTTCATATCCACCTTCTGCTGCTTTACAGAAGTCACCAGTTGACTTGTACTGTACATTCTGGTCCATGTAATAAAGTTTTCTTCATATTCTTTATCAGTTTGTCTGTCTGCAATCTTCCAGCCTGTGTCTATCACCATTTGAATATCTATATCACTGGACATTTGTGAAAATGGGCATTTTTACTCGCATACCTTTCAGTACAAAAAAAATTGAATTCAATTGATTTACATAAGACAACCATCTAAGTGATGTAGTGGGGAAGCTGTCAAGCAGCTGTTCCTGTCCTCAGCTGTGAATGAAGCCATCTGGTGCAGTAAACTGACACTGATTTTCCTTGTGGTCAATACTCTGTTAACACAGTGCATTCCTTAGCATTTTCCTCTTTTTCAGTGCGCATATCACATGAGTGGTCCCAACTTTTGGAAGTACAAAATGATTTGGCTAGTGATTTTGCTGGTATTCAAAAATGGTTTTGTATTAATAGTTTGGTTCTGAATGTAAACACAAAACAAAACAAAAACCATGTTTTTTTATAACCAAAGAAAAAAGTTGACTGATGTTCCTACTCTTTCATTGCGTACACTGAGGGGCAACGACATTGAATAAGTTAAGACCTTGAAATATTTAGGCCTCTTAATAGATGAATCCTTAACCTATAAACAGCACATTACTACCATGATCAAATTAGCACACCAAAGACTGGGTTCTCTTGACTGACTAAGCCCAGTACTTATTCCATCTACTAGAATATTGTTGTCTCAGAGCTTCCTCTTGCCTCTGATAGATTATGATCTGTAGTTCTATCATTCAGCAGGTCTGGGGTTGAGAATAAGGTTAAGATGTTACTGAATCAGATTGCAAGATTTGCCTCACAATTAGGCTTGCCAATAAAAGGCAGGCCAGGTTGTCTCATAGGCCCACCAGAAATACAGATGGCAGGGTAGGGGAGGGGAGGGAGGGAGGGGGGCTAGTGACCTCATCTATGAGGTAGACAGTGTCAAATGACAAGGGGTAATACAGGCTCAGGTGATTTGCTGGGGTGTGGAGCCAGCAGAGGTCCTGATTTTGGGTCCTTAGGGGGTATATCAGGGCATCCCACTTAGGGATATCCCTCTTTTTGCTGGGAAATTTCTGAGAGCAGCGCTCAGCACATTGTTTGGCAATGTAGATAAGGCACAAGCATGGGGTGGCTAGGCCTAGTAGGCCATGCGGCCCTGTGTTTGTATCTAGCTGATGTATTTGTCAAATATTTTGGTGAGACAGGGTATAATGTAGAGCAAATGTGGTAAAAGTCTGGTATGATGCTAGGCATAGTGGGCATGTGACCCTAGTTAGCTAGGTTCTTTATTTGTAAACGTTTATTTAAAGCAAGGTGTAAGTTAGAGCAGCTATAGTGAAAAAAATGTTTGGTATGATGCTAGGTTTAGAGGCCATGTGGTCCTGGTGATCTAGGAGCTTTTGTGAAACATGTGGCTTAGAGCGGGAGGTATATAAGGGAAAACATGAGCAAGATTAACTGGTAGCATGCACTAGGTTTAGCAGGCCAGGCAGCCCCATGGTATCAAGGTGATTTATTTGGGAGCATTTAAAAAATATATGGTAGAACGGCTGGTATGCTACAAAATGCAGTAAGAGTGTGTCAAAGAGCTTTGTTGCTGGGAATGGTTTGTGGTGTGGGGTTGAGGCTGAGTAGTTCGAAGAGGCGGCAGCCCCAGGTGAGCACATTGGGTTTGGTTTGCCGGAGACAGCAATCTAGGAAAGTTTAAAAAAATGGGTTTGCAGTGAGTGAACTGGAAGCAAACTGGAAGGGAGGACTGGTGGGGGTGGTGTGGTGGCTGGGGGCGGGAATGGTGACCACATGGGGAAGACAAAGAGGGCGCTCATGCAGAGCAACTGGGCGAATGGGACCAGGAGAGATGCAGGGCCTCTGTGGTCGGGTGCCATAGTGGGTAGCAGGACTCTGTCACAATAGAATTGGAAAAATTTCTGGTTGGTCACAGACACGGTCACAGACGGAAGGTGACCATGTGGGGCAGGATCCTGGCTGGTGCAGGGTCGGGGTTACGGCTTGCGCAGGAAGGTTTGGTTGTCTGGGATCAGGAACAGAAGAGGCCACATGGTGAAGGGTGAGCCGCTGGGGGGATCACTCGGCAAATGCCACTGTGTGGGGCCTGGGGGGGCCAGATGTAGGGGGTTAAGGAGTTTTGTTGCGGATACAGAGGCCTGGACATGCCGCGAGGGGGCACAATGCCCCAGTAGAGGACGAATAGGGTCACCAGACAGATCGGCATCTGCATTGGTGGCAAAATGCATAACCTTCACCTGGGGAACAAGGCCAGGGTGGGCCACTGGTGGGCGTGGGCACCCGTGGTGCCAAGCTGATTCTGAGGGCCAAGCTGGGAAGAGGCCACGCAACCAAGAAAAATGGTGGCATAACTCTTGAGTGGACATTTATAGTTTTCTTGATGACTGGTTAGGCAGCCAAAGAAGGTAGAGCCAGGTGTACAAAGGGTCCTGTGGATTGATAGGGCCATAGCTAGATGGCAAATTGCTGTGGTAGTCCACACTGGAGCTGCAATTCATGGACGCTGAAGGTATCCGCTATGCTACTGCTTTATTTAAAATAGTCACCGTGGAGTGCATGGCAAGTTATTGGTCTTAAGCCCTCATCATGGGCCTAGGGGCAGTGCAGAGAGGACGGATAACATATGCCATGGGCAACATTATACTCGTGTATGGAGTGGCAACAGTAGACTGAGTGGGCAGTTATGGGCACCTGCTCATTTGAGCATACCCAGGTAGACCAGATAATGTACCTCAGCAGAAGCAGGCAGGTGGTTAAGGGAAGCACCCCATAGTTTCCCTGAGACAGATGGTTGTGGCGGTTAAGAATCAAGTTTATACAGGGTATAAGCTACAGACTGCCACATGGGTGGATAAGGGGGCCTGGGTTTGAGTCTCTGATGGGGGTTAGGTATAAGGAGAGCCTATGAAAATGGGTGTCTGGGGGGGTGCCTCGCAGCCCCAACAGGGGGCTAGGGGGAGGTGCCTGGATCCAGACACCTGGGCTGGCAGCACAGGCAGCAGATCAAACCAGATGTCCGGGGCATCAGGGGCCCACTAGGATAGGCATGGGGCACTCACGGCATTTGCTTTTCTCCTGAATGTAGTATCACAGCACACGACTATGGCACCAAGGAAGACCCCGCTTTCCAGTGAGAAGATGATGGAGGAGGCAGCAAAACTGATGGACCAGATAACCGGGTTTGTGGTGCTGACCAAGCAGAGAGAGGTGGAAGAGGAGGCGCTGCAGAAGCAGAAGGAGCAGAAGGGAATGTCCGGGAAGGGAGAAGACTGGAAAAACCCAGATGGGTCGGCACCAGCCCAGCACCCTCCCCAGATGTGGTGCCCAAGCCGGAGAAGGAAAACCCAGGTGGGGTATGGATGGAGTAGCTATCTCCAATGAGGGCCACCTCAGAGAACACTTAGAGGGGTTACTGGGGGATATGGGGGACGCAGGGATTAAAAGATGGGGCAGGCTTTGAAGGTGATTAGAGGAAAAGGAAACAGGGGGACCAGAAGGGGGGAACCTGAGGGCCAAAAGTGGTACGGGGGCTCCCAGACTTCACACTGGGGGACCACATCCCTGCCTCGATTAAGGAGAGGATTTGTAAAGGGGGATATGTGGACATCTTCAGACTGGTGGACAAGGATACCACCACTAAATATGAGCAGAATGAGTCAGTGGGGAAATCTGAGATGGTGGTAGCTCTAGCCATGGTGGGCCACAAGGCACAGGATCGCGAAGCTAAAGGGCAAAACCATTGATAATTGGCAAGCGGGCTTTATAATCTACAGCACGTTGGTATTAGAGAAAATGCCAGAGCTGGCCATTCCATTGCTGACATATATGGCAACCATCAGGGATGCATACGAAGCCAAATTAGGATATGGTTGGCTCAAATATGATGAAGCCTTTTGGAGGCGGACGGCGGGGAACGGAGACTGAACGTGGGACAGCACCAATTCGGAGTTGTGGGTGAGGACCCTGTCTGGGCAGACGAGCATGACAGGGGTTGAGCAGGGGAAGAAAAGCCCAGTGGCTTCAGGTGCCAAGACTTGTCGAGGTTTCAACAAGGCATGTTGCACCTGGTCGAATTGCAAATTTAAGCATGTCTGTTCAAGATGCGGGGGCACACACCCGGCATCTAGCAGCAGGCAGGGGGGTTAAGGGAGGGCAAGGAAGTGGGTAGTATCAGGACCAGCCTTTTTTGGGGAACTGGGAAAGGCCCAGCAGGAGACAAGGAGGACACAGCAGGGGAGGTTATAATTCCAACTACGGTTGGAATTAAGCAAGATAGAGGGGGAGCCGATGGGGGTATGCACTAGCATGCACGCCCATTGTCCTGGAAGTGGTGGAGGCCTCGACTCAGGATTATCCGAATACTAAGGAGGTGGAGATCCTGCAGAAAGGTTTCCAGAAGGGGTTTCCATTGGGTTTTCAGGGGGGACAGGAGGGGATGAGGGCCAAGAACCTTGGGTCTGTCAAGGGAAGGAGGAGGTGGTGTGGGAGAAGATACAGAAGGGAGTTAAGGCTGGGCGGTAGAGGTGCCATTGTAGGCTCCCTCTTGCCCCAAATTCAAGGTATCCCTTTGGGGTGGTACCCAAGAAGCAGAAAGGGAGTTTCAGTTGATATACCACCCATCTTACCCAGAGGGAGATTGGTGAATGAGGGATCCCAACATCTCAGGGCAGTTTCCTATACCTCATTGGAGCATGCCTAGGACTGAATAGAGCGGTGGGGGGGCAAGGCTGGCAAAGATGGACATTGAGTTGGCATTCCAGCTGTTGCTAGTCAGCCCAGCTGATTGGGACCTGTTGGGTTTCCAGTTTGAGGGCAGTCTTTACTTTGATAAAGCCATGTCAATGGTTGCTCGGTGGCTTGTTTGACTTTTAAAGCGTTCGGTTCTTGGGTGCAGTGGGTATTTGGGGATAGGTACAGCCACAACAGGGTAGTCCATTATCTGGACAATTTCCTCCTCATTGGGGAGAGTCAGGCGGTAACACAGCAGATGTTGGAGGACTTCAAAGGGATGTGTGGATGGATAGGAATCCCATTGGTGCAGGGAAAGGCGGAGGGCCCAGTGTGCAGGCTGAAATTCCTGGGAATAGGCGTGGATGAGGAACAGGGATGTTTCCAGTTGCCTGGGGACAAAGTGTCTCGGCTCAGGGGACTACTGGCACAGTTAACGGGTAGGAGGAGGGTGCTGCTAGTACAAGTGCAGCAACTGTTGGGGCACCTTAATTTTGCATACAAGGCTATTAGTCCTGGTAGGGCATTTACTAGGCAACTGGGAAGGACTACAGGTAAAGTGAAACAGCCACATCACTGGGTGAACATTGCAAAAGGGGAACGGGAGGATTTCAAGGTCTGGGAGGAATTTTTAGAGCTTTACAATGGGGTAACATTCTAGCAGGGTGAGTGGGAATGCAACACAATCTGGAACTATACACCAATGGCTCAGGTATGCTCGGGATGGGGGCATATTTTAAAGGTCATTGGATGTCAGAGGCATGGCCAAGACAGTGGGAGGGTAAGGGACTTTTGAGGATATCACCTTCTTGGAAATATTCCCCATAGGGTGGTCTTGGAGGTCTGGGGTGACAGGATGAAAGGAAAGTGCATCCTCTTCTGGTGCAATAAAAAGGGAGTGGTAGAGGTCATTAACAGGCAGGGGCGGGAGTACAGAAAGTGTGGGCAGGATTCTGTGGTGGTTGGTGCTGCTAGGGCCTGACTGAACATATCATTCAAAGTGCAGCATATAGAAGGGATCAAGAATTAACTGGCTGACATTCTTTCCGTTTACAGCCCAAGGTTTTGGAAGCTGGTGCATCATGCAGCAACACACAGGACCAGGATCCCAGACTGGCTGTGGGAGATTGGAGGGCCACCGCCAGGGTGCTGTACCAGGGATCCTGGTCAGTCAACATCCTGAGGGCATACAAAATGTGTGGGCAAGTTTCTTGAGTTCAGGATAAGACAAGGGTGGGATAGGGAGGAGCTAGTCCGGGAGGAGCAGGTCAGAAGATTCATGGCAGAGAAGTGGGAAAAGGATGGCTGTACCACCATAGTGGTGCAGCTACTTGAGCATTAGCTGGGTATGCTGGGACAGGGACTGGCCAGATGCCATGGTGGGTAGGGACAGGCTGGCATAGGGGCCAAGGTGGGAGAAGGATGGGAAGTGCCCCATAAATGGGCAGCTGACAGGTGGCAGGGGTGACATGGTATGTATGAACTCGGCTGCAGGAGACCTGTCTGTTCTGAGCAGTGTTCACATTCATGGTGGTGGGCACTTTCTGGTGGGGGAGGTAGCATCCCCACGCAAGAGGGTGCCTGACCTGGCAATACAGTATGAGAGTGTGACATGGGAGGGGTCAAGGTGATCATTAGACTGGCCAGATCCAAGACAGACAAAGGTGGGGAAGTGGACGCAGTGATTCTACTTCAGCAAACAGGATCACCAAGTTGCACAGTGGCTGCCATGGAAAAGTTCAAGAGGATTGGGGCGGTGGCTGGGGGAGTGCTGTTCTGGCATGGGAATGGCTCTCCGGTCACTGGGTTTCAGGTAGGGGCAGTGCTCAAGAAGGCCCCAGCATTTGTGGGGGAGGAGCAAAGCTGCTTCACTCCCCATTCATTCCAGATAGGGGCAGCCTCAGAGGCAGCCAAAAAAGGGTCTTCGGTAGAAGACCTGATGAGGCTAGGATGCTGGAAGTCCAATTGTTATAAGAGATATGTCAGGTGTTGATGCCAGCAACTCACACTGTTCCCTTTTGTTTCTGTGCCAGGTTCCAAGAGAAAGATTTGGATTGTGGGGCACGCCTTCGTCTATTGGACAGAAAGGTTTGCAGCCACCACAGATAGAGGGATGCAGCTACGAGCTAGCATGGAGCACACAAGGGTCCAGTGGAAGTGCATAAGGGGCATGAGATGGTTCCAGCTACTGCCCCTACTAGAGGAGTTGAGGGTGCAGTGAGGCAGGCTGGACTGCATCATCATTCACCTAAGGGGCAATAACTTGGAGGGTTTATCTTGGGGGTGCTGGGGAAGATGATAGTGGCCGACTTAGAGAGGGTAAAGGTGGTCTCCAGGTGTGACCATTGGCTGGTCAGAGATCATGTTGAGAAGAGTTTGGAGGGGAGCCAAGGATGTTAGGTTGGTTGAAAAGGTCATAAAACGCCTGAACAGAAGGGTGGTGAGGACAGTGATTGAGATGGGTGGGTGCATATCCAGCACAAGGACATCTCCTTTGACCAAGCAGCAACGTACAGGTCAGATGGTGTCCACCTGTCAGAGTTTGGGATGTACCTGTTCCTAAGGCCCATAGGGGAGCTGGTGGGGAAAAATAGCTAAGAAGAGGCTCAGGTTCTAACCCGCAAGGGGGGGAGCCTCAGCATCTATCGCAAGCGGGAGGTGGGGCAGTGGAAAAAGGAATGGGGGAGCAGGGGGAAGAGGGGGCAGAAAGGGAGGGGTAGGATGCATGGACTGGGGGCAAGGAACCCAGGCATGATATTAAGGCGGGGAGGGGGGATAGGTCTAGGTGCTGGATTCATAGTGTCCGGGCCTGGATAGGGAGGCCCCTCTAAGTGGGGAACCAGCCTGGTTCTGATGAAGCAGGAGGGGGCCAGATTCAGAGTGCCCAGACCCTGAAGCATGGAAAGGAGAAGCAACCAGAAGGAGGAAGAGGCTGGAATAAAGAAAAAGGATGTGACATAACTTGTGTTGTCATGATTGATTTATGATATATGGGATGTAAATTAATCTTTGTGCCAAACTAAATACATTTGCCAACGAGCATCCAAAATTCCAAAGTGGTTGTGCGAGATTATTTCTGGGGAAGATCAGGGGACAATTACCATATTTAACACACCATTGTAACCTCTGTGAGTCATTTGGGTTGGCTGCAGCTGGATCAGAGTTATCAGCTTCAATTTGATATCTTGGCCAGGAAAGTTCCCTGAACACGATACCTTGTTCCTTTCATGTACTATTTAGAACACATATTTCCATATCTCAAACTCAGTCATCTCAATGTACCTGGTTTATGTTCCTATGATGAAAACTTCTACTGGACAGAGATCATTGGTATATTCATTCTCTATAGTTTACAATGCTTTACCATCATGTATAACTAGTGTCTGTAATACTTTACATGCTTTCAGAACAGCTTTAAAAATATATTTTTTCCTGCAACAGCTGTCAATGTTTAACTATTAGTTATTTAATTTTGGCTTTGTATATTTTATCTTTATTATTTATGTATTTTGTATACTTTATTTGTTCTGGTCACCCATATGCAAACAGGTCTTTGGCCCATGGACTTTTCCAGATTTTAAATAAACAAACAAAGTGACATATCTCTGTTTACATTAAATTTTTGTATTATTATAGTTAGTAAGAAAACTCCTAGGTTTGTCAGTTAATACTCTATTTTTTATTTACATTTTTTGCTTTTGAACATTGCCGCTCTGTGCACTTTCGTATCTGTTGATTGTCATTTGTCATTTATGTTGTATGATTTCAAATATAAGTTTGTACAAGATCTGTTTAAATTTATACATTTTGTTATATTTACATGCTACTATAAATATTATTCAGCTTTTACCAGATATTTAAAGATGCCCCCCCCACACACACACACATAAACACACTGGAATGGGCCATCTCATTCTGTTAGAAACTCAGGTGTTCATTGTGTAGTGACACTGTTGCTGTTGCAGTAAGTCATGAAGTTATCGGTCTGTCACCAGCATGATGTGCAGTGTTAGATTTAGCTGCTCTGCCTTCCATGAGGTTTTACAGGTGGCCAGACTGAGTGTGTAGAGATCTGGCAGTCAAAAATAGAGTAGTTAGCACTCACCTCCTCAAAAGCAAAAACATGATAAATTATTTTAATTTATGTCTTATTAGTGTAAAACATTGCTTATGTAAATGGATTACAGCATTAGAGATGAAAACACCACAGGGACTGCTGATGCCAGAGAGTTGGCATCCCCTCTGCTTCTACATGTATTACTGTTTCCATGTGATACCACAGATGCAAGTTTAGTAAACCAGGTACATGCGGTTGGTCAGTCTTATTGAAGAAGGAGCTTAGCTCATATCCTAATAATGTGTTGGAACTGCCATGTTTGAGAATAAGCTATTGTAGTGCCTCCACAAGCCCAGATATAAATAACTTCTAAATACAGACTGGAGCGTCTTCCATCACTAAGTTTGGTGTCAGCAGAAAATACCGGCATTAATTCAGCCTCAGTGTTCTTACATGCTCATTTCAGATTCAAGTTTCTTAATTAAAAAACATTGAGACTTAAGGGGGGACAAAGCCAGTGGCCAGTGACAGTACATGCATCTTGCATAGCTGTGCTGTTGCTAACATGAACATGAAGTTTACCTTGCATTCAAAGTTCTTGTTATTAATTAGACATTAAGTAGAAAGCTGCTTTCTTCCTACTGTGTCACTTCTGTCTCAGCTGTCCCATACGCATGGCCACCAGCACATGCGGAAGCAGTGCTGAGAAAGCCACTGAAGTGCAAGTTTAAAATTAGGAAAAAATACTACTAACAGACTAATGCTCAATATTCCAGTGCACATACAGTAATAACTGGGTAGCCGGTCATCGTAACAAAGCAAAAGGGCCCTTTACACTAGCTCTTTAAAATACAGAAACAAATGAATATATTTAAAGGAAGGTATAGGAATGAATGATGGGTAAAAATTTATGAGAATATTTCTGCACTCCATTTGTGACCCCACCCTCCATATTCCCACAGCTCCAAAATGAGTGCACCTTCTTTATTATCCCAGAGGCCTTGGTGAGAGCTCTGGGTGTTGTGGTTGTGGGTGCCTCATTGGGGCTGCAGTTGCTGCTAGCAGGGCAGGTTGACTCATTGTGCTTAACCAAATCACTGCAGTAACAAACGACAAACAAGTTAAAGGGCCCCTATCTGTAATCCAAAGAGTGGGACCCATTGGTATCATTAATTCTTCTGCCTGTCCTTTTAAAAACAAAGCTCTGTTCTGCCCACTACTTTTCCCCTTTCTAATGCCCATTTACTATATTCTTATGTGAATGTATCTTTAGAGTAGCATAGCTATATATATATATATATATATATATACTTTTATTTCTCCCCCGCACACACACATACCATTTCCTACTACACCTGCATCCTGGCTTCATTACATTTAAAAAGTACTTTTAACACCTCCTTTAGCCATCCTATCTTTAAATCTGGCAACTCTATGTTATGTACGATAATTGCTAGCAGTACTGTAGATTGCACTAACCACTCAATAAAAGCTATGTTTTTTGGAACTGCCATTGTATGAAGAGGGAATCTGTATAGTCTGAAAACATGTTTTCTGAAAAATTCTTATTGGTCCATAAAAGGTATCAAATCACCTATGTAACAGCCAATTTTGGACTCACCTTGGCTGTTTCCAGGGCCCTCGGGTCTTCCCTGGACACACCTCAAGGAGGCTGGTATAGGTTATTTGGCAGACCAATGTGTAATGGAACAAGTGGTGGTCTTACCACAAGGGTAGTGATAGGGGATACCTGTGGATAAACTTCAGGTTAACATCCCTCCAGGAAATATAGTAACTGCCCCACTATACCTTCCCACCCAACAACAATTTCCTCTTTTCCCAATGAGTCACAAGATCAGAACGTAACAGTAACAACTAAGTTTTATTCTGGAGAGTGGAAAAAGGAGGAAAATAGCATAACAACTTTAACAACTATTGAAACTCTTTTTACCCCCACACAATCCCCACCTCCCACCTATGGGTGCGCCCAACTTCCCAATGGCAGCTGCAGACAAAGTCTACAAAGTCCCTTGGGTGGGTACCATACTGCTGTGTAGAAGACACTGGGGATCTTTCGTTGAGGCCCAATAACTTTTAACAGATGCAAAAAACTTTAACTTTCTGCCTGGGTGCAGCTTTGATCTTGGCACAGTCCTGCCCAGGACTTACCCCCCACCCCTTATTTCTCTGACTTGCTAGCTAGCTAAATAAAGACTTCTCCAAAGCTGCAGTCTGGGGTACTTACAGTTCAGAAGCTCAAAGGGGGTGTCAAAAACTTTCTTTCATGGTACTGTGCTGGTATCAGTAGTTGTTGGTGCCACACAGTAGCAGCTGTCGGAAGAAATGATGAATGCTGGTCTTCACCTGCCAGGCCTTTCTAATCTTCGCCCCAGGGAGACTTTGTATGTGGTGTTCACGAGACAGGCCTCTCGATGTCTTCCTCTCCAGTGGTCTCCTCTTTGGTCTGGGCACAGAGCAGGCTGGTAGTTACCAAACTGATGCTTGGCACACCCTTTTCTCCACTGCAGATACTGTGAGATTAAGCTGCGATCTTTATAGTCTTTGATTTTCAACTGCCAAACTCTGCTGGCTCTTTCTGCACTGCAGGGCATTCAGTTCTCTCTCTCTCTCTCTGGAAGCAGATCTACGCAGTCCCTCACAGTAGCTGAGGAGTCTAACTTTTTTGCACACAGCCACAGGTTCAAATCTCAGCAGCAGCTTTCTACTCTCAGCAACAAATTCACTCAGCTACAGGTTCAAATCTCAGCAGCAGCTTTCCACTCTCAGCAACAAATTCACTCAGCTGCAGGCTAAAATCTCACCCTGGGAACTTCACACACAGTCCAGTTCCTTTCCCAGGGGTTATGCTCTTTTCCAGGTGTTCTGAAGCTTGTCCAATACTGTGGCCAGACAAGGCCTTTGGCAAACAGGCAGGCCTTCAGGGCTAGCAAGCCCACAGCAGTCTCTCTCTTCCTGCACTCTCTGACTGCACACTCAGGAATCCCCCCTTTGGCATGCAAACAGACCCTTTTATCAGTTTCCCAGTAGCCCCTTCTCACTAGCTGCTACAGCTGTCCAATAGGAAAAAATTAATATTCATAGAGCTTAATTGATGCTCTATTGGTTGCTATTTGGGTGCCAAGAATTATCCTTCCTTTTCCTCCCAGAGTCCTCTTTGGCAGTCCCATGAGCCTCTTGGCAAAATCCCTGCCGACTGATTGGCTATGGCAGGGGTTAAAGGTGGACAGCATAGCTGCTGAACACATGATCTCCAGCAAAGTCCTCATTTTCAAAGTCCTTGGCAGCCAACATTCACTGATTTATGTTTTGATTTCCTCCTGGTTCTGTAGCAGTCCCTCTGCACTCTAATCCCCATGCAGAGTTCAGTAATTTAACTTAATTCTGTCCCTGTTGCTGCTGCTGATAATCTCAGCCCCCAAGCAGCAGAACAGGCTCATTAATATTCATAAGACCTTCACTGGCTCTCCATAAATAAACACATTTTTTGCTCTTCAAGTGCCTCCACCATGTCTCTGGACACCATTTTGATTGCTAAGGGGTCCAGGAGCACCAGAGGCTGTAACTTTGCCACAACAATGGCAAGAAAATGGGGATGTGCTACCGTGCATGCGTGGACTGCTGGCTCACCATTCATGCAGCTGAGCATGGCCGGTTCCATGTCTTTGCTCCTCTGGCCCCAGACTGGCAGACAACACAACAGGGTCTGGAAGGAGAGTACTGGCACACCATGAAACTCAGGCACAGTGGTGGTGAGACTGGGAGAAATGGGAACTGACCCAGGTTAGCCCACAGAGTTGGGGGGCTTACACCTACTTTGTCCATCTGTTTATCCAAGGATCAATACAGCAATAAATAACCCTTTGACAGGCCAGAAATTACAGAAATACTGCAGAGAAAAACAATAACAACATGAAAAAGCAAGGCAATGCATCTTGGCATCTCCCACGTGTTAATTTATCCAACCATACACGGACCACTGCTGAATGATCTGTGCTCTGTATGGGTCTTTCTTTCTGCCCAACAAAGGAGCTTGACAAAACACAGTTCAGTGTTAAACAGGAGGAATACTTCCAAATGACCATTTGGTGGGTGGGTCTGACTCAGACATTTTCATATTTATAGCTTTTTAGCAATAAAATGCTGCGTTACTGAAATTTGTTTCCAATTTCGGTATTTTGGTGTGAGCAGCTGTGTGGTTAATCTTTGGTGTCTTTAACAAGCTTTAGCCAGGGTTAACCCCCTGCCCCCAATAGTCACGCACTCATTCCTACCAATATTGTATGGTAACTGCTTTTTCCGGAACCTTACCATATCAAAAGTAGATTATTGGTAAAAAAAGACCATATATAGTTTTTGTTTCTAAATTATAACATATTCATCTGTTGGGGGAGAAGAGTGAAACAGTGGTCCACTGTCTTTTTGGAATCCTGCTCGAAATTTATTTATTAGACTATAATAACTGGTCAGCAATTTTTCCCATTGCCTGACCAAGTTATAATTTGCCCTTATAACCCACGGGTTATAACGGCAAACACGCGCCACTTCAGTCATGAAAGAGCCACATCCTGATAGGCTCTTCATTTCCCATGGGCGGGCTAAACACTGACACAAACATGGCGGCTCCGCTTACCGAGGAGCTGCCACCGAGTCCCATCATATTATTTTAACAAAACAACTTATCTGGTTGATCCTGCTGTCCAGAACTCACACCACATAGGAATTCCGAAAAATGCTCCAGAGAGCCCCACCTACAAACGGCTCCACACTGCTTCACTGCCTCGAGTAGCCTTCCTGGCGCTTCTCGAGGTAAGCTATTGCAGCAGTAAAAGAAACAAAGTGTGACTGCAGTTTGAGGGACACAAACATGAAGGGCTTAACAAAATACTCCTCACAAGAAATAAACTTTTCTGACAGCAAGACAGTGTGTGTGTGTATATGTGTGTGTGTCTGTGTGTGTGTGTGTGCGTGAGACTGAGAGACAGTGTCAGTGTATCTCTGTGTTTCAGACTCAGCGCTGCTAAAAATTGCTGCCCAGCAATTATAAATAATAAAAGATGGGGAAGTGCTTTTAAATTCGAAATTAATGGTTGCCCTCGGTGTGGGATGCTTTAATAACCCCTCAGGCTTCACCCTCGGGGTTTATGGAGCATCCCACACCTCGGGCAACCATTAATTTCTCATTAAGCACACTTCCCCATCCATTATTGTATATATTATGTTTCAGCCAGTCTATTAATTTGTTCTGTGTAATTTTTGCAAATTATTTTGAAATATAATCAAGTAAAATCAATGGTCTGTACATTGTAGGATTGTTAGGGTCACTGTTATAATACATAAAAATTGCTATATTCCATTTCCATTGATCAGGTGTAAACCTCAACTTTATTAAGGTAGCAAAAGCTTTTATCAATAAAGGAGCACCATTCCATATTATATCTGCATACTTCCAGTAATAATGCAATCTTTTCCTTGTCGTCTTTTAACTTGAAGCAAGTCTGCCTGCTTCAGCATCTGTTTCTTGTATTACTGTTTCAATTGGGATAATTTCTATTTTGGATTTTCTAATTCCACAGAAGTTATTGTAACCCTAAGTGGCGCTATCCCAAGAGCTACTACCCTTGCCTGCGTAACTGCTAACAGGTTGAGGGGCCTGGGTTCTATGGCAGGTGCCTCCACCCAGAGGTCAGGGTTTGCAGTAGTTAGACTAACTTGGTCACAGCCCTCTGGGACACTGAGACCCCCTTTTACTCCTATTAGTGGCCCACAGAATACACCATGAGTATATTCACTATGTATACTTACCCCCAGGACTGGTTCAGTCAGCCTGACTCTGGGGACCCCCTGTAAAACAAGATGATGTAGTACAATAGCCACAGTGCAATACTTTAACATAAACCAATACCTCAGTCAGTGTAACTTTGCTGAAAAAACAGATCTGATTTATTTAAGGGTCTGTAACAAAGACAGGGGGAAATCAGGTTAATTAGGTTAGACACATTAATAATCACAGTACTGTGTGCATATTCAGAGTCCCAAAATGTCACTTTACTGGGTACCCAGGATGGTGGGGGCTAGCCAGGATCAGTGCAGCTGGTTGGGGCCTGTGATGGAAAAACACTTGCACAATACCCAATTGTAATCCAGAGCCGGGTGGCTCAGTTCATGAAGGAAGAAAGAAAGAAATCAGATGAAACACTTGCAATTAAATGTATAGATGGCAGGGAGCTACAGTTTGTACTCACAAACTTGATGTTGGAAGCTGTCACCGGGGGTCATGGATTGCGGACACCCTCGCACAGCAGGGGATGAAATTCTACAAGCAGGCACACAGTATCAAGTAGCAGCGTATTCAGTCCTCCTGCATGCAGTTGCCTTCCCATCTACACACACAGGACAAGAGGACTCGTTCAGCTGTCCTTCACAAACACCCACACATTTATATGTAAGAAATTACTATACCAGGCAGCTGCTCTCAGGTCCCGATCGCGCCTGCTAACCTGGGAGTTCACACTGCAGCTTCACTTTCCTGACAGACTGAGTGCGATTAAGCAGTTTCTCCAGTCCTCTACAGGGTGAGCCTGGTTCCCAATTGTTCAACCTCTCCTCTTGTCGGTAGCTACAGATTCAGTCCAAATTGCCCACCGGCAAATCTTGCAAAGTTTAGGCCTCACCGCGCTTCCTGCACAAAACTCTGAAGCGCAGAAGCTCGGAGCTCCTTCCCCGGTCACGGTCACAACAGATCTGCCTTTCCAGACACAAGGCAGGGTATTCCATTCGGGCGCTACCTGGTCCAATTGTTGGACTTCAGTTGTCAATCACTCAAAACTCCCCTTATTGGTGAGAAAAGGTGCCACGGGCCAGAACTTCACTTCCCAGAATTACTAGCCATATTCCTTATGGCAAGCCGGCTCCCAAGAGAGTCCTGATCCTGGTTGGTCCGCTTAAACTCCATTTTAGATTCCCCTTCTGCCTGATTGGATCCATTCAGCAGTTCAGATCCAAAATGGAGGGACAAAACACACAGAGCCCCAGCTGCAAGAAAGGTGGGTTAGACAAATGAAATTTCCACTAATACTCTAAATGATATGGGGCAAACAGTTACATCTCTGATAAGTGCCCCTTCTGCCCACTTAGCGACAGCAGTAATGGACCAATTTGTCAGCAACTCGAGCGGGACTCGAGTCCCCCCCATGCAAACCAATGATGCCTGCAAACAGACAGCTCTTAAAGAGACAGTACCAGGAGGTACTAAAGCACTCTAAATAACGGCTTAAACGCTGAACACCATTCAGGCTGGGAGTACTTAGGCAAGCTCCTAGGAGGCTTTTGGAAACCCCCATTTGCAGGGGGGTTACATTATACTTCAGAATAAAATAAAATGATAAATAACAGCTTTGACATTTATTCAGAGTGATATGTGCCAACATGTTATTTTAATAATCTTCTGCACCTTTTGTGACTAATTGCCAAAATAATTTATGATTCATGTTTACCACTGCTGCATGCATAATTTTCCAAAATGTTTCAGATGATGTTTCTATTTCTTAGGTAAAAAAACAAGTGTAATTCTTCCTCTTTATATTTAAATATTTCATGCTTTTTCTAGCATGGTTCCTTTTGATCATCATAACCAGTTTTACCTTTTCTTCATTAGTTATTTGCAATCTGTATCACACCAAGTCTGAGGAGCCAATGAACAAGAGCATTAGAACAAGCTCACTTAGTGGGCAATTCAGTGAATCAATTGTTATTTGTTCAACTTATACAACCTTTAAAATAATTCATACAATATAGCTGAAAAGCACTTACTATATAATAGTTAACAAAATTCACATCCACAATATCACACTATTACAATAACAAAACATATCCATTTAAAAGAGTAATATCAAAATACAGCCTTCCTCTAACCTAACTTCCATTGGCCTGTCTAATGCTGTCCGTATTGCATTGGTGCAGAAAAGCCACCAAGTGCAAATAGTGTGCAAAATATGCTACTTATTAATTCATCTGATGACAGAGACCAAACTCCCAACATTTCCCATTCACTTTGCACTTTCTTTTGAATATAAAGAACGAAAAAGGACCAGGTATCTAAGATCCTCAACTTCTCTTTGAGGCAGTTGAGGAGCTGCTGATTAGTTGTGCCAGGCAAAATAAGAAAAAAACTGTTTTGTGAACCTTTTGTGAAATTCTGCCTATTTTGCATAATTTTGTGCAATTTCTTGAACTAGAACAGTTTGAATAAAACAAGCATTTGTCAATGCTGAATGTTTGCTTGCTGGCATTAGCAGTGGAAGTGCAGGAGTTAGATGCAGTATAGGAATGGCAGTGATGTGCAGACGGCACCAACTCACCCCCACCCTGCAGAGATGGACAGGCATTGGGGTATGCCTTTGAGTTGTCACCCATACTTGGTCATGACATTCCACCTCACCTACCCTGCAGACACTGACAAGTGTTGAGGTGTGCCTTAGGTTGTTCGGACTTTCGCTTACCTCATTCCATAAAGAAATATGCTGAAATAGGTGCATTATTGGAGAATGGTGTGAACTCTGGGGCTAAAGAGTCCAAGGTGCACCTCGTTGCCTGTCACTGGCTGCAGGGTGGGGGTGGGGGTGGAATGGTATGAGCATTACTGTCAACAATCCCAAGTCACACCCATGACATCTGTCAGTCCCTACAGGTAGGCGGATGCTGTATCAGACCCTACAGAGTGCGGCATTATGGTCAAGAAACCCTAAGGCCCTGAGTGTCTTGATATTTTACTTAAGTTTTCAACATGGGCTTTTGTGACCCCACCGATGAACAGTGACACTATCAGTTTGTTAGCTGAAAGGTGATTTTGCACAGTGACTGCACCATTTAGCGCCACAGGTGCGAAAGCACATTTCTAACATGATGTGAAAAATGACAGTTGTACTGTTCATGAAGAAGTGTAAACAAATGGTAAGGTTGAAAATCTGGAGTGAAAATATAAAAAACTTGTGAAGTCACAAGCGTGCATAGAAACTGTGCAACACACACCTGTAATGCAATTATTTGGAGAATTTTTGCACCAGATTTTCAATATAGGCATTTTGGGACCTCCGCTGGTGAACAGTGTTACTGTGATTTTCTTAATCCATCCCAAACACTGATTTCCCACAGCGACTGCTCTATTCTGCACTAGAGAGGCGAAAACACATTTCAGCCAGGATATGAAAAATGACAGCTGTACTGTTCATAAGGATGTGTGGAAAAATGCCAATGTTGAAAATCTGGAGTGAAAATATTACAAATCTGTGAAGTTACGAGGGTGCACAGAAACTGTGCAATGCACGCTCATAACACAGTCATTTTATGGACATTTGTGACCAAATTTTCAACATAGGCATTTTAGGACCTCTGCTCATGAACAGTGTCACTGTGATTTTCTTAATCTGTCCGAACACTGATTTCCCACAGTGACCACGCTATTCTGCGCCTGAAGTGCGAAACACATTTGGGCCTGGATGTGAAAATAATACAAATTCATGAATCTGCGAGTGTGCGTGGAAACTGTGCAATGCACGCTGGTAACACAGTCATTTTGGGGAATTTTTTCACCAAATTTGCAACATGGGCTTTTGAGAGCCCACCTCATGAACAGTGACACTGTCATTTCGTTAATTGGTCCCAAAAGGTGATTCCACATAGTGACCATGAAATCACCTTTTGGGACTGAATACCCAAATGACAGTCACTGAATTCATGAGGGGTCGAAAGAACCACATGTTGAAAATTTGTGCAAAATTCAAACGATGACTGAGATATGCACCACAGTTGAAAAAACCCTATTTATGCCATTATATAGCTTACTGGCATTTCTTCAGTTCATGATCAGCTTTGAAGAGTGCAGGCGTGTTCCCAGTCCACGAAGATGCGTTGTGCAGGCCTCCGGAGATAAGTATGGGGTGAGGGGTGTGTGTGTAGGAGGTGGGGTATGCAGGAGGGAGGACCGCAGGTTGGGGAGCAAGAGAGTCAATGAGGACCATTTTCTTTTTACAGGATTTTTTAATTTTACATAGATGACGAGGACTTTTGCCATGCTGGGATGGGCTCCCAGTGGCACCTGGAAGTTTGGGTGGCGGTGGAGCCATACA
Organism: Neoceratodus forsteri; assembly: GCA_016271365.2. Classification (NCBI taxonomy): domain Eukaryota; kingdom Metazoa; phylum Chordata; order Ceratodontiformes; family Ceratodontidae; genus Neoceratodus; species Neoceratodus forsteri. Next base: position 896,461,494 of record CM028130.1, on the reverse strand, counting down.
GTGTTGGGGAGACCATGAGGATGCTGGACTTATGCCACGCTGGGGTGGGCTCCAGCCTGGCACCTAAGTTTGTGTTTTGGGAGGCCACTGGAGCCGATGGAGATTGGGAACCCCATCGGTGATACAGTGTGCTAGGGGAGGTGTGCATGAGCCGAGAGGGATTGGGCAGCCCCTTGGCACACAACAAATGGAGGTGGGATGTGCATACAACCACCGTTATAATCAGCGGTGGTGACATGTGGGTTAATTTGCATACTGCTAATGGCATAGCAGTATGTTACTTGCCTATACGTTACCACCGCTGATTGTAACAGTCGTTTGCTTTCAACTGTATGCCACTGCATTTGAACTGCTGTCATAGACAGTTGGGACATTCATTGGTGCACTGGGGCTGTGCCTGCAAAAACCCTCAGTGCATTGGAAGCGGGGGTGCCACACCTATGAAAACTCATATGGTGGCACTATGTTTCTTGCACATGCGTGCAAGCAAACATAAAAAGTGAGTTAATTGAAATCGTGCATTGTTTTAAATAACATTTTAAAATGCTGCTTGAATAAATGGTGCTATTTGATAAAATTGCATATTCTGAAGAACTCATAATTTAAAAAATTTACAATTTAGGAAACAATGGCACGATCTGAATAAAAGGCTGAGGTGAAATTATACCAGATTTGGGTGCAATTTTGTGGAAATTACATAAATACAAAATTGGAAATGTTATGCAAGTCTGCAAATGGAGTAAAGTGTTGCCCAGCACTACTAACCAGCAGCCTTAGACCAAACCCCTCAACAAACTGAGGAGCCATCAACCACTGACATTAGAACAGTCCCACTCTGCAGACAATTGAAGAGCCACTGACCAGTGACATCAGAGCAACTGGGCTGTGGAAGAGCTAACAGTGGTAAGAATTAGAACAAGCACACTCAGTGGGCAATTGGGAAGCTGCTGACCAGCAACATTAGAACAGAACTACATAATGGGCATTGGAGACACTGTTAAACAGCAGCATCTGAGGAGGTGCAAGATTGTGGCACAAACCAGCTCCCTTCTCATTCCCCTTCAGAGAGAAGGACAGACAGCAATGACCTGCTCACCCCTTTGAAAGTCTGCATGCACATCCAAACCTGCCTCATGGAACAGGGCCAGGACAATTGGCTGTGGTGGAGGAGTAGCACATATGCACATGTATCACTGGCTCACAACCTAACAATTCCACAGCCTCCTTTCTCATGCAGATCAATCGATCAATCAATCAATCAATCAATCAATCAAAATCTTTATTTACCCAGGTGATCACCATTGAGCAAGCTCATTTACAAGGTGGACCTGTAGTTTGCAAGGATGAGGGTACAGAATAGAGTACATTTACATTAGAGTAAAATATACATAACACAACAGTAGCAAGACATATACAACAAAATATATACAGTGTAGAAATAAAGGTAAATAATATATACAGAGATGCCTTTATAATCCTATCCATCAATAACATGTTCATAGCCTGTAAAGGAGTCCCTGGGATATGGAAAAGTGCACGCATAGAAGGCAGGGATGCTGGCAGAAAGATTCTGGGATACTAAGCAGGTGTTATCAGGGCATAAGATTGGGCGATGGGGGTGTGTTGCAGTGAGTACATAGTACCGGTGGGACTGGAATGGACTGAGGAAGGGGGAAGTAATCTTGGTAAGGAACACTTAGTTTGAATGGGAAGGACTTAGATTGGTGGAAATGTCAGCTGGACAACTAGAATGGTGGAAACAGTTACAGAACTCCACAAATGTTTTGGCATACAGGGTCTTGAACATAGCAAGACTAACAGGGGAGCTAAGTCTCAGCGATTTCTGTATCCTATTCCAAAGCGTGCAGATGCTCCCATTATGTTTGCTTTGCTTTCATTCTGCAAGCAAGCAAAAACATAAATAACAGACTGGTTTTAAACATCTGTAACATTATATGCTTGTTAATTTTGGTGCCACTAGCTCTTTAAAACAATTTCTAACTTGTGCATCAATATTGTTTTTTTTTTCTTTAATGAATATCAAGATATAGCTCCGCCACTCTGTATATATATAATTTTGGACTTCAGGGTCATGAAAATTGTCTAAATTATTCAATCATTTCCTCTGCTATGGTGTCTACCCTAGGACTTGGAGAAGTGTGGTTGTTAAACCTGTTTTCAAATCTGGTTTCAGGTCCAACATCAATAATTATTGCCTGAATTCTCTTGGTCACCCTTTGAAAAATCTTAGAAAAAAATTGTGCTTGACCAAGTTACTGAACATCTGGAAAAGAACAATTTATGGACTGATTCTCAACATGGGTTTAGACCCCACCACTATTCGGAGACTGCCTTGGTGAGATTCACAAGCCAAGCTATTATTGCTATTGATGAAGGGAAATATGTTGCAGTAGCTTTTGTGCACCTCACAAAGGCATTTGACCTGGTGGACCATACTGAACTCCTTAAGTGTTTACCTGGAGTTTCTTTTTCTAAGGAGTTGATTTCCTGGTTTGGAAATTACCTTTCACTAAGAAGTCAAAAAATGGTGGTTAAGGGCTCCTTTTCAGATCAATCTCCATTAAGGTGTGGAGTCCCTCAGGGCTCCATACTTGAGCCATTTTTATTTTCTGTTTTTGTGAATTCGTTATCAACTGTTTTTTCCAAAACAAAATTAATTCTCTATGCAGATGATGCATTATTGTTTTGTACAGGGATCAGTTTACCATTTTTTGAAGAGTCTCTACAAACTGACTTTAGCCTACTGCATCATTGGTTTGATTTACATAAATTGGTTTAAATTCAGTCAAGACCAAAACTATGTTTTTTCCAAACCAGGAAATCCCATATTTTGAACTTAACGTCTTGGATAATGATTCATCTATAGAGCAGGTCAAGGAGTTCAAGGATTTGGGCTAATTTTGGATTCATATTTCTCTTGAAGTCCATATCTTGGATTTAATTAGTAGACTACATAAAAGACTGGGTTTTCTTTACCGAATAAGAAAACATCTCATGGTTGAAACCAGAAATATGTTAACTCATAGTCTTCTTTTTTCTATAATTGACTACAGTTCAATAGTTTATTCACATACCTCAGAAAGGTTGTTAACTAAGCTCCAGACAACCTATCATTCAGAAATACGTTTTGCCACTGGTCAATCTAGATCCATACACCATTGTTTATTGTATAATTCATTTAAATGTTCATCACTTGTTGAGCAGTTTAATTCTAGGTCCCTAATCTTCTTACATAAAGATCTTGGTGTCATCTAATTGCTGGTGTAGAGAGGAGGAGGTACTTCATGCTGCTCAGCTGGGGAGAAGCTGAGGGAGCAGGACTAGTATAACACTTTTTTGCTGCCTAGAACAGGTATACCACCGTTGCCTCATTTGATTGTACCTGTGGCAGATACATTTCTTTCCAGAACAACTTGTGTACCTGATTTAGAAAAGCAGTCTGTGTTGAACTACCATACCAAGGAAGCTAGAATTAATAAGTGGCGATGGGGGTAGCCCTGCACCCAGTGATGTGGTCTAGCATTGGACCTCTAATCGCAGACTGTCTTTCCTACTGAACCTAGAGCCTTGAAATCTGCTGATAATTGTATATCCTTTCTCTCCAGTTTTGTTTACATCAGTTTGTTTTGCCTGCTTCTGTTCAATATTTTATTTCTTTGCTGTTATTTATACTTTATTTCGTTTACAAGGGGCAGAAAAGCATTTTATGTAACTCGCTCTTTGAGAAAGTGGCTTGTGTGAAATATGTAGCGAGTGTTTAGACATACAGATCTATTGATCCATGAATATAAAATGTAGGTTTTAATATTAAAAGTATTTAATTATAGTAGTGGCTTGGTCCTATATGTTTTATTAGGTTGTAAGAGAGTCTTATTAAGTTGAGCCATACAAGCTGTAACTTAACAAGGTTTTTAATTTTAGTAACCAAGTATAGCAGTTAACCTAATTATTAAGCCAATTACCAAAAATGTAATAATCATTTAAGCTTTCCCCAAATTTCCTCTTTAATTAGATTTTAGGCTGTTAGTATTGCTTATGCTTTGATCACGATACTGTGATACTGCAACACTGATTATGGTTTAATTGATCAGTGTTTTAAAGATCTTAACAGGCTACTAGAAATTGGAAGAATATTTCTCATATTGTTATACAGACAATTGAGCTATTTGACAAACTGATTAATTAGTCTGAGATTGGTTTAATTGAAGCACGAGCAGCGCGAGAATACTGAGGTCATTAAAGCAATTTGTAATTGATATATTGAGAGCAACGTGCCCGATAAATTAGAAGGTAGATTTAAAACCTTCGACAACTTGACAACGACTTGACTATTTCATCTGGCACTCTGAAAGGGCACAACATTTTTGCAGCTTGTGTTTCTTATTTAGCTAAGCTAAACTAAACTATATTGCAACAGGATTTTGTTGCGAGCGTAATGTTTTTGTGAAAGCTACGAAGCTATGAAGTTTTAATTAATTTTATAAAAAACGATTAGATAATCTATGCTGGATGCACTTTCAGCTTCTAGCTTTTAGTTTATTATTTCTATTTCTAGCCGTCAACAGGTATTGTGGGAGATTCTTCTGGATTGTCGGCGAAATTTTACCTAAACCCTCTCCTAATAAGAGAACATCAAATACTATCTTCCTTCTGAAGCAGTATCATGATGCAGCATGGTAGAGGGTTAAATTCTCCTCATAAGTAAGTTTGGTTTGGTTTTGTCTGAACTTTGAATTCCTTTATTGGGTAACATAAGCTGCATGCTGTATTATTGTATTATTGTTGGGCTACTGCTTGCTATTAGGTTCTAATATAGGCTTGATAGAGATTTAATATAGATAGATATAATATTAGTGTTCAATCAAACCAATTCAATTCAGTTTGGTATGATAATTATCACAACAGTATTAGTAATAATTACTAAATTAATACTTTTTTTGGATAACGGTTTGTTTGAACTGAGTCATTAGAATTTCAATACATTTTTTAGGTGCTGAAATTCAGTACTCTGATTGATCTGTTTAGTTGAGTCTCTATGTTGTTTTTTAGTTTATTTAGCCTATTTAGTAGTAGACCTGTTTTGCTGTGTTTATCATAGCTGTCATTCCCTGGTATTACATCTTGGTCTTTTCTTTAGCCCACAATAGTGACCAATTGGAAGTTTTTGGGAAACTCCTGGTGGAGTTCATTGGATGTGGATGGGGTACAGATTGTGGAACTTGAAGGTCCCAATTGTCAACTTATTCTGACCTTTGCACACAAAGTCTACAATCTGAACAAGCAAAACAAATGGAAATAAACAGAATAAATGGAACAATTTGTTGGAATTCACTTGAATTACTCGAACTACAAGAACTGTATCATTTGGACACACAGTGTCTATAGAACATTCAACAACCCATAAGGGTCTCAAGACTTTGCTAGTTGTAAAGTTGGATGTCTAAAACTGAAGATTCTTGTAACTATACTTTTTTTTTGGTATATATTCCATAGTAGACAATTACTAATTGAAGTTAATAGAACTATACTGCATCATTGGTTACTAATTGGAGCTCATTTTTGGGATACATGTATTGAAAAACTATCAGTGGGTTGCATTTCTAGCGTGATTGATACTGATGGGCTAAAACAGGGAGCCAAGAGAATTGACACTAGAGACTGGAATTGAGCTAAAAGAGACAGAGAAAATCAATTGGAAGAGTTTTTTTCACTTCGGACTCATTATTTAAATCTATGTCTGCTGTCTACTCTTTGAGTGTTTGTTGAGTGTGGATTCAAGCAATTCGATTGTTTAACTAGGAAGAGTGTTTTTCATTCCTAGATTGGGTGTTGAATCCCTTTGGTATAATACTGTTGGATTTTTTTTCCATAATATCTCTCTCTCTAGCTTACAAAAGTTTTAGTCAATGTTCACAAGAAGTGGTAAAATGCTCACAGGTAAGGTGGGAAAAAAAGGAAAAGTATCAGAGGATAGATTAAAGATGAGGAATGAAAATAATGGATGTATATTTAATGCTGCACTATGCATTACATCCACCCCTATTAAACAAAAAATGTTTTCTTATGCTGAGGCTTTGAAAAATACCACAAAACTGACTAATGAGAAGTTAGATAATATGGGGGAAAAATTAAAAAGGGAGATAAATAGATATAGAGGAAAAGGATTCTTATTCTACCACCAATGACATTCAAGAATCAAATATAAAGACTCAAAGTTTGCACAAAAGGAAACCTGAAGATAAACATTACATCAAAAAGACTATAGAGATGCCAGATAGACAAAGCAGGCAGAAAAATATTACAGATTTTTTTACTTCCAAATCCAAATATAATGTGAGGGAAAATAAAGTTCAGGACATTAAATCTCCCCTGCAGGAAGTGTTAACTACACGGTCCTCAATGAAAATGGTTTCCCATAGTACAAGTATAGGAATCAAGACTTGAATTATATATCCCCTTAGAAATTTCATCAGAATTAGATGAAGATTTTGACAATCCTAGTCAAGATCTAGCGAATGACGTTGGGGCAAATAGAACTAACTGCTCTGTACTAACAGGATCTTCAACTACTGTATTTGAAAAAATGGACAGAGAAGTTGAACAAATATTAATAAATGAAGATCAGTTTGCCAATGTCTGGATACATTATCAAAGTATACATTTAAGGCACTAACACACCCTGTCATGGCAAACATAGTACTGTTAGAAGCACTAAGGGATTTAAAATCTACCATGGAAAGTTCTATTAACACTCTGTTTTTTGAAATTACAACAATTAGAGGAAAAAATGGATGAAGTCGTTTGCCAACAAAAGACAAGTAAGTTGTCCTTCTTGTCAATCTGCATCCCAGATAATCAATCAAAAAATAAGAAGAATCGGGAAGGGCCTAAGAAACAAAATGAAAAGAAATGGGGTGGAAAGAAACATTTAATAAAAGTAGCAAAGGTAACAAAAAATCAAAAAGAAGTAACTATAGAAAAACAACAAAAGCAGGACTTAGTAAGAAAGGAAAATCCTAAGATTCTGGAAAGTACTGTCAACAATAGTATAGGAAAAGAGAGAGGGATGCCTATAGAAATTATATGTAAAGCCTGTAATAATAGACCCCTTAATGAGATTACTGAAGTACGCAAGGAACCAGAAAGATTACTTGATGGAAAGGAAGTCTGCTTGCGAATAGATGGTGTGTATCATAAGGTAGATGAATCTCCAGAAACATTAAAGGATCTTATTGAGTACTTAATCGGCGCAGAGCTAGGCATCCCCCAAGCCAAGGATAGCATCATTATGATATGTAGGGATGAAGGAATGGAGAATAAACCTGTGTATGTATTAGTTTCTGACATACATTTAGCGAAGTCCATTTGGGCTAAATCATCCAGGCTTTCCTCATTAGGGTTAGAGTTATGGGCCCCTATCTCTTGGAAGACTATTATAACCCATACCAAGCAGAATGGTGAGACTGGTGATCACTTAACTCTGAATAATTTTAAGAGGAACTTACTTAAACTTCAATGGATTTCAGCAAACTCACAACAGATATTAGTGGGAAGCCCACCCTATATTCTGTCTCTATTTGGTGTAGACAGATTGCTGGGAGAAAATGAGGAAATCCTAGCATGGAAAGTAAAATGTCCTGTCTTGTCATAAACAGCATGGAATGTAAAAGTACCCTATCTTGTCATAAACTGCATGGAAAGTAAAATGCCCTGTCTTGTTATAAACAGCATAAAATGTAAAGTGCCCTATTTTGTCATGAACAGGTTGGAATGTAAAATGCCCTATCTTCTCATAAACAACATGGAATGTAAAAGTACCATATTGTCAAAACAGTATAGTAAGAAAAGTGTCCTATCTAGTTATAAACAGCATGGAATTCAAAAGTGCCCCATCTTATTGTAAACAGCATGGAATGCAAAAGTGGCTTATCTAGTCATAAATAACATGGAATGTTAAAGTGCCCTATCTTGTCATAAACAGAATGGAATGCAAAAGTGCCCTATCTTGTCATAAACAGTATGGAATGTAAAAGTACCTATCTTGTCATAAACAACATGGAATGTAAAAGTGCCCTATCTTGTCATAAACAACATGGAATGTAAAAGTGCCCTATCTTGTCATAAACAGCATGGAACATAAAAATGCCCTATCTTGTCATAAACAGCATGGAATGTTAAAGTTCCATATCTTGTCAAAAAACAGTATAGAATGTAAAAGTGCCCTATCTGGTCATAAACAGAATGGAATGTAAAAGTACCCTATGTTGTCATAAACAGATTGGAATGCAAAAGTGCCCTATATTGTCATAAACAGTGTGGAATGTAAAAGTGCCCTATCTTGCTGTAAACAGCAAGGAATGTAACAGTACCCTATCTTTTCATAAACAACATCGAATGTAAAAGTGTCCTATCTTTTCATAAACAACATGGAATACAAAAGTGCCCTATCTTGTTATAAACAGTATGGGATGTTAAAGTGCCCTATCTTACTGTAAACAACATGGAATGTAAAACTACACAATCTTGTCATAAACAGTATAGAATGTAAAAGTGCCCTATCTTGTCATAAACAGTATGGAATGTAAAAGTACCCTATCTTGTCATAAACAGATTGGAATGTAAAAGTGCCCTATATTGTCATAAACAGTGTGGAATGTAAAAGTGCCCTATATTGCTGTAAACAGTAAGGAATGTAAAAGTACCCTATATTTTCATAAACAACATGGAATGTAAAAGTGCCCTATCTTTTCATAAACAACATGGAATGCAAAAGTGCCCTATCTTGTCATAAACAGTATGGGATGTTAAAGTGCCCTATCTTATTGTAAACAACATGGAATGTAAAACTACACAATCTTGTCATAAACAGTATAGAATGTAAAAGTGCCCTATCTTGTCATAAACAGCATGGAATGTAAAAGTGCCCTAACTTGTCATTAACACTACAGAACGTAAAAGTGCCGTATCTCGCCATTAACAACATTGTATGTAAAAATGCTGTATCTTGTCATCAATAGCATGGAATGTAAAAGTGCCCTATTTTGTCATAAACAGCATAGAATGTAAAAGTGCACTATCTTGTCACAAACAGCATGGTATGCAAAACTGCAATATGTTGTCAAAAAAAGCATGGACTGTAAAAGTTCCCTTGCTTGTCACAAACAGCATGGAATGTAAAAATACCCTGTCTTGTCATAAACAGCATGGAATATAAAACTTCCCTATCTTGTCATAAACAGCATGGAAAGTAAAAATGTCCTGTCTTGTCATAAACAGCATGGAAATGTAAAAGTACCCATCTTGTCATAAACTGCATGGAAAGTAAAATGCCCTGTCTTGTTATAAAACAGCATAAAATGAAATGCGCCCTATTTTGTCATGAACAGGTTGGAATGTAAAATGCCCTATCTTCTCATAAACAACATGGAATGTAAAAGTACCATATATTGTCAAAAACAGTATAGTAAGAAAAAGTGTCCTATCTAGTTATAAACAGCATGGAATTCAAAAGTGCCCCATCTTATTGTAAACAGCATGGAATGCAAAAGTGGCTTATCTAGTCATAAATAACATGGAATGTTAAAGTGCCCTATCTTGTCATAAACAGAATGGAATGCAAAAGTGCCCTATCTTGTCATAAACAGTATGGAATGTAAAAGTACCCTATCTTGTCATAAACAACATGGAATGTAAAAGTGCCCTATCTTGTCATAAACAACATGGAATGTAAAAGTGCCCTATCTTGTCATAAACAGCATGGAACATAAAAATGCCCTATCTTGTCATAAACAGCATGGAATGTTAAAGTTCCATATCTTGTCAAAAAACAGTATAGAATGTAAAAGTGCCCTATCTGGTCATAAACAGAATGGAATGTAAAAGTACCCTATGTTGTCATAAACAGATTGGAATGCAAAAGTGCCCTATATTGTCATAAACAGTGTGGAATGTAAAAGTGCCCTATCTTGCTGTAAACAGCAAGGAATGTAACAGTAACCTATCTTTTCATAAACAACATCGAATGTAAAAGTGTCCTCTCTTTCATAAACAACATGGAATGCAAAAGTGCCCCTATCTTGTTATAAACAGTATGGATGTTAAAGTGCCCTATCTTACTTTAAACAACATGGAATGTAAAACTACACAATCTTGTCATAAACAGTATAGAATGTAAAAGTGCCCTATCTTGTCATAAACAGCATGGAATGTAAAAGTGCCCTAACTTGTCATTAACACTACAGAACGTAAAAGTGCCCTATCTCACCATTAACAACATGGTATGTAAAAATGCCATATCTTGTCATCAATAGCATGGAATGTAAAAGTGCCCTATTTTGTCATAAACAGCATGGAATCTAAAAGTGCCCTATCTTGTCACAAACGGCATGGTATGTAAAACTGCCCTATCTTGTCATAAACAACATGGAATGTAAAAGTGCCCTATCTTGTCAAAAAAAGCATGGAATGTAAAAGTTCCCTTTCTTGTCACAAACAGCATGGAATGTAAAAATGCCCTGTCTTGTCATAAACAGCATGGAATGTAAAAGTACCCTATCTTGTCATAAACAGCATGGAAAGTAAAAATGCCCTGTCTTGTTATAAACAGCATAAAATGTAAAAGTGCCCTATTTTGTCATGAACAGGTTGGAATGTAAAAGCCCTCATCTTGTCATAAACAACATGGAATTTAAAGTAACATATATTGTTAAAACAGTATAGTAAGAAAAGTGTCCTATCTAGTTATAAACAGCATGGAATTCAAAAGTGCCCCATCTTATCGTAAACAGCATGGAATGCAAAAGTGGCTTATCTTGTCATAAATAACATGGAATGTTAAAGTTCCCTATTTTGTCATAAATAGAATGGAATGCAAAAGAGTCCTATTTTGTCATAAACAGTATGGAATGTAAAAGTACCCTATCTTGTCATAAACAACATGGAATGTAAAAGTGCCCCGTCTTGTCATAAACAGTATGGGATATAAAAGTGCCCTATCTTGTCAAAAACGGTATGGAATGTAAAAGTGCCCTGTCTTGTCAAAAATGGTAAAGAATGTAAAAGTGCACTATCTTGTCAGAAACAGTATGGGATGTAAAAGTGCCCTATCTTGTCATAAACAACATGGAATGTAAAAGTGCCCTATCTTGTCATAAACAGCATGGAATGTAAAAATGCCCTATCTTGTCATAAACAGCATTTAATGTTAAAGTACCATATCTTGTCAAAAAACAGTATAGAATGTAAAAGTGCCCTATCTTGTCATAAACAGTATGGAATGTAAAAGTACCCTATCTTGTCATAAACAGATTGGAAAGTAAAAGTGCCCTATATTGTCATAAACAGTGTGGAATGTAAGAGTGCCCTATCTTGCTGTAAACAGCAAGGAATGTAACAGTACCCTATCTTTTCATAAACAACATGGAATGTAAAAGTGCCTTATCTTTTCATAAGCAACATGGAATGCAAAAGTGCCCTATCTTGTCATAATCAGTATGGGATGTTAAACTGCCCTATCTTATTGTAAACAACATGGAATGTAAAACTACACAATCTTGTCATAAACTGTATAGAATGAAAAAGTGCCCTATCTTGTCATAAACAGCATGGAATGTAAAATTGCCCTAACTTGTCATTAACACTACAGAACGTAAAAGTGCCCTATCTCGCCATTAACAACATGGTATGTAAAAATGCCGTATCTTGTCATAAACAGATTGGAATGTAAAAGTGCCCTATATTGACAAAACAGTGTGGAATGTAGTGCCCTATCTTGCTGTAAACAGCAAGGAATGTAACAGTACGCTATATTTTCATAAACAACATCGAATGTAAAAGTCCCTATCTTTTCATAAACAACATGGAATGCAAAAGTGCCCTATCTTGTTCTAAACAGTATGGGATGTAAAAGTGCCCTATCTTGTCATAAACAACATGGAATGTAAAAGTGCCATATCTTGTCATAAACAGCATGGAATGTAAAAATGCCCTATCTTGTCATAAACAGCATGGAATGTTAAAGTACCTTATCTTGTCAAAAAACAGAATAGAATGTTAAAGTGCCCTATCTTGTCATAAACATTATGGAATGTAAAAGTACCCTATCATGTCATAAACAGATTGTAATGTAAAAGTGCCCTATATTGTCATAAACATTGTGGAATGTAAAAGTGCCCTATCTTGCTGTAAACAGCAAGGAATGTAACAGTACCCTATCTTTTCATAAACAACATGGAATGTAAAAGTGCCTTATCTTTTCATAAGCAACATGGAATGCAAAAGTGCCCTATCTTGTCATAATCAGTATGGGATGTTAAACTGCCCTATCTTATTGTAAACAACATGGAATGAAACTACATAATCTTGTCATAAATAGTATAGAATGATAAAGGTCTCTATCTTGTCATAAACAGCATGGAATGTAAATGTGCCCTAACTTGTCATTAACACCACAGAACGTAAAAAGTGCCCTATCTCGCCATTAACAACATTGTATGTAAAAATGCCGTATCTTGTCATCAATAGATTGGAATTTCAAAGTGCCCTATATTGACATAACAGTGTGAATGTGGTGTGTTCTTATCTTGCTGTAAACAGCAAGGAATGTAACAGTACGCTATATTTCATAAATAACATCGAATGTAAAAGTCCCCTATCTTTCATAAACAACATGGAATGCAAAAGTGCCCTATCTTGTTCTAAACAGTATGGGTGTAAAAGTGCCCATCTTATCAGTAAACAATATGAATGTAAAAAGTGCCATATCTTGTCATAAACAGCATGGAATGTAAAATGCCCTATCTTGTCATAAACACATGGAATGTTAAAGTACCTTATCTTGTCAAAAAACAGAATAGAATGTTAAAGTGCCTCATCTTGTCATAAACATTATGGAATGTAAAAGTACCCTATCATGTCATAAACAGATTGTAATGTAAAAGTGTCCTATATTGTCATAAACACTGTGGAATGGGGGTGTCTTATCTATGCTGTAACAGCAAGGAATGTAATAGTACCCTATCTTTCATAAACAACATGGAATGTAAAAGTGCCTTATCTTTTCATAAGCAACATGGATCCAAAAGTGCCCTATCTTGTCATAATCAGTATGGGATGTTAAGCAGTCTATCTATTGTAAACAACATGGAATGTAAAACTCACAATCTTGTCATAACAGTATAGATATGTAAAAGTGCCCTATCTTGTCATAAACAGCATGGAATGTAAAATTGCCTAACTTGTCATTAACACTACAGAACGTAAAGTGCTATATCTCTTAGTTCATTGTATGTAAAAATGCTGTATCTTGTCATCAATAAGCATGGAATGTAAAAGCCCTCTTTTGTCATAAACAGCATAGAATGTAAAGAGTGCACTATCTTGTCACAAACAGCATGGTATGCAAAACTGCAATATGTTGTCAAAAAGCATGGACTGTAAAAGTTCCCTTGCTTGTCACTAAACAGCATGGAATGTAAAATACCCTGTCTTGCTTGCAACAGCATGGAATATAAAGTTCCCTATCTTGTCATAAACAGCATGGAAAGTAAATGTCCTGTCTTGTCAATAAACAGCATGGAATGTAAAAGTACCCTATCTTGTCATAAACTGCATGGAAAGTAAAAATGCCCTGTCTTGTTATAAACAGCATAAAATGTAAAAGTGCCCTATTTTGTCATGAACAGGTTGGAATGTAAAAATGCCCTATCTTGTCATAAACAACATGGAATGTAAAAGTACCATATATTGTCAAAAACAGTATAGTAAGAAAAAGTGTCCTATCTAGTTATAAACAGCATGGAATTCAAAAGTGTCTCCATCTTATTGTAAACAGCATGGAATGCAAAAGTGGTTTATCTAGTCATAAATAACATGGAATGTTAAAGTGCCCTATCTTTTCATAAACAGAATGGAATGCAAAGTGTCTCTATCTTGTCATAAACAGTATGGAATGTAAGTACCCTATCTTGTCATAAAACAACATGGAATGTAAAGTGCCTATCTTGTCATAAACAACATGGAATGTAAAAGTGCTCCTATCTTGTCATAAAACAGCATGGAACATAAAATGCCTATCTTGTCATAAACAGCATGGAATGTTAAAAGTTCCATATCTTGTCAAAAACAGTATAGAATGTAAAAAGTGCCCTATCTGGTCATAAACAGAATGGAATGTAAAAGCACCCTATGTTGTCGTAAACAGATTGGAATGCAAAGTGCCCTATATTGTCATAACTAGTGTGGAATGTGAGGGTGCTCTATCTTGCTGTAAACAGCAAGAATGTAACAGTACCCTATCTTTCATACAAACATCAATGTAAAGTGTCCTATCTTTCATAAACAACATGGAATACAAAGTGCCCTATCTTGTTATAAACAGTATGGGATGTTAAAGTGTCTCTATCTTACTGTAAACAACATGGAATGTAAAACTACACAATCTTGTCATAAACAGTATAGAATGTAAAAGTGCCCTATCTTGTCATAAACAGTATGGAATGTAAAAGTACCCTATCTTGTCATAAACAGATTGGAATGTAAAAGTGCCCTATATTGTCATAAACAGTGTGGAATGTAAAAGTGCCCTATATTGCTGTAAACAGTAAGGAATGTAAAAGTACCCTATATTTTCATAAACAACATGGAATGTAAAAGTGCCCTATCTTTTCATAAACAACATGGAATGCAAAAGTGCCCTATCTTGTCATAAAGAGTATGGGATGTTAAAGTGCCCTATCTTATTGTAAACAACATGGAATGTAAAACTACACAATCTTGTCATAAACAGTATAGAATGTAAAAGTGCCCTATCTTGTCATAAACAGCATGGAATGTAAAAGTGCCCTAACTTGTCATTAACACTACAGAGCGTAAAAGTGCAGTATCTCACCATTAACAATGTTGTATGTAAAATGCTGTATCTTGTCATCAATAGCATGGAATGTAAAAGTGCCCATTTTGTCATAAACAGCATAGAATGTAAAGTGCACTATCTTGTCACAAACAGCATGGTATGCAAAACTGCAATATGTTGTCAAAAAAAGCATGGACTGTAAAAGTTCCCTTGCTTGTCACAAACAGCATGGAATGTAAAAATACCCTGTCTTGTCATAAACAGCATGGAATATAAAACTTCCCTATCTTGTCATAAACAGCATGGAAAGTAAAAATGTCCTGTCTTGTCATAAACAGCATGGAATGTAAAAGTACCCTATCTTGTCATAAACTGCATGGAAAGTAAAAATGCCCTGTCTTGTTATAAACAGCATAAAATGTAAAAGTGCCCTATTTTGTCATGAACAGGTTGGAATGTAAAAATGCCCTATCTTCTCATAAACAACATGGAATGTAAAAGTACCATATATTGTCAAAAACAGTATAGTAAGAAAAAGTGTCCTATCTAGTTATAAACAGCATGGAATTCAAAAGTGCCCCATCTTATCGTAAACAGCATGGAATGCAAAAGTGGCTTATCTAGTCATAAATAACATGGAATGTTAAAGTGCCCTATCTTGTCATAAACAGAATGGAATGCAAAAGTGCCCTATCTTGTCATAAACAGTATGGAATGTAAAAGTACCCTATCTTGTCATAAACAACATGGAATGTAAAAGTGCCCTATCTTGTCATAAACAACATGGAATGTAAAAGTGCCCTATCTTGTCATAAACAGCATGGAATATAAAAATGCCCTATCTTGTCATAAACAGCATGGAATGTTAAAGTTCCATATCTTGTCAAAAAACAGTATAGAATGTAAAAGTGCCCTATCTGGTCATAAACAGAATGGAATGTAAAAGTACCCTATGTTGTCATAAACAGATTGGAATGCAAAAGTGCCCTATATTGTCATAAACAGTGTGGAATGTAAAAGTGCCCTATCTTGCTGTAAACAGCAAGGAATGTAACAGTAACCTATCTTTTCATAAACAACATCGAATGTAAAAGTGCCCTATCTTTTCATAAACAACATGGAATGCAAAAGTGCCCTATCTTGTTATAAACAGTATGGGATGTTAAAGTGCCCTATCTTACTGTAAACAACATGGAATGTAAAACTACACAATCTTGTCATAAACAGTATAGAATGTAAAAGTGCCCTATCTTGTCATAAACAGCATGGAATGTAAAAGTGCCCTAACTTGTCATTAACACTACAGAACGTAAAAGTGCCCTATCTCACCATTAACAACATGGTATGTAAAAATGCCGTATCTTGTCATCAATAGCATGGAATGTAAAAGTGCCCTATTTTGTCATAAACAGCATGGAATCTAAAAGTGCCCTATCTTGTCACAAACGGCATGGTATGTAAAACTGCCCTATCTTGTCATAAACAACATGGAATGTAAAAGTGCCCTATCTTGTCAAAAAAAGCATGGAATGTAAAAGTTCCCTTTCTTGTCACAAACAGCATGGAATGTAAAAATGCCCTGTCTTGTCATAAACAGCATGGAATGTAAAAGTACCCTATCTTGTCATAAACAGCATGGAAAGTAAAAATGCCCTGTCTTGTTATAAACAGCATAAAATGTAAAAGTACCCTATTTTGTCATGAACAGGTTGGACTGTAAAAATGCCCTATCTTGTCATAAACAACATGGAATTTAAAAGTAACATATATTGTTAAAAACAGTATAGTAAGAAAAAGTGTCCTATCTAGTTATAAACAGCATGGAATTCAAAAGTGCCCCATCTTATCGTAAACAGCATGGAATGCAAAAGTGGCTTATCTTGTCATAAATAACATGGAATGTTAAAGTTCCCTATTTTGTCATAAATAGAATGGAATGCAAAAGAGTCCTATTTTGTCATAAACAGTATGGAATGTAAAAGTACCCTATCTTGTCATAAACAACATGGAATGTAAAAGTGCCCCGTCTTGTCATAAACAGTATGGGATATAAAAGTGCCCTATCTTGTCAAAAACGGTATGGAATGTAAAAGTGCCCTGTCTTGTCAAAAATGGTAAAGAATGTAAAAGTGCACCATCTTGTCAGAAACAGTATGGGATGTAAAAGTGCCCTATCTTGTCATAAACAACATGGAATGTAAAAGTGCCCTATCTTGTCATAAACAGCATGGAATGTAAAAATGCCCTATCTTGTCATAAACAGCATTTAATGTTAAAGTACCATATCTTGTCAAAAAACAGTATAGAATGTAAAGTGCCCTATCTTGTCATAAACAGTATGGAATGTAAAAAGTACCCTATCTTGTCATAAACAGATTGGAAAGTAAAAAGTGCCCTATATTATCTGTAAACAGTGTGGAATGTAGAGTGTCTATCTTGCTGTAAACAGCAAGGAATGTAACAGATACCCTATCTTTTCATAAACAACATGGAATGTAAAGTGCCTTATCTTTTCATAAGCAACATGGAATGCAAAAGTACCTATCTTGTCATAATCAGTATGGGATGTTAAACTGCCTTATCTTATTGTAAACAACATGGAATGTAAAACTACACAATCTTGTCATAAACTGTATAGAATGAAAAAGGCCCTATCTTGTCATGAAACAGCATGGAATGTAAAATTGCCCTAACTTGTCATTAACACTACAGAACGAAAGTGCCCTATCTCGCCATTAACAACATGGTATGTAAAAATGCCGATTCTGTCATAAAATAGATTGAACAAAAGTGCCCTATTGACATAAACAGGTGGAATGTAGTGTGTTCTATCTTGCTGTAAACAGCAAGGAATGTAACAGTACGCTTATATTTCATAAACAACATCGAATGTAAAAGTGCCCTATCTTTTCATAAACAACATGGAATGCAAAAGTGCCCTATCTTGTTATAAACAGTATGGGATGTAAAAGTGCCCTATCTTGTCATAAACAACATGGAATGTAAAAGTGCCATATCTTGTCATAAACAGCATGGAATGTAAAAATGCCCTATCTTGTCATAAACAGCATGGAATGTTAAAGTACCTTATCTTGTCAAAAAACAGAATAGAATGTTAAAGTGCCCTATCTTGTCATAAACATTATGGAATGTAAAAGTACCCTATCATGTCATAAACAGATTGTAATGTAAAAGTGCCCTATATTGTCATAAACATTGTGGAATGTAAAAGTGCCCTATCTTGCTGTAAACAGCAAGGAATGTAACAGTACCCTATCTTTTCATAAACAACATGGAATGTAAAAGTGCCTTATCTTTTCATAAGCAACATGGAATGCAAAAGTGCCCTATCTTGTCATAATCAGTATGGGATGTTAAACTGCCCTATCTTATTATAAACAACATGGAATGTAAAACTACACAATCTTGTCATAAACAGTATAGAATGAAAAGTGCCCTATCTTGTCATAAACAGCATGGGATGTAAAATTGCCTAACTTGTCATTAACACTACAGAACGTAAAGTGCCTATCACCATTAACAACATTGTATGTAAAAATGCTGTATCTTGTCATCAATAGCATGGAATGTAAAAGTGCCCTATTTTGTCATAAACAGCATAGAATGTAAAAGTGCACTATCTTGTCACAAACAGCATGGTATGCAAAACTGCAATATGTTGTCAAAAAAAGCATGGACTGTAAAAGTTCCCTTGCTTGTCACAAACAGCATGGAATGTAAAAATACCCTGTCTTGTCATAAACAGCATGGAATATAAAAGTTCCCTATCTTGTCATAAACAGCATGGAAAGTAAAAATGTCCTGTCTTGTCATAAACAGCATGGAATGTAAAAGTACCCTATCTTGTCATAAACTGCATGGAAAGTAAAAATGCCCTGTCTTGTTATAAACAGCATAAAATGTAAAAGTGCCCTATTTTGTCATGAACAGGTTGGAATGTAAAATGCCCATCTTCTCTAAACAACATGGAATGGAAGTACCATATATTGTCAAAACAGTATAGTAAGAAAAAGTGTCCTATCTAGTTATAAACAGCATGGAATTCAAAAGTGCCCCATCTTATCGTAAACAGCATGGAATGCAAAAGTGGCTTATCTTGTCATAAATAACATGGAATGTTAAAGTGCCCTATCTTGTCATAAACAGAATGGAATGCAAAAGTGCCCTATCTTGTCATAAACAGTATGGAATGTAAAAGTACCCTATCTTGTCATAAACAACATGGAATGTAAAAGTGCCCTATCTTGTCATAAACAACATGGAATGTAAAAGTGCCCTATCTTGTCATAAACAGCATGGAACGTAAAATGCCTTATCTTGTCATAAACAGCATGGAATGTTAAAGTACCATATCTTGTCAAAAAACAGTATAGAATGTAAAAGTGCCCTATCTGGTCATAAACAGAATGGAATGTAAAAGTACCCTATGTTGTCATAAACAGATTGGAATGCAAAAGTGCCCTATATTGTCATAAACAGTGTGGAATGTAAAAGTGCCCTATCTTGCTGTAAACAGCAAGGAATGTAACAGTACCCTATCTTTTCATAAACAACATCGAATGTAAAAGTGTCCTATCTTTTCATAAACAACATGGAATGCAAAAGTGCCCTATCTTGTTATAAACAGTATGGGATGTTAAAGTGCCCTATCTTACTGTAAACAACATGGAATGTAAAACTACACAATCTTGTCATAAACAGTATAGAATGTAAAAGTGCCCTATCTTGTCATAAACAGCATGGAATGTAAAAGTGCCCTAACTTGTCATTAACACTACAGAACGTAAAAGTGCCCTATCTCACCATTAACAACATGGAATGTAAAAGTGCCCTATTTTGTCATAAACAGCATGGAATCTAAAAGTGCCCTATCTTGTCATCAAACGGCATGGTATGTAAAACTGCCCTGTCATCAAAACAGCATGGAAAGCAAAAGTGCCCTATCTTGTCAAAAGCATGGAATGTAAAAGTTCCCTTTCTTGTCACAAACAGCATGGAATGTAAAAATGCCCTGTCTTGTCATAAACAGCATGGAATGTAAAAGTACCCTATCTTGTCATAAACAGCATGGAAAGTAAAAATGCCCTGTCTTGTTATAAACAGCATAAAATGTAAAAGTGCCCTATTTTGTCATGAACAGGTTGGACTGTAAAAATGCCCTATCTTGTCATAAACAACATGGAATTTAAAAGTAACATATATTGTTAAAAACAGTATAGTAAGAAAAAGTGTCCTATCTAGTTATAAACAGCATGGAATTCAAAAGTGCCCATCTTATCGTAAACAGCATGGAATGCAAAAGTGGCTTATCTTGTCATAAATAACATGGAATGTTAAAGTTCCCTATTTTGTCATAAATAGAATGGAATGCAAAAGAGTCCTATTTTGTCATAAACAGTATGGAATGTAAAAGTACCCTATCTTGTCATAAACAACATGGAATGTAAAAGTGCCCCGTCTTGTCATAAACAGTATGGGATATAAAAGTGCCCTATCTTGTCAAAACGGTATGGAATGTAAAAGTGCCTGTCTTGTCAAAAATGGTAAAGAATGTAAAAGTGCACTATCTTGTCAGAAACAGTATGGGATGTAAAAGTACCCTATCTTGTCATAAACAACATGGAATGTAAAGTTGCCCTATCTTGTCATAAACAGCATGGAATGTAAAAATGCCCTATCTTGTCATAAACAGCATTTAATGTTAAAGTACCATATCTTGTCAAAAAACAGTATAGAATGTAAAAGTGCCTATCTTGTCATAAACAGTATGGAATGTAAAAAGTACCCTATCTTGTCATAAACAGATTGGAAAGTAAAAAGTGCCCTACTGTTATCTGTAAACAGTGTGGAATGTAAAGTGCCTATCTTGCTGTAAACAGCAAGGAATGTAACAGATACCCTATCTTTTCATAAACAACATGGAATGTAAAAATTGCCTTATCTTTTCATAAGCAACATGGAATGCAAAAGTGCCCTATCTTGTCATAATCAGTATGGGATGTTAAACTGCCCTATCTTATTGTAAACAACATGGAATGTAAAACTACACAATCTTGTCATAAACTGTATAGAATGAAAAAGTGCCCTATCTTGTCATAAACAGCATGGAATGTAAAATTGCCCTAACTTGTCATTAACACTACAGAACGTAAAAGTGCCCTATCTCGCCATTAACAACATGGTATGTAAAAATGCCGTATCTTGTCATAAACAGATTGGAATGTAAAAGTGCCCTATATTGACATAAACAGTGTGGAATGTAAAAGTGCCCTATCTTGCTGTAAACAGCAAGGAATGTAACAGTACGCTATATTTTCATAAACAACATCGAATGTAAAAGTGCCCTATCTTTTCATAAACAACATGGAATGCAAAAGTGCCCTATCTTGTTCTAAACAGTATGGGATGTAAAAGTGCCCTATCTTGTCATAAACAACATGGAATGTAAAAGTGCCATATCTTGTCATAAACAGCATGGAATGTAAAAATGCCCTATCTTGTCATAAACAGCATGGAATGTTAAAGTACCATATCTTGTCAAAAAACAGTATAGAATGTAAAAGTGCCCTATCTTGTCATAAACATTATGGAATGTAAAAGTACCCTATCATGTCATAAACAGATTGTAATGTAAAAGTGCCCTATATTGTCATAAACATTGTGGAATGTAGAAGTGCCCTATCTTGCTGTAAACAGCAAGGAATGTAACAGTACCCTATCTTTTCATAAACAACATGGAATGTAAAAGTGCCCTTATCTTTTCATAAGCAACATGGAATGCAAAAGTGCCCTATCTTGTCATAATCAGTATGGGATGTTAAACTGCCCTATCTTATTGTAAACAACATGGAATGTAAAACTACACAATCTTGTCATAAACAGTATAGAATGAAAAGTGCCCTATCTTGTCATAAACAGCATGGAATGTAAAATTGCCCTAACTTGTCATTAACACTACAGAACGTAAAAGTGCCGTATCTCACCATTAACAACATTGTATGTAAAAATGCTGTATCTTGTCATCAATAGCATGGAATGTAAAAGTGCCCTATTTTGTCATAAACAGCATAGAATGTAAAAAGTGCACTATCTTGTCACAAACAGCATGGTATGCAAAACTGCAATATGTTGTCAAAAAAAGCATGGACTGTAAAAGTTCCCTTGCTTGTCACAAACAGCATGGAATGTAAAAATACCCTGTCTTGTCATAAACAGCATGGAATATAAAAGTTCCCTATCTTGTCATAAACAGCATGGAAAGTAAAAATGTCCTGTCTTGTCATAAACAGCATGGAATGTAAAAGTACCCTATCTTGTCATAAACTGCATGGAAAGTAAAAATGCCCTGTCTTGTTATAAACAGCATAAAATGTAAAAGTGCCCTATTTTGTCATGAACAGGTTGGAATGTAAAAATGCCCTATCTTGTCATAAACAACATGGAATGTAAAAGTACCATATATTGTCAAAAACAGTATAGTAAGAAAAAAGTGTCCTATCTAGTTATAAACAGCATGGAATTCAAAAGTGCCCCATCTTATTGTAAACAGCATGGAATGCAAAAGTGGCTTATCTAGTCATAAATAACATGGAATGTTAAAGTGCCCTATCTTTTCATAAACAGAATGGAATGCAAAAGTGCCCTATCTTGTCATAAACAGTATGGAATGTAAAAGTACCCTATCTTGTCATAAACAACATGGAATGTAAAAGTGCCCTATCTTGTCATAAACAACATGGAATGTAAAAGTGCCCTATCTTGTCATAAACAGCATGGAACATAAAAATGCCCTATCTTGTCATAAACAGCATGGAATGTTAAAGTTCCATATCTTGTCAAAAAACAGTATAGAATGTAAAAGTGCCCTATCTGGTCATAAACAGAATGGAATGTAAAAGTACCCTATGTTGTCATAAACAGATTGGAATGCAAAAGTGCCCTATATTGTCATAAACAGTGTGGAATGTAAAAGTGCCCTATCTTGCTGTAAACAGCAAGGAATGTAACAGTACCCTATCTTTTCATAAACAACATCGAATGTAAAAGTGTCCTATCTTTTCATAAACAACATGGAATACAAAAGTGCCCTATCTTGTTATAAACAGTATGGGATGTTAAAGTGCCCTATCTTACTGTAAACAACATGGAATGTAAAACTACACAATCTTGTCATAAACAGTATAGAATGTAAAAGTGCCCTATCTTGTCATAAACAGTATGGAATGTAAAAGTACCCTATCTTGTCATAAACAGTATTGAATGTAAAAGTGCCCTATATTGTCAAGTAAACAGTGTGGAATGTAAAGTGCCCTATATTGCTGTAAACAGTAAGGAATGTAAAAGTACCTACATTTTCATAAATTGCACATAAATGTAAAAAGTGCCCCATCTTTCATAAACAACATGGAATGCAAAAGTGCCCATCTTGTCATAAACAGTATGGGATGTTAAAGTGCCCTATCTTATTGTAAACAACATGGATCGTAAAACTACACAATCTTGTTCATAAACAGTATAGAATGTAAAAGTGCTCCTATCTTGTCATAAACAGCATGGAATGTAAAGTGCCCTAACTTGTCATTAACACTACAGAACGAAAAGTGCCGTGATCTCACCATTAACAACATTGTATGTAAAAATGCTGTATCTTGTCAATCAATAGCATGGAATGTAAAAGTGCCCTATTTTGTCATAAACAGCATAGAATGTAAAAGTGCACCATCTTGTCACAAACAGCATGGTATGCAAAACTGCAATATGTTGTCATAAAAAGCATGGACTGTAAAAGTCTCCCTTGCTTACTGCTAAACAGCATGGAATGTAAAAAATACCCTGTCTTGTCATAAACAGCATTGGAATATAAAACTTCCCTATCTTTGTCATAAAACAGTATGGAAAGTAAAATGTCCTGTCTTGTCATAAACAGCATGGAAATGTAAAAGTACCCATCTTTGTCATAAACTGCATGGAAAGTAAAATGCCCTGTCTTGTTATAAAACAGCATAAAATGTAAAGTGCTCCTATTTTGTCATGGAACAGGTTGGAATGTAAAATGCCCTCATCTTCTCATAAACAACATGGAATGTAAAAGGTACCATATATTGTCAAAAAACAGTATAGTAAGAAAAGTGTCCTATCTAGTTATAAACAGTAATGGAATCAAAAAGTGCCCCATCTTATTGTAAACAGCATGGAATGCAAAAGTGGTTTATATCTAGTCATAACAACATGGAATGTTAAAGTGCCCATCTTGTCATAAACAGAATGGAATGCAAAAGTGCCCTATCTTGTCATAAACAGTATGGAATGTAAAAGCACCCTATCTTGTCATAAACAACATGGAATGTAAAGCGTCTTATCTTGTCATAAACAACATGGAATGTAAAAGTGCCCTATCTTGTCATAAACAGCATGGAAATATAAAATGCCTCATCTTGTCATAAACAGTATGAATGTTAAAGTTCCATATCTTGTCAAAACAGTATAGAATGGAAAGTGCCTCTATCTGGTCATAAACAGAATGGAATGTAAAAGTACCCTATGTTGTCATAAACAGATTGGAATGCAAAAGTGCCCTATATTGTCATAAACAGTGTGGAATTGTAGTGTTCTCATCTTGCTGTAAACAGCAAGGAATGTAACAGTAACTCCTATCTTTCATAAACATCATCGAATGTAAAAGTGCCCTATCTTTTTCATAAACAACATGGAATGCAAAAGTGCCCCTATCTTGTTATAAACAGTATGGGATGTTAAAGTGTCCTATCTTACTGTAAACAACATGGAATGTAAACCACACAATCTTGTCATAAACAGTATAGAATGTAAAAGTGCCCTATCTTGTCATAAACAGCATGGGAATGTAAAGGGTGCCCTAACTTGTCATTAACACTACAGAACGTAAAGTGCCCTATCTCACTATTACAACATGGTATGTAAAAAATGCCGATCTTGTCATCAATAGCATGGAATGTAAAAGTGCCTCATTTTGTCATAAACAGCATGGAATCTAAAAGTGCCCCTATCTTGTCACAAACGGCATGGTATGTAAAACTGCCCCCATCTTGTCATAAAACAACATGGAATGTAAAAGTGTCTCTCATCTTGTCAAAAAGCATGGAAATGTAAAAGTTCTTTCTTGTCACAAACAGCATGGAATGTAAAAATGCCCTGTCTTGTCAATAAACAGCATGGAATGTAAAAGTAATTTCTATCTTGTCATAAACAGCATGGAAAGTAAAAATGCCCTGTCTTGTTATAAACAGCATAAAATGTAAAAGTCATTCCTATTTTGTCATGAACAGGTTGGACTGTAAAATGCCCCTATCTTGTCATAAACAACATGGAATTTAAAAGTCATATATATTGTTAAAATCAGTATAGTAAGAAAAGTGTCCTATCTAGTTATAAAACAGCATGGAATTCAAAAGTGCCCATCTTATCGTAAACAGCATGGAATGCAAAGTGGCTTATCTTGTCATAAATAACATGGAATGTTAAAGTTCTATTTTGTCATAAATAGAATGGAATGCAAAAGAGTCCTATTTTGTCATAAACAGTATGGAATGTAAAGTACCCTCATCTTGTCATAAACAACATGGAATGTAAAAGTGCCCCGGCTTGTCATAAACAGTATGGGATATAAAGTGCGTCTCATCTTGTCAAAAACGGTATGGAATGTAAAAGTGTCTCTGTCTTGTCAAAATGGTAAAGAATGTAAGTGCACTATCTTGTCAGAAACAGTATGGGATGTAAAAGTGCCCTATCTTGTCATAAACAACATGGAATGTAAAAGTGCCCTATCTTGTCATAAACAGCATGGAATGTAAAAATGCCCTATCTTGTCATAAACAGCATGGAATGTTAAAGTACCATATCTTGTCAAAAAACAGTATAGAATGTAAAAGTGCCCTATCTTGTCATAAACAGTATGGAATGTAAAAGTACCCTATCTTGTCATAAACAGATTGGAATGTAAAAGTGCCCTATATTGTCATAAACAGTGTGGAATGTAAAAGTGCCCTAT
The DNA here is from genome assembly GCA_016271365.2 of Neoceratodus forsteri. Taxonomy (NCBI): domain Eukaryota; kingdom Metazoa; phylum Chordata; order Ceratodontiformes; family Ceratodontidae; genus Neoceratodus; species Neoceratodus forsteri. The sequence continues at coordinate 896,435,575 of CM028130.1, read as the reverse complement.
CTTGCTGTAAACAGCAAGGAATGTAACAGTACCCTATCTTTTCATAAACAACATGGAATGTAAAAGTGCCCTATCTTTCATAAGCAACATGGAATGCAAAAGTGCCCTCTATCTTGTCATAATCAGTATGGGATGTTAAACTGTCCCATCTTATTGTAAACAATATGGAATGTAAAACTACACAATCTTATCGTCTAAACTGTATAGAATGAAAAGTGCCCCTATCTTGTCGCAACAGCATGGAATGTAAAATTGCCCTAACTTGTCATTAACACTACAGAACGGTACGTGCTCTATCTCGCCATTAACAACATGGTATGTAAAAATGCCAGATTCTTGTCAATAAACAGATTGGAATGTAAAAGTGCCCTATATTGACATAAACAGTGTGGAATGTGGGGTGTTCTATCTTGCTGTAAACAGCAATGTGGCAGTACGCCATGTTTTCATAAACAACATCGAATGTAAAAGTCCCTATCTTTTCATAAAACAAACATGGAATGCAAAAGTGCTCTTATCTTGTTATAAACAGTATGGGATGTAAAAGTGTCCTTATCTTGTCATAAACAACATGGAATGTAAAAGTGCCATATCTTGCTCATAAACAGCATGGAATGTAAAAATGCCCCATCTTGTCATAAACAGCATGGAATGTTAAAGTACCTTTATCTTGTCAAAAAACAGAATAGAATGTTAAAGTGTCTTATCTTGTCATAAACATTATGGAATGTAAAAGTACCCTATCATGTCATAAACAGATTTGTAATGTAAAAGTGCCCTATATTGTCATAAACATTGTGGAATATGGGGGTGTCTTATCTTGCTGTAAACAGAAGGAATGTAATATACCCTATCTTTTCACTAAACAACATGGAATGTAAAAGTGCTTTATCTTTCATAAGCAACATGGAATGCAAAAGTGCCCTATCTTGTCATAATCTAGTACTGGGATGGTAAACTGCCCTATCTTGTTGTAAATAACATGGATGTAAAACTACATAATCTTGTCATAAATAGTATAGAATGAAAAATGTCCTTTCTTGTCATAAACAGCATGGAATGTAAAATTGCCCAACTTGTCATTAACACTACAGAACGTAAAAGTGCCATATCTCACCATTAACAACATTGTATGTAAAATGCTGTATCTTGTCATCAATAGTATGGAATGTAAAGTGCCTGTCTTTTGTCATAAACAGCATAGAATGTAAAAGTGCACCATCTTGTCACAAACAGCATGGTATGCAAAACTGCAATATGTTGTCAAAAAGCATGGACTGTAAAAGTTCTCTTGTTTGTCACAAACAGCATGGAATGTAAAATCACTCTGTCTTCGGTCATAAACAGCATGGAATATAAAAGTTCCTCATCTTGTCATAAACAGCATGGAAAGCAAATGTCCTGGTTCTGTCATAAACAGCATGGAATGTAAAAGTACCCTATCTTGTCATAAACTGCATGAAAGTAAAATGTCCTTGTCTTGTTATAAACAGCATAAATGTAAAAGTGCCTTATTTTGTTCATGACATATGTTGGATTCGTAGAAATGCCCGATCTTCTCAAACAACATGGAATGTAAAAGTACCATATATTGTCAAAACAGTATAGTAAGAAAAGGTCCCATCTAGTTATAAACAGCATGGAATTCAAAAGTGCCCCATCATATTGTAACAGCATGAATGCAAAAGGTTTATCTAGTCATAATAATATGAATGTTAAAGTGCCCTATCTTTTCATAAACAGAATGGAATGCAAAAGTGTCCATCTTGTCATAAACAGTATGGAATGTAAAAGTACCCTATCTTGTCATAAACAACATGGAATGTAAAGGTGCCCTATCTTGTCATAAACAATATGGAATGTAAGTGCTCTATCTTGTCATAAACAGCATGGAACATAAAATGCCTCATCTTGTCAGGTATACAGCATGGAATGTTAAAGTTCCATATCTTGTCAAAAACAGTATAGAATGTAAAGTGCCCCATCTGGTCATAAACAGAATGGAATGTAAAAGTACCCTATGTTGTCATAAACAGATTGAATGCAAAAGTGCCCTATATTGTCATGAACAGTGTGGAATGGGGTGGGTTGTTCTATCTGTTGTAAACGCGCGAATGTAACAGCACCCTTATCTTTCATAAACAACACATCGAATGTAAAAGTGTCCCATCTTTTCAATAAACAACATGAATACAAAAGTGCCCTATCTTGTTATAAACAGTATGGGATGTTAAAGTGTCCTATCTTACTGTAAACAACATGGAATTTAAACTACACAATCTTGTCATAAACAGTATAGAATGTAAAAGCGCCTTATCCTTGTCATAAACAGTATGGAATGTAAGTGTACCCTATCTTGTCATAAACAGATTGATCGTAAAAGTGTCCTATATTGTCATAAACAGTGTGGAATGTAAAGTGTCTCTATATTGCTGTAAACAGTAAGGAATGTAAAAGTACCTATATTTTCATAAACACATGGAATGTAAAAGTGCCTCATCTTTCATAAACAACATGGAATGCAAAAGTGCCCCATCTTGTCATAAAGAGTATGGGATGTTAAAGTGCCCTATCTTATTGTAAACAACATGGAATGTAAACTACAACAATCTTGTCATAAAATAGTATAGAATGCAAAAGTGCCCCTATCTTGTCATAAACAGCATGGAATGTAAAAGTGCCCTAACTTGTCATTAACACTACAGAACGTAAAAGTGCCCTGATCTCACCATTAACAACATGGTATGTAAAAATGCTGTATCTTGTCATCAATAGCATGGAATGTAAAAGTGCCCTATTTTGTCATAAACAGCATAGAATGTAAAAGTGCCCTATCTTGTCATAAACAGCATGGTATGTAAAACTGCCCTATCTTGTCAAAAAAAGCATGGAATGTAAAAGTTCCCTTTCTTGTCACAAACAGCATGGAATGTAAAAATGCCCTGTCTTGTCATAAACAGCATGGAATATAAAACTTCCCTGATCTTGTTGTCAAACAGCATGGAAAGTAAAATGTCCCTGTCTGTCATAAAACAGCATGGAAATGTAAAAGCACCTATCTGTCATAAACTGCATGGAAAGTAAAATGTCCTGGTCTTGTTATAAACAGCATAAAATGTAAAAGTGCCCATATTTTGTCATGAACAGGTTGGAATGTAAAAGTGCCCTATTCTTCATAAACAGCATGGAATGCAAAAGTGCCTTATCTTGTCATAAATAGTATGGAGTATGAAAAGTGCCCTATCTTGTCATAAACAGTATAGTAATGTAAAAGTGTCCTATCTAGTTATAAACAGCATGGAATTCAAAAGTGCCCCATCTTATCGTAAACAGCATGGAATGCAAAAGTGGCTTATCTAGTCATAAATAACATGGAATGTTAAAGTGCCCTATCTTGTCATAAACAGAATGGAATGCAAAAGTGCCCTATCTTGTCATAAACAGTATGGAATGTAAAAGTACCCTATCTTGTCATAAACAACATGGAATGTAAAAGTGCCCTATCTTGTCATAAACAACATGGAATGTAAAAGTGCCCTATCTTGTCATAAACAGCATGGAACGTAAAAATGCCCTATCTTGTCATAAACAGCATGGAATGTTAAAGTACCATATCTTGTCAAAAAACAGTATAGAATGTAAAAGTGCCCTATCTGGTCATAAACAGAATGGAATGTAAAAGTGCCTTATGTTGTCATAAAAAGATTGGAATGCAAAGTGCTCCTATATTGTCATAAACAGTGTGGAATGTAGTGTCTCATCTTGCTGTAAACAGCAAGGAATGTAACAGTAACCTATCTTTTCATAAACAACATCGAATGTAAAAGTGTCCTATCTTTTCATAAACAACATGGAATGCAAAAGTGCCCTATCTTGTTATAAACAGTATGGGATGTTAAAGTGCCCTATCTTACTGTAAACAACATGGAATGTAAAACTACACAATCTTGTCATAAACAGTATAGAATGTAAAAGTGCCCTATCTTGTCATAAACAGCATGGAATGTAAAAGTGCCCTAACTTGTCATTAACACTACAGAACGTAAAAGTGCCCTATCTCACCATTAACAACATGGTATGTAAAAATGCCGTATCTTGTCATCAATAGCATGGAATGTAAAAGTGCCCTATTTTGTCATAAACAGCATGGAATCTAAAAGTGCCCTATCTTGTCACAAACGGCATGGTATGTAAAACTGCCCTATCTTGTCATAAACAACATGGAATGTAAAAGTGCCCTATCTTGTCAAAAAAAGCATGGAATGTAAAAGTTCCCTTTCTTGTCACAAACAGCATGGAATGTAAAAATGCCCTGTCTTGTCATAAACAGCATGGAATGTAAAAGTACCCTATCTTGTCATAAACAGCATGGAAAGTAAAAATGCCCTGTCTTGTTATAAACAGCATAAAATGTAAAAGTGCCCTATTTTGTCATGAACAGGTTGGACTGTAAAAATGCCCTATCTTGTCATAAACAACATGGAATTTAAAAGTACCATATATTGTTAAAAACAGTATAGTAAGAAAAAGTGTCCTATCTGGTTATAAACAGCATGGAATTCAAAAGTGCCCCATCTTATCGTAAACAGCATGGAATGCAAAAGTGGCTTATCTTGTCATAAATAACATGGAATGTTAAAGTTCCCTATTTTGTCATAAACAGAATGGAATGCAAAAGAGTCCTATTTTGTCATAAACAGTATGGAATGTAAAAGTACCTCTATCTTGTCATAAACAACATGAATGTAATGCGTTCGCCTTGTCATCAACAGTATGGGATATAAGTGCCTATCTTGTCAAAAACGGTATGGAATGTAAAAGTGTCTCTGTTCTTGTCAAAATGGTAAAGAATGAAGTGCGCACTATCTTGTCAGAAACAGTATGGGATGTAAAAGTGCCCTATCTTGTCATAAACAACATGGAATGTAAAAGTGCCCTATCTTGTCATAAACAGCATGGAATGTAAAAATGCCCTATCTTGTCATAAACAGCATTTAATGTTAAAGTACCATATCTTGTCAAAAAACAGTATAGAATGTAAAAGTGCCCTATCTTGTCATAAACAGTATGGAATGTAAAAGTACCCTATCTTGTCATAAACAGATTGGAAAGTAAAAGTGCCCTATATTGTCATAAACAGTGTGGAATGTAAAAGTGCCCTATCTTGCTGTAAACAGCAAGGAATGTAACAGTACCCTATCTTTTCATAAACAACATGGAATGTAAAAGTGCCTTATCTTTTCATAAGCAACATGGAATGCAAAAGTGCCCTATCTTGTCATAATCAGTATGGGATGTTAAACTGCCCTATCTTATTGTAAACAACATGGAATGTAAAACTACACAATCTTGTCATAAACTGTATAGAATGAAAAAGTGCCCTATCTTGTCATAAACAGCATGGAATGTAAAATTGCCCTAACTTGTCATTAACACTACAGAACGTAAAAGTGCCCTATCTCGCCATTAACAACATGGTATGTAAAAATGCCGTATCTTGTCATAAACAGATTGGAATGTAAAAGTGCCCTATATTGTCATAAACAGTGTGGAATGTAAAAAAGTGCCCTATCTTGCTGTAAACAGCAAGGAATGTAACAGTACCCTATCTTTTCATAAACAACATGGAATGTAAAAGTGCCTTATCTTTTCATAAGCAACATGGAATGCAAAAGTGCCCTATCTTGTCATAATCAGTATGGGATGTTAAACTGCCCTATCTTATTGTAAACAACATGGAATGTAAAACTACACAATCTTGTCATAAACAGTATAGAATGAAAAAAGTGCCCTATCTTGTCATAAACAGCATGGAATGTAAAATTGCCCTAACTTGTCATTAACACTACAGAATGTAAAAGTGCCCTATCTCGCCATTAACAACATGGTATGTAAAAATGCCGTATCTTGTCATCAATAGCATGGAATGTTAAAGTGCCCTATTTTGTCATAAACAGCATATAATCTAAAAGTGCCATATCTTGTCACAAACAGCATGGTATGTAAAACTGCCCTATCTTGTCAAAAAAAGCATGGAATGTAAAAGTTCCCTTTCTTGTCACAAACAGCATGGAATGTAAAAATGCCCTGTCTTGTCATAAACAGCATGGAATGTAAAAGTACCCTATCTTGTCATAAACAGCATGGAAAGTAAAAAATGCCCTGTCTTGTTATAAACAGCATAAAATGTAAAAGTGCCCTATTTTGTCATGAACAGGTTGGAATGTAAAAATGCCCTATCTTGTCATAAACAACATGGAATGTAAAAGTACCATATATTGTCAAAAACAGTATAGTAAGAAAAAGTGTCCTATCTAGTTATAAACAGCATGGAATTCAAAAGTGCCCCATCTTATCGTAAACAGCATGGAATGCAAAAGTGGCTTATCTAGTCATAAATAACATGGATTGTAAAAGTGCCCTATCTTGTCATAAACAGAATGGAATGCAAAAGTGCCCTATCTTGTCATAAACAGTATGGAATGTAAAAGTACCCTATCTTGTCATAAACAACATGGAATGTAAAAGTGCCCTATCTTGTCATAAACAACATGGAATGTAAAAGTGCCCTATCTTGTCATAAACAGCATGGAATGTAAAAATGCCCTATCTTGTCATAAACAGCATGGAATGTTAAAGTTCCCTATCTTGTCATAAACAGAATGGAACACAAAAGTGCCCTATTTTGTCATAAACAGTATGGGATATAAAAGTGCCCTATCTTGTCAAAAACGGTATGAAATGTAAAAGTGCCCTATCTTGTCAAAAATGGTAAAGAATGTAAAAGTGCACTATCTTGTCAGAAACAGTATGGGATGTAAAAGTGCCCTATCTTGTTGTAAACAACATGGAATGTATCTTGTCATAAATAGCATGGCATTTAAAAATTCTCTATATTGTCGAAAACAGCATGGAATGTAAAAGTACCCTATCTTGTCATAAACAGCATGGAATATAGAAGTGCCGTATCTTGTCATGAACAGTATGGAATATAAAAGTGCCTTATCTTGTTATAAACAGCAAAGAATGTAAAAGAACCCTATCTAGTTATAAACAGCATAGAATGTAAAAGTGTCCTATCTTGTTATAAACAGCATAGAAAGTAAAAGTGCCCTATCTTGTCATAAACAGTATAGAATGTAAAAATGACCGATCTAGTCATAAACAGCATAGAATGTAAAAGTGCCCTATTTTGTCATAAACAGTGTGGAATGTAACAATGCCCTATGTTGTCTTAAATAGCATGGAATGTAAAAGTACCTTATCTAGTCATAAACAGCATGGAATGTAAAAATGCCTTCTCTTGTCATAAACAGTTTAGAAAGAAACAATACCCTATCTTGTCATAAATAGCATAGAATGTAAAAGTGTCCTATCTTGTTATAAACAGCATAGAAAGTAAAAGTGCCCTATCTTGTCATAAACAGTATAGAATGTAAAAATGACCGATCTAGTCATAAACAGCATAGAATGTAAAAGTGCCCTATTTTGTCATAAACAGTGTGGAATGTAACAATGCCCTATGTTGTCTTAAATAGCATGGAATGTAAAAGTACCTTATCTAGTCATAAACAGCATGGAATGTAAAAATGCCTTCTCTTGTCATAAACAGTTTAGAAAGAAACAATACCCTATCTTGTCATAAATAGCATAGAATGTAAAAGTGCCCTTTCTTGTCATAAACATCATGGAATACAAAAGTGCCCTACCTTGTCGTAAACATCGTGGAATGTAAAAGTGCCCTATCTAGTCATAAACATGATGGAATGAAAAAGTGCCCTGTCTTGTCATAAACAGCATGGAATGTAAAAGTGCCCTATTTTGTCATGAACAGCATGGAATGTAAAAGTGCCCTATCTTGTCAAAAACAGTATTTAATGTAAAAGTACCCTATCTTGTCATAAGCAGTATGGAATGCACAAGTGTCCTATTTTGTCCAAAACAGAATGGAATGTAAAAGTGCCCTTTCTTGTCATAAACAGCTTGGAAGGTAAAAGTACCCAATCTTGTCATGAACAGCATGGAATGTAAAAGTGCCCTATCTTGTCGTAAATAGCATGGAATGTAAAAGTACTCAATCTTGTCATGAACAGCATGGAAAGTAAAAGTGCTCTATCTTGTCATAAACCGCATGGAATGTAAAAGTGCTTTATCATCTCATAAACAGCATAGAATATAAAAGTGCCCTATCTTGTCACAAACAGCATGGTATGTAGAAGTGTCCTAATCTGTCATAAACAGAATGGTATGTAAAAATGCCCTGTCTTGTCATAAACAGCATGGAATGTTAAATTGCCCTAACTTGTAAACAGTATAGAATGTCAAAGTGCCCTATCTTGTCATAAACAGCATGGAATGTAAAAATGCCCTATCTTGTAGTCAACAACATGGAATGTAAAAATGCTCTGTCTTGTCATAAACAGCATGGAATGTAAAAGTGCCCTAACTAGTCATTAACAGTACAGGATGTAAAAGTGCAGTATCTCGCCATTAGCAACATGGAATGTAAAAATGCCGAATATTGTCATCAATAGCATGGAATGTAAAAGTGCCCTATCTTGTCACAAACAGCATGGTATGTAAAGTGCCCTATCTTGTCAAAAAAAGCATGGAATGTAAAAGTTCCCTTTCTTGTCACAAACAGCATGGAATGTAAAAATGCCCTGTCTTGTCATAAACAGCATGGAATGTAAAAGTACCCTATCTTGTCATAAACAGCATGGAAAGTAAAAATGCCCTGTCTTGTTATAAACAGCATAAAATGTAAAGTGTCCTATTTTGTCATGAACAGGTTGGACTGTAAAATGCCCTATCTTGTCATAAACAACATGGAATTTAAAAGTAACATATATTGTTAAAAACAGTATAGTAAGAAAAGTGTCCTATCTAGTTATAAACAGCATGGAATTCAAAAGTGCCCCATCTTATCGTAAACAGCATGGAATGCAAAAGTGGTTTATCTTGTCATAAATAACATGGAATGTTAAAGTTCCTATTTTGTCATAAATAGAATGGAATGCAAAAGAGTCTCTATTTTTCATAAACAGTATGGAATGTGCAATCCTATCTTGTCATAAACAACATGGAATGTGTAAGTCGCCCTTGTCATAAACAGTATGGGATATAAAAGTGCCCTATCTTGTCAAAAACGGTATGGAATGTAAAAGTGCCCTGTCTTGTCAAAAATGGTAAAGAATGTAAAAGTGCACTATCTTGTCAGAAACAGTATGGGATGTAAAAGTGCCCTATCTTGTCATAAACAACATGGAATGTAAAAGTGCCCTATCTTGTCATAAACAGCATGGAATGTAAAAATGCCCTATCTTGTCATAAACAGCATTTAATGTTAAAGTACCATATCTTGTCAAAAAACAGTATAGAATGTAAAAGTGCCCTATCTTGTCATAAACAGTATGGAATGTAAAAGTACCCTATCTTGTCATAAACAGATTGGAAAGTAAAAGTGCCCTATATTGTCATAAACAGTGTGGAATGTAAGAGTGCCCTATCTTGCTGTAAACAGCAAGGAATGTAACAGTACCCTATCTTTTCATAAACAACATGGAATGTAAAAGTGCCTTATCTTTCATAAGCAACATAGGAATGCAAAAGTGCCCTATCTTGTCATAATCAGTATGGGATGTTAAACTGCCTATCTTATTGTAAACAACATGGAATGTAAACTACACAATCTTGTCATAAACTGTATAGAATGAAAAGTGCCCTATCTTGTCATAAACAGCATGGAATGTAAATTGCCCTAACTTGTCATTAACACTACAGAACGGTGCGTCTCTATCTCGCCATTAACAACATGGTATGTAAAAATGCCGATTCTTGTCATAAACAGATTGAATGTAAGTGCCCTATATTGACATAAACAGTGTGGAATGTAGTGTGTTCTATCTTGCTGTAAACAGCAAGGAATGTAACAGTACGCTATATTTTTATAAACAACATCGAATGTAAAAGTGCCCTATTTTTTCATAAACAACATGGAATGCAAAAGTGCCCTATCTTGTTATAAACAGTATGGGATGTAAAAGTGCCCTATCTTGTCATAAACAACATGGAATGTAAAAGTGCCCTATCTTGTCATAATCTGCATTGAATGTAAAAATGCCCTATCTTGTCATAAACAGAATGGAATGTTAAAGTACCATACCTTGTCAAAAAACAGTATAGAATGTAAAAGTGCCCTATCTTGTCATAAACAGTATGGAATGTAAAAGTACCCTATCATGTCATAAACAGATTGGAATGTAAAAGTGCCCTATATTGTCATAAACAGTGTGGAATGTAAAAGTGCCCTATCTTGCTGTAAACAGCAAGGAATGTAACAGTACCCTATCTTTTCATAAACAACATGGAATGTAAAAGTGCCCTTATCTTTTCATAAGCAACATGGAATGCAAAAGTGCCCTATCTTGTCATAATCAGTATGGGATGTTAAACTGCCCTATCTTATTGTAAACAACATGGAATGTAAAACTACACAATCTTGTCATAAACAGTATAGAATGAAAAAGTGCCCTATCTTGTCATAAACAGCATGGAATGTAAAATTGCCCTAACTTGTCATTAACACTACAGAACGTAAAAGTGCCCTATCTCGCCATTAACAACATGGTATGTAAAAATGCCGTATCTTGTCATCAATAGCATGGAATGTAAAAGTGCCCTATTTTGTCATAAACAGCATGGAATCTAAAAGTGCCCTATCTTGTCACAAACGGCATGGTATGTAAAACTGCCCTATCTTGTCAAAAAAAGCATGGAATGTAAAAGTTCCCTTACTTGTCACAAACAGCATGGAATGTAAAAATGCCCTGTCTTGTCATAAACAGCATGGGAAATGTAAAAGTACCCTATCTTGTCATAAACAGCATGGAAAGTAAAATGCCCTGTCTTGTTAGTAAACAGTATAAAATGTAAAAGTGCCCTCACCAGGGTAGGAAGAATGGACCTGGATCTGAAGGTCAGTGACTGCAAGTGTAGTCATGGCCCCCTGAAAGAGAGGCCAGTGTTACAGAGATGGAACTTTGGTTTGGTGGATCCATATCCCTATCCTGGAGAGTGACCAATGTGTCAGCCTGGTGTAGAGACTGACCTATCCTTCACTCATCTGAGAGCAAGAAGGTAGTAGGGTGTGGATTATGTTAAGAATCAGTGGAGTTCACTATTATACATGGGAAGTGCTTGACTTCAATAGGTGGCCAGCATCTCTTTCACAAAGGCGGTATTTGTTCTATGGGTCAAGAGCTGCAATGCATATGCAATTGGTCTCAAAGAGCCATGTACTTTTTGCTAACACTGCTGACAGCAATGTCAGAGGGCACTCTAGGTAGAACGGTAATGTTGGTTTGTGGTTCACCATGCTGGGTCGGAGGCCAAGGCCTGCTCTGTACGTCACAGCCTGGGTATGGACAGGGCCCCACCTGAACATCCTTTTGAGTAAATCTGACAGTGGAGCTGCCGTGCAAAATCACAAATGAAATTCTGGAGTAGTTTACTATACCAGACACCTTCTAAGAGTTACACTGGTAGGTAATGGCAAGTCTTGCAACCCTTGAATCTTTCCAAGTGGGACCCGACTTTTGATCTGTTATCTTCAAACCCGAAAGAGCACTCTTTCTGACAGTTGTGTTTTGCGATTACACTCGCCTGTTCCTGAATAAGAGTCAATAGTTCATCCAAGAGATCCAGATGTTATCTGGAGTGCAGTAGCTAACAACAGTCATCTACATACTGTAAGAGATTATTGGGGTTTGAGAAACTTTGTGTGCTCCATCATATGAGATGGAAGAGGGATGGGCTGTTATGGACCCCTGGGCAGGTAAGTCCACGATATTCCTTCTAAAAGTGAAGGTAAAACTTATATTGATTCTTGAGGCCGTTTGTATGACCAGAAACCATTGGAGATATCCAGAGCATGAACCATTTTGATCTGGTGTTAAAGTCGGGTAATATCCGCAGACGCCACAGTTGTATACCTGGGAGTGACCTGATTCAGTTTCCTGTAGTCAATAGTAGTCCCAGGTACCTGTGTGGCTTTCAGTCAAATAGAGAGTTGGCAGAGACACAGGTCTGATACCTTGTTTAAGTGGTGACTTGATTGTTTCAAGAGGGGTTCAGAGGAAATGGGTATTGCTTTTCTTCATGCCAGCCTGGCACCTCAATAACGGTGCATTCTGCCACAATCATGTTTGTTAACTGCAACACTCAAATGTCGTTGCAGAATAGTAGTTTTGGGAAAGTTCATGGTTCTTGAATAAATCTGTGACGCCTTACTTCTTTGTTGTTTTGGATATGTTGCACAGCGTGAGTGTGAATTAAGACGTATGGTGTTGACCGTATCTGTATCAACAGCATGTTTGTTAGATCTACCGCTCTGTCGCAAGAAAGTCAATCCCAATGATGCTAGGGTGATCGCAACACCATCAGCTGGAATTTACGTGTGAGGCCTTCAGATGGCCTCTTGCTTCTACTGGTGGTAAAGGTAGAGAGCAGTATGCAGGCAGTTTCAGCACCATCAACTCTGATATATTGGTCTTCCGGCCCAGTTGACCGTCTGGAGAGTGTTTTAGGGTGGTTATCGGAATACAGATACAGCTGCATTGAGATCTACAAGATAATTAATTTGGTGGCCCTCGATTTCCAGTGTAAGTAGGGCCTTCCATTTGTATCCAAGACCAGCTTGTTTACAATGTGGACTCAGGCCTGTAATTGTCAATCCATATTGCTGGAGGCATGCAGAGGTTGGGCTTGGCTTGCATGGATGATTTTGCACCTGTTGCACTGATGCAAATGTAAGGCGGGCTTCCGGGTTCTGGGTTGGGGTCTGCGTGATTCACACTTCCGAGTCTCCATGGCCAGTAGTGTCATGGATCATCGGTTGTATTGCTGCAAGTGTTTGTGCAGGAACTGCATCCGCCACAGAACGCACTTGTCCCAGGAGCTCTCAAAATTTTCAGTTTTCTCATATCTCGTTTGTATGAGGGACCCGATCTTGTAATGGCTTCCTTCTTTGTAATTTTTGTTTTTATGCTAATTCGGTTCCACCCCACTGTTGTTGTTGGGGGTTTTGTTGGGTGCCAGCTGAGGGGCCAAATAGAGGTTTGGCTGGTTGTTGCTGGGCCTGTCCTTCCACCGTGTAGTGTGTTTGTTCCGGAAGTGGGTCTCAGCGAGAAGCGTAACCTTTTTTGGGAACTGAACTCAAATCATGATGTACAACTGGTACACTTCTCGGTTTCTCCGGCGGATATTGGCAAACCCATCTGTATTTGGGTATGTGGTTGACTCTTACTTTCTCGTACAGTTGGGACATGTTTTGGTGAACAGAATGTGGTATTCAATAAGATCTATATCTCCCGCGCTTCTTGTGCTAGATGTTTCCTGCTCGATAGGCCATCCAGAGTCTCTGGTGGACGTCGCTGACTTTCTTTAGCATTTTGCTTCACGGGATATGCTAGTATTACTCCAACCACACCAGGGCTGGTGGAGCGAGAGATGAGTTCAGCTGCGATTTCGCCAAAGGTAGCTGCTTCCCATCTTGGCGAACAGCTTCAGGGGAGTTTTGTCGCATAAACCAGGATCGATGGTCTGGCGAGATTTGACTGAGATTCTGTGACGTAGATTCGAGCATCTCGACTTGGAGCGATCTTTTCCAACTGGAGTTGAGATTGTCGGATGGGTTCATCCTACCAATGCTGCGCAATTTGCTGGAACAGAGTAGGCCATTTGCAGGGGATTAGTTGGTAGTCGATCAGGTAAGGTGAAGCGCTTCGCGCATACTCATCCAATGCTGTGCGGGCTGCAGCTTCAGCCGCCATCCCAACAACACCTTCCTGAGTGCCAGCTTCTTGAAAATTCTGTCTAATCTGACTTTTAATGGCTTTCATACTTCTTTCTAGGAAGAGGAACACTTTCAGTGCCCTATCAATCATGGTTTCTAATCTTTGTCTATCTTTCCACACTAATAACGCCACTAGAGGCACCGCCGGGACCAGGCTTGGGCCTGCCTCTATCATGGGCGTCCCCATGATGGTATTTACTATGATGAGTATCAGCGTCATCTACATGTGACTCGAAGTGGTGGGCGGATCTGCCATGCTGTGGATGGTTGCGGGGTATTCAAATACAGAAGCGGACTGCGTTGTATCAGGAGTTATATCATCGCCGGATGGCTCCTCCTCTATTTACTAATGAATGGCAGGGGCTATGCCTCCCATTGGCCTTAACATGGCCAGGTCAAAGCTCTCGCTGATGGCGTGAAGTTTATCCATCTTAGCTCTATCATTCATCATGACCACACTTGCAATATCAGTATCAACCTGATCCTGTTTCTGTTTTTGCAAAACACGGTCACGCTAGCTCTACTCTACATTGTTCCTTATAAGCATTTCTAAATCATTTACGCACTAGGTTGATCTGCCCCGCAGTTCACCATATCTCATCACTCAACTGTGCATTTACTGCACTCAACAAATCATTCATTTGTACCACCTGACTCTTATTCTGTCTTAAACTTTTACACTCAGTTTTCAACCACACATTTCTTGTTCACCAGCCTGTGCAGAATGATGCAATAGTGAATCCTTTTCATTACGAAGATTGGAGTTCAGCCTCCAAGTTCTGTCTGTATTCGACACATTCTGTTTCCTGCAGACCCATCTCCTGCTTAAGAGTTGTCGATCTGCAGATCAAGGGTTCAAACCTACTCAGAGGTCTTCCCAAGGCAGCGAGAGCAGCGACTATCAACCCTTTTAGCACAGCTCTTATTGGTTGACTGTGTGGCCTCAGTGTACTGGGTGAAATCCCAGTATAGTTTTCGGATTGACTTGAGTCCCGACGAAGTCAGCCCATCCTCCATGGGAGGGTAAGAAAGTTCGAGACATCGAAGTCTCGTGTTCTGTGCTGCAGATGTCTGATATCGTGGTCATTTACATTGAAGGAATGAAAAATTCAAACTGTGAAAAGACCATGCATCACGATTTATCCACAAATAGGTGCTGTAAATACAGCCGGGTTGTTGGTCTTGTTGTAGGTTTGGTAATTCAAAGCTGTTGGCGAGTGGGTCGAGACGGCATCGACCACACCAAAAGTCAGCCAGATCTTAGCAAGTACCGTCCACAAACTGGTAGAAAAAGATGGGAGAGTGATATGGAAATGTACTTCCTGCAGTCCTATGTAAAGGGGAAATTGTGAGCAACAAGTGAAAATTTACAATGATCCAATATCTTCTGCACGTTGGTGTCGCCGTCATTGTGGATGAGATATAAACCTCTACTTTCAGGTTCTTGGAATATTGAAGATGCAAATAATCATAAACATAAGTGTATTCGGTAATAAACAAGTTTATTGACTAACAAATAGGGATGAATCACAGTTGCCCTAAGGAGTTCTTACTAATACGAACCGGAGCCAGTGCTAAGCATTCCATACACTCGAGGTTTCTTTGTAGTCTCTTGGATCTCGGTCTCCGAGGTGTAAAACCTGTGCATAACATTATATATCTATGATAATTACTATGGTTACTAAAAGATAGAAACATTTCTAGTTACAGAGATGAGCCCTATTACAAATTAGAGGTGGCTCCATGGTCCAAGATAATATTATATAATTTTGTAAATTCATCTGTTTTATGGAACAAAATATTCTTATACAAAGTCTTATATAATAAGGTGAAGTGGTGTCTATCAATAAAAAGATGGCAATGTTGTCTTACACATTATAATTACTTGATGACAGGTGTCTTGGCATCTGACAAGTAAGGAATAGACAGGAAATACATGGTATAATGTGAGTGCATTAGCAAGCAAAGTGAACTACAATAATATGTATTAATATCCTGACATCTACTCTTATATGGTAGATGCCCTAAGCCCTATGTATTAGTATAGCCTATGCCTAAACATTAGCTGTCTACGGTGTACCCCTGAGGGTATCAATTAGGGTGCAGGGACATCGTGTAACACTTGTCATAAACATCATAGAATGTAAAAGTGCCCTATCTTGTCATAAACAGCACGGAATGTAAAAATGCCCTATCTTGTCATAAACAGCATGGAATGTTAAAGTACCATATCTTGTCAAAAAACAGTATAGAATGTAAAAGTGCCCTATCTTGTAAAAACAGCATGGAATATAAAAGTGCCCTATCTTGTCGTAAACAGCATGGAATGTAAAATTGCCCTATCTTGCCATAAACAACATGGAATGTTCAAGTGCCCTATGTTTTCAAAAACAGTAAGGAATGTAAAAGTGCCCTATCTTGTCATAAACAGTATGGAATGTAGAAGTGCCCTATCTTGCTGTAAAGAGCAAGGAATGTAACAGTACCCTATCTTTTCATAAACAACATGGAATGTAAAAGTGCCCTATCTTTTCATAAACAACATGGAATGTAAAAGTGCCCTATCTTGTCATAAACAGTATGGGATATAAAAGTGCCCTATCTTGTTGTAAACAACATGGAATGTAAAACTACCCTATCTTGTCATAAACAGTATAGAATGTAAAAGTGCTCTATATTGTCATAAACAGCATGGAAAGTAAAAGTGCCCTAACTTGTCATTAAAAGTACAGAACATAAAAGTGCCCGATCTCGCCATAAATAGCATGGAATGTAAAAATGCCGTATCTTGTCATCAACAGCATGGAATGTAAAAGTGCCCTATCTTGTCATAAACAGCATAGAATGTAAAGTACCATCTTGTCACAAACAGCATGGTATGTAAAACTGCCCTATCTTGTTTAAAAAGCATGGAATGTAAAAGTTGCCTTTCTTGTCACAAACAGCATGGAATGTGAAAATGCACTGTCTTGTCATAAACAGCATGGAATGTAAAAGTACCCTATCTTGTCATAAACAGCATGGAAAGTAAAAATGCCCTGTCTTGTTATAAACAGCATAAAATGTAAAAGTGCCCTATATTGTTATGAACAGGATGGAATGTAAAAATGCCCAATCTTGTCATAAATAACATGGAATGTAAAAGTACCATATATTGTCAAAAACAGTAAAGTAAGAAAAAGAGTCCTATCTTATTATAAACTGCATGGAATACAAAAGTGCCCTATCTTATCGTAAACAGCATGGAATGTAAAAGTGCTTATCTTGGTCAAGTAAACAACATGGAATGTTAAAGTGCCCTATCTTGAGACATAAATCAGTATGGAATGCAAAAGTAATCCCTTATCTTGTCATAAACAGCATGGAAATGAAAGTATCTTTCTCGGTCAGCAAACAGCATGGAATGTAAAAAGCGCGCTCTTTACCGCGTCATAAACAGTATAGAATATAAAAGTGCCCTATCTTGTCAAGCAAACATATGGAATGTTAAATTGCTCTATCTTGTCACAAAAACCTGCATGGAATGTAAAAGTGCCAGTATCTTGTTGTAAAACAGCATGGAATGGAAAAGTACTTCTATCTTGTCATAAACAGAATTGAATGTGGGCACCTATCTTGTCACAAACAGCATCGTAATATGCGTGCCTTTATCTTGTCATAAACAGGTATAAAAGATAAAAGTGCCCTCATCTTGGTCACAAAGCATATGGAAATGTTAAAGTCGCCCCATCTTGGTCAAACAGTGGCGAATGTGGAAAAGTGCTGTATCTGGTTAAACAGCAGCTGTGAATGGAAAAGACTCCATCTTGTCATAAATAGAATGGAATGTAAAAAAGCACCCCATCTTGGTCACAAACAGCATGGAAATGTAAAGGTGCCTCTATCTTGGTTAGCAAAACAGCATAAAAGATAAAGTGCCCTATCTTCTCACAAACAGCATGGTATGTAAAAGTGCCCTATCTTGTCATAAACAGCATGGAATGTAAAAGTTCCCTTTCTTGTCACAAACAGTATGGAATGTAAAAATGCCCTGTCTTGTCATAAACAGAACATGGAATGTAAAAGTACCCTATCTTGTCATAAACAGCATTGAATGTAAAAATGCCCTGTCTAGTTATAAACAGCATAGAATGTAAAAGTGCCCTATCTTGTCATAAACAGCATGGAATGTAAAAGTGCCCTAAGTTGTCATTAACAGTACAGAACGTAAAAGTGCCCTATCTCACCATAAATAGCATGGAATGTAAAAATGCCGATCTTGTCATCAACAGCATGGAATGTAAAAGTGCCCTATCTTGTCATAAACAGCATAGAATGTAAAAGTGCCCAATCTTGTCACAAACAGCATGGTATGTAAAACTGCCCTATCTTGTCAAAAAAAGCATGGAATGTAAAAGTTCCCTGTCTTGTCACAAACAGCTTGGAATGTGAAAATGCCCTGTCTTGTCATAAACAGCATGGAATGAAAAAGTACCCTATCTTGTCATACACATCATGGAAAGTAAAAATGCCCTGTCTTATAATAAACAGCATAAAATGAAAAAGTGCCCTATATTGTCATGAACAGGTTGGAATGTAAAAATGCCCTATCTTGTCATAAATAACATGGAATATAAAAGTACCATATATTGTCAAAAACAGTATAGTAAGAAAAGTGTCCTATATTGTCATAAACAGTATAGAATGCAAAAGTGCCCTATCTTGTCATATACAGCATGGAATGTAAAAGTTCTCTTTCTTGTCACAAACAGCATGGAATGTAAAAGTGCCTTACATGTCATAAACAGCATAGAATACAAAAGTGCCCTATCTTGTCATAAAATGCATGGAATGTTAAAGTGCCCTATCTTGTCATAAACAGAATGGAATGCAAAAGTGCCCTATCTTGTCATAAACAGTATGGAATGTAAAAGTGCCGTATCTTGTTGTAAACAGCAGGGAATGGAAAAGTACTCTATCTTGTCATAAACAGAATGGAATGTAAAAGTACCCTATCTAGTCACAAACAGCATGGAATATAAAAGTGCCTTATCTTGTCATAAACAGCATAAAAGATAAAAGTGCCCTGTCTTGTCACAAACAGCATGGTATGAAAAAGTGCCCTATCTTGTCATAAACAGCATGGAATGTAAAAGTACCCTATCTTGTCATAAACAGCATGGAATGTAAAAATGCCATGTCTTGTTATAAACAGAATTGAAAGTAAAAGTGCCCTATCTTGTCAAAAACAGCATAGAATGTAAAAGTGCCCTTTCTAGTCATCAACAACATAGAATGTAAAAGTGCCCTATCTTGTCATAAACAAAATGGAATGTAAAAATGCCCTATCTTGTCATAATCAGCGTGGAATGCAAAAGTGCTCTAACTTGTCATTAACAGTACAGAACGTAAAAGTGCCCTATCTCACCATAAACAGCATGGAATGTAAAAATGCTGTATCTTGTCATCAACAGCATGGAATGTAAAAGTGCCCTATCTTGTCATAAACAGCATAGAATGTAAAAGTGCCCTATCTTGTCACAAACAGCATGGTATGTAAAATTGCCCTATCTTGTCAAGAAAAGCATGGAATGCAAAAGTTCCCTTTCTTGTCACAAACCGCATGGAATGTAAAAATGCCCTGTCTTGTCATAAACAGCATGGAATGTAAAAGTATGATATCTTGTCATAAACAGCATGGAAAGTAAAAATGCCCTGTCATGTTATAAACAGCATAAAATGTAAAAGTGCTCTATATTGTCATGAACAGGTTGGAATGTAAAAATGCCCTATCCTGTCATAAAGAACATGGAATGTAAAAGTACCATATATGTCAAAAACAGTATAGTAAGAAAAAGTGTCCTATCTTGTTATAAACAGCATGGAATACAAAGTGCCCTATCTTATCGTAAACAGCAAGGAATGTAAAAGTGCCTTATCTTGTCATAAACAACATGGAATGTTAAAGTGCCCTATAATGTCATAAACAGTATGGGATGCAAAAGTGCCCTATCTTGTCAGAAACAGTATGGAATGTAAAAGTACCCTATGTTGTCATAAACAGATTGGAATGTAAAAGTACCCTATCTTGTCATAAACAACATGGAAAGTTAAGTGCCCCATCTTGTCAAAAACAGTATGGATATAAAAGTGCCCAATCTTGTCAAAAGAGTATGGAATGTAAAAGTGCCCTATCTTGTCAGAAACAGTATGGATGTGGGTGCCCAATCTTGTTGTAAACAACAAGGAATATATCTTGTCATAAACAGTATAGAATGTAAAAGTGCTCTATCTTGTCATAAACAGCATGGAATGTAAAAGCACCCTATCTTGTCATAAACAGTACAGAATGTAAAAGTGCCCTATATTGCCATAAACAACATGGAATGTGAAAATGCCCTATCTTGTTGTAAACAGCATGGAATGTAAAAGTACCCTATCTTGTCATAAACAGCTTGAAATGTAAAAGTGCCCTGTCTTGTCATAAATAGCATAGCATTTAAAAATTCCCTATATTGTCGAAAACAGCATGGAATGTAAAAGTACCCTATCTTGTTATAAACAGAATGAAATATAAAGTGTCAGATTTTGTCATAAACAGCATGGATGTAAAATGCCCTATCTTGTTATAAACAGCAAAGAATGTAAAAGTACCCTATCTTGTTATAAACAGCATAGAATGTAAAACTGTCCTATCTTGTTATAAACAGCATAGAAAGTAAAAGTGCCCTATCTTGTCATAAACAGTATAGAATGTAAAAATGACCGATCTTGTCATAAACAGTATAGAATGTAAAAGTGCCCTATTTTGTCATAAATAGCATGGAATGTAACAATGCCTTATCTTGTCGTAAATAGCATGGAATGTAAAAGTACCTTATCTAGTCATGAACAGCATGGAATGTAAAAATGCCCTCTCTTGTCATAAACAGTACAGAAAGTAACAGTACCCTATCTTGTCATAAACAGCATAGAATGTCAAAGTGCCCTATCTTTTCATAAACAGCATGGAATGCAAAAGTGCCCTTTCTTGTCATAAACAGTATGGAATGTACAAGTACCCTATCTTTTCATAAACAACATGGAATGCAAAAGTTACCATTCTTGTCACAAACAGCTTGGGATATAAAAATGCCCTGTCTTGTCATAAACAGCATGGAATGTAAAAAGTGCCCTATCTTGTCATAAATGGCAAGGAATGCAAAAATGCCCTATCTTGTCATAAAAAGCATAGAATGTAAAAGTACCATATCTTGTCACAAACAGTATGGAATGTAAAAGTGCCCTATCTTGTAATAAACAGCATGGAATATAAAAGTACACTACTTTGTCATAAGCAGCATGGTATGTAAAAGTGCCCTATCTTGCCATAAACAACATGGAATGTTCAAGTGCCCAATCTTGTATAAACAGCATGGAATACAAAAGTGCCCTATCTTATCCTAAACAGCAAGGAATGTAAAAGTTCCCTTTCTTGTCACAAACAGTATGGAATGTAAAAATGTCCTGTCTTGTCATAAACAGAATGGAATGTACAAGTACCCTATCTTTTCATAAACAACATGGAATGCAAAAGTTACCATTCTTGTCACAAACAGCTTGGGATATAAAAATGCCCTGTCGTGTCATAAACAGCATGGAATGTAAAAAGTGCCCTATCTTGTCATAAATGGCAAGGAATGCAAAAATGCCCTATCTTGTCATAAAAAGCATAGAATGTAAAAGTACCATATCTTGTCACAAACAGTATGGAATGTAAAAGTGCCCTATCTTGTAATAAACAGCATGGAATATAAAAGTACATTACTTTGTCATAAGCAGCATGGAATGTAAAAGTGCCCTATCTTGCCATAAACAACATGGAATGTTCAAGTGCCCAATCTTGTATAAACAGCATGGTATGTAAAAGTGCCCTATCTTGTCATAAACAGCATGGAATGTAAAAGTTCCCTTTCTTGTCACAAACAGTATGGAATGTAAAAATGTCCTGTCTTGTCATAAACAGAATGGAATGTAAAAGTACCCTATCTTGACATAAACAGCATGGAATGTAAAAATGTCCTGTCTTGTTATAAACAGCATAGAATGTAAAAGTGCCCTATCTTGTCATAAACAGCATGGAATTTAAAAGTGCCCTAAGTTGTCATTAACACTACAGAACGTAAAAGTGCCCTATCTCACCATAAATAGCATGGAATGTAAAAATGCCGTATCTTGTCATCA
The DNA here is from genome assembly GCA_016271365.2 of Neoceratodus forsteri. Lineage (NCBI taxonomy): Eukaryota > Metazoa > Chordata > Ceratodontiformes > Ceratodontidae > Neoceratodus > Neoceratodus forsteri. Next base: position 896,413,518 of record CM028130.1, on the reverse strand, counting down.
ACAGCATGGAATGTAAAAGTGCCCTTCTTGTCAAAACAGCATAGAATGTAAAAGTGCCCAATCTTGTCACAAACAGCATGGTATGTAAAACTGCCCTATCTTGTCAAAAAAAGCATGGAATGTAAAAGTTCCCTTTCTTGTCACAAACAGCTTGGAATGTGAAAATGCCCTGTCTTGTCATAAACAGCATGGAATGAAAAAGTACCCTATCTTGTCATACACATCATGGAAAGTAAAAATGCCCTGTCTTGTAATAAACAGCATAAAATGAAAAAGTGCCCTATATTGTCATGAACAGGTTGGAATGTAAAAATGCCCTATCTTGTCATAAATAACATGGAATATAAAAGTACCATATATTGTCAAAAACAGTATAGTAAGAAAAGTGTCCTATATTGTCATAAACAGTATAGAATGCAAAAGTGCCCTATCTTGTCATATACAGCATGGAATGTAAAAGTTCTCTTTCTTGTCACAAACAGCATGGAATTGACTAAAAGTGCCTTACATGTCTTAAACAGCATAGAATATAAAAAGTGCCTCTATCTCTGACTGACAAATGCATGGAATGTTAGATGCCCTATCTTGTCATAAACAGAATGGAATGCAAAAGTGCCCTATCTTGTCATAAACAGTATGGAAATGCAAAGTGTCAGATCTTGTTGTAAAACAGCAGGGAATTGAAAAGTACTCTATCTTGTCATAAACAGAATGGAATGTAAAAGTACCCTATCTAGTCACAAACAGCATGGAATATAAAAGTGCCTTATCTTGTCATAAACAGCATAAAAGATAAAAGTGCCCTGTCTTGTCACAAACAGCATGGTATGAAAAAGTGCCCTATCTTGTCATAAACAGCATGGAATGTAAAAGTACCCTATCTTGTCATAAACAGCATGGAATGTAAAAATGCCATGTCTTGTTATAAACAGAATTGAAAGTAAAAGTGCCCTATCTTGTCAAAAACAGCATAGAATGTAAAAGTGCCCTTTCTAGTCATCAACAACATAGAATGTAAAAGTGCCCTATCTTGTCATAAACAAAATGGAATGTAAAAATGCCCTATCTTGTCATAATCAGCGTGGAATGTAAAAGTGCCCTAACTTGTCATTAACAGTACAGAACGAAAGTGCCCTATCTCACCATAAACAGCATGGAATGTAAAAATGCTGTATCTTGTCATCAACAGCTATGGAATGTAAAAGTGTCCCTATCTTCATCATAAACAGCATAGAATGTAAAGTGCCCTATCTTGTCACAAACAGCATGGTATGTAAAACTGCCCTATCTTGTCAAGAAAAGCATGGAATGCAAAAGTTCCCTTTCCTGTCACAAACCGCATGGAATGTAAAAATGCCCTGTCTTGTCATAAACAGCATGGAATGTAAAAGTATGCTATCTTGTCATAAACAGCATGGAAAGTAAAAATGCCCTGTCATGTTATAAACAGCATAAAATGTAGAAGTGCCCTATATTGTCATGAACAGGTTGGAATGTAAAAATGCCCTATCCTGTCATAAAGAACATGGAATGTAAAAGTACCATATAGTCAAAAACAGTATAGTAAGAAAAAGTGTCCTATCTTGTTATAAACAGCATGGAATACAAAGTGCCCCTATCTTATCGTAAACAGCAAGGAATGTAAAAGTGCCTTATCTTGTCATAAACAACATGGAATGTTAAAGTGCCCTATAATGTCATAAACAGTATGGGATGCAAAAGTGCCCTATCTTGTCAGAAACAGTATGGAATGTAAAAGTACCCTATCTTGTCATAAACAGATTGGAATGTAAAAGTACCCTATCTTGTCATAAACAACATGGAAAGTTAAAGTGCCCCATCTTGTCATAAACAGTATGGGATATAAAAGTGCCCAATCTTGTCAAAAACAGAGTATGGAATGTAAAAGTGCCCTATCTTGTCAGAAACAGTATGGGATGTAAGAGTGCCCAATCTTGTTGTAAACAACAAGGAATATATCTTGTCATAAACAGTATAGAATGTAAAAGTGCCCTATCTTGTCATAAACAGCATGGAATGTTAAAGCACCCTATCTTTTCATAAACAGTACAGAATGTAAAAGTGCCGTATATTGCCATAAACATGGAATGTGAAAATGCCCTATCTTGTTGTAAACAGCATGGAATGTAAAAGTACCCTATCTTGTCATAAACAGCTTGAAATGTAAAAGTGCCCTGTCTTGTCATAATAGCATAGCATTTAAAAATTCTATATTGTCGAAACAGCATGGAATGTAAAAGTACCCTATCTGTTATAAACAGAATGAAATAAAAGTGTCAGATCTTGTCATAAACAGCATGGAATGTAAAATGCCCCTATCTTGTTATAAACAGCAAAGAATGTAAAAGTACTTTTTATCTTGTTATAAACAGCATAGAATGTAAACTGTCCTATCTTGTTATAAACAGCATAGAAAGTAAAGTGTCTCTATCTTGTCATAAACAGTATAGAATGTAAAATGACCGATCTTGTTTATAAACAGTATAGAATGTAAAAGTGACCTATTTTATCATAAATAGCATGGAATGTAACAATGCCTTATCTTGTCGTAAATAGCATGGAATGTAAAAGTACTTTTATCTAGTCAGAGAACAGCATGGAATGTAAAAATTCTCTCTTGTCATAAACAGTACAGAAAGTAACAGCACCCTATCTTGTCATAAACAGCATAGAATGTCAAAGTGCCCTATCTTTTCATAAACAGCATGGAATGCAAAAGTGCCCTTTCTTGTCATAAACAGTATGGAATGTACAAGTACCCTATCTTTTCATAAACAACATGGAATGCAAAAGTTACCATTCTTGTCACAAACAGCTTGGGATATAAAAATGCCCTGTCTTGTCATAAACAGCATGGAATGTAAAAGTGCCCTATCTTGTCATAAACGGCAAGGAATGTCAAAATGCCCTATCTTGTCATAAAAAGCATGGAATGTAAAAGTACCATATCTTGTCACAAACAGTATGGAATGTAAAAGTGCCCTATCTTGTAATAAACAGCATGGAATATAAAAGTACCCTACCTTGTCGTAAACAGCATGGAATGTAAAAGTGCCCTATCTTGCCATAAACAACATGGAATGTTCAAGTGCCCAATCTTGTATAAACAGCATGGAATACAAAAGTGCCCTATCTTATCCTAAACAGCAAGGAATGTAAAAGTGCCTTATCTTGTCATAAACAACATGGAATGTTAAAGTGCCCTATAATGTCATAAACAGTACGGGATGCAAAAGTGCCCTATCTTTTCAGAAACAGTATGGAATGTAAAAGTACCCTATTTTGTCATAAACAGATTGGAATGTAAAAGTACCCTATCTTGTCATAAACAACAAGGAAAGTAAAAGTGCCCCGTCTTGTCATAAACAGTATGGGATATAAAAGTGCCCAATCTTGTCAAAAACAGTATGGAATGTAAAAGTGCCCTATCTTGTCAGAAACAGTATGGGATGTAAAAGTGCACAATCTTGTTGTAAACAACATGGAATGTATCTTGTCATAAACAGTATAGAATGTAAAAGTGCCCTATCTTGTCATAAACAGCATGGAATGTAAAAGCACCCTATCTTGTCATAAACAGTACAGAATGTAAAAGTGCCCTATATTGCCATAAACAACATGGAATGTGAAAATGCCCTATCTTGTTGTAAACAGCATGGAATGTAAAAGTACCCTATCTTGTCATAAACAGCTTGAAATGTAAAAGTGCCCTGTCTTGTCATAAATAGCATAGCATTTAAAAATTCCCTATATTGTCGAAAACAGCATGGAATGTAAAAGTACCCTATCTTGTCATAAACAGAATGAAATATAAAAGTGCCATATCTTGTCAAAAACAGCATGGAATGTAAAAATGCCCTATCTTGTTATAAACAGCAAAGAATGTAAAAGTACCCTATCTTGTTATAAACAGCTTAGAATGTAAAACTGTCCTATCTTGTTATAAACAGCGTAGAAAGTAAAAGTGCCCTATCTTGTCATAAAGAGTATAGAATGTAAAAATGACCGATCTTGTCATAAACAGTATAGAATGTAAAAGTGCCCTATTTTGTCATAAATAGCATGGAATGTAACAATGCCTTATCTTGTCGTAAATAGCATGGAATGTAAAAGTACCTTATCTAGTCATAAACAGCATGGAATGTAAAAATGCCCTCTCTTGTCATAAACAGTACAGAAAGTAACAGTACCCTATTTTGTCATAAACAGCATAGAATGTCAAAGTGCCCTATCTTTTCATAAACAGCATGGAATACAAAAGTGCCCTTTCTTGTCATAAACAGTATGGAATAGTAAAAGTACCCTATCTTTTCATAAACAACATGGAATGCAAAACTTCCCATTCTTGTCACAAACAGCATGGATACAAAATGCCGTATCTTGTCAAAAAGCATGGAATATAAAAGTGCCCTATCTTGTCACAAACAGCATGGTATGTAAACTGCCCTATCTTGTCAAAAAGCATGGAATGTAAAGTGCCCTATCTTGCACATAAACAACATGGAATGTTCAAGTGCCCAATCTTGTCATAAACAGTATGGAATGTAAAAGTGCCCTATCTTGTCATAAGCAGTATGGAATGTAAAGTGCCCAACTTGTTGAAAACAGCAAGGAATGAAAAGTTCCTATCTAGTCATAAACAACATGGAATGTAAAAGTGCCCTATCTTTTCATAAACAACATGGAATGTAAAAGTGCCCCATCTTGTCATAAACAGTATGGAATATAAAAGTGCCCTATCTTGTCATAAATAGTATAGCATTTGAAAATTTGCTATATTGTCGAAAACAACATGGAATGTAAAAGTACCCTATCTTTTCATAAACAGCAGGGAATGCTAAATTGCCATATCTTGTTATAAACAGCATGGAATGTAAAAATGCCATATCTTGTTATAAACAGGATAAAATGTAAAAGTACCCTATCTTTTTCTAAACAGCATGGTATGTAAAAGTGCCTTATCTTGTTATGAACAGCAATGAAAGTAAAAGTTCCCTATCTTGTCATAAACAGTAGAGAATGTAAAAATGCCCTAACTTGTCATAAACAGAATAGAATGTGAAAGTGCCCTTTCTTGCATAAACAGCGTGACATGTAAAAATGCCCTATCAACCCGTAAATAGCATGGAATGTAAAATTATCCTATCTAGTCATAAACAGCATGGAATGTAAAAAATGCACTAACTTGTCATAAACAGTACATAAAGTAACAGTGTCCCATCTTGTCATAAACAGCACAGAATGTAAAAGTGCTCTATCTTGTTGTAAATAGCATTGAATGTAAAAGTACCCTATCTTGTCTTAAAAAACATGGAATGTAAAAGTGCTTTATCTTGTTGTAAATAGCATTGAATGTAAAAGTACCCTATCTTGCCATAAACAATATGGAATGTAAAAATGCTCTATCTTGTCATAAACAACATGGAATGTAAAAGTGCCCTATCTTGTCATAAACAGCATGGAATGTAAAAATGCCCTATCTTGTCCTAAATAGCATGGAATGTAAAAGTACCCAATCTTGTCATGAAGTGCATGGAATGTAAAAGTGCCCTATGTTGCCATAAACAGAATGGAATGTAACAATGTGTCTGATCTTGTAAACAGCACTGAATGTAAAAGTACCTATTTTGTCATAAACAACATGAAATGTAAAAGTGCCCTATCTTGTCATAAACAGCATGGAATGTAAAAGTGCCCTATCTTGTCGTAAACAGTATAGAATGTAAAAGTGACCTATCTTGTCAAAAACAGCATGGAATGTAAAAGTGCCCTATCTTGTCATAAACAGCATGGAATGTAATAATGCCTATCTTGTCGTAAATAGCATGGAATGTAAAAGTACCCAATCTTGCCATGAACAGCATTGAATGTAAAAGTGCCCTATTTTGTCATAAACAGCATGGAAAGTAAAAGTTCTCTTTCTTGTCACAAACAGCATGGAATGTAAAAGTGCCTTATCATTTCATAAACAGCATAGAAAATAAAAGTGCCCTATCTTGCCACAAACAGCATGGAATATAAAAGTGCCCTATCTTGTCATAAACAGTATGGAATGCAAAAGTGCCCTATCTTGTCATAAACAGTATGGAATGTAAAAGTGCCGTATCTTGTTGTAAGCAGCATGGAATGGAAAAGTACCCTATCCTCTCATAAACAGAATGGAATGTAAAAGTACCCTATCTTGTCACAAACAGCAAGGAATGTAAAAGTGCCTTATCTTGTCATAAACAGCATAGACGATGTGCGCCCTATCTTGTCGCCAAAGAGCATGGTATGTAAAGTGACTCACCTTATTGAAACAGCATGGAAAGTAAAAGTCTTCTCACAAATCAGTATGTAAATAACAAGGCCTGTTCTTGTCATAAAGAGTATAGAAATGGAAAGCACCCATCTTGTCATAAACAGCATGGAATGTAAAAGCACCCTATCTTGTCATAAACAGTACAGAATGTAAAAGTGCCCTATATTGCTAAACAATATGGAATGTGAAAATGCCCTATCTTGTTGTAAACAGCATGGAATGTAAAAGTACCCTATCTTGTCATAAACAGTTTGAAATGTAAAAGTGCCCTATCTTGTCATAAATAGTATAGCATTTAAAAATTCCCTATATTGTCGAAAACAGCATGGAATGTAAAAGTACCCTATCTTGTCATAAACAGGATGGAATATAAAAGTGCCGTATCTTGTCATAAACAGCATGGAATGTAAAAATGCCTCTATCTTGTTATAAACAGCAAAGAATGTAAAGTAATTCATCTTGTTATAAACAGCTTAGAATGTAAACTGTCCTATCTTGTTATAAACAGCGAGAATGAAAGTGCCCTATCTTGATCATGCAAGTATAGAATTAAAATGACCGATCTTGTCATAAACAGTATAGAATGTAAAAGTGCCCTATTTTGTCATAAACAGCGTGGAATGTAACAATGCCTTATCTTGTCGTAAATAGCATGGAATGTAAAAGTACCTTATCTAGTCATAAACAGCATGGAATGTAAAAATGCCCTCTCTTGTCATAAACAGTATAGAAAGTAACAGTACCCTATTTTGTCATAACAGCATAGAATGTCAGCGTCTCATTCTTTCATAAACAGCATGGAATACAAAAGTGCCCTTTCTTGTCATAAACAGTATGGAATAGTAAAAGTACCCTATCTTTTCATAAACAACATGGAATGCAAAACTTCCCATTCTTGTCACAAACAGCATGGGATACAAAAATGCCGTATCTTGTCAAAAAAAGTATGGAATATAAAAGTGCCCTATCTTGTCACAAACAGCATGGTATGTAAAACTGCCCTATCTTGTCAAAAAAAGCATGGAATGTAAAAGTGCCCTATCTTGCCATAAACAACATGGAATGTTCAAGTGCCCAATCTTGTCATAAACAGTATGGAATGTAAAAGTGCCCTATCTTGTCATAAGCAGTATGGAATGTAAAAGTGCCCAATCTTGTTGAAAACAGCAAGGAATGAAAAAGTTCCTATCTAGTCATAAACAACACGGAATGTAAAAGTGCCCAATCTTTTCATAAACAACATGGAATGTAAAAGTGCCCCATCTAGTCATAAACATTATGGAATATAAAAGTGCCCTATCTTGTCATAAATAGTATAGCATTTGAAAATTTGCTATATTGTCGAAAACAACATGGAATGTAAAAGTACCTTATCTTTTCATAAACAGCAGGGAATGTCAAATTGCCGTATCTTGTCATAAACAGCATGGAATGTAAAAATGCCCTATCTTGTTATAAACAGGATAAAATGTAAAAGCACTCTATCTTTTCTAAACAGCATGGTATGTAAAAGTGTCTTATCTTGTTATGAACAGCAATGAAAGTAAAAGTTCCCATCTTGTCATAAACAGTAGAGAATGTAAAATGCCCTAACTTGTCATAAACAGAATAGAATGTGAAAGTGCCTTCTTGCATAAACAGCGTGATATGTAAAATGCCCTATCAACCCGTAAATAGCATGGAATGTAAAATTATCCTATCTAGTCATAAACAGCATGGAATGTAAAAATGCACTAACTTGTCATAAACAGTACATAAAGTAACAGTGTCCCATCTTGTCATAAACAGCACAGAATGTAAAAGTGCTCTATCTTGTTGTAAATAGCATTGAATGTAAAAGTACCCTATCTTGTCTTAAAAAACATGGAATGTAAAAGTGCTTTATCTTGTTGTAAATAGCATTGAATGTAAAAGTACCCTATCTTGCCATAAACAACATGGAATGTAAAAATGCCCTATCTTGTCATAAACAACATGGAATGTAAAAGTGCCCTATCTTGTCATAAACAGCATGGAATGTAAAAATGCCCTATCTTGTCCTAAATAGCATGGAAGGTAAAAGTACCCAATCTTGTCATGAAGTGCATGGAATGTAAAAGTGCCCTATGTTGCCATAAACAGAATGGAATGTCAATGTGCCCGATCTTGTAAACAGCATTGAATGTAAAAGTACCCTATCTTGTCATAAACAACATGGAATGTAAAAGTGCTCTATCTTGTCATAAACAGCATGGAATGTAAAAGTGCCCTATCTTGACGTGAACAGTATAGAATGTAAAAGTGACCTATCTTGTCATAAACAGCATGGAATGTAAAAGTGCCCTATCTTGTCATAAACAGCATGGAATGTAATAATGCCTATCTTGTCATAAATAGCATGGAATGTAAAAGTACCCAATCTTGCCATGAACAGCATTGAATGTAAAAGTGCCCTATTTTGTCATAAACAGCATGGAAAGTAAAAGTTCTCTTTCTTGTCACAAACAGCATGGAATGTAAAAGTGCCTTATCATTTCATAAACAGCATAGAAAATAAAAGTGCCCTATCTTGCCACAAACAGCATGGAATATAAAGTGCCCCCATCTTGTCATAAACAGTATGGAATGCAAAGTGCCCTATCTTGTCATAAACAGTACGGAATGAAAGTGCTGCATCTTGTTGTAAGCAGCATGGAATGGAAAAGCACCCTATCCTCTCATAAACAGAATGGAATGTAAAACACTTATCCTTGTCACAAACAGCAAGGAATGTAAAAGTGCCTTATCTTGTCATAAACAGCATAGAAGATAAAAGTGCCCTATCTTGTCGCAAAGAGCATGGTATGAGTGACTGTCACTTGTTGCAAACAGCATGGAAAGTAAAAGTTCTTCGTCACAAACAGTATGGAATGAAAATGCCCTGTCTTGTCATAAAGAGCATGGAATGTAAAAGCACCCTATCTTGTCATAAACAGCATGGAAAGTAAAATGCTATGTCTTGTTAAAAACAGCATAAAATGAAAAAGTGCCCTATATTGCCGCGAATAGGTCGGAATGTAAAATGCCTCATCTTGTCATAAATAACATGGAATGTAAAAGTACCATATATTGTCAAAAACAGTATAGTAAGAAAAAGTGTCCTATATTGTCATAAACAGTATGAAATGCAGAAGTGCCATATCTTATCATAAACAGCATGGAATGTAAAAGTTCTCTTTCTTGTCACAAACAGCATGGAATGTAAAAGTGCCTTATCATGTCATAAACAGCATAGAATATAAAAGTGCCCTATCTCGTCACAAACTGCATGGAATGTTAAAGCACCCTATCTTGTCATAAACAGTAAGGAAAGCAAAAGTGCCCTATCTTGTCATATACAGTATGGAATGTAAAAGTGCCATATCTTGTTGCAAACAGCATGTAATGGAAAAGTAACCTATCTTGTCATAAACAGAATGGAATGTAAAAGTACCCTAACTTGTCACAAACAGCATGGAATGTAAAAGTGCCTTATCTTGTCATAAACAGGATAAAAGATAAAAGTTCCCTATCTTGTCACAAACTGCATGGTATGCAAAAGTGCTCTATCTTGTCATAAACAACATGGAATGTAAAAGTTCCCTTTCTTGTCACAAACAGAATACAATGTAAAAATGTATTGTCTTGTCATAAACAGCATGGAATGTAAAAGTACCCTATCTTGTCATAAACAGCATGGAATGTAAAAATACCCTGTCTTGTTATAAACAGAATAGAATGAAAAAGTGACCTATCATTGTCAAAAACAGCATGGAATGTAAAAGTGCCCTATCTTGTCATAAACAAAATGGAATGGTAAAATGCCCTAACTTGTCATAAACAGCATGGAATGTTAAAGTACCATATCTTGTCAAAAAACAGTATAGAATGTAAAAGTGCCCTATCTTGTAAAAACAGCATGGAATATAAAAGTGCCCAATCTTGTCGTAAACAGTATGGAATGTAAAATTGCCCTATCTTGCCATAAACAACATTGAATGTTCAAGTGCCTATCTTTTCATAATCAGTATGGAATGTAATAGTGCCCTATCTTTGTCATAAACAGTATGGAATGTAAAAGTGAACTATCTAGCTGTAAACAGCAAGGAATATAACAGTACCCCATCATTTCATAAACAACATGGAATGTAAAAGTGCTCTCTCTTTTCATAAACAACATGGAATGTAAAAGTACCCTATCGTCATAAACACTATGGGATGTAAAAGTGCCCTATCTTGTTGTAAACAACATGGAATGTAAAACTACCCTATCTTGTCATAAACAGTATAGAATGTAAAAGTGACCTATCTTGTCATAAACAGCATGGAAAGTAAAAGTGCCCTAACTTGTCATTAACAGTACAGAACGTAAAAGTGCCCTATCTCAAAATAAAAAGCATGGAATGTAAAAATGCCGTATCTTGTCATCAACAGCATGGAATATAAAAGTGCCCTATCTTGTCACAAACAGCTTGGTATGTAAAACTGCCCTATCTTGTCAAAAAAAGCATGGAATGTAAAAGTTCCCTTTCTTGTCACAAACCGCATGGAATGTAAAAATGCCCTGTCTTGTCATAAACAGCATGGAATGTAAAAGTATGCTATCTTGTCATAAACAGCATGGAAAGTAAAAATGCCCTGTCTTGTTATAAACAGCATAAAATGTAAAAAGAGTCCCTATAATGAATGACGTGCGTTGAATGTAAATTGCCTTTATTCGGTTGGCGTAAACAACATGGAATGTAAAAGTTCCATATGTTGTCAAAAACAGTACAGTAAGAAAAAGTGTCCTATCTTGTTATAAACAGCATGGAATACAAAAGTGCCCTATCTTATCGTAAACAGCATGGAAAGGAAAAGTGCTTTATCTTGTCATAAACAACATGGAATGTTAAAGTGCCCTATAATGTCATAAACAGTATGGGATGCAAAAGTGCCCTATCTTGTCATAAACAGTATGGAATGTAAAAGTACCCAATCTTGTCATAAACAGATTGACATGTAACAGTACCCTATCTTATCAAAAACAACATGGAATGCAAAAGTGCCCCGTCTTGTCATAAACAGTATGTGATATAAAAGTGCCCTATCTTGTCAAAAACAGCATGGAATGTAAACGTGCCCTATCTTGTCATAAACAGCATGGAATGTAATAATGCCTATCTTGTCGTAAATAGCATGGAATGTAAAAGTACCCAATCTTGCCATGAACAGCATTGAATGTAAAAGTGCCCTATCTTGTCATAAACAGCATGGAATGTAAAAGTGCTCTTTCTTGTCACAAACAGTATGGAATGTAAAACTGCCTTATCATTTCATAAACAGCATAGAAAATAAAAGTGCCCTATCTTGTCACAAACAGCATGGAATATTAAAGTGCCCTATCTTGTCATAAACAGTATGGAATGCAAAAGTGCCCTATCTTGTCATAAATAGTATGGAATGTAAAAGTGCCGTATCTTGCTGTAAGCAGCATGGAATGGAAAAGTACCCTATCCTCTCATAAACAGAATGGAATGTAAAAGTACCCTATCTTGTCACAAACAGTAAGGAATGTAAAAGTGCCTTATCTTGTCATAAACAGCATAGAAGATAAAAGTGCCCTATCTTGTCACAAAGAGCATGGTATGCAAAAGTGCCCGCACTTGTCATAAACAGCATGGAATGTAAAAGTTCCCTTTCTTGTCACAAACAGTTTGAATGAAAAAATGCCCTGTTTTGTCATAAAGAGCATGGAATGTAAAAGTACCCTATCTTGTCATAAACAGCATGGAAAGTAAAAATGCCATGTCTTGTTAAAAACAGCATAAAATGGAAAAGTGCCCTATATTGTCATGAACAGGTCGGAATGTAAAAATGCCCTATCTTGTCATAAATAACATGGAATGTAAAAGTACCATATATTGTCAAAAACAGTATAGTAAGAAAAAGTGTCCTATATTGTCATAAACAGTATGAAATGCAGAAGTGCCATATCTTATCATAAACAGCATGGAATGTAAAAGTTCTCTTTCTTGTCACAAACAGCATGGAATGTAAAAGTGCCTTATCATGTCATAAACAGTATAGAATATAAAAGTGCCCTATCTTGTCACAAACAGCATGGAATGTTAAAGTGCCCTATCTTGTCATAAACAGTATGGAATGCAAAAGTGCCCTATCTTGTCATAAACAGTATGGAATGTAAAAGTGCTGTATCTTGTTGTAAACAGCATGGAATGGAAAAGTACTCTATCTTGTCATAAACAGAATGGAATGTAAAAGTACCCTATCTTGTCACAAACAGCATGGAATGTAAAAGTGCCTTATCTTGTCATAAACAGGATAAAAGATAAAAGTGCCCTATCTTGTCACAAACAGCATGGTATGCAAAAGTGCCCTATCTTGCCATAAACAACATGGAATGTAAAAGTTCCCTTTCTTGTCACAAACAGAATACAATGTAAAAATGTCCTGTCTTGTCATAAACAGCATGGAATGTAAAAGTACCCTATCTTGTCATAAACAGCATGGAATGTAAAAATGCCCTGTCTTGTTATAAAAAGAACAGAATGTAAAAGTGACCTATCTTGTCATAAACAAAATGGAATGTAAAAATGCCCTATCTTGTCATAAACAGCATGGAATGTTAAAGTACCATATCTTGTCAAAAAACAGTATAGAATGTAAAAGTGCCCTATCTTGTAAAAACAGCATGGAATATAAAAGTGCCCAATCTTGTCGTAAACAGTATGGAATGTAAAATTGCCCTATCTTGCTATAAACAACATGGAATGTTCAAGTGCCTATCTTTTCATAATCAGTATGGAATGTAATAGTGCCCTATCTTGTTATAAACAGTATGTAATGTAAAAGTGCACTATCTTGCTGTAAACAGAAAGGAATATAACAGTACCCTATCATTTCATAAACAACATGGAATGTAAAAGTGCTCTCTCTTTTCATAAACAACATGGAATGTAAAAGTACCCTATCTTGTCATAAACACTATGGGATGTAAAAGTGCCCTATCTTGTTGTAAACAACATGGAATGTAAATTTACCCAATCTTGTCATAAACAGTATAGGTGCTTGGTTCTGTGCAGCAGCCCTGATGTGCAGGCTGCCTTGACCACAGTCTGCAGCTGCTGCCCTGTGCACATGGGCGATGTGTGTTTTACTAGTGGCATCATGCCTGTGTGTCGGGCCACATGCTGCCTGTGTGTGTCCTCCTGGCTGCTGGACAGTGTGGCATGGGTGTGATCAGTGCAGTCTAGCACCAGTTGCGCCTGTGCAATGGTGCAATACATCTGATCCATGCCACATATCAACACTTGGGTGTGTGGGTGCATGTGGGTGTTTAGGTGTGTGTGTGTGTTTGTGTGTGTGTTGCTGTGTGTGGTTGTGTGCCACTGACTCCCTATCCCTTCCTCACACCTCTGTGTGTTCATGCCCATTGCCATGCATGCCCCTGCATGTGCTGTACCTGTTTGTGTGGCCTATGCATGTGTACCAGGCCACCCACCTGTCTGTGCCTCCTGTGATGGTGTCCTGGTGGCATTGCACCTGCTGGAGCAGACTGAGGTCCCTCCTCTTAGGGGATGGCTGTCTACCACCCTCTGGCCCATTGCCTCCATTGTCCCCACTACTGTCACCCTCATCACCCTTGACAGCTATCCCACGGTCAATGGCCATGTTGTGCAGTATGCAGCAGGCCAGGAATAGGCCACAGGCTTTCAAGAGGCTGTACTGTAGGGCACCGCCTGACCAGTCTATTCAATAGAACTGTGCTTTCAGCATGCTGAAAACATGCTCAATGATGTTGTGCATGCTGGCGTGTGCCTGGTTGTACCATTCCTCTGCTAGGGATGATGAGCATCAGTAGGGGTTGAGCAACCAGAGCCTCAGTGGATATGTGCTGTCACCTGTGTGGAGATTGACATAGTTAGCCATCTGCTATTCTATTTTTTGCCCTGTGCCTGTCCCTGGCACCAACACCACCATGCACACCCTGCCCACCCCATCCCCAGGTCTGCTCTGCCCATCACCCCTTGCCCATGCCATACTCACCCACTAGGTGGCCCATGGAGCATGTCCCCACATTCAAACCCCACGGCTGCTGGTTGTGTGCCACCCTGGTGCACTGCTTGTCTGTGTGTGTGTGTGTGTTTCTCTCTGCCCCTCTATCCTCTCCAATGCCACCTCTGTCCCTCTCCCTCTGTGTGTGGGCTTTGGTCTGTCTGTCTGTCTGTGTGTCTCTCTCTCTCTCTCTCTGTCTGTCTCTCTCACTCACTCCCTCTCACTCACACCCCTGGTGAAAGTGCTATCTGTATTTGCGTCCTGTATTTATAGGAACAAGTCTGCTCGGAACAACTTTGATTTGCTCCACACTCGCACCAGGGATTAATGGTTGAATACACCACTGCACTAGATATTCATGGGAACACCTCCTGCTCTTGCACCTGCATTCATTATAGTTGAGCATTGGCACAATGGGTTTTGCGCTGCGCATTGGCTCCCGCTGAATATGGCTCCTTGGCTAATAATTGCATTTGTGCCGTAGACAACTCAGTTGCACCATGTGCAACTGCTCTGAATATCTGGCCTGTAGTGTATATTTGTACATTCATCATGAAAGAGGTTCTTTACTGTGATTTGAATATACACTTTCACAACACCCTACTATAAGAACCCTCCTGAACAAGAATTGATATCAGTCTATTCATAGCTTTTTGAAGAACCTGTTTATAATGCTGGCTATACAGCTATACTGTGTTATGGTAAGTATGTTACAAAAGAAGATTTACTTGCAAAAATATTGCCATAGAATGTTACTGTCCACAGATGTAATGCAGGCACCAGATCTGGTTGTCAACAAAACAAAAAAAATGTGTAATATATTAGTAATACTGTCAGTATAGATGTTTGTTTTATCTTTGGGGAAAACAAATATTTTCTCTTCTGGGCTGTCAGTAAATTGTTTGCTTCTGAGAATTAACACATATGCATTCTTTAGGTTCTTTATGAACCTCTGCCTTAATGTGCACACTGTCATTGCAGTCAATCCAACTGCCTCCATCTCTAACCCAGGTTGTAGAATGCCCTGAATGCAGAGAAACTCCACTGTGGAAGATGACAGCCTCTGTGTCAAAATGTAGTCCTCTGACTGTGACCCTGTTAGCTGCAAAGTCTGTAATTGGTGTTCTCAGTCCTAGTCCTGCACGGTCAAACTGGTGAATTAACAAGAGGTACTGTGAGAAGCACCATAACTGTACTGCCTTTGAGCTCTCTGCACCACATTGTGTACATTGCCAATCAAATTGGTGTTTGCAACCAGTCACTGTTGAAATTTGACAGATGTCTGATGTGGCAAGTACAGAGAAATCCACAACATATTGTCAACATGTTCTGTGTCAACATGTCTGCATACATTGCATGTATACCTGTTTATAAAGTCAACCTCAAACAGTCATCTGACAAGAACAGTTTGAATCTAATGAGTTAAGCAATGCCATAAGAAGCTCTGTGACATCCTGCTGTACATTGTTACCAGATGTACTCTGATAGTCATATGAAGCAAGAGTATGGCATACTGGTGACAGTGTCTGAACACTGTCTGGTTTTCTTGACTACATCAGATGATGTGCTTGCACGCATCACTGAGTAGTGTTGAGTTTGCAGCACTAACCTTTCTAACAAATGTTGGCAAACATAGGAGCACTTGCATGGCTGAATTTGCATAACAGTTGAATCCAGTGTTATTGTCAAATGTGGTCCTGCATGTCAGTAGTGCAACCTTCTTAGCAGCTGGTGCCATGGAAGCTGTGGCCAACAAAGCATGTGTCTGAGTGGAATCATCACTTGTGCCAAAGGAAGACTGCTTCCTCTTCAATTGCTGGCATCTGCTTGACACAACATAATACACCATCACAATGCTTTTCTTTTTTATCATGACTTTATTTTATGCTGCAGACCTGGCAGGGCTAGACCCCCTCAGAGGGTACGTCCTCCAGCCCATTGGGGCCATCATGAGTCCTGCTGGGTCCTGGCATTTTCCTCCATTTTCTCCCTCATGCCCTCACCCATGCAATGGGCTCAGCAGTTGTTTCCACCTACATCGAGGCAGCCAAGCACCCCGGGTCAGGGCTGAATCCCTCTTGTTGTGCTGATACAACACAAACTCTCCCACCCTGAGGAAGGACAGCAGTTCTCTGGGCACTCAATCCTTACCTCCCTGGCTGACGCCCGAATGATCCGAGTCCATTCCAGAACACGGGCTGCCGGCGTGGCGGGAGGTGTAGCATCCAGCACCACAACTCTCAGCAACACTGGGCCAGTCCATCATGATGCTTTTCAAAGAAAACTGCGGCAGGTCAGGGTGGTACAGAGAATGTAATCTGTTGTACTCAATGATGCTTTTTCATTCAGCAAATATTTTCTGTAATGCAACATTGACAATGTACAAACCACCTAATGTACATATGTGTGATAGAGCCACATAGCTCATTCCATCCTGAAAACAGATGCACCAATATCTACCATGGCTGCATCCAAACTCAAACCTTGTGATTTGTGAATAGACACTGCATACACTACACAGCAGAGAGAACTGTTACGTGTTATGTATAGTCCTTATAAGCTGGAGTTTCACTGCACAACATTCAATAAGCTGTGGTACTTGAATGTTGTCAAATGCTATAACAATACTTTTAATAACAGCGTTCTGTACATTGTTTTTAAATTCAGCAATGTTCTCCACTGCACCGTTGACAAGTCCGCATTCAACATTCAAGTTACATCACAACATAACACAGGCATGTTTACATAGTCTCAAAACAGAGTCAAGGCCAGCAGTTCTGGACACATCAATGTTTAACTCTTTTAAGCTTTCAGTCATTTTTGCTGTCAGTGAGCGTGAGATACAAAAGCCATCAACTGAATCAATGTATGTGACTGTGACAAAAGGCTGACCTTCATTTTGTAGCATTAGTGTGTTAAACTCATCATGCTGTTTCAATCTAGGCATTAGACATACAGTATGTCCCAGCCAAACTCAGCTCAGAAAACACTTAGCAGCCTTGACAATGAAACTTGTCCACTACCAATTATTCTAGGCTGTTGCATTCTCTGGCTTGTAGTTGTCAAACTACCAATTCTAACTTCCTCAAGCAAGCTTTTGTACACCATATCCTCACTCTACTGCATTTCTGCTTGACCTCAACATATGAGAATAATTCCACAAGTTTGCTCCTCCTATGCAACCAGTTGCTCTCATTGCTTCTGCAACACTGAAGGGTGGAAATACATGTTTGCCAATAACAGGGGTTAACTGTAGTAGATCACCAAACAACAATGTGTTTACCTCTAAAAGTAATTTCTTCCTCAGTGCCTAGTATTTCATGCAGCCTCAAATGTATGAAGACAAGCATAATATTAGACACCATGCTGATCTCAACAATCGAGTGGTTTCATTTTCTGAAACATTGGTCATAGCTCACTTGCAATTTCATTGGATAGCTGACAGTGCTCATCAATTTTACCATGATCAAGTGGAAGTATTGACAAGTGATGCAGAGTGACTCACCAAGGTTGTACACAGCAAGTCCAGTTGGTGCAGCAACAAGAACAGACAGTGGTTCTGCTGTCATCTGTCTAAGTTTTGCACTCAGTGCTTCATGAGGAAACTTTTACCTGTGCCAGCTGCACTACTCACAAACATACAAATAGGTTTCATATCAGCACAAGAACATGTGTTCTGCTTGTGTTGCATCCCGTGGGACACAGGGTCACTCAGTGTATGTTACACCTGCTTCTGTTCTTGATTCAGCTGGTGTTCCAGTGCAGTGACATCAGACATTTTATCTGTGCCTTGCTGCATAGCTGTTTCGGTCTCAGACATACTGCTGTATACTGCTGTGTCATTGACAGGGAGGGGGTCACCTAATATACCCTGTGCTTCCATATCAGCATTATCCTGTGAGTTGATTGGAGTGTCTTCATCTGCCATTTTTTGTGCCTTTTCAATCTGCTCTTTTTCCAGCTGTAACCTCTGAATGTACAGATTGGATTTTTCAGACTGAAATGAGCCATAAGACAGGCTGAACTCCTCTTCATATGTGTCAGAGTTGCCCTTCAACAAGGATTCATCTCTCACAGGTTTGAAGAGCAGAAGAAAAGCATAGTAGTATAGCTCTTTCTTCTTAGCAGTCTTCAGATTGAGTTTATAATGATCAATCAACCATGGTTTGAATCTCTTCACAAGTCACCCATCAATCTTGGTGACCTTATTGATATTCTTACATGAATCATGGTTGACTCCAGATTTCAAGTCATGCCACCATGCAACATCAAGCAGACACAGTTTGTCCTGGAGGATATGCCTGTAGGATAGTATGTGTCAAACTGCCTCTGAGAATATTCTTGGAAGTGGGTCATTTGGCAGTAAGCTGCTCAATCTGTGCATGAGTCTTTAGTACATGCCGCCTGTTTGGTTTCATATTAACATTCGGGTAATGGATTGCTTCTGATTTGTCAAATAGGCATGTATGAATCAGTCTGTCACTAGCTTCGTATACACCACATTCACAATATAATAGAGTTTTCAACCCTAATGACCACAGCTGTGATGTTAGTGTCTTGTTGCTGGACTGTAATTCCTCCCACAGTTCCTGAAAGCAATTCTTCTCATTCTTTGTTATGTAGGAAGTAACATAATACACAAGAGCCATTAAATTGTCAGCAGTAAACTGAACATCATTGTTAGCCTGCCACATGAGTAGTAGTACTGCACTGTAGTCATTGATGAATGTCTCATCTTTCTCACAAGGCAGTTTGTATACTCTCTTTGTGGACTTTGCATTGAGGTGATTCCTGATTGCAGAGAATAAATCATTGACCTTGCCAGTTTTGCATACCCTGTGTGGAAAACTAAAACGACACCTTGTGTACCATAGCAGAGCTCTTGACTTTTTCTGACAGTACTTGCAGCAAATGTGCAACTGGAATGTTTTACAAGTTCATGTAGTGTCGGACATTCCAATTTGTCTGGTAGGTGGCATGTGACATACTTAAATATGAAATCCAGAATTTCAGCTTCTGTGTTGTCACCAATATGTGGTGCATCTTTGATCCACAGCAACATATGCACATGTGCCATTTCACGGGCGTGATATTCAATTCTTCAAAAGTGGTGTTCCATGAGACCCAGTGGTGTATTGATCTTGGAAAAGATAAGCTACAGTAGTGCATGAAATCGGTGATGAAAATGTTGTGAGACAAACACCAGATGAAGAGAACACATTTCACCAACTGTCATGGATGAATTCCCAAAAACATCTTTGTTGGTCCACTTCAAGATCTCTGGCAATTCTTCCCAGCTGTGCTCTGCACAGCTCAGGGTGACAAATCAAGTAGCTGGCCCAAACTCATGAAGCAAACACACAACTTCAGAATGCCTGTGATTCCAATGCTCCTTGGTACTACGCATGCTTTTCAAAATAGACTAACTTCAAGAGTGTCATCTCTTGTCTGAAATCTCTTTAGCAACTCTCCTGCTGCAAGGTCAGCAAGTGTGGTAGTCATTCGAAGGGTATGAACTATGGCAGCAGAAAGTATACTTAGCTCACTCTCCCAGAGTAGATGAAACAAGTACTGTATGTTCAATGTGCCTGTGCATCTGGTTTCGTGTTTGTGTAACATAGATAATCTTTGGCTGTATGCCTCTCTATTCATGGGCTATACCACCCTGTAGGGCTACAAAGGCAAGGAACCCTAGGGAAGGGTTTCAGCCCTTGAGGTGCCATGGGAGTGATACCTCTGGCTAAAGGTACCTTAGGAAGAAGCCCACGGGAGAGAGAGAAAGAGAGAGAGGTGGCTAATGGAGGAGGAGGGGTGGATGGAGGGGCAAGGGAAAAAAGCATGTGTGTGGAGTGAGGATAGCAGCCCTTAAATAGGCAGTTGTGGTCTTGTGAGGGTGACCCCCTATTTCAGCGCCCCCATTGTGTGATTTCACAGTTCTGTGTTGTTGGACTTAGTAAGTTTTCCCCTGTGAATCCATGCTGCCTTGGATCCTGTACTCTTTTGGTTGCAAGGTATTCTGCAATACTTTAGTAGTGTTCCCATTAACTTGCCCACAACCAATGTCAGGCTGACTGGCCTGTAATAGCCCACCTCTTCCATGCAACCACTTTTGTGAAGTGGGACTACCTCTGCTGTTCTCCAGTCCACTGGGACCACGTCTGTCTGCAGTGATCTGTTAAATTGGCCTGTCAAAGGTGCAGCCAGTACCTCCCTTAGCTCCTTCAGCACCCTTGACCCTGGCCCCATAGCTTTGTCCAACTTCAGGTTAGCAAGCGCCTTCCCGGACTTTCCCCTCAGAAAATGAGCTAGTGTCCATTTCCCTTCCATCAAAGTCCCTGGCACCTTTTCTTGGTCCATTAAAAAATATAAAAAATAAGTACAGGAGAAAACAAAAATGAACGTCCTCAAGAAAGTGTAGCAAAAGAAAGTAATGACCCAAAGGAACTGCAAGCTATGATTACACAGCCAAATACTATAAACCATAAAAACTAGTGAAATTATATCAGATTCCAACCCTGATCTTGAATTAGAGGAAATGCTGTTAAAATCCACATTGCAGATTGAAGCCAGCACAAATATGAATATACTGGTAAACTCATTGAATTCCTTTGAAAAAGAATTAAGGGCATTTAGACAAGACCTAAGAAATCAGAAAAAGTACAAGGACTTAGCTGGACAAGCAGAAGGACAGGAAAACATACAATCCCTTGTACTACATCCCAGTTGCCCAGCCCAGGAAAAGACAGATTTAGATAGTTGTGCAATTTTGTGTTTGCATGGTTTAAATGGGATTGCACAAAACATCTGCTGAAAACAAAGACAAGATTGTGTACCTAATAAGGGCAGCTACTGGTGCTGATATTCATAGGTTTCACAGGTTTCCAGAGCTTTATAAGACAATTGTCCATATGCTCGCCTTGTATTTAAGAATATCCCCTTATTCCATTGTTTACTAAGTAACTATCCAGTTTACTCTTAAAAATTTCCATGTCCCCACTATCAATTATTTCTACTGGTAGTCTGTTCCAGATCCTTGGTGCTCTAACTGTTAGCCAGTACTTTCTTTTATTTAATTTGAATCTCTCCAATTTTATCTGTAACGGGTGTGCCCTGGTGTTATGATTATGAACCATGATATCTAGAGCAAGTTGTCCCCTTAATATCTGGTCATTTAGTGCCCTATATATCAAACACATGTCCCCTCTCAATCTTTTAAACTCCAATGAGTACAATCCCAGTGACCCAAGCCTTTGATCATAGTCCATCCCCTGAACCTCCTTCATTCTACGGGTGGCTTGTCTCTGTACCCTCTCAATCGATGCTATGTCCCCTTTCTTAAATGGTGACCACAACTGTGAACAATATTCCAAATGAGGACTCACTCAAGGATGTATACAGTGGCAACAGAACACCCTTATCTCTACTTTTATATGTTTGTTGATACAATATTGTATACTACTAGCTTTTTTAATAATTTGATTGTAAAGGGGTGTAAAGTTTAGGTTATTACTAATCCTTACCCCCAAGTCGCTTTCCTCAGAGGTCTCTTTAAGAGTTCTACCTCCCATTTTATAATTGTGCATTATATTATTTTTTCCCAAGTACATCACTCCGCACTTCTCCACATTAAAAAAAGAACCATGACTGTCTGCCCAAATTTCTAATTCACTTAGGGCTGTTTGTAATAAATCCGCATCTTTTTTCATGTTAACCACCCTCCCTATTCTGGTATCGTCTGTGAATTTCGAAAACCAGATATCCGGGGAGGCTCTCATCATCCCTATATAGGCATTGAACAGGCAGGGACCCAACACGGAACCCTGTGGCACTCCACTAGTCACCCTTTGCCAGTTGGAGAGTTCTCCTTTTATACATACTCTCTGCGTCCTATCCGTTAACCAGGATTTTATCTGACAAACAACATTTTGTTTGACTCCAATGTTTACTATAGTTTCTAATATTTTGACGTGAGGTACCTTGTCAAATGTCTTGGCAAAGTCCAAGAAGATCACATCCACGGAATCACCCCTGTCCAATGCCTGACTTGCTTTACCATAGAATTCTAACAAGTTGGTCTGACAAGACCTCCCCTTAACAAATCCATGTTGTGTATTATCAACCTTCCCAGTTTTATGTTGGTGCTCCAAAATGAAGTCCTTGATGAATCCCTCATGCATTTTTCCCAGGATCGAGGTCAGGCTCACAGGCCTATAATTTTTAACTTCCTGCTTGGAACCTTTCTTGTGGATAGGTATCACATCCGCCTGTTTCCAATCTTCCGGGACCTCCCCATTTCTTAGTGATTTCTGAAATATTATAGTTACTGGGTTGGCTAGTTGTTCAGTCAGATCCTTGAGCACTCTTGGGTGTATCCCATCTGGGCACCTTATTTTGGTCTAGTTTTTGAAGTCGTGATAAAACTTCCTGCCTGTCTATAACTATTCCCTGGTCATCATTAGGTATTCCGCAATTAATCCCTGATAATGGTTGTCCCTTATTGAAAGCGGAAGCAAAATATTTATTACTCATTTCAGCCATACCAAAATTATCAGTGACTAATTTCTCGGAATCTATCCTTGAAGGCCTATCTTTTTGATTCCCTTCTTATTATTAATGTAATGATGAAAGGTTTGTAATTGTCCTTTACCCTTGTAGCCATGTAACTTCAAATTTGCTCTTTGCTTCCTTAATGCTTTTTGGTGGTTTTAAACACCTTTTGTAATTGCCCAACTGTCAACATTTCCTATTAATTTGGCTTTCTTGAAAGCTTTATTTTTCCTTTATTTGTTTCTTAATTACTCTTGTCATCCAGGAAGGTTATTTTTAGCTGATTTATATTTATTATTCTTTGGTACAAACTTGTGGATCAGGCCAATAATTTTGTTTTTAATGATATTCCACATCTTAAATAATGATGCACCCTTAAATTCTGCTACCCAATTCCAGTTCGACAATTCTCTCTGCATACCCTTTGTATCGGCCCTATTATAATTATACACTATAGTAGCTCCTCAGTTCTGGCTTACTGTCCCTATGTAATCAAATTTAACCATTAAGTGGTCACTAGAGCCCAGGGGTGTCAGAACCTGGCAGTTATGTATCCTTTCCCCCATATTACTTAAGACTAAATCAAGAATATGCTTATCACGAGTGTTTTCCCTTACATACTGTTCCATACCAGCTAAGCTAAATGTGTTTAAGTAATCATTTTCTTTATTAGTTTTAGTAACCAGATTTACCAATCTATACCAGGTAAATTGAAATCACCCATTAGACCACATTCTTCAATTCTGATAATTTGTTAGCAAAATCTAACATAATGAGGTCCTCCTCTGTTGTTATAGACAGATTTCTATAAACCAGTCCCAGTTCAATATATGTATTGTAAGCTGGAGAGATTGATACACAGAATTTCTATACCTTCCCATCTAGCTGTATCCTTCTGCTCTGATATTATTTCATCCTTCACATAGATGGCAACCCCCTTATTATTTTTCCTATCTTTATTATAGAGGATATATCCTGGTATATTTTCCCCATCCATCTTCAAATTCCACCAAGTTTCGGTTACTGCACAAATGTGAATATCCAAGTCTTGCAAGACTAGCTGGAGTTCCTCAATTTTATTATTCAAGCTTGTTGCATTAACTAGAGAAAATTTAATTTGGGTATACTATGTTTGTTAGTTTTATGAGCCTTTATCCCAATTTCTCCAATTTTTTCCCCTAATGTATTATCCCTTGCCCCCCTCTCATTTAGTTTAAATGTACCACATTTTCATCCATCAATTTTTTTAGTTTATAAGAAAAAATCCTTTTACCCTGCCTATTAAGGTGTAATCCATCTCTAGCAAACAAGTGATGTCCTTGAAAATCTTGCCAATTATCTACAAATAGCTGGTCCTCTCTCTGGCACCAGCATTTTAGCCAACCTTTTAATCTTTGAATTTCCCTGCCTAGTGTATCATTCGCTCTAGGTACTGGTAGGAGCCCTGACATAATTAAACTACCATTGTTTGCTTTAATCTTTTGCCCAACCTCCTCAAAATCTCGCTGGATATCCAAAATGTTTATTTTCCCCTACATCATTTACCCCAAGATGAAGAAATGTCACTGGTCTGATGGTATTTTCCATGAGTCCTGGTAGCATTGTTTTTATGTCCCCTATACCTGCCCCTGATAGGGCACTTACTGTAGTGTGTAAATTTCTATTTTTACAAAGTATGGTATCAGTGTATTTTAACACTGAGTCTCCTATAAATAGGACATCCTGGTTCTCTAGCAGATGGGGGGTTCTTGTAAGTGATTTCATACAGGTCTGGAAAGACCAGGGTATCTGGGGTGTTGATTGTATATTTATTTTCTGCATTCCTCCCCCACCCAACCCCCATATGACTAACCATATCTGGATGAATAGTGAAGCCCTGGGTAAAATTGGATGTTCCATAGAATATGTAAATAAGGATATGCATCACAGGAAAAATAAGCCTAGGGAAACAACTCACAAATCAGCATCTTTACTCATACCCAAAGAAAATGAAGGAAGTTGAGAAACATGTTACTTAACCTGTTTATGCATTTTTTGCAAATACCATCTGCAAGAGTTAAAATTCTCAGGGTTCATAGATGGTTAAATGAGGATAATGCAGGTCAGGTAGATGTATTATTACAAGACCCTGAATTAGCTGAACTGATTTTACAAAAAGCCACAATACTGGATGAATTGGGCATCTATATAGTGGACAGTTTAATTCTTGAAGCACAGTGCACTAATAAAACATTAGGTGATTTGGTAGAGGGGAAAAAATGAGAAAAACAATAACCTTGCTTGGCTTAAATAGATCCCCAAATGAGATGGATTATAAACTAAAGCTCATACTGAGAGATCTTTTGAGCATTTACTAAATATCCATATGGATTCAAGGATTCTTTTTGTCCCATCTCAAGTTACCTCAGATTTTGAGAGTGATTAAATGGTGTTAAGTATAAACTCCATTGATATTTACAATAGGCTAATGGCTAGTATAACATTTCTTGATAAATTGGGACTTCACATAGTGGATAACAGCAAAACAGAGGGTAATGAGCCAAACAGAAATACCTTCTCTCCTCCTATAGGTCACCATCTGCAAAACTTGAGTAATCAACATAACAAATCAAAAGTGACAGTTACTGTTCCAAGTGAAAACAGGTTTTTGGCCTTGGCAGAAACAGATGCCTGACTTGACATGCCATCAGATGAAGCAGATAGTGTAATCCTGGGGAAAAAATTCCCCATTGGCACTACTCTCCTGGACTATAGCGGGGCTAATCACAAAATGTGCAGGTACAGAATGGAAGGACTTTGTATGTAAACAACATATTGTGTGCCTAGAAAAAACATGGCATCCAGAAAGCAAGGATGTCATGTTGAATGGTTATATTTGTTTTCAGGCCCCAGGGAATAAGAAGACTAGAGCTGAGAGACTATCGGGGGGTTATTAACCTGGGTCAAGACTGATAAACATAGAACATAGAAACATAGAAGTTGACAGATAAGGACCTAGGCCCATCCAGTCTGCCCATTTCTTTTTCTATCTTATGAATGTGCCATAGGCCTTACTCTGTCAATGACCTATCTTGTCATACTCATCTGTATTGCTCCCTTATGCCTATCCATGCCTGTTTGAAGCCCTGCACTGTATTCATGTCCACCACTTCCTGAGGTAGGCTGTTCCATGCATCCAATTGTTTAACCAATTGTTTAACCAGGTGAGACACATAAGCTGAAAGCTTATTTACAGGTGCAACCTGGGGAGCACCAGGGAAGTTAAGTGACTTGCTCAGGGTCACACAGTATGCAAGTGAGGCTGTGATTCAAACCCAGGTCTCCAGATTTGTGGCTCAGAGCCTTAAATCACTGCACATGCATCCACCATCCTTTCTGTGAAAAGAACTTCCTCACATTACCCTTAATCAGCCTCCCTCTAATCTCATACTGTGTCCTCTTGTCCTGATATTTTTCTTATACTGAAACATGTTAGACTCTTTCACCTTGTTAATGCCCTTAAGGTGTTTGAATGATATCACCTCTCTCCCTCCTTTGCTCTAGGGTATACATATTGAGCTCCATTAATCTGTCCTCATGTTTTCTGATGCAGTTCCTGCACCATTTTGGTTGCCCTTCTCTGGACTGCCTCAATTTGGTTAATGTCCTTGTGAAGGTGTGGCCTCCAGTACTGCACTCAGTACTCCAGATGGGAGCCTAACCAGTATCTTGTAAAGAGGATTATTACCTCCCTCTTCTGACTTGTGATACCCCTACTAATACACCCCAACATCCCCCTAGCCTTACCTACTGCTTTAGTGGCTGTTGGTTTCAGGTCATCTGTGATGATGATGCCCAAGTCTCTTTCTTCCCTTGTGACTGCCAGCAACTCCCCTCCCAGCCTATAGGTGGTTTTAGGGTTTCTCTTCCCTATGTGCATGATCTTGCACTTCTTTGCGTTAAACCCTATCGCAAGTACTTCATTTGCACAAGCTTTCTTACTGCAGACAGTAGATTTCTCATGTTGTTTATTAAATGTTTATATTCCTCCCATAAACTCTAATTATTATTACCCAGCTATCTGGGTTGAATTGGATGCTTTAATCCATACAACTTGTACTACTTGTGTTATTGACTGTCCATACCCACCTGATGATATGGCTGATCCTACATGTAGACTTCTGTTGTCCATGTCTGTACTATGTTGTTATCTACCTCTTGATGTAATGTATATGCCCAGTGCTCTTGTATTGTACCTTGACTTGCCTGATGCTCATGCATGTACCTTGTATTGTCCCAGGTCACACCTGAAAATAGGCACTTGGCTGTCTAGTGTGCTTACCTGGTCAACAAAAGCAAATAAATAAGTAGTGGCTGGGCCACTATAGCATGTGAAAATATCCCACATTGTGGAGATTTCAGTGCAAGGATAGGAAAGTTCGATGGTTATGCGGACAATGATGTTACACAGTCGGCTGCATGAAAATATAGAGAAATTTGCTAGGTCCACTTTGGACCTGAAAATAAATGCCTCAGGAGAAAAACTAATAGCATTACTGTCATCTTATAACCTGGCCCCTATAAATGGTAGAGTCCTGGGTGATTTAAGGGGAAATCTTACTTATTTTAATGCTCTTGGTGCTTCCGTACTGGAATATTGTTTCTGGAATGGGCCTATGGAAATGTGGTCCACATTGGATGTAGTAGTAAGAAGTGAAAGTGATCATGTCCCCTTATATTAAAATAGGGGGAAAATCCTTAGAAAATGCCAAAGAATTACTAGATTTTGAAAACAGAAATACGGTTAAGATTAAATGTCATGACAGGATCATATTGCAGGTCTCACCAGTACTGCAAATCATGCAACACTATCTTGATATCAGTTTTCCAATTGATTGCTCCAAGGAAATACTGGATGAAATCACAGCAAAATGTTTTAAGGACATCAGAAGCCTTATATCATGTACAGCTAAAAACAGTTCTTAAAACAATGCATTAGTTACTTGGTTTGACAAAGATTGTTGCAGGCAAAATAAATTACACAAAAATAAGGGAAGCAAAATCTACTAGGAGTGAAAACTCACTCAAAGCCTTAAATAAGGCTAGAGAAGAATATAAACTCTTTCTAAGGAAAAAGCAAAGGTAGTTTCAACTCCAGCAATGGAGATGTATGCTTGATATCATATACAAAAATGATCAACAATCATTTTGGCTGTACGTAACGAGAGGAACAAATAACAGCAAATATACATTTATTACACTTGAACAATGGACTGAATATTATACTGGGTTTTTTAAGATCCAAGTATTGTAGAAATCACTTGCAACTGGGAAAACAAAATACATAGAACAAATTTTGAATCCTTAACCCTTAGTGAAGTATATTTTACAATTGCCACTTTAAAAAGGAAAAAAAGCCCCTAGTCCTGATCAAATCCCCTCAGAAGTTTACCTTATGGCCCCTTCTCTGTGGTCCAGTATTTTGGTACCATATTATAACCTGTGCATCCAGAAGCAGGAGATTCCAATAGCCTGGAAAGGTGCAATTATTGTTTCAGTTTTCAAGAAAGGTAACAAGAGCGACCCAAAGATGTATAGGCCCAACTCACTACTGGATGTAAATGGGAAAATATTTTCAAATGATATATTGGACAGATTAAAAGAGCAGCTTTCTTAACTAGATAATCTCTCAGAATATCAAGCAGGATTCCGGTCTGGTTATTCTACTGCTGACAATTGGTTTGTCCTACTGCACCTGGTAGAAAAGTATCTCATGTTGAGAAAACAGAAACTTTATGTGGCATCCATTGATTTCAGTGCCACCTTTGATAATGTGTCCTGCAAGTCTTTGGCAAATGATGGTCCAACTAGGAATCCAGCCAGAGCCAATTAGTATTATAAAATAACTATATAGTAACACCTGGGCCCAAGTAAGGCTAGGGATAAATGGACAGCTCTCTTCTAAGACAGCAACTAATAAAGGGGTCAGACAAGGTTACTAGTGTAATTCATGAGGTTCAGTACTAGGACTGGTCCTCTTCAATGTCTTTATAGCGATATTGCAGAGGACTGGAAGGAAAAGTATGCTCTTTGCAGATGACACAAAGATCTGCAACAGAGTTGATACACAAGGTGGGGTGGAAAGGATGAAATGGACTTGGCAAGGTTGGAGGAATGGTCAAATGTATGGCAGCTTAGATATAATGCTAAGAAGTGCAAGGTAATGCACCTGGGAAACAAAACCCAGGGAAGAGTACACAATGGGGGTGAGATACTAACAACAACAACAAAAATGGAAAGGGACCTGGGGTAGTCATATCAGATGACCTAAAGGTGAGAAAGCAGTGTAAGAGGGCAGTAAGGAGGGCTTGGGTATGCTGGGATGCATAGGAGAGGCATCACCAGTAGAAAACAGGAAGTTGTTATCCCTCTGTACAGACAGCTAGTGAGACCCCATCTGGCGATTGCATGCAGTTCTGAGACCCAACTCCACAAAGACATAAACAGGATGTAGGCAGTCCAGAAGAGGGAACTAAAGTGGTGCAGGGTCCGCACGGAAGACGATGAAGAAAGACTTAAGGAGCTTAATATGTATAGCCTTGAGGAAAGGAAGGAGAGGGGGACATGATAGAAACTTTCAAGTACCTCAAGGGAATCAACAAAGTCCAAGAGGGTAGCATCTTTCAGAAAAAGAGATGTGCAAGAACAAGGGGCACAATTTGAAGATGGGGGGCAGCTCAGAGGTAATGTAAGGAGGTATTTTTTCACAGAGAGGGTTGTGGATGCATGGAACGGCCTTTTGGAGGAGCTTGTGAAGTCAAAAACAGTGGTGGAATTCAAGCATGCATGGGACAGTCATAAGGCAATTCTAGGGGGTGGGGGCAGGAAGAAGTAGGCTGTTGGTTAACTAAAATCTGGAGCGTATCCATTAGGTAGGGAAATGGACAGACTGGGTGGGCCAAGCGGTCCTTATCTTCCATCAGAGTCTATGTTTCTATGTAAGGTTGTGTCATCGCACCTATATTGTTTTGTATTTACATAGATCACCGTTTGCTACAGCTTTTAAATTCTATGTCTGACTCCCCACTAGTGGGCCTTAGATCTTGCCCAGCATTAGCTTACGCTGATGATCTGGCCCTCTTTGCACTATCCAAGTACAGACTACAGAAGAAACTCAATATCTTAAATAAATATGCACAGGAATATAATCTGAAGATTAACGAAGATAAAAGTCAGGTTTAAATTTTTTGGCTCTAACAACATGAGCAAGGTATGGAAGGTGGGGAATAATAAATTGAAGACTGTGAAATCCTATGTATACCTTGGATTAACATTTTCAAATGATGGATCATGGTATAAGCATATTAAGTAAAAATTGGTAAAGCTCAAACAAACTGCAGGTGCCTTGATAAAATGTATTATACAATGGCAATAAAATTTCTTGTTCCCTGATTGGTCAGTGTGTGCCTTGGACAGTGATATTATTGAACAATAACATCACTGTATGAAGTCCAGGCACATAAGTGACCGTACAACAGTGACAGAAATCCCCCCTCCTCCCCATGCAAGCCACCGGGAAAGTGATAGTACCTTGAAGCGTCACAGCTCACTCATAATTGGGGCCGTTTTACCGCGCTTACACTACAGCCGATGCTCATTCCTTGACTGTGACGGCGCACATCTGTGTTTTACACAGGCATTACAAATTTTAAAAAAAAAAGAAAATAAAGCAACAACAGCCGCACTCTGCAGCTCAGGCTTTTTCACACACTCATAATTGGGGCCATTCATCGCATGCACACTACAGCTGATGCTCGCTCCTTGACTGTGACGGCGACATCTGTGTTTTCCACAGCATTACAAATTTAAAAAAACGAAAATAAAATAAATACAAAGCCGCATCTGCAATCGGTTTTTCACACACAGCAGAGCTGCATTCCCGAATGTGCTGGAGGCCCGCTGCATCTCGCCGATCAGCTCGGTGTCCACACTTTCTACTCAACAAAATAAATGCCCCTACTGTAAAATGCTTTATTTTCAACAGATTTTAAAAATATTAAAGCGGCAAGGTGACAAGCTGGAGCCACGATTTCCACTGTGACAACACAAGGGTGTGTGATAACAGAAAGAAACCTGTAGACAGGCAAACCGAAGGCAGCATGTGCTCACAGCACCATCTAGTGGGCAAACAGAAACTGTGGATTTTTTTAAAATATGTACTTCCACACATGAAAATGATCAAAAAGCCCCAAAAATATATATTTTTCTTTTTTCTTCTATCATAAAAATTATCCATTATAGCATTAGTATACAGCATCCAGGGATGTGTGTTATCATAATTACTGTTACTCCTAGGAAGACCTGCCTCGCCTCGGTTCAACCCACCCCAGGAGTGACATTATTACACACACACACACCCTGTCGTGCCTTATTGCTTAAATAACAAATATGGAGATGGTTCTGTTATGCCTTTATTGAAATTAACTGCAGCCAAGTATGTTGCACAATGTGAAATTTGGGGTCCTGGAAAAGTAAAAGCCCTGGACATTATTAAATAGGTTATATCGGACAGCCCTATGTGTTAAGAGTTCAACTCCAGCACCTTTGAAAAGAGCAGAACTAGGGATGGATAGTCTGGAAACGTTGCCTGTATGGCTTGTAAATTACTGGATTAGAATTACTAGGATGAGCCCAGCCAGGCTTCCTTATGAATGTAGAGAAAATAAATGGCATAATCTAGGTTGCAAACAATCTAAATGGCTCACAACAACTGATATTTTTTTACAGGAATGTGGCTTGTGATATTTGAAAGGTTATGTTACTAAAGGCATTGTGATTAGCATGATATATAAATCATACTGTACAAGGAAAACAACAAATTATAATAAGCAGAAAGATATTGAAATAATAGCTAACCTTAAAATGTAATCTTGGCTAGTACAGAATAATGTGCACATCTAGACATTATTTAAATGTTCTTACAGACATTAACTTAAGAAATCTATATACTAGATATAGAATGGAATAGTTCGAGAGCAATGTTTTAAAAGTAAGGTTTGGGAAAATTTTAGATCCAATGGCCAAGTTATGTAGCTGTTCTCATAAGGAGATTGAAGACCTAACTCGTAATGTTCTCCTGCCCTGGTATATAAAACCTAGAATTCATTGGTTATGTCCTATATGGACTGAAATAGGCACACAGGATGGACATATTCTACTTAATATTAATGTTTACTACTGAAGATGCACTTATTAGCCAAAGTTTGCGGGTTATCTGAAAGCTATTTCATTGATAATGACTGAAATATGATTAATGACTCAGTTCTATGTAATGAAATGTTATATGTATTTATGTATGTATCTACTTATCTATTTATTAAGATATAGAAACTGTGTACTTGAAATATGTGGGAAAATGTATGTATTTACTATGAGTGTATCACTTTATATGTTTGTAATGGTCTCTGACCCAACAAATAAAGCAAATTAACTAACTAAGCCTCCATGTTTTGGTGTTATGGTATCTTTTTTATTGTTTTGTACAGTGTT
Source organism: Neoceratodus forsteri (assembly GCA_016271365.2). NCBI lineage: Eukaryota > Metazoa > Chordata > Ceratodontiformes > Ceratodontidae > Neoceratodus > Neoceratodus forsteri. Next base: position 896,381,066 of record CM028130.1, on the reverse strand, counting down.
GGTCCTTGTTTTGTGAGGATAAGGGTGGTGGTGGGAAGGGGTTACTAGTAAACTGTCTACACCTAGTGTCTCCCCCCCGGCTGCCCCTGTCTTCCCGATTAGTCCCACTACGCTTTTAACCTGCTATTCAAAAGCCCTGAACAGTAGCAGAAGAGGTTGAGGAGCAACTGGGGAGTGAAAGGGCGAATAAATAAACCCTAATCCATTCTCTGTCTGGCTGTCCCATCACTGGATTGTGATTGCATCTCTGCCCAGATCTCCACTAGTTGTCAACCCTTGTCAATGATCCCCATCTCCCTCTTCATGCCTGTGCCATGTAACAGTAGATTGGTGCCAACTCCCCCAGTGCAACGTGCACTGCTGCCTGAATGACTGCATGCCTGTGATAAGTCACCAGCTCCATTCTGTACATTTAGGCTGGCCTTTGGCCGAGCCCCTCTGAGGCTTTAGCAGTTGCTCGGGAGTAGCAAGCAGTGTCCCCCACCCCGTGGCAGCCAGTGTGAACTAGAGCAGCCCTCACCTAAGCCCTCATCTCCATGGTCTCGGTCGACAGCCTCCCAAGTCCTGGTGTCGAATGGTCCACATGGGGTTCTGGGACTCGGGTTCTTATCGCCCATATTGCAAGGATCAGCAATGGACTTGAACACTGGAGGACACCTGGGAATGCTGAGGGAAAGACAGGATCCCAGGACAGGACTGGTGACAGGACTGGTGACCCTGCAACCCCAAGGGGCAACCCATTTCTCTGGACCAGCCCAATGCTAGAAATACTGGTAGGTTCCAGGGGTACAGGGCATGTGTAGATCCATGCTGGAAGGGTGCTTGGGGCATTTTCCTGCATGCCTGTTGGTGTGTTGTATATCTGGGTTGTCTGCTTGTAGTGTCGGTGGTGGTGTCTGAGGTTTGGTCTGGAGTCCAGTTCCTGATCTGATTGTAGCTAACTCTATGGCAGCCTCTGGGGGTATGCTTGGTCCAGTTCCCCAGGCCTGATTTCATGGCTTTGTGTGGATGTGGCAGTTTTCAACCATGGCCCCTGCCCCAGCCCCAGCAGATTGGGTGGTAGATGACTTGATGCTGCCTGGAGGACTGGAGATGCCCTCAGACCAGTCCCCGGTCCGATCCTCATGATACTGCATCCCCTGCTGCATGCTGACTGCAGTGACTTGGGTCCAGATTTATACCGAGGATTTGTAACGACTCATTCTTTCGGTGTCAGGCACTAGTCCAGGAGCTCTAGTACAAGATGTGCCTGTTTGCAGAGATCAGGCCCAGAGGTTAGGTCTCCGGTCAGGTGTGCATCTAGTGTTATTCGGTTGCTGGGTCCATAGGCTGAGTTTTATTAAAAGAAAAAGCTAAAAAATAGTACAATTTTGCACCCCAGTTTACAACACACTTGTAGTAATAGCAGGTGCAGGGAGCATGGGGTATATTCCTGGGTTAGGGCTCCGGTCAGGCCTTAACAGGAAAGGTGACCAAATGGGCAGTCGAATTCTGTCAGGAATTCAGGACAGAATCTGGGATAGAATTCTTCCAGCAGGGTTCTAAGTCCTGTTTCCAGACCCCCGGTGATTCTGGGTCTCCAGGTCTGTTACTGAAACTGGTAGCAACTCTGTATCCAAGGTGCAATCTTATGGTGTACTCCTGTGCTGTGCATTCACTAAGACTTATATAAGTGGAAGTAGCCCTGGGAAGTAGCATCCAGTGCCCAGATCCAACTACATAAAAATTGATATGTTAATGTTCAGGACACCAGTGTTTACTGATGTGCTGGCAGTGATGCTAAAATAATGTGCATTAATCTTCCCCCCACATGCTTGTTACTTATCTCATGTCCCACCTCATGTTTGACTACTTAAACTCTGGTAATGTATTCGGCTAAAGGAATCACTGGATGTCCCTCTTTATAACAGTTACGTTGTCTGGAGAAGATGCATATGTATGAAGTACTACGTACATATACATAAAGCTTATTAAAAAAAAAAGGCCAGGCAGGGTTCGCATCTCACTCCCACTGTTGCAGGCCCAGAGGGTTGCAACTTTTCCTGGAAGCATTACAAAGACGAGCTGCAGTGGGAAGGGAGTGCGGTAGGGAATAATACCTGCCAGTCCTGGCTGCTGGCATACCAGGCTGCACACTCGTCGTTTTTGTGTTGCAGGGCATGTAGCAGTCCTGGGGCTGCAACATGGGTCAAGTGTACAGAATGCCAGGCCAGTTCTGAAAGTTGGTGGCAAATGTTTTGAGCCCGATTAGTGTTCTGCAGAAAGCCATGTAAACATCTTAGTAATTAAAGTATGTCATAAAGGAGCTCCAGTGTCTTAAGCACTGTGTAAAACAAACAAAACAAAAAAAACACTCTTTCCTTCTGCTGCAGAATCCATAATCTGATTCCTCACTTTTATGCTACAAGGAAGGTGGGGGCCAATCTTTACCCTCACATTTGTACTTAAGAGGTGTGGATTTTAAGCCAGAAACAAGGAACAATGTCATTTGTAAAAAGTGCAGATGAGCATGGGTACCACTTTTATAGAGTGCCACCAGCAGGGGCTGAATAGGAGGGTACTTGAACTGTGTACTAGTCCTCTTTTGAACTGTACGGCAGACCAAATTTGTTCTGTATTTGTATTGCAGAAAAGGTTCACAGTATAAGACATCTAAATGTTATTTTTGGAATATATTTTCATGTACATGGACTTTTGAAGTGTCTATAGGACCATTTCAAGGGCATTGTGCTCAGGGACTTATCATTACAATTTATTTGCTTACAGTCCATGATCTTGGCACAGATAGCCATTTAACACAATTATTGTACACAACTGTATGTACTGCATTGATGCTTTATGAGGTTCACCTCCATATGATGTAACACAGGGTAATAGGTAACTCAATTCCTATGTATATGATTTCCTGTAATATACTTTCTATGTCTTGGAACCTTATTCATACATATTGATTGCACATTTTTGATATACCCAATAAATATAAAGTTTAAAAACAAAATGAACTGCACGGAAGTCTTATGCAATTCAGGATTCTCCAGTGTATTTATGGCACCCCTGCTGTTTTACACAAGTGGGGCATTTTGCCCCATATTCATTGTTGGTGGTGTTAGGAGAGAGTGCCGTCTGATGCATATTCTTTGGCTCTGCCTGGCCATACAATCCTTTCGGCATCTGTCAATTCTTCTCCACTTGTGCACAAGCTCTAGCAGTAACAGGGACACACCTGAAAATCAGGGATACTTCGGAGGTAAGGGAGTCAAAACTGTATCCTGGTATTTTTTCTTTCTTGGCAATGTAATCTTAGTAGCTACTCTAACTATATACAGTAGTAATGTAGGTACAGTAGCTACACTAACTATATATAATAGTAATATAGGTAGCTACCCTAACTATATAGAGTAGAACTTAATCCAGACATCCAGTCACAAGAGCCACAGTGCTGGAGCTAGCTGTCAGGAGGCAGCCGCTGATAAACAGACCTCCAAAGGAAAGACTGGAATGGCAATGCCCCTTAGAGCTGCCTGGCATGAGTATCAAAGTATCACTATCAAAACTTGTATTTGTTCAGCAAATTTTGTCTTTACAATCAAAACGTACTTACAAAACAATAATAATACAGTTAAAAAAAAATCACCATTCTTGAGGTTGCATAATAAAAGGGACCTTAATACATAAATTCAGATAAAAATTGGTAATAGAAACAAACAATTCCTCCTAGGATGCATTATCTAAATGTTTTCCTGTATTTTATTATTCTTTAAGGAATTTAGCTAGTATTGTTGGCATGTTTTGTGTCTATGGGATGAAGCAAAATACACAAGCCATTGTCAATATTGCTTGCATAGGGCAATAAAGAGTGGTCTAGATATAATTTCCTCCATTTTTTTTTATAAAGAGGACACTGGAATATCATATGCATCAGTGTCTCTACATGTCCCATATCACAGGGCATACATTATTTGGGCTATTTCTATCTGTCTTGCCCTGATTAAAATTGATCAGTAACTCCAGTCTTGCCCTAACTATTAATTTTGCTTGTTCTGGATGAATAGGTAACGTCAGATACCTTTCCAGGCCATAAAACTTCTTGTTCATTGAAACCATTGAGACCTCTTAAGTCTGGTTACTGCTTGAAGATCATCTTGTATAGCTTTGTTAAAGAAACCCTTTTAAATCCTGTTCCTATAAGTCGAGGAGATCATGATTCCCTTTACAGTAGAGCTGCCACAGAGATTGATAGTGAATTGTAGTTAGTGAGTCTATTAAATATCTTAGTCAAGGAGAGGGAGATCATCTCCTTCTAACCAATATTTTTCTTTCAATGCTCACCATGCAGGAGGATTCATCTTCCCATTTACTATTCTAAGCCAATACAATATTAGTCTTAGAGCTGCCAATGCTTTAATTAGTATTCTACCCAATTCTACGCATACGGCATAGTTTGGGATGGCTCTTGGTAAACCTAATAATGTTTTATAATATATATTATGAGGTCTTTCAATTGAATCTGTAAACTTAAACCCCCATACTTCTGCCCCATAAAGGCTGATAGGCGTCAGTTTCATTTTTGCCACTTTTAGTGCGGGTAATGTTGACCAGCCTCCATATGTCTGATTAAATTTTAGTAAAGTCCTTGCTGTGGCTTTTACTTTAGCTGCTTGCATGTTTATATAATGGGCACAGTTTCCCGTGTAATACAAGGTGTTGCCAAGGTATAAATTGTTTTTACTTGCTCAATTTTCTTATTATCAGTGTAGCATGAATACTTATCTTCTGTGCCTAGGACCATCATTTTTGTTTTGTCTAAATTTATTTTTAACTTTAGACTTGTACAAGTGTTTTCTAATTTATCCAATTTTCTTTTAATTCCAATTTTTGTTAAAGAAAAGAGCGCCACATCATCAGCATAAACCAGCAAGGAACATTGCTTATCTCTTCTTTTTGGAGAATGCATATTGATATCTGAACAGTTGAGATCTAACTGATTTATGTACAGATTAAATAAACAGGGTGCCAGCAGGCAGCTCTGTTTGACTCCTGTATTGGCTGTTAGATATCTGGCTAGACTCCACATGTTATTGTAGCATACAGTGGATTCATTATTTGTATATAACTGTATTATGGGTATAAGAACTGAGTGATTAATACCCATATCAATCAATATTTGCCACAGTAGTTGTCTGTCTAAAGAGTCAAATGCATTGTAAAAATCTATGAACACAATGAATAACTTAATCTTCCTAATCCAAAAATATTTTTCAATTAAATGCTGTATCACATTTATGTTGTCCACTGTAGAGCAATTTTTTTAAACCTGCTTGGAATTCTGATAATATATTTGTTTCATTAATCCAAACCAATAATCTGTTTAATATGATTCTGCCAAAATCTTGAGATCAAGTCCAAGAAGCTGATGGGTCATAGTTCATAGTATTCGCTGGGTCCACTTTCTTGTGTATTGGAATAATTATATTCCTAGTCCATGATGAAGGGATAAACCTGTTTTCAAACATTTCTTAAACAGGTTTGCTAGCAGTGAGACTCATATATTTAAATGTGCTTGATGTACGTGCACTCATCTGTATGCCGCCTGGGCCAGGTGCTTTTTTACCGCACTTAATATAGCATTTCAACTTCCTCTATTGATATATTCAGAGGAGGAACTGTAAGATCTAGATTTTTAATGTCTACCAGTTGTGGTTAGATTGTCCTCATTGTAAAACAGTTTCTTAAAATGGACTACCCAGGAATCTTCTGAATATATATCGGGAGTGACTGGGTAAAGTTACATTAACCTTTGGCCACCAGTCTTCCAAACTGTACAGAGTCACTATTATTATGTACATTCATCATTTTATCCCAGCATTTTTCCTGATGAATTTTTCTTTTTGTAATAAGAGGTTATATTGTTTTCTTTTACATTAGCTTCTCTACACTTTTTCGAGTTCTTATTCACCCATCTAACCAGCTTAGTTAGATCTTTTTGCTTGTCTACAGTTTTTGTTAAACAATGTATCTTGTGAAGGGAGTATGCATTTCCTATCAATATACATAATTTCTTTTATCTTCTCAAAATCTTCATTAGTTCTTCATATGCTGTTTGGGGAGGATGTCTTCATGATGTTTAGTAGGCTATTTTCATGTCTTGAGTATTCTACAGCCATCAATATTTTGTATTTCCTGAAATTGAGAGCTGTCTTGTTATTATTTAATTCAATTCTTGTTACATGGGTCTGGCTTTTTGCTTTAGCAGAGATGCCAAAATTATTCAGTGTTGCCATGAGAGGAGTGTGATCACTGTCTGGTCTCATAGGGATCTTCAGTTGTGATATTATTTAAAAACTATCAGGAGTTAAGATAATATAGCCTATGACATTTTTCCTATATGGGCCAAAATGTGTTGGATTCCCTTCCATATCCCCTTCTAGTCTCCCATTTGCCACTACCAGGTTTGTATCCAATAGAAATTGGATCAGTTGTCCTTCATTTGTACAGACTCCTGTGTCCATACATTTTTTTATGTGGTATATTTATTAAAGAAGGGATTTCACTAAATTCATTAATATTTTCATGGCATGCAGTCCTAGCATTAAAATCTCCTGTCAGCACAAAGAAGGCATTTCAATCAATCAATCAAAATCTTTATTTATCCAGGTGGGCACCATTGAGCAAGGTTCATTTGCAAGGTGGACTTGGTCATGAATACATCAAAGTACAATACAGAAGCAGGTATACAAAAAGCAATAATATACAAGGAAGAAAAAGTATATATAGTGTATACAGTACAGTACAAGGTTGAAGGCTGAGCTGAAAAGTGTATCTATGGTATTTTTCACTAATATCTTCCAGAATTCCTCCTTATACATCTGAGTTCTCTCGTGGAATATAAACCATGCCACTATCAATAAAACAGATCTAACTTTACTAGTACAAAAAGCATATTATCATTCTTAACAAAGATTTTGAGAAGCTTAATGTCTGGCTTAATTTTTATATAGATATGAAGTACCCCAGAGGTTCTTCCACATTTTTTATGTTTGCTTGCACGCATGCGCAAGAAACATTATCTGGCAGCTTAGGAGAGAAGTGGGTTGTGGAGGTGTGACTCTGTGGCAGCCAATGCCAGCACTGCATTTGTAGGCTTGGCACTGTTCATCCAATGCGGGCCCAGTATCCTGATGACACTGGTTCTGCAAAAGTGCCACCAACTTGAAACAATTTGGCCGCTGCAATGAGGGGGCCACCTTGTCATTGGCTGCCAGCCATTCTGCTGCAAATGAGGAGCAACCCATCATTCCAGGGCGGTGCCTTGCCTGGTGTAACATTTCTAGTTACATGGCAGTGGCTGTCGCTGCCTCAGAGTCCCTATAAAAGCCAATGGGGTACCCAATCCCCCTGTCGGCATGCCCTCTCCCCAGATCATTTGCTGAGGGGGGAGCCCACTCCCTGTCAGCATAATACATCCCCATACATTTTGTTTGCCGAGGGGGGGTGCCCAATCCCCTCTGGCATCATGTCTCCCCCTTAAAACACAAATCCTTACTTTGCTGACGGGGGGCCCCAATCCCTGCTGGCTTCAGTCTCCTCCCAAAAATTAGAGTGGCACGCTGGGAGCCCACCCAGCATGCCAAATCTACCTGCAAAAGGAAAACCTTCCATGATGGTTTCAATTTATTTTGAACCTGAAAAGTAGAAAACAGTCCTGCGTTGTGCCGGTGCTCTACCCCAGCCCGCCCATCCTCTGCATACCCACCTCCCCACACACACACCCTCTCTGCATATTTACCTCCATAGCCTGGCGCAATGATCTTTGGTGGACTGGGACACATCTGCACTCTTCAAAGCCGACCGCGAACTGAAGAAATGCCGGTAAGTTGTATAATGGCATAAATAGGGTTTTTCAACTTATGCGGATATCTCGTCCATGTTTTGGACTTTTGGCACCAAATTTTCAACATGAGGTTATTAGGACCCCTCCTCATGAGTTCAGTCACTGTCATGGCGTTATTCGGTCCCGAAAGGTGATTTCACAGTCACTGCGTGGAATCACCTTTCGGGACAGATTAATGAAATGACAGTGCCACTGTTCATGAGGTGGGCTCTCAAAAAGCCTATGTTGCAAATTTGGTGAAAATAAAATCCAAAAAATGACTGTTTTATGAGCGTGAGTTGCACAGTTTCCACGCACACTTGTAACTTCATGAATTTGTAATATTTTCACTCCAGATTTTCAACATTGGCATTTTTCCACACCTCCTTATGAACAGTACAGCTGTCATTTTTCACATCCTGGCCGAAATGTGTTTTTGCACTTCCTGCGCAGAATAGCGCGGTTGCTGTGAAAAATCAGTGTTCAGGACACAGTAAGAAAATCACAGTGACACTGTTCATGAGCAGATGTCCTAAAATGCCTATGTTGAAAATTTGGTGATGAAAGTCCATAAAATGACTGTGTTACGAGCATGCATTGTGCAGTTTCCACGCACCCACGTAACTTCGTGAATTTGTAATATTTTCACTCCAGATTTTCAACATTGGCATTCTTCCACACCTCCTTATGAATAGTACAACTGTCATTTTTCACATCCTGGCTGAAATGTGTTTTGCACTCCAGCACAGAATCGTATGGTCGCTGTGGGAAATCAGTGTTTGTAAAGATTAAGAAAATCACAGTGACACTGCTCATGAGCAGAGGTCCTAAAATGCCTGTGTTGAAAATTTGGTGACAAACGTCCATAATGACTGTGTTATGAGTGTGCGCTTGTGCAGTTTCCAATGACCCCTCATAACTTCTCAAGAAATTTGTAATATGTTCACTCCAGTTGTTCAACACTGGCATTTTTTCAGACCTCCTTATGAACAGTACAGCTGCCATTTTCACATCCTGACCAAATGTGTTTTCGCACTTCGGCACACAATAGTGCAGTCGCTGTGGAAGTCAGTGTTCGGGACAGATTAAAAATCACAGTGACACTGTTCATGAGCAGAAGTGCTAAAATGCTTATGTTGAAAATTTTGTGACAAAAGTCCATAAAATGACTGTGTTACAAGCGTACTTCAGAGTTTTCATGCACCCTCGTAATTTCACACATTTCTAATATTTTCACTCCAGATTTTCAACATTGCCATTTCTACACACCTCCTTATGAACAGTGGCTGTCATATATTTCATATCCTGTCCGAAATATGTGTTTACACAACTGGCACAGAATAGCTGCCATTGTGGGAAATCAGTGTTCAGGACAGATTAAGAAAATCATAGTGACAGTGTTCATGAGTACAGGTCACAAAATGCTTATGTTGAAAATTTAGTGAACTAATTCCACTAAATGACTGTGTTACGCGCATGTGTTGCACAGTTTCCACATATGCTCAGAAGTTCGAGCATTTTTAATATTTTCACTACAGATTTTCAACATTGCCATCTCTTCACACCTCCCTATGAATGGTACAGCTGTCATTCTTCACATCCTGCCCGATCTGTTTTCGTACATCTGGCACAGAATGGCACGGTCGCTGTGTAAACTCAAAGTTCGGGACACATTAACAAAATCACAGTGCCACCATTCATGAGAAGAGGTCCCAAATGCTTTCATGAGGTGGGGGTCACAAAAAGGCCATGTTGAAAATCTGTAGTGCAAATACGAACAAATGCCCAGGGTGTTAGGGTTTCTAACCATAATGTCCCACCCTGTACAGACTGACAGGCATCAGGGGTGTGCCTTTGGATTGCCGACTGTAATGCTCATGCCATTCCACCCCCACTCTGCAGCCAGTGACAGGCCATGAGGTGCACCTTGGACTCTTTGGCCCCAGAGTTCACCCCATTCTCCTATACTGCACCCATTTCAGCATATGTCCTAATGGAATGTGGTGACTGTAAAGCCGAACACCCCAAGGCACACCTCAACACGTGTCGGTGTCTGCAGGATAGGGTGATGTGAAATGGCATGAACATTATGGGTGATGACCCAAACGCATACCCCGATGCCTGTCCATCTCTGCAGGGTGGAGGAGGGGTAGGTGTGAAGTTCAATATTTCACTGCCATTCCTATTATGAATCTGTCTAACTCCTGCATTTCCAATGCTAATATCAGCAAGCAAACATTCGGCATTGACATATGCTTGTTTCTTTTAACTGCAGGTACACTTACTGATTGATAACCATTTAACTGTATATCCTCAGTGGCCCATGTTTCCTGTAAACAAATAAGCTCACATGATTTTATCATGGTCATACATTCACACTGCAGGTCATCAGGGTGCCAGCATTAGAGCACCGAGTCACTGATGCTCCGAATGATGGGTTTGCCACCCCTGCTCGAGGTTCACCCCAGAATTAATATATATATATTTTTATATATAGTCAGGGGTTGGGGAGCACAGCCCTGCCCACCCTACAAAAAGAGGGGTCAGCGATTAAGATGTTTGGCACCATAGTGACTCGGTGTCCTAACGCTGGCACCACACAAGGGTGGAACCATACATTCATCATTGTTTCATTTATTTATTAATCTTGCTGTATTCCATAAAATTAGGGAAATATTGGCTTTCTCAGTAGGCTCTGTTGTGAGACTTAATATAGATTCATTAACGCAAAAATTCTACTTTGAAGACTTGGAGGCTTCTACAGAATCACCTTCATCTCTACACTGAAATGAGTATACACTGTCCTTGTCAATAAAATATGTTCCCATTTTCTCTAAATCATGTGCTTTTTCCATGACTGTGTTTACCTGCTCATTTCCCATTAGATGTACATTAATTTGTTTTTGCCCAGTTTCCTCCTGTACTCTGTTTACTGAGATCATAGATCCAGCTTCATTAGGAATGTTTAACATATTATGGAGGAGAAGGCAAATAACTGCCTTTAACTTTCTAATATTTTCAGCTTAAGATAGTCAATGCCAGCCAGCCTGATGGCACTGAGGGTTGAGGCGCTGGACGCCACACCTCGTCCACACCGGCGACCTGGGTTTGGGATTGAGACCAGGTCGGCAGGGGGGAGAGAGAAAGGACTGAATGTCCGGAGGACTACTCTCCTCTCTTGGGGAGGGATCCAGGGTGGCCCGGCCCCATAGTGGCCCCCGGTGGAGACCGGAGACACACTGCAAATGCCAGGGCTCATAAGCAGGAGAAGACGTCAGGTGGCTGCCTTCCGGACTTAGGTGGGGAACATCCACATCACAGGCAGGGCGGCATTGCACATCCTACGTCTAGGGGACTACACTAAAAACACCCCGGCACACTGAAGAGGCGACGAGAGCCCCAGGGACATCCCTCACATCCCCAACACCGGAAGCCCACACAGAGGACCCATGGCTGACCTCCGGAGAGAGATGGACCCTCTAATCCCAGAAAGACGCCGCCAAGGTAGGACTGATGGGCCCTGCCCCGGGGGGTGATCCAGGGTGCTAGGAAGTCTCTCAACAGAGGGAGAAATCGGTGGTGGTGTGTCACGGTGGGGAGTAAAAGGGGCTGAGTGTCAAGTGGGCACCTCCGAGAGATGCCTCAGTGGGTTGGAGCAATAAATATTGTTTGGAGGGGAAAAAAAATATATTCAATACCAAAAAACTGATATAATTTTCTCTGTCTCTTTTGTTGGTAACTTTCTGAAATTCCATTTAAGAGCCACGATAGTACTTTTAACCTCCTCCAATATTTCCATTTTCTCAGTACTACTGTTACCTGGTTCGAACAATAATATATTCCATTTAATTGGTGTAGAAATCTCAATTCCTAGATTTTCCCCCATATGCATTTTGGCCTATTTTTCTGGCTCTTCCATAGTCCTCATACTGAACATAGACTGATTGTACAGGTTCAGAATGAACTCTGAATATTCCCAGTATTTCTTCTTCTGCCTCTTTCAGCCCCAATTCTTCCTTAAACAAATAGCTGATGAAATCATATAAGATTCTTCATTTTCTTTATTTCTGACTTGTACTCCTAGTATTCTTATTACGGTTTCCTCCCCCTTGAGAATAAGTGGGCTTCCGTTTTTTGGGTACCCCTCTTTTTCTACTTTTATTACTATCTTGTGTTATTTCTATTTCCTCTATGGAATTTTGTTCATTTTTCCTGACACCTGGGATCATTCCTTGTTTTTCTCATTGTCTTTTGATGTTTATAACTTTCAGTGTCCTTCCTTTTTTTCTTTCTCTTTAGGGGTTTTCTTTTGATCTTTATTTTCTCTTCTGGTTGTGCTGACTCCTTCTTGAACATTTCTCTCATTTATACATTTTGTTTTCTTTGTAGGTGAACTTCTGCTTCCCCTGTTCCCTGCATCTCTATCTTTAATCTATCTTTTCCCTGTACCTCCTCCTTTTCTTTTATTGTTGTTCCCTTTGTTATTTTTCATAACTTCATTTTGTTTAGGTTGTGTATTAGTTATTTTTATTTTTTTATCTCTTGCTTGTTTTTCTATTTTTGTTATTTGGTCCTCTAGTATATGTATGCTTGAAAAATCTGGATGTAATTTATCAAGGGCACTATCAATCTATTTTTGTTCAATCACTGTGGAGAATTCAGGTGAAAACTCTTCTTTAGAACAATTAAAACATCCGCTAGCCCGGCACCATTTATAGCCACATCTTCTCTTAATGTTTCAATGTCACTTCTGATTATGACTAATTGTTCCATGATCATCAGGGATGTGGCATATTGATTTTTCATTACTCTAATTATATCTGGGCTGAGATAGGTGGGAAATAGGTTAGAGATTCATTAAACATTGGGGTTCCTCCATCTTACTTAGACTTATTGGGCTGGATATTCAAACTGCGCCATTCTGGCACAAACCCATGCGCTGCTCAAAAAGTTGCGCGGGGTGTGGCGGGCGATATTCAATGGAGTTGCTATTGAGCAACTCCTTGAATATCACCCCGCCACGCCACTGTGCATGACGCAGTCGAACTGCGCCACCGCAGTGGGTCAGAGGAGTATTCAAGATGCGGGTGGCACAAGTTCCATTGCGCCATGCGCAAATTTCCAATATTCAAAAGGTGACATGCAAATGGGGCCATAAGTTATGCAAGGCGGGGGGGCCATTTGCATCTACTTACGGCCCCATTTGCATGCCATTAACATGCAGGTGCGCCGATCCCCGACAACTTGTGCCTGGCGCCTGCCAGGCAGCAGCCATCGGGGACTGACACCCCCTGCAGCCCGATCGCGGGCATGAAGTAAATCCCTCACTGGCCCAATCGCAGGCATAACAGTATTAAACCCCCACTGGCCGATCACGGGCAAAACAGAACTGAACCCCCACTGGCTGATCGTGGGCAAAACAGAACAGCCCCCAACTGGCCCGATCGCGGGCAAACAGAACTGAAACCCCGACTGGCTCGATGCGTGAGCAAAACAGAACTGATCACGGGCATTGAAAGTCGGCCCCTCCAAGGTCCAATTTCTGGTGATCCAGTGCGGGCCCCACCCCACCCACCCATGGAGCCCACCACGCCACCCCCGCCAGTCGACGGGCGGCAGCACCTCACCCGCCCGCGCCGCCCCTGCCGCCATCGACTGACTGAGCACTGTAGACAGGCTGTTTATTGTTCAGAGCAAGAGCTACTGGGCGTGCAGCATATCAGAGCAGTGCAGTCCAGATATGTGAATTATTCACATATCTGGACTGCTTAGCGAGGCTGCACCCTACTGGCTCTTGCCTGAACCACTGGGCGGCAGCCCTACCGCAGCAGTCAGTCAGCGAGGGCGGGCGTAGGTGCTGTCACTGCCGCCGCTGACGGGGAGCGGGTGGTGGGGCTGAGTGGGTGGGTGGGGCAACCTAGATCACCAGGAAATTGACCTTGGGGTTGACTTAATGCCCGCTGACACATTTCTATGGTCCACTGGAACCACCAGGATATTGGTCTTTGGGGGTTGAACTTCGTTTCGTCTTTTCGCCATTGGGCTAGGGGTTATTTCTGTTATGCCCACCGATTGGGCCAGTCGGGGGGTTCAGTTCTGTTTTGCCCGCAATTGGGCCAGTTGGGGGTTCAGTTTGTTTTGCCCATGATCGGGCCAGTCGGGGGTTTCAGTTCTGTTTTGCCCATGATCAGGCCAGTCGGGGGTTCAGTTCTGTTTTGCCCGTGATCGGGCCAGTCGGGTGGGGTTCAGTTCTGTTTTGCCCACGATCGGGCCAGTCGGGGGTTCAGTTCTGTTTTGCCCCGCGATTGGGCCAGTCAGGGGGTTCAGTTCTGTTTTGCCTGCGATCGGGCCAGTGGGGGTTTCAGTTCTGTTTTGCCCACGATCGGGCCAGTCTGGGGGTTTAATACTGTTATGCCCGCAATCGGGCTAGTGAGGTGTGTTCTGCCTGAGATCGGACTCACGGGGGTTACTATTATGCCCGCGATCAGGCTGCGGGGCATAGGGAACAAGTGGAGGGCCACCCGGCAGGTGGCAGCTGCCGGTTGTGCCCTGCTATGTGGCAGCTCACCTGTGAGTGGCCTCGACTTGATCCTTTTTTTTTTCTCAGAGTTGTGCAGGTAGTAGAGGGGTTGCTTCTGCACAACTCTCTGCACAGCCCCACTGAATATCGGGCTGTGCAGTTTATGCATTGTCTCCTCCCCTCAGGTTGAGCATGCCTCATTAGCATTGCGCTGTTGCTCAGCATGACTTGGGGGCGCAACTGCCTCCTGCTGAATATCGCAGAATGGTGCAATTTCGGACTTGCGCAGGCGCAACCCTATTGCGCATGGCGCAACCCTTTTGAATATCCAGCCCACTATCTGTATAATGTCCTCTATAATAGTATCATTTCTATCATGCAAGCTTAGAGTGTCATCATACTTCTTATCATTTTTATTTTGTTTTTGTTTAGTATCCAGATCTTTAAGACCTTATATTGTAGTTTGACGTTTTTCAATCACCTCTGTGAGGTTTTCCATGCCTCCTATATCGTTGTCATTATTTAATTCCCTTGTAGTTTTGTTTACCAGGAAAACTATTTTCGAAAATCCCATATGATGGTGGTTACAAAAAACCTGGAGATGTTTAATTTTCTATTATTTGTAACTGCTCATAGCTTCTATCTTCATTACATTGTTTTGATCTATCCTTGCTGAGATCATGTAGGCTAAGTGGTAACCATAGTAAAGACTCACATTCAGCATTTTTTTCCATTCAGTCCCTTTTTCACTTACCCTGCTTTTCACCTTGTTCGATAGTTTTAATCCATTATTTTGCAGCAAGGGTGGCTGTTGCTGAGACATTATTATAATCTTTACTTTCATTCTCTTTATGAGGAAACTAGTAATCTTAGATTGATTTTTCTACTATATATATGTATATATATAATTATAATTATTATTATTTTTCCCAGCCTTAGTTTCCAATTTTTTTCTTTTCCTGCTGTGGGGAGTCTTTAATTTCATTTTCCCATTCATTAAGATCTTGTTTACTTATGTGACTTCTTGTATTTACCATCTTCAGTTTGAGCTAATATGATAATACTGTATATATTTGACTTTGTTAATGTTCACCACTCTTTCCCACAATCTACAATCCTCACTGGAAAAGTGCTGTTAGTAACTCTCTTAGCTCCAGTATATGGGATTTCTCCCCTTAATTCAGAAGTTCTGTCTCTCTTCTGTACACAGGGGTATCAAGCACTAGCCTCTCTTTAACTTTCTAAAACTTTATAAAATTCTCTAGATAATTATTTTTATTTATTCCTTCTAATTATGTTAAATTTCAATACATTAATCAGCTACCCATTCAGCTACACCTTCAGTGTCTAAAAGTGTAAATAGTGCAAATAAAGCCAATGATTCGCTTAAAACGACTGATCTAGTCACTCTAAAATTTACAAATCAATAATGATATATAATACAAGTATGTTTTTTTATGGTTACCTAAATTAGTACATTGGTATACTTGTTAAAACTCTCTGGAACAAAAATTACAATAGTGTAAATGCAGTTTTCTTATAGCTTTTTGACCTTAGGACTTGTCAATCAATTAAATGTATAGTCAGCCATGACATCTCATCTACAATGTCTTGTTGACGCGACATTCCCCTGACACCATTATGTCAACTGCAATTGCGGTCGGCATGGTGCCATGGAGAACAAAGTTATTTTTTTGAAGGGGGCTGTGCCCCCGCATCCCCCCCCATTTACTATTATCAACTCCAAGACGGAGCTGATTCGGGGATGGGGTGCAGGTCCTTGGGAAAGGGTACCGGGGTCCTGAGCGGACTTTACAACGATGTGTCGATGCTGTCGGCATCGACCACATCGCTGTAAAGTTGTTGCTGTAGAGACGGCATACCTAGTCAGTTGATAGTGAAATAGGAAGTTCCTGTACTTGCGTGTTCACTCGTAATCCGTGTTTTTTTTTTAATAGCAGCAACAACACTTTCCCATTTTCCGCACACCAGTTCTGATTCAATTAGTAATTCTTGCATCCCTATTGTTCCTTATTCCTCTTCTGGAACGTCTAATGAAGATTCCTTCCAGTTTTCTTTTAATAGTCACTACAAGCCAGGGTTCCAGTCTTTGCTTTGATTGTGGTGACTGTAGCAAATACTGGATGTACAAGTTATTTTCTTTATCCATTCGGTGCTCCGCCAACCGCTGCCAGCAACAGTTCTCCAAGCCCACAATCCCTTTGTACCTTGCCAAAATAATTAAGAAGAAAATAAGAATTAGAAGGGGAATTATCTTTCTTGCAGTTATTCTTTTTTCTTGATACTACCTCACTTTAACCATTGGTCCACTACTAAACAGTACCTACGAGCTACAAGCTAAAGAACAATGGCTAGATAACATACGATATATAAATATCCTACCCTATCTTCCATATGTGAGGTCTGAGAAAATTCTTATTTTCTATTCTGATCTCCAAAGTGTACTCCTCAGTTTTTAAAACTGGCTCTAGTCCTTTGCTTTCTCTGGTTTGTTGAGATTATACTTTATCTTGTTAAGCTTATATTTTGCCTAGCATGAGGGTATGAAACACCGCACCATCTTTTGGATGGCAAAAAATACCGGAAACTCTGCTTGCAGCGAGCATAGTGAGCACCGATAACTAGAGCTGTGTTTGTAAAATAAATGTCAACTTCTAAAATGTGTCTTTATATGAATGAAGTGATAGCATGTTCAGCACATTGCAGAACTAATGTGCAAAAAATATTTTTGAAACAGTTAAAAGCCGCAATTGTGCTTGGACTGCTGGTGTAAGGACTGTACTGTTACTGGACTGACAGATGCCACAGCATGTACAATTAAATACAGCACTTTCTCCCCTTTTCCATCCATTTCAGGTCATTTATGACCATCATTAGCTACTGTAGTATAATTTATCGCCAAAAGCCTTCTGCAAGTAGACGTGACTTTTAAAAGGCAGCAGTTTGCTAATATGTTGTTCTGGCCTCTAGTGTTGGAGAACACTTTTCAGGCAAAATTAAGGTAGACAAGCAAAGATGACAATGTAGAGAGTCTGCTAAAAGAGACTGTAAAATATAGAGTATATTATTTCTAACCTCCCTCTCATGGCCTTCACTCCCTGCCTCAGTGCTGAGGTCCTATGCCTCCCCACATCCCATGTATCAGGCTCCCACACACACAGCCCCAGCCCTGGCTGCATGCAATCCACCACATGTACACAGACATGGCCTCTAACCCTAGCTGCATGCAGTACACACACACTGCCCCAGCCCTAGCTGTATGCAGTACACACACACTGCCCCCAGCCCTGGCTGCATGCAATCCACCACATGTACACAGATATGGCCCCAAGCCCTAGCTGCATGCAGTACACACACACACACACACACACACACACACACACACACACACACACCACCCCCAGCCCTGGCTGCATGCAATCCCGCCTCACACACACACATGGTCTCCAGCCCTGGCTGCATGCAATCCCCCCACACAAACACAGCCCACATCCCTGGCTGCATGCAATCCCCATACACATGGCCCCAGCCCTGGCTGCATGCACCCCTCCACACACACGGCCCCCAGCCCTGACTGCATGCAATCCCCCACACACAAGGCCCCAGCCTTGATGCATGCAATCTCCCCACACACACTGCCCCCTAGCCCTGGCTGCATGCAGTCCCCCCATATACACACAGCCCCAGCCCCGCTGCATGCAATCCCCCAGACACACACGGCCCCCAGCCCTGGCTGCATGCAATCCACACACACACTGCCCCAAGACCTGGCTGCATGCAATCCCCCAGCACACACACATACATGGCCCCAGCCCTAGCTGCATGCAATCCCCCTCATACACATATACAGTGGCCTTGACCCCCACTCCCATGCCATGGCCTCTGTGTTACGTGTTCCCCAGGCAGTAGGCTTGTGGGGTGGGGTTTGGGAGAATGAGGACATGGCTACTGGGGCTAAGAAGCTCCGACAGCTGCCCCCCAACCCTCACTGCAGTCGGCAGCCATTTTCATTCCACTGGAGTGCATTGACTGCTGTTGGTCATCCACAGAGGCAGCAGCAGGATTCTGGTCAGTCCTTCACCCCTCAGCATCTGGTTGGCGGGACCCAGCAGCTGCAGATTCCATTGGTACGTGACAGAACAAAGTGTGGACACTGATTTTATTTATTGCTTTAAAGTTTATTTCCTCTTCAGTGCTGAGCAGTAGCTGCTGTGGCTCAGCCAGTCTTCTGGCGCAGGGACCCGAGTTGTCTCCCCGATCCAGGTCACCTGCATGGTAGGGTGTTGTGCTACTGCTGGGCTGTGGGGGCAGCCCCCCATCAGGCACTTTTGACGAGTATCGTCACTGAAACCCTCCTCAACAGCAGATTCTGTACAGTTGGGTCAGATGTCAGCAGGGATCAATAGTTGGTGGGTGTACCCATGTTGGCAGCAGGAGGAGCATCGGGTCGGCGGCACCAGCACTAAGCATGGTGGCACTGATTTTTTTTTATCATTTCGTTCCTGGCAACAGACAGCAAGCAGAGCAATGACCTGGCAATAGTGATGATAGGCAGACCTAGCATCAATGGTTTGGAGCCAGCTGCAGTTGGTCAAGCCCCTGTAGAGCAACTTGTGATGGCTCCTCCTCCCTCTGCCTTCACATTTTGAATAACCCAGTTGGGGCAGTGAGTCTGCAGCAGCATCAGTGACCACCATTTCCAACTGAATTGTTCTTTCTCCTATTTTTACTGAAATTGGTTAGTACCTGATGGTGCAGTGGGCAGCGGTTCTGGAAGAATGGACAGAGCAAGATTGCAGGTTTTTCTGTATGCCTAGAGTGGGTGGGACATAGATGCAGACATTCTAGTGCTATGTTCAAGTTCAAGTTTATTGCAGGAAAGACTCCATTGAGCAAGCTCATTCACAAGGAGGTCCTGAGGCACATACATACAGTTCGCAATTACATAGACAGGAGATATAAAATGTAGAACAACAGAGAAAAAATATAATACAAGAGGTATACACAATAGAAGTCCTTATGCTATATATGCAGTACATTCCAGCTTTAACCTTGCCCTAAATTATGCAACACATTTCAGCTCAATAAGTAGAGGGCCAGTTGGTACCTAGGAAGTTGACTTGGCGTTGGGGGCCTAGTAGCACCTACATATGTCTTTTAATTTAGAGATAGCTAGTGTTTTGTAGGAGTTAATTGATACGATGCTGGTTAACTTTATCATGGCTTGTAGTTGGTTCCAAATGTTTGGGAGGGCGTATGAGACAGCTCTTTGGGCAGCTGTGGTATGTGTCCTGGGAACATCTAGTAGGATAAGGTCAGATATCCTTAGGGAGTAGGCGCTATGCGAGATGTGTATGAGAGATGTTAAATAGACAGGCAGTTTGTGGAGTAGTAATTTGAGGGTCCAAATGCCAGCATGCAGGAGGCGTCTGGTGGCAAGAGAGGTCCACCCAACTGCTGCATAAAGATCACAGTGGTGGGTCCTGTACGCAGAGTTAGTAATGAAGCGAAGAGCACGGTGATACAGTACATCCAGTTTAGATAGGCTCAAGGTTGGGGAGGAGATAAAGATAATGTCTCCGTAGTCAAGCAAGGGAAGGAATGTTGCTTGGACAAGTCTTTTGCGGGTCGCGAAAGAAAAGAGGGTCCTATTTCTAAAGAAGAAACCCAAGCGTGCTTTAAGCCTCTTTGATAGATCCTCGATGTGGTCATGGAAGAGCGCTTGTTGTCTATCCACATACCTAGATATTTAATTTAGGTACGACTTCAATCGTTCACCTAGAGTAACTATGAAGTTTTTTAGGTGGGTAGGTACGGCACCAGACAAGGCAAGTCTCGAGAAAATCATTGTCTTGGTTTTTTTGACATTTAAGAGGAGCTTGGCATTGATAAGGTTGCCTTCTAACTGGATAAAGTCAGCTTGGGTGCTTCCTGACTTCAGTTAAGGACTGAGCCTGATGCGTACAAAACCGTGTCGATCCACAAAGAAATGTATGCTAGAGTTCTTATGTGGGAGTCAAGGTTATTGATGTACAGGAAAAAGGATTGGTCCTAGGATGGAGCCTTGAGGACTCCTCTGGCAATTGGAAGGGGCAGATAGTAGGCCATCAGCTTTTGACTTTCTGTATCCTTCCTGTGAGATAATTGTTAAACCACTGTAAGGTAAGTGGAGTGGCACCTACGTAGGCAAGACAGGTGATTAGGAGGTGATGGTGTACAGTGTCGAAGGCCTTACTGAGGTCTAGAAAGACTGCACCAGTAACCTCCTTGGTGTCCATAGCATGGATCCAGTCATTAGAGACTTTAGCCAAGGCTGAGATGGTACTGTGTGTTGCTATTCCTTTAGCTCCATATGAGAAATGGAGGAGCTGTGGTGTAACTTTAACCTATGATGCCATTTTATATTACAGTACCATAACCTTTAGACCACACTGCCTTCCCAAATTGTCCTCAGAAAACAGCCTGGTGACAATTTTTTTCTCTTTTTTTATGCATTCTTTTTGGCCCTCAGTCGATAGCTGGGGGGGCCCCCATATTGTCTTGATCCCAGTACTCATCGGGATCCGGGTATCATGGGGCTCATGCCAAGGTTTTTTTTTCTGGTTGATCCTGCCATCCCTCTCACCAGATATTCTGTAACAACCACCTTTTGGGGCACATCCCAGTACCACCCTCGGCTGACAACAGAACATGGTATCAGCCACAGAAGAGTGTATTGGAGGTGCCCTGGCCTGCTGGTGTAGCAGCAAGGCGTCCG
The DNA here is from genome assembly GCA_016271365.2 of Neoceratodus forsteri. Lineage (NCBI taxonomy): Eukaryota > Metazoa > Chordata > Ceratodontiformes > Ceratodontidae > Neoceratodus > Neoceratodus forsteri. The sequence goes on along the minus strand of CM028130.1, from coordinate 896,359,898 downwards.
CTTGTGGCACTGGCATCCTGGGTTTGGGGATGGACTTGGAGTCAGAGGGCTGGTCGGGAAGAAGGATTGAGCGTCCTGGGACTGCTTTCTTCTCTGGGGAGGGGTTTGAGTTTCGGCACATTGTGGAAACTCTAGCGGAGGCTAGGGGCACTGCTGCTACTGGCGCCATATGTCAGGGGTGGGGCAGATGCTGGTAGTCACTACATGCCTGCCCCTGGATCCCAGCAGAAAAGAAAATGCTGGCCCCACTGCCATTCTGCTGTCTACCCATGTCCGCGGGGGGTCCCACTCCCGTGGACCCAACCCGGGGGGGGGGGGCAAGTCAGTTCTCACCTACCCCAGTGTCCATTGGGAGGGGGTGCCCACCTCACGGGAATAAGCCTGAGGCATGAGGGAGCATCGAGCAGAGCTGGGTTGAGCTTCTGGGGGGGTCCTGGCAAAAAAAAAAAAGAGTATATTCGAGCTATTAATAACACTAGTTATTAATAGCTCCACTCCGTGAGTGACTGATTTCAGAGACATGCCTTGGGTAACTATAGACTGCGTAGTCTATAATTACCCTTGGCATGACAAGCCAATTAGGAATTCATAAACCTGAGCTTTTTATAGCTAGTACTATTAGTAGTTACAGTGCAGTCTCCCGCGGATAATTCCCAGCTCTGATGTCAGCCATGGGAGGTTCTAGGATGCACATCTAGAGGCACTTGTTTCAAAAATGTCAGATGAAAGAGATGGCAGGATCAACCAGGTAAACCTAAACAGCACAAATAGCAAATAAAGTGTCAGCTGTGCATGTGGCATAGTGCAGCGTCAGCAGTGCACGTGGCACAGTGTTGTGTCAGTAACGACAGTGCCCATGGCAATGTATAGTGATGAGAGTGCATGTGGCATTGTGTGGTGTTGACAGTTCATGGGGCACTACACAGTGACAGCAGCACATGTGGCAATGCATAGTGATGATGGAGTTAACGGTGCATGTGGCACTGCATGGTGCACTGCACAGTGACAGCAGAGCACATGGCACTGCACAGTGAAGGCACAGCATGTGGTAACATATAGTGACAGCAGTGCACGTGGCAACGCAGAGTGATGGCAGTGCATGTGGCACTGTGTGGTGTTAGTGCATGCAGCAGTGCACAGTGATGGCAGTGTGCGTGGCACTGTGTGGTGTTGCCAGTGGACATGGCACAGCATGGTGGTAGCACAGTGCATGGTACAGCTGAGTGACAGCATTTCAAATGGCAACATATAGTGATCGCAGTGTATGTGGCACTGTACAGTTACATAGAAACATAAATTTTGACGGCAGATAAGGACCACTTGGCCCATCCAGTCTGCCCATTTCCCTACCTATTGGATAAGCTGCAGATTCTAGTTAACCAACAGACTACTTCCTGCAACCCCCCACTACAATTGCCTTATGTCTGTCCCATGCAAATTTGAATTCCCCCACTGTTTTAGACCCCACAACCTCTCCAGGAAGGCAGTTCCATGTGTCCATCACTCTCTCCGTGAAAAAGAATTTCCTCACATTACCCCTGAGCTGTCCCCTCTAACTTTAAATTGTGCCCCTTGTTCTTACATCTCTTTTCTGAAAGATGCTACCCTCCTGGACTTTGTTGATTCCCTTGAGGTACTTAAAAGTTTCTATCATGTCCCCCGTCCCTCCTTTCATCAAGGGTATACATATTGAGCTCTCTCAGTCTCTCTTCATATGGTTTCTGATGTAGACCCTGCACCATTTTAGTTGCCCTCCTCTGACTGCTTCCATCCTGTCTATGTACTTGCATAGATGAGGTCTCCAAAACTGCACGCAGTACTCCAGATGGGGTCTCACCAACTGTCTGTATAGAGGGATAACCACTTCCCTTTTTCTACCTGTAATGCCCCTCCCTATGCATCCCAGTATCCCCCTGGCTCTCCTTACTGACTTCTCACATTGCTTACCCACCTTTAGGTCATCTGATATGACTACACCCAGATCCTTTTCCATTATTGTTGTCGTTACTACCTCCCCTGCTGGAATACACATGGCAACACACAGTGATGGCACTGCACATGGCAGCCCATAGTGATGATCCTGTACATGGCATTTTGGTGTGTTTTTTTGTTTGTTTTGTTTTTTAACTATTTTTCCCTTCCATCACCACTGGCTGGGGCACCTTCAGTCGACCTACCTGTTCCCCTCCTACCTGAAATCCTTCCAGCTGTGCCCTTGGTCCTTGGCACACCCGCGACACACTCATGGAGCAATCCCTCCAGAATCCACCCTCCTGGAGTGGGACCACCTTCTGCTCCTTAGTGCTTTCTTCCAGCGCTTCCATGGGTGGAGAAGATGCCAAGACCAGGTCCACAGTGGGCAGGTTTCGGTGCTGGAGGTGGGGGCATGCGATGTCTACCCCCCAGCCAATGGGTGTTTTCCCTGTTCTGTGAGAGCTCCCCCCAGGAGCCTGGACATGCGATGATGTCCAGTGTGGCCAGGCTCGCTCCTGTATCCTGCCCGCAGATGTCTGCCAAGGTTCCTCCACTGCGTCAGCGTGATCCTGGACTGCAGCACTGCCAACCTCTGCTGGGAGTCGCTTGTGCCAGGGAGTCATCCACCCACCCTCCTCAGGAAAGGAAAGCAGTCCTCCAGATGCTCAATCCTCTCCTTACCCACTGACCCAAGCTTGCTCCCAAACCTGGGTCACCAGAGTGGCACAAGGTGTGGCATCCAGCGCCTCAACCCTCAGCACCACCAGGCCCCTGCACTTTGGTGTTGACAGTGCATGTGGGGTTGCATGGTGCACTGCACAATGACATCAGTGTTCGTGGGCAGTGCATAGTAATGACAGTGCACATGGCACAACATGGTAACTGTGTGGTGTTGGCAGTGCATGCAGCACAGCACGTAGTTGGCAGTGCACATGACACTGCACATTGGCAGCACTGAGCATGGTATGGCACAGTGGCACCAGTGCACTGGCAGTGCGCTGTAATGTCGGTGCACTTGGCACTGCACAGTGCATTGCATTACATAGTGATGGCAGTGCAAGTGGGGATTGAGTGCGCTGTAAGATAATGAGTTCAGGCAGAAATGTGCTTGCATGAGAGCAGAGTACTCCATGTATGTATTTATTTATTTTGTGTTAACCATGTAAGCTCTCTAGACAGAGAATATGATGCCCACAGAACACTTGCCTACCCCTCCTGCAGCTGGAACAATCCCCTCCACCAACCACTCTCCATACAGCTGGATAAACCGTTCTGCCCCTGCACCAGCCTCCCCAAGATAAGCACCCTCATAGATTCCACTCCACAGCACCCGAATCTGCATCTCCCCCCACAGGCCAGTGGTTAAATTAGAATTGTTTGGGTGGAGAGACTCTCACATCTAGAGGTAACCCCTAAGTGGCACTATCCTATGGCCTACTACACCTCCTTGCGTGACTAGGCACAGGTTGAGGGGCCTGAGCTCGGTGAACGGGTGCTCCACCCACAGGAATGGTTTTGAGGTAGCGTAACTGCTGTTGGTATAGTCCTCTGGGATGCTATAACCACCCACCAACCCTTCTAGTGGCCTACACAGATCAACAGAGTAACATTTACATATACCATATGACAGTAATATTGAACCACACCCTTGCACTTACGACCAAGGCTGGACCAGCTGCAATTGCCCTGGAGACCCCCTGTAAAACAAGACTGGTGATGCAGCAATCCAATGGCAGTACAATGTCCCCACCAGAAAGGTACACACTAGCCAGGTTAACTGTAGAAAAACAACAATCTGATTTATTCAGGAGATCTGAACAAGGGTGGGGCAGGAATCTAGCAGATAATTAACAGATCTGATTAACTCTGGCTGACCAAGCATGCACAGTAAGTCCCTTTGTATTTTTTTTTTCCAATGGTTTTAACCAGGTGAGACACACTAAACTGAAAACTTGTTTACAGGTGCAACCTGGGAGCACAGGGAAGTTAAGTGTCTTGCTCATGGTCACACAGGGGGCTGGGGAATTCAAACCTAAGTCTCCAGATTTGCAGCTCAGAGCCTTAAACCACTGCACTATACTGCCTCCCTGTTGTTACAGTCACACAACTCTGGGTACCCAGTTGTTAAACAGGCTTAGACACTCGGGGCGGGCAACAAGATGGTGATGCTGCCTCTGCCTCCGTTGCTTTGCTTTTCTGTTCTTGTTTAAAGAGTTTTGATAAGTTTGATGAATGAATCTCAGGTTATTTTAAACTTTTGGAGATTGAGTATGTACTCTTGTTCCTTGGGAAGCAGCTGAGAGACTTTTCTGCATCAGGCATATGCGTATGTGTAGGACTGGCCGTTAATGTTGGCATCTGACGAGCATGCACAGAGCTGGGGAGTGAGAGACACCGAGAAGAAAAGCTCTCCGTCGGGAAGTTTGTGAGTTTGATCGGTCACCTGTTGGTTCCTGGCATTTTGCAATTTGCCGGGTATTGTTGGATTTCTAAAAACTGTATGTACACTATAATGAACAGTATAGGGATGGGTGTGCAAGGAATTTAGCTCTGGCTTTGTGTCGTGGAAAAGACAGAACTGTCTGCACCTTACTGTGTTGATATGCTTATTATTGAATTTTTACAGGTATGCTAGCTTTGCCTAGAGGGAACCTGAGAATCAAAATTTGAACTTGGCCATTTTTTACCGCGCTCAGAGAGCGATTTCTTTTGTGTTTTTCAGGTGTGGAATTTCTCCTTGAATCATCATTTGGAGAAGGAAGGAGGACGAGGGGCAAAAGTCATTGAAGCTTTTTGCCCTAAACTATAAATTGTCGAAATCTCACTGAAAATAATGGCGCTTCTTGCCTGTAGAGCTAAAAGAGAATGGAAGGGTGGATGTATAGTAAAATCCTCACTTTATTGAAATGTTTTTATGTTTCCATGAACTAATGTGTGAGGTGATTATATTGGACGCCTAAAATTCCTGTAAAATTTAAGGAGTGGAGGTATTGCGCTGTGTGTCTCTTGGCAAAGGCTGACTCAGACCCATCGAATTTAAATGGACTCCCAGTGTGGAGATTAGAGCAATTCTTGAATATGGGTAATGGTCTGGGTTTCATTCAGTGTACTAAAAGCTATGTTTCAAAAGCTTGGTTATTTTGACTGAAATGACAAATATCTGTTATGATTTGATCACAGACGGTGGTGCTGAGTGATCTCTTGAAGGTTTCTCTCAAGTAATGCTTTTAAATTTTGATTGCCCTGGTTTTGTACTGGCTGTTTGTGGGACCCTAATGGGACTCTTGGGGCTATAATTGTAAGGCTCTTAGAGTAATGAATGTTATAAGTACCTGATTTTTAGAAATTTAGATGCTGAAAGTATTTGTTGAGTTTTTGTTTTTCTTGTGCTTTATTTTTGGGCATATTCTCAGAAGGCTAAATTGATCTGTAATATTAGGAACTAGTCTTAAAGTTTCGGACCTAGATATGGAGGGAACTGTGATGATTTTTTCTGGGGAGAATCCTAAATTTACTATGACCAGAGCTGGTTAAAGTAGTAGCCGGTATTTAATTCCCATTATATTGGGGTGTAGTCAGAGCATGGGACTGCATGCGTGGTGGGATGCTTTGTAATGACACTTCAATCAGATGGGTGTTAATGGCAACCTTTTACCTAACTTGGATCTGGTAACTGGGTATCCATGGACAATTTCTTTTTTGCATAGTACCTCCAAGTTTATAGGTTCGACTTGAGATGAGTCTAGATACAATGGTTAAAGGCTTTGCCTTACTGAGAATAAATGAGTACTTTTAAGAGTTTTATGTGCTTAGTTTAGATTGTATGACACCTAAGGCTGTTACATATGGGATTTTCTGTAGTATTAGCCGAAACTGTTAGTTTTTACCACAGTTATGAGTTGTGAAATGTTTTGAGATTAAAATTACATGATTTTGTTGATAACGTTATCAATAACATAACCAATAATACCATTAGATAAATTAGCTAGTGTATCCACCACTCCCACCTCTGAGGGAACTTGTACTGTCTAGTTGCCCAAAATTAACCATATATGGTGGGTTTTAATCCCAAATTATTGGACCTGAAAGTGGAAGGAAAAGGGGGGGATTTTATTGGGAAGACCTAAGTCTTTTAAGATCCTGAACTGGTCTTAGAATTAGCAGGTATATAATTCTCATCATACCGGGTTGCAACTGGAACATGGGACCGTATGCACGGAGGATGTTCTGTTTTAGCTCTCCAGCTGGATGGGTCTTACTGGCAGCTTCTTTCCTAACTTGGATCTGGAGAGCAGTCTTCCTTTGATGATTCCTCATATAGTACTTCTAAGAGTAGAGTCCTATTTCTGTTTGGCCCATACATGTTGGTTAAAAGGCAGTTCTGACTGAGGTATGGGGATATTCCTTATTGGGGAGAATGAGTGCATTTAGATATAACTGATCAAAGTGCTGTTTACAATTTGGTCTATTATGGCCTTTTAGTACCTTTATACAATGTAAAGGGTGGTAGATTCATCTTTTATTGATACTGAAGTGATTGGATAGTTGGAGTGTAATGAAGTGTTTCATATGTATTTACACTTTTAAGTATTAATATTATTGTGTAAAGTACTAGAGTATTAGAATTTTAACTGTACAACATTGTAATGGCTTTACAGCCGAACAATAAACTAACTTTTGACTTTTGGCTAGCCTGAAGCATTGCCCGGGATGGGCCGGAATTGCAGCTGTTGTTGGGACCCTCAAGGAAAGAAAACAATTAGCATGCAATTCAACCCAGAATTTGTAATCCGGAGCCAGATGGCTTAGCTCATTGTAATAAACCCAAACAAGTAAATCAGATGACGCACAATGATTGTAGCTTTGTTGCAGGGGGCTACCTTGTTTTGTACTTATGCTACCCAGACCAGGAGGCAGAACTGACGAGATGAAGACCTCTGGTGGTTGTACTGGATTGCAAGGGGAAGCAGGGCCTACACGACTCACCGTGACAATCGCTACCTGTTTGATGATGTTGAGCAGGAATGAACTGCCGGTCTTTCGTCGGAATAGTCTCTGCAGTGGAGTGGCAGTCTAGGCCAAGATGGCAGGGCCCAGACAGAGCAGGCAGTTTGGATACAGTCCAGAATGAGTGCTGGAGCAGCTTCCACATAGCATAACATATATGGTGGTGGGGAACCAGATCACGACCCACACTACCCATTCAGCACACTTAAAAGCAACACAACTATTAGCCACAGTTCGGATAAAGTCCATTTGCAATTCAGCAGGGTTTCTGCGCAAACCTTTTGCTCAGAGGCTCACTCCGGTACCTGACAGGCTGACTGCTTCTGGAGCAAGTCTTCAGTCCACTTGCAGGCAATGATTACACACTTTTCTCTTCATGTTTCAGGTCTCAATAAAGATTATCGGATTTAAGTCCAGCTTTTACTTTCACGGGGTTCTTCACTCAGGAAGATGGTGACAGGCAGGCCAAATGCAGCCTTTCCGCCCATTCTACGCAGGAGTAGCTGCTCGAATTGGCTCGAGCTGTTCACTCTCCAAACTGCAACTTTCAACTCACTCACTGCTGCAGGCAGCTCTGGGCTTTCCCAGTGATCCAAAAGGTTTGCTTGGCTGATGGAACTGTCATTCACAGAAAGGGCTCCCCCAGGTCCATTTAGGCACCAACCCTTAAAACTACATTTCCTACAGAAATTCAATCCCACAAGACTTCTGGGGACAGTCTCCATTTTAGGTCCTGAGGTTCGATTGGTCCAACATTGGCAGTTCCAGAACCAAAATGGTGTCTCTAATCCAAATTTTTGTGCTGCAAATGGAAGCAGGTTAGACAAACTCCTATATTATAATTATTAAAGCAGATAAACAGCAAACAACTACTTCTCCTATGAGCTCCCTCTGTGCTAATAGCGACTGCAGAATGGAGCTAAGTACGAACAGTCGGGGTCAACTTTAGCAGTGGCCCGGGCCGCAAAAATCTACTTAGGCCATTAGGCAATCTTTGGTTTGCTGCCTGATTGGTCAGCTAACATTTCAAGTTGCTTGACTAGTTTCGGTCACTGTACCTTTAAGAGTCAGTGAAGGTGCGTACATGCGTGCATAGCGTCCATTCGTGCACACCACACTGAGGAACGGAGCACGGCGTAGCATGTAAGTGGGAGCCCTGCAGGACTTGACACTCAAAACCACATGATAGTTCAAGGGCCCCCACTTACAAGTCACCTGATGACATGCTGGGACGGTGGCAACAGTCACGGCGGGAACAGCAGGAGCCAATTGATGGGCACAGTTCCAACGGGCATGGTGGGACAGCCAATGGAGGTAGGAATGCAGCATGTAAGTACTGTCCCTTTCCCATGCCAGTTCAGATGTGCCTTTGTTTTTGGAGAGGCCGAAGTTGCAATCCGTCAGAAAGCCGGTGTGTTGAAATACTCTGATCGGTCGGTCTGTCCGACCAATAACTATATCAAAAAAAGAGAGAACTTGTACTTTAGTGTCTGAGCAAATATAAACAACTCAGCAGTTGGAGCAGACATCGGGTGGAACTTGCTAGTAGACTAGTGCTTTGTTCTATTTCAGTAGAAAATAAAATGGCTACTTGCATTTTGCTGTCTACAGCTTTTCCTGTACCCGTAGAAAATATGCAAAAGTGTCAGTCTAAGTCTATTATTAATTAAAAATCTTAGCAGTACTGAGTCAAACTAAAGAAATAAGTCTGTGGTGAATCGTGGCAGTGGGAAATTACTGCTTTTGCTGTGTCTGTCCATCCTTGTAAAAAAAAGAGCTTTTCCATTCGTCAGTGAATGTCTAGTGTCTGTGTGGAAAGTCAGGGGCTGGCACACAGCTCAGGGGGCTTTGCAGCTGTCTTAACTTTTGTGGAAAATAAAAGAAATCAGTCCCTTTTTCTAATTTCTACTAACATGCTCTCTGAGTGTCTAGCAGTCTGTGTGGAAAGTTGGGGGCTGGCACACAGCTCATGGCTTCTGCTATCTAAGCTTTGTGAAACATTACAAATCAGTCCCTTATTTCTACTGTCATACTGTCTGGTCCCTACTGTAGCAGTCTGTGGTCAAAGTCATGGACTGGCACACATTTAGGGACCTTCAGCTATCCAGTCTTTGTGAAAAAATTATATTTCCTAATTTCTACTGTTGCTCTCTGGTCACTAGTGTAGCAGTCTGTGGTCAAAGTCAGGACTGGCACACATTTAGGGACCTTGTAGCTATCCAACCTTTGTGAAAAAAATAAAATCTGTATTTCCTAATTTCTACTGTGGTGCTCTCTAGGCACTACTGTAGCAATCTGTGGTCAAAGTTGGTGGCTGGCACACATTTAGGGACCTTGCAGCTATCCAGTCTCTGTGAAAATAAAATCTGCATTTCCTAATGTCTACTGTCGTTCTCTCTGGTCACTAGCGTAGCAGTCTGTGGTTAAAGTCAGGGACTGGCACACAATTTAGAGACCTTGCAGCTATCCAACCTTTTTGAAAAAAAATATGTATTTCCTAATTTCTACTGTTGTACTCTCTAGTCACTACTGTAGCAGTTTGTGGTCAGAGTCGGGGACTGGCACATATTTATGGGCCTTGCAACTATGAGTCTTTGAAAAAAATAAAAAAAATCTGTATTTCCTAATTTCTACTGTCGTACTGTCTGGTCACTACTGTAGCAGTCTGTGGTCAAAGTCGGTGGCTGGCACACATTTAGGGACCTTGCAGCTATCCAGTCTTTGTGAAAAAAAGAGTCTCTATTTCCTAATTTCTACTGTCTCTCTGGTCACTAGTGTGCAGGTCAAGTCTGTGGTCAAAGTCGGGGGCCGGCACACATATTTAGGGACCTTGCAGCTATTTGTGAAAACAAAAAGTCCATATTTATGAATTTCCACTGTCGTACTCTTCTCTGGTATGTCTAACAGTCTGTGGCAATAGTCAGGGTTTAATTGGCACACATTTAAGTTAAGGGCATTTGCAGCTATCCACTTTGTGAGAAAAAATATCCTAATAATTTCTCTGTCATACTCTCTGTTCATCTATCAAACCTTTGTGAAAAAAAACAAAACATAATCGACTTTGAAAATAAACAGAGTCAGTTTGCTTTGAAAAAGGTTTTATTGCACATGGAATACATCATGTGGCATTTTCTTTCAAATGTTGAGCCCCATCCTGCAAAAAAAAAATAAAATGAAGAAAAGTTGGAAAGTGATCGAGCTTATGAAAAAAATGTCAGGTGCAGGACATTTAAGACGGCTTGGCAAACTAACTTTCCATGGGTTAGGTATGATGCAGAGAAAACCCTTATGTTCTGTACCATGTGTCAAGGGTGTGATGCTGCAAATAAAGATTCCCCTTTTATACACGGTTGTGGAACATTTAAAGTTTACTCTTTAAAATCGCACCATACAAATAGTGGCGGCGGCTATTAATTAGAGTACACCAGGCAATGTGCCCTGGTAAAAAAGCTGTGCCCTGTGTTCGTGCCCCCGTGCTCTGAAAACGGATATTTTTTTTTCTGTTGCACTCAGCGTAGCCTCCTCTCTGTTCTCCTGGACCGACTCAATGCCTTTTCCGAATTTCCGGGTTGGGGGGCAGGGCAGTGTCTGCATCAAGCCTGCACTGCAGTCATTTGATTGATTTTATTGGTGACAGGCAGATCCCGATCCCTGCTGAGAGCCCCAGCAGGACTCCTGACTTTGCTGGAACTGCAGAGCTTGGGAGGGCTAGATACTGTTCCTGAACCAGCCAATTGGAGTGCAGCACAAGGTCTTTAGCAGACCAGTTGCAAAGGGAGAATTCTGCCCAGTGGCAGGGAGGTGGCTACAGCCAATCGATGGCTGCAAAACTCTACCAATCAGACAGCACCAGGCTTCCTCATCCAATGAGGTGTGTCGCGTCTTGCATTTCATCCCAGAAGGAAAAGAAAGGAAATAACATAGCCCGCCATGTGTACCGACTGGATCGTTTCTTATCTTCAGTCAGTGCTACCTGCTTCTGTGATCGTGATTTATTTGCTACTGCTAGTCGCCACTTGTCAGTCAGTTTTCCCTGCAAAGTGCTGCGGACCGCGTCCTTGGACTGCCTGGCCAGTGAAGCCACTTGCTCTCCTCCTGCCTGCTAATGCCACCCGCCGCTTTGCTTTCCTCCCGTTTGCTGAAGCTGCCTGCTGTTCCTGATGCCAGACAGAGGTCTGCTGCAGAACTCTGTTGCTGCTAACCCCCGGGCCCTGAGTCTACTAATTAGGAGCTCCTTAAGCAAGCTGCCGACTGCGACCGACGACCGCTCAACCACTTGCTTCCAGAGCGAGCCTCTGCTAAACGGACCTTTCCTGGTGGACCTCTTCTGGGCTGGTAACTTTAGGTAAGCACACTGACTGAATTTTGCTGCAAATAAATTAATGCTGGCCTGTGTTTTTCACCACAAGGGAGTGACATGCACGCCTCCAGGCTTGGGAGGTGTGTATAAGATGGGACTGTATTGGGGTGAGGGTGGGGGAGAGAAGGATACATGCCTCAAAAGTCAAAGCTAGGGGCGTTTATGGCTTTCTGTGGGTCTTTCAGTGACGGGCCTGCATGGGGGAGCTATACATGATGCCTATGGCCTGTGTTTTCACCACAAGTGAGTCCGAGGAGGGGAGAGACATGCACACCTCCAGGCTAGGGTGTGGTGTATAAGATGGGGCTATGGGCTATATGCTTCAAAGCTGGGGGTGTTTATGGTTGGTGGCTCTTTCTGTGGGTCTTTCAGTAATGGGCCTGCGCCGGGGTTGGGGAGATGTACATGATGCTCATGACTGTAGCCTGTCGCCTGTGTAGCATATTGCTGATGGCCGTGGGGTGTTTGAAAGATGGGCCTGTGCTGTGTCTTGGGGAGGATACATGATGCCTCTGTCTGTAACTGCTCAGGGTTGTTTTAAAGATAAGATGAGCCTGTGTGTGTGTGTGTGTGTGTGTGTGTGTGTGGTGGTGGTGGTAGACATACATGATGCTTCTGGTGAGCACTGTGCAGAATTTTATGTATGTGCCTGTGCGGGGGATATACAGAATCTGTGAGGTGTTTAAATGGGCTGTCTTTTTATGCTGCTGTTTGCACTGTGAAGGGTTGAAGTGGGATTTTTTTTCATGGTTTGGTTTGTTCTGGAATGATGGGTCTGCAGTAGAGGGTGGGTGGGTTCTGAAGTGCCGATGGTGTTGCTTGGGGGAATGGGGCCTTCCCCATGTCACTCATTATCCGTTCAGCATGTCTGCCACTATGCTTGAAACTTAGGGAGGCCCGGGCTTTTACCCGGCACCACAGGGGAGGCTCACCTTGGCAAAGTCTGAGAACCCTACCCAGCTGCACTTCAGTCTGCAGATCGCGAGGCAGAGTGGAATTGCTTTGCAGATCTCTCCCTCAGTACTCCGTACCCCTTATCCTTCTTTCCCCAGAGTCACTGCAGACAAAATAGGCAAAGCAAGAGTCAAGACTGCAAGGTTAAATTAATATAGCTACTAAAACCTAAAAGCTCGGTAGCCAGCCACTTCACTGGGTGCTCGCTTCTGCCCAAAACAGACGGGTTTGCAAGAATTTACATGCATGATTTACATTCTAGTTTCTATAGGTGCCCTGGCTCCCAACTGTGGTGCCCACCAGTGCCCTGGTAAGTAACAGAAGCTGGAGCCGCCACTGCATACAAAACAGGGGGCATGAGAGAGTTGCAAGCAAAGTTAAGCTGCGCTTCTGATCCCTCCTGTAGTGAGGCTGGTAGAGCTCTACAGAGTTTAAACAATACTCAGATTAACAAGCTTACTATTCTAATGAGGAACAGTCATGCAATTGCAAGCAGTCTCATCCATTCACAGATTTTGTTTGGATGAGTAAACTGAACCAAATGAAGGGTCTGGAGACAGCAAGCACCTATGTCAATGACAAGTACTGCAGGAGATTTTGTGCTGCCATAGCTGAATATGAACGACTTAAAATTATGAATGAAGCCAAGAATTCCTCATTCTGTTCTGTTCTATGTGATGAAGCAACTGATACCTCCATTGCAGAATAACTTATAATTTATATTCATCATGCATACAAAGGTGTTATAAAAACAGCATTTCTAAATATGGTTCGACTTGGAAGCCAAATGCTGAAAATATATACGAAAGTCTTGTAAGCGAGTGCTCTGCAGTACTTGAAATAACTCATGAAGAGTTTCTAACAAAACTAGTCGGCTTTACAGCAGATGGGGCAGCGGTCCTGCAGGGCAGCAGAACAGGAGTCGCAGCACATCTTCGGGAAGTACAGTCTTTGATAGTTGTTACTCACTGTATGCTTCATCGGCTGGAACTGGCCTTTAAAAAAGCTGTAAAATCAATGCCCTGTTACAGTAAGGTAGAGGACGAGATGCTGCAGACTTACTTGTTCTACCACAACAGCCCTCTGAACAGAACAGAACTGAGGAATTCTTGCCAGGTAACAAGGGTCCAATGTCTAGTCCCAACTAGGTAGGAGGCACCAGATGGGTCCCAATCTAAAATGTGCCTTTGAAAATATTTGGGAGATTTATCCTGCAATTATTTCACATCTTGAAAATACTGTTGCATCATGAAACTCAATGGCCAGTGCTAGAGCTCAAGGATTTTTGAAAATGCTCACATCAGAACACTTTGTGCAGACTGCCTTGGAGCTTAATGACGTTATTGTTGTAATAGCAAGACTTTCCCTGTTGTTGCAGGAAGAACAGGTCAATATTAGCAAAGCGATGGAGAGATTGACAGTTGTTCGTAACAACCTTGAAAAGTTGAAAACTAAATCAGGACCAATGGCCCGAATGTTCACAAAGGAGACATTTAAGGGTATTCCCTTAAAGGAAATAACTAGAGAAAAAAAGGATACCAACTCTTTTACAAGATTTATGAAACTCTTTTAACAGAGGTTAACAGCAGGTTTCCAGACAATGACCTGTCTATTGTAAGGAAACCTGGTGTGACACTTTTAAACCCCAAAATGTGACCCAATTTGACAAACAGCACTGATTTTGGTGATAGTGAAATTGAAGAACTTACTACTGAATATCGAGATGTACTTCACAAAAATGGTGTAAAACTGGAAGAAGTGGAGATTGAATGGCCTCTTTAAAAATTCCCTGAGGTTTTGTACCTCTAGTGTCACTACATAGGAAGAAATAAATAAAAGATTTTCAGATGGACACCAGAATATTCTGTCCCTTGTCGACTTCCTCCTATCCTTGCCAAGCACTTCAGTGGAGTGTGAACGTGGATTTTCACATATGAAATCTGTGAAGTCAGATTGGAGAAGTAAACTCAGAAGTGATACACTCACTGATCTGTTACGAATTAAACTTCACTCACCGGCCATTGAGGATTTTGATGCAACAGGTGTTGTCAATTTGTGGCTAGCCTCTGGGCAGAGAGTTAGAAGACCATGCAGTGGCTCTCACTGGAGAAGAACAGATGCAGCTGCTACTGAAACTGTAGAAGCTCTGATTCAAGCATGGACTCTGATGACAGTGTGACAGCCCTCAAGGATGTTGAAGTGTGCCAAGACACTGATTCTGATAATGACTGACCAGAAATGTGTCACTCTGACCCCACTCTACTCTGATTTGATTTTGTACTTAAGCACAACCCTCTGCAGTGTCCCTCCAACCAGTTTGTCGCCCATCTAATGGTGTCTTTCTTAGATAGGTTCATTTTGAATAAATGAGTAATTGAATAGAATTCACCACTGACATGATGCTCACCTTGTGTCCTGTATAAATTTTCTAAATAAGTATGGGCCACCATTAAGTACAAATTATTAGAAGTCTCTGGTCCGATGGCCAGTAGTTTTTTCCATTAAAGTCGACCCCTGAACAGTCAGGCTGGTTGCGAGCCTTAATTCACTCGGACCCAGCCCAGGAAGACATCACAGGAACCCCTATTTGTAGGAGGGTTACACTGATCCCTCCAAACTAGCCTTTACAAAGTTGACCACCTTCCCTGGACCACAGCATAGCCCCTGGACCCTCTCTGCAGCTTGATGCCCCCCCCACTCCGGATCACATATCCCACCCACAGACAAGCCTCCCAAACCATGCGAACCACTCTGCACACAGCTAGAACCCTCCCAGCTGACCACTCTGTCCTAAACAAAGCACCCTTCCTGGCCCACTACAGCCTCCCAACCTGCATCCCTCACAACTGACAACATTCCATACAGCTGGTCTCTCATCCCATTCCACCTTCCTGTTCACAGACCAGCCGTCCAACCCCCGCCTGCAACTGGAACATCCGACTACCATCCAAGCAACTATACCACCATTCCTTATTTCATGTAGCTAGAAACCATCCCAGCTGACCTCCCCCTCTTTGGAAGATGAACGCCATCTTCTACCAAGATAAGCATCTGTGCTGGACCACTATAACGGGTGGGATAAAGCTGATGTGGGTGGAGGGAGGGACCAATAAAAAAAGCAATGAATTTTGTCGTTTAAAGTCTACAGTTCACTGCACCATCTGTGTGGGTACTGGGTAGCAACTTTTACATGGACATGCATCCCCCCTCCAGCAGATGGAACAACTGCCCCCAGTTGAGTGTGTTATCCTGTGGCCTGATTTGCAGTTGGGGAGGGAACTGGGGTAAAATGAGAGGCATGCCTCTTATAGAGACAGTTACTGTGTATGGCACCAGTGCCCCCCCATCCTTGCAGCAAGACCCCTGTCCTGCAGCTCATTCAACTCCCCCCCGCAGCTCAGCACCCTCATCGGCAGTGTAATTAAAGGCTTGCTTTGTGCTCCCAGCTCATTCTGCAGACAGGAAGAGGTCTGGCAGGGAAGTGAAAAATAGATGATGATTGTAACTGCACCAAAGCAATGCTGTGGTACTGGTAGTGATCTCTGGTCCTGATGGAGCCAGAAAAGCAGGAATATGGGCTGCATGAGGTTTGTTTTAGGGTAATACAGCTACAAGCACAGCTATGAAAAACCAAATGCTACCCGAGGCAGCACCTTTTTGCCATCCAAAAGATAGCAGTGTGCTTTACGTGTCTCAGAAGGGGACGTTGCCATTCTAATCTTTCCTTTCCAGTTCTGTGGAGTGAAACCCCTCATAGTACAGACGTGGCTCCAGCACTTCTGGGTTCCAAGTTGTGGAGACTTGCCCCACAGAACTTCTGTATCTGTGACTCGCTCACCCCGGGAACCAATAATAAACCTCACTGACAGTCAAAGTCCCGCCCACAGAACCTGGCACCCAGAGATCCGAAAAGTCACCAGCAGGGACCACTGGTTGTCTAGGGTGGCAATGTAGGGTCCATGGGCAGACCAGAGGGACATTGGCAGAGAGGCTGTATTTTGCAACAGCTATAGGGACTTGTGGGAAAATCCACAGAATTCAAAGGGAAAGAAAGATTCAGTCTATACTTGGTCTTGGTATAGCACTGTCAAACCGGAGCTGTTAATAGCTCACATCCATAGGCTTACATTATACATGCCCTGCAGCCCCTCCCTGTCTCTAACATCAGCCACGGCATTGTGGGATGCACTGCCAGAGGCACTACATTCAAAAATGCCATCAGGGTGGATGGCAGGATCACCCAGATCAAACTGAATTACTTCACAAGCAGGTACCAAAACATTTGTAACATGGGGAAAAAATGCTAATCGGGGGAGCCCCACACAGTGACATGGATGTTTCCCTTTTTTTTTTTAACCTTGTATTTATCCTCCTCACTGCACCATCCTTCCACTCAATCAGACCTCCTCAAGCAGCCTTCCACATGTCCCATGGCACCCCCAGGAGTCTGCTCCTAGAGTATCTGTCCGCTCAGAGCTCCTTAGGTATACCCACTGGGCGGGGTGGGGGAAGGGACCTCCTGACCTACCCTCTAGTAACCATGGAGCGGGCGGGACACAGTGGAGTCTGCCCCCGGTGAGTGTCAGAGGAGTCATCACCTAGGAGTGATGGGCACCATTTTCTCCTGTTCTGGTGAGCCTCTATCCCTGCAGTCACCGGCACGCTAGGAGAGCCAATGAGGAGGCATGCGTGAAGACGCTGCTTCTCCCCGGGCTTTCGCCTGGCACTGCCCCTCTCAAGCAAGTGCCCGGACTCACATCGCCACTCCTGGGTTCACCCAAGAGGTGGCGTGAGACCAGCGGGACAGACCTGTAACCCTCCCCAGAGAGGGAGAGCCGCCATTGGGCGTTCAATCCCTCTCTTCCCCTGCCGACCCTCCGGTGGCCTGAGTCTGTCACCGAACCCTGGTCAGCAGCGTGGAGCGAGGTGTGGCGTCCAGCGCCTCAACCCTCAGCGCCACCGGGCCGGTCTTATGTTTCCCTTTAATCTTCCTCCCTCAAGGTTCATAGCACGTCCCCTTGTTCAGCTGCACATTTTTGTGTGAAAGATACTCCCAACGTGTACTTTATTAACCTCCCAAGTCCCTGCTGTATTTAAAAGTTTCTATCATATCTCCGCTCTGCCTCCTCTCCTCTCCTCCAGGGTGTACATATTTAGCTCTATTAGACTCTCCTCATAGACCTTTTGATGCTGACCTGCACCATTTTGAGAACCCTGTTCAGGATGGCCTTCACTCTGTCTCTGTCTTTCCAGAGATGTGGTATTCAGAGCAGGACACAGTATACAAGGTGGGGTCTTACCAGCATCTATGTAAGAGCATCACCTCCCTCTTCCTGCAGATGATGATACCCTTAGCAACTATGCATCCTATCATCCTCGTGGCCCTCCTGACTGCCTTGTCACACTGCCTGGCCACATTTACGTTTATCTGATCAGATTGCCACCAGATCTCTTTCCTGCTTGGTTGTTGTCAGTATCACTCCCACCATTTTGTAATCTGTTCTCAGCTTTGTAAGGCACAAGTGCATTATTTTGCACTTGTTTTTTCATTAAAACCCAGCTGCCATTAGAGTTACTACCTGTTCAGAAGCCCAAAGTGGGACATTTCTTACTGAAACATGATTTTTTGCAGGACAGTATGTAACCTCAACCAATACAACAGACTTATTTTCTCTATATAATCAGAATTAAGGCTAAGTATTGTAGTTTCTTAGTTGTTTCAATTGTTTCTTGTCATTTTAATGTATTTTAGTTAAGGTATTGTAGATTTCTGCAACATTTAGTGAAAAGTTAGAAAATATTTTCTCTACTATAAAACCAGGACATTTAGTATTTTTCATGTTCTTTTGCAGGACACAGCTGCTCAAATCAGGACTGTCCTGCGAAAATCAGAACAGGTGGTAACCCTAGCTGCCATACCCTTGAGAAGTCCACCATTTATTTATTTAGGTCCCTGGAAATCCTTTCAACCCAACCTGGAGTGTCTAGTCTATTGCAGAGCTTGGTGTCATCCGCAAAATGGCAGACCTATCCTTCCAGATCCTACGCTAAGGCAGTTATAGAGACATTAAAGAGGACCAGTCCCAGTACTGACCCCTGAGATGCCACGCTACCCACACTCCACTCATCGCAGCAAAATCCTTCTACAACTACCATCTGTCTCCCAAACTTCTAAATTAAATATCTCCTTTCAGTACTGTTTCCATCAAATTACCCAGCACCAAGGTCACGCTGACAGGCCTATAACTGCCCGCTTCTTCTTGCTGCCACTTTTGTGAGGTTGGATTAGTTATGCCCTTGTTCAGTACTCTGGTACCATTCCTGTCCTAACTGATATTTTAAACAGGGCTGTCAGAGGTTCAGTTAGTACCTCTCTGAGCTTTATTTGTACTCTTGGCTGCACACCATCTGGGACCCAATATTCATAAGTTTGCCCAGGCAAAAATCCTAGTTTGTGCGCAAAAAACGGTCTTTGCATGGATTTCCTATATTCAAAAGCCTGGTTTGCGAACACAAACAGAGTTTGTTCCTGGGCAAACAGGGGATGGGGAACACAATGCAAATGGAGGGCTGGGGGCGTGAATATTGGCACAGTACAATATTAAGAGTATCTGCACCATGCAAAGTCATTTTGTGCAGTCCCCTTACATTGCACAAATACCACTGTTGGAAACCATGACTTACTCCCGTGCAACCTTAATGGTTAGCAGAGCAAGTGTGGGTTCCTTCCAATGCCGGCCTCGAGCCACCAAAAAAGTATCCCTGGTGTCCACTGGTCCCTCCCCCATGCACACCCATACCCAATGTTGACAAACAATGTCCCTGGCATCTAGCACCCCCCCCCAATGCCTTGCCCAATTAATAAAAGAAGATTCTCCCTGGTGTCAAGCAGTTCCTCCCCCCACGTACCGATCCCCATCCCTGTACCTGTGAAAGCCCACCCTGGTTTGACAAACCCCTCCGCTGATCACTGACCTGCCACTAACGTGCAGGATGCCTGTGACAAGTAATGCCACCCCTAACAACACGGACTCATTCCGAAGATAGTGATATTCCGAGACCCCCAAGGCCTGTGTTCCATTGGTGTCTAGTGGTCCCCCACCTCCGTGGCATAAGAACCAACTGCCGGTCACCCTTACCTGAATCCCATTGCTGCAGTGCAGCAACAGCGAATGACACAGCCATCCACACACCATCCCAGCCACCCACCATCTGACAGAAGCAGAGAGCACGCTGCTTATTTGCCCTATAAATGAGGGGCGTGCTCCAGCTTTTTCGGATGGCAGGTGGCAGAATGTGGAGAGCTGTGTCACTGCACAATCACTTCATCGTGACACCGAGATTCAGGTAAGGGTGACTGGGGGGTGGGTTCTCAGTGATGCTGGAGGAAGGGGGGGGCGACTAGACACCAACAAAATAAGGGCTGGGGAGTATTTGGAATATCACTATTCAGGAACAGGGCCACAGCTGTGTTGTTTGGGGGTCATTACTTGCCACAGGCATCCCGCACATTAGTGGAGGGGCCAGCAATCGCATGGTGGCAGGGGTTGTCAAACCGGTGTGGGCTTTCACCAGTGTAGGGATAGGAATTGGACAAGGGAAGGGACTGCAGGACACCAGGAAAATTGTGTGTGGACATCAGCCATGGGTGTGGGTGGGAAGTGAGGCCAGTGGACACCAGAGACATTCTGTGCATGTACGGGGTGAGGGATCAGGTGGGGACCACTAGCACCAAGGGTAGCTCCGCCTCTGGACCGCAATTTGGGGGGGCAGGAAACATAGAAACATAGAATTTGACGGCAGATAAGGACCGCTGGCCCACCCAGTCTGCCCATTTCCTACCTGATGGATAAGCTGCAGATCCTAGTTAACCAGCAGCCTACTTCTTCCTACCCCCACCCCTAGAATTGCCTTATGACTGTCCCATGCATGCTTGAATTCCACCACTGTTTTTGACTCCACAACCTCCTCTGGAAGGCTGTTCCATGCATCCACAACCTCTCTGTGAAAAATACTTCCTTAAATTACCTCTGAGCCGCCCCCTTCTATCTTCAAATTGTGCCCCTTGTTCTTGCACACCTCTTTTTGAAAGATGCTACCTCTTGGACTTTGTTGATTCCCTTGAGGTACTTGAAAGTTTCTATCATGTCCCCTCTCCCTCCTTTCCTCCGAGGCTATACATATTAAGCTCCTTAAGTCTCACTTCATATGTCTTCCGTTGCAGACCCAGCACCATTTTAGTTGCCCTCCTCTGGACAGCTTCCATCCTGTCTATGTCTTTCGGAGATTGGGTCTCCAGAACTGCACGCAGTACTCCAGATGTGGTCTCACCAGCTGTCTGTACAGAGGGATAATAACTTGTTTTCTGCTGGTGATGCCTCTCCTATGCATCCCAGTATCCCTCCAGCCCTCCTTGCTGCCCTCTCATTGCTTGCCCACCTTTAGGTCATCTGATATGACTACCCCAGGTCCCTTTCCATTTTTTGTTGTTAGTATCTCACCCCATTGTGTACTCTTCCCTGGTTTTTGTTTCCAGGTGCATTACCTTGCACTTCTTAGCATTGAATCTAAGCTGCCATACATTTGACCATTCCTCTAACCTTGCCAAGTCCTTCTCATCCTTTCCACCCCACTTGTGCATCAACTCTGTTGCAGATCTTTGTGTCATCTGCAAAGAGACATACTTTTCTTTCAGTCCTCTGCAATGTCGCTATAAAGACATTGAAGAGGACCGGTCTAATACTGAACCCTCGGTACCCGCTAGTAACCCTCCTTTCTTCAGAGTGGACTCCATTTACTATTACTCTCTGTGTCCTATTCTCCAGCCAATTTCCAGGCTGTCATCTTGGGACCCACCCCAGGCTGGCTAACTTGTATATTAATCTTTGTGTGGGACTGTGTCAATGCCTTGCTAAAGTCTAGGTAGGCCATGTCCACAGCCCTCCCTGATCAACTACTTTGGTCACCCAGTCAAAGAAATCTATCAGATTTGTCTGGCATGACCTTCCCCTGTGAATCCATGCTGCCTTGGGTCCTGTGCCCCTCTGGCCACGATATGCAATAATTCTTTCCTTCAGAAGTGATTCCATCATTTTCCTACCACTGAGGTTAAACCAATAGGTCTGTAGTTTCCTGCTTCTGCCTTGCTCCCACTTTTGTGAAGGGGAATCACATCTGCCCTCCTCCAGTCCTCAGGTACCACCCCATCCTCCCATGGTTTGTTAAAGAGGGTAGTCAGTGGTATCACTAGTTCTATCCTTAGTTCTTTTAGAATTCTGGGACGAATCCCATCAGGCCCCATTGCTTTGTCCACCTTCAGTTTTAAGAGCTCTTTCATAACTCTTTCTTCTGTAAATGGGCTGGTATCAACTTCTGTATCCAGAGTGTTTCTACTGTTTGTTTTAGGTACCTCCCCCTCTTCCTTTGTAAATACTGAGCAAAAATATTTGTTTAGTATCTCTGCCTTTTCACAGTCACCTTCTGCCCACCCTCCCCCTTTATTAAGCCTCACTATCCCTCCCTTGGTCTTCCTTCGCTCCTGATGTACTTATAAAGGTTTTATCCCCTTCTTAACTGAGTTGGCTATCTTTTCCTCTGTTTGGGCCTTTGCTGTTCTGACTGCCTTTCCAGCTTTCTTTTGCTTTAACTGATACAGTTCTCTGTCCTGTTCCTTCTGTGATTCCTTGTACTTCCTGATGCTTTCTTTTTCTCTTGAACCTTCACTGCCATTCCTTTGAGAACCATAGTGGTTTCTTACCTCATTTCATTTTGTTTATTTGCTTTACACAAGGCTTGTTACCTCTGTGATGGCAGGTTTTATTATTCCCCATTGATCTTCCACCCCTCCTTCCTGCCCATTTGCTAGTGCATTCCTTAGGCACTCACCCATTTTGGCAAAGTCAGCCTTCCTAAAATCCAGTACCTTTGTCTTTGTATGGCTTGACTCTATTGCTGTGTTTATTGTGAACCATACTGTTCGATGGTCGCTAGTTCCCAGATGGCTACCCATTTCTACATCTGTGATCCTCTCTTCATCTCTGTTTGAGAGAACCAGGTCTAAGATTGCTCCCTCTCGAGTGGGCTCCAATAGTAGTTGTCTAAGGCATGCCCCCTGTAGGGTATCCAGAATAACCCCACTCTTAGAAGTGGCTGCTGCAACTGCACTCCAGTTAACATCTGGCATATTCAGATCACCCTCAGCAATATATCCCCTTTATCTGCCATTCTAAGTATACTTTCTATCATTTCCTTGTCCATTTCCTCCCCCTGAGAGGGGGGTCTGTATACAACCCCTGTGGCAGCGCTATGCTAAACTGCCAGGCTACCCATGCAAATGATCCCATAATGGACATACAAATGGCCCTGTAGTGCTTTGACTGGATGGGCCTTGTGGGCCTTATCTGCTGACAATTTCTCTGTTTCAATGGGCTCATTTGCATGGGTCCCTTTGAATATTGCGAATTGCACTTCGTCGCAAGCCATTGTGATGACGTACTTCAAGAGCCATGTTGGGGCAGTGCTAAGTGGCTTAGTGCTGGGCTGACATGGCACTATATTCAGTCGAATAGTGCCAGAACGCTATTCCACTGAATATAGCATCTTTGGGTGCCTGGGTTATTGCAAAGCAGAGGACAAATGTTTACGCTCCACTTTGAGCGATTTTGAATATCGGGCTCCTGGCCCCTTAGGCTTGTCCATCTACAGTTTTCTGAGTGCTTCCCAGACTCTCTCCATGGAAAAAGAAGCAGTGTCCATTTTCCTCACTTCAGAAATCCTGGTGCTGTTCGTGCTCCCTCTCGTTCACCTTATTCTGTGAACCATGAACAGAAGTTTTTGTTCAAGATGTCTGCCTTTTCTTGATCCCTCTCTGTAACAAATCCCCCTTTATCCATACAATCCCACCATTTCTGTTCCTTTTCTCACTAACATACATAAAACTATGTTGTGCCCCTTTGTTACTGTAGAGAGGATGACATGCAGCATTTCATTTACATTGGGGTTGTGGTGAGATGCAATAGGTCTTCTTTGAAGGGCCCTCCTTTTAACCCATTTTTATAATGTTTTTCACCACAAACAGCAAAGGTGTAAAGTAATTCATAATTTATAGCATGATCATTAGACACAGTACATGTCAAGGGGGAATATGAATGTTGCTGTTGTTGGAAAGACTAACACCATCAATATATATGTATGATCCACATATTTAGTGCTGGATGCATGTGAACTGCAGCCTGATGCGCTGTGCTTGCGGTTGCAGAAGACATGCTGTGTGTGCTATTGCCATGGTACTCTATTGTCCAACACATTTATTATTTATTTTTTTAAATTCTATTTTATTTTTTTCCTTGTTAGGTGTTCTGGGGGAAAGCTACTACATCACCGTTGCGGTGCCTAAGAGGGCTCAGTCCATCTTTGTACACCAGGACCGTCACTGTTCTCTCCAGTTTGCTAACTGTTCATGAGACAATGGCCTGTGGAGTGATGCATGCACGCAAGCATCCTGCGTGTCATGTGCCATCATCTCCCCATCTGCTTAGCCACTCCAGGATGAGCTGCCACATATGGTCACATAGGTGGCAATATAGTGCCCGATCAGGATGCTCTCCCTCCTCAGAGGAGGAGAGTGTCCTCTTGGACACTGATCCTGCCCCCCCCCATGTGCCCCCATGACCCAAGGATTCAGGATCACTACTGAACCGGGTTCACAGGAGTCAACAGCGGTATCAATATCGCAGTGATGATACGTCTGCCCACCCTCCCAACCTTAATGTTACCCATGCTACCCTGATAGTCTACTGACCCCCATTACACACCCGATCACTAACCATTCATCTTACCAAGACAGCAGCAGTAGTCTAGTCATCCCCAAATGCATGCTATTACCAGCCAACCACAGAACCCACAAAGCCTCCCACTGAGGTCCACAGGCATGCACGAGCCCTCGCTTTGACTGTAAATCACCTGAGTGGCGACCGGCACATACTTCCATTCATCTCCAGTGCTAGCCACATTCTGGCAGGCGGTAACGGCAATCTTGCTATGACATGTTCTCCCTGAGGGCTGGGCCATCAACTGCTCCGTCATAATGGTAATTGGCATGTGGGTCAAGGTGTAGGCAGGGTGTGGGCACTTTGCGGGTGATGTGCTTGGCAACTGCATGGTGTGCTGCATGGTCCACTGGACTAATATTGATAAAATGGTACAAATTAAAGAGTGACGATGGGGGGGGTGTACACTGGTAGTGAAATATAGGTAACATGAAGGATGTAGGAGAGGGAGAACACTACACTTCCATGGCAATGTAACTACTGTACCTACGCCATACATCATTGCTGGGGGGGGGGGCAACAGGCTGCAATGCGCATGCATCAAGCAGTGACTATGAAGGAAGTACCAACATTCATGTTTGCTGCAACATGCACAAGATCAAAGTTACATAACTTTTCACAGCGCCCATCATACGATAAAATATAAGTTTTTAAAAGTGCCTGAAAATAGGCAGGATTTGTCTAGTGCACTTACCCAGTCAACAAAAACTAAATAAAATAAATAAATGTGTAATTGAATGAATGTTCTCAATTAAGGCTACACAGGACTTGGAATGTACCTATAATAATGTACAGGTGTCAAATTTGCCAGGGCACTTTCCCACTATTTTCAACTGTCACTCAGTCAGCCACATTGTTTTTTTTTTCTCATTTTTTAAATGTAGGAAAAATAACAGTATTACATAAAGACACATTGTTTTAGGATGAACTAATTTTATAAGCGTATCTTTGATATCACACACACATCCAATACATAAAAATGAATTAAGACACATACATTAAGCAAATTTTCATACATTCAACATTACATGACTAAGCAAATATAATTAAAAACATAGATAATCAAATGAACAGTAGCAATAAACAAGTTAAAAACTATGTCGGAGACAGTTACAGAGACTACTGTTAATCAAATCTATGAACAGCGACTAAGTTATTTAAATATTTAAAAAAAAAACTTACAAGGCAAAAGGAACCAGCAATCGGAACATTAATGCAGTAACCCGAAATATGCAGGGTTTTAAATGATCAGCAGTTTTTTTCTTGGGACAAAACTAACTGTACAGAAAGTATTTATATAGGTTTTCTAGAAGTGTTACGTTTGTTAAACACAGTGAGGCAAGTGCTATGCATTTTCACAATGTTTTAGCACTTTTATGAGCAAAACGCTAATTTTTAGAGTTAAATAAAACCCTGATATATCTAAAAGAAATAACGACTTTTACTTGTTTTTAATTCCTTTTTACAACACAGCTTCCACACCCGAGCTGCCATAATCAGCTCAGACACCAATGCTGCATCCAGCGCACAATACAATAACGTATAAAAAAATCCTCACTATGTCAACTTACTACTTAAGACAGGGAGGTTTTTGATGATAGTACAGCGAACGTACTATAAAATCAGCTGGTGATTGACAGCGTTGCCGACCACTAAACAGTCTGCTTTGATCCGGCAACGCATCCACGGTCGTTTTCAGCTTCCACCTCTCGAACGTCGCTTGACGGAGGCAGAACGAGACAGACAGCATTCCTGGCTAATGGAGAGCTTCGCAGTTTTCTTTTCTTCACACTTTGTAGAAGCCGACAAGTAGCCAACCAGAGAGGACCTAGAAGGCTAAGTGGGCGGGTTTTTGAACGGTTCGTTCGGCTGCAGCGCAAGGATTCCATCCTAGGAATCGAAACCTAACCGAGATAAGAAACTGAGCAATTAAATCTGGGCCGAACCGGACAGGGGACTGAAGCCGTTTCGATGCCACGAGGCGGCGGCTCGCGGACGTCCATGGCAGGAGAGTTCGGGGAGTTTTTGGCTGTCACCGCCTGAGAAGAATTCGCGAGGTGATAAAGTAAACAGTTTTTTTTTTAAACCGTGTTTTTTCACGTCGCGGGGGGAGTTTTCATATTTCGCTGTGGACGGCAGGGTCGGCTGCGCGGTGTTTTATTTGTAGGAGTTCTCGCCTTTTTAGTGTTGGGATATTCGTTTGGCTCTGCCTCTCTAACGGGCTGAAGTTGGTCAGAGTTGATGGAGGACGGAGGAGGAATGGTGAGAGGGACAGCTGACCTTTTCTTTGCAGAATGCCCCGCTGTTTTTGCTGAACTCTGCTGATATGCATAAATTGTTGGGCTTCGTGATGTGTTGCAGAGTAACACAAGTGCTGTAAAGGTGAACACAAATCCTGCAGCTCTGGGGGAGGCACATCACTTCCCCTTGGTCACCACCCCCGTTGGGTGTGAAGAACTGCTCAACGTGTCCAGATACTCTTGGGTAATATGCCAAAAAACAAATCTGTTGTGCACATGGACAGAAGCAGGCTCAAGACATTTCACCTAGGGCTTCCCACAGACCTGTTTCACTCTGGGCCACTGACAACATTTAGGTTTTGGCCTAATCTTTTAAAATACTATTAAGTGGACAAGCACAGTCTGCCCTCCCCATCCGCCATCTACAACAAGTTGGGTAGCTTATTTCGCCAAAAAAGGCAAGTACAGATTTTGCAGTATGGTGGAAAAACGGTGTTTGTTGCAGCAGGACACTGTCTATGCCTGGTTTTCAGAGCTGAATTCTTCCCAGAGGGTGGAATTTCTTTGTGGGCTATTGGATCTCTGTATCCCACTGGAACTGCGCTTTCTGGGCTCGTGCCTGGAAGACTTGGCTAGGAAGGACTACCACTCTCTCCGGGATTCGGAGATTAAAGCCAACAATCCCGTAGACTTGGCCAGCCTGACCAATATCACCGATGAAGTTGTGCGCAGTAAATTGTTGGTATCTTTGGCTTTGCTCAACTCCTGCAACAGGGAGGCCGCAGGGGTTTTATACCGGACTCTCACTCATATTGACTCTGTGATTAATAATTATGGGCTTCAGCTCGATGGCAGGACAGGAGAGGAGTTCCTTTTGTTGTTCACTATGGCCTCTAACCACCCTGCCTTCAGTTTTCACCAAAAGCGGATGCTGAGGCAGGAATTAACTCAGATCCAGGGTCTCCTGGGAAGCACTAGTAGTAACAACATGAACATCACTACAAGCACAGTGCCCACTACAACCACCGTTACCACCAGAAACAGTAATACCTCCAGCAGTCCTATTGTCAGCTGTCATGGCTGCCACAAGGTAGGTATTTTACTTCCAAGTGTTTGTGGATATGATTTTTATGTATGCTGGGTCACATACCTTTGTTGAGATTCCTTGGTCCGAACCTTAACCAAAATGCAGTAGCTTTTTAAGATGGATTTTGCTACTGCTGATTCATTTGGATGAGAAAAATGCCTGTGCGTGCTCACTTCATTCAATGGCAGATGAGTAAGATGGAGGTCTATAGTATTTCAAACGACAGTGAAGTGATCTGTATGGAATTTTAAAAATGGTTATTCCAATGTTTACATTTTTCTGTAAGTTCTCAATAAGTGCAGTAGTATATCTTTAAGTTGGGCTGTGGTAAAGGAATTGTCCATGCTAGTGGTCAGTCCTGTGTCAATTTTAATGGGGGTTTGTGGTAGGGTTCAGGCAGAGCTGCTGTCACTTGTTTACTCATCTTTTTTAAATTACTTGTACGTTTATTTTCATGAATACCCGCTATTCGTTCTGGACTTATGCTGACTGTAGTCTTCCACCCCAGTCCTCTTTATTCTTGTGTATGGATGCCACACAGCTGGCCGTCTGCCAGGAAACTCCCAGTCTGATTTTTTTTTTTTTTTTTTTATTATGACTGCTGATTGGTTTGTTCTACCTGAACTTGTCACTTTTTCAAACTGTATAATACTATGCACATGTCCCTACCTCTAAGGTATTGTACTATTGTCCTGTGCCTGCTTGGCCTCTGGTTCATTGTACTCACCTGGTTATCAGATAGGAAGACTTGTCAATGTTATTTCTTTATCTGCTCTGCTTATTTTTCCCTCTGTGGTGGGGTACCTTAGCAAAGTATATCACCTCCTTGTGATATCAGGATCCTGTATTGGAGCGGCGGAGAGCAAAGTTTCAGAGTGGGCATGTGCCATCTCACTAGTGTCGACCATTTTCCCTGGGTTTTCATGACCCATACTCTGACGGTTGCCACCCCTTGTGTCACATCAGCCTTGTGCATGCACAGCAAGTGAAGTGAGCTCCCTGACGTTTCACCACAGGTCGCTGTGATGGCAGACTGTGGCGCCAACACTTCCAGGCTGGAGTGCGCTGCACTGCCCCAGCCCGGTGCCACATTCCAGCTACATGAGTCCATGCACGAAACTGGGTTGCTAGAATGGCATTTCATCCTCATTGGACAGCCCTGACTACTGGTGTTTAAATGAGGTGTTTTCCTTAAAGCATTTATGAATAGGGTTATTCCACATCCTCTTTTGAACCGTTCTACTTCCCCTGTGTTTAAGAGCCCTCGTCCCTCCCCTAGTATTGTTACAGTTGCAGTATTTGTGGTACTACAAATAGGAAGAAGAAAGAAATGGAGAGTGCATGGACTCTGAAAAAGAAACGGGGCGAGAAATGAATGAACAAAGATGGGGACATTACATATCACGCCTGTTATTGCTTGACAAATGCTCTCATCCTTTCAGTTTTTTGGGGGAAGGTACTGAAATAAATTTTTATGCCTTGGGTAGAACTTTTAAATAATATTTAGGCACAGTTCAGTTTGAAATACAGGTATTTCTGCTAGCAGGTACATTTGCCCATTGATTTGTGCTTCTGCTGCTTGTATATAACTAAAGTCTTAAAAATCCACTGCCTGCGACGTACAGTTATAATTATTGGTTGGGGTCGACTTAGTCTGAAATCTGTGCCGAACATGTTCTGTTACACTGTGTATTACATAGGAGTCTCTGTAATGGAGAATTTCCTTCCTCTCTCATGGTACCCAGCATGAGGCACAGCTGCTATACAGCCAGATGTACTTTTGTTTTGATTGGTTCCACTACTACCTGCCAGTCAGGGTTCTGTT
This sequence comes from Neoceratodus forsteri, assembly GCA_016271365.2. NCBI lineage: Eukaryota > Metazoa > Chordata > Ceratodontiformes > Ceratodontidae > Neoceratodus > Neoceratodus forsteri. Next base: position 896,330,623 of record CM028130.1, on the reverse strand, counting down.
GCCAGTAAGAATGTCTGCTGGTCCAGTGGCGTGGAGGTCTAAGGCACTTGCACCTTACCTGCCGCCACTATGGTGACCTGATTTCGGGAACGACCTCGGGTTGCTGCCTTTGACTGCCACCGGATGGAGGCCGGCACAGGGCAGGGTCTAAGAGACTTTGAAGAGTGGGGGCTGTGGTTCCGAGTACATGCACATCTCCATGCTGCTGCAGCTGGGGGCGGCTGAAAATGAAGTCAGGTGGGCTAAATGAAGCCTCACGCATTTCTCTCTTGGCTCAAGACCACTGCTCCTCCTTGGGACACTTCAGGATTGTGCTTTGGGGGGGGGGAACCTCCCTCCTCTGGCTCCGCTGTGCGGGGAATCCACAGGGGACTCAGGACTGGGAGAAGCAGTAGCTGATCATGGGAGGTGGGGGCAGGGCTGAATAGACGCCCACTTGACATGAGGATGATAAAAAAATCTCTGTGGCAAAAAAATAAAGAACGAGCAAAAGTAAACTTGATTTGTGTGTTTTACTGTTCCGATTTGACTTTCGGTTGCGTAGTTTATGTGATATCACGTACTTTGCCTGGGTCTGCATATCAGCAAAAAACAAACAAAACAAATTATTCACTGTTGCCCCTACATTTTGGCCAGGAAAGGCACACTGACCTGTGTGACAGCTTTTGTTTGGGTGCATCCAGGGGTGGGAGGTTACATTGGCCTGTTTTATCGATAGGGGGAATGTTGGCCAGGATACTGGAGAAAATTCCTCACCCTTATGCAGTGAAAGTGCTGCAGTATTTGAAACATGGGTCGAATTGGAAGCACTGGTGTTGTTTAAAAAAAAAAAAAGAAATGCCTCTAAACGGAGGAACTTACTGGGTCAAAACGCAGTCAACGACAGATATTGAACAGTTCATGTTCCCTTCTATTAGATATTGTTATGGAGTAGGTGCATCAGTTTGGCCCCACTGGCAAAGGAAAGATGGATCATTTCTTCGCAGGATGCAGCTTTTGCTGTTTTGGTGCGTGTTAGTGCTGTCCCTGCCCTTATGTTAAATTCCATGGCATCATTTACTTTCACCAGAACAGCCTCCAGAGACTTGCAGAAGGGGCCCTCGGTTTAATGTCTTGTCCAAAGCAGGGTTCTTGCTTAACTGTTTCTTGCACTGGCCCAGGCGGGACAGTGGTACTGGTTTGCACTGGTCTCCCAAGATTTACACTGGCCCTGGTCTCCCAAGATTTACACTGGCCCCAAGTTATAATAAAGATTATGTGGGGGGGGCTCCCTCTGTCCCTTTCCAAGTACTCCCTGATGTCCAGTGGCACCCCCTCCCCTTCCCCTTCAGTATAAGCATTCCTTGGTGTCCAGTGGCACCTCCTCCCCAAGCATTTTCCTTGGTATTATGTGCCCCCCCCAACAGCCCTGGTTCCTGATGACTGACATCGCAGAAATTCTCTGTTCTCCACCTCGGTTGGCTGCCATCCAACTTGCATAACTGAAATACTACAAAAGCTACATTAATTAATATCTTTAGCCACCATTTCGCTCATTTGATTCTCCCCACCTTATTAGTCAATTCACCCACAACGAAAAAACATTAGTATAAAAAATTCCTGATGCAGCACACCAGCAATCCTGTAGTAACAGTCTCATCGCCAGGCCAGGATGCTGGCAGTTTCTTTCAGTAGTGCTTTGCGGTATTGTGGGGGAGAGATTGCCAATATTCTGGCCTGGTGGTGAGACTGTTGAGATAGGATTAGCAGTGTGCTGCTTCAAGAATTTTTTCCCTTATACTTGTCACTTTGTGGGTGAGAGTTCTGACTAAGGCTACATGGGTGGTTGGTGGTGGTGGTGGTGGTGGTGGGGGGAGATAGGAATCACATTGGCCCCAGGGTGTTTGCACTATACCCCGATCCAGTCAATTAAATGGAGACTGCCAACCCTTTTTGCAGCACATTATTTCTAGATAAAAAACACATGTTCTGTGATTGTTTACCTTCTCTGAAATTCATTGCTGAGTCTGGTTGTTCGCTGCCTTAATTAGTAGAACTGAATTTATTGTATTTTTGGGTGTAATTCTACCCAATCATGTTTTTGTTTTATTTCAAATCCTTGATATACATTTATTGCATACTTTACTTTCTGAACATTAGGAATGCTCCAAACAGTGCAGCCACTCATGATGCTGTAGTCTCCTCTCCTCCCACTGCATCATGAGTGTCTAGACTGTGTTGGTATTCCCAAATCTAAGAAGGATGCAGTAGTAGTGGATCAAGGACTGTAAACAAACACGTTTTGTGTGATAACACCAGTATGGTGTGCATTCCATTCTTCATTTTTAAAAAGAAAAAAAGAATTAGAATTGAAGTACTACTACATAAGCAGTCTGTACTGAACGTGACTAGTTGTAACGTGATTTTTAATCTAGAAACCGTTTGAGACACTTAATGTTAAGATAGATCCCTGTAAAGTATGGTACCTCAACAGTACAGGCCCCCCCGTCTGTACTGTAGTGTTGCTGTTGGGTAGTCTCCTGGTATTAGTTCCTTATGGGGGATTAGAACATGACTTTCCTGTCACCTGGCTCCAGAGAAGAGTGTCAGCCTATTCACTCAAGTGGCACTGCTGACATCACTGTATGTTGCTGTGGAAGTGTGATATCTTAAGCAGAAGGCTAGCATTGTGTAATCATTGCTGCAGGAGCAGAGGAGATTTGATGGCCTGGAAGTGGGGAGGTCATGGTATCACATTTGCACAGTATTGGTACTGAGTAATTTCTAGTACCATGCTATCTGTGGTTCATGTTATATCGCAGTTTTCAGTCCTGTCAACTGATGTTTGGGTCATTTTATGAAAAACTGTCCTTTTGCCTCCCCTGATGCTGGTGACCCAGATCAGGCTGGCTTGGGGATGGCACAGTGTCTCACAGGATGCTGTCCTCCTTGAGACTTAATGTCAACTGATCCATGCTGTATAAGTGCCACCTGAGGGTGTCCAGGAGATGCAGGTCAGTAGGGTATGGTTGTGGGAGGTGACACAGTGGCTTTTTGGCCTGTGCATGCCTGTTGTGTGGATTGTCACTCATTGACAGCTGAGCATCTTGGGAAGGTGAGAACAGGTGAAACAATCTAGTGTGGCAGGATGCAGTGACAGCATGCTTGGGTCCTGTGCTGCCTGCCATCCCAGCATGATGAAGCTCTCTACAATCCACCAAATTCAGAGACAGATGGAGAGGGGATAGCCCCCCGCACTTGATGGCCCTACAGTGGGAGAGATCCCCATAGGATAGGTAAGGATGATACCTCTCTGGGGTTTGGGAAAGGTCACAAGGCTGGCCAGTAGCCCAGTAACCACATAGAGTTTGTGAAGATGCTTTGTTTTTTGTTTTCCCTGTTGATGCGTATGCCCTCTTTCAGCAGCCATGTACCCTTGCATTCCAACGTCCCCAGCCCCACCACCCAGTTTCTCACAGGCTGTGCTGTATCCTTCATGGCTTGACCCCCCCCCCCCAAAAGAAAAAAAAAAACCTGGGGCATCAGGGCTCCCCAGCTGCTGCTACAATTCAGGATCCAACTCAGAGGAGGGCAGCAAGGCCTGTGGGAGGCTGGATCATCATTCTACCACAGGTGGGAATTTACCATTTTTTCTTTGTCCCTTCCCTCAGGACACCCATGACTGGGATACGCACGCTTGCGTAGCATGGTGCCAGCCAGGGGTTCCCCTTTCATGATGCTCTGGATGCACTGCCACCTGTGGTTGCCCTTGGGGCAGTATAGCATGGCGCATGCTGCCCTCCTTCTGTTGTAAAGGAGGAGGCGGGTATCCTGTGGAATGAATGCTAGTTAACACCCCCCACCCACTGCCCCCTTATAACCCAGGTGTGTTTCTGAATGTGGGTTGCTGGTGTCGTGAGTGGTGGCCCTAACGCTATGCTGTTGGCCGGCTCAAGACGTTTTAAAAAAACATTAATTTCCATAATACTCTATTGCATAATGACCATGGTATTGTATGTGCCGGTTATCATATTATATCATTGGAATTGCCTACTGTGTGATGTGCCTAGTTGGTAGTTTCTTGCAGCACTGTGGAAATTTAGTTGCGTCATATTCACAAAGAAAATTTCTGCAGTTGCAGAAAATCTCAAAACAGGTGAGTTGTGAAAATTTGCAAGTGCTGAAAATCCTCAGCATTTTTTCCGCAGCCGCAGATATATTATTAAAGGCCCAGCAGACAGAAAAACAGCAGGTGCCTCATAGTAAGTGGAGCTGTGCAAAAGTTGCAGCACTCCCAGAGAGGCAAGCAGCCAGTCCCACTACTGGGACCATGGTAGCACCACCTGTACCAGCAGGACCTCGCACCCACTGGCAATATGTGTCTGTTAGGTGTGTGTGTCTCTCTCTCTCTCTCTCTCTCTGAGGTGTTTTTCTCCTGCATCTATAGCACATTTTTCCACTTCTGCGTGTACTGCCTGTGGGGCTCCTTTATGGGCTGCACTGTGTCCTTTGATTGTGGTTGTTGCCTTTCAGTGGACATGTGTGCTATTTATATTGTAACAACTGACACTACTATACAGCCCACATATTTGCAGTTGCTGGTGCCTGAAATCCCACTATAATTGTATCCCAATTGTTAGTACACTGCTTTTTGCTCAGGGTGTGTTACGCATCACTCTCTGTAGTGCAACATGTGTGCAACATTCTTTCTGCAACTGTGTAAAAACAGTGGTTGAGAATAGCCTTTAAAGGGATGTGCTATACTTTTCAATGGCTTTTTTTTTTTTTGTGTTCAGTAACTTCCGCAGCTGCACTTTTTTCCGCAGTCCACAGTGTATTTTTCCTGCAGCTAAGGAAGTTTTGTGTAAACCACTTAGCACAGTTATCTCCCCCCCCCCCCCAATTGCACAACTTTTGTGGACTTACACACTTCGAGTGTGTTGAGAATCCAGCCCCGGTATCTTTCCCTTAGCTCTCCTCTCCCATAGAGCTCTTTACTTTCCTTACCTCCAGCTGACCTCTGTTGTGCTGGACACCCCAGCCCTGTCAACCTGACTTCTCCCAGGCCTTAACTTTACCACACTTAGTAGCGGGTTTCTCCGCTGAGAGGCACTGATCAGGTTAGGCACATTTACCAGTAGATGGCCGAGTCAGTCTGTCGACCAGGGGTGTTTGCCAGCTCTGTTTTCTCCCTTTCTTGAGGTCAGTGCATGCGCAAGGGTGTGGATGTGCAGTGTGAAGATGCTACATGTACTCTGACACTGGCACCTGGCCATTCCAGAGGCAGCCACATGCTGTGCCACCTAGCCTCTGCTGGGTGGCAGCCTGGCAGTGGCAGGCACTTCCTCCACCCCGAAGAAGGAGATCTACCTCTGGGCACTAAATCCTCCTTCCCACAGCTGGCCACTAAGCGACCCTGGTCCATTCCTGATCCTAGGTTGCCGGTGTGGCAACCAGTGCCTCCGTCCACCATGCCATTGGGCTGGCCTCTTAGACCTCCTCTGTTTCTGTGACTGCCACTCCTCCCCAAGTCCTAATCCTGCTTGTGATATCTGAATAATTTCCACAGCAACAGACTATGATGTTGCTTCTGTGATTGACCCCACCATTCCTAATCCTTTGCTTGTGATATCTTAATAATTCTCACAACAGCATACTGTGATTGCACTCCTCTGTTTCTTTGATTGCCCCCCCGTCTTAATTCTCTGCTTGTGATATCCGAATAATTTCCACAGCAGCAGCCTGAGATGTCACGCCTCTGTTTCTGCAGCTGACACCTTCCCTCACGTCCTAATCCTCTGCCTGTGATATCCAAATATTTTCACAGGAACAGACTGTGATGTCAGAATCCCAAGATAATGACTTCAGTTCGGAGATGGAGCAGCAGGAAAAGATGAAGTCTGAGAGACAGATCTTGCTTTTCATGAAAATGTCTTCACATATGGGCCCCATTCTTGGTCTTAAAGTGTGGGGGTTACAAAACAGGGTGCAGGCAGCTGCCTTATTGTGCCTCCATGCTCTATACACAAAGTAGTGCATAGTGCTGGTGGTTGGGGGAGTCTTTCCTAGTAGCTGTTGCTATGCAAGATAGGCTGCCAGAAAGTTAATGGGGTTTGTGCCTGTGGACATACCGGTTAGCGACCACCATGGTGGTCTGTGCATGGCATTGCACAAGTCATATGGTGCTGTGCCATGCACAGACACCCTTGACACTAGAATTACTGCTGAAATCATCCCCCCAGCCCTATGCCCCATTAGCACAGCTACTACTGGTGGACTTATCCCCCAGCCCTGTACCCCATGCGTAGATGCCCTTGGCACTGGCATTACTGCTGGACTCTTATCTCTCTCTCCCCGCCTGACCCCACACCCTGTGTGCAGACCTCCTTGGCACTGGCACTACCGCTAGAATCATGTCTCTTCCCCCGTGTGTCATGACCAGAATCCCTTGGTACTGGCACTACTGCTGGGGTCATCCCCCTACCCTCACCCCATGCACAGACCCTCTTGGTATTGGCAGTGTTGTTGGGGTCATCCTCTCAAGCTCCTATGGCCAATGCAGACCCAAGTTAGCATTAGGACTATTGTTGGAGACCTGTTCCTATTCCCAGCCCTGTACCTATAGGCCTGGGTCTAGGGCAAAGTCATTGGTACTTAACCCTCTGGGCCAGGATTTGTTTTTGGTGTTTTAGTGGCCTACTCATCCATCCGCACCCCCAGTCTCTCCTCTTACCCTGATGTCAGTTGGAGCTATTCTTATTAGCACCCCCAAACAGTGCATTTCAGCACTGGTCCTGAGAGAACTTCTGTGCCACACCTACTCCTCGGAGGTACGTAGCACAGTTGCAACACCTCTACAGCCTGCCTGTGTTGGTTCTACGGGCAGTGCTGTCCCAAACAGCTATGTGTGCAAATGTTGCCATGTTCTGTGGAACATATGCATCGCAACCCCCTAGCTGTGCAAGTGTTGCCATGATCTGTGAATGGCTCTATGGTACATTTGCATTGTGACCCACCTTTGCTGTGCAAGTGTTGCTATGTTCTGTGAATGGCTGTGTGGAGATTTGCATTGCGCCCCGCTGTGCTAGTGTTGCCATGATCTGTGAATGGCTCTGTAGTACATTTACATCACAACCCCCAGCTGTGCAAGTGTTGCCATGAGCTGTGAATGGCTCTGTGGAACATTTAAGGAATATACCATGACAGGGAGTGGGTATATTGGTGGATTTACCACGCCTGGTGTGGTTCAGTCATGAGGCGCAGCTGAGTGACTTAACCACACCAGAAGTGGCAAATCCACCCATATACCCACTCTCTGTCATGGTATATTGCTATTATACAATGTTCAACCTTTTTTTTTTGGTTTTATAGTGATATAAAACTTTTACAGTGGGTGTACTGGAGGATTTACCACAGTCATGTGATCTGTTTCGACCAGTGAGGTTACAGAATTTTCATACCCCATTGTATAATTTTGCATTGTAACCTCCTGCCCTTTATGGACAAATTGTTTTTCCAGTTGTGCAGCTAAGGGCTGTATAGACTTTGACAGCAGATAAGGACCGCTTGGCCCATCTAGTCTGCCCATAGAAACATAGACTTTGACGGCAGATAAGGACCGCTTGCATTTAATGGGTGTGGTGGCTGAGCTACCCCCACCTGACATGGGACATTGGCAGGTGGTGAATCTTCCACTGCAGCCATTCTGCTGTATCAGTCAGCTGGACAAATGGAATAAAATCTGATCAGGTGTATTTTATATAGCACTGCTGATGAGCACTGTATTTCAGCGAGCACCCACACATAGTGACATAGTAATGTCAGGTTGGGGGCTCAAGGTTCATCATGTCTGCACCCCCCCCCTTTCAGAAGCAGGTATAATTAAATGTGCCCATGCTGTTCAGGCATGTTCAGTATTTCATTTGAAAAGCAAGTACGTAGTAAGGATGTATCTGAAAGAATGAAGGTCTGGGGGCTTCAGATGCTTTGGTAATTATTTTGTTTTTACGTATTTGTTTACTTATTCTTTATTCACTGTATTTGTATTTGACAACTACTAATAATAAATAAAAAAAAAAAAAAAATGCACTGGAATCTTTCTGTATTATGAAGTCAGAACATCTTTACCTCGATAGTCGATAAGTGACCCTGAACAACACAGTTTTAAGAAGGATAGAATCTGCTTAACTTCTGTGAACACATAAGCTCACTTTTGGATAATTGGTCATCGTGTGACATCATTTTCATTTACTTTAGCAAGGCATTTGATGTCATGAATCATTGGGCCCTTATTACCAAACTTCAGAATTTCAGTATTTAATACTAACATTATTAATTGGATTCCAAATTGGTTACATGATAGAATCCCATTTATGATGACTACGTTCTAGCTGATAAGGGCAAAGTTCTGAGCGGGGTTCTCTAGTGCTCTGTCCTGGGACCCTGCCTTTTCTAAGCATTCATCACCGATCTAAGAATTGTACCTCCTTAAACATTAAGTATGCAGATGATGTAAAAATTTGGGGTTTATGTAACAGTGCTTCTCAATCTGCCATCATTCAGCAAGATTTAGCTAACGTCTCTGACTGGGGAATGAAACTAAACCTATCTAAATGCAAGGTGATGCACTTGGGTCCTAGGAACTTACATCACCCTTATATGTTAGCAGGCTTTCCACTTTTGCACCACTTCAGACAAGAAGGACCTTGGTATTATTATTTCCCATGACTTCTCTCAGAATAAACGCATTCAAGGTGCAATTTGTAACGCTAATCGCGTTGTGTGGTCCATTCTTCATAATATCAAGTCTAGGGATCCTAAATGCTTTTTAATATATGTGTGTGTATGTACAGTTACTTTATCTCTTATGGTTGAGTGCATTTTCCAGTTCTTTGCGTGAGGGAACTGCAAAGTGAAGCTGAGCAGTTTTGGCACACAAAGGACTTGAGAAGAAACTCTTATAACGATGAGAGACACACTGTACATATAAATCAGGTTAAACATAGATTTTGATGGCAGATAAGGACCACTTGGCCCACCCAGTCTGCCCATTTCCCTACCTATTGGATAAGCGGCAGATTCTAGTTAACCAACAGCCTACTTCCTGCAACCCCCACTATAATTGCCTTATGTCTGTCCCATGCATGTTTGAATTCTCCCACTGTTTTAGACCCCACAACCTCTCCAGGAAGGCGGTTCCATGCATCCACCACTCTATCCGGGGAAAAAGAATTTCTTCACATTACCCCTGAGCCGTCCCCCCCATCTTTAAATTGTGTCCCCTTGTTCTTACACATCTCTTATTCTGAAAAATGCTACCCTCCTGGACTTTGTTGATTCCCTTGAGGTACTTAAAAGTTTTATTATGTCTCTCCTGTCCCTCCTTTCATCAAGAGTATACATATTAAGCTCTCTGTCTCTCTTCATATGGTTTCTGATGTAGGCCCTGCACCATTTTAGTTGCCCTTCTCTGGACTGCTTCCATCCTGTCTAAGTCCTTGCATAGATGAGGTCTCCAAAACCGCACGCAGTACTCGAGATGGGGTCTAGTACCTCCCCTGCTATTGTGTACTCTTCTCCTGGATTTTTATTTCACAGGTGCATTACTTCGTATTTGTTTGCATTGAATCCAAGTTGCCATATGTCTTACCATTCCTCCAACCTTGCCAAGTCCCTTCTCATCCTTTCTACCCCCCTTGTGTATCAACTCTGTTACAGATCTTTGTGTCATCTGCAAAGAGGCATACCTTTCCTTCCAGACCCTCTGCAATGTCACCTATAAAGACGTTAAAGAGGACTGGACCCAGTACTGAGCCCTGAGGTACTCTACTAGTAACCCCCCTTTTTCGGAATGTGTTCCATTTATTATTATCTTCTGTGTCCTGTTGTGCAGCCAGTTTGCCACCCAGGCTACCACCCTGGGACCCACTCCCAGGCTGGCTAACTTCATTATTAATCTTTTGTGCGGGACTGTGTCAAATGCCTTGCTAAAGTCTAGGTAGGCCATATCCACAGCCCCTCCCTGGTCTATTACTTTGGTCACCCAGTCAAAGAAATCGATTAGATTGGTCTGACGTGACCTTCCTGCTGTGAATCCATGCTGCTTTGGGTCCTGTGCCCCACTGGCCTCTTGCTCAAAAATAATTACATTTTTATTTAAAATCAGCATTTTTTTATTTTGCAGGATATTATGGGAATCCCCTTTGGAAATGGAGTGTGTCGACCGAACTTTGAATTTTAGAACTGTGTGCATGAGACAGCCTCTTATGCATATTAATATGTCCCCGGAGCCACTCGTTGCTGGGTAAGCGTGGTTTCATGTGCATTCTTGAGAGGCAACAGCGAAGCAAAGGTGTTCCAGCTCGAGCAGAACACCAAATTCACCTGCTACAGGCTGTCCGATTTATCAGTCAAGGGTAATTTGTTTTACAATATACAGCTGACACACAACAACCTTATTTGTGGGTTATGCTGGGATTTACCCACGCCTGATGTGGTTTGGTCACTAGACCGCTGCCACAGGTTGTTCTAACATATTGATAATTAGTAATTGAGCATCTGCTATTGAAATTCCTATTTCCAGACAGGCACATGCTTTGTGGATAGTAACTGTTGAAATGCTGCGCAGCTTATGATTCGTCAGTTTGTATTCGAATGTGATTTCTGAACTTGGTGTTTAGAGTATTACAGTTTTTACATACTTTGTGAAACGCTATTCACTGTATGAGTGTGTTTCATGAGTTAGGTAAAGTAAGACAGTGACTGGTCAGCGACACACGTAGGATCTGTAATGGTTGTAACAACAGCACCTAGAATGTTTAGAAATAAACAGTTCTGATTGGCTAAGAATGAGGTCATAATTTGTAAATGTTGTTATATGTTTTGATACAGGAGATTTGGTGTGTAGTGTTGCCAGTCTTGGCATCTTTAGAAACAGAGAAACATAGACTTTGATGGCAGATAAGGACCGCTAGGCCCACCTAGTCTGCCCATTTCCCTACCAACAGAATAGGCTGCTGATCCTAGTTAACCAGCAGCCTATTTCTTCCTACCCCCCACAAGAATTGCCTTATGTCTGTCCCATCCATTCTTGAATTCTCACACAGTTTTAGACCCCACAGCCTCCTCAGGAAGGCTGTTCCATGCATCCACTACCCTCTCTGTGAAAAATACTTCCTCACATTGCCCCTGAAACCCCCATCTTTAAATTGTGTCCCTTGTTCTTGCAACGCCTCTTCTGAAAGATGCTACCCTCTTGGACTTTGTTGATTCCACTGAGGTACTTAAAAGTTTCTATCATGTCTCCCTTCTTTCCTCAAGGGTATACATATTAAGCTCCTTTAGTTTCTCCTCGTACGGCTTCTCATGCAGACCTTGCACTATTTTAGTTGCCCTCCTCTGAAGTGCCTATGTCCTTGCGGAAATGGGGGTATCCAGAACTGGATGCAGTACTCCAGATGGGTTCTCACCAACTGTCTGTACAGAGGGATAACAACTTCCCGTTTTCTGCTGGTAATGCCTCTCCCTATGCTTGCCAGTATACCCCCAGCCCTCCCTACTGCCTTCTCACATTGCTTGCTAACCTTAAGGTCATCTGATATGATTACCCCCCCCCGGTCCTTTTTTTTTTTTTTTTTGTTGTTACTGCCTCCCCCCCATGTTGCGCTCCCTCGCTTGTTTCACCAGAAATACATTCGCTACAAATCTTTTTAAACAGTAGGAGCAGAAGGTGAACATTTTATGCAAATCTGCATAATACAAAAATAAGGGCAAGCTAAATTTATGGACTACAGCTTGAATTTTACGTAAATGTTATCATTTTTCAAGTTTCCCCTGAGATGTCAGTAGCTCTGTAAGTTTTTGCTCTGGAGAAATTGAAACATGAGCTAACATTTCCGAGAGAGGTACTGGATTCTAGTAACGATAACCTTGGGGGCTGTTTGATGGCCCAGAGTGTAGCGGGTTGTGCCCCCTCACCTGTGACCCAGGTTTGGAACTGGACCCTGAGCTGGATCTGGCAGTCGGGGCTGGGGTGGTGCTGCTGCGTGTTGTACTCCCTCGCCTGTGACCCACTCCAGGTTCGGGGCTGGACTCTGAGCTGGATTGGGTAGTCAGGGCTGGGGTGGTGCTGCCTGGCAGCACTCCCTCACCTGTGACCCAGGTCTGGACTGGACTATGAGCTGGATCGGGCAGTTTGGGGGTTGGGGTGAAGCTGTGTGTTGGGCCCTTGCCTGTGACCCAGGTTTGGGGCTGGACTTGGCTGGATCGGGCAGCCGGGGGCTGAGGTGGTGCTGTGTGTTGTGCTCCCTCACATGTGACCCAGGTTCGGGACTGGACTCCGAGCTGGATCGGGCAGTCAGGGGGCTGGGGTGATGCTGTTGCATATTGTGCTCCCTCACATGTGACCCAGGTTCGGGACTGGACTCTTGAGCTGAATGTCAGGAGGCTGGGGGGTGGTGGTGCTGCGTGTTGCGCTCCCTTGTTTGTGACCCAGGTTCAGGACTGGACTCTGAGCAGGATTGGGCAGTCAGGTGGCTGGGGTGGTGCTGCTGCGGGGCAGCGCTCCCTCGCGTGTGACCCAGGTTCGGGACTGGACTCTGACTTGAGTCAGGCAGTTAGGGGGATGGGGTGGTGCTGCTGTGTGGCAGCGCTGCCTCGCCTGTGACCCAGGTTCAGGGCTGGATTCTGAGCTGGATCGGGCAGTCAGGGGGCTAGGGTGTCGCTGCTACGTGTTGCGTTCCCTCGGCTGTGACCCAGGTTTGGGGCTGGACTCTGAGCAGGATTGGTCAGTCAGTGGGCTGGGGTGGTGCTGCTGTGTGGCATCACTCCTTTGCCTGTGACCCAGGTTCGAGACTGGACTGAGTGGGATTGGACAGTAAGGGGGCTTGGGAGGTGGTGGTGCAAGTAAGCAAAACTTTATTTATATAGCGCCTTTATTTAACCAAGGTGCTTCACAAGTAAAATAAAACGTATAAATTATAATAAAATTACAAGTATATAAATTAATTAAAAGTCATCTAGGAAGGCCATCTGAAATGGATACGTCTTAAATTCCTACTTGAATCTCTCGACGATCAGGCATTCTCTCAACAGACTAGGTAGAGAATTCTACAGGGTAGGGGCCACAGAAGAAAAAGCACGAGTACCAGATGTCTTTAAATGTACCCTGGGAATCTCTAGCAATCCCTTTTCGGCAGATCGGAGAGGGCGGAGGGGGTGGTAGGGAGCTAGGAGATCTTGCAGGTAGCTGGGTCCCTGTTCTTGTAGGGTTTTAAAGGTCAAAAGACGAACTTTAAAGGTGATCCACCACTGAACAGGCAGCCAGTGCAGTCCGCACAGCACAGGCATAATATGGCTGGTTCTAGATGTTCCAGTTAGTAGCCTGGCTGCCGCGTTCTGCACTAACTGCAAGTGGCGGATATCAACCCCAGGAAGCCCTAGGTAGAGGGCATTGCAATAATCAAGGCAGGTGGTGACGAAGGCATGGACCAGTGTTTGAAGATCATCCGGAGGAATCAGATGTTTCACTCGGGTGATGTTCCTCAGATGGTAAAAAGAGGATTTGAGAACTGCCGTCAAAAATAACACCCAAGTTACGCACCCGGTCTGATGTAGTGAGCTGGATGTCGTCAAGCCATATGCCCGACACTTGCCCAGCCCCCAAACCCACCCCCGGATGACCAGGGTCCACAACCAGCACTTCGGTCTTATCCGGATTCAGTCTCAGTCAGCTGGTGCTCATCCAGTCCTTGATCTCGGCGAGACAGTTGTTAAACACAGACTGCATCCCCCTATTTGGGTAGAAAGGACAGATACAGCCGAGTATCATCTGCATAGCAGTGAATAGTCAAACTGTATTGCCTGATGATAGTTCACATGGGCGCTAATATGGAGCCCTGCCGACCCCACAGGACAGGGGAAGGGCGTCCGAATTTATTGCTCTGGTGACCACCCTCTGAGACCTGCCCTTGAGGAAGGATCGAAACCATTCTAGGACTGTTCCTGACAGTCTGCAGAGAAGCTGCAGGCACTCCAGTAGCACACCATGGTGCACAGTGTCATGCTGCAGAGAGATCACGAAGGACCAAGATGGTACGAGCCTTTCTATCTCTCGCTATTAGGAGATCATTCAGTACCCGGACAAGTGCAGTCTCTGTGCTATGTGTCTTCCTAAAGCCAGACTGAAGAGCATCATAGACATTGTGGGTCTTAAGGTGATCGTCCAATTGCAGTGCAACCTCTTTCTCAGTAATCTTCCCGACAAAAGGAAGGTTAGAGACAGACCTATAGTTAACTGGGCAGTCTGGATCCAAAGTTGTTTTTTTTTTTTTTTTTTTTTTTGGTGGTCGTATGACCACCTCCTTAAGGGGATCAGGAAAGACACACCTCTCTCTCTCTCTCCAAGGAACCTCAGACAATTTTAGCTAGGGTTGGGCAGATAACATCTACACAACCCACTAATAGAGGTGTAGGGCCCAGATCCAAATTACAGCTGGTTGGGTGCAATGTTTGGACGATCTTCACAATGTCCATGAATTCTGGATGGCTAAAGTTTGTCCAGACAAGACCGAGTGTTGTTCATCTCTCGCTGACCTCCGCAGTCCTTCATATGGAGAGCCGGGCTGATGCCAGACCGGATGTTGACAACCTTATCTGCAAAGAATCGAGTGAACTCCTCACATTTAGCCTGAGAAAATGCCCTTCCGGGTTGGAGACAGACTGGACTGCACAATCTGTCTACAGTCTAGAAGAGCTAAGCCGGTTGATTGTGTGCGGCAGAAGTCTCCTTGGACAGGAATTCTACCTTCTTACGGGTGATTTCTGATTGATGGCCCTTATAATGTTCCATCAGCCTAAACCTGTCAGCATCCAGGTCCGACCTCCGCCATGCTCTCTCTAGCCTTCGACCAACTCTCCTCAACTCCTTCAAGGAACCATAGAACCAAGGGGTCCTTGGGCGAAGAGTAAGTGGTCGAACTCGAACAAGAGCAGTCTTGTCCAGGGCATCTCCCACTGCTCTGTTATAGGCCAGCACAAGATCCCCTGGACTCATGCAGTCACCCGACGGACCTGCTAGGTCCAGCAATACCGATAGATCTTCTGGGGTAACGCCCCTTAAAGAGTGGTACTGGACCATCTCCGTAGGGGCAGGTCCATTTGGTGGGCCCCTGAAACTGAACCTTATGGTGTGATGGTCAGACCAGTTGATTGGTTGCACCCCCAAATCCGTGATCTCCATCCCCAGGAGGAACACCAGATCCAGCGAGTGACCCCCTATGTGGGTCGAGGAGGTAACCACCTGTGTAAGGCCCGGCATAGTCATAAGCTGGAGGAGATTCTGACCAAATTGCGAGAGTTCATCGACCCAGGCATTAAAGTCCCCCAGAATTAACCATCTGGGGGACTCCCAACGCCATGTCGACAGTTTGTCTGTTGAGTGTTGTGCTCCCTCAGCTGACCCAGGTTCTGGACTGGACTCTGAGCTGGATTGGGTAGTCGGGGCTAGGGTGGAACTGCTACGTGCTGCATTCCCTGCTGAGGTGAAAAGGTGCCGGCTACTGCAGTGACATCTGTGGTGGGCCAAGAAATTGATCTCCTCCATTGGACTTAGTCTGCATGATTACGAGGCCAAAAGGGGTATAGCTTGGTGCTTGTAAGTGGTGGGTGGATTACAGGACTGGGGATAGCACACCAGAAAAGCCATGTCCCCGAGCTGCTGGTGTGATGATTGCTAGCACTCTTGAGACCCACTCCATGTTGATCCCTGCTGGCTCAGATGATGGAGTGAGCAGCTGAGGGAGCTGTGAGGTCACTGGGTTGAGACCTGAAGTAGATAGCTAAGGGCCACTGTGGAGAGAGAAAAAAAGCATATTAATTGCAAAAAAAACTCTGTTAATGCATCAGTTCAGGTTTCTATTACAGAAACAGAAGTATTGAAATTCGGTGTTAAGATTACCACCCCAACCCCCCCCCCACCCACACACCTCCACACCAGCTGGTGTCAGGGTATGCCTTGGGGTCATCAGGCCTAACTCTCATCGATTCCATGTGTAAGAAAGCTTAGATGGTACAGTATAGGAGAATGGGGTGAGAGTTAGGCCCGACAACCCCAAGGCACACCCCGATGCCTGTTGATGTGGAGTGTGGGGGTTGGAACTGGTAGGGTTGGTAACCCAAGCACTGAATTTTCATACGTTTGTCGCTATAATGTTGACACCAGTCCATTTACAGAAGAAAGAATCCTGAAAGAACTCCTAAAACTCAAAGTGGACAAAGCAATGGGTCTTGATGGGATTCACCCCAGAATCCTAAAAGAACTAAGGGAGGTCCTAGTGACACCACTGACCACATTTTTTAAAAAATCATGGGAGGATGGGGTGGTACCTGAGGACTGGAGGAGGACAGATGTGATTCCCCTTCACAAAAGTGGGAGCAAGGCAGAAGCAGGAAACTACAGACCTGTAAGTTTGACCTCTGTGGTAGGGAAAATGATGGAATCACTTCTGAAAGAAAGAATTGTTGAGTACCTAGAGGCCAGCGGGCACAGGACCCAAAGCAGCATGGATTTACGCATGAAGGTTAGTCAGACGCATCTAATAGATTTCTTTGACTGGGTGACCAAAGTAATAGACCAGGGAGGGGCTGTGGATATGTCCTACCTAGACTTTAGCAAGGCATTTGACACAGTCCCGCACAAAAGATTAATAATCAAGTTAGCCAGCTTGGGAGTGGGTTCCAGGGTAGTAGCCTGGGTAGCAAACTGGCTGCACAACAGGACACAGAAGGTAATAGTGAGTGGAACACATTCCGAAGAAAGGGGGGTTACTAGTGGAGTACCTCAGGGCTCAGTACTGGGTTCAGTCGTCTTTAACATCTTTATAGGTGACATTGCAGAGGGTCTGGAAGGAAAGGTATGCCTCTTTGCAGATGATACAAAGATCTGTAACAGAGCTGATACACAAGGGGGTTAGAAAGGATGAGAAGGGACTTGGCAAGGTTGGAAGAATGGTCAGACATATGGCAACTTAGATTCAATGCAAAGAAGTGCAAAGTAATGCACCTGGGAAACAAAAACCCAGGAGAAGAGTACACAATAGCAGGGGAGGTACTAACAACAATAATAATGGAAAGGGATCTGGGTCTAGTCATATCAGGTGATCTAAAGGTGGGTAAGCAATGTGAGAAGTCGATAAGGAGAGCCAGGGGGATACTAGGATGCATAGGAAGGGGCATCACAAGTAGAAAAAGGGAAGTGGTTATCCGTCTGTACAGACAGTTGATGAGACCTCATCTGGAGTATTGTGTGCAGTTTTGGAGACCTCATCTACGCAAGGACATAGACAGGATGGAAGCAGTCCAGAGGAGGGCAACTAAAATGGTGTAGGGTCTGCATCAGAAATCATATGAAGAGAGACTGAGAGAGCTTAATATGTATACCCTTGATGAAAGGAGGGACGGGGACATAATAGAAACGCTCAAGTACCTCAAGGAATCAGCAAGTCCAGGAGGTAGCATCTTTCAGAAAAGAGATGTGAAGAACAAGGGACACAATTTAAAGATGGGAGGTGCTCAAGGGTAATGTGAGGAAATCTTTTTCATGGAGAGAGTGGTGGATGCATGGAACTGCCTTCCGGGAGGTTGTTTGGGCTAAAACAGTGGGGGAATTCAAACATATATGGGACAGACACAAAGCATTTGTAGTGGGGGGGCGGGAGGAAGTAGGCTGTTGGTTAACTAGAATCTGCAGCTTATCCAGTAGGTAGGGAAATGGGCAGACTGGGAGGGCCAAGTGGTCCTTATCTGCCATCAAAGTCTATGTTTCTATAATAGGAACCCTAACTGATGCATTAACAGTTTTTTTGCAATTAGTTTCTTTATTGATTGACAAAATATAATCCTACCCGTATGTGGTTGTGGGAGCTCAGGGCCCTTCCATCAGTCTATAATGTGTTATGCCCTGTGCTTCCATTCGTGCATATTGGAACTGTCTCTCATTTTTATGTGGAAGTGTAGGGCCCTCTGGGCCCTGTGCGCCTATGTAACCATAAGTGTAGAGACATTGTAATTAATCCTAACGCTTCCTTCGCGCTCCAATCACTCCATAATGATATTCATTTGTGGGAGAACAGGGCCCTATGGGCCCTGTGCTCACATCTATCCTTGAGGGTTTATTTAATAAACCCTCATCTCCCTGCGCTCCCAGTACTACATAATGGAGGGTGCTGCGCTCCCAACTACCCATAAGTGTAGACAGAGCGCAGGCCTAGAGACATTCCAAGTAATCCTTGTGCTGCAAATGGCACAATATCACAGTAACCGTAGGAACATTGTAAAAAATCCCACCGCAGTTGTAATCATGGCCTGGCAACCTGCATACTTGCTTAGTACACGTAAGCTGCATTTAGCGAAAAATCCGTGTATCAAACCGTTTTTGAGATATAGCCACCAAAAGGTACTGCGACTGCCTCAGTGTTATCCTATGGGAAATTTCTAAATTCCGGAATGTTATAACTATGGAACCGATGTCAAATTTATGACCAAACCAACAAAAGGCACAAATCTGTGGTGCAAGCCCTTTCTACCCTGCAAATTTCTTCCCAAAAGTCCTGACCATTTTTTTGCAGTGAAGTGGCAAAGAAACAGAAATTTTTTGAAAGTAGTGTTGCAGATTTTACGAAAGTGTTCATGAAAGGTTTGCAAATTTCACGACGCTATGTTTGCGACACTTCAATGCCCAAATTGAAAAAACATATTTCCGAGCATTATTTTTTAAACCTAATGTTAGAATCGTGTTCCTTGGGCCCCTATTAGGTAAACACAACTGTATGTGTTTACAAAGGGAAATGATATTTTTAGATTCTGGCGTTTTTTTTTTTTGAAAATTTTTTTTTAACCCGTCGCTAACTGAAAACAATACGGCAGCAGTACGACACTACTGAACCTATTTGAGGCACTGAAAGTGCTTTTGTGAAAGCAAAAAGTGCTTTCAAGCCGTGTGTGTGTGTGTGTGTGTGTGTGTGTGTGTGTATGTATGTATGTATGTATGTATGTATGTGTATGTATATAATATAATTCCCCCCCCCCGTAGGCTCTAGTAGGAAACTTTAAAGTTTTATAACTTTTGAACGGATTAATATTTTTTTCACCAAACCTTCAAAAGGCACATCAGTGACCCAGACCCCATATACCCTAACAATTTCAGACCAGACCCTCCAAACCATTTTGGACTTAGGGCCGAGCTAAGAATTTGCACCTAAAGGTAAATGTCATATTTTTTGGTATTCCGCAGCTCCGCAACCACACCATCAACTGGAACGAAACTTGCCAGATCCAGAGATCTGTGGTACCAGATGGTGCATGCAAAATTTCAGGCAAATTGTTGAGCGGTTGCAAAGTTATTAAAGTGCAAACTTTCGGGTTTAACGTAGACAGTATGAAATTTGTGAAAAAAGTACATGCCCACTTGGGCACGTAATTAGAAAAAGTGTATGCCCAAGAAACTACTTACATGCTGCCCTTTAGTTTTCATAATTTTAAATGTAGTCTTCACTGGACCACCAAGTAATTAGTGAGAGTGACAGAGTACCAAAAAATAAAATTAAAATGCTACTGCTGCTGCCTTCAAACTCTGAGAAAGGCTATATGGTACCCTCACAATAGTCCTAGGCTGTGCCCCTGCCCTTTATCTATAAGGTAATGGATTAGAATTTATATACACGTACAGTGGATGTAGTTCCCTTAATTTTTTTTTAATACTGTAGCTACTAGGACCTTGCTCAGCTCAAAAGAGTTATAAAAGACAGCCTCAAAGACAGCTTTTCTATTTGATGGCTTTAAGCTTAGTTAGCTCTTTATTAGGTAAGGTAGCCTTTAGCAGGTAAAGGTAAACAAACCAGTAGAGTAGACAGTCTAGATTTTTAATGACAGAGAGACTATAGATTTTCTCTGCAAGTTCAGCTCAGCAACTAGACAGTTGACTGACTACAAAAAAAAAAACTGCTGTAGGCTGCAAACTGACTGGGAATGGCCGCCTCTGAGTCCCATTACTCTCCCTCACTCTGCTGTAGTCTGCTTGCCTAAAATACTGCACGAGTTGGTTGCGAGTTTGAGACTGAAGCTGCTGCTAAAGATCCCAAAATGCAGTACACAGTCACTTAATTATTATTTTATGCAGCAGGCCAGTGCTTTTGCTCAAGCAGTTATCTCTGAAGACCTGAGAGCTTAAATTTTCAGTGCTTGAAATAGCCTCACCCAACCCCCTTCCTCTCAGTCAAACTTCGTTTCTTTTTTAAATTTGATGCAAGCAAATGACAAAGACGTTGCCCCCCACGGTCTAATAATCCTGATCCTCCTGCTTGAGTGAGTGTAAACAATTTCATTACTGTTGTGCCGAATCGAATCTCTTCCCCCCCCCCCCGACCTTTGCGGTCTCACACACACACACACACCTCCTCTCCCGCCTAAGAAGTGATCCCCTCATTCCACTTTTTACACCCCAAAGCAGTAATAAGCTCTTAAGAGTTTTTAGTTCTTTCTTTCTTTATTTTTGTGCACAAGCTTCATCACAACCGGTGATCCAAGTGCTTCTATAATACAAGTAACTACTGCACAGCACAAGTCTAACCTATCTCTGTGGAGCAGTAGAATAGCGCGCTTTGCAGCAGACCTTGAGACACACAGACTAAAAGTGATGGGCGAAGTATCACTCTACAGTCCACTCACTCCGCAGTCTCCAATTGGTCTTGTAACACCGCTCTCAGTGGAGCGGTGAAAAACAGCGCGACGATTGGCAGAATGGCCACAGCTGACTGAAACAGAGCGGGTATTAAGCCACAGGTAGCGCCCGCTCGGTCAGTACCAGCTGTGGCCATGGAGGCTCCCGAGGGTACCAGCCCGCTGGGTCAGTACCCAGATTCGCCATGAGGCAGAGGGTGCAGCAGTGAGATGGGAAACGGGACCGCACAGAGGAGAGCCTTGGCATCGGGACGCTGTGATAGAAACAGTGTGTGAAGTACAGCAGGGGGGCGCGAGCAGGCAGTGCTGAAGTGGTCGGAGTAGGTGCAGGACTGTGGAGCAGGAAAAGTGTATCGGATGGAGAGTCGACGTGAAGTCCACAGAACGACAGTCATAGCGTAGCACTGTATGAGGCATGTATGAAATACAGTGATTTAAACAGGAAGCAGCAGTATGAGAAGTGGTGCAGATCCGGGAAAAAAGCAGTATTAAGAGATGCAATCCAGAACAAACATTGACTCCCATAATGCAGTACCCTATGTCTGTCGACGCTGAGAAAACGACCGTCCAACCACGAGTGCCGGGTAGAACGTAACCGCAAACGGCAAGCTGATCGTGTCTCACATTCCAAACCTGTCGGCTAATCAGCTCACAGAAATCTCCCCCAGTAGGTAAATGTGTGTTAGTGCTGTGAGATGCGCGTGCACGGCGCCTCATCGTAAGTGAAACCAAATCAGAGAACGCAGACAGCAGTATTTCTTGACCGATCGGCGATCGCTACAAAGTGTAAGTTAATCTGTATGTGATAGCAGCGCTACACTAGTTTCTTGCCAGTTGCCGGTTAAGAGCAGCATTAATCACCTCCAGAGTCGGGCCTCACCGGTGATTAATGCCCGTTGGGGCCCCTGGCTTCCGCCTTGTGCACCAACCCCCAGCGGGCATTAATCCACCGGTAGAGCCCTTCTCTGTCGGTGATTAATGCTTACTTGTACTGCTGCAGCTCGCCTTCAGTCTGATTGATGGTACTCTCAACCGTTTTGACTCATTGTAACAGATGCCAGTCTAAGGAAGGGAGGGGACTTCAGCCTGCTTGTCTTCTCTGTCTCAGGGAGCCTGTCAGCTAACACCACTTATGAAGATCTCACGACTGTGTCAGTGCTGCTCATGCGATCGTCTCAGGCACACCCCCCCCCGCTTCCTGGAAGACATCAGCGAAAACCCCCCACTCAAAAAAAAAAAATGGACAGCCAGAACACAGAGGGTAAAAACGGAGCTCTGCACTGCACTTGTATCTTAGGTGCCCAACTGGGCAGGTATTAAACAGCACTAGGTGTCCTGAAACAATAGTGCATGCCCTGGGGCACCTAAGGTATAGGAATTTCGCACTCTGAACATAGAAGTGGCCGGGCAACTCTAACTATAGTGGCACTACCGTGACACTATAATATGTATCTATTTATATATACGTATATTTATTTACGTATTTGTAACTATGTGTACGTAGATAGTTGGGTAGATATATCATTTGCATGACAAATTTTTTTTTTTTTTTTTGTTAACCACCATCCTGTGTTCGTTGATGAGCAGGATATCATGTTAACATATGTGGCCCAAGCAAGAATGAATAGACAGACACATTGTGGTTGGTTTTTATTCTACTTTCATTGCTGTAGAAGTTTATACTTGTGCCTGTTTCATGGTGCCAAGCAGTGGGGGAGGCCACTGGCATGCTGACAGCTCACATTTGCTGTCTGAATCAGACGTCAGGAGTGAAGGCCAGATAGAAAACTCTGAGTATCCACTCTACTCCCAGGGTGCGTAAAGGTAGGACCTGAGTGCTGCTGTCGTAGCGTTACCGAGGGTGGGTGTCCAGGAGGAGTCATTGGTAGCGTTTTATGCCCACGTGCTGCCTGATGCTCCCTCTCCTAGGGTAGTCACAGCAGCATTCACACCAGTTTTGGGGGATGAGGTAGGTTTAGTTTAAACATTTTTAAACTTTGTTTATTGCTTAAAATTTGTGTATAATCTATATATATATATATATATATATATATAGCTTATACATAAACATAATAATGCACATAAAAACAGTACAGGAATGAGAGCACCACCTTTTAATATATGAGAACTACGTCTAATATTATAACGATCCGACATGAGGTGGGTATAACAGTGAGAATCAGGCATAAAATAAATATCCTTTGTCACTGCTAAGGAGTCCACAGGCTGCTTGGAAAAAGTCTGAGAAATCATAATGTGGTACAAATATACCCCCAAATGGAAGAGGAGAGGCAAACCATGCTTATACGTTGCTGTATGTGTAAAATAGCACATAAAATACTCAAGAGGTGAGCACCAGAATAAGTCGAACACTACTAGGCGCATATAAGAACTAGTGAACTCCATTCTACGAGAGGCACGCTGGAGGTCAGAGGGTCCCTGGACAACCCTCCCCACCCCCATTGCTGACTGAAGGTACACTGGCACGACCCGTTCTCTTGGGACTCAGGAGAGCTTTAACCTGAAGGTGCCATTTTTTTAAATCTATTACCTGTCGGCGCAGATGTGAAGACTGTTTTTTTTTCTTTTTTTTTTTTATTATTTTTGTTCTGAAACCAGCTCCTTGTAACAAAGCCACGCTGCACCGTAATACAAACTTTTACGGTGTAATGCGTGAATCCCCTCATAATCCGCAGCTTAAACTAAGGATCCTGCTTTTACTTTAATTCTTGTACTGAAACCAAATCGCAGCTTATACTGAGGACCCTTGCTTTTATCTATTTGGTGAAATCGGCTCCTTGTAACAAAGCCACGCTGCACCTTAATACAAATGTTTTACTGTGTAATGCCAGAATCCCCTGTTACAAACCGCAGCGTAAACTAAGGATCCTGATTTTACTTTATTTCTTGTACTGAAACGAGCTCCTTATAACAAAGCCACGCTGCACCGAATTTTTACCTGCTTATAATTGTTGAAAGTAAACGCTCGGGACAGCCGTGAACCTCGGAGTGTTACCTGCCTCATACTTGTTTAAACCAGTTACAGAACAGTGTAGGGACTGAGCTTTGCTTGATAACTTTAGTAATTAATTACCGCAGAGGCACGCCACTCGCTCTCTGTACCCCCGCCCTCCAAACCCACAAAAGTACTTACATTTTGTACCTCTCCTCACTCCTCAGAATCTTGCTCCCACAAGGCGCGCTGGAGGTCGTGAGGGTCCCTGGACAACCCTCCCCACCCCACCCATTGCTGACTGAAGGTACGCTGGCACGATCAGTTCTCTTGGGGCTCAGGAGAGCTTGTGAGGCCCCGCCGTCGCAAGTGTCGGCTCCCCACCGCCACCTTTGGTGAGCACTCCCTTTTATAGTGCTCAGTAACCAGTCAGCCCATTTCTTTATCTGCAGCTTATGTTGTTCTACCACTAGGGGCATACGCTGCTTTCATCTCTCCAACAGCAGGTTTCAATTTGACAATGATTCTAGCTCTGCAGACCATGTTAACCCTACTCCTGATCAACGTCCAGATACCTCACCAGGCAACTGCACCTACCACTCTCCAAGGCCCCATACCACTTATACCCCTTCTTTGGCAGCCCGGCTGGCAGTCACCTCTCAACTCAACACTTGAGTCCTCCCCACGTCCCCAACCTCTACCTTCTGTCCCCTTGCCTTGTCCTCTATTACTGGCCTCACCCTCACTTTCCAGCCTCCCTATCCCCTCATTCTCCTCTCCTAAAGGGCCCCCGGGTGGTAGCTTATCCCCCCCGCAAGACAACTAAATGGCACCCCATTCGCAGGATCTTCCTCCTCCTCCTCCTGCACACATTAGGTAATGTTCATCCAAACCCTGGCCCTGCCACAGCTAACATACCTACCCTCCCCTCAACCAGCGGACTATGTATTGCCACCCTTAACGTCTGCAGTCTATTAAAAAAATGGGACTCCTTCCAGGGCTGGGTCTAACACCACCAACCGGATATTATTGCGCTCACTGAAACCTGGCTCTCCCATTGACCCCTGATTTGTCTATAAACCTTGCAGGGTACAACCTATACCGGGCGGATCGGCAGGGTAAACGATTTGGGGTGGGGGGGCTGCGCTGTATATACTAGAGGTCCTTCGTGGTCAGCTACTCCCCAGCCCCCAACTGCATCCTGGCCCACAGACCATCACTATAAAATCACACTTGGTAAAACGAAATCCCCAAACCTCCTCATCACCACAGTCTATATCCCTCCCAGGGAGCAGAATGTGGCCTTCCATTCTGTTCTGTCCTACCTGGCTACATTTCCTCCACTAGCTGAGAAAATCGTACTATGGGACTTTAATATTAACTGGCTGGACAAAGCTGCCGCACCATTCGTAGAAGCCGCTACTGCCCAGGACCTTACGCAGGTCGTCGCATCCCCCACCAGATTGAACCAGCGCACCGGGTCCTCCTCCCTTCTGGATCTGGTGTTCACCAACTGCCCTATTAAAATCACCAGTGCAACAGTACTCCCAAATGCCCTTAGAGACCACTCCCTGGTACTCTGCCGTTGGACTGACCAAACCCCAACCCCCGACTAATCTATCAGTGCAGACTTGGCCCAGGAAAACTTGCGCAACTAAAACTCTTATCTCAGGTCATTGGACTGGTCCATTGTCACGAATACGATTGACACTGAACTAGCCCTAAACCACTTCATCCTCGTCTTTAACAACAGTTGTGACAAAGTCGCCCCGATCACTGAAAGAGTGGCCAAACAAAACCCAGTACCATGGGTCAGTGAGCACCTCCTGGATCTCATGCGGAATAGAGACTCCCTATGGCACCTCTCAAATGAGACTGGCCTGCCAGCAGACAGGCAGAATTATAGAGAAGCAAGGAACAAATGTACATGGTCCTTGCGCATAGCAAAAGCGGAGTACTACCAGATCTCATTCGCCAACTCCTGGGGCTCTGGACAAAAGTTCTGGAACAATATCAAGGACCTGCGTGGTAAAGCTACCAACACCACCCCTAGCCAGATCAGGGTTGATGGGTGCCTTACCTCTGATCCAGCCCAAATGGCCGATGCCTTTAACGACACCTTCTCCAATCTAAGTCAGGTTCTCCCCCCTAACTTCTTTGACCCTCCCCCTGACACCTCCCCACCCGCCCCACCCTTTCACCTGCGTGTCATCTCTCCCAAAGGGTGCCGGAGTCTTACCTCAGGAGGGCTCTAAGTCACTCCCGGTATAGCAGTGACACCTTAGACTTGAAATTACTTAGACTCACACTCACCGAGGTGCTCGACCCCCTCACCCATATTCTAAATAACTCCCTATGCCAAGGGAAATTTCCCTCCCGCTGGAAATCTGCCCATATCACGCCGATCTTCAAAAATGGGGACCGTGCTCTTACTAACAACTACAGACCCATCTCCATTCTCCCTCCCCTATCCAAGGCCCTTGAGAGGATAGTCTCTGACCAGCTAACGGACCACCTAAACAAATACAACCTGCTTAGTCTGCAGCAACATGGCTTCCAGAAGGGCCATAGTACCACCACTGCCGTTCTGGAACTCACCTCGCACATCCACTCTGCACTAGATAGAGGACAAATCACAGGGGCTGTCTTCATAGATCTTACTAAGGCGTTCAACACCGTCAACCACGTGCTTCTGCTGTCCACTCTGACCAGCACGGGATTCTCTACAGATGCCCTTGTTGGTTCTCTGACTACCTGTCAAACCGCTCCCAGCAGGTAAAGATAGGAGACACAGTCTGTAGTAGGCTACCTGTCCTCTCGGATGTTCCGCAAGGGTCCGTCCTGGGTCCACTACTCTTCAGCCTCTTTCTTAACTCCCTCCCCAAGACCTGCCCCGGGAACCTTCTCCTTTATGCGGATGATGCCGTCCTCTATACGTCCAACTCTGACCCTTTACAGCTTCACCTTTTTCTCCAGTCCTCCTTCAGCTCTGCAGAAATATGGCTAGCCTCCCATCGTCTTGTCCTGAACTATTCCAAGACTAAGGTAATGTACTTCTCCCATCCATCTAACTCAAAAAAGGTACTTTGTCCACAACTGAGGACTGCCAACCATACCACCCTTGACCAGGTGGATTCCTTCAGATATCTTGGCCTAACACTTTACCCTGCACTCACATTCCATCAGCATATCCACCTCCTATCTACTGCCCTCAGTGTGCGGCTCGGGCCCCTGTAGCGCCTCAAACACTGCTTTACCCCAAATGCACTAATGTTGTCTCCTCCTCAGCCCTCTCCCTATTAGATTATGGTCTGGTCATCTATGGGGCAGCTAACTCCTCAGCACTCAGCAGACTACGTGTCTCCCTAAATAAAGCTTGCCGCCTCACCTTGGGCTGTGACCGGCTAACTCATACATGCACACTGTACAATGCTACCAACTGGGTGAGCCTTGACAATAGGATCAAGTTCCACACATGCCTCATGGCAAAAAAAATTGCCCTGGGTCTCTGCCCACCAGGTCTCACCCCACTAATAAGACCGGCCCAATCGCTTAAGCACACTCGTAGCTATGGTAAGCACCTCCTCACTGTCCCCCACGGCCGCATATCCCTATACCAGAGGTCCTTCAGCTACAGAGCCCCATTCTGGATAAACAGTCTGCCCCCTTCGCTTGCAAGTGAGAACAGACTAGGATCATACAAAACCACCCTTAGAGCCCACATACAGGCCTCAAACCTTTGTGATTGCCTTTGACCAATCCGTCATCAAACGACCGGCCTAGGCTGCGACCGGCTCGCCCTCCTCATAACCCTGCCACTAACACTGTTCCTCTTGTTTTGCTATGCACTGTTATACTATTTTGTGTTGCTTGTTTGCTCTTTCTTGTCCTAGGTCTCCTCTGCAAGGCCCACAAATTGTCTCTGTAACAACTGTTATTGTACTACCTGACTACGTACTGCTGTACTGCTTTGTAACCTCTCTTCTCGTATGTAATACTTGTGATGTGGAACCTTTGTAAAGGAGTTTTTGACTCAAAGGTACTTCCGAATCTCAAATAAATAAATAAATAAAAAACACCATTTAGTTGGAAACAGCTTAAAGAACAAGATGTTAACATCAAAAAGTATACCGGGTAATTCCCCTGATACACACAAAAGGCAGCATATTCAGGTTCCAAAGAATAGTACAGTGGTAGGCTATCCCTGGATTTTGTAATAGGCAGTCCAAACTTTTCAAAAAGATAAAAATAAACTACTAGGGGTAAGTAATTTCTGTCTCTCTCTTCTAAAGCTGGTCTCCGGGCTCATCACTACTGGGAGGTTCCTCCTGGAATCATGTGACAGGCAGGAAAAAAGATCTCTGCAGGGCTACTAGAACCTCCCGTCCACTTCCTGAAGCCCTCAGTTTACTTCCTGCCTGTCAAGAGGCAGGTTCTCTGCAGGGGGCTCTGTCACCGGAGTGACCGAGCTGAAGACCAAACTGTCAGTGCTGAGCATATTTTATTTATCAAGAGAGACCAATGTTCCCAGTAGCATCTAAATCAAGGATCTGCCTCTCTTCTTTGTGGGGGTCCTCAGTCTACGCTGTGCATGCTGTACAAACTGGCCCCCCCATCCCTCCTCCCCCTTTCCTGCGCTTTGAGGAGCTGCCATGGCGCTGCCTTTTTATAGGTTAATTCAGAGTCTCTGCACAGATCAAGACAGTGTGGTGTTTTTCACCAGGACTTGTAGGCCTCATTTCTCGGCTCTCAGGAGCTTTGCAGAGTTTTTCTCTCGGCAGCTGAAGAGCCACGCTTTCGCCTTCTCGTCGATGGCCACTGCAGTTTAGGCCATCAACGCTGCTCCTCGTCAACGAGCCTCCTGGGCCTTTGGCTCGTCAATGGACGCCGGAGAAAATCAGCCAGAGTGATCACGCTTCACTGGCGGGGGTACCTTGATGAACCAGTTTGTCGATGGCAGTTACTTCGTGGCACTTACTCAAGGCAAGCAGGAGAGGGATGAAGGCAATACTCCCAGAGCATCGATGAGCATTTTCCACCTTCGGCTGTTTGACGAATTGTTAATCTTCGACTGCTCTGAAGACCACTAGTCGACGGAACAGACTCTGCCTACAGGCGTCAGGGTTATTAGGACGGCAGCATCCTTTTTCAGAGGAACTGTTAAAGGGTTGACTTTAGGGGATTCTCCAACTAGGGGTGGAACATGGCCACAGCTTAAATTCCTGGCCCAGCACTGCAAGCACCATGTCTTCTACCAAAACAGACAAGCCCTCAAGGTGCAGAAAGTGCCACAAATGCAGATCCCCCCCCCCCATGCTGGCAAAAGTTACTTCCCAGGGAGCAGCATACTTTACTGTGGAAAAAGAGTGTCTTGCGATAGTGTGGGCCCTAATGAAGCTAGAGCCATACTTATATGAGCAGCATTTTGTGGTACAAACTGACCACAACCCCCTGGTTTGGCTGACACAAATGGGAAAAACTAATGGTAGATTGTTAAGATGGAGTCTTGCTTTGCAAGGGTATGATATGGCAAGGACCATGTTGTTTGTAATCCTCCCTAACCTTCGTTGCCGTCAAAGGTTACGGACACTTACATTTTGGGTTGTTTTTTTTTTTTTTTTGGCTCATTGTAACCCGACTATGCTGTCTTGAATTAACAGCAGTAGCAATATTCTTACTTGTGCTCTGAAATCTGAACAGTTTTCTTTCTTTCTTTTTTTTTACTTTCTGATCCTATGAACCTATGAATCACTCACTTAATGTTTACACTTTATGCAGCCATGAAACAAAGACAATGCAGTACAGTGGCAAAATACAATAAATACAGTAACCACAGTGGCACTCTAGAAGCAGGACCAAATGGGTCCATTGTCATGGCAGTTATAGGTCGTGGGTAGGTCAGATACAGTCACAGGTGGAGTCATGCAAGATATTGCTACGGAGAAGGGATTTGAACAGTCCTAGGCTAGAAGCTAGGAGAACTGGTATGGGCAGTGAGTTCAGCCAACTGGGGCCGCGATATCTGAAAGTTCTTTGCCCCAAAGAGGTTTTACAGCGGGGAACCTGATAGGGTGATTTCTCAGTGTGACGTGTGCGCCTGGTGGCTTTTTTTTTTTTTTTTTTTTTTGGGGGGAGGGAGGGTCACAAGAGCTGGGGGCGTGAGGCCAGTCATGATTTTCTTGGCAAGGAGATGGGTCTGGTACTTTAGGCAATCATTGAAATTAAGCCAGTTTGTACTGGTATACAGCATACAGGTGTGTGTAAGCCAGTCACATCCTGTGGCCAGTCTACAGGCTTTATTCAAGGAAACCCTAATTTTGTTGAGGGAGGTATTGTCGGCAGCGCCATAGAATATAATCTAGTAATGAATGAGTGACAGGATGGAGGAGGAGATGGCTAACTGTAGGGCTTCAGGAGGGAGATTGTGCTTATAGTGGTGTAGCAGACCAGTGCGCACATTTACAGCTGTATTAAGTCAGCAGATATGTTCATGGTAGGTTAGCCCTGAGTCTAGAGTAACCCCTAAGTATTTAAAGGTAGAAACTTGTTCCTGGGTCCCAATTTGGGAATTATGGATGAGCAGGGGGCGGTTACTGAACTTGTTTTGGGCATGGGCAAACAGCATGGATTTTGTTTTTTTTATAGTTTAGAACAAGCCTATGGTCAGTAAACCAGGATTAGGCCTTATTAAATGACCCTTGGAGGGCTACTTTGAGGGCGCTAGGGTTGGTGTGGGTGCTGAACAAAACTGCGTCGTTTGCGCATAGAAGGAGTCTCCCAGAACAGGCCTTGGGTAGGGAGTTAAGGAATAGAGTGAAAAGTTGGGGGCCAGGGATTGACCCTTGAGGAATCCAGATGCAACTCTGTGGGGCGATAATAAGGTATGCCCTAATCTGACTCTCTGGGTTCTGTCAGATAGGTAGTTTGAGAACCAAGTGGTGGTATCCTGTGAGAAACCTGTTTGGGTTAGCGAGGTTCGAAGAAGTGAGTGTTGGACGGTGTCGGATGCTTCTGAAAGATCTGTGTAGACCGCACCAGCAATCTGGCCTGCATCCAGGGTCATATGGATAATGTTGGTATATTCCAAAAGCGCGGTTGTGGTGCTACGTTTTTTTCAGAAACCATGTTGTTCAGGCAGAGGGGATTGTGTTGAGCAAGGTAGTCTGTGACTTGGATGGTGACTATCTTTTCAAGAACCTTGGAGAGAGAGGGGGTAGAATTGAGATGGGTCGATAATTACTAGGCAGGGTTCGGGCACCACTCATCAGGAGCGGGGTGATGAGGGCAGTTTTCCACATGGAGAGGAATTGACCTAGAACAGGGGAGCGGTTTAGCAGGGCAGTGAGGGGGTAGAGTACTTCAGGGAGAGTGAGCCTTAGTATTCTAAGATTGAGATTGTCGCTGCTGAACCGGGATTTGCTGAGTGCCTTTAGCAGGAGGGGGGCAGCATCACGCTGGGAGATGACCTTGAAACGGAAAGGGGGTACTTGGGTGGGTGTCTGTTATGGTGGGGTGGGTGCAAAAAAGTTGGCAGGGAGCACGTTGCTGAGGTCTGAGAATGAGGAGTTCAGTGCATTTGCTATTGTGTCAGGGTCCGTGGATACCACCATTTCCAGTATCTGTTGGGGGCCCTTAGAGATTTTACCACTAAGGTCTTTGAGGGAGTCCCAGAAATTGCACCCCTTCCTCCAGGAGGTGGTGAGGGCTACTTTTTAGTATTCTGCTTTTGCCTGACGGACCTGCCAGGTGCAGCGGTTTCTGGCCTCACGGTAACGTTGCCTATCAGCGGGCCTCCCAGTCTCCAAGGCTATGTGCCAGAGATTGTCTCAGTGGCCCATGAGGTCTAGAAGGGACTGGGACATCCACGGGGTGTCAGCTCCTTTAATGACTCGTTTGCAGAAGGGTGCAAAAAGGTCACAGGCGGAATTGAAGGAATTGACAGAGTACTCCAGGGCAGAGTCAATATAAGGCGAGACAGCAATGGGAGACCAGTCCCAGCTGATGAGGTGGTATTTCAAGGACTTTAGCTTGCCTGGCCTGAGTTTTTTCACTGAAAGCTAACTTTAGGAGGGGCCTTTGTAGCCAAGTAAGACCAGCGCCCGAGTACTGGGAAGTGGTCACCTGGATGAATTTGTGAGGGCGATTTAGTAAGAATTAGGTCAATGAGGGTCGAGGTACCTGTTCTCGGGTTGTGTCGAGTGGTAGTGGGCGTAACTGGAAATAGACTGAGGGCAGCTACAGCATCTCTGTATGGAGTGGCAGTGTCTGCTAACCAGTTGATATTAAAATCACCCAGGGCAATAATTTCTGCCTTATCTGGGTGTTGCTGAAGGTGGGCAAGAACTGACTGGAATGCACTTTTTTGATTCCTGGGTGGGATGTAGATAGAGGAGATGAAGAGAGGTGCCCCGGAAGGAGCAACATTAACTTGGAGGGAGAGGACTTGGGCACCATGGTCAAGAGCTGGGGAAGGTAGAGTGAGACCTTGGAGGGTGTCACGGAGGTAAATTGCACAACCTCCCCCTTTTTTTGGCTAGTCTGTCAGCCCGAAATATTGTGTACCCTGGCAGAGCTACTGCCGAGTCAGGAGTGCAGCCGTCTAGCCAGGTTTCTATAATGTCTGGCCGCTGTTGAGCAACCCACCCATGTAGATTATCAAATTTCTTTAGCAAACTGGAGATGTTGATGAAGGCTATACAGAGTTCCCGGGTGCAGTCTGATTAGTTGGCGCCGAGACGGCAAGGGGGTAGGACCAGGGTTAGGGTGGATGTTTCCAGAGATCAGGAGGAGTAGCATTAATACTTATAGGGAGGCAAGCCTCAGATTTGTTAATAACCTGGAGCGTGTTCGGGTAGTACAAGTGGGGAGCAGCACACAGACAGGGGTGAGCATATCCCTTAGGAATGGAGAGGCGAAACAAGGCACTGACCAGTGGGAGGTAAGGCCTAGAATACAGTGGCTGGAGATGGGTGGGGGGATCCCGGGAGAGAGACACTAAGCTGAAGCTTGTTTACAGGTGCAACCTGGGAGCACAAGGAAGTTGTGACTTGCTCAGGGTCACACAGTATGCAAGTGGGGGCAGTGGGATTCAAACCCAGGTTTGCAGCTCGGAGCCTTAAACCACTGCACTATACTGCCTCCTTCTGCCTGTCACCAAGTTAAAAAATGCAGACAAACAGTATCAAACACTATACAGAAGGTCCCCTGCATTTGAGGGGTAGGGGCCTATTCTTAAGATACTTCCTGACCCACAAAAAAATTGGAAATGGCAAGCCATTTTTAGATCTCTGGTTTCTGAACAGGCATTTGAAAAAAGAAAATGTTCATGATGGGTACACTGAGGACAGTGATGTAATCTTTGCAGGAGGGTCATTAGCTGGGATCCCTGGGTCTGATGGATGCTTATTTTCACATCCCAGTCAGACAGTTATACAGAAAATAAGATCTTACTTTGAGAGGGTTCCTGCAGTAGGTCATTACAGATAGGACTGTGCCCTCTGGTGTCAGGACTGCATGGCAAACTTTTCCAGCAGTGCCTGGCGGGAGACCATCCACCCGACGTTATGTGATGGACGTCAGCATGACCCTGTTTAGTGGGAGGTTCCCATGCCCACCCTCCAGTTCTTTTCCGCTATCGACCTGTGCAGAGTACCTTGCGGTTACACTTGCACAGCCAATCGCCATTTCTTTGCCCGTTTTTTCACTTGAAAGCTAATCTTGTAATTTCGTTTGTCTTCTCCATCACCGACTAAATCGAATAAGTGCGAGAAGTGCAGCGCTCAGATTCCCCATAAGGACGGCCACCTTCGATGCTTCTTTTGCTTAGGCCCAGACCACGACACCACGGCCTGCTTCGACTGCCAGCCCTTCAACCAGGCCACTGGGATCAGCAGGCCCTAGAAGCCCATATTTTGAAGTCTAGGATGGTTTCACTTGAAAAGGAGATGCAGAAGTTTAGGGACACCACATCTTCCCCTTCTTCAGAGTCTTAAAAAAAGAAAAGAGAAGCATTGGGAGAAGGCGCGCTTGGAGGATCGGGCCCGAGGGGATTCCAGTAGGCCCTTGACCAGCATAGCCGCTCCCCTGCCTGCCCTCGTGGTTCTCCAGGCCGCGGCCAGGGCCCCTCGGGTACTACTACTGCTGCTTTTCTTCCGATTTCCACTGGTAAGTCGTCCATCGGCTCCTCCGGTGAACGCCCGGTTGTCGCCAATAAGTTGGCCCCCGGCTCCTCCAGGGCCCACCTGGTTGCCGTTAAGCCAAGTCCCCAGGGCTCTGTTGGGACTTGCCTGGCCTCTACCAGTAAGTCGGTCGAAGGTTCTTCCTTCAACCGCCCGGTAACTTCAGCGACCAATAAGCTGGCCATCTGTGACATCCGTCGGACCCTGCTTTCCCTTCTGGGGCTCATGCTCTCACCCGATGTCCGGATGAGCACTGCTTTGGCTGTTAGCCTTCCTTCTCCCCAGGATCCTCCTGGGCAGGAACCTTCCCTCCCATGTCCCCAGGTGGTCCCTCCGGCCCCTGTGGTCACCACCGGTTCGGAGGAGGGGACAGGATCCCTGGAGGTGTTTTTTTTTTTTTTTTTTCTTCGCTCACTCCAGTGTCGATCCCTCAGATGCCTGCAGAAGGCCCCAGACCAGAGGCTCAGACAACGACCTCTAACGTTTCCGTCTCGCTCTTTGGAACGTCAGACCCTTCGTTGGGTCTCCTTACGTCTGCACTGCCTCTCCTTCCGTCAGAGGCTCTGACGTGCATCTGGTCTGCCCCTTCAGGCTCTCGCTCGCGTCTGATTCCAATGGCTGCACCGACCTGTATTTGGTTGGCTCCTCCATCGGGGCCCTCCACGCCTGATCCCGATGAAGTTGTTAATTTCGTCAGGCCTGACGATGCATACCTACACGACAACTGGTCTGACAGCATTTCCCCTGATGTCAGCTCCTCTGACGTTGGGAATCTTTTCACAGGGATTCACGCTGGACCCTCTCGGCCTCATGTTCCAGGCGTCTTTCCTCATGGCCCGACATCAGCCTACTCTCCGGGCCCTGCATCAGACTTCCTCTGTTGGGTACCACTACTTGGGGTACTCCTTGTATCAGGGTTACCCCAATCATTCTTTTCATGGCCAAGGTGCTCCAGCCTACCACTGTCCCACCCGTCCATGTTCCTCCTCCACCCACTCCTGCTCCTCAGCAGGATTTTCAGTCCTTAATCCATTCAAGGTGGAAGGAGGCTAGATCTGTGCTGGTGTCCAATCTGGACAAATGCCTACCAGCCCCAGTGGTTACCCCTCCCCCTCAGTCTGTATCACCTGTCAGCTCAGTGTGCTCGATGGTACATGTGTTGGGGTCCCATCCTAAGGAGATAATTCTCCCAGATTTTGAACTCCCTGAAGACGAGTCATCCCTTTCTGGGGGGGAGTCCCCGGAGGATTCTTCGGACGAACATTCCTCCGTGCCCAAAGAGAAGGATTCTCCCAAGTCTCCCTTTGAGGATCCTTCCTTTACTGAGCTCTTGCGGATTATCCAGCAATCCAGTGGCTGGAATACAGAGGAGCAGGATCCTAAGAGGATGCGCCTCACGGAACATTTAGATATGGAGACAGCTTCCCCGATCCCTCTGTGGATGGCTCGTCATGAAGCCCTCACTAGCACCATCTGGCAGCTGCCACATTCCATCCTGGCAGTTCCCAAGAAGGCGGACCGAATCTGCCATGCTCCGGAAGGAGTTTACTTCTTGGATGCTCACCCCAAGGCCGATTTGGTCATCATTGCTGCAGCCCACGACCATTCAGCTGTTCCAAAACATATGAGTACTTCTCCCCCGGATAAGGAGTCTCAGCAGCTGGACCGGTATGGCGCAAAAGTTTACTCTTCGGCCATGTGCACTTTTCATTACCTCAGTTATGTGGCACACATGGTGTCTTTCCAAAAGGCGACTATGACCAAGCTTGAGTCCCATAGCCAGGCCCTGGAGTCTTCGGAACTCAAGGAGGAGTTGGTCAAAGACCTGTGCTTATCAAAAATTTTGTGCCGCCATGCGCTCAGGGCTACCTATGACACTGGATGCGGTGTCCCTCAGATGATATGCCTGGCTTCACATCTTTGGCCTCTCTAACGCTGTCTAGTCTGTGATTCAGGATGCCCCCTTTAGAGGCTCGATCCTTTTTGGAGGTAACACCAAAGACATTATCATGGGCCTGCAGGACAGTGGACAAGCCCTGAGGTCCATGTACCAATCGGGAACCCAAAGGAAACTGCCCTTTCGGAGACAGACCACAAGGCAGGGAAAACAACCCTTCGCTCAACGACAGGGAAGAAGAAGGCCACGGGCCACCCTTCTTGTAACCCCTCATTAAAATCTCAGCGAGGATCTGGGGACCTCCCCCTTGACCCTTCACTTCCTGACTGGCTTCCACCTCCGGCCCTCTGCTTGCGAGCAAGGAGCCGGTGTGAGGAAGGTTCGCCCTCCATGTGCAGGAATGGAGGAACGTGACATCAGACGTATGGGCTCTGCAGCACACTTTGGAGTTTCTGGAAAAACCCTCCCTCCAAGACTCTCCTCCAGGTCGCTCGTCTTGCTCTTCTCATCAGGCTCCTCTAGTCGAGGAGGAAATCTGGTCTCTCAGCCAGAAGGCGGCCATAGAGCCTGTCCCTCTGCCCAAAGGGGGAAAGGATTCTATTCCCATTTTTTTCCTGGTTCTGAAAGAGACAGGCGACCTCAGACCCATCCTAGATCTCTGCAGTCTAAACCTTTACGTGGAGTACAGAAGGTTTCGCATGCTGACACTGCAGAGTCTCCTGCCCCTTTTGCAGGAGAATCATTGGCTTTGTGCACTGGACATGCAGGATGCTTACCTGCATATCCAGGTGTTCCTGGGCCAGTGCCATTTCCTGTGTTTCTGCTTCCAAGGGGAGCACTACCAATTCACGGTCCTCCTCTTTGGCCTTTCCTTGGCACCTCGGATTTTTACCAAGTGCCTGGTGGTGGTGGCAGCGTCCTTACGCCGTCGGGAGATAGCAGTTATTTCTTACCTGGACGACTGGCTGTTGACAGCCCCATCCAAGGACAGTCTCCTGGAAGCTTGTCATGCACGTTGGACCTTTTTTCTCACCTGGGTATCACGGTCAACTTTCCGAAGTCGAACATTACCACTTCCCAGAACCTTCAGTTCATTGGGGCCATCCTTGACACGGTCCAGTGCAAAGCCTTCCTCCCCCTAGACAGGGCAGAGACCATTTGAGAGCAGGTCAGTGTTCTGACCGCTTCCAGATACCTTCCGGCCAGGGCGTGGTTAGGCCTCTTGGGCCTGATGGCAGCCTCCATCTCCATGGTCCTGTTTGCCATGTTGCATATGATGATCACGAAGTGAACTCTGTGGATCCAATGGGCTCAGCGCTTGGATGACCTGGACCATCCGGTTCTAGTCTCCAACGCGCTCCAGAAGGATCTACTCTGGTGGCTGGATCCTCTGAACCTTTCGCGTGGCCTTCCATTCAGAAGTTCCCCACCGCTTTGAACTCTCTCACAACAGATGCATCCTGTCTGGGTTGGGGAGCCCATCTAGGGGACCATTGTACCCATGGAACCTGGTCCCAATTGAAGATGAATCTCCACATCAACTTTCTTGAGATGAGAGCAGTTCTTTATGCTCTCCAGGCCTTTCAGTTCATTCTGTCAGAAGGATCACTGCTAGTCCAGACATACAAAATATGTCAGTAGCCTGGTACATCAGCAAACAGGGAGGCACATGATCATACCCTCTGTGCTGGGAGGCGATGCGGGTGTGGAACTGGGAAATTCAGCATGGTCTCTTTCTCACTGCCATCCATGTTCCAGGAGTTGAAAACGTCCTGGCAGACAACCTCGGTCGGACCTTGTCCCTCACCCACGAATCGGAACTCAGTCAGCAGGTAGCAGATTCTCTATATCTGAGAT
This sequence comes from Neoceratodus forsteri, assembly GCA_016271365.2. Lineage (NCBI taxonomy): Eukaryota > Metazoa > Chordata > Ceratodontiformes > Ceratodontidae > Neoceratodus > Neoceratodus forsteri. The sequence continues at coordinate 896,293,026 of CM028130.1, read as the reverse complement.
GGGGTCACCCAGACTTGGATCTGTTCGCCTCCCCATTCAACGCAAAGCTTCCCAGCTTTGGCTCACTCGTTCCAGAGCCTGGTGCTTTCTGGCATGACGCGTTGTCACGCTGTTGGACAGGGAGGTCCGTGTACACCTTCCCTTCCTTTACTATTCTGCAGAGGGTTCTCTTAACGCTCCAGCCAGAGGGAGCCTGGATGATCTTTATTGCTCCCCTCTGGCCGAGACAAATCTGGTTTCCGCTCCTGCAGCAGCTCTCAGCAGAACCCCCAGTTCCTCTTCCTCTCAAGCATTTCTTATTGACCCAGGATCAAGGCAGGTTAGTGCACCCTGGTCTCAGGACCCTGCATCTTCATGTGTAGCTCCTACAGACATAATTAAATCCCGATTCAGGGTCTCACATAGGGTTGCTCAGGTCCTGGTAGAGACCAGGAAACCCTCTACCAGATTGACCTATGCTATGAAATAGAAGCACTTTTCCATTTGGGCAGCGACTGAAGGATCGGAACCCTTTACGTGCTCAGCTCCACAGATTATAGAGTATCTGTTACGCCTGTCTGATTTGGGTCTTTCTTATTACTCCCTCAAGGTCCATTTGTCATCCGTTTCGGCCTATCATGATTTGGTAGGGGGGAAACCCGTGGCATAGCTGGGATTCTCCATCTGAAACCCCACTATCCGTAACCCCGCATCACCTTGGGATTTAAATTTTATGATTGAGAAGCTTACACCCCTTTGAACCAGCAATGAGCTGTGACACGCGCCATCTCTCTTGGAAGACGCTATTTTTGGTTGCTGTCACTTCTGCTCGAAGAATTTCCGAGCTTCTGGCCCTGATGTGTAAGGAGCCATATTTTATATTTCATAAGGACCCGGCTGTCTTATGAACAAATCCTGAGTTTCTTCCCAAGCTGGTTTCAGAGTTCACCCTCAATCAAACGAACGAACTTCTGGTGTATTGCCCTAACCATCCTAACAAAGGTGAGGCTCTCCTTCATACACTGGAAGTACACAGGATCCTGAGATGTTACGTCCATAGGAATAAAAGTTTCAGAAAGTCCGATCAGCTTTTCATTTCCTTTGCCCCCAAATCTGTGGGTTCAGTGGTGTCTAAGCAGTGCTTCTCCATATAGCTCGCTAACTGCATTCACTTCTGTTATCAGAAGTATGACAAACCTCTGCCGGGGGAGGTCAGAGGTCATGCCACTTGAGTAATGGCAGCTTCCACAACCTTTCTGAGAAATGTTTCTGCAGCAGAGAGTTGTGCAGCAGGTATCTGGAGTTCAGTCCATACCTTCTTGAAGTATTATAGTCTGGACATTGCCTCTAGGCGTAGGGCCAGGTTTGGCCTCACCATTATGCAGGGCCTATTGTCCTAAGGCTGGTCTTGCTCTGTTCTTTCAGTTGCTCCTCCTCTCATGTCTCTCTCTGTCTCTTTATGAGTGACTACTTCGGATTCAGTCATGTCTGTGATGCCCTACTGCATTAACCCTCTCGAAGTAAGATAGTACAGTTACATAAGAACTTACCATAACAGTAGATCTTAGAGAGAGGCCTGTAGTAGGTCACAATTTCCCTCCCACCTTTGCCCAGTTTTTGCATTTCTTTCAGCATTTTTTTGAGCTGGGCTCCAGGATTCCATCCTTTCTCCTGTCTCATCCTTCTTGGATCTCCGGCGGGAGAACTGGAGGGCCGGTGTGGGGACCGCCCTCTATATAGGGTCATGCTGACATCCATCATGTGACATCGGGTGGGCCGTCCCCGCCAGGCATTGCTGGAAAAGTTTGCTGTGCGGTCCTGATGCCGGAGGGTACAGTCCTATCTGTGATGACCTACCGCAGGAACCTCTCTCGAAGATCTGCTGTTACGGTAAGTTTTTACGTAGCTGTACTTTACTGTTGAACATTCTAATACAGGTGAGCAAAAATTGCTCTCTCTGGATGTAAAAAAAAGCAGTAGGTCACTACGTGGGCTGGACAAGGGATTTTAGTGCCCAGAGTACACAGCTTTTTGTTACCTATGGAGAGGCTGGCAAATGTAAGCCATCAGCTAGGAACACTGTCTCTCGTTGGATAGTTTCCGCATACAGTTCTGTTATGAAAAAGCTGACGAGATTCCCCCTCCCAGAAGCCTACAAGCACATTCCACAAGGGATATTCCCCTTCAAGAAATTTGTAAACCAGCTACCTGGAAAACAGTTACACACCTTCACAAAGCACTACTGTTTGGACATACAGTCCAGAAGGGATGTCAGTTTTTGAAGTGCTGTCTTGCAGAACCTTTTTCTTAAATTGGTTCCAGACCCATCCTTCCAAGGTATTGCTAGTGAGTCTGCTATTCATAAGGCACCTCTTTTTGATGGATTCCTGTTGTTTGAAGAAAAAAAAAATTCACTGCTGTAGTGTCTCTTGTCAGAGATCCATCAATGAGCTTCACAAACCCTGACTCTGCCTTCCTTTCAAGAACCCGAAAATAGGTTTATGCATGAAGTCGAGTCTTATCTTAAGGTTGCTTAAGCATTACTTATTGCAGTTTTGCAAACATTTTTAAAAACTGTGATCATTTTAATGCTACATTTTTGCTTCAATTTATTTGGGTTTTTCAAACATTTTAAAGAAAATTTTAGAAATGTTTTGGTAGCCATTTAGATGGTATTAGTCTCTCCTCCCCTGGCTATAGAAACAAATCTGATGTTAGAACAGCAGGGGGAGCATGACCGCAGTACAGAGTTTGAACTTGCATTCTGCATTCTGTAGCATAAAGTTCTATCTCCAGGGCACCACTCTCATAAGGCTATTTGGTGAATATCTGAGAAGAAACAAAATTATGGCAGTAACTCATTTTTTCTTAAAGGCCCTGGTCATTGATATAGTTTGTAAATATATTTTATTCAGTTTGTATGAAACAGTACAGTACTCTACTACCAGTAAGTAAGTATATCAGTAGTTACAGATCTCATCATTTTTAACAACTGAGGAAATTTTATACTAAAGGGAGGATAAAGACTTCTAGGATGATCGTATAGATGATGTCTTGAGTTGTCACAAAATTGAAATAGGACTAACCATAGGTTAGCGTTGTAATAAGATTCAGCACACAATTTTCTACAAGCTATGCTGTGCATTAACAATAACACACTTTTCTGAAGCTAAGTGCTTTTTGCTTCTAAGACAACGAAAATACCAAAGTCAGTCCTGCCAAATACCAACAACTGTGCACTGGCAGCTCGAAGAATAGCTGGCCGAACTATCGATAAGAGCAGAAGCTCCACCCCACATATAGAGCTTCTAGGAGGAGGTAGTGTCTGAAACTGCACCATAGGGCACTATTTTGAACACATGGAGGTTTAATAGAGAGTGGCAAATTGCTCAAAATATCTCCATTTTGTAAGTTTACAATACCCCCAGAATGGTCACCTTGGAGTTAAAGTCCCCTATAGTATTACTACCTCCCACCTGCATCGGCTCTTTAGATGTTTGTAAAGCACTTGTTCTCTTCTTTGTGCCTCCTTTTCCCTCCTCTTCCTTGTCCCCCTCCTGTCTGGGGTTGAACCCGTGTTCATCTTGAGTAGGAGTTTACTTGCCTCTGTAGGATCTGAGAACTGGTATACTTTGCCCCCATATATAATCTTCAGACTAGCTGGCATAAGGAGAGTGTGATGAATGTCCTATTGTCGCAGTTTAGCCCGCATTCCATCAAATGACTTCCTTCGCTGACGTATTGCGAAACTTAAATCTGGGAAAATATGAATGTTCTCAGATTGCCAAGTGATAGGGTATTGGTCCTTTGCTTGGCGTAGACTTGCATCATGGTCTCCGATGGACCCGAGAACCACTAGAATGGTCTGGGGATTGGATGTACCTGTTGCCTGGTTATGCTGGCTCTCCGGGGTGTAACACGGTAAGTCCATTTAACTGTTACCTGGATCTCCATTTTAGGAGGCCAGGGATCCATGTTGTAAAGTAGCTTGTTGGAGCTTCCCGTTTCGAACCTTCAGGGAGGCCAAGTATCCGAATGTTCGTAGCTCTGGCCCCATTCTCCAGGTGTTCAAGGCAATGACAGAGATGCAGATTCTCCTTAATTACCCCGTCGTCGTCAAGGCTTGCTCTGAGGCTCTGATTGCTGCTTTTGCCTCTGCCTCCACTGTGGGATCCTGGTGTCCAGCACTTGAAATTTTGTGGTGAAATCCTCCAGATGCTTGTCCATAGTTTGGATGGCTTTAAGGAGACTAACATTGGTCGGTTGGTTTTTCTCTGATTCTGAAGCTGAAGGACCTGAGTCCTTCGATGTGGAAGCATGCTGTTGCTTTTTCTCTTTAGGACGGGCCTCTTCTCCTTCTTGCACAGTTCTTTGAGGACGACATGTCGCTGTGAAATCCATCTTGCTAATTTTGTTGTTAATTTATTTGGCAGACAGTAATCCATCACCCAAGTTGTCATTTCCCCAAATTAGTTTGATATTTTTGTCATTTTTGGCCGAGTTAGAAGATTGCCTCGTGGAGCTCTAAAAATCTGCTTTTCTTGAGCTTGGCTGCTGGCTCCGCCCCCTGGTCATTGATACAGTGAGGTAAATAATTGAGCCTCTTTACAGGCCCTGGTCATGGCTAGAGTGGGATAAGTAATGCTGACACTTTACAGGCTCTGGTCATGGCTAGAGCGGGGAAGTAATCCTGCCACTTTGCAGACCCTGGTCATGGCTAGAGCTGGGAAGTACGCCTGCCACTTTAAGGGCCCTGGCCATGGCTACAGCAGGTGAAGTAATGCTGTCACTTTACAGGCCCTGGTTATGGCTAGAGTGAGGGAAGTAATGCTGCCACTTCAGGCATTCATCGTGGCTAGAGCGGGGGAAGTAATGCTGCCACTTTACAGGCCCTGATCATGGCTAGAGTGGGGAAGTAATCCTGCCACTTTACCTGCCCTGGTCATGTTTAGAGCGGGGGAAGTAATCCTGTCACTTTACCGGACCTGGTCATGGCGAGAGCGGGTAAAGTAATACTACCACTTTACAGGCCCTGGTCACGGATAGAGTGAAGACGTAATGCTGCCACTTCACAGGCCCTGGTCATTGCTAGAGCAGGGGAAGTAATGTTGCCACTTTACAGGGCTCTGGTATTGAGTAGAGCAGGGGAAGTAATCCTGCCACTTTATAGACCCTAGTCATGGATAGAGTGGAGGACGTGATTCTGCCACTTCACAGGCCCTGGTCGTGGCTAGAGCGGGGGAAGTAATGCTGCCACTTCACAGGCCTTGGTCATTGCTAGAGCGGGGGAAGTAATGCTGCCACTTCACAGGCCTTGGTCATGGCTAGAGCAGGGGAAGTAATGCTGCCACTTCACATGCCCTGGTCATGGCTAGAGCGGGGGAAGTGTTCCTGACACTTTACAGGCCTTGGTCAGCCTCCACTTGGAGTACTACACGTGGTTCTAGGCTTCCCAGCACAAAATGGGCATTGAGGCAGTTGAGAGGATGCAGCGTATTATATATGAGCCCCTTAATGATCAAGGAGGGATATGAAGGAGAAAGCTGTGAGGATTGGGTTCATTAAATGTTCACCCTGGAGAAAAAGAGGTTGAAAAGGGACATGAACTCTGTAATTTGAATACTCAAGCGTATTGACAGAATTGTACAGACAGAAATGTGTAGTCTAGTTTCCCGTCAGTAGGACACAGGGATATGCCCTGAAGCTTAATGGTGGTATATTTAGGGTAACATTAAATGAAGGATATATGGATCAGCCTACCAGTGAAGACAGTGAACATGAAAACAGTTACTTACTTGTTTCAAAGTTTTATCAGGAAAGACTTAACAGCTGTTAGTAGCTCGTTTCCAGAAGCATCGTATGGGGAGGGGGAAGGGAATCGTACACTGCAAATACAAAATACAGTGTTTAGAAAATTCCCAAAACATCTAAATAAGTAAAACAAAAATGTCAGTGTCAATGCAGGCCTTTGCCAGGCCCAGTGGCGCTGCCTGAGTGCAACTTGAGGGGAACCAGGGCCCCCCTGATCTGGCTTGGGGGGGGGGGGACTGTGGATGCAGCGCCCTTGGACCATGGGAGAGGGTGTTGGGTGCCCCACTCTCTTGGCACCTCCTGCTGGCTGTCGAGGAAGAAAATGGATGCCCGGGTGACCACATTGTGTCTGCCCCCTTCCCTGGATGGTGTGTGCAAAGCTGCCATAACTGCGCGGGAGCTATGTGGGACATGGGAGAAAAAAACATAAAGAACTGTTCTCCCTCCGTGTGCTAGTCGCAGGGCTCTAGGACCACTGGGATCTCTTTTCTGATGCTGTCCAATAGGCAGGAAACCAAAGTTACAACAGTGAGACATTAGAGGATTGTGACGGTTGGTTTCCTGTCTCCCTTCAAGCAGGCACCTTGCAGCAGTGTTCTGTCACCGAAGGACTGAGCTGAAGATTTCAGTCAACTGTTTTTTTTTTTTTCCTTCCAGGACAGCTGTACAGTGAACTTCTTTCTGTTTTTTTTTTTTTTTTATTCTCCGTACATGCCAGGGAAGTTCAGCCATGATCAGCTCTTCATGCATTTTAGCTGGACCCCTTCCAGTCAAGGCCTTTCAGATGTGTCTTTGCATACCAGTCTGTCTGGCACCCCAGTCCCATCCAGGAGAACTTCACAGTTGAGGACCAGGGAGACAACGGCAAGAGCACAAGCACTCCTGCATGAAGACCGGTACTCCTCATCGGCACTTGCACCAGCTCCGCAGTTTGCGCCGGCTAGAAGATCTGCAGCACCGTCTGACACTCGGACCAGCCACAAAGCCGCCTGGGAGCTGCGATCGAAACTGACTCCTTCATTTAGCAGTAACAGTAAGTCACCTGTAGCCACGAGCGGAACAGACTTCTTCAGCAACAGCTGTTTTTCTTGATCTCCTGACAGGTGGGCCTGAGAAATGCAGTAAGTACTGGCCTCATGGTCGACCTTAGTGGGGAGATGGGCAACATTTGGAAAAAAGAGCAGTTGCTTGCTCTTGCCACACTTTTCTGCAGTGCATAGCCAGTCACTACTGGCACATCGGGGGGAATTTACAACAGTATAGGTCTCTCCATGGGGATTTTTTCCAGTGTTACTGGGGCTCTGAGGCTCTTCCGTGGTGCAGACTTGATTGGTTCCAAAACAGGGCGGCTGTGGCAGCATAATTTTTTTTTTTTTTTTTAGGTCTATGTGAAGTACCTGGAGTACACTTTATATAATACAAACCTCTCCTCTGGCACTGAGACTTTTTATACTACTATCCACTGGTCCGTTCACGACTGAGGGGGCAGAAGCTCGAGAACTCTGTTTTTCACTGGCCTTCGCGGGAGTTCTTTTCTTTTTACAAGGGGTCCTCCATTGTCTGCCCGAGTTCTCACTGATACAGCATTCTGTCAGTACCCCAGTATATTTTCTGCAATCCTTAAAACTTTCTGTCATTTTAGGCAAGAATGTCTTCAGACAAGTCTTCTGGCAAGCCCTCGGACAAATCCTCTTGGGGAAGAAACTGCGTCGAGTGCAAATTCACCTTATTAGCCACTTTTGCTTGGTCTCTATGTTTAAAGTGTGAGGCCATGGCCATTTTGGACTCTGCCCCCATGAAGGTGAATACCACCTTCTCAACTTATCCTCAGGAGGTACCGCTGCAGCCCCCACCCCCAGTCTGGCTCCAGACTTAGTAGCAAAATTAAACAGAGCATTTGTGTTGGACCCAGCCTGCTTTGGTTTGCAGCGCCCTGCATCCCCACAGACCCATACCCACAAGAAAGCTACTTGAAAACAAATGCAGTCCTCCTCCTCCGATGAGGAGGAACATCATGAACATCACCACAGCAAGAAAGTGTGTGCCACCTCTCCTCACTCCCAGGACAAGGCAGACGACTCCGGTCATCGCAACAAAAAAAAGTGCCATGCCAGGTCACCATTTTTGTCAGACTTGACTTTTTCTACTGAGGAGGGGGGAGATCCGTAGTAGTTCCTTGAAAACAGAGCCGGACTCCGCAAGGCACTTTAATATGGATGACCTGGACTTTTTCATGAAAAATGTAATGTTGGAAATACACCTAGGACCTATGCCTTCCGCCTCCACAGAAGACATACTGTGTTTCAGGTTATCGAAATCAACTAAGCCATCAACATCATTCCCTTTCCCACTGGCAGTTGAGGATCTACTTAGAGAAGAATGACAAGTCCCAGAGATAAACGTACCCTGTTCCACGTAGGGTCAACAAACTATTGAAGTTCGATAGAAAACAATCTGAAGCATGGATTCCCAGGATCAACCCAATGATTTCATCCCTTACCAAGAAGATGATAATCCCGGCAGATGGCTGGGCCGTACTGAGGGATATAGTAGATCGCAAGGTGGAATCTTTCTTGAAGGAGGGGAGGGGAAATTGTTTAACCAGGAAAGGCATGCTAAGCCGGATCTTGTTTCCAGGTGCAACCTGGGAGCACAAGGAAGTTAAATGACTTGTTCAGGGCCGCACAATATGCAAGTGGGTGCTGATGGGATTCAAACCCAGGTCTCCAGGTTTGTAGCTCAGTGCCCTTAACCACTGCGCTATACTGCCTTCCAAGCTTCAGCAGCAACAGCTAATTTTGTTCTCGGTCAGGATCACTCTCTTCTGGGCCGTGGAACTGGCTTTTCAGCTGGCAGAGGATTCTGAGAACAAAGCTATAATCCAGCAACTACTGCTCGTGCGCCTTGCCCCCTCGTATGCAGCCCATGTTTTGGAGGATGTAGTCCACTGTACCGCGAGGACAATGTTCTATCAGCTACCAGACATCTGGATCAGAAACAGACTTTCCAGTTTCTTTGGGGAATGTGTCTAAACCACAACAGACAGATGGGTCCTGGACATTGTCAACAAGGGGTGCCTAATCAGATTCGACAGAAAGCCTCCACTTCTTCATGTCATTCCCTCTGCACTATCGCCTGATCCCACCAGGAGGCAGGTGATGCTTCAAGTGACATCAGGCTTACTATAGAAAGGGGCTATAGAGCCACTACTCTTCCCAGAGGTCAACAGGGGTGTTTACTCTCTCTTCATCATCTTCCTGAAACACACGGGTGGGGTTCAGGCCAGTGTTGGACCTCAAATTCCTGAATTGGTTTGTCCGCAGCAGATCTTTCAAGATGGAAACACTGTTGTCCATCATCAAGGAAGTTCACCAAGGAGACTTCCTTGCCTCCTCCCATTCAGGACACTCTCACTGACCATATCTCAGTTTCAAGGTTCAGGACCGCCACTTCCAATTCAGAATCCTTCCATTCGGGCTTTCCTCTCTCCAAGGTCTCAGTGGTGGTTATTGCACACTTGAACATCCAGGGGATCCAGCTGATTTTATCTGTGTCAGTCTTTACCATTTATCACTAGTGGGTTATAGCGCCTGAGCTAGGACCCGACGGGAGACTTTTATTTTATTTTTTCTGTGGGCGGAGTCGACACAGGGCCAGCGCCGCCCTCGAGGCTGACGTTCCACGTGGCGCTCATGGGTTGGCCGTTGTCTGTCGTCGACTCTGCCCTAGCCTCAGTTCTTCTCCCGCCGTCGAGTGAAGACTGAAGACTTCGTATGGAGACTGTATTCGGATTGCGTTTTACGGCCTAGTTCATCGGCCTGCTCAGGTGTTGCCTCAGTTGTGTTCGCCCTACTCAACGTTGCTTCTGGCCGGTAAGATCTTTCCTTTTTCTTTAAAGCGACGTCAAGGACTGTTTTGTCCCTCTGTGCCGCTGTTGCTTCTGGTGTCGTTCCCGGCATCATGGCTCTTAGCAGTGCCGGGGAGAGTGTGTTGGTGGTTTCTGGGCCTGGTTCTGGTGCTGTGCGCGGTGCTGGGACTGGAGCCAGCGCCACCCCTGACTCCGGCGCCACGCTACAGTCAGCACCGACCTTGGCTCCGGCGCCACTTGCAGTGCTGGGGTGCTGTGTGGTAATTCGTTTGGGGCCGTGCCCCACTCAGGTGTCACTCACGGCACCGGGGGGTGGTATCGGCATCTGGTGCGGGGCCACGCTTGGCTGTGGTGTCGTTCACAGCGCCGGGGGTGGAGTGTGGTGCCGTGCTGGGCCATGCCCAGCTCGGTGCTGCTCACAGCGCCGGGATGGGTGTCGGCATTGGGCGCAGGGCTGTGTCCGCTGTGGCGCCGCTGGAAGGTGTTTTACCTGCAGGTCCAGGAACTGGGGGAATCGGGAATTTCTCATCGGACCTCGGAGTCTGCCTTCTCGGGGGTGGGCTCTGAGTCTGATCCGGATTGGCTCCCAGGTTCTTCAGAATCCTCGAATCCCTCCGTTTCCAGCACCTCTGCCCCACTCAGCCTCCCTCTGGGGGTTAGTCGTCACCGGTAGGCCCTAGGATCAGTGGTACTGAGCAGCCAGCGGTGGTTGCCATGGAAACTGCCATGCAACCTAGCATTTCTGCTCCTTCAGTTGGGGGCACCCCCTCCTGGTGTGTTTGGACAGTCCAAGTTTGGGACAGCTTGGGGCACGCCAGGAAGGGGAGGGTACTGCTCCCTGGGTGGACTTCTCTGAGACCGCCCGGAGTTGCCAGCGGCCTAGGCTGGTGGCTACGAGGACGACGTCCCTCTCCAATTCTGAAGGGTTGAGGGGTAGGCGTGTGGCGCAGCGCGCCCTCTCTGGAGCCCAGCGGGGTTCTGGGAGGAGTCTTAGTGCAGAACCTTGCTTCTCCCTGGATGAGTCCTGGAGAGGGACTTAAATTTCTTAGGTCAGGGGCCGTTCTTTTGGACTCTCACGGTCCCAGTTTCCTCGGGGGGGGGGGGGCACAGCTCTGACTGTTCCAATACAGTTGAATGGCTGTTAGCTGTTGGGACCTTCGGTTCTCCCTCCCTGCAGAGGTTTTCCTGTTAGCCCCCCCTGCCCTGAAAGAGACTGTTCTCCCGTTGCTAGGAGCTTGTACCCCGAGCCTCTGTCTCCATCCCTGGCTATCTCAGGTATTTCCGGTCCTAGGGGACCTCTCACCTGGGAGCAGTTCAGAGGTTCCGCTGCACATTTCCCCAACTACCTCCATGCCCTGTAACAGCAGGTGTTCCACCATGCTCCCGTGCAGCCGGACTCTGAACCTCTGAGCTCACCTTCATCTTCTTCCTCCTCCATGGAGGGAGAGGAACCATCTGTCCACATCTCCCCAGCGTCTGATCTCTCTTCTTATTGGCGCTTCCTCGCGGGATGTTGGTCGAGCTCCATCTCATCCCAATACCAGTTAGCAATCCCGAGCATGTGATGCGCACCTTTCTAGGCGAGTACAGTGCAGCCCACTTGGTGGTTCCTGCTTGGCCTGTTCCTTTCCAGGAAGCGTCACATCGGCTCTGGCTTTGTTCCTTCTCCACTGTTCCAGCCCCAAGGGACCTATGTCAGCGGTATTGCACCCCCCCCAGTCTCCAGGTTCTCTGCCTCATCCCTCTTTGGGTTTTGACCTCCCTGGACACCCCCTCTGGGCCTCGCGCCCCTTACCGTGACTGTCCCCCAGACTCGGACTCTGCAGACTTCGATTTCTGGAGGAGCCAAGTTTTCTACTCAGCACGGATCTGCCTCTTTATTGCAGCACATCAGGCCCACTTTACAGTCTATGATGGGCTCTTGTGGTCCAGGCTAGGACAGAGCCTAGCCTCAATGCCTGATACAGAGGAAACCAGGCAAGCCATTGCCTTCTCTGCACAGGGCCTGGAGCTAGCAAGGCACCAAGCAAGGGCATCTTATGATGCCAATGAGGTGACATCCAGAATGGTAGGGGCATCGATCTGCCTTAGGCGGATGGCATGGCTTCACCTATCCCGGTTATCACCCTGGCCCGGCATAGGGTGATCTACTCCGCATACCGGAGGACCCATCTTTTCTCCTGTAGGGTGAGACGGCGACTTTCGGGGCACATTCCCTTCCCCACTGGGGGCTCCCCATCTCACCCAGACTGGTCTCAGGCCTTCCGAGGCTTGTGTAAGGGTTCTCTCCTCCTGTGTCTCACCCACTGGAGGCTAAGGGACCTAGTCCCTTGGGGTAATTCAGGGCCCCCTTCGGGGGGGGGCTCGGTACTTGCCCACTAATGATGAATGGTGAAGATTGACACAGATTTACGTACCTTCCTGTAATTGTTGATCTTTCTGTGTATCTTCACCATTCATCACTAAATCCCACCCTCCTTCCCCTAGGGCCTCAGTCTCTGGGCTCCCTCCTCCCCCCGCCCCGTGTGTCTTTCTGTTATTCTCCCCGCTCTCCTCTCCCTCGTGGTTAGGAAGAAGAGGACCTTGGAGAGAGACAGGGGTGAATTCTCCCTTAGGGGGTATTATTGGAGTATATATGGGTTGGGGGAGTCTCCTTGTCTCTTTTTTCTCCCTCAATTCTTTGGAAGTGAGTGGAGTGCTGGGGCCCCCCCCCCAATGTTTTTATTTATGAACTAAAATTTTGAGTTCATTTTCTTAATGCCCTCATGGCAGTTTAATTTTTCCCCTATTTAGGAGGGAGGGGGAAGAGTTCGAGACACACCCCCATCCTGCCCCCCCTCTTAAGGTTGGTCCTTCTAGGCCCATGTTACTTAAACATTTCAGGCCTTGCCTTCTGGCAGCTGAACCTTGATAGCCCAGTTTTGAGCTATCATTATTGCTGAAATCCTAAGTTGCAGGACCGTTCTGGGGGTGTGCTTCTCTTTTCCCCCCCTTCCCCATCCATCCTTTCTGCTTTTCCTTCCAGAGATTGGGGCCTCCTTTCCTTTCCCCAATTTCCTATTCTGGGTTCTCTCTCCTGTCTCCTCTGTCGTTTATTTCTCCTTTTAGTTCATTATCCTTTCCTTTTGTCTATCCTTTGGGCTCTCTTGCCCTATCCACCCTCCCTTCCTTACACTCTCCAGTGTTTCAGAACTGGGGCTAGGGTGGAGTCGATGACAGATAACAGCCAACCTGCTAGTGCCACGTGGAACGTCGGCCTTGGGTGGCGCCGGCCCTTTGTCGACTCTGCCCATAGGAAAAAAGTCTCCCGTGGGGTCCTGGCTCTGGCGCTATAACCCACTAGTGATGAATGGTGGAGATGCACAAAAAGATCAACAATTACGGTAGATACATAATTTTCATATCCTGTATTTGAACGACCTCCTGATCTGAGCACCTCAGTGCGAGCTAATCTTGCAAGCACTGACAGAGATTGTTTGCTGCCTTTCCGCACATGGATTTGTTGTCAGCCGGCAAAAGAGTTCCGTTTCCAGGGTAGACATTGAATCATCTGGGGGCAGACTTCAGAACTTGCCAGAGCAAATTCTTTACAACTTCCACAAAATTCCAGGACTTAGTCCTTTCTTCAGAAATTCCAGCACTCCATTCAACTTCCAGCCCAGTTGTTCATGCAACTCATAGAGAAAATGGTCCTTAATTTACATGCGACCAACTCAAATGACCCTCCTCAAACAGTGGTCCCCTCTCAGAGACAGCAGGAATCACAAAGTGACACTATCACAGCGGATGAAGCACCGCCTGTTTTGGCGGACAGTGAGGTTGAACATGATGAAGGGCCGCAAGCTGGGCTGTCCACCACAGGTACAGATCACCATCAATTCCAGCCTCAGAGGATGGGGTGCCCACCTGAATCGTCTCTCTGTTCAAGGCAAGTGGACTTTGTCAGAGTTCCACCTCCGCATCAGTGTGCTTGAAATGTGAGCAATGCACCTGGTGCTCTGAGGATTCAGAAGCACTGTTCACAGGATATCCTGATCCTAACAGATAACCAGACAGCAATGGCCTTCATCAACTGCCAAGGGGGTACAAGAAGCACCTGCATGCTGTGAGAAACTGTGCTTTAACTACACTGGACTGAATGTCATCTCTTCAGTTTGGCTGCGGCATGCATCCCAGGTCAAGACAACATAGTGGAAGACTGACTCAGCCGCAAGGACATTCTGCTGGGGGAATGGGAACTGAAGGATAGTGCCTTTTCAGCTCCTGACCCTCAGGTGGTGGTTCCGACAGGTGGATCTCTTTGCTTTCAGGCAAAATGCCAAGGTTCTGTAGATCTTACTTTGAGAGGGCTCTTGCAGTAGGTAATTACATATAGGACTGACGCCGGCAGGCGTCAGGACCTCATGGAAAAATTTCTAGCTAGCAGTCCTGGCGAGGACGCCCCGCGTCAGGTGACCGGCGTCAGGAGACGCTCCGGTATAAAGGCGGTCCTGGCGCCCGCCTTCCAGTTCTTTCGCCGTTACTACGCTCCGCAGCCTCGTGGCAAAGTTCGTGGTTTTGTCAGCCCACTCATCGGTTTTCACCGAAATCAGTGCTTTTTCGAATAACGTCAGTACAATCGTCGGTGTATGTCGTCCCCTACACCCTCCGAGCACAAGAATAAGTGCGATTCATGCGGCACCCAACTACCGCCAAGGACGGCCACTCCCTGTGCCTGTTCTGCCTAGGCCTCGATAACCCGGTCGAGAAGTGCCAGCACTGCCTCAGTTTCAACGCGGCTACCCGAAAAAGGTGTCAGCAATCCCTGGAAGCCCATATTCTGAAGAAGAAAATGAGTTCAATGGAGAAGGAGCTCAAAAAACTGAGGCAGGCGTCCACTTCCCCCAAAGGCCATCGGAAGAAGAAGGAGAGGCACTGGGACAAGGGTTTCCTCCACCGCTCCTTTGGGAGTCGCTGGGATGTAGGTAACATCTCTCTCCGGGGATCGCTTTCATACGCCCGGAGGATTCCGAGAAGGCCGGCCCGCCTGCCTGGCTCGCGCTCGGGCCTTGTGGGTGCCTCCAGGCAGTTGGAGGCCTCCGCCCCTGGTTCGGCTGCAGGCTTGCGGCCTACCACTGTGGGCGACTCTGGTAAGCTGGGCATCGGCTCCTCCGACGTCCGCCTGGAGAGGGCTGGTAAGAGGTCCGACCCTTGGGGGTGACGCGCGGCCACCACTCCACTGGACCAGGCCGATCACTCTACTCGGCCCACCTCTGGTGATGGCTCTCATAAGTCTGACGCCGGCTCCACTGGCGCCCGCCGAGCTCGCCCTAAGCCACACATCGGCCCGCCTGATGTCTGGCTGGCGGGGAACAGACGGACCCCCCACGCCGGTCAGCATTTGGTTCCCACAGCCTCGCTGCCGCCTGAGGAACCAGAGTCTCCGACTCGACCCTGGGATTTTTCTTCCATCCCGGGCGAACTGGGATCTTCCGCCTTGCAGTCCTTCCGCCAACTGGTGCGCGGACCTGACGTCGGCTTCCCGAACGCTCGCCCGGCGCCGCCCGACGCTGGTACCTCCGACACCGCCTTACCGACTCCGGGAGACATCCCGCTCCCATCGAGCCCTCTGGGCCCTCCACTATGGACCCGCCCATGAGGCCACCGGCTGGGCCGTCTGGTTCGGCAGCCCCCCTGGCTCACGGGTACCCTCCGTCTTATCTGACGCCGGCGTACCCGGGACCACAGTATCCGGCGCCACAGTACTCGATGCCACAATACCTGATGCCGGGCTACCAGCAGCCGGGTTTTAGATACGCTCCATACGGTTACAACCCTTACCCTTATCCCCCGCCTCCTCCTCCTCCTCCACCGCCCTCGCGGCCACCGGTGGACCTGCAGGAGACTCTGGCCTCCAAGTGGGCTGAGGCCAAGGCTCAGCTCACCAAAGAGGTCGAGAGCTGCCTTCCGTCGACGGTGCTGTCCCAGGTTCCTGTACGTCTGAGGCGGCACACTCCTTCACCACCTCCGGATTCCAGGGTTCTTCCGTCTGGATCCAGAGAAGGGCAGGACATGCTTCCCCGGGGTCTTCCCAAAGGGTCTGTTCCTCCCCCGGGTCGGGAAAGGGAGTCTTGTTCCTGTTCATCCTCCTCTTCACCCTCGGACTCCTTGGATTCTTCCGACAGTTGCTCCGAGAGAGACGATGAGCCACGCTGTCCGTCGAAGCCCAGGCCAAGGACTCCTCCGAAGTCTCCTCTGGAGGATCCTTCTTTTATGGAGTTGCTTAGGAAAATCCAGGAGGTTCATCAGTGGCACTCCCTGGAACCAGATCCTCAGCATCTGAAACTCGCTGAACACCTGGATCTGCCCGTGACAGCTCCTACCTTGGTGCCACCCTGGATAGAGCCTCACGCCGACCTTGTTACCACAATATGGAAACAGTCGACGGCCTTAGCCCCACTTCCTAGAAAGTCGAATAGGCTATATTAGGCTCCAGAGGGTGTTGATTTTCTGGATTCTCACCCTCGTGCCGACTCGGTCGTGATTAGTGCCGCTCACGGCCGGTCTGCGAACCCCAAACATCTTAGCTCGTCACCACCTGATAAGGAATCACGCCTTCTGGACCAGTATGGGAGAAAGATTTACACTTTCTCCACACTGGGGGACTACCAGAAGGCCATTCTGACTCAGGCGGAAGCCAAACTGGACTCCTTGCCTGACTCCCAAGTCAAGCAGAAGTTGGCTGATCTTGTCCGCTCTGCTCGTTCGGCCAGTCGACACATGCTCGTCATGGCATACGATGCAGTGGACACTGCTGGGCGGAGCTCAGCTTTCACTGTAGTCCACGGCGCATGCTTGGCCTGCAGTCAGGGTTGGTCCCAGAGGTGCAATCTACTATCCAGGAAGCACCCTTCCGGGGGTCGCTGCTTTTGGGGTGATGTCAAGGACATCACCGATTTGCAAGAGAAGGGGACGGCACTGAAATCAGTTGATTCCATGTACTGTCCCCATCAGCAGCAGCGCCGTCCCTTTTGCAGATGGAATCGGCCAAAGGCGAAACCCCAGGGAAGGCGGGCCACAAAACGCTGGGCCCCCACAGCTGCTAAGCCCCCAAAAGCAGCGGGTGCTTCAGCTGCGGCACTGCCCCACACCACCTGACTCCTTTCCTCTCCCACTGCCTCCGGACTCCCCAGAGGAACCGGTTGGAGGGAGGTTTTCCCTCCATCTTCCAGGATGGGAGAGGATAACCACAGATTCTTGGGTGCTCCAGCTCATAGCAGAAGGACACTCGATAGTTTCTTCAGAAACTGCCCACCACCCCCCTCTGAAGTCATCGTATTCACGGGAACATCTTCTCTTGGTCCAGGAGGAAATTTCATCTCTCCTGCTAAAACAAGCAATAGAGCCCATTCCCCTTCATCTGCGTGGGATGGGTTATTATTCCCATTTCTTCCTGGTCCCAAAGAAGACAGGAGATCTCAGACCAATTTTGGATCCCAGTTCCCTGAATCTTTTCGTAGAATACAAAAGGTTCAGGATGCTCTCTTTGCAGAGCCTTCTGCCCCTCCTCTGGCAGGGTCAATGGCTTTGTGCTCTGGATATGCAGGATGCTTATCTGCGCATTCCCATTCGCCCATCTCATCGCAGATAACTTTGTTTTGCATTACGGGGGACCACTACCAGTTCAAGGCGCTCCCGTTTGGTGTATCCTCTGCCCCCCGAGTGTTTACCAAACGCCTGCCAGTGGTGGTGGCCCACCTGCGTACCAGGGGAGTGCAGGTTTTCCCGTACCTGGGCAATTGGCTCTTGGCGGCCTTGTACAGGGAGGAACTCCTGCATTACCTGTCCCTTACCCAGCAGGTTTTTGTCTGCCTGGGTATTACCATCAACAATTCCAAGTCTCATCTGGACCCATCCCAGAGGCTACAGTTTATTGGGGCGATTCTAGGTACGACCACGGGCAAGGCCTTCCAGCCTCCGGACAGGGCGTCCACCCTCCAGACCCAATAAGTCTGTTGTCCGACCACAGTACGATCTCTGCGAGGTCGGTCCTTCGCCTTCTCGGGCTCATGGCGGCTGCTATCCCGACGGTTCTCGTGCTTGACTCCACATGAGGATTTCTCAGTGGACTCTGTGCTCTCAATGAGATCAGCTAGTGGACAACCTAGATCACCCAGTTCTGATCTCATCGCCGATGCTTCAAGATTTGCAATGGTGGATGGTTCGAGAGAACCTGTTTCGGGGAGTTCCTTTCTTTCATCCTCCCCCCTCCCAGAATCTAACTACAGACGCCTCAGGCGAAGGTTGGGGAGTCCATCTAGGCCCTCATCGGACCCAGGGCTCCTGGTCCAAGCTTGAACAAGCTCTCCACATCAATGTGCTCGAGCTTCGGGCAGTGTTGTACGCTCTCCAAGCCCTTCACCAATACATCCTTCCCGACCACCTAGCCGTCCAGACGGACAACATGTGCGTGGTGTGGTACATCAACAAACAGGGAGGAACTTGGTCCTACCCTCTTTGCAGGGAGGCAGTGAGGGTTTGGGATTGGACAACACAACACGACCTTCACCTCACGGCAATTCACGTTCCGGGAGTCGACAACACCCTGGAAGACAAGCTAAGTCGCTCTTCTGCTCTGACCCACGAGTGGGAACTGGACCAAGGGGTCCTAGACAGTATCTTCTGACTTTGGGGAACACCACAGGTCGACTTGTTCGCAGCCCCTCTAAACACAAAACTTCCAGTCTTCTGCTCGCTCATTCCAGGGC
This sequence comes from Neoceratodus forsteri, assembly GCA_016271365.2. NCBI lineage: Eukaryota > Metazoa > Chordata > Ceratodontiformes > Ceratodontidae > Neoceratodus > Neoceratodus forsteri. The sequence goes on along the minus strand of CM028130.1, from coordinate 896,274,621 downwards.
GAGGCGCTTTTTGGAGCGACGCTGTGTCTCTAGACTGGAAGGGCAGATTCGGCTATGCCTTTCACCCAATTCCACTTATCCCACGAGTCTTGCAGAAACTGGCTTCAGAAGGAGCATGAATGATTCTGATTGCTCCTTTCTGGCCAAGGCAAGTTTGGTTCTTTCTTCTACAGCAATATTCAGAGGATCCTCCTCTTCCTCTCTCTCGAGGTTTACTGACCCAGGATCAGGGGACCCTGGTCCATCCAGGCCTCAAATCCCTTCAACTGCATGCATGGCTCCTGCACATAGCCCAATCCCGTTCTGGAGTGTCTCCCAAAGTGGCAGAGAGTTTGGTGGAGGCCAGAAAACCCTCCATCAGATCTACCTATGCCATGAAGTGGAAAAGGTGCACTGTCTGGGCTGCTGCCAAGAAGGTGGAGCCCCTTCTCCTGTTCAGCGGGGCTTCTGCTGGAGTACCTACGTCATCTGTTTGACCTGGGTCTCAGTCATTCTTCTCTGAAGGTACACATGCGGCCATCTTGGCCTATCATGTTCCCTTCGCACACAAAGCTTTCGCTCAATTGGAGGTCTCTAAGACCTTTCTTCGAGGGGTCCTCCACCTGAGGCCCCCCATCCGTACTCCTGCTCCCCCTTGGGACTTGAACTTTGTCCTCGAGAAACTTACTCTCCCTCCCTTCAAACCTGCAGCTTCTGCGGATTTGAAATTCCTTTCATGGAAGACTCTCTTCCTGGTGGCCATTACTTCAGCTTGGAGAATTTCTGAGCTCCAGGCCCTTATGTGCAAAATCCCATACTTGATTTTTCACAAGGAATGAGTTGCTTTTCGCACAAATCCTAAGTTTCTCCCTAAAGTGGTAGCTGAGTCTACTTTGAATCAGTCCATAGAGTTGCCTGCCTTTTTTACGCAGTACTCTAATCAAGGGGAGTATTTACTCCATACTATGGATGTCCACCGGATTCTGAGATACTACACCAACAGGACAAAGGATCTCAGAAAGACTGACCAATTGTTCGTCTCTTTTGCTCATAAAAGGGAAGGCAATGCTGTTTCCCAAGCAATGCCTGTCTAAGTGGTTGGCCCATTGCATCACTTTCTGTTATGACAAATATAACAAGACCCTCCCGGGTCAAGTAAGAGGCCACTCCACTAGAGGAGTAGCTGCCTCGGCGGCTTGTTTCAAGAATGTGTCTGCGGCAGACATCTGTGCTGCCGCCACCTGGACTTCCGTCCATACATTTACTAAACATTACAGTTTGATGTTGCCTCTCGCGCAGAGCTGGCTTCGGCTGGCTGTTCTGCAAGGCCTCTTATCTTGAGGCTTGCACAGCTAGAACTGCTTTTGAGTAGTTTCTCCTCCCGTGCCTCTCTTTGTTCCAGACTGCTTGGGATTTAGTCCTATATGTAATTACCTACTGCAAGAGCCCTCTCGAAGTAAGATAGTACAGTTACGTAAGAACTTACCGTAACAGTAGATCTTCGAGAGAGGCTCTTGCAGTAGGTAATACCTTCCCGCCCATCCACCTGGGCTTTTTCAGCCCTTTCCAGTGAGGGAAATATCCGCCTTCTCGTCCGCCTTCTGGCCCGTGGTGGGAAAGAACTGGAAGGCGGGCCAGGGACTGCCCCTTTATACCGACGCCTCCTGATGCCGGTCACATGAGCGGGGCGGTCCTCGCCAGGGACCGTTAGCTAGAAATTTTTCCATGGGGTCCTGCCGCCTGCCAGCGTCAGCCCTATATGTAATTAGCTACTGCAAGAGCCTCTCTCGAAGATCTACTGTTACGGTAAGTTCTTACGTAACTGTACTTTTTGTTCCCTCGCAATGGACGAGCTAAGAGTGGCTTAAGACTCCTCCCTCCACAGGGCACAATATGATCGTCTGTATGCCTTCCCTCCCATTCCTGTTCTGTTCAGAGTACAGCACAAAGTGGTACAGATCAAAGCAGAATTGATCTTGATATGCCCATGTTGGCCTTGTCATCCATACTTCCCCCATCATACCCACATGGCACAGGATCTGCCACTCACATTTCAAATTGGTATGGACCTTTTTCACCAAGATCCCATAAGGCATCCGAATCTCCGCAGTCTGTCCCTCTCAGCTTGGAGATTGAGCGGGAAACTCTCAAAGACCTACAGTATTCAGCAGAGGTAGTTGAAATGATTATACAGTCTAGGTGTCAGTCTTCCTCAAATGTGTGCTGCAGAATTTGGTGAAAATTTTTATTCTGGCTCCAGTCTAAACATGTGGACTACAGTTTCTTTACGGATCCTGCTTCAGTTTTTCGAGGAAGATTTTGACATGGGTCTATAACCAGTGACATTAAGGGTTCAGGTCTCTTCTTTGAGGGCACTGCTCCTGGTGGAAACTGGGGAGTCACTGAGATCACATGCTCACATCAAACATTATTTGTGAGCAGCTACCCTGACACATCCACAGGTGAAGTCTGTTGTTTCTCAGTGGCGCCTCAGTCTGGTTTTTCAAGGCTCTTACCAGAGCACTTTTCGAACCTCTGGGAGCGGCGTCCCTTCTCCATCTCATGATGGTCACCTTACTCATTGCTGTCACCTGACCCAGAAGAGTCCGCAAGCTTGGAGTGCACTGTTTCAAGGAATCTTATAGTTTTTCAGCAGGATCCTGTAGTATTTTGGACAGACCCGGGGGAGTCATACGGCGGTCACTTGTGTCTTCCACTCCAGTCAGAAACTGGTCCTGCCTTCCTTCCTTCTGTCCTAATCCGGCTAATGATGAAGAAAGAGACCGACATACTTTGGATCCTAGGCGTGCCCTGAAACTGTAGCTCCAACAAACTGAGCCTCTGCGCAAGACTTTAAGCTTTCTGATCCTCACGGCAGGCAAAAATTGAGGCAAAAGGTTTCTAAGGACTCTTATTACCAGATGGATCCAATCAACCACCATCCTATCCTACAGACAAGCTGGGGTTCCCCTGCCGGGTCCGGTGAAAGCTAAGTCCTCTAGGGCCGTGGCTACTTCCTGGGCAGAACTTGGGGATGCATCTCTAGTGGACATTGGCAGAGCTGTTACCTGGTCCTCTCTGCACACATTTATAGAGTTTTACAAGTTTGATGATGCTTCTTTCAGCCATGGGGTGCTACAGGCTATTGTGGACATGAAACCTTCTTGCTACATTCCTCCCACCTTGGGGTACACTTGTGTTGTATATCCTAGTGGTCCTGGAACTTTGCGGCCAGCACTAGGAGAGGGAAAATGAAATTTAGATACCTGTGTTTTTCTTTCTCAGACTGCTGCTCGCAGGGCTGATTCCCTTCCATGAATGTACAAAGTTGCCTTTTTAGTCTCTAGTCACTTCTGGAATGTTCTGAAACGTTTTGTTTCAAATTTTGCATTTTAGGAGAATTGTCTGGTTTTGGTCCTCTGACTTCTCTGCTTGCTTTGGGAACTGACTGGTACAGTCCTTGACTGGAGGAGCTGATGTCCCACTGCTGCAGCTTTGGTTTCCTGCCTATTGGACAGCATCAGAAGGAGATCCGAGTGGTCCTAGAGCCCTGCAAACAGCAGTCAGAGAAAGAAAATTTACAGGTACCTAAATTTTGATTTGTTTTGCACTCATGACCACACTTTTAAGGTAAGTCGGAACGAAATTCTGCTTAGCAAGTGAATGGCTTTGATTCCTTTAGATAGCACCACACGCAGATGCAAAACATTGGGTTGTCAGTGGGAGCAGAACTGTGGTATGTGTGTTTGCACTTCAATACAATGTGGCTACTTTTCAGATGAGGTGAGTACTGATGTATGCTTTAGTCCGTTATCAGTAACAGTTTGAATAGGAGGGTGAGTGCTGTGCGCTTTGTGTGTTTTCTTTAAAGGCTTGGTGCCCTTGGTAGTCAAGTGGGTGAGTAATCCCTGGTTAGTGCGTGTTTGCACAGCATAGGTGTTGGTCCCCGCATGTGAAGAGGTTTTGGGGGGGGGGGGACCTGATGGACCTAGAATCCCTTCTGACCTTAAATTACTATGATACTTGTATATTTATTAAAGAACAGCACTGCACTTCAGTATGTATGTTTATATTATAGTGTACTGGAGAACACATTGTTAATTTTCGGTTTTCCTTCTAGGGTTTCTTGTTGCCCATTCCAGATGTTTTGCTTGCTGAGCTCATTGCGCCTTTGTTTATGATTTCATCGTATTAACTGCATAGTGCAGCAAGGCTGTCAGAAGGCTCATTGGCATGGGAAGGGGAATAGGCAGTAGAAGCTGGGCAGTATGGATCCCTTGTGCACCCACAGCTGGAGTACTGTGCAGGGTTCACTCTGAAGATTAGAATGGAGGTGGGGGACAACATCGAAACATACAAATACCTGCATGGGATAAATAAGGTGTCATATAAGGAACAGTTTGTTTTAAGCACGAGGGATAAATTCACTTAAACGTGCCAGGGATGGAATTCAAGAATGATGTCCACAAGCACTTTTTCACAGAAAGGGTGGTGGACAAGTGGAACAGACTACCTGAGGAAATGGTATCAGCCAAAATGGTGGGGGAGAATTCAAACAAGGGTGGACCAGGAACAAGGCCGTAGTAAGGGAGGTTGGGGGGCAAAGGGTAACAGAGAGGGATGTCACAGTAGGGGCAAAGGATAAGGGAGAAGGATGTCCGGGAGTAGTGGCAAGGGTGAGGGAGAAGGATGTCTGGGGAGTAGGGGAAGAGGGAGAGGGGCAGAGGTGAGGGAGAAGGATGTCTGGGGAGTAGGGGCAAAGGGTGAGGGAGAGGTGACCGGGAGTAGGGGCAAAAGATGAGGGAGAGGTATGACCGGGGAATAGGGGGCAAAAGGTGAGGGACAGGTATGTCCAGGGAGTAGGGGGCAAAGTTGAGAGAGAGGGGGCAAAGGGTGAGGGAGAGTGTATGTCTGGGGAGTAAGGGGCAAAGGGTGAGGGAGAGTGAATGTCTGGGGAGTAGGGGGCAAAGGGTTGAGGGAGAGGGATGTCTGGGAAGTAAGGGGCAAAGGGTGAGGGAGAGGGATGTCTGGGGAGTAGGTGGAAAAGGGGTGAGGGCGAGGGATGTCTGTGGAGTAGGGGGCATAAGCCGAGGGATATCCGGGGAGTAGGGAGCAAAGGGTGAGGGAGAGGGATGTCCGGGGAGTACGGGGCAGAGGGAGCGGGATGTCTGGGGAGTAGGGAGCAAAGGGTGAGGGATGTCAGGGCAGTAGGGAGCAAAGGGTGAGGGATGTCGGGGGAGTATGAGGGCAAAGGGTGAAGGATGTCCGGGGAGTAGGGGGCAAAGGGCGAGGAAGAGGGATGTCCTTGAAGTAGGGTGCAAAGGGTGAGAGAGAGGGATGTCCAGGGAGTAGGGAGAAAAGGGTGAGGGATGTCTGGGGATTAGGGGGCAAAGGGTGAGGGAGAGGGATGTCCTTGGAGTATGGGGCAGAGGGAGAGGGATGTTTGGGGAGTAAAGGGCAAAGGGTTGAGGGAGAGGAATGTCCAGCGAGTAGGGGGCTAAGGATGAGGGAGAGGGCTGTCAAGGGAGTAAGGGCAAAGGATGAAGGAAAGTGGATGTCCGGGGAGTAGGGGGCAAAGGGTGAGGGAGAGTGGATGTCTGGGGAGTAGGGGGCAAAGGGTGAGGGAGAGTGGATGTCTGGGGAGTAGGGGGTAAAGGGTGAGGGTGAGGGTCAGGGAGAGGGATGTTCACTGAGTAGGGAGCAGATGATGAGGAAGAGGGATGTCCAGGAAGAGGGATGTCCGGGGAGTAGGGGGAAAAGGGGTGAGGGATGTCTGGGGAGTAGGAGGCAAAGGGTGAGGGAGCGGGATGTCTGGGGTGTAGGGGGCAGAGGGTGAGGGATGTCCAGGGAGCAAAGGGTGAGGGCGAGGATGTCCAGGAATAGGGGAAAGGGCGAGGGATGTCCAGGGAGTAGGGGAAAGGGTGAGGGAGAGGATGTCCAGGAGTAGGGGCAAAGGGAGAGGGATGTCCTGGAGTAGGGGAAATGGGAGAGGATGTCCGGGAGTAGGGGGCAAAGGGTGGGGAGAGGGATGTCCAGGGAGTAGGGGGCAAAGGGTGGGGAGAGGGATGTCTGGGGAGTAGGGGGCAAGGGTGGGCAATATCTAGGGAGGGGGGCAAAGGAGAGGGACGTCCGGGGAGTAGGGAGCAAAGAGGAGGGAGCGGGATGTCCGGGGAGTAGGGGGCAGAGGATCAGGGATGTCCGGGGAGTAGGGACAAGGGTGAGGGAGAGGGATGTCCAGCAAATAGGGGAAAAGGCGAGGATGTCCAGGGAGAAGGCAAAGGGTGAGGGAGAGGATGTCCTCGGGTAGGGGGAAAAGGGCGAGGGAGAGGGATGTCTGGGGAGTAGGGGGCAAAGGGTGAGGAGCGGGATGTCCTGGAGTAGGGGCAGAGGGAGGGATGTCAGGGGAGTAGGGGGCAGAGGATGAGGGATGCCTGGGAGTAGGGGCAAAGGGTGGGGAGAGGGAAGTCCAGGGAATAGGGGAAAAGGCGAGGGATGTCCAGGAGTAGGGGCAAAAGGGTGAGGAGAGGATGTCCTGAGTAGGGGGAAAGGGAGAGAGATGTCTGGGGAGTAGGGGCAAAAGGTGAGCGAGAGGGATGTCCGGGGAGTAGGGGGGAAAAGGGCGAGAGATGTCTGGGGAGTAGGGGGCAAAGGGCGAGGGATGTCTGGGGAGTAGGGGGCAAAGGGCGAGGGATGTCTGGGGAGTAGGGGGCAAAGGGTGAGGGTGCAGGAGAGGAAGGTGGGATGACCCAATGGGCCACTAGGCCTTTTTCTGACATCGGAGTCTATGTTTCTATGTATTTATAATGGTAGGAGACTGATGTCACAAACAACAGTTGTTAGGGCAGTTGAGGGCACTGGATTCTTTTTAAGAGTTGCAGTAAACTATTTAGTAAACAAACAGGGGAAGTAAAAAAGCTACAGAACACTACAGTTAAGACCATTACAGAGGTGTCAAGCGCAGGTCAGTTGGTAGCACATCTGCCTCTGGACCAGAAGGTCTTGGGTTCTTGACCCACACCGGAGATGACTTGTACCTAAAATGCTGGCACCCGAAAAGTAATATTAAATCACCGCTAGTGTGTAGTCTCGGATGAGACGTTAAACCGAGGTCCCTTCTACCCATCCTAGTGCTGTCCTGGTGGGTGTCCAGGTAGAAGTAAAAGAACCCAGGGCATTCTATGCAAAGAGCAGAGGACATTCCTGGTGTCCTGGTCAACATTCCACTTCCCATAAAACCAGTTCATACAGTGGTCCGGGGGCTCTGTGTGGGTGATGATGTGTGATATGGCCTCCACTACACATTCAGTCACTTCACTACCAGTCTAACATTGCTTGTAAAGCGCTTTGGGATACACTGTGCATAAAAATAGTGAATAAAATGCTGATTATTCTTCTTCTTAAATAGTTGTTGGAAATTGTATAATTGTTTTAAAGAACTAGTAGAACCAAAAATATCAGACTGAAAAATGGTACAAATTTTGAGAAGTAGTAAGTTATAACGTTTTATTTCTGAAGTATTTTTTTTTTTGTTTGTTCATTAAAATGTTTTCTGTGTGACAGTATTATGCTGGATGTATGGAATAGCACTCTGCCTATCAGCAGACATATCTAGCTCCGTTCCCCCACTACATCATCAGCACTGTGACATCACATGTGATTGACCTGGCAGCTACTGAGTGGCTCTTCTTCCGTAGCTGTGATGTCACAGTCAGTGAGGTCACAATGCTGATGATATAGTGGGGGGAGCAGAACTAGATGTGTCAGCTGCCAGGCAGAGTGCTGTTCCACAGATCACACCTACTATCATCAGGTGAAAAATCTTCTAATTATGCAAAGGGAAAAGAAAAAGCATCTCAGATATGAATTCAGCAGTAGACTAGCTCTTTAAGCCATTTTGTTAGAATAGATATCTACGTTTTAATATGTTTTGTAAAATGACCTAGGGGTCACCAAACAAGAGAGACACTTGGGAGTAATTATATCTGATGACCTCAAGGTTGCGAGGTCATGCGACAAGGGAGTAGGTAGGGTCAGTGGGATGCTGGAGTTTATAGGAAGGGGCATCACCAGCAGGAGGAGGGAAGTGGTATTGCTACTGTATAGATTGTTGGTGAGACCCCACCTAGAGTTCTGTGTCCAGTTCTGGAGACCACGTCTCAAGAAGGACATAGACAGGGTGGAGGCTATCCAGAGGAGGGCAACTAAAATGGTGCAGGGGCTGCATCAGAAGCCCTATGAAGAAAGACTAAGGGATCTCAATATGTACACGCTGGACGAGAGGAAGGGCCGAGCATGCTAGAGACCTGTATTTACCTCACTGGGTTGATCAAGGTACAGGAGAGGAGTATTTTTTAGAGGAGAAGGTGTTAGAGTACAAGGGGACATGCAATGAAGCTGGAGGGCGGAAAGGATTTGAGGAAGTGCTTCACTGAGAGAATGGTGGATGCCTGGAACGGTCTCCCAGCAGAGGTAGTGAGGATGAAAGCAGTGGTTAGCTTTCCGCATGCATAGGATAGGTACAAGGGAATCTTAGTTGTGAAATAAGGGGTGGGGGAGTAGCGGATCAGGTAGGGTCTGCTGTGAAAGTATAGGCAGGGAAAAAGGGGGCAGACTGGGTGGGCCAAGCAGTCCTTATCTGCCAACAAATTCTGTGTTTGTATGAAATAGAAGCAGTCTGATTGCTCAGCAGAATTACAGTGATATGTTATTGTCATGGTACAGTTTGGACTCCCCATGACAGAATAAGTAGCTTTTTTTTAAGCCATCTTATAAATGCAGTAATACAATTCAGGGTCTGCGTTCATCACATCTAGGTGGTTAAATGGGCTTAACTTTGCCTCTTGCTTCAGTGTAGTAGAGCGTCTGTGTATCTATCCTATGACAGACGTACACCCTGTTCTGTTTTATTGCTTACGTAAACGGCACACGAACAGCTCAAGTAGAGAACAGGTGTGCTCATTAAAAAAGCTCTCGCACTGCTCAGATGCCATACCCATTCCCAACAGCTGACTAATATTCTAAAGCTGACATAAGTTGTTAGGAGATTGAATTTGGTGTTGGTGTGTTAATGTAATGTTCCACAAATAAACCCTGTTGTACTCCTTGCTTGTCACACTGGAGAATTCAGTGGAATGAAAGTCAAGCCTCTTAACACACTGGAACAGATACTGTACCTTAAATAATTTGCAAGAAGAATGAGTGGTGTTTGTTACTGTTTTTCAGATATGCTGCCTAGGCTAACTGTGGTATAGCTACAGAGCTCTTTAACTCCTGAATTAAAACTATATAGGAGCTGGGTATGTTCCTATCTTCCCAGGACACATATGAAGACTTGCTTTGGCTCAGTTTGCCTTTTCCGGTCACCAGATTTTAAATTTTATTGCAAGTGATAGAATCACTGGATAGCATGAGAGACGCAATATCTTCTTTGTTTTGGGGGGGTCCTCTTAAAAAACGGAAGATGAGTTAAAAAGGAGCTGGCAATGGTCTGTTGGCATGCCAGTGCACCATGTGTTGCTTCTTTCCATGGAGCATGGGTGTAGGCAGGCATACTCCAAGCACTCCATGGTGTGCAATTTTATTTTGGGCGGGGGGGGGAGGGTAGCAGACAGACTCTGAACTTCTTCCTTTTTCCATGAAAACTAACAAAGAAAATACTGAACCTCTCTGTAATTTTATGCATAGGAGTCGAAACTAGAAGGACTTGTCTCTGATACTCTCTTTGCATCCCAAGGACAATACAGCTTTGCAGACTCTGGGCTGTTATGTGGGTGTTTTAGAGAACAGTGCATGTCATTTGTATTTACCCGTGCATGGCAACAACCACTGTCATGAGATACAAAAGTTGTATTTATTGTGCCAAATGAGGCAACAAACACGGTCCTGGTGTACATTTGTATATTGTCTGGCTACACTCCGGAGTGGGGGGGGGAGCTCACCCTAACGAGGGGAGGTGGGGTAGCAGTGAGTCCACTTGGTGTGCAGATCTGATATCCCTGGGTACACCCCTGCCATAGAGAGCCTATATTTATTTATTAGCTTTTGGTAACCGGGTAAGTGCGCTAGGCAACAATCCTGCCTATTTTCAGGCACGACCCGGGAGAGCACAGGACAAAGGAACACATATTCAGAGTAGTACAACTTAAATTCAAAGAAAAACATACCTAGATCACGTGGATGACACTATATGTAAGTGACCTATGCTATGTCTATGGTGATGATATGCAAATGAGTGGTGGGTTTGCATGATGATACCTCTAGTATACGTAAAAATATATATAGTTGTATATAATGCTTATAGTATTATATAGAGAGAAATATGTCAATATAATACCTATAGTACTATATAGAGATAAATATGTGGATATAATATATTTATATTGTTTGTAAAAAAAAAAAAAAAAAAAAAATCTTGCTTAATACACCAGGTAGGGTTCATCTTAATGCCACAAAAGTAGAGCAGTGTGGTATTAGGGTTTCAGCTCCCCCACCACCACCCCAGCAGCAAAAGGAAAAACATAAGGGTTTTGGGTCTCGTGAATCAGTGGTGGGTTGTTCCTTGGGGTTGTCAACCCTGATCCCGCCCCCAGCCCGTGGCCTCCTGTGTGAAGCACGAGGTACAGCTCCAAAGCAGTGCCTCATAGTGATACACTTTTCAAAGGTAGACAAGTGCATCTTGCCACATGTTGCAAACACAAAAACAGGAGATCATGGCTGACGTTTGTTCAGGGAATGGGTGAGCATTAGGGTTGACAACCCTAAGGAAAACCCCACCACTGATTTGCCAAGACTCCATAGACCCAAAACCCTAATATGTTTTCCTTTGCTGCTTTTAGGTGGGGTGGAGGGGAGTTAGGTTTAAAACCCTGATGCCACATTTCCCTACTTTTTTGGTGTTAAGTTGAACCCTAACTGGTGCATTAACTAAGTGTTTTTTTTTTTTTTTGCAAAGAATTTCATTTTCTTTCTTTTTGAGATCGTGGAATTGAAATATGGGCCCTACACTTTCGTGCAGCTACAGATATCAGGAATTCATGGTACTGTGTGGTGGGCTGCGGAAGCATAGGACCCTCTGGCGCCTGCGTTTCTTGTGGCCGCAGATACAGATGTACTGGGCAAAGAGTCCATCTGTCAGCCAGTGCACAGGGCCCTCTGCCACCCATGGGTGCAGAGGTGCAGGGTCCTATGCCAGGAGGACAGTTGTTTTCTCTGTGTGGTACTTGAGCCCACGCAGACGACTCTGCAGCATTCCTTGTGTGTGTGTGTGTGTGTGTGTGTGTGTGGGGGGTTGCATAACAGTGCCATCTCCCCACCCTCACCTCATCCAGCTGGAGCGCTGAACTCGCCCCAAAATCAGCTCACCGTCATGGGATCACAAAGCATACCCACTGAAGTCAAGACTGGCATTACACACAACATTTAATAGTTGTATATTTTAATCCCAAATTTTCAAGGTAGTCATTTTATGGCTGCCCTTATAAACATGACGTGTAGCATTAATAGTATATTGGCTGACATGTCATTTTACACCAGAAGTACGAAAGCATGACTTGTCCAGGATTTAAAAAATGTCACCTGTCACGTTTATGAGGTGGTATGGAAAAATTGCTATGCTGAAAGTTTGGATTCAGTATATTGAAAATGAGTAAAGTTATGAGTGAACGTTGAGCTATGCAATGTTGACTAATAACGTGGGCATTTTACCATATTGTACACCAGATTTTCGACACAGCTTTCTTATTACCCCATCTCTTAACCCAGTAAGTGAACATTTTCAAATTAAAAAAATGGCTACATTGACAATTTGGGGTGAAAATATTTAAAATTTCCAACGTTATGAGCAAGCGTGGAAAAATTTCAATATACATGCACAAGTTTGCCATTTTTACAGGTTTTGACCCCACATTTTCAACATAGCCTTCTTATGACCCCCACCTCATGATCAAGGGTGGTGAAAAATGTCAAATCCCACCCGAAAGGAGAGTTCACCATGCGGCTGCAAAATTGCCTTTTGGGCCAGATTTGCGTTTATGAGGTGGTATGGAAAAATTGCTATGCTGAAAGTTTGGATTCAGTATATTGAAAATGAGTAAAGTTATGAGTGAACGTTGAACTATGCAATGTTCACTAATAACGTGGGCATTTTACGTTGACTAATAACGTGGGCATTTGTTGACTAATAGCGTGGGCATTATTCCACCACAGTTCATAAGGTAGGGTCCAAAAAAAGGCCATGTTGAAATTAGGGGTCAAAATATGTAAAAATGTCGAAGTTATGAATGAAAATTCAAACCTCATTGAAACGCATTAAATCGCACTTGCCTGATTTTTCTCATATTGCAGTCACCTGTTCCAGCTGCAAGACGTTCCTTCGCTCCGTTTGTTCGGGGTCAAGTGGTTCAGGTCCAGACGGACAACACCACGACCATTTACTGTCTCAACAGACTGGGCTGGACGCACTCCTTGCCTCTGTGCAAGGAAGCTCTTCGCTTTTGGTCTCTCGTGCTCAGCCTGTAGGCGGATCTCCTAGCCATTCATGTGGCAGGAGCCTCGAACAGTCTGGTCGATGCCTTCAGCCGGATAGGCAGTGCATCTCACGAGTGGTCTCCTGCCGGAGATGGTACAAGAACTGTTCTCCCACTGGGACACACATCAGGTGGACCTGTTCGCCTCCAGGGAGAACACCAAGCTGAGGCTGTCCCATGCCCACCCCGCTCAGCAGGGCTAGCTGTAGGAGGATGCCTTCTCCAGGCCGTGGAACCCAGACCTCTTCTACGCCTTTCCTCCTCTGCCTTTGATCTACAAGGTGCTCCTCAAGATCAGGAGGGACAAGGTGCAGGTGATCCTGGAAGCCCCAGACTGGCCTCGCTAGTTCTGGTATCCAGATCTCCTCAGCCTCAGCTCCAGGCTCCCGAGGCGGCTTCCAGCCTGCCCGGACGTGCTCTCCGTCAGCAAGGGGAAGGTACTCCACCCGAACCTTCAATCTCTGCACCTGACGGCCTGGTTCCTGAGCGGCTAGAGTTCCAGGTCTTGGGTCTTTCTGACGAGGTCCTTATCATTGTTGAGGCATCCTGCGAGGAGTCAACCAGAGAATGCTGTGCCTTCAAATGGAAGAGATTCTCCATTTGGTGTAAGGGCAAGGGGTTGGACCCCTCGTTATGTCTGCTGGCTAGCATTGACTACTTGTGGTCCCTTTCCCAGCAGGGGCTTCAGTCGACGACCCTCAAGGTGCACCTGGCAGCCATCTCTGCTTACCGGGCGCGGGCCAGCAAGCAGTCGGTGGTGTAGAAGGTGGTCTGGCGCTTTTTCAAGCACCTAGATCACATATCCCCTCTGGTGCGTGAACCACCACCTCCGTAAGATTTACTGCTGGTATTGGCCATGCTCATTGGCAAGCCATTCGAACTGATGCACAGATGTGACATCTCTCACCTTTCATGGAAGACTGCTTTCTTGGTGGCTGTCACGTCAGCCAGAAGGATTGGGGAGCTCCAGGTGCTTTCCTTCGAAGCTCCCTACGTGGTCTTCCACAGGGACAAGGTTGTCCTGCGCCCCCAACCGAAATTTCTCCAGAAGGTGGTGTCGGAGTTTCACCTGAACCAGGTGTCGACTCTTTCGGTGTTCTACCCCATTCACACCTCTGAGGCCAAGTACAGGCTCCATACTTTGGACCTGAGAAGAATGCTTGCTTACTACAAAGAGCGTACGGCAGAAGTTCGGGGAGGGGTTCGCCAGCCGTTTGTCACATATGCTGAAGCCACACCTTGCAGACCTGCAGCCAAGCAGACGATTGGCAGGAGGATCTCTTCCTGCATTGATCTCTGCTATAGGTTGGTGGGTAGGGAGCCTCCCGTAGGGCTTAGGGCTCATTCCACCCGTCATACTGCTGTGTCGGTGGCTGCTTCTAGGGACGTCCCTATCCAGGAAATTTGCAGGGCTGCTACCTGGAAGTCAGCACACACCTTCATTTCCCATTACCACATCGATCTTGAGTCATGCCGGGATGCTGGTTTTGGAACCTCAGTTCTCCAGTCCCTGTTCCCTAAGTAGGGGGTGTGCACCTTGTCTCCCTCCTGCCAGAGAACTGCTAGGAGTCTGCCAGACAGTGTGGATAGAACAACATATCCACGCCCCTAGAAATGCAGGTTACTCACCTGTAACAGTAGTTCTAGGAGTGGTATATGTTGTTTATCCAGATGGACCCACCCGACCTCCCCGGCTTCGGTGCACAACCTCGCTTCCAGCGGGCTAGATCTGGCATCATGGGGGAGAGCCAAGGATTTCATCATCCGGGTGGGAGGCAGGAGCCAGCTAGAAGACTTTCTGCCACATCTTAAAGCGGCAAGGTACTTGCCAGACAGTGTGGATGAACAACATTTATTACTCCTAGAACTCCTGTTACAGGTGAGTAACCTGTATTTACTGACTAAAACAGTGTCTCTTCACACACACACACACACACACACACACACACACACACACTCCCAAATTACTGTCATGGTTAAGACAGTGGCACAATCTACATGGCAGTCTCCTGTGTGGACTTGCTTTTCTTTGTTCTTTCATGGCATGACATCCTGATCTGACATAACTTCTCCTAACGTCGTCCTGTCCATAACTTCTCCTTACATATCTCTCCTGCCCATTTCTTAAGTTCTGTTTGGTTCTTGATGATAGAAGCCACTGCTGACAGACTGTGGAAAGAGCAGAATGGGCTTAGTGTACTTGTTAGTCCCCCCCCCCCATCAAGAAATCCACTGATGTTGTGAGATAAGAGCAGAATGTGGCTATTACTTTGTTATGACCATCCCCTCACCCCCTTAGCTTTATGAATGGCAACAAAATATTTATCTTCTTCTCTCCTGAGCGCATTGGTTTTAGTCAGTTGCCCATCAGCAAGGATGTAAATTCGTCAGAGAGGTCACGGAAACCGCGAAATTCAGGTGCCTCCATGACTTTCCCCTTTCGGTAGTTTCCCAGACATCGCATGTGCAGTAGTGCTGTGACCACTGAAGTTTGCCATTTTGAGGAGGGCAGAACTATGCATGCGTGAGTCGAGTGATGCCCCGTTGGCCAGTTCACGTAGGTGCTCACAGTAGCATTCGTGCTATTTTTCTGCTCGTGTAGCACTTGTGATCTCGGGAATTTCTTTTTCCAGAGAAGCTGAGGGGGGACGGAAAGCCCACACTAAAGGTAAGTGAAAACTTTACTAGTGTACAGTGTCCAGCTCCCTTGTAGTCTAGCGGTCCCCCCTCCCTAACCCGATCTGCCCCTGTAATGTAGAAATCCTCCCTGGTAGTCTAGCAGTCCCCCCTCCCTTACCTGATTTCTGCCCCGCTGTAAATAGTAGAAATCCCTGGTAGTGTAGAGATCACCCTTCCCAAACCCCATGATCAGCCCACGGTATCTTTCCTCAGCTTCAGCCTCGAGCTGGCAACCGCACGGTTCTTGCTCACCACCAGCGCCACTGACTGAACTCTCTCTCAGTGAGTGGGTATGTGCTTATTCAGAGAGAACTCAGTCAGTGGCTGGCCATGGTGGTGAGGGAGGATCAGCCAGTCACCGGCTTGTGGGTTTGGAAGGGGGGAGCAAGGTGGTGGAGCACTGCCTGCCTAAGTGGAGGGGGGGCAGTCCTCTAGACACCAGGAAAAGATGCCATGGGCTTTGCGACGGTGGGGACTGCTAGACTACCAGGGATTTCTGCTATTTACAGTGGGGCAGAGATCGGGTGTGGAGGGGGGACTGCTAGACTACCGGGGAGGATTTATACATTACAGTGGCAGATCAGGTTAGGGAGGCATGGACTGCTAGACAACCAGGGATCGTACATCGAGGGGAAGCTCCTGCAGCAGGCATTAATCATTGGGACTAATGCCGCAGGCCTTAGGACCCACCGGAAAAAATGTAGTTAGCAGTACCCAGCAGGGGCCGCCCCCGACATGTGTTCCGCCTCGTCAGTCATGCCATAAAAGGGGGCGGACCCTAGCTCTGCCTCAGTTCTTTTCCCGCCGCAGACCCGCTCTCGTTGGGGAAAGTCTTAGTGGGTTCTTCAGCAGTTCCAGTGAAATTTGGTGACAGTTTTGTTTTCTCTCTGCTTTCTTGTTTTTTTGCAGTGGTTTCTCTTTTTCTCTGGTACTTCTTTAGCTGCATGTTGTCCCCGTCGTCGGTCTCTTCCTCCGGTCCCAAGAAGTCTGTGTGCCTGTGGCTGCCAGGTTCCATCGAAGGATGGCCACGAAGCCTGCGTCTTCTGTCTGGGGCCAGACCACAGCCTTCATTCCTGTGGGATCTGCAAGGGCTTCACCGGCAGGACTCTCATCCGGTGCCGGAAGGCCTTAAAAGCCCACCTTTTGGAGAAAATGATGGATGTTCTGCAGAGCTCTCCTGGGGAAAAGGGGCAAGCACCAGGAAAAATCCCGCAAGTCCTGTGAGAAGGACTATCGCCAGTCCCACTATCGGTCCACATCACGCTGTCCCCATAGGAAGGTTTCCTCTTCTGGCTCGGGAGGGTCCAACCGCTCGAAGCACTCCAGACATGAGGAAAAGTCGAGGCCTGACACCTCCCCAAGAGACAGACGTCGGCACCAGCGGGGGCTCTTTCAGACAAACCAGCCAAGGTGAAGACTATGCCGCTGCATATCTCTTCAACCTTCACGGCTTCTACCAAGACCTCAACCTTGGGGCATGCTTCAGCCCTCCCTAAAAAGGCCTCGTTCATGGCCTTACCCAGGTCAGGTAAGCTGTCAAGCAAGGACTGGGACTCTTAGGCTAAGGCCCTTTCTAGGTCCCGCCCTTCCAAGTCAGTTAAATCGGAGCCGACCCGGGCCAATACACCAGCACCGGCCACTACGTCTGAGGCCGACAGGACTACAGGTGAGCCGGCGCTGATCAAGGTGCTGTCGCTGGCCCCAAAGTCTTCCACTCTAGAGGGCTCTTCTTCGGGTTCTTCCCCAAAGGTCCTACCGGACCTGCTGGCTTTATCGGTTCCCCTGAAGGGGACTGTGGCTTCTGTTTTTCAACAAGGAGGAGTTGCAGGAGCTTTTCTCCTTCTGGTGGAGCCAAGTCAAGAAGGACGAGACTACCCTGAAGCCGGACCTGACACCGGTTCCCGACCGACCGGACATCAAGGAGACCGGGGATCTCCCTGTCGAGTTGCTGGCCAAAACCCCCTTCGAATGATGTAAGCCGTCCAAGTCCTGCTCTCCCTCGGTGGCTCGATCCCGGTCCAGGGACCACTGACGGCACCATTCACGATCCTCCAGCCATCGTTGGTGCAGGTGTAAGAGCAAGTCCCGCAGCCACCATAGGTCTGTCTCTAGGCGGGCTCGCTCTACTAGCTGACGCTGGCCCCTGACAGGCACCGGTTTCCTCTTCATAGTTGGTCCATGAGCTGTCAGTTTCAGGACCGACGTTGGTCTGGAAGTACCCGATTTCTCTAGGGAGGGTAGTCCTTATAGGCACAGTTTGGACTCTTCATGGTCCAGGAGCCGGTCTGCCTCTTCTTTCTCATACGTTTCAGGAGTCGGAGGTTCTCCTGAGGATAAGAACTACCCCGTTCGCCTCCTGATGATCCAACTTTCATGGACATCGTGAGGCACATCCAGGCCTCCAGCGAATGGGAGACAGAGGACCTGGATCCAGAATGCTGGAGGCTGGCACATTACCTGAGGCAAAAAGAGCCAAATCTTCGGTGGTGCCTCCTTTGGTGGACATGTTCCAAGACCTGGAGGTGCTACTTTTCGAGGCCCAAAGTCCTCCCAAACCTCTCTGTCAACCCCTGGCTCTTCCCAATGACTCCTTGCTGACCCCCCCCTCGGAGGAGGAGGAGGAGAAGGCACAAGGGGAGGCTGTAGGGGATCGCTTCTCCCTCAGCCTGGAGGGATGGAGCAGAATCACTTCGGACCATTGGGTCCTAGATATTATAAGGAGGGGACATACACTGGAGTTCACTCGGATCCCCCCAGAAACTCCACACGGTCCTCAAGGTATTCTCCTTCTCACATACTTCTCTTAGAAGGAGAAATCCAGGCCCTCTTGCAAAAAAAAAAAAAAGGCAATAGAGTCAGTCCCCCTGCAGCAGCAGGGAAAAGGATATTACGCCCATTTCTTTCTGGTTCCAAAGAAGACTCAGGATCTTCAGCCCATCCTGGACCTCGGCTCCCTAAACAATTATATAGAATACCAAAGGTTCAGGATGGTGACCCTTCCAGGTCTAATTCCTCTGCTGCACCAGGGAGACTGGCTCTGTTCCCTTGACATGCAAAATGCGTACATGCATATCGGGGTCTTTCCCCCTCACAGGAAGTATTTTAGGTTCCACTTCCAAGGGGGACATCTCCAGTTCAGGTTCTGCCGTTTGGCCTCTCCTCTGCTCCTCGAGTCTTCACCAAGTGCCTGGCAGTGGTAGCTGTGGCTCTAAGGCTCAAAGGGCATTATGTCTTCCATTACCTAGATGATTGGTAGGGGTGTATTAGTAGGGGTATCACAAGTCGGAAGAGGGAGGTAATAATCCCTCTTTACAAGATACTGGTTAGGCCCCATCTGGAGTACTGCATGCAGTACTGGAGGCCACACCTTGGCAAGGACATTAACCAAATTGAGGCAGTCCAGAGAAGGGCAACCAAAATGGTGCAGGGACTGCATCAGAAAACATATGAGGACAGATTAACGGAGCTCAGTATGTATACCCAAGAGCAAAGGAGGTAGAGAGGTGATATGATCGAAACATTCAAACACCTTAAGAGCATTGACAAGGTGAAAGAGTATAGCATGTTTCAGTATAGGAAAAATAGCAGGACAAAAGGACACAGCATGAGATTAGAGGGAGGCCGATTAAAGGGTAATGTGAGGAAGTTCTTTTTCACAGAAAGGGTGGTGGATGCATGGAACGGCCTACCTTAGGAAGTGGTGGATATGAATACAGTGCAGGGCTTCCAACAGGCATGGGATAAGCATAAGGGAGCAATACGGATGAATATGAGTATGAATAGATAGGCCATTGACAGAGCAAAGGCAGATGGCACATTTATAAGGTAGAAAAAGAAATGGGCAGACTGGATGGGCCTTGCGGTCTTTGTCTGCCGTCAACTTCTATGTTTCTGTTGGCTCTTGGTTTCCTCGTCACGAATGCGCCTCATTAAAGCTCCGTGAGACACTTACATTCTATTCCGAGAGTTGGGGATCACCCTGAACCTGCCAAAATAATTCCCCGAGCCCAGCCAAAGACTCGTCTTTATAGGTGCGGTCCTGGATATAGTCCAATGGCCTTCCTTCCTCAAGAAAGGGGAGATTGCCTGCAAGAAGTGGCCAGAATGGTCCTCGTAACCCCTCAGGCCCAAGCCAGGACCTTCCTCAGACAACTGGGCACATGGCGGCCATTCCTGTAACCCCCTTGGCCCACCTCCACATGAGAGTCCCACAGTGGATACTCAGGGTGCAGTGGGACCAAAGCTCCGACAGTCTCGACCATCTGGTCAGGATCTCCGAGCCAGTCAGAAGGACACTGCTTTGGTGGCTGGACCCCCTAAATTTAGAAAAAGGGGTCCTGTTTCAACAGGAGCCACCAAGTCGGACCCTGACAACAGACGCCTCCAATTTAGGCTGGGGGGTTCACCTAGGGGACTGCCAGACTTGAGGCATTTTGTCCTCAGAGGAGCGCATCTCCACATCAATGTTCTGGAAATGTGGGCAGTCCTCAGTGCCCTATGGGCCTTTTAGGAGGACCTAGCACCAGGCTGTCTCCTCATTCAGATGGACAACACAGACGTTGTTTTCTACATCAAAAAGCAAGGGGGAAGCTGGCCCGGTGGCGCTGAGGGTTGAGGCGCTGGACGCCACACCTCGCTCCACGCCGGTGACCTTGGTTCAGGAGCAGACTTGGGTCGCTGGTGGACTGGCCGTGGGGAGATGGGCTTGAGTGTCCCACGACAGCTCGCCTACTCCGGGAGCGATGAGGCCATTGCCCCGCACTCTTCTATGACTCCGAGCGGAGGCTTGGAGTATTACAAGCTTCTAGAATCAAGCGGATGGGCGGCCGCTTCACAGCAGTGTGACATCGACGTTCTACACCTTGACGTTGGGGTCTTACACTGTAGGGGTGAGAGAAAAAGGGAAAATGCCTGCCAGGACCGGGAAGACGGGCTGCGTGGAGCGTGCCTCGGATGTGCCCCCGCTTGCCCTGCCACCTCTGAAACCGATGCAATAAGTACCTCTGGGCATTGGGGCCTCACCCTGTCCCCGCCTGGGGGGTAATCCAAGGCTCCATGGGGATACGGAGGTGGAGGTGGGTAGAGCGGAGGCAAGAGGATGACTCCTTAGCAGCCCCAAAGGATCGGGGCTGGCATGATGAGGAGGGGATAAATAGAAGGGGGAAAAAAAAGGCAAGGGGGGAGACACTCCTACCCCCTGTGCAGGTAGGCGTTGAGAGTCTGGTATTGGGCGCAGGAACATCACATCTCTGTGTCCGACGTTCATGTTCCAGGTGCTCAAAACGCCTTGCCGGACAGCTTAAGCAGGTCTCGGTCCAAGGCACACAAGTGGGAGCTACTTCAGTCAGTAGCGGGCCAGCTCTTCGACACTTGGAGTTGTCCTGAGTTGGACCTCTTTGTGTCTCCATGCAATGCCAAACTGCCAGTTTTTTGCTTGCGAGAGCATGCGCCTGATATTTTTTGGCGAGACGCATTGTCCCTTTGTTGGGCAGGGAGGTTCCTTTATGCCTTTCCTCCCTTCCCTCTAATTCAGAGAGTTCTGTTGAAGGTACAGGCCGAGGGGGCTCAGACGATCCTAGTCACCCCACTGTGGCCTCGGCAGATTTGGTTCCCACTACTTCAGCGGTTGTTGTCTAAGTCGCCGATTCCGCTACCAGTATGCTTGCAGTTGCTGTCGCAGGATCAGGGCAAGCTGGTACATCCAGATCTGAAGTCCCTGCACCTTCGTGCATGGCTCCTGCAGACATAGTTAAATCGAGGTATGGGGTCTCCCAGGAGGTGGCAGACGTCTTCGTTTCAGCGAGAAAGCCCTCCACTCGTTCCACTTACGTTATGAAGTGGAAGCATTTCTGTTTATGGGCTTCGTCTCATCACCTGGACCCCCTTACCTGTCCAGTGAACTCGGCATTACAGTGTCTCCTCTCTTTATATCAACAAGGCTTGAGCTACTCCTCCATTAAGGTGCATAGGTGGGCCATTCCTGCTTATCACGTCCTCTTCGGCGACAGAATCCTAGCCCAGCTGGACTTGACCTGCACCTTTTTTTGGGGCATTCTACATTTGAGACCTCCCATTAGGGATCCAATCCCCCTAGGAACTCCTTTTTTGTGTTAGAGAAGCTTACTCCCCCACCCTCCCCCATTGAACCTGCAGCAGTGTGTGAGCTGTGTTATTTTTCCTGGAAGGTTTCTTTTTTAGTTGCTGTTACCTCAGCTCGAAGGATTTCCGAACTTCAGTCCCTGATGTGCAAAGAGCCTAATTTAATTTTTCATAGGGAAAGGGTTTCCCTCATAACAAATCCTAAGTTCCTACCCAAAGTGGTTTCCGAATTAACCCTCAACCAGTCGGTTGACCTTCTAGTCTATTATTCAACCCCTTCTAAGAGGAGAGAAGCTCTTTTACACACATTGGATGTCCACAGGGCGCTGAAGTACTACCTCAGATGTACAGCAGCACACCGCAATTTGAAGCAACTGTTTGTGGCCTTTGCGCCTCAACACATGGGCAAACCAGTATCTAAACAGACTATATCTTGATGATTAGTCCACTGCATAGTCTTTTGTTACAACAAGTACAACAAATCTCTAGTTAGAGGTCATTCCACCAGAGGAGTTTCTACCTCCTTCACCTCCTTAAAAAATTTCTCTATCCGAGACATTTGTGCAGCTGCTACTTGGAGTTTAGTACACATCTTTCATCAGGCATTACAGCCTGGATTTTGCTTCCAGGCGCTGAGCCGGTTTCAGCCTGGCAGTCCCTCAGGGACTGTTGTCCTGATGTGCAGTCTCCCGGCCTTTCTAGGCAATGCCGGTATCATAGTTCCTGTCATCCTCCTCATGGGGCTAGTCACCTCCTTAGCACGGGACTGCTAGGGATTTGGTCCTAATGGTTATAGCCTGCTGCAAGAGCTCCCCCTTGAAGTAAGATAGTAAAGTTACATAAGAACTTACCGTAACAGTAGATCTTTGAGAGGAGCTCTTGCAGCAGGTGCTGCTTTCCCACCCTCCTCCCCCCTGGAAAGTTATCAGCATGACTGGGGCAAGCTTTGCTTGGTTTGCTTGCTGGAGTCAGTTTGCGGATCTTCGGCGGGTGAACTGAGATGGAGCTAGGGTCCACCCCCTTTTATGGCGTGCCCGATGTCTGTCTGGGTGGAGCCAATGGCGGCTCCTGCTGGGTACTACTAGCTTAAGTTTGTTCTGGTGGGTCCTAAGGCCTGCGGCATTAGTTCTAATGGTTATAGCCTGCTGCAAGGGCTCCTCTCAAAGATCTTCTGTTACGGTAAGTTCTTGCGTAACTGTACTATTTCTGCTAATTACAGGGGCAGAGATTGGATTAGGGAAGGGTGACCACTTGACTACCAGGGATTTCTACACAGTGTTGTATGTTGTTTTTTTGTGTGTGTTGTTAAATGACTTTAATAGTATGCTAGGTATGTTGTGGGTCAGTTAAAAAGTACCCGTGACTTCACCATGACATTAGCAAATTTGGCCCTGACTATCCAGTGAAATCTTCAAAAATTGCCTGTGACCAAACCATGAAATTTTCAGTTTTTCCTATGACAAGCTTAACACCCTTACCCATCTGTCATCTCTCTTGTCTCTGGGTCAGTAGTCTGGGTCTGAAGAAAAAAAAAACTAAATCACTATTAAAGACAATTTTAAAACGTTATTTTTGCGCAGTATGATGGCTTTAAATTTCTTAAATGCTGGAAGAGGGTCATAGTCTTCGACTTCAGTCCCTTCTTGGGCTATCTCCGTGAATTTGCTCACGGTGTCAGCCTTTAGAGAACTTCTTCCTTTTCATTTTTGTTTGTTTTACACAGAAAATCATCTTTCACATGCCAGTGATGTAACAGGTGATGCAAGTAAAATCTTGGTCATTGTGACAAAATATGTGAATATATCTGAATAGTTCTCAATTAAGTCTTGGCTGACACTGCTGAGCAAAGTTGGTCCTTTTTGTTGATTTGAGAACAAATTTGAATTGTCCATAACCTTTCTCAGCTGTTTCTTGGTCAATAAGTGCTGGCAGTGTTTCTTCTTTGAAGGTTGTGTCTTGGAAATAAGTGCAAACATCCTTCAGTTCCTGCAGTCCATGGTTAATTATCTTGGAGTCATCGGGGAGACACTAAGGATTTAGAAGAACATTCAAGTTATGCAGCAACTCCATTGAAGATATCTCAGAACCTATGTGAATGTTTTCAGTGAGCTGCTTCAGGTATTCCTGGGATGCTGTCTGGAACTGCAGCATACGCACTGCTGGTCTGTCATTAACTTTTTGATCTTGCCACATGCCAGGACATCAGTCAGGTTCTTGAAATGTCTTTTGAAGCTCTGCCCCATTCTGCTCTTTGAACTGTTGCAGTTTAGTAACAGCAGGGCCTCTCATGCTCTGTGGCACTTTGTCCTGATTTCTGCGGCAGGCCTCCTAGGCTTCTGTGGCAGCATTTTTAGATTTCTGAGGCATGATTTATTCATTTATGTGGCAGAATGTAGTTCTGCTATTGGCTAAAATATGATGTGATGTCATAGATGCCATCACATGCCAAACACAGAGGAGGGGCTGCAGGGTAAACAAGATGGGGAAGGGAGCCGAACACTGTGGAAAAACTGAATATTTGAATGAAAATTCATCAGACAGTGAATTCTGCAGCACTGTATGCTGCAGCATAATGCAAATTCTGCGGAAAATTGCACAACCGTGGAATTGCAGAATTCCAGGGGCCTTGAGTAACAGTGGCATCTGTCATGCTGCTGGCCACTGAAATGTCAACACTGTCCTGCTACATGACTACAGACTGTTTATTCACCACATCTAAGACATCCATGAAAAAAGAAGTGCATAAGATAAAGCAGGCAGATTTTACTTTTGTCTCAAGGCCCTTTGCTTCTTGGACACATTTTGCTGCATCATGCTCTAAGGCTTTTAACAGTGTAGGGTATTATCTGTAAGTTGCTTGAACTGCAGTATGCAGCGACAGCCACCGGAAACTTGAAGGTTCTTTGAGAGACAGATATCTAATATTATTGAGTGTTTCTTGGATGAAAAACAAGGCATTGTACAATACTGTTGAGTTGCTCTAGTACCTGTACACAGTTTTAATGGTTACTTGGTAGTCATTGAAAACACTGTTGTCCCTACATGTGTGTCCTGCTGCAGTGTCAGTTTGTGGGCAACACAATGGATCTGAATCAGTCTTGGATTTACTTGCTGTCTTAACTTTGCACCCCACCCCACCCATTGTGCATTCCAGTCATGTCGCTTACACTGTCACTTGCTAGTACGGTGACCTTCATAGGGTCAGCTGCATTAGCAGAACAAACATTTAAGATTTCTGATACAATTGTCTCTGCCTTCCCATCGGGTATTGTGATACAGTCAAATGAATGTTTCACTGTGCATTGAGTATGCGCGTTACATATATGTTCAGTTTTTTGTGAATAGTTACATCAGTGGTTTCATACACTGTTACTCTCAAGAAACTGAGAATCTGCTAAGTGGGCTTTGATTTCTTCCTGTATGACTTCATTTATGGAGTCCAGCATGTCATATCAACAAAAACTAAATAAAATAAATAAATATCGTTGCATCCCAACCAGAGTAGATTGTGTCACTGTCTTGCAGTCCTGGACAGCCATTTCGTTTCGAGGAATGCAAAAGAACAATATCAGATCTGATTCTAAATATAGCCCCCAGAGCCCCCTCCAAAAAACTGATAAGATTTCCTTCCTAATATACCTCTCACCTGTAGGATATACCAGTGTTTCAGACAGGTTCAGTGATTGCCCTTGTTTGGTAAGGTAATACATTGTCAGTAACTGGGCAACTTGACTGTCGTCCTTTAGCTCTGGACCTGGTACTTGTTTGTCAGATGCCACTGGAAAAGAACATTTTTCTGCTGTTCTCCTTCCTGTTTGTACCAGCAAATGTTCTCTCTTTCATGTCTGCAAAAAGCAGACACTTGAAGGTTGGTTGTGCCAGTTGTGGCACATAGATTGCCTTTCCCACCTTTCCTATACCAGCTAGATTTCCCAACAATGTTTCCTTCTACTTTGTCCTTTACAAGCCATGGAAATATCTTTGTCCAGCTGTTCCTTCAAAACCTTTTCCTGTTGCTTTTAGCTGAACCTGCAGATGCTGTCCCCTCAGACTGCGTATCATTGTCAGTCTTAACATTCACAATCTCTTGATGTGTTAACTTCATACTCAGAAGATGAAGTTGTTTTTTTTTTTGCTGCTGAATCTCCTTCAGAATGACCATTAAGACTTCATTGTGACATTTCTGTCTGGTGCTGTCTAGCACTGACCGCAAGGCAGTCTCGATTTTTTTTCCCTCCCTCTCACTGACTCTCTGCAGATTTGCACTGGCTAAAGCTGAGCTCTAACAAAATACAAATAAACCTAAGCTTAATAAACAATCATCCAAAATGGTCTCGAAGTGCCCTAACTGCCTAAATAGTACTTAATTTAACAGTTACTGTTTACTGTTGCTGTGAGTCTGTTATTTGCATTTTCCATGTAGCCTGACCATGTACTCGTTGCTCTGACTTATCCTGGGCGAGAGGACTGTGAACCACTTTTTTTTGTTTTGGTAATTGTAAAATCGGACATTGTTTGACTTGCAACCCTGCTGTGGTTTCCGATGTCTCCGAAATGGTTGCTTTGTCCGAGACACAGTCTCTCTTTAGGTCAAACCAATTGCTCTTTCCAAACTCATAGGGGGCGCTCAACTTCCCAGAAATGAGGATTACAAGAAGGCATGGGGAGAGATCTGGGCAGAGTAAAAACCGTGGAAATTTGGAAACATTCCATCATACATGCCACCACCACCAATGCACAGGCTAACAAGTTAAGGCAGGGACAATACAACTGTCTATACAGAACATTACTCCCTCCTGTAAAATACCACAAAATGAAACCAGAAAACAGTGACAGGTGCCTTAGGTGTAAAACTGGAAGGTACATATAGGCATATGGTCCTGGAGTGCCCCAAAATTAGGTCATGTTGGATGGAGGTGCATCTGGTAATGGAAAAGGTACGTGGGGGCATTGCTGACTGTCTGTGGAATTCATGATGGAAGCAGAGCCAAATAAGAGGGGAGGTGGTCAAGTTCTTACGGAACCTGGCCCTGGTGACTGCAAAGAAAACCCTGACACAACACTGGGGGCAGGTAGACCCTCACTAGTAGCCCACTGGATGGCTGACTTAGTTGAATGTATGAAATTAGAACTCTGTGGAATGCTTTGGGGGAAGCAGGTAAGTTTAACAAAATATGGAGCCCACTTATGTGCAGTAGAAAGAGGGGGATAATACAGGGGTAAAACAACAAAGAAAGAAGCGGAGTGGGGATGAGGGGTACTGGCCACACCAGAGCCACACACCCAGGATCCCACACCCAGTTAACCAACAGAGGGCATCTGGGGGCAGGATGGAAGAGTGATTTGTCTTGAGGTTGTATCAAGCCTGTGTACTGAAATGTATAGTACAGTGAAGCACTTGTAAAAAGCTGTGTTTTTAATAATGAGTTCAATAAAAACTTGTTTGAGCCCAGTTTCATCATGTTAACCATAAGTTTTACATGGGTTTACACTGTTTTCAACGACCCCCCCCCCCCAATAAGAACATCGTGATTAGAAGAACATTTTTGCTTGACATTTAGTGGGCTCCACTGTACTTAATCTCTATGCTGATGTAGTGTCCTTGGTCAATTTATAGCCGTAAGATGGATATTGTTGTATGGATATAACACTCTCTCTCCTCTCTTCTCTGGGACTTCACCTCTCCCTCCTGCAGCTGTACCTGATAAATGTCCCTGCTCCACTTCTCAGTACCCTCTGCCCCTCTTTCCTCCTCCCTTCCCCCAATCTGCACTTATCTATCCCCTCTTTTTGTTTATTTCTCCACCCTGCAGCAACTAGCCTTATGTTGCCTCTGCACTTTGAAATGTATTTCCTTGAAACCCAGTAGGCAGAACTTCTGCCCTGTTCCTTGCATAAATTGCCTATTGTCAATGCTTAGTTTTAACGTACTGTATAATTTATTGTTCTGATTGTTTTCTTGGACTCCTCCCCCCAGGACGCATCTGGAAACGAGCTGTTATAAGCTTAGTATGTCTTTCCTTGGTGAAACTTTTGAATATAAGTAGGTAAATATAGTTTTAGCTGCATACAGTGACAGTGCTAGGAGTTTTAAATCATGGGTCAAATTAGACCCACTGGTATTAAAAGGGGGAGGGTCAAAATGAGAAATAACTGAGTCAAATCCTAATTGAAAGTACCAATTTAATCAGTGCAGAAGCTAAAACTTGTCAAGAGAAAATAGTTTCCTGTTGTTCACTTTTCCATCTTTCAGCTGTTCTTACAGATGAAGTACACTGCTGTGGACCCACTATCAAGTGTTAAGTGGGTCACTTGGGCAGGCTGCAACTTTTTCCCTTTTTGCCCCATGTGGTGCTGTTCCTGAGGCTGCATATGAATTTAGGTCAGGTGGGCTTCCCTCCACTGTAGCTAGTTGTCCAGTTATAAAGTACGTCAATGCTTGTGCTAGACATGTGAATGAAAAAGAACACAAGGAACTGTAATTGCCTACTGTACTGCAAAAAGTAAAAATAAAGTTTACAAAAAAAAAAAGAAGTGTTTCATGTCTTTGAAACTAGTGGCAGGAGGCAATAAAGGGGAACACAGGGGTGCAGGGTCCCTCATAATCTGAAAGTTAGTGAAAAGCTTTAAAGCATTGGGTTTACCTGCATGTCAGCAGTTCAGAGCTATCCATGTCTGCCTTTGCACTTCTGCCATATATTATATCAAGGAGTCATTTCATAGACACTTAAGCTAGAAAGTAATGTCATGGTGTGGTACTGGAAGCTGTGTGTTGCTAAGCACACCTTTAGCTACATGAATTAGAACAGCTTAGTCAGACTTGTGCATTTATTTCTTGAAACGTTTCACCAGTAAAGGCATACTGAACAATATAAAATTGCTCATCTCACGGAGCGTCCTGGGGGAAGGGGAGTACAGTAATCAAAAGCACATTTCCATGCAGTATTATAGCTAAGTATATATATATATATATATATATACACATATATACACACAATACTCGGCAACGCATATCCAAAGATAATATACAACAGAGAAGCAACAGAGTGAAAAAACAATACAGTAGCATTAGATACACATTGGGATTTGATGAGAGAGGAGCAAGTTAGCAGTACTGCAGACTAATACATACAATGTGGACAAGGAAGTGCAATAAAGTACATAGGTTGCTCTTCACGTCAAGTGCTAGGCTGGGAAAGGAGATGGGGAAGCCAGAGGGGAAATTAGGAGGAGTGAGGAGCCAGAGGGAAATTAGGAGCAGCTGCAGGATGGAGAGAGGAAGCTGAGGAGGGAGGTTGAGATGGACCATGGGATGCAGGAGTGCCTGATTTGATGAGGCATTGAGTTACAGAGCTTGGGGAACCTATAGGAGAAGGATGATTGGCCTACAGAGATGGTGCATTGTGTTTTAGTTAGTGTACGGGAGTCACTGGATCTGAGGGACAGAGGGGCAGTGAGGCGGGAGGACAGTGAGGAGGCAAGGTAAGGGGGAAGCGTATCAAACCAGAATTTAGAGACAGATTTTGTGCAGTGGGCGTTGGTTTTCCAAGTAAGGAAAAGCTAGAGTGTGACATAGATCACAGTGGTGGGTAAAAGAATGGGCATCCAGAATGAAACAGCATTGAAAAAGTGTCCAATCTGGTTAAGGATGACTTCGGAGCGGCACTGTAGACTACGTTGTATTAGTCAGAGATGGGTAGTATCATTTTCTGGACATTCTTCCGCCTGGCCTGTAGAGGTAGGCAGCTTTGGTTCCTGTAAAGTGCACCTGATTTGGGGCGCAGCTTTTTCATGATGGAGTCAATGTGTCGAGTGAAGTTTAGGTGCTGGTCTGGCCAGACCCCGAGATACCTAAAGGAGGAGGTGTCCTCTAGAGTAGAGCCATCAAGGGTGTGGAAAGAGGGCAGTTTAGTTAGCCTAGAGAATCTCTGCCTAGTGCTGAAGATCATGAAGACTGTTTTCTTGGCATTGAGGAGAAGCTGATGGGAGCTTAGCCATTCCTGAACTTTCTGAAAGTCATGCTGAAATGTAGAAGCAACATCAGTTGGCGATTGGCCAGAGTAGAAAAGGACAGCATTGTCAGCATACATATGGATGGAGGAGGAGGTGCACACTGACAGGAGGTCATTAAGGAATATGGAAAATAGTAGGGAGCCAAGGATGGATTCTTGGGGTACGCCAGCATTATAAGCAGTTTTGACGGTTTGACTGTTAGGTAGGAGCTAAACCAGTTTGTGGCTGAATTGGACAGGCCAGCAGATAGCAGAGTATCTCGGAGGGAGAGTGTGGGAGACAGTGTCATATCCACGAGGTGTATGGTGCCCCGAAACTTAGAATGTTTTTTGTCAAAGATACTTTTTCCCTCTGTGTTGGTCTCAAGCCTCCCAGCATTACAACAGTTTGTTTATTGAAATTTTTTTGTGTGTGAATTCTGTTTCCCTCCTATCACTGACTCACAGGTCTCTCTTAGGCGTACCTCTCTGACCCTTGACCTACCACCCGGCCTGAGACTCCCCCGACCAGGCAATTGGGGACAGGATCCCCTGCCCCATCTCTATGAGTTCCCTGGCTTTGGCCTCCCGCTCGTCAGCCTGGCCACAGCATCTCTGCACCCACCAGAAGACATCCCCAATACCTCCCTTGTAATGCAGGAACTTGGGTGTTGTCCCCAGCCACTGCCAGGAGCCGCCAACCCCATGGATCCAAGCCCCTTCCAGGAGAGGAGAACCATCCCAAGGATGCTCAATCCTCCCTCCTCCCTCCCGCCTGACCCCGGCACCCGAGCCTTCCTGAACCTGGGTCACCGAGGCAGTGTGAGGTGTAGCCCAGCGCCCACACTCACTGCCACCGGCCGCCTATTGAAAATTTTTTGAGAATACCTTTGAGCACAAGTGCTCTTTTACAAAGTTTCCACGTCAGTAACCGAGATTACGAAGCAACATAACAAATGCAGTAAGTTCCAGTGAAATGAAGTCAAACAAGTACAAATATACAGTAGTCGAACAAGTATGAATAAAGAGGCTGGATCAGTTGCATACAGTTTTACAATAAGGCAGGTAGACAAACTCAGTGTAGAACAAACATAGTTATGGCACATGACGTCAGAGCCAGACAGATTTCAGAGTATACTGGGAAGGCTTTAGTTGGGATGAGTAGCAGTTACAGTTGCATTGAACTGTTAGGGTTGCCTGTAGTGCTCCGTTAAACTGGTCAAACTTGGGTAGGTTGAGCAAGGTATAAGACAGCTCATTTAACCTGCCAGCAGCCCTAACTGCGAATGAATGCTTGCCCAAGTGAGTGCGGTGGAAGGGCAGTTCAAGGGCATTCCGGGCCATGCTCCTGGTGGTGTAGAGAATGGTGACAGGGCAGAAGCAGTGGCTTTGGGGGGTAGCCCAGTAGCACCTGCTTCATGGCTAGCAAACATGTCTGGAACTTAACTAGGTAGGGGTAACCAATCTGTTTGGGTGTAGAGGGTGCAGCTATGGGTGTGTTTGTCCGCCCCAAGCACAAAACGACAGGTCTTATTACAGATCAGATTTATTCTGCTGAGAACTGAATTTGTCAGTTTCGCAAACAGGGAGGCCATAATCAACTAGGATAGTACTGAGCTTGACATTATGAGGTGTCTAGCATCAGCAGTGAAGTTTACCTGGTTACAGTACAAGGCTCCCAGTCTTTTTTTTTTTTTAAGAGGGACACAGGGTGTTCAACATGGGGAGCAAAAGATAGGGTATCATCCGGGATCACCCAAGGTATTTAAAGGTTTCCACCTGTTGAAGTTTCTAGGGACATGGATATGTTGTTCATCCGCACTTATTGGCAGGTATCCTTGCCGCTTTAAATCTTGCCGGAAGGTCTTCAAGCTGGCTCCTCCCACCCACCCGGGTGGTAAAACTCTCGGCTCCGCCCCATGACGCCAGATCTTCCTTACCGCTTGGAAGCTCAGGTTCCCTCCTTAACGCTCTGCGTATAAGACTGGTTCCTAACTTTTCAGTTTTCCAATTTAAAAGTTTTTGCATTATAGACTTCGGTCTTCTATCCTCGCGGGCTGTGATGGACAAATCGACCTGCTTCGAGATGCCTTATGGGCAGAAGATGTCTCTTGACGGATCTGCACTCCAATTTGTGTCTACTGTTTAGGCCTTGAGCACGACCCGCAGGCTTGCAGCACCTGTGCTCTTCCTTCTCAGCCTACATCCTCGAAGACCGTGCTGCCCGTTTACAACTGGGGCGCCCTGAAGCGTTTCCTCGGTGAAGTCAAAAGAAGCCCGGTCGGCCCGGTTTCCTGTGGCGGGCTGTAGTCAGCTAGAGCAGATGATCGCAAAGAGGAGGCGGCGCTGGTCAAGAGATCTTCCTCGACCGGCATTTATCCCGCCTCCCTGGGTTCCTCTTATACAGCTTCCTTTAAGGAGCTTGTCTGTCCCTCTCCACTGAGGAGAGGGACCAACGTCTGCTGGACCTTCTTCTCGGTCCAAGAAGAAAGACAAGGGTAAGTCCTCCGTCGATGCTCTTGGGAGCAGGAAAGGTCCCTCTCCCCGCGTTGTCGGCCATCGACTTCGGTCGATCGTTCGGCTTCGGCCACTGGTCTCACGGTGTCCCCATCAGGTCAGTTGACCGAGACTCCCGTCGACACAGTCAAGATCTTTCTCGACCCATTGGACGGGTTGTCGACTGGCGAAGCCGAAAATCCTCTCTCACCGGTTCCCCCGGTGGGAGTTGAGGATCCCGTGGGCTTGCCAGTGCCTCCGGTTCTGGAGCCTTCGGGTGAACCCTCCGAGCCAAGGGGGAGCCGGTTCCACCCTTCCCCTTCCTGCACCGTCCTCGGAAAAGCCGAGGGTCTCGGTCTCGGACTTCTTTGCGGTCCAGCCGATCCCGCCGCAATAGGCGGTCTCAGTACAGGGTAAGCGGCGCTGCCACTCGTCCCCCTTCTCGGACGAGGGAGGCTTCATGTAAGTTACGCCGACGATACGAGGACCTCATGTGGCAACAGCTCCTTCTGACCGGGAACAAGCCGACGCTGTTTCCCTCGCCATTAAGTGGCTGTCACCGAGCTGCTGAAACAACCCTCGCCTTACCCGAGGAGCCTGTTCCCAGGCTGGTTGTTCGGCCAAAACCAGCTGCTCCACCGATTCGTGGAACCTCTGCCTCCACAGCCACTGTTTGGGGCTCCGACCAAGAACTCTCGGTCGGCTCAGGGTTTGCCCCATAGGCTGTCTGTCACCCTCACTCCCAATCGCCCTCGGCAGGTGGAGGGTGGCTCAGGCCCGAGGCAGCTCTTTGCGGACTCTTCTGAGTCCGACAACGATTCCTCCCTTTTCTCCAGGCGAGTGGACTTGGAGTCCTCTGGAGGTCAGTCGCTGGACGACAGCCCTTCGTCCTTCCTGGGTTTGCTTAGGCTCATCTCAGAGTCCACCGGGATGCAGCTCGAGCCCGTATCCAAGCGGGCCAAGTATCCCCTCACGGAGATATTGGACTGAGGGGATTCCCCTATGGAGGCTTTTCCTGTGGCCGAGGCCATTGTGGGCCCGGCCTTGGAGCTCTGGCAGCACCCTGCTTCCTGCCCTGCGCCTTCGGCCAGGATGGCCAGGAAGTATGCGGTCCCTACTGGTTCCCTGTCCGGTTTCTCGGAACATCCCTCAGCCGAGGGGTTAGTTACTGACAGCGTTTTCCGGCGTGCCGGAAACGCTAGGGACGTGGACAAACCTCCCAACAAGGAGTCCAAGAAATTGGACTATGCCGGCCGAAAAGTCTACGCTGCGTCCTCCCTTGGCCTTCATCAGGCCAGCTCGGCCGTGCTTATGGCACATTTCTCCCATGCCCTGTTGGGCTCCCTGGACAAGGTAGTCCCTCATCTCCCGGCTGACCTGCAGACCACGGTTAGGCAGGTGCGGGACCAGGGCAGGGCAGTGGCCAAGCAGCAACTTCAGACTGCTCTGGACATTGGAGACTCGTGCGCCAGGTCAGTCGCGGCCACAGTGGCTATGCGCCGTCGGGCATGGCTGAGGATATCCACCTTCACAGCGGATACCCAGCACAAATTGGCGGATGTCCCCTTCCTGGGGACCGATCTCTTCGGCCCTGGAGTGGAAGGCCACCTCCAGAGGATCGAAAAGTCCAATGCCACTTTGGACTCGGTCTCATCCGCTCAGAGGGACAAGGGCCGCAGACCGCAACCCAAGCCCTTTCGTCCGTCTGCGCCTGCTGCACGTCCGGCCCAGCAGCATCAGGGCCAGCAGGCTCAAGGCTTGGCATCCCAAACCCAAGCCCTCCGCTTCCTCCTCCAGGAAGCAGGGAGGTAAAGGCCCTGGAGGTCCCTCTGCCGGTCCTTAACTCCAAGCCTACCCAGTGACGGATTGAGGGGTGTCGCCCCCAACCCCGTCGCCTCACCCCAGGTGCCCCTGTGGGGGGGCGGCTCCGCCACTTTCTTTCCGCCTGGTCCGTTATCACCACAGACTGGTGGGTGTTGGAGGTGGTGGGAAAGGGCCTGCCTCTGGAGTTCAAGCAGGCCTCACCCTTCAGAGCCGTCGCACCTCGGGGGGCCTCGGGGTCCGAAGCCTCGCTGTCAGCTCGCCGAGCCGACATCGCTCTCCTCCTCGAGAAGGAGGTGATGAGAGAGGTGGCGGACCCTCTCTCAAACCCGGGGTTCGTGTCCAGGTACTTCCTGGTTCCGAAACGGACAGGGGGGCTGGTGCCCCATTCTCGACCTACACGACCTAAACAAGTTCCTAAGGTCTCGAACCTTCAGGATGGGTCACTCTGGCCCAGATAATACCATCCTTGGAACACGGCATGTGGTTCTGCTCTCTGGACCTACAGGACGCGTTCTTTCACGTCCCTATCTGTCCGTCACATCAGAGGTTCCTTCGCTTTCGAGCGGAGGGATCCCTTTTCGAGTTCCAAGCCATGCCCTTCGGCTTATCTCCAGCTTCCAGGGTCTTCACCAAATGCATGGCAGTGGTGACAGCATTCCTGCGGCGCCGAGGGGTCCGGGTTTACCCTTACCTGGACGATTGGCTGATAGCAGCCCCCTCCAGACAGGAGGTGGAGCGGTCCAGAGATCTGGCCCTCCAGGTTTGCTCTCAGGTCGGCCTCCTCATCAACGAGGCCAAGTCGGAACTCGAGCCGAAGCAGGTGATTCTTTTCATCGGGGCAGAGCTTGACTCTCTTCGAGCCAGAGCACGGCTCCCGGCGGACAGGGCCGAGGTTCTTTCCTCCTTTGCCCAATCATTTCTGGTTGGGCAATTGCGCCCTGCCCGGGACTTCCTGCGCCTCCTGGGTCTCATGGCGGCCTGTACCAGTGTGGTCCGTTGGGCCCGCTGGAACATGCGCCCCCTTCAGTGGGGGCTGGCCAGCCAGTGGTCCCAATGCTGCGATCCATTGGACCAGCTAGTGACGGTGACCCAGGGGATGTGGAATGCTCTCCAGTGGTGGACCGCTCCAGTTCATCTGCAGGAGGGCATCCCGTTTGTCCGCCCCAAGCCGACGGGTCTCTATCGACTGATGCCTCTCTGATGGGTTGGGGTGCCCATCTGGGGAACACCGAGCGACGGCCTCTGGTCCTCGGGAGTCCCGATGCCACATTAACCTGCTGGAGCTCCGAGCGGTCCGCCTAGCTCTCACTGCCTTTGCTCCGCTTCTTGGGTCAAGTGGTCTGGGTCCAGACGGACAATACCACGACCATGTACTATCTAAACTGCCAGGGCGGGACGCTGCCCATGCTTCTATGCAAGGAAGCTCCGCATCTGGTCACTCGTGCAGCCTGGAGGCGGATCTCCTAGCCATTCATGTGGCAGGAGCCTCCAACACCGTGGCCGATGCCCTAAGCCGGATAGGGGCTGCGTCCCACGAGTGGTCTCTCCTGCCGGAGGTAGTACAAGATCTATTCTCCCATTGGGGCACACCTCAGATGGACCTGTTTGCCTCCAGGGAGAATGCGAAGCTGAGGCTGTTCCATGCCCGCCCCCCTCAGCAGGGCTCGCTGCAGGGGGATGCCTTCTCGAGGCCGGGACCCCGGCCTCTTCTACTCCTTTCCCTGCTCCTTGATGCACAAGGTGCTTCCAAAGCAAGGAGGGACAAGGCGAGGTGATTCTGATAGCCCCAGACTGGCCCCGCCAGTACTGGTACCCAGATCTCCTCAGCCTCAGCTCCAGGCTCCCAGGCAGCTTCCAGCTTGCCCGGACCTGCTCTCAGTCAATCAGGGGAAGGTATTCCATCCGGACCTTCAATCCCTGCACCTGACGGCCTGGTTCCTGAGCGGCTAGAGTTCCAGGCCTTGGGTCTTTCCGACGAGGTCCTCAACATAGTTGAGGCGTCCCTGAAGGAGTCGACCAGAAAATGCTACGCCTTCAAATGGAAGAGATTTTCCATTTGGTGCCAAGGCAAGGGCCTGGACCCTTCCTCCTGTTCCTTGGCGAGCATATTGGACTACCTTTGGTCCCTTTCTCAGCAAGGCGTTGATCGACCCTTGGTTGCACCTAGCAGCCATCTCTGCTTACCGGGCGGGCGGGCAGGATCGTCAGCGCAGGAGAAGGTGGTCTGGCGGTTTTCAAAGGCCTTGATCACATTTCCCCCCGGTGCGAGAACCTCCACCTCCGTGGGATCTACTGCTGGTACTGGCAAAGCTCATGGGCAAGCCATTCGAACCAATGCACAGGTGTGAACTCTCTCACCTGTCGTGGAAGACCGCCTTCTTGGTGGCTATCACGTCAGCCAGAAGGATGGGAGAGCTCCAGGTGCTCTGCATCGAGTCTCCTTACCTGGTCTTCCGCAGGGACAAGGTTGTCCTGCGCCCCCACCCGAAATTCCTTCCGAAGGTGGTGTCGGAGTTTCACCTTAACTAGGTGTTGACTCTGCCGGTGTTCTACTCCAATCACACCTCTGAGGCCGAATATAGGCTCCATACTCTGGACCCTAGAAGGGCGCTCGCTTACTATAAGGAGCGCACGGCTGAAATCGGGAGAGGTTCGCCAGCTGTTTGTCACCTACGCTGAAGCCGCACCTGGCAGACCCGCAGTCAAGCGGACGATAGGCAGGTGGGTCACGTCCTGCATAGATCTCTGCTATAAGTTGGCGGGCATGGAGCCTCCCAGAGGATAAGAGCTCATTCTACCCGCCATACTGCTGCATCGGTGGCTGCTTTCAGGGATGTCCCTATCCAGGAAATCTGCAGGGCTGCTACCTGGAAGTCAGCACACACTTCATCACCCATTACCACATCGACCTTGAGTCATGCCGGGATGCTGGTTTTGGGGCCTCAGTTCTCCAGTCTTTATTCCCTAAGTAGGGGGTGTGTGCCTTGCCTACCTCCTCCCGGAGAACTGCTAGGAGTCTGCCAATAAGTGTGGATGAACAACATATCCATGTCCCTAGAAATACAGGTTACTCACCTGTAACAGGTGTTCTAGGAATGGTATATGTTGTTCATCCACACGATCCACCCGACCTCCCCGGCCTCGACGCACAACCTGAGCTTCCAGCGGGCCAGATCTGGCGTCATGGGGCGGAGCCGAGAGTTTTACCACCCGGGTGGGTGGGAGGAGCCAGCTTGAAGACCTTCCGGCAAGATTTAAAGCGGCAAGGATACCTGCCAATAAGTGTGGATGAACAACATATACCATTCCTAGAACTCCTGTTACAGGTGAGTAACCTGTATATATGTCCCAGGTCATTGTGGATGATTGGGGTACCTTTTTTTTTATTTGTGGACTTGTGAAGAGCACTGTCTTAGTTTTTTTTTGTTGTTGTTGGAATTTAGAGCTAGTTTGTTTTGGGAGAACCATTGTTCAAGGACCTTAAAATTACCCTGGAGGATTCTGGAGGTAAGGCTGCCAAGGTTGGGATGCTTGGAATATGTAAGAGCATTGTCTATATAGAGAAGTACATTTGTAAACTGACAGGCATCAGCAGGTGGTTTATGAATGAGACAAATAGTAGTGGGCTCAGAATGGAGCCCTGGGGAACACTAGTGAATACATTCCTAACATCTGACAAGGAGCCATCTATCTTAACGCGTTGAGTACGATCAGTGAGACCATTCTACAGTCAGGTGACTGTGTCCTGTGACAGGCCTAAGCCATGGAGTTTGTAGAGAAAGGACTTATGGTTGACCAAATCATCTCTGTAATTGTATTACCTGTGTATTGTATGATGAATCTCACATTTTGTATTTCCATGTACTGTATGCTGTACCTCGTGTATGTATTTCCATGTACTGTATGTGCCTGAAAACGGTCCCTGGGACCAGTTTACCTATCCGGTTACCAAATAACATAAATAAATCAAAGGCTTTTGTTAAGTCGACATGGACGGCACCAGCCTTGTCGTCATTGTCAAGGACGAAATTAGAATACTTAATTAATGCTGTACTGGTGCTATGTTTTTTTCAGAAATCCATGCTGTTGGGGGCACTGTGTTTCATATTACTCAAGATATGAAACAAGTTGATCGAACACTATTTTCTCAAGGGCTGTGGACAGGGGAAAAGTATGGAAATTGGCCTGTGATTGTAAAGGTTACAGTGGTCACTGCTTTTAAAAACTGACGTAACCAGTGCAGATATCCACTTTTTAGAGCAGTGTGAGTAGCACAGGGAGAAGTTGAACATTTTGGAAATGGGGTAGGAGAGTTAGATCTTACTTAGAGAGGGTTCCTGCAATAGGTCTTCACATATAGGACTGCGCCCCCTGGCGTCAGGTTCGCACGGCAAACTTGTAGATAGCAATCATCAGTGGGGATCACCTCCGAAGTTGGGGCGTCGTGATGTCAGCCCGACTATAAAAGTGGTGGTCCCATGCCCGCTCTCCAGTTCTTTCCTGCTGTCGCCTCAGTAATGTTTGGCTTGTGTCAGAACAGCAATCCAACATCTGCGTTGTATTTTTGTTGAAGTTTCCTTCGCCTCTTACTAAATTTCTCTCAGGATTTTCTTCAAATTGATGTCTTCTAGACAGAAGATTAAGTGCTCTAAGTGTGGTGCTCAAATCCTGCACGGGGACGACCATTCCCGCTGCCTCCTTTGCCTAGGTTCAAAGCACGACGTCCAGGAGTGTTCCATCTGCCAGGCCTTCAACCAGGCGACAAGAGCCAGGCGCAAGCGGTCCCTTGAGGCCCATCTTTTTGACCCAACGCTTGACGTCTATGGAAAAGGAGCTCCAAAAACTCAGGGAAAGGTAGTCGTTACCAGCCTCGAAAAAGAAGAAAAGTAAAGAGATGCGCCGGGACCGGAGTCTGTCGCCACACGAGAGGCCTGCAACCGTGAGTACTTTTTCGGGCACCCCGTCCGCTTCTTTGGGCTGGGCCCCTCTCCCCCTCCTGCTGAGGTGAGCGGGCAGCTGGGGGTTGCCTCTTTAGAAGTGGTAATTTCATTGACTTGTCCTGCTGATAAGTCACCCCTCGCCTCCAGCGAAGGGCGTGCGGCCTCCGCCGATCAGACTAGCGGCGTCCTTCCAGCTGTCTCTAGCCCAGCTGGATCTGCTGTTTCGGATGCCGGCTCCTCAGACGCCCATCGGGATCCGTCCACTCTCCCGTCGGGCTCCAGTTTAGCCCCCGACGTCGGACAGAGTGAGGGACAAGTCGACCTGTCGTCTTCCAGGGTTCTCCACCCCAGAGACTTGCCACCTGATCCTTTGCTCTTTGCTTTAGCAAGATCGCGCTTGGACCTGCCGTCGGGGGGCCCCTTGGGCCCCCCCCCCCTCGCCAGGCCTTCCACCATCACCGGAATTCGTTCAGCTGCCGACGGGATCCTGTTATGGAGCCTCCAGTGCTTCAGGCTCACTCCCGGATCAGATGCCACCTTCTGGCACCACAACACCACCCCATGCAGGTCCTTCGACTGGGTTCCTAGTCCCTGAACACACTCTCCCACCTGTGGGTGTCCCTCTGTTGGTCACTCAATACCCGACGCTGGGCCAGGTGCCTCCGTCGCCAGGTCTCTCGACGCCGGATTTTCTGACG
This sequence comes from Neoceratodus forsteri, assembly GCA_016271365.2. Lineage (NCBI taxonomy): Eukaryota > Metazoa > Chordata > Ceratodontiformes > Ceratodontidae > Neoceratodus > Neoceratodus forsteri. The sequence goes on along the minus strand of CM028130.1, from coordinate 896,235,391 downwards.
TCATCCTTCTGGACGCCGGGATATCCTACTCCAGGACATCCCACACCGGGTTATCCTGGGTACTCTTTGTACTATCCATCCTGGCACTATCCTCAGTACCCGGGGTATCCAAGGTACCAGAACCCACCCCGGTACCGGACCATGAGTCTTTGGTGGAAAGAGGCTAGAGTACAGCTTGTGTCAGAGTTAAGACAACCGGTGCAGGAAGCATCCACCCCCAGGGTCGCCTCTCCACTGCCCCCTCGGGCCAGAGCGTCTATCTCTATCGATGTAGGCACCACGGAACCAGACCCTTCCGTGCCTAGTAGCTGTGAGCCCTCTGACACCAACTCCGAGTCGGATGCGTTGGAGCCTAGATCTCCCGTAGAGGTCCCTCCGAAAGACTCTCCAAAGTCACCTCCGGAGGACCCCTCTTTCGGAGGTTTATTGCGTTCAATTCAGGCGGATGGCTGTCCAAAGAGGTCGATCCGCAAAGAAAACGTCTTGTGGAGCACCTGGATCTGGCCACCCCGGACCCTATCCCCATTTCTCCTTGGATGGAGCCCCATGAGGACCTAGTGACCACAGTCTGACAACAACCGTCCTCCATTCCAGTGGTCTCATGCAAAGCTGACCGCACCTATTATTCCCCGGAAGGGATATCTCACCTTAACTCCCATCCCAATGCTGACTCTGTGGTCATCACGGCAGCTCACGACCGTTCAGCCCAGCCCAAACATCTGAGCTCTTCACCTCCTGACAAGGACTCACATCAACTCGACCAATTTGGGCGTAAAATATACTCTTCTTCTTCTTCTTGTGCGATATGTTCTCTTAATTACATCTCACACATAGTCGCCTTTCAAAAAGCTTTTCTTTTGGATTTGGAAAGGGACCTCCAGGAAGTTCAGGAGGAAACCCTGAGAAAGAAGCTGTTGGAAAAAGTTAGGATGGGGAAATCCTCGTGTCGTCACGCCCTTCGGGCAACTTAAGACGCTGTGGACTTGGTGGCTAGAGCGGCAGCCACGGGGATCTGCCTCCGGTGCCTCTTCTGGCTTCGTATAGCGGAACTGGCGCAGGATGTGCCGTCCTCTCTTCTGGACGCCCCTTTCATGCGTTCCATCCTCTTTGGTGGCATTGCTAAATATATTATTACTGAGCTGCAGGAGAGCGGACGCTCCTTGCGGGATGTCTGCTCCTTATACAAGATGGGCCAGAAAAAGCAGCCTTTTTGCCGACAAAGAAGGTGGAACAAATCCCAGGCCAAGCACCAGGCAAAGAAATGCGCACCTGGATCTGGAGCTCAAACTCCACAGGCCAAATTTCCCAAACAGGCCTCTGGGGCAAAAGCTCCCCTCCCCTCAGCGTCCTGACTCCTTTCCTCCTTCCACTCCCTCCAGTAACTCAGGAGGAACTGGTCGGAGGGAGGTTCATCCTCCACCTGGACAGTTGGAGGTTCATCACCGCAGAAACGTGGGTGCTTCAGCTCATCCAGCGAGGTCACTCTATAGAATTCAGCAAAATTCCAGCCCCTCAACCACCAGGACGGTCCTTTTATCCTTCGGATCAGGTCCCCATAGTCTCTCAGGAGATCCAGGCACTACTTCTAAAGGAGGTCATAGAACCCGTCCCATCAAACCAAATAGGAAGGAGATTCTATTCCCACTTCTTCCTGGTTCCGAAGAAAACGGGCGACCTGAGACCGATCCTGGACCTCAGCACACTAAACATCTTCGTCAAGTACAAGAAGTTTCGTATGTTGACCTTTCAGGGGCTCCTCCCCCTGAAATGCCTAGCGTGGTGGTGGCGCTTACGCTGCCAGGCATTTATGTTCCTCCTGCACCTGGACAACTGGCCTCGCAGCACCCTCTCCTACCAGCCTGAAAGAATCTCTTTCTGTCTGAGCTTTTACATTACTGGGCATAACGGTCAATTTTCCCAAGTCCCAGCTAGTACCATCCCAGAGGCTCCAGTTCATTGGAGCTGTACCAGACACAGTTCAGGGCAAGGCTTTCTTGCCATCGGATCGGGCTGAGACCTTAGCTTCTCAGGCCACTCTCGTGGCACAGGCCCGATGGATCCCAGCACACTCGGTGCTTCGTCTATTGGGACTGATGGCGGACGCCATTTCAACAATCCCAATGGCCAGGCTTCACATGAGGGTCACCCAGTGGTCTCTTTGAGTCCAATGGGACCAGAGGATGGACGACATGAACCAAAAAGTCATGATCTCCAACAGCCTTCAGAGAGATCTTCGTTGGTGGCAAGGTCTCTCAAACCTATCAAAAGGAATTCCTTTCCTTCCTGTAGTTCCAACCCAAATTCTCACTACGGACGCCTCAGATCTGGGCTGGGGAGCCGATCTGGGGACTCACAAGACACAAGGATCTTGGTCCAACCAGGAGCTGATGCTCCACATCAGTGTTCTGGAGACCAGGGCGGTTCTTTACGTGCTCCAGGCATTTCAGTCGCTCCTGGTTCCGGGATCTTTTTTAGTCGAGACGGACAGCATGTCCACTGTCTGGTACCTAAACAAACAGGGAGGGACCCGGTCATATCCTCTTTGCAGAGAAGCCATGAGTGTGTGTGTGTGTGTGGTACTGGCAGATTCAGCACAGCCTTTACTTGACAGCAGTCCACGTTCCGGGCGTCACCAACGTCCTGGCGGACAGTCTCAGTCAATCAGTGGCCAGGGCCCACAAGTGGGAGCTAAAGGTAGAGGTAGTTGAAGATCTCTTTCTTTGACGGGGTCGGCCAGAGATAGATCTGTTCACCTCCCTATACAATGCAAAACTACCAGTCTTCTGCTCGCTCGTTCCTGGGCATTGTGCTTTTTGGCAAGACGCGTTGTCTCTTTCATGGACAGGGTGGTTTCTGTATGTCTTTCCTCTCATTCAGAAGGTTCTGGTGAAACTTCAACGAGAGGGCCCACGCAATCCTGAGTGCTCCTCTTTGGCCACGCCAAATTTGGTTCCCTCTTCAAACACCATGAAGTCTTGCTATATTATGACATATAGCAGTTAGCCACAGCACTTGAACTGCCCCGGAGAGGAAGGAGTTAACTCCAGGCTGACTGGAGTTCCAAGCGCGAACGCCTTGCTGAAAGCTCTATCTGGCTAGTTTCAAATTGAAACTGTCAGATTCTTTACTCCACTTCACTGAACAGTCGCTCCGGAGATCTCTCCTTCAGCTCGGTTCATTTCTCGTTCAAACGAGTGTTTCTCGGTTCATTTTAACCGGCAAAAGTAATTATTTTACCGCATTTCGGTTCAAAGCTCTATCTGGTAAACCGTAAGTACAGGATTTTAAAGTCTGTGTGGAAATTCATTATCGGTTCGGTTTTGAACCGATCGGTTTGCAAAAATACTAATTTTAAACAATAATTTGGGCTTTTAGAGTGCGGTTCCCGGTTCTTATCGGTTCTAAAAAAACCTAACTTTTAAATTGTTTTTTCAAATACCCGTGACACGGTTAGGAACCGATAAGGGTGTCTTGCCTGGCACTGCCATAAAAAGGGCAAGTTTTTGGATAGGCTGGCATTATGTCTGAGAAACCCAAAAGAAAAACCGGGCCCACTGGGTTTCAACACTGTGATGTTTGTGGGGAAGCCTTTGCCAAGGCTGACCCACACACCACAGGTGTTTATTGTCTGGGGGCTGACCACCTCCTGTCAGACTGCCAGGTGTGTAAGAATTTCCCTGCAGCCACCCTGGAGAAAAGATTGGGCCGGCTCAGGGAACGAGAGGCCAAAAAGTCCGCTGACCCGATGGCCAGCCCGTCCAGCACCCACTGGACCAGAGGGAGTACCTCTGACCAGGGCGAGATCCTCGGCAAAGGAAGGCTGGTTCTGAGGAACCAGTCCCAGTAAAAATCTAAGAAATCAGCAGGTCTGGAGTGCAATATTGCCTCCAACTGCTGCAGAGATAGCTAAAGCCATACAGATTATCCAGTCACTGTCTCAGGGACCGGCCAACCACCAACAGCTGGCAAAAGTTGGTTCGCTCGGTTCCAGTGGTTCAAGAGTATGATGTTGAGGAATTTTATGAACCACAGGAGGGGAGGAAGATTTTGATCATTATGTATGTGGCTGGGAGGGTCTGGACGTGCCCATTGAACCGACATTTCTCCAGACAGACCATTAGAATCTCCCTATGCTGTCTGAGTCCCTTCTTTTATGTTTTACAAAAGGTTGCAGAAATCCTCCAGCTTCCTTGGAAGAGGCTGTGGATGAGCAAGAGAGCCTGATTATGTTGAGATGATGGATATCCCAGAGTCTAGGAGGTCGTCTATTCCTTTGCATAAGTCATTTAGGAAGCAAGCAACAAAATTTAAAAAATCCTCATTCTGTCCCTCCTGTAGATAAAAATGGACAGAAGGTATACTTTATCAGGCTCTGATACAGACTTCCTCACTGAGCAGTGTAGTCATGTAGGTGTGGTACAAGCTGCAGCCTGTGACACATATCCCCTGGCCTCACATCCTCCTGATAAGGATTCCAGGAAGATTGATGCCATGGCGAAAAACCGAGTATGGCAGCTTCTTTGGGACTCAGGCAGGCAAATTATATGGCTTATGTGGCTAGATATCAGAAATCTAGATGGGATACTAGTGTTGTAGTTAGCCAAGCAGGCCTCATGGCTAGCTGGCTAGTGAATTGGAACAGGTGGCTGCTGATGGCATTGAAGCTCTAAAGTTCAATTCGACTGCTGTAGATGTTAATGATGTTTCCTCTAGGGTCATGGCCACTTCTGTAGCTTCTCTAGGTTGGCATGGCTCAGGTGCACTAATCTGTCACAGGATACTCAGTCAAAGGCTATGGATTTTCCTGTGGTGGGAAATTCTCTGTTTGGAGAGCAAACGGAAAATTATATGAAAAAGATGGATGAATACAGAACTACCTACAAAAGTGCCTAGGCCAAGGAGCGGCATGCCACTCCACAGAGGCACACTCCCAGAGGTAGGGGCAGGCCTTTCCACAGGCCTTTTTATCAATCCCAAGCCTCCTCTGCTTTTGCACAGAGGGTTTTTTTCAGAGGCAGAGGTAGGCGGGGTGCAGGTAAACCGTCCCCCACCCCTCAGCCTAAGGCTACTGCCAAGCAGGCACCCTGATGGGATGCCCAGGGCCGATTCTCCTGTACCAGTTGGAGGCAGGTTGGCTTATTTCAGCCAGAACTGGGTGTCCCTAACTTGACAAATGGGTTCTGGAGGTAGAGTCAGGGTCTGGTTCTCAGCTTCAAACAGTTTCCAAAGATGAGAACCAGACATTTTCCACCTGCAAGCCCTTTAGAGGCCCTTGCTTTGGAAGCAGAGGTCTCTTCCCTCCTAGACTGCAAAGCAGTGGAAAGGGTTCCTCCTTGTCACCAGGGCAAGGGGCTGTACTCCAGATACTTCCTTACCCCAAAAAAGACAGGAGAATGGCGGCCCATTCTAGACTTAAGGTACCTGAGCAAGCATCTTTTGAAACCAAAGTTCAAAATGTTAACTCTGGCAATGATTTTGCCCTCCCTCAGACCAGGGGACTGGCTAGCCTCCCTGGACCTCAAGGATGCCTATTTTCATGTCCTGATCAGGCCTTCTCACCGAAAATACCTCAGGTTCGAACTGCCTCAGGTCACTACCAGTTCAGAGCAATGCCCTTCGGCCTCACCTCTGCTCCAAGGGTATTCACAAAATGTCTAGCTGTGGTAGTGGCTCACTTAAGAAGGCAAGGGATTGCCGTGTTTCCCTACCTGGACGACTGGCTCATAGTGGGTCAGTCCCCAGATCAGATAAAATCCCACTTGCAAGTCACCCAGCAGCTTCTCACTTCCTGGATTCCTGCTGAATTTTCCAAAGTCAGTTCTAGAACCAGTTCAGGTACTAACTTTCATAGGTGCGGAATTGGACACAAAGTTGGCTAGGGCATTTCTCCCCTCGGAAAGGGTAGAGAAGCTGATTGCCCTGGCATCCTTTTCACCCTGCGGGTCTCTCGACCAGCAAGGCACTTTCTGCAACTTCTAGGGCACATGGCTGCCTCCACAGCTGTAGTGCAAGGAGCAAGATTCCAGATGAGAGACATTCAGTTTCATTTGAGGCCTATTGGTCCCAAAGGAGGGACCTCTTACCAAATTGGTCCCAGTGACCCAAACTCTGATTCTAGCTCTTCAGTGGTGGCAGGATCAGAGCACCCAAGACTAGGGGTCCCCTTCACTCCCATTTTCATTCCTCACCTCACCACGGATGCCTCCTTGCTGGGGTGGGGAGCGCACTTGGGCGACCTTTCCACTCAGGGAGTGTGGTCCCCCCAGGAATCTCTGCTCCACATCAACCTGTTGGAACTCAGAGCTGTCTTTTTAGCTCTTCAGGTTTTCTCAGCATCTGTCCAGAACAAAGTAGTTCAGGTCAGGACAGACAATACCACAACAATGTGGTACATCAACAAGCAGGGGGGCACTCGGTCATCAGCCTTGTGCACCGAAGCAATGAAGTTGTGGTCTCTGGCTTACTCCCTGAACACCTCCCTAGTAGCAGTTCACCTTCCAGGGAAGGACAATGTCCTAGCGGATGCCCTCAGCAGGATTTCTCAGGGTCATCACGAATGGTCTTTGAATCCCTAGTGCTGGGGTCATTGCCAGATGGGGCACTCTCAGATAGATCTTTTCGCAGCCCCAGACAACCACCAACTTCCTCTGTTCTGTTGCAGGCCTCCAGTAATGGGCTCAGTCCCCCTGGACGCCTTTTTGTTGGATTGGGAAGGGAAGTTCCTGTATGCCTTTCCCCCTTCCCCCTTCTCTTCAGGGTGCTAGTAAAAATCAGATCCCAGCCCTACAAAGTGATTCTGATTGCACCAGACTGGGCCAGGCAACCCTGGTACCCACTGCTTCTGTCCCTGTCAGTCCACCCTCCCCTGGGCCTTCCCAGGGTCCACAACCTGCTGACTTGTGCCCAGGGGAGAGTTTGGTATCCGGACCTCAAATCCCTCCACCTCGAGGCTTGGCTCTTGAGGAGTTAGAATTTGCTGAATTACACCTTTCTCAAGGTGTCCTTGATATTTTAAAGGCCTCTAGGAAGCCTTCCACTAGGGCCACTTATAATTCCAAATGGAAGAGGTTCTCCATCTGGTGTTCTGGGAAGCAGATTGTCCCAGAATCTGCTGATTTGCCCATTTTGCTGGACTACTTGGTCCATCTTAATTCCTTAGGCCTCAGGCCAGCTACCTTAAAGGTTCATCTGGCAGCTGTCTCTGCTTTTATATCAGCAGGAAAGCCTGCCTCCTTCTTCTCACCCTGTGTTTTCCAAGTTTTTTAGGGTTACTCACACACTACCTCCTTTTCGGGACCCAGCCCCTGCCTGGGACCCCAATGTTTGCATTATGCAGTTAATGCAACCCCCTTGAACCTCTGTCTTCAGCAGACCTTAAGTTCCTAACTCGGAAAACTGTTTTCCTAGTGGCCATCACTTGCCAGACGCATAAGTGAGTTACAAGCCCTGTCAGTGGAAAAGGACTTTATTCTTTTCACAGAGATAAGGTAGTCCTCAGGACTAACAGAAAGTTTTTACCTAAAGTGGTTTCAGATTTCCATCTTAACCAATCCATCTCCCTTCCAGTATTTTCACTGAGCATTCTTCCTCTGGTGAGAGGAGATTGCACAGTTTGGACGTTAAAAGAGCTTTAGCTACTATTTGAACGCACTAAGGGTCAAAGGTTCAATCCTCCAACTCTTCCTTACCTATGGCGAGGTTGGCAAAGGAAACCTGCCACTAAGAGGACAATTGCCAGGTGGATTGTCTCTTGTATCCAATTTTGCTACCAAAACTAGGTAGAGAACCCCCTCAGGACTGAGGGCCCATTCCACCAGGGTACAGCTGCATCTCTAGCGGCTGCTAGAGATATTCCCATTCTGGAAATCTGTCAAGCTGCTACCTGGAAAGCAGTTCACACCTTTACCAAGCATTACTCCTGGATATCCAGTCCAGGAGATGCTCGGTTTAGCACAGCCGTCTTCAGAGCTATTTCTAAGTAGGTTCTGGCCCTCCTCCATGGAGGTACTGCTGTGTAATGTTATATGTCATAATATAGCAAGACTTTATGGTGTTTGAAGAAAAATTACTCACCTTAGTAATTGCTTTTCTTCTCATGGAGTCTTCATATATTATGACCACCCCCCCAACCTGCCCCCTCTCAGAACTTCTACTTGCAAGGGTTGGCAAATTGTGCAAGCACTGTGTCATGCCATTATAGCTCTTTTTCCCTTTTTTTTTCACCTTTCTTTAGGATTAGGAAACTAGGTATTTCTGTTTTAGTTAGTAGGTTTGCCCTCCTGGACTTGAGTCTTTTGGGAGTGGGGCCTAATAGTGCATGTCAGGGTGATATTGTTGTTGTTGTTGTTTCTGTTATTGTTATTTCACTAGTAGGTAGCCATTTGGCTAGTGTAGAGTTTTTTCCACACAGACTTTTGCTTAGTGTTGGCTCCGTAAAGATCTGACCGTTTCAATTTGAAACTAGCCAGATAGAGCTTTCAGCAAGGTGCTCGCGCTTGGAACTCCAGTCAGCCTGGAGTTAACTCCTTCCTCTCCGGGGCAGTTCAAGTGCTGTGGCTAACTGCTATATGTCATAATATAGCAAGACTCCATGAGAAGAAAAGCAATTACTAAGGTGAGTAATTTTTTCTTCTGTAACAATTGGCACTGGAACCCCTGGTTTCTCTGCCCATTTCCCACGATCTTCTGACTCAGGAGCAGGCACCCTGGTGCATCCGAGCCTTACATCTCTCCACCTTCATGCGTGGCACCTGTGGACATAGCGATTTCTCGCTATGGGGTATCTTCACAGGTTGCGCATATTCTAGTGGAGACCAGAAAACCCTCCACTAGATCCACTTTTGCTATGAAGTGGAAGAGATTCACGATATGGGCCCAAGCAAGGAGCTGGGATCCATGTTCCTGCTCGGCATCCCAGGTTCTAGAGTACCTAGCACACCTGTCTGAGGCGGGCCTTAGCTATTCCTCCATTAAGGTCCACCTCTCTGCGGTGTCTGCCTACCACCTTCCGGTGGAGGGCAAAACCTTGGCTCAGCTGGAGGTTGCCAAAACCTTTTTGAAAGGCAGCCTTCATTTGAAACCTCCGATCCGGAATCCTTGTCCTCCCTGGGATCTGAATTTCATGCTCAAGAAGCTGACCTTACCCCTGTTTGAACCAGCTTCTTCCTGCGACTTGTGCTTCCTTTCCTGGAAGACCTTATTTTTAGTCACAATTACTTAGGCCAGAAGGGTTTCCGAATTACAGGCCTTCGTCTGTAAAGAACCTTATTTGATTTTTCATAAGGACCGGGTAGTCCTTCCGACTAATCCTTCTTTTTTCGCCCAAAGTAGTTTCGGAAACCACTTTGAACTAGAATGTGGAATTACCAGTGTACTATCCACAGTATTCCAACAGGGAGATCACCTTCTGCACACCCTTGATGTGCACCGGATTCTGAGGTACTACACAAACAGGACTAAAGAGGTTAGGAAATCTAGCCAACTGTTCGTAGCCTTTGCCACTCAGTGCCAGGGCAAGGCTATTTCCAAGCAGACCATCTCTAGATGGCTAGCTAACTGCATCCATTTTTCGTACACGAAATATGGGAAGTCCCTTCCAGGGGCAGTCAAAGGCCACTCTGCCCGTAGCGTGGCAATCTCCACTGCCTTTTTTAGGAATGTGTCCACGGCAAAGATCTGTACTGCGGCCACCTGGTCGTTTGTTCACAGCTTCACTAAGCATTACAGTCTGGACATTGCGTCTCGGTGCAGAACTGGCTTTGGTCTTGCAGTTTTGCAAGGCCTCCTGTCGTGATTCCTTATGGCGACTTCTCCTCCTCCCGGATGCTCCTAGGTTTTTTCTTTTCTTCAGGACTACTTGGTATTCAGTCCTATATGTGAAAACCTATTGCAGGAACCCTCTCAAAATAAGATATTGCAGTTACATAAGAAATTACTGTAACAGTAGATCTTCGAGAGAGGTTCCTGCAGTAGGTCTAGTTTCCCACACTCCTTCCCCCAGTTTTTGGATGCTTTGTTTTCCATCCTATCTAGCCCTGAGGGACTAGAGTGGAAGCAGGGTCTCGGGAGTTTCACTCCCGTTTTCTCCTTACCTATCTATAGGTCTATGTTGGAAAAGAACTGGAGAGCCGGCGTGGGACCATCCGTTTTATAGTCGGGCTGACGTCACAAGGGTGGGCCCCGACGATGATTGCCATCTACAAGTTTGCCATGCGGACCTGATGCCAGGGGGCGCAGTCCTATAGAAACATAGAATTTGACGGCAAATAAGGACCACTTGGCCCGCCTAGTCTGCCATTTTCCTACCTAACAGATAAGTTGCAGATTCTAGTTAATCAACAGCTTACTTCCTCTTACCCCCCACTAGGACTGCCTTATGTCTGTCCCATGCATTCTTGAATTCCCCCACTGTTCTAGACTCCAGAACCTCTTCAGGGAGGCTGTTCCATGCATCCACAACCCTCTCCATGAAAAAATACTTCCTCACATTACCTCTGAGCCGCCCCCCCATCTTCAAATTGTGCCCCCTTGTTCTTGCACATCTCTCTTTCTGAAAGATACAACTCTCTTGGACTTTGTTGATTCCCTTGAGGTACTTAAAAGTTTCTATCATGTCTCCTCTCTCCCTTCTTTACTCAAGGGTATACATATTAAGCTCCTTTAGTCTTTCTTCATATGTCTTCGGTGCAGACCCTGCACCATTGTGGTTGCCCTCCTCTGGACAGCCTCCACTCTGTCTTTGCGGAGATGGAGTCTCCAGAACTGCACACAGTACTCCAGATGGGGTCTCACCAACTGTCTGTACAGAGGATAACAACTTCCTGTTTTCTACTATTGATGCCTCTCCCTATGCATCCCAGTATCCCCCAGCCTTCCTTACTACCTTCTCACATTGCTTGCCCACCTTTAGGTCATCTGATATAATTACCCCCAGGTCCCTTTCCAGTTTTACTGTTGTCAGTATCTCACCCCCAAATTGTGTACTCTTTCCCTGGGCTTTTGTTTCCCAGGTGCATTACCTTGCACTTCTTTGCATTGAATCTGAGCTGCCATACATGTGACCATTCCTCCAACCTTGCCAAGTCCCTTCTCATCCATTCCACTCCATGTTGTGTATCAACCCTGTTGCAGATCTTTGTGTCGTCTGCAAAGAGACATACTTTTCCTTCCAGTTCCTCTGCAATGTCACTTATAAAGACATTAAAAAGGACCAGTCCCAGTACTGAACTCTGCGGTACCCCACTAGTAACCCTCCTTTCTTCACTGTGGACTCCGTTTACTGCTACCCTTTGTGTCCTGTTGTCTAGCCAATTTTTTATCCAGGCTACCACCTTGGACCCACTCCAAGGCTGGCTAACTTGTGTATTAATCTTTTGTGTGGGACTGTATCAAATGCCTTGCTAAAATCTAGGTAGGCCATGTCCACAGTCCCTCCCTGGTCTACTACTTTGGTCATCCAGTCAAAGAAATCTATTAGATTCGTGTGACACGACCTTCCCATCGTGAATCCATGCTGCCTTGGGTCCTGTGCCCCACTGGCCTCTAGGTACTCAACAGTTCTTTCCTTCAAAAGTGATTTCTTCATTTTCCCTACCACTGAGGTCAAACTAACTGGTCTGTAGTTTCCTGCCTCTGTCCTGCTTCCACTTTTGTGAAGAGGAATCACATCCGCCCTCCTTCAGTCCTCGGGTATCACCCCATCCTCCCATGATTTGTTAAAGAGAGTAGTCAGCTGTGTCACTAGTTCTGCCCTTAGTTCTTTTAGAATTCTGGGGTGAATCATGTCAGGCCCCATTGCTTTGTCCACCTTTAATTTTATTAGTTCTTTCAGAACCCTTTCTTCTGCAAATGGACTGGTATCGACCCCTGTCTTCAGAGTGTTTCTCGTTTGGTTTAGGTACCTCTCCCTCCTCTTTGTTTGTGAATACTGAGCAGAAATATTCGTTCAGTATCCCTGCTTTTTCACAGTCACCCTCTGCCCAAATTCCCTTCCCTTTATTAAGCCTCAGTATCCCTGCTTTGGTCTTTTTTCACTCCCTAATGTACCTATAAAAGGTCTTATCCCTCTTCTTAACAGAGTTGGCTATCCTTTCCTCGGTTTGGGCCTTTGCTATTCTGACTGCCTTCCCTGCCTCTTTCTGCTTTAACTGACAAAGTTCTCTGTTCTGTTCCTTATTTCCTGAATGCTGTCCTTTTCTTCTTAACCCTCCCTGCCATCTGTTTTGTGAAGACCTACTGCAGGAACCTCTCCCGAAGATCTACTGTTACGGTAAGTTTTTATGTAACTGCAGTTTCCTCAACTACCAGGGCAAATAGCCTCATATTAATTCAATCACCCCCCCACCCTGATTCTGATTTTACCAAGCACCTTTCTTACATAATTAGAGTCATCTCTTGCTGAGTCAGGTTTTTTGTGTTTTTAATTTAAGTTTATTGACAACCATCGGGTACAATTAATACAGGCAGTCCAGACTGTTTCAATTCTGTTTTATAGAGCTGTAGTATAAAACACAAAATCCCTCTTCTCTACATTCTCTAAAAATCGTTTCTAAGTTAATGACACTAACAAATCCATCAGGTTGAACTCTTCCCACAACTGAATGGGCCATCCTCTAAGCGGTCCACCACCCCCCACCCACAACCAGGAGAGCACCTGTTTCCCAGCTGAAAGGTATTGAGTTGAGAGAAGAACTTCAAGGAGTCCGGCCAGAACTCACAGCATTAAATGTTTCTCGCCAGATCTCCCATCTCGTCCATCTCCGGATGTATATATTTGTGTCCTATGATTTATCTTATAAGTTAGTTCTTCCATTTCTGCAATTTCCTGGACCAGATGTATCCAGGTGTTTATGGTGGGAGAATTGTTTTTCAGCCACAATCGGGTAATGGATTTGTGGGCTGCCGCCAAGAGGAGGGCCCAAAGATAAACCACATCAGCCCCTACCAGATTCTGGGGGGGCTCTCCTAGTATGAGGCTTGGCCAATCCAAGGGGGCGTCTAAGGCAAACAGGTTAGTAAGTGCCTGAGAGACGTCCCTCCAGCAAGGCCCGAGCCATGGACACAGCCAAAAGACATGTAGATAACCTGCTTGTGTTTCCCCGCATGACCTCCAACAGGTTGGATGTCTTTCAGGAATTCTTTTACTTGGGGAAAGAGGAGAGAGAAAAAAAACGTATTTTCACTTTCCAACTGTACTCTTGCCAGAGCAGGGAACAGGTGGTTCTGGGTGCCAGCTGGAATACTGAATCCCAGTTGATTTCCCGTAGGCCTACTCCCCCCCCCCCCCTCCATCTCAATTTAACTTTATCTAAGTGGTCTCGCTTTAAACACACGAGGCCTTTATAAAGTATAGAAATGAGACCTGATGTTTTCTGCAAGGACAGTATTGCGTAGAGACTCTCTATGAAGGGAACCACCCTGTCAGATTGAGAATCTGTTCTGCAGCAGTAATAAATATAGTCCCTGACCTGTAAATATCGAAAATGGTCAATATTGCGTAGGCCAAAATTGTTCTTAAGGGTCACGAAGTCCAATATATCATCCCCTGCCAGGAACTGCTTGATATAAGTCAGGCCCAGTCTCTCCCAGACTCTGAAAGTGTGATCTAATTGGGACAGAGTAAAGGCTGGATCCCATGATAGCCTATGTAGGGGTCAGAGTGAGGATTTTAGTTTATATTTTTGCCAGGCTCTGTAGGTCGCCCTTATGGTGTCCCTAACAGTCAATAGGAGGGGGGGGGCGTAATTTCTAGTAGTCTTCACTTGTATGAAGCGGGCTCCCAGTAGTGGACCGCACTCCTCTTCCTCCACTCTCTCCATTTCCTTCCAATTATCAATATATGTGGGGATAGACCACTGTAGTGCTCTTTTAATTTGCATGGCTAGGTAATAGTCCTCCAGGTCAGGGAGGGATCTGCCTCCTTTTGCCTTTCTCAGTTGGAGAATATGAATGCTTACTCTGGGTCTCCTGTTGTTCCATACGAACTTTACAATTGCTTTTTGCCAATCTTGGAAATGTGTTTTAGATATGAAGGTCAGTAAACATTGAAACAAGTATAAGTACCTAGGAAGAACATTCATGGTAATAGCATGTATTCTTGAGTATAATGGGAGGTTTATCAAGGCCCACCTATCTAGGTCTTTCTTCACTTGGGTAAAGAGTGGGACATAATTGGCCTTAAAGAGCTGGGAGTTATGTTTGGTTAGCCAGGCTCCCAGGTATCTCATTTTATCCGCTGACCAATTAAGTGGTAGAAACTCTACAATCTTGTGAGACGGGGGAATATAAAAACACAGAACCTCAGTTTTAGTTTTATTGAGGGCGTACCCAGAATGTCTGCCAAATTCTGATAAAATTGACCATATCTGAGAGTTTGAAGTCTCCGGATGGGACATGCAGAGTAGGACATCATCTGCGTATAGGGATACTTTCTGCTGTTGACCTCCAACCTCCGTTCCCTGTACCGCTGTTGTTGTACGTATTGCTTCGGCCAGGGGCTCTATGTATAGAGCACATAGTAGGGGGGACAGGGGGCAGCCCCTGCCGGGTACCCCTACCCAAAGTGAATCTTTTAGAGATTCCCCCATTCACTCTGACATATGCTTGTGGACCAGAGTATAATGACTTAATGCTATCAATAAAGATCTGTGGGAAACCCATCCGCTCCAGTACCAAAAATAGAAAGGACCAAGAAACCCTGTCGAAGGCTTTTTCAGCATCTAGACTCATGAGGCAGGCAGGGAGGCGGGAGCAATGAATGGAGTCAATTATATTAATCGCTGATCGGACACCGTCCGGTGCCTGTCGGCCCGGAACGAATCCCGATTGATCTGGATTAATGAGCTCTGGGAGTATAAGATTCAATCTGGATGCAAGAATCGATGTGAATATCTTATAGTCTGAGTTTAGGAGCGAGATTGGTCGATACGATTCGCACCGGGCGGGATCCTTATTTTCTTCTGGTATGAGCGAAATTGTGGCATAGTGCCAGGATGGGGGGACCGGGTTTGCCTCCTGCCATACCTCTGAGAAGATATCTGCCAATAGGGGGACTGTTTCTGAGGCAAATGTTATATAAAATTCCGCTCCAAAGCCATCCGGGCCAGGGCACTTTCCTCCCTTCAGACCCTTAATGACATTTAAAGTTTCTGCCTGGGTAATTGGTTTAGTTGGGGTTTGGCCTTTTTCCTGTGAGAGTGTAGGGAGAGGCAGAATCTTAAGATATTCTATGCTCTCTTGAGTGGGTGTTGGAACCTGCGGGGTGTAGAGCGTAGCATAATAAGAGACAAAGGCCTCTGCAATTTGCTCGGCGTTACTAGTCAAATGGCCAGTGGTCGGGGAGATAATTTTGGTAATTGTGGCTCTGGCTGTGAATTGTCTCAGGCCGGCCACCAAGAGCCTGGTGCCCCTGGGGCCTCCCTCATAATACTTTTGCTTGAGGAAAAAGAGATTCCTCTCTATCTCCTCTTTCTGGAGTTTCTGAAGTTCGGCCCTCAGAGATCTGAGCTCGGAGTCTCTTTACTTATCCCAGTTAGTTTTTTGATGGGTCTCCAGCTCTGCAAGTTTTGCAAGGAGGTTCTGTTGTTTCGATAGACTGTCTTTTTTTCTTCTGGGCAGCTATGCGTATTAATTGTCCCCAGACTGTGGCTTTCAGCGTATCCCATATAATTTGTGGTGTCATCCCCGGTGTAGTGTTTTCAGCTATAGTATTTGCAATGTGTTGTTTAAGATTGTTTACAACTTCTTTGTCCTGAAGTAAAGATGTATTAAGTCTCCAATGAGTCTTTTTCCTGGGGAGCAAAAGGGCAACCTCTAAGAATATTGGATTATGATCTGAGAGAGTAGAAGTACCCACCCACATTGAAGGGAAACTAGATATACTATCCTTGAAAGTAAAACAACGTGTCAAGTCGGGAGGATACCTTAAACCTGGGCGAATAATACGTATAGTCCCTTGCCCTAGGGTACCTTTCCCGCCAAACATCCACTAGTCCCATTTGAATCAGGATCTGCCTAACTGCCCTTGCTTTACGGTGGTCTGGATTTTGGATGCCTGAGGTGGTGTCCAGGTTTCTGTCCCAGACCAAGTTCCAGTCCCCATCCATGATTAGCACACCCCTTGACCTCTCCGCCACCAGCTGGGCAAGGGAGGCGTAGAATGCCGTGTGGGAGCCCGGAGGGGCATAAACACTTACCAGGGTTACTGGGGTATCCTGCACTTTGCCTATCACCATAATATACCTGGCTCCAATGTCCGTCACGATCTCCTCCTGTTCAAATGGGAAGGACGCCGAAAGCAAAATAGCCATCCCCCCCTCTTTCGTCCCAATTCCAGTGAAGAAAAAAACAAGTGTGGATGGGACTTGGTCTTCAGCTTTAGGGTTTCAGCTGGTGATAGGTGGGTTTCCTACAAAAAAATCACCTCACAGTTTTGTCTGGTAATATACTTCAGTATTTGTTTTCTGTTCACTGGACTGGAGCACCCATTAATGTTATAGGAAAGTACCTTTACATTGTGATTAATCATTTAAATTTGTCATAGTGACACTTTCTGTGAACAAGAGGGAGAAGCGTATGTGCTAACTTGTCTGGTAGTTTTGCTTTTTCTTTGGCAAATAAGTACCCACATAACTTAATCAACAACATCAACTTGAAACTTATCAACAGGGAAACAAACTCCCAACCATAGGTCAGAATTATATGCTCTGGGCAGTCCTCAAATGGGGGCCCAAGCTTAAAAAGGAGCGAGGCGGGCGAGTCCTTTAAGACTCACCGATCCCCGTTTGGAGTGGATATCATTAGACTTCCAGGGGAGGGCTGCTGATGAATTCCCAACCATAGGGCAGTCGCAAATGCGATAATTAGAAAGGAGCTCCAGAATAGTGGTGTGCATCCCTTCTCTCCCAGTGGGTAATCCCCTAGTGGGAACGCCCTAAAGTCAGCGGCTCGCATGCTTCAACGTTGGCACCCACCCGCCCAGGAGCCGTATGGATCTGCAGCAAGACAAATAGTTTCACCCTCAAAACAATTCCCGTTATTATAAATCCAAAGCAGGATAATCTAGAAAGCAATGCCCCTGCTAAATAAAGGCTGACTGTATAACACAAATTAAAAGTAAAGCATCTGTAACAGCTAATCTGGCGACTGGATCATATAGTTCCTGTTAACTAAACATTTGCTTAACTCTGCCCCCAGGAGAACCCCAGAGGTCAGGCTATATTAGCTTCAACATTGAACAGTAAAATGACATTGAGACATTGCCTGACTGGGGAAAGTTCACCTCCTAATCTGGAGTTCAGGAGACTGGCCTATTAATTTAAGAGTCCCCACCTTCCCCCAAGTCCAGCCAGGTCCTAGTCGACAGGCTCCTACTTGAACAGTCAGAAGGAAGCCTTGCCCAACAAACCTGGTTGCAGCTCTCCGTGATCAAGACTCCACGTGAAGCAGTTCCCAACTTCACATCTGGAGACCGCCATGTAAGTCAAATCATGTGGGGTCTACGTTGATCAGCGCAGAGAACCCCGACATAGTACCAGTAGCTCAGCGAACGCGTCACCCGACTGTCGCCGGGCCCACGGAGAAACTCCAAGTCAGGTAGCAGTAAGGGAACGGCCTCAAACACTTTGAAAAACGCTGGGAAAGTTCAAAGAAGGAGCCGGGTGAAAGCTGGGGCAGGACATCCGGGGCGGTCTGAGGGCTACTCAAACGCGAAGCGGAGGAAGACAAAACGAGCAGGAATACCTTTCTTTCTCCCTTGTAATTCAGGTTTCCACACTGGACTCCAGATCATCATTTAGAGAGGATCTCTCATCCTCCTCTTGAAGGTGTGCGGCCCTCTTGTCTAATTTAATGGAGTCTCCGAGGTGCCTTATCAAGGCCGAGATATCTGCTCGAAGATTTGTGCGTGGGGTTCCTTGAGTAGTGCCGTGTCGAGGAGTTCCCTTCTGCGCTACACTCCAAGCAGAGGTAAGCAGATCCTTTTCCAGTTTTTCCTTCGCTAGGGGTGGCACAGTGATTCCCAGCGTCTCCAGAAATGGTGTGGCAGATAGGAGATCTTGAAAAATTTTTGTTCCCTTGTCTGAGGCAATCTTGAGGCGCACTGGGTACAGGACTTGCGCTTTGACATTACGGGCCCGGAGTTGCTTCAAAACCGGCCAAAGTAACTTTCTGGCGTCCTGAACGGCCGTGGTCTATATTCACTCGGTGACCTTCATACTGTAATGCCCCTTGCTTCCATGCTACTTGGAGTATTTCCTCCTTTGCCTGGTAGCAGGTAAGTCTTGCAACAATGGAGCGTGACCTCGAGTCTGGGTTTTTGGGCCGAGGAGCCAGGGACCTATGTGCTCGGTCCATCGTGAGGTCTAAGTCCTGTGGCAATGGGAGCAGTTGTCTAAGTGTTTGTTTTTTGCAGAAATGAGATTACGTTCGGATGTTTATCTTCGGACCCTTCAGGAATCCCATACACTCTTATATTTTGCCTTCTACTTCTGCCTTCCAGGTCGTCTAACTTGTGAGTGAGTTCCCGGTTTCTGGCTAGGAGATAAAGCAAGAGTCTGTCATGACGGTCCGACTGCTCGACCGTCCGATTTAGACACAATTCAAGTTGCTCTTGTGGTCGACTCTCTTTAGGTCCGATCTGAAGTCACTTAAAGTTTGGTCAATTTTAGCAACCGTGCGCACCGTTTGCATTATAATTTCACCAAGATTTGGCGGGATTTCATCTGCGGGGGCCTCAGAGTGCTGCAGGCCCTCCAACGCTGCCCTCTCTTGCGAGCCACATTGACTTTCTCCCTGCATCATTTCTTTTAATTTTTGCATCGGGGTTGATGGAGGCTTTCCCGTTCTGTTTCTTTTTGCCTTAGCTGGTGAAGACATCCTTCTTGTTGGGTGATGTAATTGGATTGTTTTCAGGAGGGAGACGGAGCCAAGGAACTATGCTGCCATTAGCTCGCTGACGTCACCGGAAGTCGCTGAGTCAGGTTTAAAATAGAATTTAGGATAACCTGGCTCTGGGTCCAGTGGTCCTGTCTCATCAGGACCAGAACCTCTGCTGGAGGGCAGGGTTGGCTCAATGGGGACTACAGAGCTAAGGTCAGTGAATGCAGCATTGAATTTGTTGGCAGTTTTGGTTGGGTCAAGTACCTCATGCCCATCAACCTTGAGCATTTTTAGTGAGGCTTTGTCACCTTTACCAGAGTTCTGAGACATTCTCCCAGAGTCTTTAGCCATTGCTCCGAATTCTGTGTTTGCTGGGCCCTGCTATTGCCGGATTTGGTCAATCGAGTCCTAGTAGTGCATTTATTCCTGGCTTCTTTGTATTTTTGCAGATGGACTGGGGACCCAGTCTTCCTGGCCAGCGCCCACAGATTATCCCTCTCTCTCATGAAAGCAAGGAGTTCCAGGGTGATCCAACCAGCAGGTGTTCCTCTTACTTTGTGCTTTTTGAACTAGGGTGCACATTTATTGCAGGCAGTTGAGAATCCCATGACAAAGGATTCTAGAGCCGAATCAGTATCGGGGATGACATCAAGGAAGCTGCAGTCTAGTTGGGCCATTGTAGAATTAGAATTTTGACATGTTCATTTTGCTCATGTCATGGCTGTTTATGAACCGGGAAGGGGCCTGTGCTGTTTTACTTCCCACAAGTATTGTACTGGAAAGTGGTCACTGTAGATACCAGGCAGAACTTTGACCTTTATGACCATGACTGGGTGAGTTACAAGTACTCAATCGAATAGTGCCATAGTGCCCGATTTATAGTTCGTTCTGGTGTATTCTGTGACCATTTTTGTTAGAAATAGACAGGTGATCTACACTTTACGTTCCAGTTAATATTAAAGGCATCAGTTACAGTGAATTCCCAGTTCTGGTTAAATTAGTTAAGATAGTTAGAGAAAGAGTCCATACCCACCTGTTGATTATCAGGTGGGGTATAGACCATCAGGTGGACAAGAGATTTTTGACAATGCCTCATCAGCAGTTTAATGGCCAGACATTTGCAGTCCCTAGATATGTCTTTAATTTCAAGTACTTGTGGCTTGCAGGTCGGATATGAGATAGATCATGCAGCCCTCACCCCGCTTGCATAGTCTGTCTTCGCTGAAAAGATATTGAAACCCGATAGTGTAGTGACAGTCAGGTATTTTGGGGTAAAGCCAGGTTTCGGGTACGGGAAATAATATCCGATTGCACAAACGCCACCCAGGCTTTGAGTTGAACAAGTTTAGGTAGGAGACTTCCAGTGTTTAGGGATATATGTTTAGTTTCCCTTGACTGACTGAGCCATGCCCATGGCTATCTGCAGGACTTGGGTTGAGGTAGACATTGCCAGAGATCAGAAGAAGCAATAAAGTTAGTCCCCTGGAGGCTCTAAGGGAGTGTTTCAGTCTCC
Organism: Neoceratodus forsteri; assembly: GCA_016271365.2. Lineage (NCBI taxonomy): Eukaryota > Metazoa > Chordata > Ceratodontiformes > Ceratodontidae > Neoceratodus > Neoceratodus forsteri. The sequence continues at coordinate 896,215,002 of CM028130.1, read as the reverse complement.
AAGTTTTTCTCTTATGCCCTGTCCACTCCACACTACACCTGAAAAATCTGTAACGTTTTGTAAATGTTACAGACTGAAAATGTTCGTGTGTCTACACAATATGTGAAAACGTTACAGCCTGTCCACATTACAAATGAATCTGTAACTGTTAACCTGTGTAGAGCTGGGCACATTCCATGATGCAGTACTTTGCAGAGCACCATTCCCCATCCCCCAGTATATCCTCCCCAGCACAATGTCACTACTGAGTCTAATGCATGTGAATGCCATAGTGCCATGCTGAGGCTATGGGTGCAGCTGCTGCAGTGAAACTCCTTGGCAGCAGAACTTCCAGCACTTCAGTTCTGTGGGCTGCTATGGTCACTGCTCCCCTGCTTCAGGCACCACTAAATGCTGCCACGGGTCGTCTTACAGATAAGTTAGTTGTAAGTGTAGGCAATAAACAGTCTGATGCCCTTATGTGGTGTGGGGCACATCTGCACCTTTTTGCTGCAGCTCCTCTGCCACAAGCTCTGACAATAGTCACGATCCACGCCGCTCCCCACTTCCATGAGCTTGTGGCAGAGGAGCAGCAGCACAAAGTTCAGAATTGCCCCACACCACATAAGGGCACCTGACTGTGTATTGCCTGCACGTACAGATACAGACTTATCTGCAAGACATCCCATGGCAGCATTGGGTCCATGACTATTCACTCACGTCTGTTCGCTTCCCGACTACCCACTCCCGACAATTTTCTCCGGCGTAAACTCACTCCAGTATGTGACGCGCCGGTCAAAACGCTCCTGCAGAGGTTGTGGTGCAGAACGATAAGGAACTTATTGAGCAGGGCTTCCAGGAAGTCACCGTGCTAGCTGTATGTCCAGGTCTCGTTTCTCCCCCGCTGGCTCCTGCGTACTCTTTCTCTGCCTCCAACCCACCCAGTCCTTGGGCACAGCTGCTGCAAACTCTGCCTGCCCTCTTCCTTCTAACTGTGTCATCCTTCCCAGGTTGTGGTTGCTGGACACGGGCATGTATGCTCAGCATGTCTCTTCTTGTGAAACAGAGTACAGTTGCCTACCAGAGTGAGAGTTGCGACACAGAGATGAGGCTTGTAGATGTGTAGTTAGTTTTGTAACGTCCCCAACATATCCCATTTTACTTTTCACCCAAACTCAGCAGCAGTGTCACAGTATCGAACCGAAACTGTAAGGGACATATTCATGGTGGTGGGTCGACGGGGAGCGGATAGTCACGGCTCGTCTTCTGTGGGGTTTTTAGAGAGCGTCATTCTGTTGTTTTTATATATATGTTAAGAGCGCCACCACCAGTGAACATAGACTGGCATACAGAGACAAATGAAGGGCATAACAGCCTGGGAGAGTGAGAGGTGTTAGGGAGCAGCAGGTGGTTGTCTGTCCTATGTGGCACGTTTGTTATTGTGTATGTGTATGTATATACACACGAGGCAAAAAACTCTGTTTAATGCACCAGTTAGGGTTGTTCCACAGCGAAAAAAGCGAGGAAATTCGGTGTTAGGGTTGAAACCCCCCCAAACATCTCCAGCCCGCCCCCCCCCAACCGGCATCGGGGTGTGCATTGGGGTTGTCTGCCCTAACTCTCACCCCATCACATGTGTAAAGAAGCAGAGTTATAGGAGAATGGGGCGAGAGTTAGGACCGACTACCCCAACACGCACCCCGATGCTGGTTGGGGGGCGGACTGGAAGTGTCCTGGGGGGTTTCAACTCTAACACCGAATTTCCTCGCTGTTGTCACTGTGGAACAACCCTAACTGATGCATTAAACGGAGTCTTTTGCCTCTAATTTCCCTTCTTTTTGAGAATGATGACAACAAATAATGAAAGTAATGTAGTGAAGAGCCCCACGCTCCCGCCACGTGATGTCCTGTGACATAGTAACAGGAACAGCAACGCAAACAGAGGTGCCAACAGTGGCGCACATGGTAACAGAAGCGTAAATGGTAAAGGAAGCGTTAATAGAAACGCAAGTGCAAAGTGACACCAAAGCGAACAGTGACGCAAACGGACATTGAAGCGCGTACGAAAACGCAACTGGTAACGCGAACAGTGATGGCAGCGGTATTTTAAATGGAAATGTTAAGTATCACAGCAAAAAGAATGTGAAAGGGAACAGAAACGTAAACGCAAACGCACACGTAAACGCAAATTGTAACGTGCACAGGCATGGTACTGCAACTGTAAATGCAAATGTTAAAGTTAACATGAAGAATAATGCCAAAATAAAGAGAAGCGGAAACCGGAACAGAAGCGCGTACGGAAATGCAAACCGAAACGCGCACGGGCCGAGTACCGCAATTGTTAACGCAAATGGTAATGGTAACGGGAACAATAATGCCAAAGGAAAGAGAAACGGGAACAGAAGCGAGTACAGAAACGCAAACCATTACATGCACGGTCATGGTACCGCAATTGTAAACGCAAATGGTAACAGTAACAGCAAAAATAATGCCAAAGGAAACAGAAACGCAAGCGCGTACGGAAACGCAAACTGTAACACATCGGCACGTACGCAGTTGCAAATGAAAACAAGTAACGGTAACAGCAACAATAACGCCAAACAACACAGAAGCGCAAGCAAAAAACGCAAACCGTAACGCACACAGTGGCATAGACAGTAACGGTGCCGCAAACGGTAACAGAAACGCAACTGGAAACGCTACCTGCCACAGAAACGAAAGGGCACACCTTTCTTTTCCCCAAACAATGCATTGGGAAAACACAGTGAAAACAAAGAATGTATACATAACAGTGGGCCTCTGAGCAGAAAATGAAGACTTGGAATATTAAATTGCTGATCTCAGGAACCGTACAACATAGAAAAAAAAAGTTAATTTCATATGAACTATGGCTTTCCTGGCTAGTTTTGCACTTAACCCTTGTTGGGGGCTAAGCGTCCATATCTCGCACCGTTTCTGAAATACGGGCCCCGAAAGGCGCAACGGACGCCATAATGTTATCCAGTGGGAAGAAGCATCAACTTCGGAGTGCCATCACTGTACTGCCCTGTAATATTTTTTCACCAAAACGGTGAAAGGCACATCTGTGAGATGTTGGCTACGTTCCCTCCAAATTTCAGCCCAAAAGACCAAACCGTTCTTTTGCAGCAGGGTGGCAAAGAATTGCTGTCATTTTGCCACAGTCTGGAAAAGTACTGTCGATCTTTGCAAAAGCTTTCACAAATTCATTCGACAGTGTTGCAAGTGCGAAAGTACTTTGCGAAAGTACTTTTTCTAGAAATTTGAAGAACACATTTCTGGGGTGTTTTTCCCCAAAATAAAGACATGCCTAGCATCCTCAGGGTCCGACTAGGTGAATACAAAAAGAATTAGGTAGCTAGGGTGGCCCAAATTTAAATGGCAAGCATTTTTCTGATCACCAAGTGAAAACAAAATGGTGGATTTGCAAAAGTAAAAGGGCCATTTGCGAAAGTAAAAACTGCATTTGCGACACTTACGAACTTTTTGTTAACTTTTCCCATTGACTTATAATGGGAACTTGTTTTTTGAATAACTTTTGAACAGTTTATTATTTTTTCACGAAATCTTCAAAAGGCACATCGGGCACTACGGCTGCACGTTCCCTGAAGTTTTCGGACCGGTCGCGCAAAGCGTGCGACCTGTAGCTGAGAGCAAAGAAATCACAAAAACGCGTAATTGCGCAATTCATTGTCGCTTAATAACTCCACTGCCGTATATCTGACCAGTATGAAACTTGGCAGATCCCAATATATACCATGCCCAATCATGCATACCAAATTTCAGACAAATCCGTTAAACGGTGGCAAAGTTATTAAGGTGCAAAATTTGACCCTTTAACCTTAAAAGTGCTACTCAACCCTAACTACGGTAGCACTACCGTGTTACCATAATATGTGTATATATATATATATATATATATATATATATATATATATATATATATATATATATATATGAAACGTGTGTGTGTGTGTGTGTTTATATATATTTATATTAGAGGCAAAAACTCTGTTTAATGCATCAGTTAGGAGTTGTTCCACAGTGACAAAAGTGAGGAAATTCGGTGTTGGGGTTGAAAACCCTTGACCCAGTCCCTCCTAACCGTCATCGGGGTGCGCTGGGGTCGCCAGCCCTAGTTCTCACCCCATCACTTGTGTAAAGAAGCAGAGGTATAGGAGAATGAGGTGAGGATCAACGACCCCAACGCCAGCACTGGATGCCAGTTGGGGGTGGGCTGGGGGTCCAAAGGGCTTTCAACCCCTAACACCAATTTCCTCACTTTTGTCGCTGTGGAACAACCCTAACTGATGCATTAAACTGAGTTTTTTTGCCTCTAATTTCCCTTCTTTATGAGAATGATGATGACAAATAGTGAAAGTAATGCAGCGGCGGGAGCACGGGGCCCTTTGGGCCCCACGCTCCCGCCACATGATGTCTTGTGACATAGTAACAGGACCAGCAACACAAACAGAAGCGCCAAAAGTGGCACACGTAGTAACGGAAATGTAAATGGTAAAGGAAACTTTAATAGAAATGCAAGCGCAAAGTGACGCAAACGGACATTGAAGCGCATACGAAAACACAACTGGTAACGCGAACAGTGATGGCAGTGATATTTTAAATGGAAATGTTAAGTGTCACAGCAAAAAGAATGCGAAAGGGAACAGAAACGAAAATGCGAATGCGAGCACACATGTAAACGCAAACCGTAACGCGCACAGCCACGGTACTGCAATAGTAGACTCAAATGGTAGCGTCAACATGAAGAATAATGCCAAAGGAAACAGAAATGGGAACGGAGGCGCATACGGAAACGCAACCCGTAATGTGCATGGTCACGGAACTGCAATTGTTAACGCAAATGGTAATGGTAACAGCAATAATAACACCAAAGGAAAGAAATGCAAATGCAAGCGAGTACAGAAACGCAAACCGTTAGGCGCACTGTCATGGTACCGCAATTGTGAATGCAAATGGTAACAGTAACAGCAAAAATAACGCCAAAGGAAAACCGAAACGAAACAGAAATGCAAGCGCGTATGAAAACGCAAACTGTAATGGACGTGGATGGTATCGCAATTGCAAATGAAACTGGTAATGGTAACAGCAACAATAACGCCAAACGACACAGAAACACAGACGCAAGGGAAAACTCAAACCGTAACGCACACGGTGGCGTAGACAGTAATGGTGCCACAAACGGTAACGGAAACACAACTGGAAACGCTAAGTGGCACAGTAACAAACGGGCACACCCTTCTTTTCCTCAAAAAATGCATTGGAAAACACAGTGAAAACAAAGAATGTATACATAACAGTGGGCCTCGGAGCAGAAAATGAGGACTTGGAATATTAAATTGCTTATATCTCAGGAACCATACGACGTCGGAAAAAAATGTAAATTTCATATGAATTATGACTTTCCTGGTTAGTTTTATGCTTAGCCCCCATTAGGGGGCTAAGCATTTTTGCGGCTAAAAGTCCATATCTCTCACAGTTTCCGAGATACGGGGCCCGAAAGGCACGACGGGCGCCGTAATGTTATCCAATGGGAAAAAGCGTTAACTTCGGAGTGTCGTCACTGTGCCGCCCTGTAATATTTTTTCACCAAACCACAAAAAGGCACATCAGTGGGATGTTGGCTTTCTTCCCTCCAAATTTCAGCCCAAAAGACCAAACCGTTATTCCTGCAATGCGACGGGCGCCGTAATGTTATCCTATGGGAAAAAGTGTCAACTTCGGAGTTCCATAACTTTGCTGCCCTGTAATATTTTTTCACCAAAACACTGAAATGCACATCTGTGAGATGTTGGTTGCGTTTCCTCCAAATTTCAGCCCAAAAGACCAAACTGTTATTTTGTAGCAGGGTGGCAAAGAATTGCTGTTATTTTGCCATAGCCTGGAAAAGTAGTGTCGCAATTTGCAAAAGCTTTTCCAAAAATTTGTGACACTTTCGTGAGTGCAACTTTGCGAAAGTACTTTTTCCAGAAACTTGAAATACATATTTCTAGAGTGTTTAACCTCAAAATAAAGACATGCCTAGCATCCTCAGGTTCCGACTAGGTAAACACAAAAAGAATTGTGTTGCTAAAGGGGCCCAAATTTAAATGCCAAGCATTTTCTGATCACCAACTGAAAACAAAATGGTGGATTTGCGAAAGTAAAAACTGCATTTGTGAAAGTGTTGAACTTTTTGTTACCTTTTCCCATTGACTGATAATGGGAAATTATTTTTTGAATAACTTTTGAACTGTTTAATATTTTTTCACGAAATCTTCAGAAGGCACATCGGGACCCCGACCATATTCCCTGAAGTTTTGGACTGGTCAGCATAAACCGTCGCGACCTGTAAGGACGAGCAAAGAATTCAAAGCGAGACGCCGCATGCGCAGATCACGCTTAATAACTCTGCAGTCGATATCTGAACAGTACGAAAGTTGGCAGATCCCAAGATGTATGGTTCTTGATCGTGTATTCCAAATTTCGGGCAAATCCGTTGAACGGTTGCAAAGTTAAGGTGCAAAGGTTTACGTTTAACTTGTAAATGGCTCCTCAACCCTAACTATGGTAGCAATACCGTGCTACCATTATATATATATATAAATTTTTAATTGGGGTTGCAGCAGTAACTGTTAAGGGATGAATTCACGGGGGCCAGTTGACGGGGAGCGGATTGTCTGAGGTGTGTAACGATGTGGGAGTGAATTGTCTAGAGCAGATTGATGTACTTCCTTCTGTATTTGCCTCCCATGCTGGAGCTGGTGGTATGGAGCTGCTGCAGAGCGTTACGGTATGCTGGCAGACTGGAGGCTACGCGGTTGTATGTTTACACAGAGCTCTGTAATGTTACAGTACTGAAAACGTTACAGAAACCATTGTTGAAACCACCTATTAACAGGTTTCAACAACGGTTTCGAAAATGCCTTCTGTAACGTTACCAGTGTAAATGCTAACTGTTACGGTAACGTTATAGGCACTCTTGTTACGTTACAGAGGGTGTTTTCAGGTGTAGTGTGGACAGGGCTTTTGGGAGCAAGGACTTACCAGATGTCCCAGAGACATAGCCATAGCGTATTATCCCAAAATATTCCCTTAATACCACCTGTAAAAGGTCAGTTTTATAGTGGGCATAGGGCTGTGGGACTTTGGAACTGAGGGGCAGTTCAGGAGGATCATGTGGTTGTGATTTCAGCACGAAGACCACGTTAGCCTCAGAGGGCCCAGAAGGTTCATGGAACAATACATTGGGTAGGTAGGTAGGTCAGCATCAGTAGCTTTGCAGAAAACATATTAACAACAGAAACTGGGGCCCAGCAATTAATGACGTTAGATCCACCTAGGTAGTGGAAAGGAGGCTGGGCCTCAGTACTGACAGAATAAAGGTAATAGGACATGCAGTCCACCCAGGTAGCGTGTTGGCAGAACTTCAGAAAAAGCAGTGTATCAGTGCAGGCAGGATATAGTTTATTAGCCAAGCAAAAAACTTCAGTCCACTCAAAATACTGTCATGCTTAACCCAAAACAGCTAGACATGAGGTCCACGATCTTGCAGTAAAACAATGCAGTCGCACAATCAAAACCAGATAAGTGCAGTGTCTCGGACAGCCCTCCAGCTTAGGCTGGTTGCCATGGTTTGCTTCCATGACACATTCCAGGAAAGATTAAATACAGTTTTATGACAGGTGTCGCTTGTAAGATAATCAGAACACAGGGAAAAACTGTCTTTTAATACCCCACAAACTACTACAGACACATTTTGGATATGACCACAGTAGGTTATCCACATTTCGGACACCCCCCACATTAGGTTATCTATTTAGTCCGCAGACGCAATTTCTAGTCATATAATAGTAATAACATTCAGTTGGATGGAGTATATTCTGAATAACCGGCTTCTGTGGTTGATTAAACACTTCGGTCTTTAGCCTCAGCATTTAATTGTCCACATCAGCCGATTATTCCCTTGAATACTCCAGTTAACTGAATATTATCATGTAAATGTACTCCAGAAAAGTCTCAGAAGTTGCTTTATGCTTTTAAAATGCGTTCTTTACTTAAAGCGGCAGGAAAGAGCCCCAACACAGCAGGGGTGGAAGGTGCGCACTGGGAAATGCTGTGGTGCAGGAAATGAAACTGAACTTAGAACAGTAATAAAATGAAATTGCACCTGAAGCTACAGGAGGCAAGTTAGACTGCTGTGTCATATATCAAGCAGTATATTATTGATTTGGTGCCAGTGTGCAAAATGCTCACTAGTCCCAAACACATAGGTCTCGTGCAAAACAGCAGGCAAGCGTCATTATGTCTGTTTCGTTCAGCTACTGCTGAGCTTCATCCGAGAGGACATAAGGGCTTTTTACATGACATACTGTGCACCGTTGTCACTGGTGCAGAGTAACTGCAACTTTCCCTTTTTTGTGTGTACAGACAACCCGCATCGTATCCAAAGTGAGCGCTCGCTGATCCGACTTTCCCTGTTTTCTTGGGTTTGCCGTTTCCAAACATCGTTGTGGAACGGATTCCGTTGCCTTGTAGTCACACATGAGCGCTCACAGTGCCACGAGAGAAAGTCCCGTGAGACCCTCTGGCATCCCCTGGTGATTGCAACAGCCCAGTCATGTAAGGTAATAAATAGGCTGAAACACCAAAAGGCTCATGCATACATCTCAAAATCGCGGTTAAAATATACACACAGTCATTGGAGGAAGAATGCTGAACTTGTTAATGTGTACCAGACTGAGAACTGAGGGCTAGAACATATAAAAATCGCATTGAAAAGCCGACCGTGCTACTGGGCATGCATCTATACATATGCAGAAGGATATGTATAGACACATGCCCGTTAGTGTGGTCGGCATATCAGTGCGATTCTCATATGTTCTACCCGTTGGTTATTAGTCTGGTACATGTTAACAAGTTCAGTATTCTTCCTTCAGTGACTGTATGTATATATTTTAACCACGATTTTGCGATGCATGCACAAGCCTTCTAGCTGCCTAAATAATGATGCACCTCCCCCCACTCCAAAAAGTCTCTGGCTCTGTACCAGCTGGAAAAGCAATAAAAATGCCGGAAGGGCTCTGAGACCAATGAAGAACTCTGCAGCGCTGCCACCAACCCCCCCCACCAAGGTCTTGGGCTCTTGGCTGGCAGGAAAGACAGCAGAAACGCCAAATGAGCCTCAAGATCATTGCACACGGTATGTGTGTAGAAGCAGACTGCGACAGCGCTGACAGAGCATAGCAAGCATCTGGGAACCACGCCGTTGTAAGTGCTGCTTGTGTAAGAGGGGCTATAATGCTACAAACTGACCCCTTTTTCATCAGCATCTTAATGAGCACCTTTCTTGGTGCTTAAAAGGCTAAGCAGGGAGCTCCCTTACCTGAACTGGAGTTCATATGGGCAGCTGAATAATTTATTAAGTCACCTTCTTAAGGAAGAGAAGGGATCATAATTTGCTTCCAAGGGGGCTTGCAGCACGATGCCTCTCCACTTCCCCATAGTCTGCTCTGCTCCTGTGCTCCAACATTTTGTGACGTTGGTATAGGGAGATTGGGGGGGGTGCACACGTGCTCCATTCACTTGAAAAGAGCCTCTTTTTACAAGTTCATTTCTTGATTTTAGTAGTTGTAGTAGCTTTATTTGTAAGGTGCCCTTCCCTGAGGTTCAGGGCCATACAGAGTGACAGAGTGATAGATAAATAAAAGCAGTCGTAGCAATTAAAAATACAGTAAAATATATATATATATATATATATATATATATATATATATATATATATATATATATATGTAACAGGAGTAAGGGGGTACAGTTGTATGCCTTTACTCTCCCAAACCCTAGTTAAACAAGGTGGTCTTAAATCCCTTTTCAAAGGCCTCCACTGAGGGGGCCTCCCTCGGTGCCCTAGGTAGTGCATTCCATAACGTGGCTGGCCACCTCAAAGCTGCAACCTCTGGAGGACTTAAACCAGGCCCTCTGGACCAAAAGGAGGCCCTCTTCAAAGGAGCAGAGGGGTTGCAAGGACTGGGCATGATGCAGGAACTGCAGTAGGTAGTCAGGGCCCAACCCGTGTAGGGCTTTGTAGGTTAGATCAGCCTTGAAGATAACTCGCCACTTCACAGGTAGCCATTGCAGATTACGCAGTACCGCGGTCACATGACTGGACCTCTAAAGGCCAGTCAGTAACCTGGCAGCTGTGTTCTGCACCAGCTGCAAGTGTCATAGGATACCTCCACTAAACCTAATGTAGAGCACTCGGGAGGTCTTCAGGAGGGATGCACCTCCACTAACCCCGAGGCAGAGCACTCAGGAGATCTTCAGGAGGGATAAGGGACTTAATCGGGTTGAGATTTCTTAGATGGTAAATGCCATTTCTAACTACAGCCGACACCTGAGCCTCCAGTGTCAACCGTTCATCAAAAATGACCCCCAGATTTTTCAGTTTGGCAGAGGCCGACAGCCTAGATGATCCAAGCTGAAGTCCAATCTCTTTCATGACTGCCTCCGCTCCCCACTGCTGACTCGGCTCGATCACCAGCACCTCAGTCTTATCTGGGTTAAGTCTCGGCCAACTAGATTTCATCCATTTCTGGATATCAGCCAGGTATAAATTTAGCACCTCGATAGCATCCAATGTAGACAAACACAACTGAGTATCATCTGCATAGCAGTGAAAACCCAGATTATAGTGTCAAATGATCCTTTCCAAGGGTAGCACATACACTGCAAATAACTTGGGTGAGAGGACCGAAGCTTGGGGGGACGACACACCACAAGGCAGGGCTATTGGGGATGACAAGAAAGTACCCATCACCACCCTCTGTGTCCTGTCCCGGATGAAGGACTAAAACCAGTGGATGACAATGCTGGTGAGTCCAATATTTCTCCCGCAGATGATCCAACAACCACCTGTGGTCTACAGTATCAGATGCTGAAAAGAGGTCAAGGAGAACGAGAATTGACCATTACCTGTTGTCTCTCACCTTAAGGTCATTGTGCACTATAATGATATCTCAGTGCTATGCCCAGATCTGAAACCAGATTGGAGGGACTCGTACATGTCATGGGCTAAGAGGTGTGCCTCAAGCTGCAACGCCACAGCCTTCTTGATAACCTTACCTAAAAAGGGCGGGTTAGAAGCTGGGCGATATTTTGCTAGAACATCCAGGTCCAAAGCTGCCTTCTTCAAGAGGAGTCGAACCAGTGCATCTTTCTGTGTCACTGGAAAGACTCCCTCTGACAAGGAGCACCGGATTATTCCAGTTAACACCGACTCCAGAGACTCCACCAGGCTCACTAGTAGATGCATGGGGCCTGGGTCAAGTTCAAAAAATGCGAGCTGCAGTTCTGAAATCACCTCTCGAACCTGATCCATCAAGACTGGCCGAAACTCACCCAGGATCACTGAGTGTATTCCTGAGATCCCCGCCAAACTATGGCGGGCCATAACAGCCTATCTGGAGAGATCCCAGCTCGAATAGAGGACACTACGTCCAAGAAGAATTGAGCAAACTCTTCACACCTAACTGTGGATAATGCCTTAAGCAACTGAAGAAAGGCTGGATGTTTTAACCTGTCCACAGTGCGGCAGAGCTGAGCTAGCCGATTTCTCCCAGCTGCAATCTCAACTGGACAGGAATGCTGCCTTCTTTTTATGAGATTTCCATTTAAAGCCAGTTTGTCCTTCTTAGTCCTAGACATTCTTTAGCAGCAGTTTCACCTCTAACCCCTGGTCTTCAATTTCCTAAGCTCCCCATCAAACCATGGGGATCCTAAGCGTGAGGCATGGAGTTTAAATGGACCAGTGCTATGGAATTAAAGGCCCCAGCCACCACCCTGTTATTGGTAGAGACCACATTCTCTGATCCCATCTCACATGCTGCCACCTTCTCCGAGATGTTCAGCGTTGTCAGTAGTCCTTCTGGACCAAGCCCTTGTAAAGGGCAGTGCTGGACCATCACCACTGGTGGAGGACCACAGAAGGGGCGCTGAAGGAAAATTTCACCATATAAAGATCCGACCAGCTGACCGGATCAGTCACGAGGTTACTTACCTCGAGCCCCACCGGAAAAAAACAAGTCCAAGGCATACAGTAGTTGTGTTGGTGAGTCACAGTAACAACTGGTGCTAGGCCCAATGATTCCATCAACTGGAGGAAATCTTTTTCAAAGTGCGAGAATTCATTGGTTCTTGTCCCATAATTATTGTTTCCCTGGTGTCTAGTGGCACCCCTCCACCTTCCTATCACTAGATGGTGCAGCTGTTGAAGTCCCATAACCCTTCCTGGCATCTAGTGCACCCTCCACACTGCCCACACACACCAGCTTGCCACTCTCCCTTCCGTACATAGTCATCATTGGTCAGGCTGGGACCACTTGGTTGGGAGCCCATATGGTGACCGGCACAACCTCTTTCTCACCACCTTGACCGACTGCCGTATGTGATGGTAGGGAGCACGCGACCTAGTGGCGGCCAACAGAGGTGGTGAGAGGAGGGCTTTGCAGGTCGCCGTATGGGATCACCACCTGAATAGTCTGTCTGAATTATTGGGGCAACAAAAGGGACTTGTTTCACTAAATATGATTTGTTAACAGTGCTCAAGGAGCCCTAGCCTGTCTGCTCTGCCTCACTATGCCTTCTTTCTTTATACACAGCAGGGTTTTGAATAGCTGGTATTGCATCACAGTTTGCGATGCAAACCAGCTGGTCGTGCTAGTTAGAATGAGGAACAGATCACAAAAAAGTGCAATCCATTTTTCTGTGTTTTTTTAATCATCACTGTTTCAACGTGTGGTCCAGAGTAGTGCCTACTGGAACATGAGGAAGCAGTCAGCAAGCGTGTTGCTCGATCGAGGAGGCTCTGGCTGTGGACATATTTCAAAGTTGGGACTGCAGTGGGATTTTAGACAAGGAAGCATTCAGTGGTTGTGGGTAATAGATGTCGACAGTCAGACGAGATGGAGGGACGGTGAGTGGGCAGGGAAATGGACCACCGGTGCCATCAGCATCAGCCACTAGACCCCCAGGTATGTGAAACTTAACATACTTTTCATACCTGTATGAGAAGAGCCCATTGCAAGAAGCAACCATGAGAGGATTGTAGCAGAGGACCCTTCTTTCTTTCTTTTTTATACTAGTCAATCATGCTGAGTATGATCAAGTGGTATGGGTTCAGATGCTTGTTTTGCTGATTCAAAACAGTAATATCTATCTGGAACTATAACACTGCAATCTCATATACTGCCTGATAAAATTGCTGTGGTGCAAATATGGCAATATCAGTTTATCCCTCTACCATTTCTGGCTGGAAGATCAATATTATCAGTACCTCAGTAATTTTATCTCTGAGTGCATGAGATTGCAGTGTACTGATGCTGAATCTCTGACCGTGATAAAAATTAGCTCCTGCTGTACCTGTCTTCCTTGGGTTGGTGAAGCCCCACTCCTCTAAGACAAGAAATCAAAAGCAACAGCCCCTCCTCCACCAGACATCCAACCTGCAAGCGCCACCATCGCTTTGTGGGACCGTTTCAGTTTTATGTGGGGCATTTCTCTCTGCTCTCCCTGATTATGGGGGTGTCCCTCATTTTGCACCTCAAAATTGAACTCTCTGCCCACACATGCTGCAAATTCAGAATTTAAAGCAGTAATTTATAATATTCTAAATCAAAAATAAACTTTGTTCAATGCAAACTAAGTAAACACAGTGGATTCTGTAGTGTTATCTTGTATCTACATGTTGGTGTGTTCCTCTACTGTATGATCGTCACTGTCCCTCTCCTATGGGGCTTCGCTGCCCCTCAAAGCCTGGGCCACCATCCTATCTCACCTCAACCAACTCTACCTGAGGGTAGGATGTTTTGCACTAGGAGTCGACCCCAGGCATCACACTGCAATGTCCTGTCATTTCTGGGTTGGGCACCTCTGGAGTCTTAAGTTCCAGTACACCACCATGTGCCTCGTTTAAGCTGGTCCACCTTTATTACCACCCCCCCCCAGCCTGGGAGACCTTATCAAACTTAGGCAGTCCCGACGTACTCTACAGACTGCCTCCTTCCCCCTACTGGTTACTCCCAACCCTCGGTTGACAGTTGGCATGAGATCCTTTGCCTTTTCAGCCACGTGCACCTGGAATTCCCTCCCGCACCCGATTCTCTCCTGCACCTCTCTCCCACAATTTAAACACCACACCTCACATCACCTCCTTTCCCCCTCCCCCTTGTACCTGCTTTCGCTGACAGCATTCCTGTCTGTATGGAAGAACTCCCATTGTTTGAATTAACCCCAGTTCCACTATGTATGACTGTCATTTAGCCCGAACAGCTATATTCTGTGCATTGCACTTTGATTGACCTGATGTTACTTACACTGTTGTAATACTGTATTTATCCTGCTGTAACACTGAACCTGCACCCCTGTTGATTATACCTGTGATAGCATTTGCCTTGTTAGCCGCTACATTTCTACTCTTCTGTATCGTGTATGTATGTATCTGTTGTCTTGTCCCGGGTTGCCCCTGAGAAAGGGAATGTATTGTCTCAGTGGGCCGACCTGGTTACCAAAATTCAATAAATAAATACATTTTGAGTGTCCATGTCCTCATTTCAGTGCCTAAAGGTTGAAAGGTATTGTGGGGGGAGGGTTGTGGCAGGTGATTCAGACCTTTAGTTTTTGGCAAAGGGGGACATGGCTGGAGAGGGTGAGATGGGTGGTGGTTTTGGCAAGTTCCCTATTCTGGCAAGGGGGACACTGTGTGGGTGGTTTTGCACTGAGATGGGTGGGACGAGGGTTTTAGTAGTTCTGGCGAAGGGGTCAAGGGTGGGGAGTGTGTGTGTGTGTGTGTGTGTGTGTGTGTGTGTGTGTGTGTGTTGGGGTACTGAAAAAGGTGAAACAAAGACGGAATTGATTTGTGAAAGATTTTATTTAGGTTACAGTATTTGAGAATATACACACACATGCATTTTTGATTGTATTAATCAAATTGAGGCATGTGCTATTCAATTTCAGAATTGATTAGCACTTTCGCTTGCAAAACTGCTAATCAGCTTTCCGAGCTTATTTAAAACCCTGTACAGCTCCAGCAATTCTTACTTTATTGATTGTTTTTTCCCCCTCTATGAGTGGACTTTTCTTAACAGGTGTCCAGGTATTCATTGAAATGCACAATATACAGGTGTGGAGATAGAGGGAGAGAGAGAGAGTGGTTACAACATATGAACTTTAATTCAAATAAAGACTTAAAGTCCTGTAATGTTCCTGAACTACAGAAGCATTGTTATGCAAGAATAGAATAAAACAAAACATAACGAAGCAGGAAATAATAACAATGGAATATAATAGAATAAATAGAACAAATATAGAGGATAATGTATGATCCGCTATCGGTAACAAGTATGTGTAGCCATCGAGAGGTAGCCATGGCAACCATTTTTCGCTCTCGAGATTTTGGTCGCCTTGGCAGCCTCAAGATGGCAACACATGTTTTTTTTTTTTTTTTTTTTGCCGATAGTGGACCATACATTGTCTTGTATAGTGTACGTAGTCACAAAACAGCAAAAATTGAGAGGCAGGATCCTCACTTTTACGCTTTTTGTAATCACCGCTGTTTCTGCCTGGTCTAGCTCTCATTGCTGAGGCCGGTTCAAGAAGACCGAGGTTGCCAAGGCCATGCATACCTAACGTGTTCCTTATGTTATATTATCGATGTGACGTACTCACGATGGTATAACAACATCATTACGTCACGTCACATTGGTGGTACATCAACCCTGTGAATCGATGGAATTTAGGCAGTAACATTCTGCCATATGTTATAAAGAATATAATTGGGAAGAATAGAACATAATATATATAGACAGAACATAATAAACAAGACAGAATAGAATAACAACCGAACAGAATAAAAAAAATGGAGCACAAATAAAACTGGAATCTCATGCTAGTGTGTTTTGCAGTTTTAAACAGTTAATTATGCTTTCAGTTCTGTTATTCTCATTGTTCAAAATTCTATCATGGTATATAAATACAAATCACTATAAACTGCGCATGTAAAGATTTTTTTGCATTACATTTAAAAGTGCTGATGGCTTACAGCATTTCCTTCTACTGACACAAAGTCCACGAATGTATGTAATAGTGAGATAGATATCCTCTCTGCGGGAGAGAGAAGTTTCTTAGTGATTTATTCTTATTAATAGTTGCCTTAAAAATTAAAGAAATATGGTATGACAAATGGCACAAATACAGCCCATGGATAACATCTGAGTCGGAGGCTTCAATGCATGAAGTTTTATAGGGAACAAATTACTAGAAGAATGATGGGCTGACTAGATGGGCCTGGCGGTCCTTATCTGCCGTCAGTTTCTATGTTTCAGTGTTTTAAAATTATATATATATGTATATATATATGTTAAGATAAAAAAAAAAAAAAAAAAATGGCTGTCATTTCTGTCCGTCTTTTGTACATGGTTCACTGGAAAAGCTCTTGATGTGTTGGAGATAATGACCCGTTTTTGATTAACAATAACGTGCAACTGAATTTGTCCAGCAGTGTAACTGTTTTTTTCTTTTTTTTTGGGGGTAGTGGATTGGAGGCACTCGATATTTGAATACTGTGGCCTTCTACCATGTTTGCCCCGTGACCTGAACTCAGTTCCACCCACTTCCACTAGCCGTTCCAAGTGCCATTCCATCCCACTACCTGCCGCCATCAGAACCAGGATAAATTGAGTTCTCTGAATGTTCTGGGAACTGAGGGAACGTGTTTCTCACTGGCAACAAAAAACCCTGGAATTGGGCAGAGCTGTGTGCTTTTGAGTTTTGGGGTGGGGGATGGGGATTTGAACCACTGGAACACCTGGGACCAGCAGACCACAACATCATACTCTCTCTTGTCCTCAGCTTGCTGCAAGGTAACCGTGGACAACAGACTGCTGTGCACTGTCTCTCATGATACCAGTGTCACACACACTGCTCCCCCCAACCATGCTGCCGCTCCAATCCCGCACCGCATTCCTGATGATGTGTTTAATTTCATGTTTTACATGGTACTACTGTATTATATCCACATTTCTAACTAAACAGAAATATACAGCAGGTACACATACCGGATAGGCATAATGATATAGATGATGTTTTTCATTTGAATGAAAAGCTACGCTGCCACATATTTGCTGTAGAGAAACTGTAAACTGTTACTGCCCCAACCAGGACATGAATAACAAAAGAGATAAATAGGGCAGCAAAAATAAAGAAATACTCTGCTCATTTTGTGGCTAACAGCATGGCTGCCTCATAGTATGAAGTTGTGTCTGATACTGTATTTGCTGTTGGCAGTGGATGGTTGTGAAAGCAGTCAAACTTGGATTAAGAACTCTGGTCCCTTGCGCGGCATGTAGGTGGCATGTGGGCATCCTGCCCTGCCACACACATGCTCTCCTTTGGGAACAAGTACAGCATGACAGACCACAGCATCATGCGCTCTCTTCTTCCCCTGTTTTCTGTGATTGATAGCACCCACCACCCTTTTTGGACATGATTTCCATTAAAAACAGCTATAGACACAACAAATGCTATTATTGTTGGATGACTTTATTCGAGTAAAGAATAGCCACTGCAGTATAACTGAGGAAGAGTCTGTAATAAACAGTTACAGCCACACCTGCTTTGCCAAAGGAAAAACTGGACCACAATAACCATATACACTGTAATAATGAAATGTCATACATTCTCTTGGTGTTAAGTGCAGATCACAAACTAGAGCTCTTTGATTTGATAAATTACTTTACTTTTTATTTTCACCTTGCTTTTGACATAGGCAACACTGAATTGACTACTTATGGACCACTGAGGTGGGCAAACACACATGCAAAATCATCACTGGCATTGCCAAGTTACATGGTGCAAACACTTTTGCGGAGTAGTACCACTGCAGTTTAGTGGGCTACAGATAACGAGGCACAGTTGTTTCTCTGCAGATGTTGTGGCAACCCAGCCTACTCTGTGGTGCACCCAGTCTACTCAGTGGTAACACCAGACAGTGTGAAATGCAGTTGTAGTTGCCAAGGCTTTACATGATAGTTGGACGTGAATCTTTTTTGCTGATTGGCTTCTGAAACATCATTTAAAAAACAAACAAACTGGGAAGTTGCAGGGAATGTTTCTCAGGGTGTGGAAGCAGTATCATTTGCAGTGATAGGCAAACAGGCAACAAGGAAGCAGGTATTTTCCACCTTGCAAACCCCACTAATGTGCATTTATATGCCAGGGGTACACAAGAAAGACAGTACCACACTGGTAAGGTGCTCCAAACCAAGCACCTAATGCTGGAGCTCTGAACTCCAGATGAAACATACCTTCTTGTTTCTGTGGCCAAGTGACACAAACAAAAGTTATTACACTATTTATCATAATGAAATCTTGACTCGGTGGTAGTGTTGCATTGAACCCAGACACTTCTGGCCGAAAAATTACACCCCAACTGCCGAGTTTTATTTTAACAGTTATTGATGAAAACTTTAATGTTTTTTGTTGATATAAATAACTTCTTTCACAGAGAACAGACCTTATTGTAGCTCCAGGGTGCGTCTGCACATCTGTTGCAGTCTGGCCCCCCTTCATAGCCTAGAGTGCTAATTTTGGAATCTCTTCCTTAAATTCCTTTTAACCCTCTCCCATGCACCACCACTTACATGCTTCTCAGGATGTCCGTTCACTTTTCTGCACCACTACCTGTCCTTTGCCAAAAAAGGCTACCACCTCCCTCCTGATGGCAGATGGCACTCCATTGCTACTCACCACCTCGGACAGATGCTTTCTGACTCAGTTGCATTTACATGTCTGGACTACATTGAAAATGGCACAGCGCACCTGACTAGCACTGCGTCCCAAACTCGGTTGATCTGATGGCAGCAGTCCTTTGGGTCCTTGTGATCCTGAATGTTTTTCCAAGTAACTGGAATAATATAGCTATAAAAATGGATGGACTGAGGCTGAAGACTGCGCTGTCATGTGGCACCACCCCCTAGCCTAGGAAGGAAAGGTGCAGCTTGCAGTATCATATAGCGAAGTGAACTCTTCTCTTGGCATTGGGCCTGCACCTCTGCACCCGTGGGTCTCACAGTGCCCTGTGCTTTGACTGACATATTGGCTGTCTGCCCTGTACCTCTGTATCTGTTGCCATATGGAAATGCAGGGCCCAGGAGGCCCTGCTGTTCACAGCCTGCTAGATAGCCCAATAAATTGTTGACATCTGTTGCCACATGGCAGTGTAGGCAGATGGACTCTTCCTTTGGCTCAGGACTCAGAGGGCCCTGTGCATCTGCATCTGTTCATGCAGGTCCCAGAGGGACCAATGTGAGTGAAGATACGATTCCAGTGTCTCAAATAAAAAGGAAATTCTTTGCGTCAGTGCACCAGTTAGGATTTGACTTTGACGCCACAAAAGTAGGGAAATGTAGCGTTAGGGTTTTCAACCCTAACACCCCCCCCCCGCAGCAAAAAGACAAGACCACGCAGCCATCATCAGGTAAGACAAACATAGAACCATTTTCAGATGACACAAATGCAGTAGCACTAATGTGCTACCTTTGTGGATTTGTATCTGTGGTATGCACACCGCAACACATACACACTCACTTGTTGTTGCAGATAGAAATCCACAGTACTACGTCTGTATGCAGAAGCACAGGCCCCTGCAGCCAAAGATACAAATCCATGATACCCAAATTACAGTAGATCTTACTTCGAGAGGGTTCCTTCAGTAGGTCATCACATATAGGACTGGCGCCACCTGGCGTCGGGCCGCACGGCAGACTTTTTGAGCAATACCTGATGGGGGACCGCCCACCCGACATCATGTGACTGACATCAGTGTGACTGTATATAGTGGGTGGTCCCAATACCCGCCCTCCAGTTCTTTCCTGCCATCGCCTCGTGTTGGTCGCATTGCAGACTTCCATTAGCGATCATCATGAAAGTTGCTGGTGCGGTTTTTCCTCGCCTTTTTGTGTCTTTTTATTCCTTGATGTCTTCACCCAAGAAGAAGTGCTCGTCTTGTGGCACGCAGATCCCGCACAAAGACGGTCACCTCAAGTGCGTCCTTTGTTTAGGCCCGGACCGTCCTGTTTCCTCCTTTCCTGAGTGCCAGACCTTCAACCAAGCCACAAAAAAAAAAGGGAGACAGCAGGCTTTGGAAGCCTATCTTTTAAAAGCCCGCCTGGCTTCCCTTGAAAAGAAGATGGACCAATTAAGAGAGTCCTTGGCTGAAAAATCTTCTTCCAAGAAGCATAAGGAGAAATCCAAGGAGCGGGGGCGCCCCGCGGACGACTCGCGGCCCTCAACGAGCAAGGCCCAGCCGCCCAGAAAATCTACTGCACCGCTACAGCCGATAAGTTGGCCCCCAGCTCCTCTGGGGATTGCGTGGAGGCCGGGAAGTCGACTACCCCGGCTGTGGGTACTCCCTAGCACCGGTTGATGAGCTGGTCGGGGGCACCTCCCCCGCCTGCCTGACTCCACTCGCTAAGACGGCCGTTCCTGATGGTCGCACGGGTGCGGTTCCCCCGTCGGGGCCTAACGGTGCCTCACCCGACATCCAGCGGAACCAGAGGGAGAAAGCTCCTCTCCCTCCTCTTCCTTCGCCCGTACCCTTTCCCTCTCTGGCGGGTACCTCCGGCGATGATAGCGGAGAACCTATCAATGCTTCGGGGTCATCTCCGTGCCCCTCTCGGGGCCAAGGAGAAGGAGGCTCCTCCTCGGCCAGCAGGCCTTACCATGGAGGCCTCACCTCCGCCTTCGGGCATGATTCCGGCGCCCCCTCCGACACCGGACGTCCTGACAACAGTCCCGCAGCCTGGACCTTTCGACCAGCCTAAGCCTCTGGCCCCGACGCTGAATCGGGTCCCGCCGCCAGGGACCCTTTGTCTGGTTCTGACACTGGCCCCTCCGATGCCAGATCCCCTTCTGGCGCCGGATTGGGTCACGCCAGTTCCGATGTCTGTTCCCCTGATGTGGGCTGTCCCGACGCCGGACCCCCAGCCGATATATACTACGGCAGGGCCAACTTGGGTACCCCCGATGCTAGATCTGATGACTGGGATTTACTCTGGACCCCAAACTGTCCCAAATTACCTGCAAGGGTTTCCTGGGGACCACTACCTGGCAGGTCCCCTTCCGGACTGGAGTCATTTCGGACAGTTTTACCCTGGGTTTAATCCCTACTCTGCTTATCAGGGATTCCAGGGTTATTACCCTCCACCGGTAATTCCACCCCCCAGCCTCTGACTACTCCACCACCCCCGCTCCTCCTCTGGTTGCTTTGGATTTCAAGGTTCTAATTCAGTATTGGTGGCAGGAGGCACGGTCGGAGTTGGTCTCTGACCTGGAGACTAGGCTCCCACTCCCGCAGTCTCTCGGATCCCCTTCCCTGAACAGTTCCTCCTTTGCTACTGTCCATGTCTCTGGGAGGACTCGTCAGGATGTTTCCCTTCCCGATACCTGACACTGTCCTGTCGAGGAGGCGGACGATGACGATAGCTCAGAGGGGGCTGACTATTCTTAACTGGAGGTCCTGGAGGAGCCTGAGGGCCTGAAAGACGATGTTTCCCCGAAATCTCCACCAGAGGACCCTGTCTTTTCGGACCTTCTGAGGTCCATGAAGGATTACTTCCACTGGGAGTCAGAGGATCAGGACCCTATGAGATACAGGCTCGCAGAACACCTCGACCTAGAGTCTCTGTCCCCGGTCCCCATTCCTCCTTGGATTGCACCTCACCAAGACCTCACCACTACCATCTGGCAGATGCCTCATTCTCTCCCAGCTGTCCCCAAACATGTGGACAGACTTTACCGGGCGCCGAAGGATGCCCCGTTCCTGATGGCATATCCCAAGGCTGACTCTGTGGTCACCTCTGCAGCTCATTACCGCTCTTCAGCACCGAAGCACATGAGCACCTCTCCTCCGGACAAAGAGTCGAGGCAGATGGAACAGTTAGATTTATTCGTCAGCCACATGCGCCCTCCAGTCCCTGAATTATGTGGCCCACATTGTGTCCCACCAAAAGGCTGCCTTGGCCAAGCTAGAAGCGCGAGTCCAGTCCATGGATCCCTCACCCTTGAAGGAGGAACTTGCCAAGGATCTTCACCTCTCCAGAGTCTCATGTAGGCACGTCTTTTGCGCCACTTACGACTCCGTCGATTCGGTGGCACGTACCTCGGCAACTGCCATTGCCCTTAGACGGCACTCCTGGCTTCGCCTCTCCGGATTACCAACGAGGTCCAGTTGGCGGTTGAAGATGCCCCCTTTAGGGACTCGGGGCTCTTTGGTGGGGACACCAAGGACATTATCACAGACCTACAGGGCAGGGGCCTTGCCCTTAGGTCTGTGCGGTCAATGTACCGATTGGGCTCTCAGCAGCAGCAGCCCTTCTGGAAGAAGACTTGGAGGCAGAGAAAGAATGCCCCGGCGTGCCGCCAAGGGAAGCGTAAGGCCATGGGTACAACCACCCCTCCTGCCTCCAAAAACCAGACACATTCAGGGGGTCCTCCCTGAACGCCCTGCCACTTCTTGACTTCCCATCCCCACTGCCTCCTCAGTCTCTGACGGGGAGCAGGTGGGAGGTCGCCTGCCGCAGCGCAGGAGTGGAGGGCGAGTACCTCCGACGAATGGGTCCTGCAGCTAGTGTCCGTCGGACACACCATAGAGTTTCTGGAAATTTCCCCAGAAACTCCACCAAAGAAGTCCTCCTGCTTGTGGAACCAGGCCCTCCTTGTTCGCGAAGAGGTAAACTCGCTCTTGCTCAAGGAAGCAATAGAGCATGTTCTCCTCAGGCACAGGGGAAAGGGGTTTTACTCCCACGTTTTCCTGGTTCCAAAAAAGTCAGGGGACTTCAGACCCATACTCGACTTAAGCGAGCTAAATCAGTTTGTCGAGTACAAAAAATTTTGGATGCTGTCCCTCCAGAGCCTCCTTCCACTGCTTATGGAGAACCACTGGCTCTGTGCTCTAGATATGCAGGATGCCTACCTGCACATCCCTGTCTTACCCAGCCACCGCTGGTTCCTGCGCTTTTGGTCCCAGGGGGAGCAGTTTCAGTTTCGAGCGCTCCCTTTGGTCTGTCTTCGGCACCATGGGTCTTTACCAAGTGCCTGGCCGTGGTCGTGGCCTTTTTGCGCCGCAGGGGTATTGTAGTTTTCCCTTACTTGGACGACTGGCTGATTTCAGCACCATCCAGGGATTCTTTGCTAGAGGCTCCTTCCTTCACCCTGGGCCTCTTCATCAGACTAGGGATCACAGTCGACGTTCCCAAGTCCTCCCTTATCCCTGCCCAGAGATTCCAGTTCATTGGGGCAGTCTTGGATATGGTTCAGGGCAGAGCCTTTCTTCCTCCAGAAAGGGTGGAGACCATTCTCTGTCAGGCCTCCAAAGTGGCTTCTCTCAAGACCATACCGGTTCGAGAGGTCCTGCGCCTTCTAGGTCTGATGGTGGCCTTCATCACGACCATTCCCCTGGCAAGGCTGCACATGAGTCACTCAGTGGTCCTTGTGGGTGCAGTGGGATCAGCTACTGGACGACCTGGACCATTCGGTACTGGTCTCCTCGGTGGTTCAGAAGGAGCTGCATTGGTGGATGGATCCTCGCAGTCTTTTTTGGGGGCTTCCATTTCGGAGCCCAGCACCCTTACCTTCCCTCACCATGGATGCCTCGAACATGGGGTGGGGAGCACATCTAGGGGAGCACCAAGCCCAGGGATAGTGGTCCAGCTTGGAGACTTCTGTGCATATCAATGTTCTGGAGCTGAGGGCCGTACTGTACGCTTTACAGGCCTTCCAGTCCCTCCTTCCCAAAGGATCACTGCTAATCCAAACGGACAACATGTCGGTGGTTTGGTATATCAACAAACAAGGAGGAACCCGGTCGTATCCCATGTGCCGGCAAGTGACGCGTGTGTGGAACTGGGCAGTCCAGCACCATTTGGTCCTAGTGGCTGTGCACGTTCTGGGCATTTTAAACGTCCTGGTGGACAGTTTCAGCAGGTCTCGGACCCTAGCTCACGAGTGTGAACTACATCAGGAAGTAGTGGAATCCATCTTCCTACGTTGGGGGCATCCGGAAATTGACCTCTTTGCCTCCGAATCCAACCCAAAACTTCCCAACTTTTGCTCGCTCATTTCAGGGCACGGTGCTTTTTGGAACGAAGCATTGTCTTTCTCCTGGACAGGGGAATTTCTGTACGCCTTCCCTCCATTTCCCATTCTACAGAGGGTCCTTCTCAAGCTTCAGGCGGAGAGGGCAAAGATTATGCTCATCGCTCCTCTCTGGCCGAGACATATCTGGTTCCCGCTGCTGCAACATCTCTCCAGGGAACCACCATTTCACCCTTCTGGTGACTCATGACCTTAATCAAGATTAGGGTTCAGTGTTGCATCCGGTGCGCAGGACCCTGCATCTTCATGCATGGCTCCTGCAGACATAGCGATCTCTTGCTTCGGGGTCTCCTCCCGGGTTGCACAAGTCCTCATTAAGGCCAGAAAACCTTCTACTCATTCCATTTATGCCATGAAGTGGAAACGGTTTTCCATCTGGTCGACCGCTAAGGGTTGGAACCCCTTCTCTTGTTCTGCCCCACAAGTCATGGAATACCTCCTTCACTTGTCAGACTCCGGTCTTTCGTACTCTTCCTTGAAGATCCACATTTCAGCTATCTCGGCGTACGACAAGCTTGTGGATGGTAAACTCATGGCTCAGTTGGAGGTCTCAAAAACCTTTCTGAAAGGGATTCTCCATCTGAAACCCCCCATCTGCAGCCCAGCTCCTCCTTGGGACTTGAACTTTTCGTCTTGGAAAAGCTCACCCTTCCGCCTTTCTAGTCGGCTATGAGCTGTGATTTGCACTTCCTTTCCTGGAAGGCGCTGTTTCTCGTGGCCATCATGTCATCCCGAAGGATTTCGGAGCTCCATGCTCTAGTCTACAAGGAGCCCTATCTGATCTTCCATAGGGACCGGTCCTCAGAACGCATCTGAAATTTCTTCCCAAGGTGGTATCAGAAGCCACGCTGAACCAATCAGTAGAGCTTCCTGTATATTACCCATCCCCCTCTAATAGAGGTGCGACACTCCTTCATATGGTGGATGTTCATTGGATTCTCCAGTGCAACACTCACCGGACCAAAGAATTCCGTACCTGCGACCAGCTGTTCCTTTTCCTTTGCCCCTAGATCGAAGGACAAACCGGTTTCTAAGCAGGGCCTGTCCAAATGGTTAGGCAACTGCGTTAGGTTATGTTATCAGAAGTATGAAAAAACCTCTGTTGTGTCCCATTAGAGGTCATTCTACTAGGGGCATGGCCGCCTCCACGGCTTTCTTGCGTAATGTTTCTGTGTAAGATATTTTTTGCTGTTGCTACTTGGAGTTCTGTCCATACCTTTACCAAACATTACAGACTGGACATCGCTTCTAGGCGGAGGGCTGGCTTCGGCCTAGCCATCTTGCAGGGCCTTCTGTCCTAGGCTGGGCCCATTCTAGATTCCAGTTTTTTCTGTTGGAGTTAGTTCTCCCTCTCCCTATTTTCTCTTGGTCTCTCCTTGGAGGGACTGCTTGGGACTCTGTCCTATATATGATGACCTACTGAAGCAAACCTCTCGAAGTAAGATAGTACAGTTACATAGGAACTTACCATAACAGTAGATCTTCGAGAGAGGTTGCTTCAGTAGGTCATATTTTACCCTCCCTCCTTCCACTCACTTATGTTTTGCAGGGACTCTAAATCCTGTTTGCTCCTGCTGTCTGGCCTCTTCCTGGCTCTGGTGGGAGAACTGGAAGGCGGGCATGGGGACCACCCACTATATACAGTCATGCTGATGTCAGTCACATGACATCGGGTGGGCGGTCCCGCCGTCAGCTGTTGCTAGGAAAGTCTGCCGTGCCGCCCGACGCCAGGTGGTGCCAGTCCTATATGTGATGACCTACTGAAGGAACCTCTCTCGAAGATCTACTTATGGTAATTTCCTACGTAACTCTACTTTCCTTTGTCTGCAGAAGTGTAGATCCCTTTGGGGCCATCGCTTCTGTAGCCATAGGTACTCATTCACTCTGTAAGATGCACACAGTTCTTTCTGCAAAAGCACAGGCCCCTGAGGGGCCTACACTTCTGCAGCCATATGTCTAAAATACACACACCGACCTATGTCTGTAGAAGCACAGGCATCATGAAATCCGTGATACCAGAATCACATCGGTACTTCTGTCTGCAGAAGGGCAGGCCTCTAAGGGGCCTGTGCCTCTTCAGCTACAAGTGTAAGACATGCACACCAGCTTCTGGCTGCAGAAGTGCAGGCCGCTATGGGACCTACAGTTAACGCAACCGAATACAGAAAACCATGCACTAGTGGATCCAGCTATGTTGCGAGGTATCACCAGCTACCCCCTTATGCTAGCAAAAGTAGCTGTTTTAATGTAATGAGAGCTTTAAAAGGTAACATTTTACTTTTTGGGGGAAGTGCCACCCCTAGACAGAACTTCTACCCCCTTGAAAATTATTATATCTGCTGCTGAAACTATGATACCCACATTTCAGCAGTACCTCCATCTGCAGAAGTGCACTTCTGCAGCCCGAGGTACTCATGCCCACTGTACGACATACACATATAACTCTTGTTGCAGAAGCACAAGCCCCTGCAGATACAAGTCCACGAAAGTAGTACATCAGTGCTGCTGCATTTATGTCATCTGGAAACAGTTGTATGTTGTTTCTTACCTGATGATGGCTGTCTGGCTGCTTGTGTAGTCCTGTCCTTTTGCTGCTTGGCGGTGGGGAGTTGAACCCTAACGTGACATTTCCCTACTTTTGTGGCATTAAAGTTGAAAGCTAACTGGTGAATTAATGCAATTTTTGCAAAGAACATGCTGTACTTTTGCATAAGAACTGTTGCATTTTTTGTATAGCACAGATGTGTTTACCCACACAAACTTTGAATTGTCATATGGTGTGTCCACAGATACATTCATAGAAACATAGAAACATGGAAGTTGATGGCAGATAAGGACTGCAAGGCCCATCCAGTCTGCCCATTTTTTCTACCTTATGAATGTGCTGTAGGTCTTTACTCTGTCAATGGTTTATTTATGCATACTCATCTGTATTGCTCCTTTATGCCTATCCCATGCCCAGTTGAAGCCCTGCACTGTATTCATATCCACCACTTCCTGAGGTAGGCTGTTCCATGCATCCACTACCCTTTCTGTGAAAAAGAACTTCCTCACATTACCTCTTAATCGGCCTCCCTCTAATGTCATGCTGTGTCCTGTTGTTTTTCTTATATTGAAACATGTTAGTCTTTCACCTTGTTAATGCCCTTAAGGTGTTTGAATGTTTCGATCATATCACCTCTCTCCCTCCTTTGCTCTAGGGTATACATACTGAGCTCTGTTAATCTGTCCTCGTATATTTTCTGATGCAGTCCCTGTACCATTTTGGTTGCCCTTCTCTGGACCGCATCCGTCTTGTTAATGTCCTTGTGCAGGTGCAGCCTCCAGTACTGCATGCAGTACTACAGATGGGGCCTAACCAGTGTCTTGTAAAGAGGGATTATTACCTCCCTCTTACGACTTGTGATACTCCTACTAGTACACCCCAACATCCTTACCTACTGCTTTAGTGGTCTGCTTGGATGATTTCAGGTCATCTGTGATGATGATGCCCAAGTCTCTTTCTTACCCTGTGATTGCCAGCAACTCCCCATCCAGCCTATAGGTAGCTTCAGGGTTTCTCTTCCCTATGTGCATGATCTTGCACTTCTTTGAGTTAAGCCCCAGTTGCCACACTTCAGACCATTTTTACAGTTTTTCCAGATCTCTTCTCATTCTGCCCACCCCATCTGGATCATCTACTCTGTTGCAGATCTTGGTGTCATCTACAAACAGGCAAACCTTACCCCCCAGTCCATCTGAAATGTCACTGATGAAGATATTGAAGAGAACTGGCCCCAGGACTGATCCCTGAGGTGCCCCACTTGTGACTTGCATCTCTTCTGACTATATACCGTTTACCACCACTCTGTTTTCTGCCTGCCAACCAGTTTGCCACCCAGTTGACCAACTTATGACCCACCCAGCTTATTAATCAGTCTTCTGTGTGGAACAGTATCGAAAGCTTTGCTGAAGTCAAGGTATGCGACATCAGTTGCACCCCCTTGGTCCACCACTCTGGTTACCCTGTCAAAGAAATCTATGATGGTGGTCCGGTGGCGCTGAGGGTTGAGGTGCTGGACGCCACACCTCTCACCATGCTGGCGACCCAGGTTTGGGAGTGAGCACGGGTCGCCGGGGGTCGAACGGGGCAGAGAAGGATAGAGCGCCCGACGGCAGCTCTCCTTCTCTGGGGGGGGGGTAACTGCAGGCTCCCGCTGCAGTGCTACCCCCTAGGGGAGCCCGGGTGGATAGTGCGGTATGTGGAGCAGCAGCAAGTGGATTGGGTGGATGTTGGCAGAGGGGCAGAGCAGGAGGTATGTCTCGGCGTGCCTCCTAGCTCATAGCCCCTCATTGCACACTGACATCAGGGGAGGGAGGATAGAAACTGGAAAAACCACCTCGGCTTCTCCTAGGTGATGGCACCTCACTGGCAGGTCTTCGGGCTCATCGGACAGACTCCGCTGCACCGACCCCACAAGCTCCAGTATGTTGGTTTGAGGAAGTAAGCATGGGGGGGCATCCCTCCTCACCCCTATCCGGGGGGTATACCGGGGTTATGATAGTGTGGTGTCGTGTACCCTAGGGGCAGATCTCGATGGGGAGTGGGGCCTGCAGGTAGTAGGATGCCAGAGAGAGAGTGGAGAAGGGAGGCAAGTAGGGGCATAAATACATAGTAAAAAAAATCTATGACAGTAGTTTGACAGGGCATTCCTGTTGTAAACCCATGCTGTCTTGGATCCTGTGCTCCTGTGGATTCCAGGTGTTGCACTATCCTTTCCTTAAGGAGTGCCTCCATAATCTTGCCCACTATTGAGGTAAGACTTACTGGTCTGTAGTTCCCTCCCTCGCTGCCACTCTTGTGGATTGGGATCACATGAGCCCTTCTCCAGTCTTCTGGGACCTCTCCAGTGCTCAGAGACTCACTAAACAGTTCTGCTAATGGCTCTGCTAGGTCCACCCTTAGCTCGTTTAGTACCCTGGGATGTATGCCATCCGGTCCCATTGCCTTGTCCACCCTGAGCATATCGAGCTCTTGTAAGACCCTTTCTTTTGTGAAGGGACTTGTGCTTACTTACCTCTCCCCATGTCCGTGGTGCTGAGCTATGGACCCTGTCCTACCTTCTCCTCAGTAAATACTGAGCAGAAGTATCTATTTAGGATAGATGCTTTTCCTTGGTCCTCCTCCACGCACTCCTCCTTATCCCCTTTAATCTTAGCAATACCTCCTCTGGACTTTCTTCTTTCACTAATGTATCGTGACAGTATATTGACCGTGTCGGGGGCTCAGTATGTAGCACACTCGCCTCTGAGGCCGGGAGATCAGAAGGCTGTGGGTTCTATCCCCACACCAGGCACTTGGGTTAAATCTCAATACTGACACTGTAGTGCAGCATGAGGGAGTGCTGCACTCCTGAGGTGCCATCTTTTGGATGAGACGTTAAACTGAGGTCCCATCTACCTGTTCTGGTGGTAGTTCAGGTGGATGTTAAAGATCCCATGGCACTTCTCGAAAAGAGTAGGGGAGTTTTTATTCACAAATCACAACAAATCTTTAACATACATACATATAATAATAAAAATGAATCCCAAAATATAGTGTAAACAAACATGTAGCAAAACGTATACAACAAAATTACGTAATAATCAGTTACACCTAATTCACCTCCAGCTATCCCACATCCTCATCATCACCCAATCTCCACACAGCTGCCCACCACCATTAAATAGTAAGGGAGTTTTTATTCAAGAGCCACAACAACACTTTTGAGTACATATTTTACAAAAGAAAAAAAATCACAACAACACAGGGACTAGTATATATCATAACTCACCCAACATATTTTTAATATCCTCTATTTTAACTATTTATTCCCACCTCCCCTACCCCCTCCCAGACTTTAAATCATTCTTTTTTCCCTTCTGCCTTCACCACTACTCTCTTCATATTACTCTACAATACTAACATGCTCTATATTTTAATTTCCCTCTCTCTTTCCCCTTACCCATATACCTATACAAAATTCTCTGTACTCCCTATTTCCCATAGCCTTTATATCTTTATGCATATTTTCTAAAATACAAAAACCCTTTCCACCACATCATAATTTTGTCTCTTGGATGCATCATCCACTCTTTCTTAAACACCTCTATCATGGCTTTTTCACACAGTGCACTGAAATCTTCATATGACGTATTTTTGTGTTGCAGTAGCAACTGGCAACGACTTTGCCATAAATAGTATTTTAAGCATGCAAACAAAACCTGTAGTGTACTACTGTTGCATTGTCTCAATAGTGTAGGAAATATTCCTAATACTAGGTTTGAATAACTTAAACTCATCAGCCACGACATTTTCCACTTCTCTGCCAAGTATATCCATAATTGTTTTACATATTCACATTCAAACAAAAAATAATCTTGAGTTGCCACCTCTTCTAGACATCCTGGATATAAACAGTTTCTCTCCTCCATGGCTTTATGTTTGTGGTTTCCACGAACCCCTATTCTCCTGTGTGCCATCAACCACTAGGTGACCCACATCTTTCTAGGGACCCTAGGGTTAACATTCTGACTGTGAATTTATTTGGTTTTCCTCCTATGAATTCAGGTTCTTTTATCCCATTCTCTCCCACTGTTTTCTTATACATATCTTTCCTTGTTAATTGAATCAATTGTTTTTTAATTCCCTATTTTTGTAGTTTTAGTGTTATACCTTTATAAGATCCTGGTACTTCCAGTTTAACTCCTTTAGACACCTCTTCTGTCCAGTTCTCATAAAATGTTCCCATTACATTCCATCACCACTTACTCTTCAACCTGTCCTGAGCCTCTTCTAGGTCTACCCCTATATTTTTATACCGAAAAAGGGTGTGGAAGAAAACCACTGGGTTTAGCATTCCCAGCACTCCCTTTTTTTTCTAGATATGTAATCTCCCTCTTTATTGGATTCAGCCTGCTCCCCTAGACCATTTGAAAAAATATCCTCAATATTTTGGTCTCCAGATCTGTTGGCAATGGAAATATAGTTACGACAGACAGAAAACATGGAATTCAAAATTGTTTCACCACAAACACTCTTTTTAGTTTTGCCATTTTCCATCCCTTCCACCGTGACACTTTCCTCTCTCCTTCTGCCATTGCAATTTCCCAGTTCATTTTACCCATGTCCCCTTTCCCAAACCAAATTCCTAACATCTTAATTGGTTCATCTAGTATTTGCATCCCTTGTTCCATTCTTCCTTCTTCTGGGGGTCCCAGCCACATCCCCTTACTTATCTCCATATTCAGTTTTGCTCCTGATACTCTCGAGAACCTGTTTATTTCCTTTAGCAAGCATGGGATTTCTTTTGCAATTGACAAGGCTATGCCTGAATCGTCCGCATAAGCTGTAATTTTAACCACATCGCTTTCCTGACTTCCTTTTATTCCCTTTATCCCTTCTGACTTACTGGTAAATCTAATTAAGGGGTCTATACTAAAAACATATAATAATGAACTTAGAGGGCATCCCTGTCTCACAACCGCCTTTATTCTAATTGTCTCTCCTCCCCCTTGCCCATCTTCCAATATGCTTTTTGCACTTTCATATAATTCCCTTATTCACCCTATTGTCCTCTTTGTTATCCCGTAATGCTCCATTACCCTAAAGAGATAATTGTGGTTTACTCGATCAGAAGCTTTATTTTGGTCCAGTGAGATCACCACTCCATTTTCCCTGTCCTCTTACTGTATTCCACTATGTCTCTTACCAAAGCTTGGTTATCCTGTATATTCCTGCCTGAAATATCTCATCTGACTTGTGTGGATCATGTCTGCCGCATATTTTTTAATTCTTTTCTGTAAAATTTGTGCCAATATTTTATAATCCGAATTTAATATGCTTATCGGCCTCCAGTTTCCTATTTCCATTTTGTCACCTTTTTTGTGAAGAAGAGTCACCAGCCCCCTTGTTATCTCTGGTGGTACTTTTACTATGCTACATATAAAATTAAAGGCCCTAACTAAAAAGGCTGAGAAAACAACTACAAATACCTTATATACCTCATTTGGCAACCCATCCATCCACAGGGTCACCCCTTGTTTAAGTTCTTTTATTGCCTCTCTTACTTCTTTTTCTGTTATGTTTTTTTTTTAATTTCCAGCTCCACACTTTCTGGAGGTTTAGGTACTTATATTTCTTCCGGTATTTTTTCTTTTTCTTGTCCCGAGATGTTTGCCACTTCCATTACCTTCTGTATGTCTACTTTAGTTAGCTGCCTTATCCCCCCCTGTATCTTTAACTTCTTCCCCTCTTCTGTTTCTGAGTGCTGTTACCCTTAACCTATTCTTCCACTTTTTACACGGGTCTGAAAAGGGTGGTCTCTGTGTTCCATAATTTAACTCTGACGTCAATGTTGTTGTTCTGTTATATTGTACTTACTTCATTTTATTTTTGATTTCCTCAATTTTGTCACTACAGTCTTGATTCCTTGTATAAGATTTTTCCAGCTCTTTGTACAATTTATTTCTTAGTCCCAAATATTCAAACAGGTTTTTCCTTAATTTGATCTTCCCACACTTTTGCAACCAACTGCGCACCTCTTGCTTTGTGTCTAACCACCACTGGCACAAATCATCATATAACCCCACAACAGAGGCTCTATCCACTAATAGGGATGTTAATCCTTCTTTCACTGCTGTTTCCTGCAAGCAAGAACTGTTCAGTTTCCACTTTGTTCTAGGTTGATACCTTTCTGTCTCTGTACTTACAACTACTTTGATCATTAAATGATCCAAAAACCCTAAGGTTGCTACCTCTGCCTTTACTGTGTCTATTCTCTTCGAAATAAATACATAATCTATTTTGGAAAAGGTCTTTCCTCTGACATACGTATATTTTACTGGTGACTTTGCTATGTCTAGACAGTCTTGTCAATTCTGCTGTTTCCACACACTTTTTTAAGGCATATGTGTCACAATACACTTTTTTCCCTAGGTTTTTCATTTCTTTAACTTCTAGTGTACAATTATAATCTCCATCAAAATATACATTTCTACTTGTACAAAGATACGGCTGGATTGATTCTATCAAGTTCACCCTTTCTGCTTTCACTTGAGGGCCATATATTACTGTAAATCTAGACGGCTAATTATGCCATACACCATCTACTAACAGAGCTCTTCCCGGCTGTATGTCCACTGGTTTTTGAAATTTCAAGCCATTGCCTAAAAACAGAATCTCCACCTCATCTGCTCTATCTGGCTCCATGGACCAGTATGATGGCCCCGCACCCACCCTCTCTGTGCCTGAGCGATTGTATTTTCTGAATTAAACCATGTTTCCTGTAAAAAAAAAAAAAAACTACTTCGCATGCCATATCCCTTAACTTAGCCTTAGTCCATACCGCCTCTTTTTTTGCTATTAAGTATACTGCATATGTTTGCAGATGCCAATTTAAATAACGCCATACATTTTTATTTAAGATCCTTTTATCCTACAACACATGCTGTTTCACAAACCAACCCTTAGGTTATTTTCCTTCTTTTCTTTTTACTTTCCGTTTTTTCCATTCCGTCTCCATCTATAGATCCTGGTTGTGAGGATTGTATAAACATATTGTCTGAATCCCTTTCCTCCAAGTTTGCTTCATCCTCTTTTTGTTGCCCTATGAGTTCGTAGGGGTTAAAAATTGGTATCTCTCCCACACTTCCTTTTTTGCTTCTCAGACTTTTCCGTCTTTCTGCCCCTGGGTCATTCTCTTGAGTGTTAGTTGTGGGAGGGGGTGGCATCTCTTCCAGCCTCTGTTCTGGGTCTGCCTCCTCTTTTTCCATTCTCCTTTCTCTCACTTCCTCTTGATCTGTATTTGATTCTACCTTGGCTAATATCCTGGCCAAGGGCTCTTCTTTTTCCCTTCTTTCTCCTACCTCTTCTTCTGGGATTCCTTCTTTCTCTGGGATAGTGTTTTTCTGGGTCGTAGGCTCTGGTGTCTCCTGGTCATTTCTCTCTTCTGTTGAGCGCTCTGATTCTCTAGCGGTCCTCTCTTATTGGGCTTTCCTAATTATTTCCTCTTGGTCTACGCTTCTTGCGTTATTTCTAGCTGCCCAAGGACACCCTTGATGCATGTGCCCGTATTCCTTGCACATGTTGCTTCTCACATGATTTCTGCACTGCGAGTTGCTATGGCCGCACTCCCCACATAACTCGCATCTCACTGTGTCGCACACATTTGAGAGGTGCCCTCGAGCCCCACACCTGTAACAGGCTTTGGGTTGCCCTGTGTAGAACACTACCCCCCTGTCCCTCCCCAAAAAGAAACTATTGGGGATATGGACTATGCCGTCTTCAGATTGATGGAGTTTCACTTTAAACCTCCATCCACCTGTCCACAAGAACTCCAAGTCTGATTGCTTTAGGGGGACTTATTACTTCACACTTCTGGGAGAGCCATTGTACAATATCGCTTACATGCACACATTCATTTCTGAACATTACTGTCACAGTTTTAATGGCAGGTTTAGTTATAGGTATAGCCGTAAAAGGCTGCCATACTGGGGTCCGTTTCAGCTGCTCATGCTTTACCCAAAACCTCTAAGTTCTCGCATTGTCCTGAAATTATTGTCAAATATATCCTCTCCTGCTATATATGAACATACGAAATTTGCCAGCAGATAAAGGCCTAGAGGTCTATCAAGTCTGCTCGAATGTGCAGCTAGCACCCCTTATTCTGCAGCTGCCCCTTCCTTCCACCCTTCCCCTTCATTAACCCTCCCCCTTGTCCTGTCCCATCCTCGTTTGAAGCAGTCCACTGTTCTACTGCATACCACTTCAGGAGGTAACGCATTCCACCCAGCCACCACCCTCTCTGTAAAAAAGTGTCTCCTCATCTCCCTCCTGAACCTTCCTCGCTCCAGTCTCATATCATGGCCCCTGGTGTCCCTCCCTCCCTTACTTTGAACAGCCCTCTGTACTTGTCTTGTTTATTCCTTTCATGTATTTAAAGGTTTCAGTCATGTCACCCTGTCTCTCCTCTCCTCCAGTGAGTACATGTTCAACTCCTTCAACCTCCTCGTATAAGTCCCCCAGCCCCTTGATCATCTTTGTCGCCCTGCGCTGCACCCCCTCCAGTAACTTAATGTCCCTCTTCAGATACGGGCGCCAGTACTGCATGCAGTACTCCAGGTGTGGTCTAACTAATGACCTATACAGTGGCAGAATCACCTCCTCCCTCCTCGAGGATATACCCCTTGCAATACAACCCAGCATTTTGTTGGCCTTTGCAGCTGCCTTCCTACATTGTGCCGAGTTGTTCATTGACCCCTGTAATGAGCACCCAGATCCTTCTCCTCCTCTGTCTTGGCTAGCTGCACTCCCCCTAGCTGGTAAGTCCTCCTTGGGTTCTTCATCCCAAAATGCAGCACCTTGCACTTTTGGCATTAAAGCCCAGTTGCCAGGTGTCTGACCAGGTTTCAAGCTTTGCCAGATCATCCTGCAACCCCTGCCATCCCCCTAGGTCATCCACCACCGTGCCTACCTTGGTATCATCAGCAAACAGACTGATCTTGCTCTTGATGTCCCATGATGTGTCTGCAATGAATATCCCAAACAACACTGGTCCCAACACCGAGCCCTGTGGAACACCACTCGTCACTGCCCTTGGGTGTGAGAGCTCCCCACCCACCACCACCCTCTGTTGCCTTCCCTGCAGCCAGTTTCCTACCCATCTCACCAGCTTTGCACCCGCCCCTGTGCCTACTAACTTCCTTCCCAGCCTTCCATGTGGCACTGAGTCGAATGCCTTACTGAAGTCCAGATACAGGACATCCACGGCATGGCCCCTGTCCAGTTGCCAGTTACCCAGTCATAGAACTCGACCAGGTTGGTTTGGCAGGATCTGCGCGTATGAAGCCATGCTGTCTGCTGTCCTGTAGTCCTTTGCCCTCTGGGAGGGCCACCAGCCTCTCCTTCAGGATGGTCTCCATTAGCTTACCCACGATGGATATGAGGCTCACTGGTCTGTAGTTTCCCGGTTCATCCTTGGGGCCACTCTTGTGGAGGGGCACCACATGAGCCATCCTCCAGTCCTGAGGTACACACCCCGAATGTAGTGAGGCATTAAATAGGTCTGCCAGAATTCCTGCAAGGACCTCTGCCAGCTCCTTCAGTACCCTGGGGTGGATGCCATCTGGGCCTGGCGCCTTGTCCACCCTCAGTGCCTTCAAACCCTTTCGAACTCTGCTCTCCATGATTTCCCCATCTGTCACCACTTCACACCCTGCTTCTGCCATTTCTCCCACCTTGGGTGTCACCTCCCTCTTCTCTTTATGTATCAGTGCATATATTTCTGAGGCCACATATCTCATGGATTCTTTTAACAATATTCTCCCAACATATATTCTGTCTGGGAAATACTCCAGGCCACCCTTATACCTCAATCAGACTGCAGATCTTCTTGGTGTGGGGTCAAAATTTTCTTCTGATCTCTGCCCCCTGGGTCTTCCTCTGGGAGCGGGACACCAAGCACCTCCTGGCAGTCCTTGTTCCTCTCTTCTACTAGCCCCACCTCTTAACACTGAAGAATACAGTCTCTCCCCGTTCCTCCTTACGTTTTCTGGCTGAGGTGTTTGATTCTCCCCTTCTCCTGCTCTCGAGGATTTTTTTCCTATTACTATCTCTTGCCTCTGGTTACCAGTCATCTCTTTCACAGAAGTCTCTTTTCCTTTATCTCCCCCTCCTTCCCTTCCAGACATGTTGTTTTTCTGAAGTGGTGTGCCATATACAGTAGCACCCTTTATTTAGAATCACATTTATAGTTTTGAGTGAGCATGGGTGAGCAGTTAACATTGGATAAAGTTTGTAAATGGAGAAGTATGACTTTCTCTTTTAACAAGCTCCCCACCAGTTATCTGTACATTGGCTGGGGACCACTCCTTAATTAAGCCAATTTTAGGCTGATGCACCCCGTAAAGGTAAGCCATTTGAGGCAGATGCAGTTTAGAGTAGAGACCCAGCTGATGGGTGGTCTACCTCACCATTGCTAGCTGGGTGACTTCACAGCAGGGCCCTGAAGTGAATACCAAGAGACCCCCACTCCTTTGAAAATAAATCAGTAAGTTGCCAATCCAGGCTGAAAAAATGTTTGTTACATTTACCTCTGTTTTTGGAGGGATAGGGGTTCAGGGTGTGCTCTGACTTTTTTTTTTTTTTTTGATTTTTTTTTTTGATTTTTCCTTTTGTTTTGGGAAGCACAGGGCCCTGGATGTCCTAAAATCCATGGAGCTGCAGAAGTACTTCCATGTGGCTACAGATGGGGTTGCGCAGGGCCAAGAGTCCATCTGGCTGTAGAACCACAGGGCCCTCTGAGCCCTGTGCTTCTATGCAGATGTGGATGCAGAAGCTGCCTACTTGTTGCCTGTGTGGCATAATACTGCACCATCCAACCCCAGGTTGGAATGCCCCCTCCCCCCCACCGCAGTGGCCCATCTAGTAGGGTTGTCACGGTATGAAATTTTGACGGTATAACCGTGATGTGTTTCAATGGGAAAACCTAAAGTATTCAAAAATAATGCAATTTTAACCAAATTTTACACGTAAAAGCAGTTAAAATACTAATAAATGACACATTATGAATTTAATGAGAGAAAATAAAGATAAGGAGCAGTGTTCATTCTAGGGACATGGATATGTTGTTCAATCCACACTTCATGGCAGGTTTCTTGCCACTTTAAATCTTGCCGGAAGGTCTTCAAGCTGGCTCCTCCCACCCACCCGGGTGGTAAAACTCTCGGCTCCACCCCATGACGCCAGATCTTCCTTACCGCTTGGAAGCTCAGATTCCCTCCTTAGCGCTCTGCGTTTAGACTGGATCCAAACTGTTCGGTTAACCCAAAACTAATTTTAAAGTTTACAAGACTTCGGTCTGTTTCTTCCTTCGTGGCTGCGATGGATAAGTCGACTCCTGGTTTTCGGCGGTGCCCATGCGGGCAGAAGATGTCTTGGACCGATCCACACTCCACGTGTGTTTATTGCCTCGGGCTTGACCACGATCCGCAGGCCTGCGATTTGTGCAAGTCCTTCTCGACCAATGTCCTCGAAGACCATGCTGCCAGACTCCAACTTGGGCGCCCCGAGAGAAGTATTCCACCGGTGAAGTCAAAGGTGGCCCGTTGGGCGGTGTCCGCGGCGGCAGGCTCGGCTGAGCAACTTGAGCAGATGATCACCCTTGAGGAGAAGGCGGCCCAGGCCGCATCTTCGTCCTCCTCGGTCGCAGCATTTATCCCGCTCTCCTTGGGCTCCTCCTACACAGCTTCTTTTAAGGAGCTTTGTCAGTCCCTCTCCACAAAAGGTGAGGGTCCATTGGGTCACTCCTCTCAGTCCAAGAAGAAGGACTTGAAGGGTAAGTCCCACTGTCGTTGTTTGTGGGAGCGGGAGAGGTCCCCTTCCCTGGACAGTCGACACTCGACTTCGGTCGAGGTTGCCCCGGTGGAAACCGAGGACTTGCCTGCGCCTCCTGTGCCGGAGTCCCCGGTTAAGGTTCCCAAGCCGAGGGAGGAACGGGTTTCCCCCGCCCTCCCAGACCCACCCTTGGAAACACTGACGGTCTCAGTCTCAGACCTCCTCTCGGTCCAGCTGATCCTGCTGACACCGGTAGTCTCGGTCTCAGCACTGAGGAAAGCGGTGGCGCTGCTCGTCCTCGTCGTCTTCCTCCTCGGAGGAAAGGCTTCGGCGCAAGTTGCATCGACACTATGAGGACTTAATGTGGCAGCAGCTCCTTCTGACCGGGAACAAGCCGACCCCATCGCCTTCCCCGGCCATTAAGTGGCTGTCACCTGAACGGCCGAAAAAATTCTCGTGGTTGTCGAGGAGCCCAAACCGGTGCCGGTTGTTCGGCCGAAATCAGCTGTGCCACCTATTGTGGTGGTACCGCCACCTCCACAACCTAAATCTGGGGCTCCGACTAAGGATTCTTGGTCGGGTCAGGGGTTGACCCATCGGTTGTCGGTCACTCTCACTCCCGACCGTCCTCTGCAGGTGGAGGGTGGCTCAGGCCCTAGGCAGCTGTTCGCAGACTCCTCGGAGACTGATGACGACTCTTCCCTGTTCTCCAGGCCCCTTGACCTGGAGTTCACTGGGGGACAGTCGGTGGACGAGAGCCCATCCTCGTTCCGCAGGGTCTGCCCGGCTCATCTCGAGAATCCTGAGATGCAGCTCGAATCCCTGTACCAGCGGGCTAAGCATCCGCTCACGGAGATACTGGACGAGGGGATTCTCCCACGGAGGCCTTTCCGGTGGCTGAAGCCATTGTTGGCCCAGCCTTGGAGTTACGGCAGCGGCTGGCTTCTTGTCCTGCTCCTTCGGGCCAGGATGGCCAGGAAGTACGTGGTCCCCACCGGTTCTCTGTCCGGTTTTTAGGAGCACCCCTCTGCGGAGTGGCTTGTTACCGATGGTGTTTTCCGGCGTTTCGGGAACACCAGGGACATGGACAAGCCTCCCGACAAAGAGTCCAAAAAGCTGGACTATGCCGGGCGTAAGTTGTACGCTGTGTCCTCCCTAGGCCTCCGTCAGGCCAGTTCGGCCGTACTGATGGCGCACTTCTCCCACGCTCTTATGGGCTCCCTGGATGAGGTGATCCCTCATCTCCCGGCTGACCTCCAGACTACGGTCAAGCAGTGCCGGGATCAGGGAAGGGCGGTGGCGAAGCAACAGCTCCAAACTGCTCTGGATATTGGAGACTCTTGTGCCCGGTCAGTAGTGGCTGCAGTGGCCATGCGCCGCAGAGCTTTGCTGCGGATCTCCACCTTCATGGCGGATACCCAACACAAGCTGGCAGACGTCCCCTTCCTGGGTACTGACTTGTTCGGGTCCTGGGTGGAAGGCCATCTCCAGAGGATCGAGAAGTCCAATGCCACCTTGGACTTGGTCACGTCTGCCCAGAAGGACAAAGGCCGCCATCAGCAGCATAAGCCCTTTTGGCCTTCTGCCCCTGCGGCACGTCCGGCCCAGCAACACCAGCATGGTCTTGGGCAATTGGTCAGTGAACCTACTAGGAACAACATTCTAAATACTGCCAACAGTTCCATCCTGGATGTTGTACTAACCACCCATCCACATAAAATATCTCATTCGGCAGTGTTTCACGATGACATGAGCGATCATGGAATTGTTGCTTGCATAAGGTCTCAAATTAAGGCCTGTCCGCAGCCCATCTTTATAACAAAATGATCCTTTCGCAAATTCAGTGCAGTAAACTTCCTGTCTGACCTGAGCATGATCAGATGGCAAGACCTCTACCTAGCCAAAGATGTCAATGAGGCAGCTTACACCCTTAATGACATACTCACTACAATAATAAATAAGCATGCCCCCTTTCATCAAAGTAAGGGTACTGAACAACTCCAACCCCTAGTTTACCTCGAATCTTAAGGCAGCCCTAATAGCTCGAGATAAGCTCTGGGCTAAAGCTAGACATTCCAAAGAATCTTTTCGGATTGGCAGGCCTTTAGAACAGCCAGGAATACCTGTGTGAAAAGAATTCGCTCTGCTAAAGCTAACTATTATATTTCTACTCTCGAACAAGCTAAAGGTAACCCTCATAAGATATGGAAGACTATCAGATCTATAGGACGGCCCACGGCCCCCTCTGTCCCAACAAAGATAGTTACAAGTGGCAAGATTGAGGAAAACAGGTCCCTAATCCTGGAGGAACTTAACTCCCACTTTGCCACAGCTGGATTAGCTTTTGACTCATCACCTTATGCTGGTTCTGCGGTGAGCCAGCATACCCCTCCCCCTATATCTAGTTCTGCACTCAGCCCCTTCCAACTGCGCGAGATAACTTATAAAGAAGTAGAAAATTCTCTTCTTAACTTAGACAGCAAAAAAAGTGCAGGGGACAATGGCTTGGAACCCTTTTTCCTAAGGTCAGGCTACGCCCATCTCACTGCCCCAATTCTCCACATCTTCAATCTTTCCATTACATCTGCTACTGTGCCATCCTGCTGGGAAATCGGCACATATCCTCCCTCTATTTAAATCTGGTGACCTGTGCGATGTAAACAACTATAGGCCTATCTCCATAAACTGATCCATATTCAGTTAAAATCTTACTTGGAAACCTTTTCTCTCATTAACCCAGCTAAATCCGGCTTCTGGGCTAATCATAGTACAATCATTGCGCTTGCAAAAGTAACCAATGACTGGATCTCTGCTATAGATGCTAAGAAGGTAACTGGCGCAGTCTTTTTGGACCTTAGCAAAGCTTTTGATACTGTTGATCACAAACTATTAGTCAGTTGCCTTGCAAAGTTGGGTGCCACATACCATAACACCCAGTGATTCTCTAGCTACTTAACTGGGAGATCCCAAAAAGTGAAGGCGGAAGGCTTTTTTTCTGCTGCCTTGCCAGTTGCAAGAGGAGTCCCTCTAGGATCCATCTTAGGCACTATCTTGTTTTCCTTATACATTAATGACTTAGATGCTAACATAGCTACGTCCAATCTGCACTTTTTTGCAGATGATACTGTGTTGTATACTTCTGGCTCATCGTTATCTGAAGTCAAGGGAGTGCTTCAAGCGACCTTCGCACAGCTTGAGCATAATCTAATAAAGGCAAAGCTTCTGCTCAATGCTAAGAAGACTAAAGCGATGATATTCTCCCGTAGTGCTGTCACAGGCCCCCTCAATACCCTTGCCCAAGACTTCATTGTCACCATGCTAAATGAGCCTTTGGAATTTGTAACCAAATTTAAATATCTGGGTATCTGGATCGACAATAAATTATCTTTCAGTGACCACGTTGAAGATGTCTCTAGAAGATTAAAAGCCAGGTTAGGTGTCTTCTACAGAAATGGGCCCCTTTTCTCCCTTGAAACTCGAAACAAGCTTGTCCAGGCCACTTTTCTCCCCCTGCTCGACTGTGGCGATGTAATCTATTCCTCCACCACCCTTGCAAATCTAAGTAAACTGGACATCCTTTATCACCGTGAGTTACGGTTCATTACCAACTCCCCTTACCGTTCGCATCACTGTGACTTATATGCAGCTGTTGGTTGGACGTCCCTTACTACTAGACGCCTGCTCCATGCTGGGCTATGGACTCTTAAACTGCTCCTGCAGAAATTGCCAAGCTATCTCTCATCCCTCATTAGTATCTCACATAGTGCATACTCGTTAAGAAAATCTGACTTTATTGTGCTTGATATACCAAGGACGCGGACCTCCTTTGGTAAACGTGCTATTGCATATGCCCTTCCCTCCATTTGGAACCAATTACAAACCGTACTGAAACTAACTAGCACAGATTCAATAAACTTTTACAGATTGCTAAGTTCAGCCAAAATAAATGACACCTGTAACTATCATTAAGCCTCTTCCTTCCCCACGTGTGCCATATTTATCCACTGGTAAGGTATAATTGCTTTGTCATATTAACTGCTTTCCCTTCCCCTTCTACTCCTGGCTTTATCTATGTTTACGCTCCACTGTTACACTATCAAATCACTCCTACCCACCTTATCAGTTGTATTCTGTTGTTTGTTCTAGCTGCCAAAATATATGTATTGCACACATCAGTCACCATGTTTCATTTATCAGTATGCAACCTGTAAGTTGCTTCCCTGTGTTATATTAGTGTCTACCACCTGCGGTCATCCTATGTGGAGCCCTTGTATGTATATCCAGTCTGCATCATGTAACGCGCATTTCATGTATATACTGTTATTACCTATCTATGTTTGTACATTAAGTCTATATCTCACAGGACCTCCTTGTGAATGAGCTTGCTTAATGGAGTTTTCCTGCAATAAACTTGAACTTGAACCAGCATCAGGGCCAGCAGGCTCGCACTTGGCACCCCAAAGCCAAGCCTGCAGCTTTCTCTAGCAGGAAGGCGGGAGGAAAAGGCCTGGAGGCCCCTCGGCCGGTCCCTCCTCCAAGCCTGCACAGTGACGGGTTGAGGGGTGTCGCCCCCCCCAGCCTCGTTGCTCCCCGTGTTCCCTCCGTGGGGGAACGGCTCCGCCACTTTCTTTCCACCTGATCCGCTATCACCACGGACCGCTGGGTGTTGGAAGTGGTAGGAAAGGGTCTGCCTCTGGAGTTCGAGCAGGCCCCACCCTTCCGAGCCGTCGCCCGGGGGGGGGGGCTACGGGGTCCGCGTTCTCTCTGTCGGCCCGTTGAGCCGACATTGCCCTGCTCCTCGAAAAAGAGGTGATCAGGAAGGTGGCGGATCCTCCACCAGACCTAGGGTTTGTGTCCAGGTATTTCCTGGTCCCGAAATGGACGCGGGGCTGGCGCCCCATTCTAGACCTTCACGACCTGAACAGGTTCCTAAGGTCTCGAACCTTCAGGATGGTCATTCTGGCTCAGATCATTCCATCCTTGGAACGAGCCGTGTGGTTCTGTTATCTGGACCTCCAGGACTGTTCTTTCACGTCCCAATCCGTCTGTCCCACCAGCGATTCCTCCGCTTCAGAGCAGAGGGATCCCTTTACGAGTTCCGGACCATGCCCTTCGGCCTCTCTCCAGCTCCCAGAGTCTTCACCAAATGCTTGGCAGTGGTGACAGCATTCCTGCGGCGCCGAAGGGTCCTGGTGTACCCCTGCCTGGACGACTGGCTGATTCTGGCCTCCTCCAGACCAGAGGTGGAGCGGTCCAGGGATCTGGCCCTCCAGGTTTGCTCTCAGGTTGGCCTCCTCATCAACGAGACCAAGTTGGAACTCGTGCCAAAGCAGGTGATTCAGTTCATCGGGGCAGAGCTCGACTCTCTGCGAGCCAGAGCCCGGCTCCCGGCGGACAGGGACGA
The DNA here is from genome assembly GCA_016271365.2 of Neoceratodus forsteri. Lineage (NCBI taxonomy): Eukaryota > Metazoa > Chordata > Ceratodontiformes > Ceratodontidae > Neoceratodus > Neoceratodus forsteri. The sequence continues at coordinate 896,171,041 of CM028130.1, read as the reverse complement.
GCTTCTTTCCTCCTTTGCCCAGTCATTTCAGGTTGGGCAATTGCCCCCTGCCGGGACTTCCTGGGCCTCATGGCTGGCCTGCACCAGTGTGGTCCGTTGGGCCCGTTGGCACATGCGTCCCCTGCAGTGGGGACTGGCCAGCCAGTGGTCACAGCGCTCCGGTCCTTTGGACCAGCCAGTGGCAGTGACCCAGGAGATGTGGAATGCTCTCCAGTGGTGGATCGTTCCAGCTCATCTGCAGGAGGGCATCCCATTTGTCTGCCCTGAGCTGACGGTGTGTCTATCGACCGACTCCTCTCTGATGGGTTGGGGTGCCCATCTGGGGGAGCACAGAGCGCATGGCCTCTGGTCCCCTCGGGAGTTCTGATGCCACATCAAGCTGGAGCTTCGAGTGGTTCGTCTTGCCCTCACCGCCTTCGCTCTGTTTGTACGGGGTCAAGTGGTCCAGGTCCAGACGGACAATACCACGACCATATACTACCTAAACTGCCAGGGTGGGACGCGCTCCATGCCCCTGTGCAAGGAAGCTCTCCACACTTGGTCCCTCGTGCGCAGCCTGGGGGTGGATCTCCTAGCCATCCATGTGGCAGGAGCCTCCAACACTCTGGCCGATGCCCTAAGCTGGATAGGGGCTGCGTCTCACGAGTGGTCTCTCCTGCCGGAGGTAGTACAAGATCTGTTCTCCCATGGGGCCACACCTCAGATGGATCTGTTTGCCTTCAGGGAGAATGCTAAGCTGAGGCTGTTTCATGCCTGCCCCCCCCAGCAGGGCTCGCTGCAGGAGGGTGCCTTCTCGAGGGCCGTGGACCCCGAGCCTCTTCTGGGCCTTTCCCCATTTCCCTTGATCCACAAGGTGCTTCTCAAGGCGAGGAGGGACAAGGCGCAGGTGATTCTGATAGCCCCAGACTGGCCCCGCCAGTTCTGGTATCCAGATCTCCTCAGCCTCAGGCTCCCGAGGTGGCTCCTAGCCTGCCTGGACCTGATCTCAGTCAACCAGGGGAAGGTTCTCCACCCGGACCTTCAATCCCTGCACCTGATGGCCTGTTTCCTGAGCGGCTAGAATTCCAGGCCTTGGGTCTTTCTGACGAGGTCCTCAATGTTGTTGAGGCATCCCGTAAGGAGTCGACCAGGAAATGCTATGCCTTCAAATGGAAGAGATTCTCCATTTGGTGTCGGGCCAAGGGGTTGGACCCTTCCTCCTGTTCCTTGGCAAACATTCTGGACTACCTGTGGTCCCTTTCTCAGCTAGGGCTTGGTTGACTACCCTTAAGGTGCACCTGGCAGCCATCTCTGCTTACGGGCACGGGCAGGGAAGCAGTCAGTGGCACAGGAGAAGGTGGTCTGGCGCTTTTCAAGCCCTTGATCACTACCCCTCGGTGCAAGAACCTCCACCTCTGTGGGATCTACTGCTGGTTGGCTAAGCTCATGGGCAAGCCATTCAAGTGATGTACAGGTGTGACATCTCTCACTTGTCGTGAAAGACCGCCTTCTTGGTGGCTATCACTTCAGCCAGAAGGATGGGAGAGCTCCAGGTGCTTTCCATCGAGTCTCCTTATCTGGTCTTCCACAGGGACAAGATTGTCCTGCTCCCCCAACCGAAATTCCTTCCAAAGGTGGTGTGGAGTTTCACCTTAACCAGGTGTTGACTCTGCCGGTGTTATTCTCCAATCACACCTTGGAGGCCGAATATAAGCTCCATGCTTTGGACCCTAAAAGAGCGCTCTCTTACTATAAGGAGTGGATGGCTGAAGTTCGGGGAGAGGTTCGCCAGCTGTTTGTCACCTACGCTGAAGCCACACCTGGCAGACCTGCAGCCAAGCGGACGATAGGCTGGGTCACCTCCTGCATAGATCTCTGCTATAGGTTGGCGGCCATGGAGCCTCCCGCCGTACCGCTGCATCGGTGGCTGCTTCCAGGGATGTCCCTATCCAGGAAATCTGCATGGCTGCTACCTGGAAGTCAGCACACACCTTCATTACCCATTACCACATCGACCTTGAGTCACGCCGGGATGATGGTTTTGGGACCTCGGTTCTCCAGTCCTTATTCCCTAAGAAGGGGTTGTGTGCCTTGCCTCCCTCCTCCCGGAGGACTGCTAGGAGTCTGCCAGACAGTGTGGATGAACAACATATCCATGTCCCTAGAAATACAGGTTACTGGGAATGGTATATGTTGTTCATCCCACATATCCCACCGACCTCCTGGCTGATGCGGCAACCTTGCTTCCAGCGAGGCTAGATCTGGCATCATGGGGCGGAGCTGAGGAGATCTTACTTGAGGGCTCTTGCAGTAGGTGATTACATATGGGACTGATGCCGGCGGCGGGACCCCGGAAAAACTTCTAGCTAGCGGTCCTGGCGAGGACCGCCCCCGCGTCAAGTGACCGGCGTCATACGACGGTGGTATAAAGGCGGTCCGGAGCTCCGCCTCCAGTTCTTCCACCGTTAGCTTCCGTGCAGCTCTCGTGGTAAAGTTGTAAGCCGTCAGCCTTGCTCTTTCGTCGGTTTACTGAAAATTAAAAGTATTTTTTCTTTCTATTGTCAGGTCAACGTCGGTGTATGTCGTCCCCTACACTCTCCGAGCACAAATCCAAGTGCGACTCGTGCGGCGCCCAACTGCCACACAAGGACGGCCATTCCCTCTGCCTCTTCTGCCTAGGCCCTGACCATCCGGTCGACAAGTGCCCGCATTGCCTTCACTTCAACGCGGCTACCCGCAGACGACGCCAACAGTCCCTGGAAGCCCATCTTCTCAAGCAAAAGATGTCTTTGGAAAAATAATTGAAGAAGCTCAGGCAGGCGTCTACTTCTCTGGAAGGACATTGCGAAGCGGGACAGGAGAGGCACTGGGAGAAGGCCTCCTTGTCCGCGACTCCACGGCGAGTCACGGCCAGTAACTCCTCCGGGGGACGTCCGATGGCAGCCTCAGGTGTGGAGAAACATCGACCATACGTCTGGCACGCTCGGGCCTTGCGGGTGCCTCCCGGCAAAGGAGGCCTCCGGGCTTCCCGGTTCGCCGCAGGCTTGCGGCCTACTGGTGCGGGCGACTCCCATAAGTCTGACATCGCTCCGACGTCCGGCCGGGAGAAGGTCGGCTGAGCGCCCGACCCTTGAGCGGCGCCGCGACCTCGTTCCCCGGACGGGCGCTCCTCCTCTTAGCCCGCCTCCGACGAGGACCCCGGTAAGGCAGACGCTGGCTCCTCGGCGCCTGCCGGGCTAGCCCTAAAGCCATGCGTGGCTCCCCGATGTGCTGCGTGACCAGAACCGGACGGACCCTCTCACACCGGACACCCGGTTCCCCGCAGCCTGCCGCTGCCGTCCGGGAGCCCGAGTCTCCCCAGCCTGACCCCGGGATTTTCCCCATCTCCAGGTGATGCGAGGGATGTTCCACCTCCGTCAGACCCTCCTCCTAGGAACCGGATCTGACGCCGGCCCTGCTGACCCGTCAGGGGATTTTCCCCTTCCGTCGGGCCCTGCTCCCCCCGGGCCTCTTAATGTTGACCCGCCCGTGAGGCCACCTTCTGGGCCGTCTGCTCAGCAACTTCTCCGACACCGGTACCCGCCGTCTTATCCGGCGCCGTCGTACCGGACGTGTATCCAGCGCCACGGTACCGATGCGGTCCCTCCGACACACCCGCGGTACCCAGCGCCACAATACCCGGTAGCCGGTTTCCGCCAACCAGGTTTTGGATACTCGCCTTACGGATACAATCCGTATTCCTTTCCCCCTCCTCCTCCACCGCCCCCTCGGCCGCCGGTGGATCTGCAGGAGACCCTGGCTTCCTGGTGGGCTGAGGCCAAGGCTTAGCTCACCAAGGAAATAGAGAGCCGCCTTACGGCGACGGTGCCGCCCCGAGCTCCTGTACGCCCGAGATGGCACACTCTCTCACCGCCTCCGGACTCCAGGGCCCTTCCCTCTGGATCCCGAGAGGGGCAGGACACGTGTCCAGGGATCCCCCCCCAAGGAACCCGTTCCTGCCCCCAGCCGTGTTAGGGAGTCTTATTCTGCTTCCGATTCTTCTTCTTCCCTCTCGGATTCCTCGGATTCTTCTGACAGATGCTCCGAGAGAGATGACGAGCCTCGCTCTCCATCCAAGCCCCGGCCGAGGACCCCTCTGAAGTCTCCTCCGGAGGATCCTTCCTTTACGGAGTTGCTCAGAAAAATCCAGGAAGTACATCAGTGGCGCTCCTTGGAACCAGATCCTCAGCGGGTTAAACTCGCCGAACATCTGGACCTGCCCCTGACAGCTCCAACTTTAGTGCCACCCTGGATCGAGCCTCACGCCCATCTTGTTTCCACTATTTGGAAACAACTGTCGGCGTTAGCCCCGCTTCCTAGGAAGTCTGATGGGCTATACCAGGCTCCAGAGGGTGTAGACTATTTGGACTCCCACCCTCGTGCAGATTCGGTCGTGATTAGCGTCACTCACGGCCGGTCAGCACATCCTAAACATTTAAGCTCATCTCCTCCGGATAAGGAATCTCGCCTACTGGACCAGTATGGAAGAAAAATTTACGCCTCTTCCACGCTGGGAATTCGGGCCCTGAATTACGTTGCTCACATGGGGGATTACCAGAAGGCCATCCTTACCTAGGCGGAATCTAAGCTTGACTCCTTACCTGACTCTCAAGTCAAACAGGAGTTAGCCAATTTAGTCCGTTCTGCTTGTTCAGCCAGTCGCCACATTCTGCGGACGACATACGATGCAGTGGACACTGCTGGGCGGAGCTCCGCTTTCGCCGCGAGTCTTCGGCGTGATGCCTGACTCCGCGTGTCAAGTTTGGTCCCGGAGGTGCAGTCCGTGATCCAGGAAGCACCTTTCAGGGGTTCGGTGCTTTTCGGTGGTGATGTCAAGGACATCATCACCGACTTGCAGGAGAAGGGGACAGGTCTGAAATCCATGGATTCCATGTACCGTCCCCATCACCCGCAGCAGCCGTCCTCTTCGCAGGACGCAGCCCACAAGCGGTAAACCCCAAGGAAGAAGGGCTACTAAACGCTCGGGCCCCCGCAGCTGCCAGGCCCCCGCCCAAAAAGCAGCGGGTGCCCAGCTGCAGCGCTGCCCCACACCACCTGACTCTTCCCCTCTTCCACCGCCTCCGGACACACCGGAGGAACCAGTAGGAGGGAGGTTCTCCCTCCACCTTCCGGGTTGGGAGAGGATAACAAGGGATTCATGGGTGCTCCAGATTATAGCGGAAGGGCACTCCATAGAGTTTCTTCAGAAACCACCCCGCCACCCACCTCTGAAGTCGTCTTACACAAGGGACCATCTTCCTTTGGTCCGGGAAGAAATCTCGGCCCTTCTCACGAAGCAGGCAATAGAACCCGTTCCCCTTCATCTTCAAGGGACGGGTTACTATTCTCATTTCTTCCTGGTCCCAAGGAAGACTGGAGATCTCAGACCCATTCTCGATCTCAGCTCCTTGAACCTTTACGTGGAATACAAAAGGTTCAGGATGCTCTCCCTACAGACCCTTCTGCCCCTCCTTCGGCCGGGTCAATGGCTTTGTGCGCTCGATATGCAGGACACATATCTGCACATCCCCATTCGCCTTCTCACACAAATATCTTCGGTTTGCTTTCAGGGGACCATTACCAATTCCGGCCTCCCTGCTTTGGTCTTCTCGGCACCCCGAGTATTTACCAAATGCCTGGCTGTGGTAGCTGCCCACCTTCGTATGATGGGAGTTCAGGTGTTCCCTTACCTGGACGACTAGCTCCTGGCGGCCTCATCCAGGGAGGAGCTCCTGCATTTTCTCTCCCTCACCCAGCAGGTTTTTAATTGCCTGGGTATTACCATCAACCATTCCAAGTTTCATCTGGATCCTTCCCAGAGACTACAGTTCATCGGGGCTATCCTCGATTCGATGGTGAGCAAGGCCTTCCTGCCTTCGGACAGGGCGTCCTCTCTTCAGTCACAGATTTCCCTGCTATCAGAACGCAGGAGGGTTCCGGCGAGGTCGGTTTTCCGTCTCCTGGGGCTCATGGCAGCCGCTATTCCGACAGTTCCCCAGGCGCGACTCCACATGAGGATCTCTCATTGGACTCTTCGCTCCCACTGGGATCAACTTGTAGACGACCTAGATCATCTAGTTCTGATCTCCTTGCCGATGGCACGAGACTTGCAGTGGTGGATGGTTCGAGAGAACCTGTTTCGGGGGGGGGGTCTCCTTCTGTCATCCTCCCCCCTCCCAGACTCTGACCACAGATGCATCAGGCGAAGGTTGGGGAACCCATTTGGGTCCTCACCGAACCCAGGGATCATGGTCCAGATTGGAACTAGCTCTCCACATCAGTGTGCTCGAGCTTCGAGCAGTACTTGATGTTCTCCAAGCCCTTCACCAATACATTCTTCCCAGCCACCTAGCCGTCCAGACGGACAACATGTGCGTGGTGTGGTACATCAACAAGCAGGGAGGAACTCGATCCTACCCTCTGTGCAGGGAAGCAATGAGGGTTTGGGACTGGGCAACTCAACACAACCTTCACCTCACTGCGATTCATGTTCCAGGAGTCAACAGTACCCTGGCAGACAAGCTAAGCCGCTCCTCTGCCCTACCACACGAGTGGGAATTGGATCAAAAGGTGCTGGATGATATCTTCCAGCTTTGGGGGACTCCGCAGGTAGACTTGTTCGCTGCTCCCCAAAACGCAAAACTTCCCATCTTTTGCTCGCTCATTCCAGACTCGCGCTTTCTGGAGCTGCGCTCTGTCTCTAGACTAGAAGGACAGATTCGTCTATGCCTTTCCCCCAATTCCTCTGGTCCCTCGTGTATTACAGAAACTAACCACAGAAGGAGCGAGGATGATTCTGATCGCTCCTTTCTGGCCCAGGCAAATCTGGTTCTCTCTTCTTCAACAATTCTCCGAGGTTCCTCCTCTTCCTCTTCCTTTATCTCGAGGTTTGCTGACCCAGGATCAGGGGACCCTGGTCCATCCGGGCCTCAAGTCCCTGCAACTTCATGCATGGCTCCTGCAGACCTAGCTCAATCTCGTTTTGGTGTCTTTCCAAAAGTGGCGGAGAGTCTGGTGGATGCTAGAAAACCCTCCACTAGGTCCACTTATGCCATGAAATGGAAGAGATTTTCTATTTGGGCCGCCTCTAGGAATGTGGAGCCTTTCTCCTATTCAGTGGCCGTTCTGCTGGAATATTTACGTCATCTCTTTGACCTGGGTCTCAGTCATTCCTCCTTGAAAGTGCACATGGCCGCTATTTCAGCGTACCATGTTCCTTTCGCAGATAAAGCCTTTGCCCAATTAGAGGTCTCTAAGACCTTTCTTAAAGGGGTCCTTCATCTGAGGCCCCCCGTTCGGACTCCTACTCCCCCTTGGGACTTGAACTTTGTTCTCGAGAAACTTACCCTTCCTCCCTTTGAACCTGTGGCATCCGCAGATCTGAAGTTTCTTTCGTGGAAGACACTCTTCTTGGTGGCCATTACTTCGGCTCGAAGAATTTCTGAGCTCCAGGCCCTTATGTGTAAAATCCCCTATTTGATTTTCCACAAAGAACGAGTGGCTCTTCGCACGAACCCTAAGTTTCTACCTAAAGTGGTAGCAGAGTCTACCTTAAATCAGTCTATAGAGTTACCTGCCTTTTTCACGCAGCACTCCAACCAAGGAGAATACTTACTCCATACCATGGATGTTCACCAGATTCTGAGATACTACACCAACAGGACAAAGGATCTCAGAAAGACTGATCAGTTGTTCGTCTCTTTTGCTCACAAAAGGGAAGGCAATGCTGTTTCTAAGCAATGCCTATCGAAGTGGTTGGCTCATTGCATCACTTTTTGTTATGACAAATACAACAAGACCTTTCCGGGTCAAGTTAGAGCTCACTCCACTCGTGGAGTAGCGGCTTCTGTGGCTTGTTTCAAGAATGCGTCGGCGGCAGACATCTGTGCTGCCGCCACCTGGACTTCCGTCCATACCTTTACGAAACACTACAGTTTGGACATTGCCTCTCGCCGTAGAGCAGGCTTCGGGCTAGCTGTTTTGCAAGGCCTCCTGTCTTGAGGTTTGCAAGGCTTCTAATATTTTCTGGAGTAGTTCCTCCTCCCGGTGCCTTTTATTGTTCCAAACTGCTTGGGATTCAGTCCTATATGTAATTACTTACTGCAAGAGCCCTCTCGAAGTAAGATAGCACAGTTAAGTAAGAACTTACTGTAACAGTAGATCTTCGAGAGAGGCTCTTGCAGTATGTAATACCTTCCCGCCCTCCATCCCCCTAGGCTTTTTCAGCTGTTTTTCCAGGAATGGAAACATCTGCTTCTCTCTTGTCCGGGCCTTCCGGGCCTGTGGCGGGAAAGAACTGGAAGGCGGGCATTCGGGACCGTCCCTTTTTACCGACGTCGCATGACGCTGGTCACCTGACGTGGGGGCGGTGCCTCGCCAGGGACTGCTAGCTAGAAATTTTTCCGTGGGGTCCTGCCGACGGCCGGTGTCAGTCCTATATGTGATTACCTACTGCAAGAGCCTCTCTCCAAGATCTACTGTTACGGTAAGTTCTTACGTAACTGTACTTTTTACCACCCGGGTGGGTGGGAGGAGCCAGCTTGAAGACCTTCCGGCAAGATTTAAAGCGGCAAGGAACTTGCCAGACAGTGTGGATGAACAACTTATACCATTCCTAGAACTCCTGTTACAGGTGAGTAACCTGTATTTTTTTAATACATCTCTGATGCCGTGTTAGTTAAAATTCTGTATACAAATTTTTAAATAAATGTCATGTATGACCCACATTTTTCCTGAAATGACCCACCTTTTCAGTGGCCAGTGGGTCATTTGACCCTCCAAATTTGGTTCCTAGAATGAACACTGAATGAGTCGGGTATGTGCAAGAGAAATATATTTTTTATTGACTAAGTCAGATTCCTCCTGACCTGATGATGAGCATGGAGCTTAGAGCACTAGAAGTAGATTTATATAAAAATAAATTTCATTTCATTGCAGTCTGAAACGTGAGTGGCATACCATTATAAGTAAAGTGTTTTAGTGTACTCTTAGCTTACAGCACAAAATACTACCAATACCAAAAGTACTATACAAAAATAGCACAGTGAGTACGAGTAGTAAGTTGCTTGATTTACATTTTTGTTGTGTTAAATTGTCAATAACTTAAAGATGAGTTGATGAATACGAAAGGAATGTCCAGTCACTTCACTACTGGTGGTGGCGCAGAATAGAGTTGCACTTCACTGAAGTAGTGTGCTACTAGCTTTAGAAGCAGGCACAGCAAGAGCACTACTTAGAATCAGAACAGTTCTGATTGGAAAATCAAGGCTCACTGTCTGGCTATCACTAGGCTGAGTGTCCCTCCTCACCTCACAGCCTGGGGCTCCCTCCAAGACCAAGTCCCCCCAGTCCCCTCAAGATAAGTTAGTAAAAGTAATAGTAAGTAGTGCAAATAAATTTGGAAAGATTTGTTTTCATATTTGCTTTCTCACCACCACAACACAACTCCTGCCTGCGCTCACCACTCACTGTGTCCAAGACAACAGCCAGAGCCAATCAGCAGAGCTAAGCCAACTGTGAAGAGATGGTGGCATTTAAAGGAATTAGCCTATATATCCCAAATGCCATGCCTGCTGCTTTTTTCCTTTTTTAGTATAATAGGTATTTAGCTATAGTAGCCTCCAGCTGAGTCAGTGAGCCAGTGTGAGTTGCTTGCTTGACTTTCTTAGGTTGAGTCAGTCATGCTATACTGTGACTCAGGTCGAGTCATGTGACTGACATGAGTGCAGTCTGGCATTAAAGGAATCTGCTTATATATCCCCAATGCCGTAGCTGAGGCAGGCACTCATTTCTCTTGCTTATTTTTATTGTTTTTTAAGCTACTAGCTATTTAAGTAATTAAAAAATGTATGAATTTAAATTTCTTTTTCCATTGGATTTAAACTACTTTTTCCATTGGGTTTTGTTTTAGGTAGGCCCCCACCCCCCCAAAAAAGTGATTCAAGTCATCTTGTCGCCACCTCAGACTTGGGAGTCAAGTCTTGTGATATGATGAGTGACTCAGGAGGACTGGAGTCCTGCATAGCATTAAAGGAATTGGCCTATATATCGCCATGGTTGGTGGCTGCTGAGTCAAGTGATTATAATTGTTAAGCTAGCAGCTAGGTTAAGGGTAACTACGCAATTAAAGTAATTTCTCTTATTGGTTTTGTGTTAGGTGGACCCCAGCCACAGTCAACCAAGAGCTCAGCTGAGCCAGCCAGCCAAAGTTTTGTGACACAGATGACATGAGTCAGTCAGAGAGGACTCATCAGGAGTCCGGAGTAGGACTCGCTCAATCCTAGGGACCACTCTAGTGGGGACATTAGGTGAGCAGACAGAGGGAGGAAGTGGTCCACAGTGGAACTGGACTGGAGGGACTCTGAGTGCATCAAGCAGACTGATGAGACAAGACAGCAACTTCACTAAATGTGCTAGGTCAGCTGAATAGCCAATGCCAAGTATAAAATATCACAAATCACATTAGGAGGACAGGGAGGACTCGGACTTGGAGTCAGGAAGCAACAGCAGCAGATGTCGGAAAGAATTTGGATTAACGAACAGAGTGCATTCCAGATATGGCATGTGTTGGTGGGTGTCAAATTCCTTATCCACACTGCAGGTGTGCTGGGCAGCAGTGACGTTGTGATGCAGAATCAGAGGGAGGGGTGGGGAACAACTGGGAATGAAAACTGAGGGAACACACAGACTACTAGTACCAATTCTTATCACTGAAACTGAAAAACATGGAGTGTAAATGTAATGCAGAACTGCAGTTTTCAAATGCAAATGGCACTAGCGTCATGGCAATTTTTGTGTTATTTAACAATAAAAAATGAACCTGAGAATGTTCTCGGTGTGTATCTCATTCTCTGTCTGACTAACCTTGACAGTTTTGTGCCTCTGACAGACTGATAGGACTGTCTACTGTGTATAGTTTAGACTTATAATGAATGAACATGAACACACCTGACCACTCGAGACAGAGCACCAGCAGCACAACAGTTAACAGTAATGTGAATGCATGATCACTGCGATCTTATCTGTCACTCACTGGCCCCGCCGATGAGGTGGCTAACCAGTCTGCAGTGTGAGTCTGTTCACACAGTGACAACCAACCACAGACAGTTTGTTAAAACTGTTATCCATAAAGATAAGAAAACTTAACATGATGATCATTACATGACATGACAGACGACATGTTACACAGTGTTACTGTTAACAAAATATCATAACAGATTTTGACACTGGGCCTGGTTACTGCTGCTGATCCCTCCCTCACCCTCATTCCATGTGCATTGCTCAAGGCCAATCAACAAACATATTTAGGATGGCTGGTCGACACCCATATGCCCCCACCCCCTGCTACTTAAATAACCAACTCAGAGTCTGAGTGGTTTTGGGGAGGGGTGCAGTACCCCGAATGCAGTGGTGGGGTCCCGCGCAGACACTACAGCGACCTAGTGCTGTTGTTGCTGTAGTGTCTGGTGCTGTGGAATTGTCACGGAGGGGGATGTAACCCTCTACAATTGTGTTTTGTTGTTGTTTAACTTTTCTGGAGGGATGTCACTCATTTTGAAACCAGTACATCATTTTCTGCTTCTGTTCCAAACGAACAGCAGAGGAGAGGACAATAATGATGCGTATTGTGCATTTATAGTGTGGCTTTTTGTGCAAGCAGTGTGCTGCACTGCATGTGTACTGCGCAGTCAGTATGCACTGTGTGAGTAATACAGTCACACTCGCACAGCACACTGACTTGTATGTGCTGTTGCGCAGTCTGTTCTCTCCATTTGCCATTAAGGAAGCAGTTATTACTTATATATCACTGATGGCTTAATACTCACTTGGCCTCTGTGTGCCTTGGGTGGCACTCCGTGTGACGCACACAAATTACATGATGACTAAAAAAAAAGTTGCCCTAAAACTGAACATTGAAAATTAAAAAATGGAAGGAAGTCTTCAAGAGACTGACTTCAATAAAATTTAAGGACTCTCAACTGACATCAGTCTACTTCTGGATTGGACACGTGAGGACACCTAAACCTAACCTTACTAGTCTGTACAGCACTGCAGCAGACAGCGGATGTCGCATCCACAGAACAATTTTTCCATGAAAAAAGAAGCCTCCTCAAACTCTTGCATCAGGGAGAATTGGCGTGTAAGGGACAGTTATCCCTAAAAATGCAAAAATAGTAGTTGAAAGGTCTCAGTACCGTGGATCACGGTTATCGCGGTATCAGAAATTGTCCACGGTATCAATACCGTGACTTCTGACACCGCGGTATACCATGACAACCCTACCGTCTAGCTGGTTCACAGTTTGTGACCATTTCTCTGATTGCAAATAGAAGGGAAAACAGCTGCATGCTACAACATGCAATGAACCCCGCTACATTGCCCGGTTACCTCATTGTCCACTCTTATCTAGCTCACTTGTAGTTCAATAGATGTGTTGCTGCAGTGTCCCCCTACTGTACTGAATGTAGTTGCTTGGGACGCCACTTTTCATGCTACCCCACCTCCTCACCTCAACAACTGCTCGCTGAGTGCTTGTCTGGAGATCGGAACCTGCTGGACAAGCATTTTTCTGTTGCTAAATCGAGCTGTTTCAGCACCAGAATCATACAATTAAATGAAAGAAAAACACACTCCAATCAGTTCAGATGATTTTATTGACTACTCTTGGTAGGATTGGGAGAAGACCCTGTCCCATTTGTTATGCAGAGAGAGTTAAAAGCAAAGATCTATTTTATCCTCTCCTATTCTGTTACTTATATGGCTGATTGTGCAATCAAATTTTCTCTGTGGCATCTAGGAAGTGGCCATTCCAATGGTACCACAATTTCCCCGTTATCTTTCTTCCTTCACTTGATGTTTCTAGTCTTTCTTTCTCCCCTTGCTTCTCTGTGGTTAAAAAAAAATGTATGTGAGTTATGTGAAACCGAGATCCCTTGGTTTACAAATGTACTTAATTATATTGTTGAAATGAATGCAATCATCTACTTGGGTTTGTTAGAAAAGTTAGCAGTTTAGAACAGAAAGGGTTGATATTGAGAAACTTTATGTCCTTCACAAGCTTGTTGATAGAGCTGTCAGCAGGAAGCCAGCTCTGGACAGAATGTATTAATTGGTGGCAGCTGTTAAGTCTAGGTGTACTCTGCAGACTGCTCTTAGGGGAACTAAAATGGCGATGCCCCAGAGAGTGAAGGGTGTGGCAACATAACAGGCAACGACGTAGGGCGCGGGCTACAAGGCTCTATCGTGAGCACACCTGGAGTATAGGCGCGGTAGCTCCGCAAAAGAGGAGAGCACCATGTGAACATAGATGGTGCTGCTGTCCTAGGAATGGCTTCGGGGAGATCAGAGCACCTACGCCGATGAACTGCAGCCAGCCTGAAAAAGGCTAGCGCAATGCCTGGCCTGGGCCAACCTGCTACAGGTTCCGGGGGTCAGGGGCAGCGATGGCAGCGCATATTGCTGGGGCACGTCATGACGGCATTTGAGAAGGCAGAGGCCCCGATGTTGACAGATCAGTGCCTGCTGCGATAGGCCCTTTGGGAGAGACCTCCCACTACCACTGAACCTAAGTTATGAAGTCTGAGCAGCAGGAGATGCAGAGGGTGGCCAGCATGGCAGTGGTGCGCCATATGGCGCCAACTGGGGTGGAAGAACTAGAACCCCCAGTGTCGATGGGCTAGGCTTGCCTAGGGAACCAGCGGAGCTGACGGACAACAGCGACCCTGCGGTGAGGGAGGATCGGGTGATGGGGAGTGACGATGGCGCCCAGCAAGACAGGGGATGCCATGCAGCATCGATGGGGGAGAAAGGAGCCCCGACATTGTAGTAAGGAATGAGGCTGAAGGCTGAGTGTCTTTATGCCCCTGAAAAGCACATTAAAATCGTAGTATACACACCCTGAAAGGGCATATTACACACATGGAAAGGGAAAGGAGAAATTGTTTAACCAGGAAAGGCACAATAAGCCGAAGCTTGTTTCCAGGTGCGACCTGGGAGCACAAGGAAGTTAAGTGACTTGCTCAGGGTCACGCAATATGCAAGTAAGGGCTGTGGGATTCAAACCCAGGTCTCCAGGTTTGCAGCTTAGAGCCCTAAACCAGTATGCTATACTGCCTCCGAGGAAGTACTTTTAAAAATTACTCCCAAGTAATTACTTTTTTGGGGGGGAGGGCAGAATGAGATTCAACATGCGTTTATAGAGATTGAATGCACGCTCAGGTGATATGTCTCAGTCATTGTAATTTCTTGATTTTTTTTCCCCTATGCCATGTTATGAAAATGTATAAAAAATTAAATCCTGATAACTCAGCAAATGCATTCTTGAATTGTCACAGTGTGCTGTAATGCTGATTGATTCAACTATACCTATTGCAGGTCCCTCAGAGAGCCGAGACTGTGATCAGCAATGTCAGTGTTAATAGTACGGAGAATGCACTACACACATCAGCACATTCCTTTGAGGAGCTGTCACCTAAGAGACATGCAGGGAAACACTCCAAAGGTGAGTGCCTACCTGTTCCTTTGCATCTCTACATTTCGTTGCAGAGGAGAGTAAAGCGAACTCAAAACCTTCTGTTAGCAGAAATCATGGCTGTAAAAAGAGATGGAAGGCGAGTCGTGTTTTGTTTTCCCATGGAGAAAATTGAGTGTTTACTGTAAAGCTACTTATTGTCACATAAAATAATTTTAGCGCAAACACAAATGCAACCATAAGTGCATAAATTAAATTTAGCGCTATGAGCACCACATTCACTATAATGGAAGAACTGCCAATTAGTGCAAATTAGTGCTTCAGCGAAAACAGAAATTATTTGACAGTGACAATTTCAAGTTTTACAGTATTTCTTTCACTAACAGTTTTTGCTGTCTTGGATGTTACAGCTCTGCTGTAAACCTGTGGCACTTGTATCTGCATAAAAAAACTAAAAGGGCATTAATGAGTCTGTTGCTGGGGTTGAAATTAAAGGGGATCGTTCACATACATGGGTATATCTACAGTAAACTATTGTGGTTTTAACGTATGGTAAGAGTAAAGTGTGGAGTGTAACTGTTTTATCAGAAATGTTATGTCATAGCAGTAGTCTGTTCTGAAACTGTAGCAGTACATTCTCACCATTTTAAGTAGGTTCCTACAACTTAGACTTGCGTGACGATCAGCTGCATTCAGATCAGCAGCAGTTTAAATGCGGCTATCAGTCTGAACATTTCTTAAACAGATTTTTCAATTATAGTTTGCTGCTGTGTGGTTGGGTGTAATAATGCATCTAACAAGGTTAGATGCTGTGGAATTTCTTCTATTAGAGTCCCGATAGACAAGTTAAATATCAGTAAATGGAAAGCAGTAGTTAAAGCAGAAAAACCTACCAGACGTTGCAACAGATGTACAGTGATATGCTCAGACCACTTTACAGCAGACAGTTACATCTGGAATCTTCAGGTGGTTTGTTTGTTTTAATTTAAATAATTAAAAAGGGGGGGTCCTTAATGTGAACCGTCTAGAGTGTGAGGGTTTGCTTAGAAACAAATTGTCTCTGTCATAATTTCATACCAGACCAAATAGGCATGTGTCGTCTAACATACTACATAACACACAGTTTCTGTGTTTAAAAAAAAAAAAAAAAAAGAATCTCGATTTTTATCTGTATAATGATCAAGTGGTAGAAAATCTTGCAGAGAGTAGCACTCGCAGTTACAGCCACTAACTGTCACTTGCAATAGCTAACAGTCTCTTTACGATCCCCGCACCCCACCCCCACCAGCAGCGCCCAGTAGCTCACATAATTTGCAGTGCTACAACAAATGTATTACTTGAAAATGTTATGCTGTTTTTGTGCATAGAGGCACTCTTGTTTGTTCTGTACTTTTATAGGTAAAAATATTAGTGTTTCTGAGGTTTATGTTGAAAGTCAGCTCTGCATGCTATATGAACGTTCACCCTTCCCCTTACTCACTGATCACAGACTGACATCACAAAGCACAGCAAATAGTTTTCATAAGAAAAAAAAGAATAAAAAAGAAAGGGATGAGAGACACACGTACACTAATCCATGGATATGTTTATCTGACAGCACGAATACAAACTTTTCTCTAATCTGGTAACCAGAAATCAAATTCTCTGCATTACAATCAGAGGCATCCCAGATACTAATATACATTGATCTCTCACAGCTGACCTTACTGTCTAGTGATTAAATTATTTTCTGTTTCTTTTCATTAGATGGTTGGCATCTTGGTCAGTCTCACTTTTATAAGAGTCCTTAATCTGCCAGGTTACAGAAAAGAATCAAAATTCTCATCCAAATCAGTTAGAATACTTGTGTTCCCTAGTGCCTGTATTTTTAAGTGTCACTTCTTCGAAATGAATGGTATAATAAATTAAGTCATCTGAAATGTATCTGCCACATACACACCAGCTCCACAACGTGATAATACGAATGAAAAAAAAAAAGCAATTTATTTTTGTGTACTAGTTGTATATGCATGCATCTCTGACATGAGCAACCAGTATTTTCATTTTTAGTGAGTTCAACACTGCCGGCCATTCACATACTATTTTCATTGCAAATCTGTGGCTGTAAAATGTATGTCATGATTTTATATTTATTGACTTTTTTCTCCTCCTCCGCGGAGCTAGGCAAGCGGCTCTGGCCCTCCTTCGGAGAGACTTGTTCTGTGATCCTGATTGCCGTGCACTGGCCATGCCCCGTGGATTACCCCCCACAGCAGAGCCAAGGAGAGGAGAGCTGGCTGTATTCCCCACCCCGGAGCACAGTCCAGAATCGGGGCTCGCTGTTGCGGTGGTGCTTCTGGCCATCACGGAGCCCAACGGCTCCTGGTATTTTCCGTTGCTTTTCTCCTCGGGCCTCCGTACGTGCAGTGGGTGGAGATGGCTGGACTTTGCCTCCGTGGAGGCAGCTCTATGCTCTGTATGTGAGACCCTCCCCTTCTGACGGCGCGCTTGTGCTGACACCCAGCTGCCGCTGAGTGTCAGGCAAACAGCACACCGTACTGTCCCCCCCCCTTCCCGAGGAAGGAGAGCAGTCTACGGACACTCAATCCCTCCTCATCCCTGCTGACCCCTGAGCGACCAGAGTCTGTTCCCAAACCCAGGTTGCTGGCTTGGCACGAGGTGTGGCGTCCAGCGCCTTAGCGCCACCAGGCCAGCTTGTATGTCATGATTTTTAATTGACTTACTATATTGCATCCAACTATTTGCAGATGCTGTGTGTCGTAGCAGATTTTTATATTCGATCAGTATTTATTTAAAAAAAAAAAAAGGAAGCAATATTCAAATTTCATACATCCTAGTGCCCCCCCCCCCGCACAAGTTCCCTCCACCTTCCATTTCTAGGTGATCTTTGCAGACAGAGTCGTTTGTCTGAAATTGCTGCAGATATGCAGGCACCAGCAGTCTCCTACTGTCAGCCACCCATGCAAAGAAATCCTGTTCCCATGAATTCATTCTTCATAAAGATCACATTAAACCACTAACGTGTCCTTATTTGCTTAGTAAGAGTACCCACACTATGAATCGCACTTAATCCTCCCTCCCTGTCTGCTTTCATCATATGCAGAGTAAGTAAGCAAGCAAGTAAATAAATCACTAAACAGATAAGTACATAGATAAATGAACTGTGTGTTGTTTTTGGAGGGGGATGGCAATTTATGGCTATCACGTATGTAATCATAACTGCAATTTATTTTCTGTCGGTCTTAAATCTGTACAAATACTCATGCAGTGTCATACCTGTATTGTGTCAACAGGTTACCGTGTTGGGCCAAGGCTTGTTTGGGGGGGTGGGGATTGGAAAGGGACTACTGCCAAGTAAGACTGAAGAAAGACTTTTCAGATTACACCGCGGTGGATATGCCAGACTGTGCACTTCTGTACTCAGCACTTTTAAAAATGCAAGATCATTGGCATTGACAGTCTGTACAGTTCTCTTCTGCAGCCACCCTTCCCCCACTGAAACATTTTCAGTTAATTTGAGTTGAATGTGAATTTAGCTATACGGGCTTCAGTAATTCGCCATGTATGAAAATATGGACTTTCAGACAGTGGGGGAATAACTAGGGCTGCTGATTGCATGAGAGTAATCATATGTAATGTGGGGGAGTGTTGGTATGGTGGGTGTTGCAAACGGACCATAGTGGTGCTAAACTATAAGCACACTGAATGCCAAATAATAATTACCCCAAGGCAGATCAGTTTGTGTCCTTATTTATGCTGATGTGTTAATTTAAAGCATCCATCTAGAAGATCAGCATATTTCTGCACACTCAAGGATTTTGTTAAATTACCCTTCTTTTTTTGGGAGGGATTAACAACCTCCAGGCCTCAAAAGCAGAGGTGAGAGTCCTGTGTTTCCTGCTGAAGTAAAATGTGCCACACTGGTGTTTCTGTCTTATTTCGTATGTTACTTTTATGTTCTTGAATACGAATTTTGGTTTGTGTCATCCTCCTTCCTATGTAAATGCTGCCACAGGGCCATTGTAGACTGTAAATGGCCCTTGTGGATTCTCATGTAATGTGCTGCCTTTTTTTTTATACTCTATTTCTCACCACTGGTTCCAGGTCTGCAACCATCCCAGCCGCCCATCCAGCCCCATACCCAGACATCGGGCTCCTACCCCTCTTACCCCCCGTGGTGGGGTGGCGAGGAGCCCCCAAAGCTGTACTCACCTGTACCAGGATCCAGTTCAGGGAGCGCCATTCGGGGTCGGGGCCTGTGGCGGGTGGCTGCATCGTCTAGCCGATCGGGACCATTTTCTTGTTTTCCTCATTCAAGAGTGGGGCGTGTAATGATGTCAGTGATGGGAGCATGCATGCGTCCGCACGCGATCCTCCCGGCGCCAGCCCCATTCAGTTCCTTACTTGCAACATCGGTGCTCTGTCCCCCAGCCGCCGCCAGGGGCCAGAAGTGCACCAAACACTGAAATTCACCCCTTCCCGGAGAGGGGGAACTTTCCTTTGGATGCTCGATCCCTCTCCACCCCTGCCGACTCCCAGCAGCCCATACTCGTTCCCGAACTTGGGTCATCGGCGTAGCACGAGGTAAGGCGACTAGCTCCTCAGCCCTCTGCGCTACTGGGCCAGCATGTAATCTGCTGCTTGATGGCGTATTCTTTGTTTGTGAATGGCTTTACATGCGTCGATCCCCGACACTTGTGTAACCGCGTATTGAACATCATCCACTTGATGCCATCTCTGGTCTGAGGGGTCCAAGAAGAAGCTGTCCCTGTGTTCTCATTTTCTCTTGTGGGGTGTTCAGTCTGAACTAACCTGTCCTTGATAGTGGCAGCCACTAGAAGAGGCTCAGTTAAAGTGTCCACATTCTGAAGATAGTTTTTTATGGTGTACCAATTAGAATGAAGGATTATTTTTTTTTCTCTTATGTATTTATGCTCCCTGCCACCCCCGAGCCCTCGGCTGGCCACTCCTTCAGGCTGCCTTGGCCTATCGCCGCCACGTCCCTTCGCCATCCACTGCCCCCCTTAGTTCCATGACCTGGGTAACCCCACATATCCCTTTGAGAGGGCTTCCTCACCCGTGGTGGACAGCTGGGAGAGGAGAGTCACCCAAATGCATTCTATGTATCCGGGGCACGGAAGGGGTTGGCACAGGCACCTCCGGGCTTTGTGGCAAGCGGGGACCAGCCGCCATCATCTGTTCGGCCAGGTGGCTAATTTTCCATTTTTCTCCTGACCCACCCACCACCCTCGAAGTAGTCCTGCAGCATCCTTGGGATGGGGGAGCGTTCAGTGGTGCAGTGGTGCCTTGAGGCCACACGCCGTCAAGCACGTCAACCACTGGCCACCACCAGCAGCTGACAGACAGCGGTCTTGGCCCCCCCCCCTTCATTCCTGTCACGGAAGCGTCTGAAGGACACTCTAAACTCCCTCCCTGCTGGACTCTACCCCTGACATTCGGGCTTGGTGCGCAAACCTGAGTCACCAGCGTGCCAAGTGAACACCCATCGCTCAGTGCCACGGAGCTGGCTGTGAAGGATTCTTTTATTGTCTGGTATTTTTGTGTTGTATTTTGTTGAAAAAAACTATTCTGTGTGTGTGTGTGTGTGTGTGTGTGTGTGTGTGTGTGTGTCTCTCTACATACCCTGTATGGCCTGTTGCTGGGTTACTTTTTTTAATTCTTTCACTTGCTTTGTACAGGGTCTGTGTACTATAACCTCTTTGTGAGAATCTGACATAAGTCGTCTGAATTTCTCTTTTCAAAATCTGTGTTCTGACTACAGTTGTGCCTGATTCTTAGAAATTGAGAATATGGTATACTTTTCAGTGAGCCTTCCTGAATGATAGCTGCTAGCATGAAGGATGGTGTTTTCTAATGGTTGGCTTCCTAAAAAGAGTACTGTCAAATCCAAGATCATTAAATCTAATTATCACATCCAAATAGGGGACACTTTCCTGGCTGCTTTGTTTAGTAAACTTCAGATTTTCTTTTCTTGGGTTAAAAAATAGAAAAAAAAAAACTGTTCCAACTTCTCCTTAATACTTCCCTTCACGAAGAAGAGGTCATCTGTGTACGTCTTAAAAATGGTGATATGCTTGTAGTATGAATTTTGTTCTTCGTTTAGAATGTAGTGGTTCTCAAAAGCGTACATGTAGGCATTTGCATTGCCAGGGGCCTTGGTGGACCCCATTGGTGTTCCAGAGCTCTGTTAAAAAAAAAAAAACTAACCTCAAAGCTGAAATTTTTTTTTATCAAGGTAAATTCTGCTAGGGCTTGAAAGACTTGAGTTTTAGGGTACTGAGGTTCTGGGTGTGTATCTAGAAGCATGCATGTAGTTTCAACCCTTTCGTGGGGAATGAAGGTGTACAAATCACACACCTCCATGGTGACTACCAGGTACCCCTCACCAGACAAAGGGAGATTAGCTTCTTTAAGGATTTTTAAAAGATGTGTGATGTCTCTAAGGTATGTTGGTGTATTTTCTAGCAACAGTTGCCAGTGGTATTTTAATTTTTTATTTTTTTGTGAACTTTATTTCTGCGCCCTCCCCTAGAGGACCTCTCGCCAGCTACCTACCTGCCTGATCTCTACCTTCCGCTGTGGCGCTGTATCCGCTTTCCTCACTCTGACCCGGCGAAAGCCTCCGATCTGAACCCTCACAGGGAAGGGCCACCCTATCCTCCCACAGCACTTTATCTTGAGTGTAGAGTGCCGGGGTGGAGTGACGGGGGACGGAGAGGGTAGAACTCCCAGCGCTGGGAGTGTGGATTGGGAGGCGGCGCCTTCGCCTATCCTCCAGAGAAGGTTTTTTTTTACTTACTTCCACTATTGGCTGGGAAGTGTAGTGCACTGCAGCGCGCTGCATGCTTGTTCCTGAGCATACCCACAGAAGTGCCCAGAGCCAATCCTTGACCATCTGACTCCCGACTGCTGTGAGCCCCTGGAACCACCAGAGCCCACTAGACAGCGGGAGCAGGAAACCCTCCTCCCCAGGGAGGGAGAGCTGTCCTTCGGACGCTCAATCCCTTGCCGACCCCTGACAGCCCGGGCTCGTTCCAGAACACGGGTCACCGGTGTGGCATGAGGTGTGGCGTCCAGCGCCTCAACCCTCAGCGCCACTGGACCGGCTGCCAGTGGCAGTTGAGATGATCTGATAAAGATTTAGAAAGGCTCCCCGATGCAGTCAGTGTATGGGGGAGGGAGCGATTACAGTTTTATGTACCTTAGGGACAGTATAAAAAATGGGTGTTATAGGGTGTTCCTGAAGCAGTATGTGTGCTTCCCACTCTTCAAACCAATTGTTATTGACCAGTTCTTTTGGTAATCCTGCCAGTTCCCTCTTTAATTCTGGTGGGGGGTACCTGTATAGTGGTTTGTAATTTCTCTGGTCTTCCCAACAATCTGTGACAAATCCTCTGATAGTGCTCATAGTTTAGGACTACAGTCCCCCACGTGTATGTGCTGGTTTTATAATAATACTATGATCTTTCTGTAAGTTATTCAGAGCTGTTCATTCTGCCCTTTTTGTTTTTTTAATCAGTACTGTTACATACATAGATACTTAGATGTTGTCAGCAGATAACGGTCTTTGGCCCACGTAGTCTGCCTAATACTTCAGATTACTGTGCTTGTTCAAGCTTCCTTGGAACTAGGTTATCCCCCCGACTACCAGGATCCCCTTATGCCTGTGCCATGCATTCGTAAATCCTGTAACCATTTCTGCCCCCACCACCTCCCCTGCAGGCCATTCCATTTGTCCACCACCCTCTCTGTGAAAAAGAACTTGCTTATATCCCGTAGTCCTGGAGCATCTTTTTCTGTTTTATATCGAGATTTCAAACATAACAATAAGCAACACTGTCAACAACACATTGTATACGTTCCATTTTTCTGACATCCAAATTTCTAATGAAAAAACTTTAAAAAATACCAGTAATTAATGCAATAGTAGAGATGTTTAAACTACTGTAAGCCATAAAACATTCAATATTGTATTCTATGTAACAATAAACTTAAAAAAATTATTTCGAGAGAGAAGAAAAGTCCTTTTTGTATAATTTATTCGAACCAGTGCAATAAATGTTATCTATTTATAAGAAATGTAATTAAAAGATGAGAAATTTGATAGGATATACATAATATAAAGAAAATTAAAGATGGGACAAATTCAGGAACCTCTAATGTATACAGTTAGATCATAAGAGAGAAAGAAAGAACAGTGCAGGAAGAGTAAATGAGAAGAGTGCTGAGGTGAAGGTGTCTCTCGCAGAATCCCACAAGGAAGTTTCTAATCCCATCAGTAATAGAGGAGGTGAAGCAAACACTAGAGATTGATAATCTAGACTGTTATTGGGCCCTATTTGCATCAAGGTGACATATAGTATGATAAATAACACCCCATCTTTTGTTATATGTGTCACTTTGTTCCTTTAAATAAAGAGCCAACCTGGCTGGCCCAGTGGCACAGAGGGTTGAGGTGCTGGACACCCCAACTCACGCCATACCGGCAACCCAAGTTCAGGAACAAGGTCGGGCTGCCAGAGGTTGGCTGGGGGGGGGGGGTGAAGAGTCAGGATTGAGCAGCCGCGAGGCAGCTCTCCTCTCTGGGGAGGGATAAGAAGTTTCCCCGACTCGTGACTGCCACTTAGTGGAAGCCAGGTGGCAGTGCCAGGCCAGGGGGAACCTAGGCGCTAGGCTGGGAGGGAGGATGGGGCTGTCACTGGAGGCACGGAATGAATGTGCACCTCCATGCGTGACCGCGTACTGGGAATTGGGGAGAAAATGCAAATACCATATTTCCCCCATGCTGTAATGCAGGAGGGGTACCGGGGGAGCACCAGGCTAAGTAAATAAAAAAATTAAAAATAAATAAATAAAAAATTAAAAATAGCCAACTTTTCAGTTCTGAGAATTTCAAAGAGATTACACTTCCGCTCCCGTTCTGCAGAGACCTTATGTTTTAACCAATGCTGAAGGATCATGCGCCTAACTGAAACCCCAGTTAACAGTAAGGAATACCTCTGTTCATATGACCGTTTGACCAAATCGGGGAAGTGACCTAGGATACCGGTCTGAGCATTGATATGATTGAAAGTGCCTGGAACGTCTTAAAAAAATTCTTGTATATCTCGCTCCAGAGAGTAACAAGAGGGCAGTCCCAAAACATATGTATCAGTGTGCCGTTACCAGTTTTACATTTATGACAGGTTGGAGTGGAGGCCAATCTCATTTTGAATCTTTGATGGGGAGTGTAGTAAAAACGATGTACTGGTTTAAACTGCAATAGCTTTAGGTTGACTGAGTTGAAAGCCTTAATTGAAGAGACTAAATTCTTTCCCCGTCCCAGGCCTTGGTACATATCCCCAACGCCTGAGACAACCACCTTTTTGTTTCAGATGCTATACCCCTGACAGAAGAAACCAGAAAGTTATAAAAAGAGGAGACAAAAGGAAAAGAATGAATACAGCCTAGAAAAGTTCTTGTGCCCTCATTTATGTCTGATATAATATCCATCTTTGAAAGAATTGTATTTTTAATTGTATAACATACATTTAAGTCTGTATCTGGTAAATTGTATTTGTTAACCAAATCCTCAAATTCAGTAAAAGAATTCTGAGATAGCACATTTTTGACTAGTTTACTTCCTTTTTGTTTCCACAAAAAATTAAAGGGGTATCATTGTGAAGGAAATTTGGGCTCTTTGGGGGTGTCTCCGTCATCAGGTCACACTGAAGGAACTTCACCATTGGTGAAGCAGGTTCCACATGGAAGATTTTCAGCAGTACAATTGGGGCCACCCATGCCATCGACATCTACTGATGTCATCTACCCTATAAAGGCGTGGGTGGCCCTGCTTCCTCCTCAGTTCTTTCCTGCCGTTGATTCTATCACATGTGTTGCTGCGGAAGCTCTGATGCAGTACTCGTGCCTTTTTTTGCCTATGGCTTTTTCTTTGTGAATTTTCAGAATCTCTTTTTATTAAAGAGATTCCTTCTTTTTGTTTGTTGAGAGTTAATCCTTTGACCTCTCTTTTCTATTGCTGCTGCTGCGGAAAGAAGATTGCCTCCACAGATGAACATTCCTTCTGTGTCTGCTGTCTTGGGCCTGATCACGAAGTTACTGACTGTGTGCTGTGCCGGAAGTTTAATTAAATTACCCCTGAGCGATGCAAAAAGGCACTTAAAAATTTTCTGATGGATCAACAGGTAGCCAGTTCTGGGCAGGGGTCATCCAGGGTCCTAGCCTCTCAGTCCCTGATGGGGTCGTTGAGCTCTCAGCCCTCCAGGGCCTGAGACAAATCTTGGGGGGGGGGGGTATAAAAAGACTTGGATTGCCATCGCTGTCCCCAGCGGTGATCTTGCTCCCTGATGGCCTCTTCTCCTTCGTCTGTGAGATCCTCATCGACTGCAGCTACATTGACGCGTAAAGTCACTGTCCAGGTCCTTATGCCCTCCAGACCCATCCTGACAGCGCACCCACCCGATTTCAATGGTGACCGACCGTCGACCTCTGGGTCATCGGCTCCCCCGCTCCTCCATCAATGATGGGCTCATTGTCAACGCCCCCCCCCCCCATCGAGGCCTGACCCCTCTCTTTCCGGGGCTATAGGTTCTCAGGGCCCTTCAGGCAGGTTGTCGATCCCGCTCAGTCGACCCCCTGCACCCCCGTTGTCACAGCCTTCGGTCGTCTACCTAAACGACATACAGACTAAATTCACTTTGATGACTGTGCAGCAATTGGGTGCATACAGGCTCACATTGCTGGCGCTGTCTGCGTCAGTTTCATTGTCGATGCCTACTCGTAGGCCGTGGGAGGCTCCCCGCAGGCCATCGGCAGCTTATCCAACGTCGGTCCTGGATCTGGAAGAGGTTGACGTCGAAGAGGAGTACCATCCAGACCTCATTCTCCCTGATGATGATGAAGAGGAAGAGATCCTGGTTTCTAACAAGTCCATAGTTTCCTCTGTCAGTGAGGATTCCATTAAGCATACTCCCAGGTCTCCTTCTTAGGATCCCACATTTTTTAATGTGAGGAAGCAGTTGTGTTCAGCCGTGGGCTTCCACTCTGAGGAAGAGGATGTCACCAGGAAGGAGCTGGTGGACTTCCTGGAGATCCCTGAGTCTCCCCCAAAAATCATTCCTCCAGTCTTTCCTGCTTTGAGGAATGCAGCCATGGCAACCTGGTACAGGTCGGACGTGATGCCGGCTGTGCCCCTCAGGGCAGATACAGTTTACAGTGCCCCCCCTCAGTTGTCATTAAGGCAGCCCACGACAGGTCTAAGGCTCCCAAACACCTTAGCCCCCCGCCCCGGCCCGGATAGAGTCCCACAGAATTGACCTCTGGGGTAAGAGGGTCTATGCCTCCTCTGTCCTTGGATTGAAGATTGCAAGTTACCTGTCTCATATGGTTAAGTACCAAAATTCAAACTGGAAGAAGGGCAGTGCTGCCACCCAGGCCCTCTCTGAGGGCACAAAGAAGCAGGAGCTTCTTAAATGCCTGCAGACGGCTGAGGACATTAGCAAGCACCTCCTCAGATCCCTCTATGATATGGCTGACACTATTGCCAGGGCTGCTGCCATGGGCATTGAAAGAGGGTGTCCCTGTTATGAAGAATAAAAGTATAATAAAATCCTTAGGAGATGTAACAGCCCCCCCCCCCCCACACACACATTTTATCATCTGTTTTCACTCTTTCCTATCATCTTCTAATTTTCTTATCTATCCTGTTTTCTTGTCAGGCTGGTCAACCTGGCAGTCGTTATTATCTAGCCTTTACTATCCCTTTTTACCCTTCAAGATATCTAAACAAACATCTCTTAAAACCAAAGTTCAAGATAGTAACTCTGGGAATAATCCTTCCCTCACTAAGGCCAGGGGACTGGCTAGCCACCCTGGACCTCAAAGATGTGTACTTTCACATTCCCATCAGGTGCTCCCACAGAAAGTACCCAAGGTTCGAGTTGCCTCAGGCCACTATCAGTTCAGAGCAGTGCCCTTTGGCCTAACCTCAGCTCCAAGGGTTTTCACAAAGTGCCTGGCAGTAGTAGTTGCCTTTCTAAGAAAGCAAAAGATTTCCATTTTTCCATATCTGGACGATTGCCTAATAGTGGTTCAGTCTCCAGACCAAGTCAAGTCTCACCTGCAAGTGACCCAGCAAGTGCTCACTTCTCTAGGATTTCTTCTCAGCCTTCCCAAGTCAGTTCTCGAACCAGTCCAGCTTCTTACCTTTATAGGGGCAGAGCTGGATACTGTCAAAGCAAGAGCCTTTCTTCCCCTGGAAAGGGCAGGAGTTCTTACAGAACTGGCTTCTTCCTTCAGCCTTCAGGTGTCTCGACCAGCAAGGCATTTCCTCCAGCTCTTGGGCCACATGGCAGCTTCAACAGCAGTGGTCCAAGGGGCAAGATTTCAGATGAGTGATATTCAGTTCCACCTGAGAGCTTTTTGGTCTCGGAGGAAGGATTCCCTTACCAAACTGATCCCAGTGACTCTGACCTTGATCCAAGCCCTCCAATGGTGGCAGGATCAGGACAATTTAAGACAAGGTGTTCCTTTTGTTACTCAGCCTTGTTCAGTGGTCCTTACCACGGATGCATCTCTTCTGGGCTGGGGAGCCCATCTGGGGTCCCTCACTGCCCTGGGGCTGTGGCCCCCCCAAGAATCCCTTCTCCACATCAATGTTCTAGAGCTCAGGGCAGTTCTTCTGGCCCTTAAAGCTTTCTCTGCCAGTACAGAACAAGGCAGTTCAAGTCAGAATGGGCAACACTACCACCATATGGTACATCAACAAGCAGGGAGGCACTCGGTCCATGGCCTTGTGCACAGAAGCCATGAAGTTGTGGTTCCTGGCTTATTCCCTGCAAACCTCTCTTGTAGCAGTTCACCTTCTAGGGAAGGACAGCGTGCTAACAGATGCACTAAGCAGGATCTCTCAGGGCCATCATGAATGGTCCCTGGACCCTCAGTTGTTGAAAGGGATTTTTTCAAGGTGGGGCACTCCAGAGATAGATCTCTTTGCAGCCCCAGACAATCACCAACTCCCTCTCTTTTGTTGCAGACCTCCAGTCATGGGCTCAGTCCCTCTGGACGCCCTGATTCTGAATTGAGAAGGGAAGTTTCTGTACGCCTTTTCCCCCCTTCCCACTCCTGTTCAAAGTTTTGGTCAAAATAAGGTCTCAACCTTGCAAGGTGATTCTGATTGCTCCAGATTGGGCCAGACAGCCCTGGTACCCCCTGTTGCTGTCCCTAGCAGTCCATCTTCCCCTGTTTCTTCCCAGGAATTACAACCTGTTAACATCCTCTCAGGGAATGATTTGGTACCCCAATCTTCAGTTTCTCAATCTCAAGGCATTGCTCTTGAAGAGTTAGAGTTTGCAGATCTGCATCTTTCCCAAGGGGTTCTGGATATCCTCAAGGCTTCTCGAAAGCCCTCCACCAGAAAAACTTATAACTCCAAATGGAAGTGATTCAGCATTTGGTGTTCTAAGAAGCATATTTCTCCAGACACTGCTGGATTGCCTATGGTTCTGGATTATATGGTCCACCGTAATGGCCTAGGCCTCAGACCAGCTACTCTCAAGGTACACTTGTCAGCTGTTTCTGCGTTTTTGTCTGTGGGGAAGTCTTCCTCACTATCTTCCAATCCTGTGTTCTGTAAATTTTTTAAAGGATTGCTTCACACCAATCCTCCTTTTAGAGACCCTGCCCCTGCCTGGGATTTGAATGTTTGCATTGCTCAACTTATGCAACCCCCTTTGAGCCTATGTCTTCAGCAGAGCTTAAGTACTTGACTTGGAAAACTGTGTTCCTGGTAGCCATTACCTCTGCCAGGCGTATCAGTGAATTGCAAGCCCTGTCAGTGGAACCTGATTTTATCTCATTTCACAGGGATAAAGTGGTCCTTGGAACCAATAGGAGGTTCTTGCCCAAAGTGGTTTCAGATTTCCACTTGAATCAGTGTATGTCTCTCCCTGTTTTCTTCACCAATTATTCTTCTTCAGGAGAGAGGAGGCTACACAGTTTAGATGTTAAAAGGGCCCTTAGCTACTATATAGAGCTTACCAAACAGTCCATAACTTTACCAAGCATTACTCTCTGGATATCCAGGCAAGGAGTGATGCTCGGTTTGACACAGCAGTACTTCAGAGCCTATTCCCAAAGTAGGTTCTGTCCCTCCTCCTTGGAGGTACTGCTTGGTAGTCTGCGATTGTCAGAATACAGCAAGACTTCATGTTTGAAGAAAAAATTACTCACCTTAGTAGTTATGTTTCTTCTAATGGAGTCTTGCTGTTTTCTGACTTCCCTTCCTGTCTTCCCTCTCAGAACCTGTTTTTGGGAAGTGGGTGGCAGGTGCAGTGTTGCACCCCAGAGGTATTTTTTGTTTGCACCCTCCTACTTTTTGTTTGGGTGCTGATTTATAATTGTTTTATAGTAGATTATTTTTTGGGTTTCCTGACTTGAGTCTTCATTGGGAATCCAAAACTTTTTTCAGCCAGTTGGCTAGTAAGAATGTTTACAATTTCAACATAGAATTTTTAGTTTAGTTGGGCTCATAAGAATCTGACGGTTTAGGTTTGAATCACTCCAGACAGAGACTTCAACTGAGTTCGAGATTAGCATTCTATGCCCTGCATAGAAAGTTAACTCTTTGTTCTCCCCGGGCAGTTCAAAGGTTGGGAATCAGTGCAATTGTCAGAGTATAGCAAGACTCCATTAGAAGAAACATAATTACTAAGGTGAATAATTTTTTCTTCCCTCATCGCGCCGCTCCTGCAGTGCCTCCAGTCTCCACTGGGGGCCGCTGCTTGAGCGAGGCAGTCCCCAATCCCAACCCAGGATAGGAGAGCAGTCCTTCGGACGCTCAATCCTATCCTCCCCCTGCCGACCCCGGCGTCCTGAGTCCGTTCCCGAACCCGGGTCGCCGTTGTGGTTCGAGATAAGGCGCCTCTGCCCTCTGCACCACTGGGCCAGCAGGTTCTCATTTTATTGAAATCTCCCTTCCTGAAATGGATGACTTTCACGTTTGAATTCCTGGCATCAACGATTTTGTATACCTTGAACCATACAGTGTGATGGCCATTTGTTCCCAGATGGCCCCAAATCTCGATGTCTATGACCGTGCTATTATTTGTAAATATTAGGTTGAGAATCGCTTCCTCCATCGTGGGAGATTTTTCTAGCTGAGTAAGTCCTGTCCCCCCTGCAGGGCAACTAGGTACTCCATGCTTGTCTCTGATGCAGCCATGAGGGAGCCCCAGTTTATGTCTGGTAGATTAAAATTCCCAACCAGCACAATGTCACCTTTGTCCGACATCTTTAGAATGGTCTCTAGTATTTTGCCTCCAGTGGAGGGCGGATGAGATTAAGTACCTGGGTATCCGGGTTACGGCAAATAGCGAAAGAGGGGCGGATACAAACATGGAGGGGGTGATATTGGCAATAAGAGAAGATATACTGAGATGGAACAAGCTCCCCTTGAATTTTACGGCTAGACTTGGCCTTATTAAAATGAATATGCTGCCCAGGCTTTTATACCCACTATATATTGCCCCATATGATATTCACACTACTTGGTTCAAGGTTATTAGGAAGCTTCTTTCTGTTTTCCTATGGAATTCTAAGCTACCTAGGAAGAAATATGAATCACTTTGCTTGCCCCAGCTGAGGGGTTGGATCAAACTGCCTGATCTCCTATTATATTATGTGGCAGGGCAATTGGGCTTTATGCTTCGCTGGGTTAGGGAGACTGAAGGGGAGGCTTATATCCCAACATGGCTACAGATTGAGAGACAAATCTTGAGAGAGCGAGGCTTCTCGCCCGAGGTGTTAATATATGTTAACCTGGTAAAGGCTTTCAGGAAAGAGGGTGGAACCGATTGAGAAGTCACTGAGGGCGTGGTGGTCTTTTCTCCCCGCGCAGGAAATTACAGTTGAAATCCTGGGACCAACTGTTAGTGGGTAATCCCACATTCGAAATTAGAGGGCGATAAGCGATCGATGGGCCTACCAGGTGAGTGGTCTTAAGGTGAGGGATCTTGTCCAAGGTGTAAGGGTTGTTATTCCAGCCTCCATGGAGGGATGCCCTTTTTCAAAAACTGCAACTGATTCGCTGCTGGAGTCAGTGGTGAGAAAGATTGAGGGTTTTCAGATGGGTCATTTACATGGGATCTTCTGGAGGCAGTGGAGTCAAGGCAAACGCCTTTCTCAGATTTATAGGAAGCTGCTGGAGTTTGTTAGTCCACTCTTGCCCATGCAGGTGGCGACTGGGACAAGGTAATGGCTCCCAAGATTCTTGTGTGGATTCAATTTGGAAAGGCCATAGGTACATAACAATTCCTAAGTTTAGGACCATGCAGTATTTTATTACGCCTGATCTTTATTTTACCCGTAAAACTATGTGATAGAAAGCTTAGGCAGACGGACCATTGTTTCAGATGTGGGATGGGAATCGGGATTTGCTACATGTGATGTGGAGTGCTGTAAAATTTCCCCTTGTGGTTGGAAATTAGGCAGCGATGGACCCGCTGATGAATTACTCAGAATTTATAACCCCAGAGGTGTGTGTTCTGGGTGATTTTTAAAGTTCCTGAGTCCTAGCCAATTTCATTTGGCCTTGATGACGGCACTAATCAAGTCTTTTCTAGTTCAGCATTGGAAAGACGACCAGGAGTATTCTTATGGTCAGTGGGTGCGGGACTTGATGGTCATATTGGGCAGGATAAGGAGACAGCTCTGGAGTGAGGGGAATAAACGGTTATACGCTAAGAGATGGGCATCTTTAGAAGCGATTTATTCATCTCAGAGATTACCTCAGGTCCGTCTGTCATGCTCTGAGTAGCAAGGGCTTGGTTTTTCTTCTTTTCTAGTAAGGGATTTGGTTGATCAGCACTTTGTTCACATGATTGAGTAAAGGTCATTATATAGATAAGTTGGGATCCTAGTAAGGGTTTTGGGGAACTAGACTGTAAGCCTTCCAGAGGATAGACGGGATGGGGCTCTCTCTCTCTCTTTAGGGGATATAGCAGGACTCCACCTCTGATTTAACCTAAGGTGTTTTCTTGATTTGCACCTTTGGTTTAGTATCTTGAGATATTACACAAGGTAGCATGGTAGAGTTGACTCCTGTTTTTTTTTTTTTTCCTATTTTCTTTTTTCTCTTCTACATGCGATTGGGGGAACTGCTCTTGGTTCATTTGTTTAGACTATATCTATGGATAATATGTTACTATTTGGCAATGTGGATTGTAGTTGTTTACACAGGGGTCTTTATTGATAAATATGCTGCTTAGGGATGGATTCCTGCTGGGTATGTATATATGGGATTGTATATAGTTCATACAGCCAGTTTGGGGCTGTATACCCTGGTTTCCAGGTTTCTCCTTTTTTTTTTTTATTATTTTAGTTGTAATGGATGTCGTGTGTTAATCAAAATCTAATAAAGATTTGTTGAACAAAAAAAAAAAAAAGAATGGTCTCTAGTATTTCCTTGTCCTGTGCATAGTCTTGAGAAGGGGTCTATAAATTGCTCCTTCCCAGATGGGTGCTTTGTTACCAGCCCCAATTGTAAACTACGGGGATTCCGATTCCCCTTTTGCTCCCCTGTATTTCTGCAGTTTTGCTATCCTCCCTTATGTAAATAGCTACCTCTCCCCCCTTTTTCCCCCTTACGGGCATTCCTATAAGGGTTATACCCTGGGATAGTTGTATCCATAGTGTGTTTATCATTAAACCAAGTCTCGGTTACTGCCACCCAGTCCAGCCCTGCCTCAGCTACTGTGGCAGTTAGGTCAGGTATTTTGTTTGCTGGACTGCGTGCATTAGTGTACATTGCTTTTCATATCTGGGTATGGGAAGGAAATGAGAAGGTGTTGCTGCATTCTGTGAATTCATCAATAGCAGGCAGGATAAATAGAATGAGTAACCAGCTCAAAACTATGCTGTTCCACAAGGGCATGGAAAGACTTATTGTAGTTGTTGTACAAGTACACACAAATAACCGTTGATACGCAGTTGTGTTGTGCTAAAAGAAATTCAACAGGCATGCTCTGCATATGAGAAAAAGATTTCTTAGACATGGATATGATCCAGTAATCCCTTTTTTTTTGTTTTTTTAATTTGTTTTCATATATGATGTATAGCAATTACATTCCAAACGGACACTTTCTATCATGTTTTCCAGATTTACTTATGTATTGGTCATCCATACAACTGTATGTCTTTGCTTCTCCTTACCCTGCTTGGGCCTTGCTCTCTTAGGGCTTTCCTTTAAATTGCAGCTTCAGCAGTGTTCCTTTGTGGTTTTTATTTGCTCGATAGATTCCTGCCGGCGCACTGGCTCTGAAAAGTAGCTGCTGGTGTCTTAGATCTTCACCTTTGGATTATCATGAGCTGTCCAAGCAGGGGTGTTGACCTACATCTTTAAGATATGCTTTAATTTCAGCATTGTATTACGTGTGCTACATTGAGTGGTGTTATAGAAGAAGAGATAGAATAACTATCCCGGGGAAGTCCAGCTATCTGTAGTTCCTGTTACTTTGGACTATTTAGGGACTTCCACTTTAAGATAGTAGAGGAAAGAGTTGAGCAAAGGTACGAAGAGATTGAAGGGGGGATTGTACTAAATCACAGTATTTTTCAAGTTGATACATAACACGCTTTCTCCATTTCAGTTCAGATGATGTTACACAGTTTGTTGCTCTAGCCGACATTCTCTCCAGGGTGTAAATCTTATGGGTGATAGCCCTCAAGGATTCCCACATGAGTACTTCGGTGGTGCGGATCCAATAATCCTAAATTAAGTCTATAGAAACGTAGAATTTATCAGCAGATAAGGACTGCTTGGCCCACCTAGTCTGTCCATTTTTCCCTGCCTGTACTGTCCCAGAGATCCTACCAGATCTCCAGCTACCCACCCACCCACACCCAGACAAGATTCTCTTGGGCCTATCCCATGCATGCGGTCAGGCAGCCCTTTGCAGATTTTAGAAGCGGTTTAATTTGGTCACCCTAGTGATGTAGAGAGCTGAGGCGCCTTACCTCCATCTGCACTGGCGTCTCGGTTTCAGGAACGGAGCAGGGTTTGCTCAGGGGTTTGGGGGGGGAGGATTTGAGCATCCTTAGGGGGACAGCACATGCTGCTGCTTGATTGCCACCTGCTTCTCAAGGGACCAGGCGCAGGTGTTTGAGTATGTGCAGTGTCTTCATGTAGCATGCCCATACCATTGCATATGTGCCAACCTTGGGGTGGGGATTTGAAAATTGGGAAAAAAAGCCTGGGATTGTGCACAGAGGAAGCCCTGCCACCTGCCTTGCCCCAGACCATCACCCCAAGTCCTGTTGACCGGATCTGGACTGTGGGGTTGGGGAGGATGGCCCTCCTTCCCCTGACCCCACCACATGGTCGTGCTATGAGGAAACACAAGGCAGGTAAGATCTGGGGAGAGATGGTGGCCAGCCAGAGGGGAATAGGGGATGAAGAGCCAACCAGCACCCCGCGGGTTGCATGAAAAAGCGGTTTAAAAAAAAAAAAAAGTGGTTTCATTTTTCACAGGTTGGCTGGAGTTGGAAGCATTAATTATATTGTATATGCAATCATATCTACAGACATCCCCAGGTAGGCCACTCATACCAAGGAACAGCTTGTCAGAAGTACTACATTATCCAGTTTCCAAAATTTATTTTTTAGCAAGGATTTAATTAGGAGAAGGTGCTCATAATTTCTTATTTTGCATTGTTGCCAGTTGCTGCAGCCTTACCTTGCTCCCCTTAAAAGAAGCACTTTATGATTCTAAGAGAGGGAAGGGGGCTGCAGTACCCTGGGCCATATAAACTCTGCAAGCCACTGTATATGTTTGGGGTGCCATTGTATTATTACCCCCAAAAAATGTACAGAGGATTGCAGAGTTTAGTAATCTTTGTTTTTATAGTATACAGTATCCCTATCCCACTTGCACTGCATGGGGCTGCAGTGATTAGTGGTGACACTGCACAAAACAGGAACCCAGCTACGAAGTATTTAGATAAATCCTTTGGGGGAAGGTGTTAAAGCTGGTTAATTTACTCCGTCAGGAAGCATCCTCTAGTTGCCTGCATGGGGTGTTAGTTGTTCCTTCAGGCAGTTATTGTTTTCATTTTATTGTACAGTTGGAAAATGGCACTGACTAGCCTGACCGAAAAATATATTTTAAATTCCCCTGAAGGAACCACAAAAAAAAAAAAAAAAGAGGTACTGTATTTCAGTGGGTCACTCCCACAGTCTGTTTATTGCCCGTGTTTAACATGTAGATACATAAAATGTAAAAACCACAGCTGTCAGTAGAGTAGAGTATTAAATGTATTGCACTCATTTTCCTTTATACTTTAGCCCAGATTCAGGGCAGGTAGGTTACAGTCAGGGGAAAGGTGATTGTGCTCTAGAAGTTTTCTGTGTTTCAAACAACATGAAGTCTTGCTGTATTCTGACTGTTGCAGTTAGGTCCTGCCTTTCAACTGCCCCAGAGAACAAAGAGTTAACTTTCCATGGCTAGCATGGAACGTTCAGTGCGAGCTCGGTTGAAGCCTCTGTCTGCTGTTGTTTAAACTCCAACTGTCAGATTCTTTACTCCGCCTTACTGAACAGTCGCTCCGGAGATTTCTCCTTTGCTCGGTTCAAAAAAGTCGGTAAAGTGTAGTTTTGTTGAGCCCGAGCAAGATGGCCACTTTCTAATAATGCCCCTTTGATTCACTCGGCTATAAAGCTTATAAACAGTTTTTTGGTCATAGTTTATAGACCTCTGAACAATTACAGAAATCGGAAGCCCTCTGCTATAACATGGGAAATCCTCAAAAAGATCGCAATCACCCTGACGGAGCAAAAGCTAAAAATGCTCCAGTCACTTCTGCCATGCGGTCTGGCTCAACTTTGCAGGCCTCGGACTCTGAGAATACAGGAGAGGAAACTCTACAATCTCTTAGACTAAAAATAAATCATCTAATAGCCTCTGTTTTGAGCTTGGCAGATAAAATGGATGGTATTGCTAACAGGGTGTCTAACTTAGAAACCTCCATGGACTATGTAACAGCCGAATCCTCTGAAGCTAAAAAACGTTCTGATGCTGCAGTGGGGGTTACTACTACAGTGCTGAAAGAAAATGGGCATCTTCGCATGAGGCTCGAGACTTTGGAAAATAAAATTAGGGCTTCCAGTATTCGAATATTGGGCATGCCAGAAGGATGCGAAGGGGATCACCTGGGTTTATTTCTGCAAGAATGGCCAATTCAACAGTTCGGGGATGAAGTCAGGGAGCATGTTAAAAATATGCAGAAAGCATATCGCATTACCAGGCGGGGATTCCCAGACAATCCGGAAGTCCCACGAGCAATCTTGGTGGTGACGGATGGAATGGCAACACGGGATTATCTCTTGGCCTTGGCTAGGCAGAATAAAATGCTCTTGTGTGAAGGAGAGACAATTCGAATCTGTCCAGACATTAGATACACCACCAGACAAAGGCGCAAATTGTTCGATGGCCCTAGAGCACTTCTACCGGAGGCTGGGATCCAGCACAGTGTAATTTTTCCGGCTCGTCTAAGGATTACCCACCAGGGTAAAATCTTCATTTTCTCAGACCCGAAGGAAGCTAGCCGCTGGACACAGAAGCAGACACCAAGAAGGAGATGCTCGAGGGATCATGAAGAGCCCTTTTCCGATGACGACGAGTCATGAAAATGAATCTGGACTACTAAACCTGAGAAGGGACTATAGTGGACACATTAAATCGTATGTTTAATCTGTGCCATTTTGAAAGAGGGCTTGAGTAAGCGTTTATTATGCAGCAAGGAACTTTAATTTTGTATTTCTCACTTACTATAACATTGACCAGGTTAAACTTGTTATGAAGTTTTTTTTTATAGCATTATGAGCTGGGTGGTATAGTATAAAGGTACAGGAGTTGTAGCATTATTTACTTTGCATTCAGCATCATATGATGCACTTAAAAGTGTTAAAGCATGGACTTTAGTATCCCCTCTTTATAGAAGAGAGAAGACACGTAAACAGAACATAATATAAAATTATTTGGTATTTTCCATGCAGCTCTTGGGCTTCTCAATACAGCCTAAAAAAAAGAATTATAGGACATAAAAGGAATTTGTTTATTAAGTAACCCCACAGATGTATCTTTTTGCAGTAGACTAAGTTCATATATTGTATTATATGGGGAGTGGCGTCCTAGGTGCGTTTTTTACTTTATTATCATTTGAAATGTCTCTGCTGGAAATGTATAACTCTGTGTTTATATCGAAACAATAAACATAAAGTTTAAAAAAAAAAAAAAAAAAAAAGTTTGAATTTATTAGAGTGTGGTAACCGGTCCGTATCGGTTCTAAAAAAAAAAAATGGATTTAATTGGTTTTCCCCAAGACCGTAACACGGTCAGGAACCAATAGAGGTGTCTTACCTGCTGGATTGCCGAAAAAGGGTAAGTTTTGATAGGATTGGCCATGTCTGAGAAACCCATGAAAAAAGCGGGCCCACTGAGTTTCAACACTGTGGTGTATTATTGGGGAAGCCTTTGCTAAGGCTGATCCCACACCACCTGTGTTCGTGTCTGAGTTTGACCACCTCGACGTTCGAGACTGCCAAATTTGTAAAAGTTTTCCCAAAGTTACCCTGGATAAGAGAGTAGGTAGACTGAGGGAAAGGGAGGCCGAGAAGTCTGCTGACCTGGATGGCCAGCCCAGTTCGGTTCCGACCGAACCAGAAGGAGTGCCCTCTGACCAGGGCAAAACTTCTTCGGGCAAAAGGAGAGCCGATTCTGAGGAGTTGGTTCCGGTTAAAAGAAAGAGAAGGGAAAAATCATGTGGTTCGGATCCACAAATTATTTCTCCGACCGCTGATGAAATAGTCAAAGCGATAAGGAAAGTTCAGTCGCTAACTTCGGTTCCGGCCGAATAGGCACCATCTGTCAGGGGCTCGGTTTGGTCGGTTCCCCCGGTTCCGGATTATACTTTAGAAGAATTTTATGAACTGGAGGAGGAGGAGGGAGAGTATGAGGATAATGATGGTGATTATGAAAGTCTGGATGTGCCTATTGACCCGGACATCTCCCCAGACAGGCCTTCAAGTGTTTCTCCTCCTAGGCTTTCTGAGTCCCCTTCCCACTTCGTTTTACAAGAAAGTGGCTGAAACCCTCCAGCTTCCAATGGAAGAAGCAGTAGAGGATCAGGAGGAGCCTGATTTTGTTGAAATGATGGACATCCCAGAGTCCAGGAGATTGTCTGTTCCCCTCCATAAATCTTTTGGGAAACAGACATTTAAAATTTTAAAGACTCCTAATTCCATACCTTCTGTGGACAGAAGAATGGACAAGAGGTATAGCCTTTCAGGCTCGGACACAGAGTTCCTTTCCCAGCAATGCAGCCATGTTGGAGTAGTGCAGGCTGCTGCCTGTGATAAGGCAAATATTCCCTTGGCTTCACACCCCCCAGATAAGGACTCCAGGAGGATTGATGCCATGGCAAAGAAGCAGTACATGGCAGCATCCTTGGGACTCAGGCAGGCTAACTATGTGGCCTACACAGCTAGATACCAGAAGTCCAGGTGGGACACTGTGCTGGCTCTGTCTAAACAGGCCCCTGACCAGCTTGCCAAGGAGCTGGAGCAGGTGGCTGCCGATGGGATTGAGGCATCAAAAGTACAATTTCATGCTGCTGTGGACTCCAATGATGTTTCATCTAGAGTCATGGCTACATCTGTGGCCCTTCGGAGGATGGCTTGGCTCAGATGTACTAGCCTATCACAGGATACCCAGGCTAAGGCCATGGATTTCCCTGTCATTGGTAATTCTCTGTTTGGGGAGCAGTCAGAGAACTACATGAAGAAGATGGACGAGTACAGGACCACCTACAGGAGTGCTCAGGCCAAAGAAAGGCAAGCCATTCCTCAGAGACAGCATGGCAGGGGCAGGCCCTTTCAGAGGCCTTTTTACAAAGCCCAGGCCTCCTCTTCTGTTTATGCTCGGGGTTCTTCAGAGGGAGAGGCAGACGGGGAATGAGCAGGCCTGCTTCCACCCCTCAGTCTAAAACCCCTGCCAAGCAGATACCCTGATGGGTCTGCCCGGGCCGATTCTACAATACCTGTAGGGGGCAGGCTTACTTTGTCCAGGACTGAGAGTCTCTGACATCAGACAAGTGGGTCCTGGAAGTAGTAAGCCAGGGACTGGTTCTCAGCTTCAAAAAATTTTCCAAGATGAGAACCAGATCCTTTCCACTTGCAAATCCATCAGAGACCCTTGCCCTAGAGGCAGAGGTTTCTTCCCTCCTGGCTCTCAGAGCCATAGAAAGGGTTCCTACCCTACATAGGGGCAAAGGATTGTACTCCAGGTACTTCCTAACCCCCAAAAAGACAGGAGAATGGCGGCCCATCCTGGATTTAAGATATCTGAACAAGCACCTTTTAAAACCAAAATTCAAAATGGTGACTCTGGGAATAATTCTGCTCTCTCTAAGGCCAGGGGACTGGTTAGCCTCCCTGGACCTCAAAGATGCCTATTTTCACATTCCCCTCAGGTGCTCCCACAGAAAGTACCTCGGGTTCAAGTTGCCCTCAGGCCACTTTCAATTCAGAGCAGTGCCCTTTGGCCTAACATCAGCCCCAAGGGTGTTCACAAAGTGCCTGGCAGTAGTGGTTGCTTTCCTAAGGAGAAAAAAGATTTCCATCTTTCCATACTTGGATGACTGGCTCATAGTGGGTCAGTCTCCAGACCAAGTCAAGTCACATCTGCAAATAACTCAGCAAGTGCTCATTTCCTTAGGATTCCTCCTCAATCTTCCAAAGTTCTTTCTCAAGCCAGTACAGCTCCTCACCTTTATAGGGGCAGAGCTGGATACAATAAGAGCAAAAGCCTTCCTTCCCCTGGACAGGGCAAGGACCCTTATAGAACTGGCCTCTTCATTCACCCTTCAGGTGTCTCGACCAGCAAGGCATTTCTTACAGCTCCTAGGCCACATGGCAGCCTCTACAGCAGTGGTCCAGGGGGCAAGGTTCCAGATGAGGGACATTCAGTTCCACTTAAGAGCCTTCTGGTCCCAAAGAAAGATTCCTTACCAAACTAGTCCTAGTGACTCGAACCCTGATCCAGGCTCTGCAATGGTGGCAGGATCAGGACAATTTGAGACGGGGAGTTCCTTTTTGTCACTCAGTCTCATTCGGTGATACTCACCACAGATGCCTCCCTGCTGGGCTGGGGAGCCCACTTGGGGGATCTTACCACCCAAGAACTGTGGTCACCTCAAGAATCTCTGCTTCACATCAATCTCTTGGAACTCAGAGTAGTGTTTCTGGCACCGCCAGCCTTTTCCAAATCTGTACAGAACAAGGTAGTCCAAATCAGAACAGACAATACCACCACAATGTGGTACATCAACAAGCAAGGAGGCAGTCTGTCTACGGCCTTGTACACAGAAGTAATGAGGTTATGGTTTTTGGCCTATTCCCTGCAAACCTCTCTGATAGTAGTTCACCTCCCAGGGAAGGACAATGTCCTAGCAGATGCCCTCAGCAGAATATCCCAGGGCCATCACGAATGGACCCTAGATCCCCTAGTTTTGGAAGTGATTTTCTCGAGATGGGGCACTCCACAGATAGATCTTTTTGCAGCCCCAGACAATCACCAACTTCCTCTCTTTTGTTGCAGACTCCCAGTCTTGGGCTCAGTCCCCCTGGATGCTCTGATTTTGAATTGGGAAGGGAAGTTCCTATATGCTTTCCCTCCTTCCCTCTCCTGTTCAAGGTGCTAGTCAAGATCAGGTCTCAACCATGCAAAGAAGATTCTGATTGCTGCAGACTGGGCCAGAGAGCTCTGGTATCCACTGTTGCTGTCCTTAACAGTCCACCTTCCCCTGTCTTTTCCCAGGAATTACAACCTGTTGACATCCTCTCAGGGGAGGATTTGGTATCCGAACCTCAAATCTCTCAATCTCAAGGCATGGCTCTTGAAGAGTTAGAGTTTGCTGATTTACACCTTCTCAAGGGGTTCTGGATATCCTATATTTCGAAGCCTTCCACCAGAAAGACTTACAACTCCAAATGGAAAAGGTTCACTATTTGTTGCTCTAATAAGCATATTTCTCCAGAATCTGCTGGGTTGCCTACAGTTCTGGACTATATGGTTCATCTTAATGGCTTGGGACTTAGGCCAGCCACACTTAAAGTGCATCTGGCAGCTGTTTCTGCCTTCTTGTCAGTAGGCAAGCCCTCTCCTCTGTCAGCCCATCCTGTATTCTGGAAGTTCTTCAAGGGATTGCTGCACACCAATCCCCGCTTTAGGGACCCTGATCCTGCTTAGGACCTTAATGTTTGCATTGCTTAGCTTATGCAACCACCCTTTGAGCCTTTGTTCTCTGCAGAGCTTAAGCACTTGACTTGGAAAACTGTGTTTTTGGTAGTCATTACCTCTGCCAGGTGTATCAGTGAATTGCAAGCCCTGTCAGTGGAGCCTGATTTCATCTCTTTCCACAATTCCTATGCCATTCTGGCAAAGTGTGATTCCTCTATGGAGGCACCCTCAGTGGAGACCAAGGAGGATGCTGGGAACCTCCACAAAGGAGACCCACAGGAGGGTGGCAGGGGACCATGCAGGGGAAGGAAGGAAGCAACTCCTGGTCGGGGACTCCATTGTTAGGAAGGTAGAACTGGGGGAGGAAGGGGAGAAGGAGGTAAGGTGCCTGCCTGGTGCCATGGCTTGGAGGGACAGGGAGCGAATCCTCAGGATTGCCGGAGCAGCTGCACAGGGGAGGGAGCTGGATGTCATTGTCCACCTAGGGACAAATGACCTGGCTAAGAAAGGGATTAGAAAAGTGCAGGAAGAGTTTGTGGAATTGGGGAGGGGTCTTAGTCAAGTAGCACGCACGGTAACCTTCTCGGAGGTGCTACCCATCTATGGCATAGGAGAGGCTAGGGTGTTCTGCACCATGGGATTCAATCAGTGGTTGAAAAACTGGTGTGGAGCTCAGGGATTTGGCCTCATTGGGGACTGGGGGTCCACCTGGAGTGATGCAAGCCTATACTGGCATGATGGGCTGCATCTGTCCGGGAGGGAACCAGGATCCTAGGTGATAGGTTAAAATGCTTCATTGGCAAGCTTTTAAACTCAGCCAAGG
The DNA here is from genome assembly GCA_016271365.2 of Neoceratodus forsteri. NCBI lineage: Eukaryota > Metazoa > Chordata > Ceratodontiformes > Ceratodontidae > Neoceratodus > Neoceratodus forsteri. The sequence goes on along the minus strand of CM028130.1, from coordinate 896,129,418 downwards.
GGAGGCACTGGAAAGGAGCAGAAAATCCTAACCCCCAAATAACTCACGTAGTAAGTGCTGCAAACACTAACATAGAGGTGTCAATAGGGAGAAGGCAGGGGTAAATGGAGACAGTGACAAAGGCAAGAAGGACAGGATGGGGTAAAAGGGAGTAAGGCCATCAGGTAATGGAGGTAATGAGTACCAATGCCCGTAGTCTGGGCAACAAGCCCTGAGCTGATGGCCTTAATGGAAGAGGGATGCCTGGATATCGTAGCAGTCACAGAAACATGGTACACAGAGAACCGCTACTGGGATGTTAACATACTAGGTACATAACCTACAGGAGAGACAGGCAGGGAAGGAGAGGGGAGGAGTAGCTCTCTGGTAAAGGAAGGGATAAAAGCAACTGAACAAAAGAGTAAACAGGAGGAGAGGAGGCACTGTGGGTCACCTTGGAGACTGAAAGGGCACCACAATCCACACAGGGGTTAGGTACAGACCCCCATGTCAGGGGGAAGGAATGGACAAGAATATGATAGAAGGCATTCTTAGAATGGCAGAGAAAGGGAGATACTGTTGATGGGAGACCTGAATATGCCAGATGTTAACTGAGCACATTGCTGCAGCCACATCCAAGAGCAGGCCATTCTTGATGCCCTACAGGCGGGGCTTCAGACAGCTAGTTTCCCGAACCCACTCATGAGGGAGCAATCTTAGACCTCAGACTTCAAACGGGGACAGTGAGAGGATCTCAGATCTAGAAGTGGGTTGCCATCTGGGGACAAGTGACCATCAAACAGTGTGGTCCACGCAACTCAGCTACAGAGTCAAGCCATACAAAAGTGAGGGTACTGGACTTTAGGAGGGCTGACTTTGGCAAGATGGGAGAGTGCCTCAGAAAAGCACTAGCAAACAGGCTAGAAGGAGGTGTGGAGCAACAATGGGAATTATCAAAACTGCCATCACAGAGGAACAAGCCTTTGTGTGAAGCAAATAAACAAATCAAAGCGAAAAAAAAGCCACTATGGTTTTCAAAAGAGGTGGCTGTGAAAGTCAGGAAGAAAAGATAGCATTCGGAAGTATAAGGAAACACAGAAGGAGCAGGACAGAGAGCTGTACCAGTTAAGGCAGAAGGAAGCAGGGAGGGAAGTCAGAATGGCAAAGGCCCAAACTGAGGAAAAGATAGCCAACCTCGGTTACTTAAGGGGGATAAACCTTTATAGGTACATCAGCGAGTGTAGAAAGACAAAGGGAGGGGATAGTGAGGCTGAATATAATGAACGGTGGGTGGGCAGAGGGGGACAGTGAAAAAGCAGGAATACTGAATGAATATTTCTGCTCAGTATTCACAAAAGAGGAGGGGGAAGTGCCTAATCCAATTAACAGAAGCACTCTTGATAGGGGGGTTGATCCCGTCCTTTCACAGAAGAAAGGGTTCTGCAAGAACTCCTAAAACTGAAGGTGGACAAAGCAATGGGTCCTGATGGAATTCACCCCAGAATTCTAAAAGAATTAAGGAGGAACTAGTGAAACCACTGGCACTCTTTTTAATAAATCATGGAGGATGGTGTGGTACCAGAGGACTGGAGGAAGGCTGATGTGATTCCCTTTCACAAAGTGGGACCAAGACAGAGGCAGGAAACTACAGACCTGTCAGTCTGACCTCTGTGGTAGGGAAAGTGATGGAGTCACTTCTGAAGGAAAGAATAGTTGAGTACCTAGAGGCCAGTGGAGCACAGGACCCAAGGCAGCATGGGTTCACAGCGGAAGGTCATGTCAGACTAATCTAATAGATTTCTTTGACTGGGTGACCAAAGTAGTAGACCAGGGAGGGGCTGTGACATGGCCTACCTAGACTTTAGCAAGGCATTTGACACAGTCCCACACAAAGATTAATAGTCAAATTAACCAGCCTGAGTGGGACCCAGGGTGGTAGCCTGGGTAAAACATTGGCTGCACAACAGGACACAGAAGGTAATTGTAAATGGAGTCCACTCTGAAGAAAGGGGGGTTACTAGTGGGGTACCGCAGGGTTCAATATTGGGTCCAGTCATTTTTAATGTCTTAATCAGTGACATTGCAGAGGGACTGGAAGGAAAAGTATGCCTTTTTGCAGATGACACAAAGATCTGCAACAGGGTTGATACACAAGGAGGCGTGGAAAGGATGAAAAGGGACTTGGCAAGGTTGGAGGAATGGTCAAGTATGGCAGCTAGATTCAATGCAAAGAAGTGCAAATAATGCACCTGGGAAACAAGAACCCAGGGAAGAATACACAATGGGTGGGGAGGTAGTAACAACAACAAAAAAGGAAAGGACCTGGGGTAATCATATCAGATGACCTTAAGGTTAGCAAGCAATGAGAAGGCAGTAGGGAGGGCTGGGGTATACTGGGATGTATAGGAGAGGCATCATCAGCAGAAACAGGAAGTTGTTATCCCTCTGTACAGACAGTTGGTGAGACCCCATTTGGAGTACTGTGTCCAGTTCTGGAGACCCCATCCCCGCAAGGACATAGACAGGATAGAGGCAGTCCAGAGGAGGGCAACTAAAATGGTGCAGGGTCTGCAAGAGAAGCCGTATGAGGAGAGACTAAAGGAACTTAATTTGTATACCCTTGAGGAAAGAAGGAGAGGGGGACATGAGAGAAACTTTTAAGTACCTCAGTGGAATCAGCAAAGTCCAAGAGGGTAGCATCTTTCAGAAAAAGAGACTTGCAAGAACAAGGGGACACAATTTAAAGATAGAAGGAGGGCGGTTCAGGGGCAATGTGAGGAAGTATTATTTTCAGAGAGAGTAGTGGATGCATGGAACAGCCTTCCTGAGGAGGTTGTGGGGGTCTAAAACTGTGAGAGAATTCAAGAATGGATGGGACAGACATAAGGCAATTCTTGTGGGAGGTAGGAAGAAATAGGCTGTTGGTTAACTAGGATCTGCAGCCTATCCTGTAGGTAGGGAAATGGGCAGACTGGATGGGCCTAGCGGTCCTTATCTGCCATCAAAGTCTATGTTTCTATGTTTCCATAGAGATAAAGTGGTCCTAAGAACTAACAGGAAGTTTTTGCCTAAGGTGGTTTCAGATTTCCACCTTAATCAGTCTATGTCTCTCCCTGTTTTCTTCACTGACCATTCCTCCTCTGGAGAGAGGAGATTGCACAGCTTGGTTGTTAAAAGGGCCCTCAGCTACTACATAGAGCGCACCAAGGATCTCAGGTTTGAGTCCCTCCAATTGTTCCTCACATATGGAGAGGTCAGTAGGGGCAGACTTTCCACTAAAAGGTCTGTTGCCAGGCAGTGGCGCCGGAACAGTTTGAAAAGTGGTAGGGCCAAGGACATAAGGGGTAAATTTTCCCCTATTAAATATATTACCACGACAGCAAAAAGTGATAGGGCCACTTATGAAAGTGGTAGGGCCATGGCCATAGTGCCCCGTTCCGGCAGCTATGTTGCCAGGTGGATTGTCTCTTGTATACAATTCTGCTAAGAAAAACTGGGTAGAACACCACCCTCAGGCCCGAGGGCTCACTCTACTAGAGGTACAGCTGCTTCCCTGGCTGCTGCCAGGGGTATTCCTGTCTTAGAAATTTGTCAAGCAGCCACCTGGAAAACAGTCCATACATTCACCAAGCATTACTCTCTGGGTATCCAGGCTAGGGGTGATGCTCGGTTTGGCACAGCAGTACTTCAGAACCTATTCCCAAAGTAGGTTCTGTCCCTCATCCATGGAGGTACTGTGTGGTAGTCTGCAATAGTCAGAATACAGCAAGACCTCAGGTTGTTTGAAGAAAAAATTACTCACCTTAGTAATGTTGTTTTTTCTAATTGAGTCTTGCTTTATTCTGACCTCCCCCCTGCCTCCCTTCTCAGAACCTGGTTTTTGGGATGTGGGTGGGTAGGAGCAGTGTTGGCACCCTAGAGGTGCCCTTTTTCACCCTCCTTTATTTTGGGTGTGTGTTGTGTTTTTGTTTTTTGGGTTTCCTGACTTGAGTCTTTGCTTTGAAACCAAAAAACCCTTTCTTAATAAATTTAGTTGCCAGTTGGCTAGTACGAGTCTTACAGTTTCCACACACAACTTCTAGTGAGTATTGCTCCTAAAGATCTGACGGTTGGAGTTCAAACAGCAGCAGACAGAGGCTTCAACCGAGCTCGAGCTGAACGTTCCATGCTGGCCATGGAAAGTTAACACTCTGTTCTCCGGGGCAGTTGAAAGGTAGGACCTAGCTGCAATAGTCAGAATACAGCAAGACTCCATTAGAAGTAACATTACAAAGGTGAGCAATTTTTTCTTCCTTTGCAGCAGTTATCTTGGCCAGTACATTGCAGTCACATTCTGTTGTTTTTTGCCTGTGTTCTGCATATTATTTTCCCCTTTCTAAAGTGTTTGGATACTTTGTAACCACTGCAAGAGCACTACAGACCAACTACTGTCTGGGCAGGAAGGATGTACATTTGTACTCCTTTCATGAAAAGCATGGATGTTAAGGTGTGAAGAATTTGCTTCTGAGAGCAAGCATGTACTAAGAAATGAAATCGCCTCCAAAGCTGTTGCTAGTGCAAGCTGAAAGTGATTTATGTGTATAAGCAGTGCAGCATGAGATTCCCCTGCTGACATTTCCATGATTTCATAGTGCAAGGGAGCTTTGAAATTCCATGGCTCGTAGCATGAAAGCCAGAGCCTGCTTTGGGGACAGGCTTGTATTTCTTAGCCAGTTTGTCATTGAATGAGGAAAAGGCAATCAGTACTTTAATAAAAGGTTTCGTTTCTGCATTGTAGGGCTTTGGACTTTGCTAGGCAAAAGACTGCAGCAGTTAAACGGAACAGATTTTGTCTCTGAATCTTGTACTGCTGTATGTTACAGAACAGTCAGTCAAAAAGAGTAAAGACCTATACTACCCTGGTAAAGGGGGACCTTGGGAGTGGAAAGTGGCCGTAGGTGCTGAGTGGCATCCTTTAGAATGCCAAAATTGGGGCTGTACAGCCAGGAGCTTAAATACGCTGAATAGAAAAAAAATGCAGTAAGTTGTGTGATTTCTGAGGAACATAGCCCTGAAATCACTATGAATTTATGAGATATGCCGGTTTATCTCTTATGAACTTCCACCTTTGCCTTTCAAAAAGGCTTCCTGCTTAGCTGGTGCTGTAGTTCTCTGCTACACTATTACAATGATCTACCATGTTTGTTATCTGAGATTTTGAAAATCACAGCACAGGCAGCCACGTTTGAATTTAGAGTTACTGAAAACAAATGAGACATTTATAACTAGAAGTTTACAGAAGATGGCTGTGATGGAGGTTGATGCAGTTTCTGTATCACTCCACATTGTCAGTGGTGAAGGTATTTAATACATATGCATGTGACATCATTCTGCGGACACCAGCACACATTTACAGCAGGAGCTGTGTGCGAGCAACTGATGTCGTACGCACGCATGCAACATCATTTATGCCTCTTCTACTGGTGGCTGCATTTTTCAGGTTACGTAAGTTGCACGTTCCAAATTCAGTTAGGTTTGTCAAAGTATAGAAAGTAGGGGGACTGTGCTCCCGCACCCCCCATCTTTCCTTATTTTTTTTTCTGATTGTTTCTCTGCCTCTCCTGGTCAGCCCTTCTCCTGCCGTCCTCCCAGCCTCGTCCCCCGATCTTCAGACCTACCTCCCTTCCTCCCCCATGGCTTGCCCTCCATAGCAGGGTAGCTGGGAGCCCTCCATCTTGGCCTGCCAAGTCCGGATCCAGTTCGGGGAGGTATCTTCTTCGGGGCGGCACCTGTGGAGGACGGCCTTCCTTTGACCAGGACCAGTTTCCACTTCTCTGCAGAGGGGAGCGTGCAGTGCTGACAATAGCCAAGCTGAGCTCGCTTCCACATACAGCACACCGGTCGGCTGATCCTCCTCCGTGCCCCACTATACAGGACCAGGCGTGCCAACACCCAGCCACCGCTAGGCGTCAGGCAGGTGCCGGTCTCTGCCCCCCCCCCCGAGAGGAGAGCTGTCCTCAGGATGTTCGATCCTCTCCCTTCCTGACCAACCCCCCAGCAACCTGCTCACATCACGAACACGGGTCGCCGACGTGGCAGGAGGTATGGCATGATGCCTCAGCCCTCCACACCACTGGGCCGGCTCATCTTTCCTTATTTTAATTTTGAGGTGTGTGGGTATGTAAAACAATTAATAAATTACCAAGAAAACAGAGTAAAAACCTTTAGTTTCCGATTTTTTTCCTCCTTCAGACTGCAAATCAAAAACCAATACTGTAATCCAAAAAAAAAAAAAGCAATACGGACACCTGCACCTGCTCAGGATGGTGCGAGTTGCAGCAGCTCGGCTCCTGTGATGTAGTGTGTTGGGATGATGCAACTAGCAGCAGCTCGGCTCTTGTGTTAGCGTGTGTGCGTGAGCGTGTCAGACTGCAACTTAAATAACCCAATACTATAAATAAAACAATAAAAAAAAAAAATCCAGATGACTGCATCGGCTCCTGTGTTAGCGGCTCCTGTGTGTGAGTGAGCATTTGAGTGCTGAAGCGTCATGACACAGGTAATGTCAAATTGATGTTTGAGCCGTACACTAGTAGTGTACGGGAAAGGGTGGTCCGATATAGCTCCACTATCTCCCCAGTTTATCCTGTGTTAGCCTAGTGTCCAGGTTGCTGCTGGGGAAAGGGTTCTGCACAAATGATCACAAGACGCTTCTTAAAGCTGCAGTAGTTTTTTCAATAAATGTCATCAATTTTCAGTAAAAAAAAAATGTTTCTAGCAATAGGAATTGTAATTTCATACACTTTTTATCATCTCGCACTATATGCAGAAAATCTGTAAAACTGACGTTAGTTTTCATGTAACCAGGGAACAGAGACTGATGGGTGTCTTTTATGATGCCTTTTTGGTTCAGGAGGTTGGGGAACCTACTAGAGTGGGGCGGATATTGGACGTTGTCCTAGCGGATAGTGAACAAATTAGGCGCCTGGAGGTGTGCAGTCCACTGGCGGGTGGAGACCATGCCACAGTTTGGTTCCTGCTGTACCTTGGCCGGGGTGGGGAGGAAAACCGCACTCATACATTAGTGTTTGATTTCAGGGGAGCAGACTTTGTGGATATGGGTAGGATTCTAAAGGAGAGGTTGGACATGGATATGGATGCTGGAAGATTGTGGGAGACCATTAAGGAAGGGGTACAAGAGGCTACTAGAAACATAGACTTTGATGGCAGATAAGGACCGCTTGGCCCATCTAGTCTGCCCATTTCCCTACCTACAGGATAGGCCGCAGATCCTAGTTAACCAACAGCCTATTTCTTCCTACCCCCCCCCAACACAAGAATTGCCTTATGTCTGTCCCATGCATTCTTGAATTCTCCCACAGTTTTAGACCCCACAACCTCCTCAGGAAGGCTGTTCCATGCATCCACTACCCTCTCTGTGAAATAATACTTCCTCACATTGCCCCTGAACCGCCCCCTTTTATCTTTAAATTGTGTCCCCTTGTTCTTGCGTGTCTCTTTTTCTGAAAGATGCTACCCTCTTGGACTTTAATTCCACTGAGGTACTTAAAAGTTTCTATCATGTCCCCCCTCTCCCTTCTTTCCTCAAGGGTATACATATTAAGCTCCTTTAGTCTCTCCTCATACGGCTTCTCTTGCAGACCCTGCACCATTGTATTTGCCCTCCTCTGGACTGCCTCTATCCTGTCTGTTCTTGCGGAGATGGGGTCTCCAGAACCGGACGCAGTACTCCAGATGGGGTCTCGCCAACTGTCTATACAGAGGGATAACAACTTCCTGTTTTCTGCTGCTGATGCCTCTCCCTATGCATCCCAGTATACCCCCAGCCCTCCCTACTGCCTTCTCACATTGCTTGCTAACCTTAAGGTCATCTGATATGATTACCCCCAGGTCCCTTTCCTTTTTTGTTGTTGTTACTACCTTCCCCCATTGTGTATTCTTCCCCTGGGTTCTTGTTTCCCAGGTGCATTATTTTGCACTTCTTTGCATTGAATCCTAGCTGCCATACTTCTGACCATTCCTCCAACCTTGCCAAGTCCCTTCTCATCCTTTCCACGCCTCCTTGTGTATCAACTCTGTTGCAGATCTTTGTGTCATCTGCAAAAAAGGCATACTTTTCCTTCCAGTCCCTCTGCAATGTCACTGATGAAGACATTAAAAAGGACTGGACCCAATACTGAACCCTGCAGTACCCCACTAGTAACCCCTATATAATGTATGGTAGAACTTTGTTATGCATAAAAATCCATACCAGCTAAAAAGTTGTTATGCTGCAGTAGCTTGTTGTTATGCTGCACCAGGTACGTAGCTACTGCAGCATAACAACTTGGAACTTTTAACATAATGATGTAAGCCCTGCGCGAGCCGCATTCTCTTTAAACAGCTGTCATAACTTTACACAGTTACGAGTGGCGATTTTAAAAATGCAGGCACCAGATTAAAGTATGTCCACCGCTATTTTCTCCCGGGAGCTATCCGATCGTTTTTTTTTTTTTTGTTTTTTCCAGTCTACCACAATCGCTGTTGCCATCCAGTGTAAGCTTATGAAAAGTAAGTACTGTAAAGTTCAAGAGAAACTGTTGCCGTCTTCGCGTTTCTGTCTCATTATGTGGGGTACAGTAACAATTTTCTAATTTGTCATCACAGATAGGTGACCATACACTATAAAAGATAATATATAGTCCTCTTTCAAACAACATGAAGTCTTGCTATATTATGACTATTGCAGTTTGCCCCAGCCTTAGAACTGCTCCGGAAGTGAAAGAGTTAACTCCCATGCAGAGCATGGAGCTTAGAGCGCGAGCTCGGTTCAGAAGCTCTGTTTGGCTGGTTTCAAACCGAAACCGTCAGATTCTTTACTCCGCCTCACTGAACAGTCGCTCCGGAGATTCCTCCTGTTGCTCGGTTCATTTCTTCGGTTTAAAACGCTATTTCTCGGTTTAATTTAATCGCGATTTCATTATTTTAACCGCAAAACCGATCGGTTCAGGCTCTGTCTATGGTAATCGTAAGTAATAGATAGGGTTTTTTCTGTGTGGAACTTGTAAAGTATTATCGGTTCGGTTGAACCGATCGAGTTGTATTTAAATGTAAGTTTAAAGCCTTTTAAGGCTTTTTAGAGTGCTGTTCCCGGTTCTTATCGGTTCTAAAAACGGATTTCATTACTGTTTTTTCCACGGATTCGTGACACGGTTTGGAACCGATAGGGTGTCTTTGCCTGGCACTGCCATCAAAGGCAAGTTGGTTGGTTAGGCTGGCATCATGTCTGGTGAAAACCCAAAGAAAACCGCCCACTGGTTTCAACACTGTAGTGTCTGTGGGAAGCCTTGCCAAGGCTGACCCACACACTACATGTTCATTGTCTGGGGTTTGACCACCTCAATTCAGACTGCCAGATTTGTAAAATTTCCTTGCAGCCACCCTGGACAAGAGAGTGGGCAGGCTCGGGGAGCGAGGGGCCAAAAGTCCAGCTGACCCAGATGGCCAGTCCGGTTCGGTCTTGAACTGGGAGGAATGTCCCCTGACCAGGGCGAGACTTCCTCGGCAATAAAAGCTGGTTCTGAGGAGCCAGTTCCAGCAAAAAATCTAAAAAATCAGCAGGTTTGGAGTCCAAAATTCCTTCTCCAACTGCTGCTGAGATAGCCAGGGCAATACAGATTGTCCAGTCCCTGTCCCGGTTCCTCCGAACCGCCACTGTCTGGCAAAAGCTCGGTTCGGTCGGTTCCAGTGGTTCAGGATTATGATATAGAAGAGTTCTATGAACCAGAGGAGGGGGATGAGGATTATGATCAGTGTGAATGTGACTTTGAAAGTCTGGATGTGCCCATTGAACTGGACATCTCTCCAGACAGACCTTCAGGTGAGTCTCCCCATAGGCTTTCTGAGTCCCCTTCTCATTTTTTGTTTTATAAAAAAGTTGCTGAGACCCTCCAACTTCCTTTAGAGGAGGCTTTGGATGAGCAAGAGGAGCCTGACTATGTTGAAATGATGGATATCCCAGAGTCCAGGAGGTTGTCCATCCCTTTACATAAATCCTTTAGAAAACAAACAATAAAAATTTTAAAAGCTCCTAATTCTGTGCCTCCTGTGGATAAAAAGATGGACAGGAGGTACACTTTGTCAGGTCCTGATACAGATTTCTTTCACAGCAATGCAGTCATGTTGGGGTAGTTCAGGCCGCAGCCTGTGATAAAGCTAATATTCCACTGGCTTCACATCCTCCTGACAAGGATTCCAGGAAGATTGATGCCATGGCCAAAAACAATACATGGCAGCATCCTTGGGACTCAGACAAGCTAACTATATGGCTTATGTTGCAAGATACCAGAAATCTAGATGGGATACTGTCATGGCCTTAGCCAAACAGATCCCTGGCCAGCTCGCAAAGGAGCTGGAGCAGGTGGCCCTTGATGGTATTGAGGCATCTAAGGTGCAATTCCATGCTGCAGTGGACTCTAATGATGTATCCTCTAGAGTCATGGCTATATCTGTGGCTTTTCGCAGATTGGCCTGGCTCAGGTGTACTACTTTGTCACAGGATACCCAGTCTAAGGCTGTGGATTTTCCTGTGGTGGGAAATTCTCTGTTTGGGGAGCAGACAGAGAATTATATGAAGAAAATGGATGAATATAGAACCACTTACAGGAGTGCACAAGCCAAGGAACCGCAAGCCACCTCAGAGGCAGCCCTCAGGGTAGGGGTAGGCCTTTCACAGGCCTTTTACCAGACTCATGCCCCTCCTTCAGCCTATGTACAGAGGGGTTCTTCAGAGGAGAGGCAGAGGGTTCAAGCAGGCCTGCTCCCATCCCTCAGCCTAAGGCCCCTGCCAAACAGGCACCCTGATGGGATGCCCAGGGTCGGCCTCCACTACCTGTAGGGGGCAGGTTGGCTCACTGTCCAGGACTGGCAGTCTTTAACTTCAGACAGGTGGGTCCTGGAAGTAGTGAGCCAGGGTCTGATTCTCAGCTTCAAGAAATTTCCAAAGATGAGAGCCAGATCTTTCCATCTACAAACCCTTTAGAGACTCTTGCTTTGGAAACAGAAGTCTCAACCCTCCTAGCTCTCAGAGCTGTAGAAAAGGTTTCTCCCTCTCACCAGGGCAAGGGTCTGTACTCCAGGTACTTCCTACCCCCAAAAGACAGGAGAGTGGCGGCTATCCTGGATCTAAGATATCTAAACAAGCACCTTTTAAAGCCAAAGTTCAAAATGGTGACACTGGGAATGATTTTACCCTCCCTAAGGCCAGGGGACTGGCTAGCCTCCCTGGACCTCAAAGATGCCTACTTCCATGTTCTTATCAGAAGCTCCCATCGAAGTACCTCAGATTGAACTGCCTCAGGCCATTATCAGTTCAAAGCAATGCCCTTGGCCTTACTTCTGCCCCAAGGGTGTTCACAAAGTGTCTGGCAGTAGCAGTCGCTCACCTAAGAAGGCAAAAGATTGCCATTTTTCCTACCTGGACAACTGGCTCATTGTGGGTCAGTCTCCAGACCAGGTCAGATCACACCTGCTAGTTACCCAGCAGCTGCTTACCTCTCTGGGATTTCTTCTCAATCTTCCAAAGTCAGTTTTGGAACCTGTCCAGGTACTCACCTTTATAGCGCAGAATTGGATACAAAGCAGGCCAGAGCCTTCCTTCCTTGGAAAGGGTAAGGACCTTAGTGGCCCTGGCGTCTCCTTCACTCTGCAGGTTTCTCGACCAGCAAGGCATTTCCTGCAGCTCCTAGGCACATGGCTGCCTCCACAGCTGTGGTGCAAGGAGCAAGATTTCAGATGAGGACATTCAGTTCCATTTGAGACTTTCTGGTCTCAAAGAAGAGATCCCTATCCAAGTTAATCCCAGTGACTCGAACCCTGATCCAGGCCCTTCAGTGGTGGCAGGATCAGAGCAATCTGAGACAGGGGTGCCTTTCATCCCTCTGTCCCATTCCTTGACCCTTACTACAGATGCATCCCTTTTGGGATGGGAGCTCCCATGGTCACCTCTCCACCCAGGGATTATGGTCCCTCAGGAATCTCTGCTCCACATCAATCTGTTGGAACTCAGAGCTGTTTTTCTAGCACTTCAGGTTTCTCTGCATCTGTTCAGAACAAGGTGGTACAGATCAGAACAGACAACACCACTACAATGTGGTACATCAAGAAACAAGGGGGCACTCGGTCTTGACCTTGTGCACCGAGGCGATGAAGTTGTGGTCTCTGGCTTACTCCCTTAACACTTCCCTCATGGCAGTTCACCTCCCAGGCAAGGACAATGTCCTGGCAGATGCCCTCAGCAGGATTTCCCAGGGCCATCACGAATGGTCACTGGATCCCCTAGTACTGGGAATAGTGTTCGCCAGATGGGGCACTCCTCAGATAGATCTTTTCGCAGCCCCAGACAATTATCAACTTCCACTGTTTTGTTGCAGGCTGCCAGTGTTGGGCTCAGTTCCCCTGGATGCCTTTCTCCTCGATTGGGAAGGGAAGTTTCTTTATGCCTTTCCCCCCTTCCCTCTCCTGTTCAAAGTACTAGTCAAAATCAGGTCTCAGCCCTGCAAAATGATCCTGATTGCTCCAGACTGGGCCAGGCAGCCCTGGTACCTCTCCTTCTGTCCTTAGCAGTCCATCTTCCCTGTGTCTCCCCAGGAACCACAATCTGTTAACCTGTGCTCAGGGGAGAGTTTGGTATCCGAATCTCAAATCCCTCAACCTCAAGGCTTGGCTCTTGAGCAGTTAGAGTTTGCTGATTTGCAACTTTCTCAAAGTGTTCTCAAAATCCTGAAGGCTGCTAGGAAGCCTTCCACCAGGGCTACCTATAACTCCAAGTGGAAAAGGTTTTCCATATGGTGTTCTGGGAAGCATGTTTCCCCAGAATCTGCTGATCTACCTACTGTATTGGACTACATGGTCCATCTTAATTCTTTGGGACTGAGACCAGCCACTCTGAAAGTGCACTTTGCTGCTGTCTCTGCCTTCATTTCAGCAGGGAAGCCCTCTTCTCTCTCTCCTCATCCTGTATTTTCCAAGTTTTTTAAAGGATTGCTTCACACCAATCCTCCATTCAGGGACCCTGCCCCGGCTTGGGATCTTAATGTATGCATTGCTCAGCTAATGCAACCCCCCTTTGAGCCTCTGTCTTCGGCAGAGCATAAGTATTTGACTTGGAAAACTGTATTTCTGGTAGCCATCACTTCTGCCAGGCGTATAAGTGAGTTACAGGCTTTATCAGTAGAAACTGACTTTATTTCCTTTCACAGGGATAAAGTGGTCCTCAGGACTAACAGGAAGTTTTTGCCTAAGGTGGTTTCAGATTTCCACCTTAACCAATATATTTCACTCCCAGTGTTCTTCACTGACCATTCCTCCTCTGGTGAGAGGAGGCTGCACACTAGATGTTAAAGGGCCCTAAGTTACTACATAGGCGTGTAAGGGTCACCGGTTTGACTCCTCCAACTGTTTCTCACTTATGGTGAGGTTGGGAAAGGAGACCTGCAACTAAAAGATCCATTGCCAGGTGGATCGTTTCTTATCAATTTTGCCATCAAAGCTGGGTAAGGTTCCCCCCTCAGGCCTGAGGGCTCACTCTACCAGAGGTACAGCTGCATCTCTAGCTGCTGCTAGAGACATCCCTATCTTGGAGATATGTCAGGCAGCTACTTGGAAGACAGTACACACTTTCACCAAGCATTACTCCCTGGATATTCAAGCCAGGAGGGATGCTCAGTTTAGCACAGCCGTGCTTCAGAGCTATTCCTAAGTAGGTTCTGTCCTCCTCCATGGAGGTACTGCTGTGTAGTCTCGCAATAGTCATAATATAGCAAGACTTCATGTTGTTTGAAGAAAAAATTACTCACCTTAGTAATGTTGTTTCTTCTAATGGAGTCTTGCTATATTATGACCTCCCCCCCAGCCTGCCCCTCTCAGAACTTCTACTTTGGGGTATGGGGTGGGTAGTCCTCTGTTGGCATTTATTGATGCCCTCTTTCATGTTTGGGTGTTGTGTTTATTTAGTTATTTTATCTTAATTTTCTGGTCCACTGACTTGAGTCTTTGTGTTGGGACCAGTAAAATGTGTTAATATATTGGTAGCCAGTTGGCTATGTAGGTTACAGCTTCCACACAGAACCTTGGTGAGTTTTTGCTCGTAAAGATCTGACAGTTTCGGTTTGAAACCAGCCAAACAGAGCTTCTGAACCGAGCTCGCGCTCTAAGCTCCATGCTCTGCATGGGAGTTAACGCTTTCACCTCCGGAGCAGTTCTAAGGCTGGGGCAAACTGCAATAGTCATAATATAGCAAGACTCCATTAGAAGAAACAACATTACTAAGGTGAGTAATTTTTTCATCTGTGACAAGTTTGAAAACTTTTTCTCGAGGTCGTCATGGCGACTGAACCTCTCGAGCTTCGCTCTCGAGGTTCCGAACGTCGCCATGACGACATCTCGAAGAGTTTACAAACTGGTTACAGATAGAATAATGTATATTATCCTCTATTTCTTCAGAGTGGACTCCATTTACAATTACCTTCTGTGTCCTGTTGTGCAGCCAATGTTTTACCCAGGCTACCACCCTGGGACCCACTCCCAGGCTGGTTAATTTGACTATTAATCTTTTGTGTGGGACTGTGTCATATGCCTTGCTAAAGTCTAGGTAGGCCATGTCCACAGCCCCTCCCTGGTCTACTACTTTGGTCACCCAGTCAAAGAAATCTATTAGATTCGTCTGACATGACCTTCCCACTGTGAACCCATGCTGCCTTGGGTCCTGTGCCCCACTGGCCTCTAGGTACTCAACTATTCTTTCCTTCAGAAGTAACTCCATCACTTTCCCTACCACAGAGGTCAGACTGACAGGTCTGTAGTTTCCTGCCTCTGTCTTGGTCCCACTTTTGTGAAGGGGAATCACATCCGCCTTCCTCCAGTCGTCGGGTACCACACCATCCTCCCATGATTTATTAAAAAGAGTAGCCAGTGGTTTCACTAGTTCCTCCCTTAATTCTTTTAGAATTCTGGGGTGAATTCCATCAGGACCCATTGCTTGTCCACCTTCAGTTTTAGGAATTCTTGCAGAACCTTTCTTATGTGAAAGGATCATGATCAATTTCCGAAAATCAAGAGTGCTTCTGATAATTGATTGTGAATACTGAGCAGAAATATTTGTTCAGTATCCCTGCTTTTCACTGTCCCCTCTGCCCACCCACCGTTCATTCTGTTCAGCCTCACTATCCCTCCCTTTGTCTTTCTATGCTCGCTGATGTACCTATAAAAGGTTTTCAAACAACATGAAGTCTTGCTATATTATGACATATGCAGTGAGTCCCAACCTTCGAACTGACCCGGAGGTGAAAGAGTTAAGTTTCCATGCCAGGCATGGAACGCTGAGCTCGAGCTCGGTTGAAAACTCTGTCTGTTGTTTTTCAGATTCAAACTGTCAGATTCTTTACTCCGCCTCACTGAACAGTCGCTCCGGAGATTTCTCCTTCTGCTCGGTTCGTTTTGTCGGTTAAAGTATTGTTTTTCTCGGTTTCCAGCCGAATTTAAGCTGCAACTGGTTGGCTCAAACTCTGTTTGTGGTATTGTGAGTACTAGATAGGTTTTACATTAATTTCTTTCTGTGTGGAACTTGTAAACGTTTTATTGGTTCGGTTTGAACCGATCAGGTTGGTTAAAATATATTAATCTGTCATTTAGAGTGTGGTTACCGTTTCTAAAAAAATGGATTTTATTACGTTTTTTTCCACGACCCGTGACACGGTTGGGAACCGATGAGAGGGTCTTACCTGGTGGATTGCCATAAACGGGTAAGTTTGGTTAGGCTGGCATTATGTCTGAGAAACCCAAAAGAAAAACCGGGCCCACTGGGTTTCAACACTGCAGTGTCTGTGGGGAAGTCTTTGCTAAGGCCGACCCCCACACCACCTGTGTTTATTGTCTGGGGTTTGACCACCTCAATGCAGACTGCCAGATTTGCAAAATGTTCCTGCAGCTACCCTGGAAAAGAGAGTTGGTAGGCTCAGGGAAAGGGAGGCCAAAAGTCCGCTGAACGGATGGCTAGCCTGGTTCGGTTCCAACTGACCGGAGGGGTGCCCTCTGACCAGGGTGAGACTTCCTCGGCAAAGGAGAGTCACTCTGAGGAGTCGTTCCAGCAAAAGGACTAGGAAATCAGCTGGTGGAGCCAAAACTTTCCTCTCCATCCGCTGAAGAAATAGCCAGGATTAAAATTGTCCAGTCGCTTTCCCGGTTCCGACCAAACTGGCACCATCAGGTAAGCGTCGGTTCGCTGGTTCCACCGATTCAAGAGTACGATTAGAGGAATTCTATGAACCGGAGGAGGGGAAGAGGAGTATGGAGAGTGAATGTGGATTTGAAAGTCTGGATGTGCCCATTGAACCGACATCTCCCAGACAGACCTTCAGGAGTGTCTCCTCCTAGGCTTTGAGTCCCCTTCTCATTTTATGTTTTATAAAAGTGACTGAAACCCTCCAGCTCCCTATGGGGAAGCTGTGGATGATCAAGAGGAGCCTGACTATGTGAAAATGATGGATATCCCAGAGTCCAGGAGACTGTCTATTCCTTTGCATAAATCCTTTGGAGAACAGACAGTAAAAATTCTAAAAACTCCTCACACTATACCTCCTGTGGATAAAAGAATGGACAAGAGGTTCACATTGTCAGGCTTTGATACGGAGTTCCTTACACAACAATGCAGCCATGTTGGGGTAGTGCAGGCTGCAGCCTGTGACAAGGTAAATATTCCCTTGGCTTCACACCCCCCTGACAAGGACTCCAGGAGGATTGATGCCATGGCAAAGAAACAGTTCATGGCAGCATCCTTGGGACTCAGACAGGCGAATTATATGGCTTATGTTGCTAGATACCAGAAATCAAGATGGGATACTGTTATGGCTCTAGCAAAACAGGTCCCTGGCCAGCTTGCCAAGGAGCTGGAGCAGGTGGCTGCTGGTGGTATTGAGGCATCTAAGGTGCAGTTCCATGCTGCAGTGGACTCAAATGATGTGTCATCAAGAGTCATGGCTACATCTGTGGCACTTCAAAGAATGGCTTGGCTCAGATGTACTAGCCTGTCACAGGATACCCAGACTAAGGCCATGGATTTTCCGTTGTGGGTAATTCTCTGTTTGGGGAGCAGACAGAGAATTACATGAAGAAAATGGATGAGTATAGGACCACCTATAGGAGTGCACAGGCCACTCCTCAAAGGCAGCCTTCCAGGGGCAGGCCTTTTCATAGGCCTTTTTACCAAGCCCAGGCCTCCTCTTCTGCTTACGCCCAGAGGGGGTTCTTTAGGGGGAGAGACAGACTGGCTACAAGCAGGCCTGCTTCCATCCCTCAGTCTACAGCCCCTGCCAGGCAGGCACCCTGATGGGGTTGCCAGGGCCGATTCTCAACTACCTGTAGGGGGCAGGCTGGCTTACTTTGTCCAGGACTGGAATTCTGTGACATCAGGCAGGTGGGTCCTGGAAGTAGTAAGCCAGGGACTGGTTCTCAGCTTCAAAAAATTTCTAAAGATGAGAACCAGATCCTTTCCACCTGCAAATCCATCAGAGGCACTTGTCCTAGAGGCAGAAGTCTCTTCCCTCCTGGCTCTCAGAGCCGTGGAAAGGGTTCCAGCCCTACACCAGGGCAAAGGATTGTACTCCAGGTACTTCCTTACCCCAAAAAAGACAGGAGAATGGTGGCCCATCCTGGATCTCAGATACTTGAACAAGCACCTTTTAAAACCAAAATTCAAAATGGTGACTCTGGGAATTATTCTACCCTCTCTAAGGCCAGGAGACTGGCTAGCGTCCCTGGACCTCAAGGATGTCTACTTCCATATTCTCATCAGAAGCTCCCATCGAAAGTACCTCAGGTTCGAGCTGCCCTCAGGCCATTACCAGTTCAGAGCAATGCCCTTTGGCCTCACCTCTGCTCCAAGGGTATTCACAAAATGCCTGGCAGTAGCAGTTGCCTACCTAAGAAGGCAAAAAATTGCCATCTTCCCTTACCTGGACGACTGGCTCATAGTAGGCCAGTCTCCAGACCAAGTCAAGTTACATCTTCAGATAACTCAGCAACTGCTTACCTCTCTAGGTTTCCTTCTGAATCTTTCAAAGTCAGTTCTAGAGCCTCTCCAGCTCCTCACCTTCATAGGCACAGAGCTGAACGCAGAGGAAGCCAGAGCCTTCCTTCCTTTGTACAGGGCAAGGACCCTGGTCTCTCTGGCCTCCTCATTCACCCTGCAGGTCTCTTGACCAGCAAGGCATTTTCTGCAGCTCCTGGGGCACATGGCTGCTTCTACAGCAGTAGTGCAAGGAGCAAGATTTCATTTGAGGGACATCCAGTTCCATTTGAGAGCCTTTTGGTCTCAAAGAAAAGACCCTCTAACCAAGTTGATCCCAGTAACTCGAACCCTGATCCAAGCCCTACAGTGGTGGCAGGATCATAGCAATCTGAGACAAGGGGTTCCCTTTGTCACTCAGTCTCACTCTTTAATCCTTACTACAGATGTATCCCTCTTGGGGTGGGGAGCTCACATGGGCGACCTCACTAGCCAGGGATTGTGGTCCCCTCAGGAATCTCTGCTCCACAGCAACCTGTTGGAGCTCAGAGCAGTTTTTCTAGCACTTCAAGTTTTTTCCAAATCTTTTCAGAACAAAGTTGTACAGGTCAGAACAGACAACACCACCACAATGTGGTACATCAACAAGCAAGGAGGCACTCAGTCTACGGCCTTTTGCACCGAAGCAATGAAGTTGTGGTCTCTGGCTTACTCCCTGAACACCTCCCTTACAGCAGTTGACCTCCCAGGCAAGGACAATGTCCTGGCAGATGCTCTCAGCAGGATTTCCCAGGGCCATCACGAATGGTCACTGGATCCCCTGGTTCTGGAGGTAGCATTTGCCAGATGGGGCACTCCACAGATAGATCTTTTTGCAGCCCCAGACAATCACCAACTTCCCCTTTTTTTGCTGTAGGCCGCCAGTGTTGGGCTCAGTCCCTCTGGATGCCTTAGTTCTCAATTGGGAAGGGAAGTTTCTCTGTGCTTTTCCCCCCTTCCCTCTCCTGTTCAAAGTGTTAGTCAAAATCAGATCTCAATCCTGCAAGGTGATTCTGATTGCTCCAGATTAGGGCCAGACAACCTGGTATCCACTCCTACTGTCCTTAGCAGTCCATCTTCCCTGTGTCTTCCCAGGAATCACAACCTGTTAACCTGTGCTCAGGGAAGGGTTTGGTACCCGAGCCTCAAATCTCTCAATCTCAAGGCCTGGCTCTTGAAGAGTTAGAGTTTGCTGATCTACACCTCTCCCAAGGTGTAATGGATATATTAAAGGCTTCTAGGAAACCTTCCACCAGGGCTACGTACAATTCCAAATGGAAGAGGTTTTCCATATGGTGCTCTGGGAAGCATATTTCCCCAGAATCTGCTGATTTACCCACAGTCCTTGATTATATGGTCCATTTAAACACTTTGGGGCTGAGACCAGCTACCCTAAAGGTACATTTAGCAGATGTCTGCTTTTATTTCAGCAGGTAAACCCTCTTCTCTTTCAGCTCATCCTGTGTTCTCTAAGTTTTTTTAAGGGATTGCTTCACACCAACCCTCCATTCAGGGACCCTGCCCCTGCCTGGGATCTTAATGTTTGCATTGTTCAGCTTATGCAACCTCCCTTTGAGCCCTTGTCTTCAGCAGAGCTTAAGTACTTGACTTGGAAGACTGTGTTTCTGGTAGCCATCACTTCTGCCAGGCGCATAAGTGAATTGCAAGCCTTGTCAGTGAAGCCTGATTTTATCTCCTTTCATAGAGATAAGGTGGTCCTCAGGACTAACAGGAAGTTGTTGCCTGAGGTGGTTTCAGATTTTCACCTTAGTCAGTCTATATCTCTTCCAGTGTACTTCACTGACCATTCCTCTTCTGGCGAGAGGAGGCTGCACAGCTTCGATGTGAAGAGAGCCCTTAGTTACTACATAGAGCGCACCGAGGGTCACAGATTTGACTCCCTCCAATTGTTCCTCACTTATGGTGAGGTTGGTAAGGGGAAATCTGCCACTAAAAGATCCATTGCCAGGTGGATTGTCTCTTGTATCCAATTCTGTTATGAAAAACTGGGTAAGGTTCCTCCCTCAGGCCTGAGGGCTCACTCTACCAGAGGTACAGCTGCTTCCCTGGCTGCTGCCAGGGACATCCCCATTCTAGAGATTTGTCAAGCAGTTACCTGGAAAACAGTTCACACTTTTACCAAGCATTACTCCCTGGACATCCAGGCTAGGAGTGATGCTTTGTTTGGCACAGCTGTGCTTCACAGCCTGTTTCCTATGTAGGTTCTGTCCCTCCTCCATGGAGGTACTGCTGTGTAGTCTGCATATGTCATAATATAGCAAGACTTCATGTTGTTTGAAGAAAATATTACTCACCTTAGTAATGTTGTTTCTTCTAATGGAGTCTTGCTATATTATGACCTCCCCCCTTCCTGCCCCTCTCAGAACCTCTCTTTTTGGGATGTGGGTGGGCAGTGCAATGCTGGCACTTAGTAGATGCCCATCTTGTTATTTTCACCCCTCCTTTTTTTGGGGTGACTGGGTGTTGTGTTTTTGATTTTTTTGTGTCTCCTTACTTGAGTCTTTGTTTTGGGACCAAAATATGTGTTCTTGTATCTAGTAGCCAGTTGGCTATTGTAGGTTTACAGCTTCCACACAGGACCTTAGTGAGTTTAGCTCGTAAAGATCTGACAGTTTGAGTTTGAAGAACAACAGACAGAGTTTTCAACCGAGCTCGAGCTCAGCGTTCCATGCCTGGCATGGAAAGTTAACTCTTTCACCTCTGGAGCAGTTCGAAGGTTGGGACTCACTGCATATGTCATAATATAGCAAGACTCCATTAGAAGAAACAACATTACTAAGGTGAGTAATTTTTTCTTAGCCAACTCAGTTAAGAAGGGGGATATCTTTTTCCTCAGTTTGGGCCTTTGCTATTCTGACTTCCCTCCTTGCTTCCTGCTGCCTTAACTGGTACAACTCTGTCCTGCTCCTTCTGTGTTTCCTTATACTTCCGGAATGCTGTCTTTTTCTTCCTTACTTTCACAGCCACCTGTTTTGAGAACCATAGTGGCTTTTTCTTTCGTTTTGATTTATTTGCTTCACACAAAGGCTTGTTGCCTCTGTGATGGCAGTTTGATGATTCCCATGGTTGCTCACACCTCCTTCTAGCCTGTTTGCTAGTGCTTTTCTGAGGATTCTCCCCATCTTGCCAAAGTCAGCCCTCCTAAAGTCCAGTACCTCACTTTTTATGGCTTGACTCTGTAGCTGAGTTTAACGTGAACCACACTGTTTGATGGTCGCTTGTTCCCAGATGGCAACCCACTTCTAGATCTGAGATCCTCTCACTGCCCCGTTTGAGAGTACGAGGTCTAAGATTGCTCCCTCATGAGTGGGTTCCAAACTAGCTGTCTGAGGCCTGCCACCTGTAGGGCATCAAGAATGGCCCTGCTCTTGGATGTGGCTGCAGCAAATGTGCTCAGTTAACATCTGGCATATTCAGGTCTCCCATCAACAGTATCTCCCTTTCTGCCATTCTAAGAATGCCTTCTATCATATCCTTGTCCATTCCCTCCCCTGACATGGGGGTCTGTACACAACCCCTGTGTGGATTGTGGTGCCCTTTCCAGTCTCCAAGGTGACCCACTGTGCCTCCTCTCCTCCCGGTTTACTCTTTTGTTCAGTTGCTTTTATCCCTTCCTTTACTTAGAGAGCTACTCCTCCCCCGCCTGTCTGTCCTGTAGGTTATGTACCCTGGTATGTTAACATCCCAGTCATGGTTTTCTGTGTACCATGATCTTATCTGTGTCAGTCTTCACCATTCATCACAGATGGGTTACTGGCCGGAGGTCAGGACCCCACGGGAGGTTTTTTTTTTTTTTTTTAAAGGGGGTTGGCGGAGCCGACATACCATTGGCGTCGCCCTCGAGGCCGATGTACTGCGTGGCGCTCGAGGATTGGCCGTTAGGCTGTGTCGACTCCGCCTGCCTACCAGTTCATCTCCCGCCGTCGAGGTTGCCTCGTGGGAAGCTTCTGACAAGAATTTTAGGCCTTCAGCCTTTCGAGATCGGCGTTTTCAGTCCGTCGGTTGCCTGCCGGTTCTGTGTTCTGCCTTCACTCGACGTCGCTCGGTAAGATCTTTCCTTTTTATTTGAATTCTGTGACGTTGAGTCTGTTTTGGTGTTTTTTTTCTGTAGGTCATGTCTCGGTCGGAGGGCAAAAAGTCTTCGAAGATGGGTCGGCCCCCCATGCGTCGGTGCCCGTGCGGCCGAAAATTCTCCGTCACCGACCAGCACGACCGGTGTCTTGCGTGTCTTGGCCCGCTTCACGACATGGACTCGTGTGACGCCTGCTTCTCCATGGACCGCCGGGTCCTCGAACAGCGCTCGTTGAAAGTGGGGCGAGCTCCGCAGACTTTCGGGGGTAGGGCTCGCACTCGTTGGGCCAAGCCGCGCTCTCTTGGCCCTTCCTCCGGGTCCCCTTCCGGTTCTCTACGGACCGAGGAGGAGGAGCCTCGGCTATGTAGTCTGGCCATAAGCTGAGGCTCCTCCCAGGCGCAGGGAGGCCTGTCCCGCTTCCTCTCGGGAGGCGGGCGGGAGCCGCCCTGCAACATCGCCCCTTGGGGTGAAGGCTCCCAGTGTCGCTCCGTGGCTGGAAGGCCGGGTCGGCGTGTGGCGGTGCCGTCGTCAGCGCTGACTCGTGGCCCGGTGTCATGGGCTCAGTCGACACCGTTCGCGGTGCGATGCCGTCGTTGTGCCGTGGGACCGGATCAGCGTCCTCCTTTGCCATGTCTCGCCTTGCGCGTCCTCGGCGCTGAGGTTGAGCCGGTACCATGTCCTTCGACCCGGGCCTTTGACTCCATCTGTCGGTGCTGTCCTCGGCGCCGTCCATGCTACAGCACCGAGGGGCGGTCGGTGCGTGTTCGGCGCCAGGTCTGCCTGTGGGGTCGTCCTCGGCGCCGCTTCGGTCCTCGGTGCCGCTCGCGGTGCCGTGGGGCCGGGCGGTGTCGGTGTCGGCACCGAGGATGCTGCTGGGGCTGCTGTCAGCGCCATCCCTGTCCCTGGTACTGCCCCTGGTACTGGTGGATTCGGCGGCGCTGCGTCTGGCCCTGGCTCTGGACCTTTGGCTCGAGCTGCCCCGGTGCCTCCTGCAGGTCCCGCTCGTGGGGTTGCAGAGGGCACGGGCGCCCACTTGGCCACAACTCTGGCTGCCGGGCCCGGTGGCAAGGTTGGTTCTGCCCGCCCTCCTACGGTTTGGCTCAGAACTTCGGACTCTACCTCGGTCGGAGTCGAGCTCCGAGTCGGACGAGCAGTCACACCCCTCGGGGTTGGCTGCGGAGGAGGGCAGCACTGTGGTCTCGTCGACGAGTGAGCCAGCCCCCTACTGAGGAGAGTCAGGTGGCCCCCGAGACTGGGGTCAGTGGTGCTGACCAGCAGGCAGTGGTGCGAGCCACCATAGCTCTGCAGCCTGGTCTTGGGGGTTTCATTGACCCCTCGGTGGTGGTACCCCCTCCAGTGGTGTGTCTTGATCGCCCAACTTTGGGGCCCATCGAGAAGCCTACAGGAGGGGAGGGTACTGTTCCCTGGGTCTCCCCTTCGGGGGCTGCCCAGAGATGCCAGCTACCTAGGCTGGCCCTCTCGAGGAGGAGGAATCTCTCGGACTCTGAGGGGTCGAGGGGTGTGGGGGTCGGTGGCGTCGGCCCTTTTCTGGGGCCACTTGGGCCCTGGGCGGAGCCGTGGTGCGGTTCCACCCCTTCCCCTCGGGTTCCTTGAGGAGTCCCGTTCTTTGAGGCAGGGGACCGTCCTTCTGGACCTTCTTCGGCCCAGTTGCCTCACTGGAGGATTCTTCTGGGCGCAGCCAAGGCAGTACCAACGTGGTTGTACAGCTGTCGGCTGTGGAGTCTTCGGGCACCCTCCTCGGGTGCTCACGGTCCGCTCCCTAGCCCTGGCGGAGGTCAGCCGACTTCTTTTCTCGGCTCTGCCCCATCCCTCTGCCACATTCTCCTGCGCTCCCAGGCATTCTTGGTCCTAGCAGCCCTCTCACCTGGGAGCAGTTCAGAGCGGTGGCTGCCCGGTTCCCTGCTTATGTTAGGGCTATGGACAGCCAGGTTTTTCAACCTCCCCCCGTGCAGCCACCCTCGGAACATATGGTGACCTCCAGCTCCTCATCCCCCTCTTCTGGGGGAGAGGAACCTTCTGTCCACATCTCTCCGGCTGCTGATCTCTCGGAGTATCAGCGTTTCCTCGTGAGGATGTTGGAGGACTTGCACCTTTCACCCTCTACTGTCAGCAATCCTGAGCATGTGGCGCACGCCTTTCTAGGCGATTTTGGCGAGGCCACCCTTGTGGTGCCGCCCTGGCCTGCTCCCTTTCGGGAGGCGTCCTTGCGTTTCTGGCAGAGGCCCTTCTCCGGAGTTCCTGCCCCAAGGGACCTCAGCCAGAGGTATTGCGCTCCCGAGTCTCAGGTTCCATGCCTCATCGCAGTCTGGCTTGGCCATCTGGACACTCCTGATGGGCTTCGCACCCTCCACCATGACCGGCCCCAGATCAAGACTCCTCGGTTTTGATTTTTGGGGAGGAGGACCTTCTACTCGGCATGGTTGCTCCTTTCTATTTCTGCTCACCAGGCCACTATGCAGCCTACAACAGGTTCTTGTGGTCCAGGCTAGAGTCAGATCCTAGCCTCGTTGCCTGACTCGGAGCAAACCAGACAAGCCATCACGCTCTCTGCACGTGGCCTGGAGCTAGCAAGGCACCAAGCGAGGGCATCTTATGCCAACGAGGTAGCTACCAGGGTCGTAGGGACAGCGATCTGCACTAGGAGATCGGCATGGCTACGTCTTTCCCGGTTGTCACCCTTGGCCCGGCGTAGGGTGATTTGCTCCGCCCACCAGGGAACCTACCTTTTCTCCCGTAGAGCGAGACGGCGCTTGTCGGGGCAGCTTCCTTCCCCCTCCGGGGGACCCGTCTCTCTCTCCCCACTCTCGGGCCTCCCAGGCCCTGAAGGTTCCCCCCCTTAGTGTGTCACCCACTGAGGGCTAAGGGACCCTGTCCCTTAGGGTGTAATGAAACAACCCCCTTCGGGGGCTTGGTACTCACCCATATGTGATGAATGGTGAAGATTGACACAGATAAGATATGAAAATTACGTACCTACCGTAATTCTGATCTTTCTGTGTATCTTCACCATTCATCACAACCCCAACCACCATCCCCCTGGGGCCTCAGTCTCTGGGTCCCCCCCTCTCTGTGGCTCCCCTCTCCCTCTTGGAGGTAAAGTAAGGACACACAGGGGTATTCTCCTATGAAGGGTAGACAGCTCGAGCGGCACTCCTTCTCTACTACATGTCTCCACCCGATGGGGTGGGGTTGATGGTTGCCTCCTCCTGTTCTCCTTCTGGTTTCCATCCAACTATTTCAAAAAAAAAAAAAACCTTTTTCACCAAACATTTTTCCTGAAAGTACTAAATCCTGTACCTGTCCTTCCTCCAGAATAGCCGACTCTGCTTCTGGGGTATTTGCCAATATTCTGTGCCTTGAATTCTGGCAGAGAGCTTCTACTCCTTGCAGTTCCTATACAATCTGGTGACGGACAAGGGTCTCGGATACCTTGATACCTCTCACTCTCTCCTAAATTCTCTCCCCTCCCTACCCTCCTTCTTCGCTTCCAGAGATTGGGGCCCCTACCCAATCCCCTTAGTCTAATCTCTTCTTTGCTGTCCTCTCAGTCATTATTTCTCCTTTTAGTTCAGTTATCCTTTCCTTTTTCTGTCCCTTGGACTCTCTTGTCCCACCCTCCATCCCTTCCTCTTACCTCTCCGGCGACTCAGAACTGGTAGGCAGGGGAGTCGACACAGCCTAACGGCCAACCCTCGGCTGCCCAGATGCGTCGGCCTCGAGGTGGCGCCGATGGTTGTCTGCTCCGCCTACCCTTTTAAAAAAAAAAAAAAAGCTCCCGCGGTCCTGACCTCCGGCCAGTACCCATCTGTGATGAATGGTGAAGATACAGCAGAGATCAGAATTACAGTGGGTACATAATTTTTCATTTCTAGGACATGGATATATTGTTCATCACACTTCTGGCAGGTATCCTTGCCGTTTTAAATCTTGCGGAAGGTCTTCAAGCTGGCTCCTCCCACCAACCGGGTGATAAAACTCTCAACTCCGCCCCATCGCCTCAGATCTTCCTTGCCGCTTGGAAGCTCAGGTTCCCTCCATAATGCTCTATATAAGACTGAGTTCCTATTTCTTGGTTTACCGAAAACAATCCCCTAAGGTTTTCAAGACTTGGTCATTTATTTCCCTCGCGGTTCGCGATGGACAATCGACTCGGTTTTTGAGTGCCCATGCGGAGACGAAGAAGATGTCTCGAGACGGATCCGCACTCACGTCGTCTACTGTAGGCCTTGAAACACGACCGCGGGCTGCGACCTGTGCTCTTCTTCTTGAGTTTCGTCCTGGAAGACAGCATCCGTTTACAACTTAGGCGCCCGGCGTTACCATGGTAAAAGAGTGGGAGGCCCGTTTGGCGGTTTCGGCGGCGGCTGGCTCGGCGGAACAACGAGCAGATGATGAGCCCTCGAGGAGGAGGCGGTGCAGGCGCATCTTCACCTTCCTCGACCACGGCCTTTGATCCGCTCTCCATGGGATCCTCCTGTTCAGCTTCTTTTGGGAGCTCTGTCCAGTCCCCTTTCCACCAGGGAGAGGGACCAGCAACTCTCAGGACTTTCCTCTCCGTCCAAAAGGACTCCAAGGTAAGTCCCTCGTTCGATGCTCTTGGGGTGGGAGAGGTCACCACTCCTGAGTAGTTGACCCGTCGACTTGGTTAACCCCTTGACTTGACCACTAGCCTCACGGTGTCCCGTCAGGTCAGTTGGCTGAGACACCCGTCGGCGCGGTCGAGATTTTCTCGACCCGTCTGGCGGGTTGCTCATTCCAGTGAAACCGAAAACCCTCCTCCCGGTTTCCCGGCGGAAATTGATATTACCCGATAGGCACTGCCTCGGTTCAGGTCTGGTTGAAACTTCGAGCGAACGGAGAGCTGGCTTCCTGCTTCTGCCCAGGACCCTCCCGGAAGCGCCGGTCTCGGACATCTTCTCGGTCCAGCCGATCCGCGACATAAGGCGGTCTCTGTCTCGATACCGTAGTAAGCGGCAGCGCTGCCCATCTCGTCTTCCTCCTCTAACGAGAGAGAGCCCGGCATGAGTTGCGTCGGCCTTCTGAGACCTCATGTGGCAACAGCTCCTTCTGTCCGGAGGAATGCTTCAGCGTGGGTTGCCTTCCCGGCCATCAAGTGGCTGTCACGGAGTGGCTAAACAACCTCGCGTAGCCGCGCCCACCCTCGGGCCTGTTGCTCAACCGAAACCGGCTGCCCACAATTCTGAGTGGAACCTCCGCGTCCATAATAGTGGGGCCCAGACAAGAAATCTCGGTCGGCCCAGGGCCTGCCCTAAACTGTCGGGTCACCCTCTTCCCGACGCCCTCGGCAGGTGAGTGGCTCAGGCCCTAGAGCAGCTCTTCCCCGGACTTCGTCCAGGTCGGGACAATGATTCCTCCCTGTTCTCCAGGCAGGTCGACTTGGAGTCCTCCGGAGGTCAGTCACTGAACGATAGCCGCCGTCCTTCATGGGTTCTTAGGCTCATCTCGAGTCCACGGGATGCAGCTGAGCCCGATATCAAGCAGGCCAAGTAATATCATAGCGGGTTATTGGACGACGGATTCTCCCGCAGGCCTTTCCGGTGGCCGAGGCCGTGTCGGCCCGGCCTTGGAGCTCTGGCAGCGTCCTGCTTCCTGCCCTGCGCCTTGGCCAGGATGGCGAGGAAGTATACCGTCCCTACCAGTTCCCTGTCCGTGTTTGGAACACCCCTCAGCAGGTTGGTTACCAACAGGCGTCTTCCAGTGCGGAGCGCCAGGGGCGATGGACAAGCCTCCCGACAAGAGTCAGAAGTTGGACTACGCGGGCGCAAAGTCTCGCTGCGTCCTCCCGCCAGCGCCGTCAGGTCAGCTCGGCCATGCTGATGGCACACTTTTCTCACGCCCTGTTGGTCTCCTGGGCGAGTAGTCCTTCATCTCCCGGCTGACCTGCAGACCACGGTCAAGCAGATGCGGGACCGCAGGGCGGCACAACTTCAGACTACAGTGGACACGGCGACTCATGTGCCAGGTCGATCGCGGCCGCGGATAAGCTGTGCGCCCGATCGGGCATAGCTGAGATCTCCCACGCCTTCCAGCGGATACCCAGCACAAGTTAGCGGACATCCCCTTCTTGAGGACCGACCTCTTCAGCCCTGGAGTGGAGGTCACCTCCAGAAGAGATGAAAAATCCAGTGCCACTCTGGACTCTGTCTCCCTCAACCCAGAGGGACAAGGACATGAACCATAGCCCAAGCCCTTGAATCACGTCTACGCCCAGCCGTCAGCCCAGCAGCATCAGGGCCCAGCAGGCCCCACTTGGCATCCCAGACCCAAGCCTGCGGCTTCCTCTTCAGGAAGCAGGAGGTAAAGGCCAGGAAGTCCCTCGGCGGTCCCTACTCAAACCTGCCCAGTGGCGGGTTGAGGGGTGCCGCCCCAACCTCGTCACTTCACCAAAGTTACCCCCATGAGGCGGCTCCCCTACTTCCTTTCCACATGGTCCGCTATCACTACAGACCAGTGGGTGCTGGAGAGTGGTAGGGAAAGGCACTGCCTCTGGAGTTCGAGCAGGCCCACCCTTCGACGTCGCCCCGAGAGCCTCGAGGTCCGCAGCCTCGCTGTTGGCTCACCCGAGCCGACATCGCTCTCCTGAGAAAGAGGTGATCAGAGAGGTGTGGACCCTCCCTCAGACCAGGTTTGTGTCCAGGTACTTCCTGGTCCCAAAGCAGACGGGGGGCTAGCGCCCATTCTCGACCTGCCACGGCCAAACAAGTTCTTAAGATCTAGGACCTTCAGGATGGTCACTCTGGCTCAGGTCATCCCTGGAACAGGCCGTGTGGTTCTCTCTGGACTACAGGGCCAGCGTTCTTCACGTCCCTATCATCCATCTCACCAGAAATTTCTTGGTTTCCGAAGCGGAGGGATCCCTTCTGATTCTGAGTCATGCCCTTGACCTTTCTCTGCTCCAGGGTCTTCACAAATGCATGGCAGTGGTGACAGCATTCCTCACGGCCAAAGGGTCACGGTGTACCCACCCTGGACGATTGGCTAATGACCTCAGAGCGGAGGTGGAGGCGGTCAGAGATCTGGTCCTCCAGGTTTGCTCTCAGATCAGCCTTCTCATCAGCAGAGGCTAGTCGAACTCTGGCGAAGCAGGTGATTCTTTTCCTTCGGGGCAGGCTCGACTCTCACCGAGCCAAACACGGCTCCCGGTGAGACAGGGCCGAGGTTCTTTCCTTCTTTGCCCAATCATTTCCTGGTTTGGGCAATCGGACTCCTGCCGGGAGATCTTCCTGGACATAAGTCTCACCACTCATTCACACTAGTGGGATTGGCGCGGAGGCACTAAGACCCATCGAGCAAACTTTTTGCTGGAGATCGGCCAGAGCAGGCGCCCATGAGACACGGCCTTGTGAGCAGCGGCTTTCAGTAATGACCATCACATGACCTCAACCGCCTCAGTTCCTTTTTTCCGCGTCGAGTGCGCTCCGGTGACGGCGTCGGCCTCGCCTGTCAGGAGTCAAACTTCAAACTAAGCGCATAGTTTTCAGTTTGTTTTTGTAACATTATCGATAGTAGTATAAACAGTTTATTCTATTTTAAGTAAAATTTTCTAATATTTAAGTTAACGCTTAAAAGTCTCGGCCTACTGGATGAGGTGAGCCATAGAGCAGGTCAGGTGACGGTGGGGAGACTTGGTATGGCTATTCAGTCAGCCGGGCTGGGTCGGTCAGCTCCTTCTCCTCAGTGGGGTTCAGACTACGGTCAGTCAATGCCCGAGGGGATGGGCGGTCCCCCTTCGGCTTGTAAAATAAGCAGTCGCATTCGCGCCGTTGACCTCGGAAGCTCTTCTTGACCCTGGGTCAAAGAGAAGGCATCACTCGAAGTAAGCCCCTCTGGTATGTCTGCGTCGGCGGTACGGTTATCGTTGCTAGTTGCGGTCTCCTTCTTGAATCGCCAGCTTCCGATAATCGTCGTCCTCGACATATCAGCCCCTCCACGCCTAGGTAGGGCTCCAGATGAGCAGTTTCATCAGTGGGCGCTCTTGTGGGAAGCGATGAGCTCGGAGGTTGGTTCTTCTGCCTGGCTCGGTTACCTCGGGCCCTCGGGCTCCTCCGGCGATCAGGTAGGGCGTTGGACCCTTCCCTGGTCGTGCGGCGTAGCTAATAGCAGTACTAAGCGGCTCCGTGCTTAGGTGTTTCCCCTCCACATGGCTGCGGTAGCAGGGGCTCACCGATGCCCTTATCTCCTGGTATTGACCCTTCTCTTGTTTTCCAGGTTCCGGGCAGGCCGCGGCGCCTTCTGCAGGTCTGTGGCGTGTCGGCGCCGATTGAAAGCCGCCGGGCTTGCTGGCGCCCGTTAAGCGGCGCCAGCGTGGTCTCGGCGCCCGTTAAGCCGGCGCGCCAGCCTTATCTCATGGCGCGCCCGGTGGTACGTTAGACGGGCGGCGCGTTAGCGGCGTCGTCTGCGATGCCGTTAGCGGCGTAGTAATGCGCCGTTAGCGCGCCGTGCGCGTGCGTCATGGCGCCCGCCCGGCGTTGCAGAACAGCGATGCCTCTTCGGCGCCCGTCGCCTCACCGATGCCGTCTTCAGCCCGTTTTGCCGTCTCGGCGCCAGCAGCCAGGGACTCTCCTTGTTTTCCTGCCACCTCTCCTAATTTTCCTCCTTTCCTGTCAAACAGTCCTTTCTGGACCATCAGGAGATGATGTTGAGCCTGGCCAGACCTTGGTTGGGTGATGAAGTGGAGAAACAGGATCTTCTTTGCTACAGAGCCTGTAGTAGAGGACCTGTCCTTTAAGTCTCTGTTGAAAGAACCTGGGATCCACTCTTTCTCTCCAGACTACAGACACCGATCCTGGGAGATATTAAGACTCCAGTATCTTCATGCTTGGAGATCCCTACAGTTTGACTCCTCCGATTCAGCCTTCCCTTGAGACGCTGTCTCAAATGGTATGGAATAACCCTGCTCTTATTCCTCAGTGGCTAAATCCATTGATAAAATTCAGCTCCCAAGGATCGTCCCATTTGGCATCCCAAACCTTTCGGATCCTATTGTCATCCTGAGCAGAGAATGACAAGGTCGTTCTTCCTCAAACTACTACAGCTCGACCTATTAACAAAGAGTCTCAGAGATTGATACATTAGGTAAAGAGTCTTTGCTGCCTCCACTCTAAGTATCGTATTGCCAGTTATCAAGGCTATTTTTCTCAGTATGAGCTATATCCTGGAACTCTATGAAAAGAATGGTTGAAGCTCTTCTGATTCGGTTCAAGTCAAGCTAACTGACCCGTTATTAAGTGTGGGTCAATAACCAACAGGTCAAAGCCGCCATGGGCGCTACGACACTGCTTCTCTCGCTCAGCAGCAGCGAAGGATTGTACTCGGCGCATTCCACCAGCTCACGTACTTCTGGCTTCACCGAATGATGCTCAGCAGCAGGGCGATGGCGCTGCCTTTTGATGGCTCCTTTCTTTTTGGCCCTCAGGTGGAAACCCAAGCCTTAGAGGCCACTCAGAAGACTAGATCGGCCATTAAGTTGGCCAGACTCCACACCTGCCCCCTCTCGGGGCATGTGAACAAACGTCAGTTTCATGATCGTGATCCTTCGAGGCAGAAGGCAGGAAAGCTTCACAAAGCCAACCTGCCCAACCTCAAAGAAGCGCCTTAGAAAGCTGAGACCTAAAAAGCTCCCAGCGCTACATATAATCGTTAGCCCAAGTTCCATCCACTCTGCCCAGGTGGAACTTTCTCCTCAGTGGGAGGGTCGTCTGATGTACTTCTACAACCAGTGAAGTCATAACCTCAACAAATGGGTTCTTGGATAGTCGCGAGGTTATCTCTCAATTTCTTGGAACCCCAGTGTCTCCTACGACAACACAGGTTGCTAGACCTCCCAGTCAGATCTCCTCACCACGGAGATCCAGGGCCTTCTGAACAACAGACAATAGACTGGTGCCCCGCATCTACGAAACAGAGGGTTCTACTCCCATTACACCTGGTTCCAAAGAAATCTGGGATGCGCCCCATTCTAGACCTCAGAAAGTTAAATAAAATTCCTCCCAGGGAGAATTCAAGATGATTCCCTAAATAGCCCTGTTACCCTTGCTACATCATACGACTGGCTGGCCTCTCTGGATATGCAGGATGCTTACCAGCATATCCCGTCCCACCCAGACCAACAGATTCCTCAGGTTTGTAGCTTTGGGTCAGCATTATCAGTTCAGAGTCCTGCCCTTTGGGCTATCCTCGCCCCTTGTGAGGTTTTACAAAGTGTTGTGCAGTTCTCGCGGGCGCATCTCCAAAAATCGGACTCCGAGTGTTTCCCTACCGGGCCGATTGGCTCACTAATATAAAGCCCTTCCGGCCAAAGGACTTTGGAAGCCGTGCAAGCGACTTCGTCTTCTCACGTCCATGGGAACCACTGAATTTGAAAAATCTCAACTGCAACCCTCCCAGGAACCTCCTTTCATGGGGCAGCTTCTAGACACCTCTTCAGCGAAGGCTTTCCTTCAGAGGACAGAGACTCGACATCGCCCGTGTAGCCCGTTACATCAGGAGAACCAATCGTTACAGCTCTCTCATGCAGCGCATATTGGGAATCATGGCGTCCTCGGTCTTCACTATCCCTCTGGCCCGACTGCACATGAGAACCACCCAGTGGATGCTCTCCACTCAGTGGTCCCCGACCTCTCACCCCAGTCTTATCCCATCAAGGTGGCGGAGCCCCTAGAAGGTCTCTCTCACCTGGTGGTCTCAAGAAAACAATCTCCTGGAAGGATTCCCCTTTGCTCCCCAGATCCATCAGATCTCCATCACCACAGATGCATCGCTAATGGGATGGAGATCACTGTCTCTCCCTCCACACTCAGGTGTATGGACTCAGTTAAAACTCATCTCCACATAAATGTCCTGGAGATGGGAGGCGGTCCTCTATGCAATCAAGAGCTCTGAAGGATGTCCTTTGTCACAAGAACATTCTCCTTCAAGCGGACAACAAAGCAGTGATGTATTACATCAACAAGCAAGGCGGTGCTCATTCTTATCCCTTGCAGGAAGCAATGAGGGTGTGGGAGTGGTGCTTGAGCACAAGTCTCTGATTCAGCGGTTTATCTCACCAGGTATACAAAAGCGACCTAGCAGATCACACCTCAGCAGAGCAGCAGACCCTCACGAGTGGTCTCTCGATCCAGCCGTAGCTCGGTCCCTGTTCAAAGAGTGGGGACTCCAGACCTGGACCTTTTGCATCACTCAGCATAAAACTGCCTCTCTTCTGCTCCAGAAATCCAGGGCCTGGCATTTTCTGTCAGGATGCGTTCAGGCTACTTGGGTGGACAAAGCGCTTTCTTCTGCAGCCTTTCCACCACTTCCTCTAATCCGAAAGTATACTCAGTTAGTCTCCAGGGGACCAAGATGATTCTGTTGCTCCTTCCTGGCCTCGGCAGCAACTATGGTTTCCTCTATAACAGGTATGTTGGCAGCCTCTCCGAGACCACTTCCTTTGCAAATCAGTCTTCTGACTCTCAGGGTTCGTTGGTCCATCCCAGCCTAGAAATCACTTCACCTTCATGCTTGGCTCCTGAAGAGATAGAAGTGAATCGGTTCAACG
Source organism: Neoceratodus forsteri (assembly GCA_016271365.2). Classification (NCBI taxonomy): domain Eukaryota; kingdom Metazoa; phylum Chordata; order Ceratodontiformes; family Ceratodontidae; genus Neoceratodus; species Neoceratodus forsteri. Next base: position 896,095,689 of record CM028130.1, on the reverse strand, counting down.
TCTCGCGTAGAGTCTCAGACATCCCTTCTGGCTGCTAGGAAGCCAGCCACCCAGCGTCCGCTTCCAAATGGAAGCGTTTTTCTCTCTGGTAATACAAAATCCTCTTGGAATCCTTTTCCTGTCCTCCTGGCAAGGTTCTGGGTATCTTTTGGACCTATCAAACTTGGGTCTTCAGTACTCCACAGTTAAAGTTCACCTTAGTACCATCTCAGCGTTCCATGAGCGGTTTCTTCATTAACTCTGGCTCAAGTTACCTATTGAAGAGATTTCTTAAGGATTCTCATACAGACCCCTGTTAAGCGTCCAGTTGCAGCCTGGGACATTAACCTGGTGCTGGACATGCTCACGCAGACCTTTCGAACCACCAGCTACCTGTGAGCTAAAATTTCTTACCTGGAAGACTGCCTTCCTGGTGGCCATTACCTCAGCCCGCAGGAGTCTCAAGAGATACATGCACTGGATTCACGGACCCTCCAGTATACTGTATTCCATAAGGACAAGGTGGTTCTCGTACTCATCCTAAATTTCTTCCCCAAGGTTGTGTCAAATTCCATCTGAGACCAACCTCTGGCTCCAACACTTGCTAATTTCCAAAATGAAGGGGAGCAGGCTCTTCATTCCTTGGATGGTAAAGAGACCCTTACTGAGGTTCTATTTAGATAGAACCAAGGATATTCACAAGAACTCAGCAACTGTTCGTTTCTTTCAGCGACACCCGGCTGGGTCAACCTGTCGCTATTAGATGTATCTCTTCATGGTTAGTAGCATGCCTTCGTCATTGCTATTCCATGGCTCAAGTTAAATTAGAAGGTAGAGTATGCGCTCACTCTACTAGAAGTGATCATGGCATCCCTAGCGGAAATGCCGCAATGTTCCAATTGCAGATATATACAACGCCGCTACCTGGAGCTCAGTGCATACTTTAGATTTAAGCACTATGCACTGGATATTCATGCCAGAGACATTCCGCGTTCGGCAGAACTATCCTTAATGGGCTTCTATCTTAGGCCAGCGTGAGCTCTGGCTCACCTGCTGCACGCCCATGCAGGGATTATCAGCTTGGTACTCTCACTAGTGCTTGATGAGTGGTGGAGACTTATGTCAGGAAGATGGGAAAGTGCAGTACCTACCGTAATTCTTGATCTTCTTGGGCAGTCTCACTCATATCCTGCCTCTCCCTCCATCCCGAGCTCACCGCTGTATTGGTCTTCACTCCCTCAAATCTTTGAGGCCGTGAGGACTTCTTTGCTGACCCTTCTTACACGGGTCATCACGGACTATCTTATGTCCGTTTTTAATATTAGGTTTACCCTTTTACGTTAGATTCGCTGCACCTCCTTGGTAAAAGAGTACTGAGGCGGTTGGAGGTCGTCGCCGAGATGGTCATTACCGCTCGAGCCGCTGCTATCGCGCCCGTGTCTCGCGCGCCGTCTCGTCGCGTCAACCCTCCAGCAAAAGTTTGCTCGATGGGTCTTAGTGCCTCCGGCGCCAATCCACTAGAGTGAATGAGTGGTGGAACTCGTCAAGAAGATCCAAAATTACAGGTAGATGCGTAATTTTTCCTTTCCTCCGCCTCCTGGGTCTCATGGTGGCCTGCACCAGCGTGGTCCGTTTGACCGCTGGCAGTTGCGTCCTTCGGTGGGGATTGGCCGGCCAGTGGTCTGGCAGCTGAGATCCTTTGGGCCAGCTAGTGGCAGTGACCCAGGGATGTGGGCAGCTCTCCAGTGGTGGACCGTTCCAGCTCATTTGCAGGAGGGCATCCTGTTTATCCTGCCCAGGCAGCGGTCTCTCTATCGACCGATGCCTCTGATGGGTTGGGGTGCCCATATGATGGAGCACAGAGCACCACGGCCTCGGAGTCGATGCCATATCAACCTGCTGGAGCTTTGTGGGCGGTTCGTCAGCCCTCACCGCCTTCGTCTCTGTTTCTCACAGAGGTCAAGTGGTTCAGGTCAGATGGACAATACCACAACCATGGTACTACCTAAACCGCCAGGCGGGGCGCGCTCCATGCCTCTGGTCAAGAAGTTCACAGCGTTTGGTCACTCGTGCGCGCAGCCTGGAGGCGGATCTCCTAGCTATCCATGTGGCAGGAGCCTCCAACACCTGGCCGATGCCCTAAGCTGGATGAGGCTGTGTGTCCCAGTGGTCTCTCCTGCGGAGTAGTACAAGATCTGTTCTTCCACTAGGGCACTCCTCAGGTGGACCTGTTGCCTCAGGGAGAATCGAAGCTGAGGCTGTTTCACGCCCGCCCCCTCAGCAGGGCTCGCTGCAGGATGCCTAACTGGTCGTGGACCCCAGGCCTCTTCTCGCCTTTCCCATTCCTTGATCCACAAGGTAGCTTCTCAAGGCGAGGAGGGACAAGGTGCAGGTGATTCTGGTAGCCCCAGACCTGCCCCGCCAATGCTGGTATCCAGATTTCCTCAGCCTCAGCTCCAGGCTCCTGGAGGCAGCTCCCAGCTCGCCCGGACCTGTTATCAATCCAATCAGGAGAAGCGTTCCATCTGGACCTTCAATCCCTGCACCTGACAGCCTGGTTCCTGGCGGACTGAGTTTCCAGGCCTTGGGTCTTTCCGGCGAGGTCCTCTCGTGGTTAGGCGTCCCGTAAGGAGTCTACCCAGAGAAAATGCTATGCTGCCTTCAAATGGAAGAGATTCTCCATTTGGCAATTGTCAGAGCAGAGCCTGGACCCTTCCTCCTGTCCTTGGCAAGCATCTTGGACTACCTATGGTCCCTTTCTCCAGCAAGGGCTTAGGTTGACGACCCTAAAGGTGCACCTAGCAGCCATCTCTGCTTACCGGGCTCGGGCCAGGAAGCAGTCGGTAGCACAGGAGAAGGTGGTCTGGTGCTTTTTCAAAGGCCTTGATCACATTTCCCCTCCGGTGCGAGAACCTCCACCTCCGTGGGATCTACTGCTGGTATTGGCAAAGCTCATGGGCAAGCCATTCGAACCAATGCACAGGTGTGACATCTCTCACCTGTCGTGGAAGACCGCCTTCTTGGTGGCTATCATGTCAGCCAGAAGGATGGGAGCGCTCAGGCGCTTTCCATCGAGTCTCCTTACCTGGTCTTCCACAGGGACAAGGTTGTCCTCGCCCCACCGAGAATTCCTTCCGAAGGTGGTGTCGAGTTTCACCTTAACCAGGTGTTGACTCTGCGGTGTTCTACCCCGATCACACCTCGGAGGCCAAATATGGGCTCCCATATCTGGACCCCTAGAAGGCGCTCGCTTACTATAAGGCATGCGGCTGAGATTTAGGAGAGGTTCGCCAGCTGTGTTCCATCACCTCACGAGCTGCTACAGCCTGCAGCCAAGCGGACAATAAGCAGATGGGTCACCTCCTGCATAGATCTCTGCACCTATAGGTTGGCGGGCATGGAGCCTCCCAGAGGATAAGAGCTCATTCTACCCGCCATACCACCATCAATCAGTAGCTGCTTCCTGGGGCGTCCCTATCCAGGATATCTGCTGGGCTGCTACCTGGAAGTCGGCACATACCTTCATAACCCACTATCACGCCGACCTTGAGTCACGCCCGGGATGCTGGTTTGGGCCTCTGTTCTCCAGTCTCTATTCCTAAGTAGGGGTATACGCCTTGCCTCCCTCCTCCAGGAGAACTGCTAGGAGTCTGCCAGAAAGTGTGGATGAACAACATCCCCATGTCCTAGAAATACAGAGTTACTCACCTGTAACTTGGGAGTTCTAGGAATGGTATATGTTGTTCATCCACATAAACCTACCTCCGGCCCGGCCTTTGTACAGGCTTCAGCGGGCAGATCTGTGGCATCATGGTGAGCCGAGGTTTTACCACCCGGGTGGGTGGGAGGAGCCAGCTTGAAGACCTTCCGGCAAGAATACCTGCCAGAAAGTGTGGATGAACAACATAACCATTCCTAGAACTCCTGTTACAGGTGAGTAACCTGTATTTTCTGTGACTGCCACGATATCCAGACATCCCTCTTCCATCAAGGCCACCGGCTCAGGGAGCTTGTTGCCCAGACTACGGGCATTGGTACTCATTACCCTCCATTTCCTGATGGCCTTACTCCTTTTTGCCCTATCCCTGTCCTTTTTGCCTTTGTCACTTTCTCCATTTACCCTGCCCTTCTCCCTATCGACACCTCTATGTTGGGGTTTGCCGCACCACTACTGTGATTTTTTGGGGGGCTGAGATTTCCTGCTCCTCTCCAGTGCCTCCCCTTGGCTGGATTTAAATGTAGCCAATGAGCATTTAAACCTGTCACCCAGGATCCTGGTTCCCCTCCTGGACAGATGCAGCCCATCATGCCAGTAGCAGAGCCATCACTCCAGGTGGACCCCTGATCCCCAGTGAAACCAAATCCCTGAGCTACACACCAGTTTTTCAACCACTGATTGAATCCCATGGTGTGGAACACCCTAGCCTCTCCTATGCCCAAGATGGGCAGCACCTCCGAGAAGGTTACCGTGCGTGATACTTGTCTAAGACCCCTCCCCAATTCCACAAACTCTTCCTGCACTTCTCTGATCCCTTTCTTAGCCAGGTCATTTGTCCCTAGGTGGACAATGACATCCAGCTCCCTCCCCTGTGCAGCTGCTCCGGCAATCCTGAGGATTCGCTCCCTGTCCCTCCAAGCCATGGCGCCAGGCAGGCACCTTACCTCCCTCTCCTTCCTCCCCAGATCTACCTTCCTAACAATGGAGTCCCCACCAGGAGTTGTTTCCTTCCCTTGAGGGTCCCTGCCACCCTCCTGTGGTCTCCTTTGTGGAGGTTCCCAGCATCCTCCTTGGTCTCCACTCAGGTGCCTCCATAGAGGAACCACACTTTGCCAGAATGGCATTGGGTGTGGAGGTACAGCTGGAGGGATCGCCTCTGTTCCACCACCTCACCCTCACAGGCCCACTCTGGTCCAGCGCTCCTCTTTCTTGTCAACCTCTCAGCAGCGGCAGTGGCACTGAGTGGTCCCTGGATGGAAGAGGTCCCACAAATCCTGGCCAACTCAGCCTGGAGATGAGCAACCTCCTCCCTCAGCCCAAGAGGTGCCTGCAGATGAGACAACACGAATCCTCCAGAACGTCTCCTGGAAGACTGCTGCTCCACAGCCACTGCACTGCACCACTCCAATCATGTCTTATTTCTGGCCCCTTAACTGTTTGCAATCCTTACTCTTTCCTCTGTTTTTTTTTTCCTCTCTCTCCTTACTTTCTGCTTGTGTGCCCTATAAGCTCCTGATTGTCCTTTTCTGAGACAAGAATATCCTATATTTCTCAGTAGACCCCTTACTTGCTCAGAGGCAGACCTCCAGCAGCTAGTGGGGGCCGGAGAGCTACTCTTGCCCTTCTAGGATGGTGGGTCTTTGGTGGCTCTGTGATCACTCACTTCCTGCTCCCAAACAGGAAGTTCCTGTTATCAGTCAAATCCACGTGCCTATAAAAGTAAAACTAGTTTTTGGAGGCAATATAGTCCCAGTATAGAAGTCCAGTCACACAGCAGTCCTTTCTCCTGGTGTCTTCTGCCAAGCTATTGGCAGAATCTTTCTAAGGCAGTCTTTAAATGTAGCTTCCTTCTAGCTAAGCCACTCCCCCTACTTACTAGATCTTTCTACAAGTAATTTAAACCTCACAGCTATTAAGTCCTTTCAATCACCTGAGATTTACACCTAGGTAACTGTTCAGATAACCATTCAGTTCAGTTAACTCAGACAGACACACGCTTTTTTTTTGTTTTGTTTTAGTTTTTTTTTTTTTTACCGTAAATTAAAGGTCCAAGTGCAAGAGTTCTTCTTCTTTAGTCCCAGCAGAGAAGTCCAGTCACACAGCAGGCCTTTCTCCCGGTGTCTTCTGCCAAGCTATAGGTCCTGTACTAAAACAAGGCATAAGCATGGTAAAACCAACAAGCCATGTTGGTGGACAGGGGAGTGCAGAAGCAGTGAGGATAAAAGGCATCTCGTCGTTCCCATGTTCTTTGGGGGATAAGGAAGCGAGGGTATTTACTGTGTGTGTGTGCAGAAGGTCACCAGGTGGTGAGGTCGCTAAAGCAGGGATGGAAAAACCTGGCTGAGGATAGCTCCGGAGAGGAAGGTTCTATAGATAAGTAAGAGAGAAGAGAGGACACAGATCAATAGGATTAAGAGTGTGGGGGGATGGGCTCAGAAACATAGAAACATAAAATTTGACGGCAGATAAGGACCGCTTGGCCCACCCAGTCTGCCCATTTCCCTACCTAATGGATAAGCTGCAGATCCTAGTTAACCAGCAGCCTACTTCTTCCTACCCCACCCCTAGAATTTGCCTTGCTGATGTCCCATGCATGTTGATTCCCACGCTGTTTTGACTCCAGCCTCCTCCGGAAGGCAGTTCCATGCATCCACAACCCTCTCTGTGAAGAAATACTTCCTTACATTACCTCTGAGCTGCCCCCCATCTTCAAATTGTGTCCCCTTGTTCTTGCACCTCTTTTTTTGAAAGATACTACCCTCTTGGACTTTGTTGGTTCCTTGGTACTTGAAAGTTTCTATCATGTCCCCCCTCTCCTCCTTTCTCGAGGCTATACATAGTAGGCTCCTTGGTCTCTTCATATGTCTTCTGGTGCAGACCCTGCACCATTTTTGTTCTTTCTCCTGTGGACAGCTTCCATCCTGTGTATGTCTTTCGGAATTGGGTCTCCAGAACTGCACGAGTTACTCCAGATGGGGTCTCACCAGCTGTCTGTACAGAGGATAACAACTTCCTGTTTTCTACTGGTGATGCCTCTCCCTGTGCATCCCAGTATCCTCCCAGCACCCCTTACTGCCCTCTCACATTGCTTGCCCACCTTTAGGTCATCTACTATGACTACCCCCAGGTCCCTTTCCATTTTTGTTGTTAGTATCTCAACCCACATTGTGTACTCTTCCCCTGGGTTTTTGTTTCCCAGGTGCATTACCTTGCACTTCTTAGCATTGAATCTAAGCTGCCATACATTTGACCATTCCTCCAGCCTTGCCAAGTCCCTCCTCATCCTTTCCACCCCACCTTGTGCATCAACTCTATTGCAGATCTTTGTGTTATCTGCAAAGAGACATTCTTTTCCTTCCAGTCCCTCTGCAATGTCGCTTATAAAGACATTAAATAGGACTGGCCTCAGTACTGAACCCTCCGGTACTCCACTAGTAACCCTCCTTTCTTCACTGTGAACTCCATTTACTATTACCCGCTGTGTCCTGTTGTCCATCCAGTGTTTTACCCAGGCTACCACCCTGTGACCCACTCCAAGGCTGGCTAACTTGTATATTAATCTTTTGTGTGGGACTGTCAGATGCCTTGCTAAAGTCTAGGTAGGCCATGTCCACAGCCCCTCTCTGATGTACTACTTTGGTCACGCAGTCAAAGAAATCTGTTAGATTCATCTGGCATGACCTTCCCGTTATGAATCCATGCTGCCTTTGGTCCTGTGCCCCACTGGCCTCTAGGTACTCTACAGTTCTTTCCTTCAGAAGTGATTCCATCATTTTCCCTATCACTGAGGTTAAACTAACAGGTCTGTGGTTTCCTGCTTCTGCCCTGCTCCCACTTTTGTGTAGGGGAATCATATCCGCCCTCCTCCAGTCCTCAGGTACCACCTCATCCTCCCATGATTTGTTAAAGAAGGTAGTCAGTGGTGTAACTAGTTCTACACTTAGTTCTTTTAGAATTCTGGGATGAATCCCATCAGGCCCCATTGCTTTGTCCACCTTCAGTTTTAAGAGTTTTTTCAGAACCTTTCTTCTGTGAATGGGCTGGTATCAACTTCTGTGTCCAGAGAGTTTCTGTTGTTTGTTTTAGGTACCTCCCCCTCTTCATTTGTAAGTACTGAGCAAAAATATTTGTTTAGTATCTCTGCCTTTTCACAGTCACCTCTCCCACCACCCCCCCTTTGCTAAGCCTCACTATCCCTCTCTTGGTCTTCCTTAGCTCCTGATGTACCTACAAAAGTTTATCCTCCTTCTTTACTGAGTTGGCTATCTTTTCCTCGGTTCGGGCCTTGCTGTTCTGACTGCCTTCCCAGCTTCCTTTTGCTTTAACTGATACAATTCTCTGTCCTGCTGCTTCTGTGATTCCTTGTACTTCCTGAAGCTTTCTTTTCTCTTGAACCTTCACTGTCACCTCCTTTGAGAACCATAGTGGTTTCTTACATCGATTTTGTTTGTTTATTTGCTTCACACAAAGGCTTGTTACCTCTGTGATGGCAGTTTTTATTATTCCTCATTGTTCTTCCACCCCTCCTTCCTGCCCATTTGCTAGTGCATTCCTTAGGCACTCACCCATTTTGGTTAAGTCATCCCTCCTAAAGTCCAGTACTTTTGCCTTTGTATGGCTTGACTCTATTGCTGTGTTTACTGTGAACCATACTGTTCAATGGTCGCTAGTTCCCAGATGGCTACCCATTTCTACATCTGTCATCCTCTCTCCATCTCTGTATGAGAGAACCAGGTCTAAGATTGCTCCCTCTCGAGTGGGTTCCAATACTAGTTGTCTGAGGCATGCCCCCTGTAGGGCATCTAGAATAACCCCACTGTTAGAAGTGGCTGCTGCAACTGCACTCCAGTTAACATGTGGCATATTCAGATCACCCATCAGCAATATCTCCCCCTTTTTCTGCCATTCTAAGTATACTTTCTATCATTTCCTTGTCCATTTCCTCCCCCGAGAGGGGGGTCTGTATACAACCCCTGTGTGGATTGTGGTGCCATTGCCTGTCTCCCAAATTGACCCACAGTGCTTCTTCTCCTCCCTGTTTACCCTTTTGTTATGTCGCTTTGATTCCTTCCCTTATGTAAAGAGCTACTCCTCCTCCTCTTTTACCCTCCCTGTCCCTCCTGTAGATAGTGTATCCTGGTATGTTTACGTCCCAGACATGGTTCTGTGAGTACCATGTTTCAGTGACTGCCACGATATCCAGATGTTCCTCCTTCATCAAGGCCACTAATTCAGGAAGCTTGTTACCCAGACTACGGGCATTGGTACTCATTGGTCTCCATTTTTTTTTTTTTTTTTAAATTTCTTTTTATTCAAAAGATTTTATGTAATACTACACTTTAGACAATGCTGTAGCCAGAAGATACATAGATTGTATGATAAACGTACAAGTAGGTAGGGTATGTTTTATGAAAGAAATACAAAAAATACATTTAATAAGGTTTAGGTATCTTGTGGGTGTAGCCGTTGGTCCTTTGCCTGGTATGGAAATGAGGTTGGGCAGGGATATTCCGTGAATTGCTATCCCATATTCGGGGCTGGTGGGTTTAAAGTGCCAAATCTAATTTCTGAGAAGAAACATATTGGGACCAGTGATTCCATTTTCAAATTTTTACTATGGAGTTTCCCCGAAGCTCTAGGTTAAAAGTCTCAGCTTTATAAATTTCTGACATTATTTGTCTCCAGTTTTGTAGTGTGGGGATCTGTGTTTCATCCAACATCTCATGATCGTTTTCTTCATGGCCACGAGGCATAATGGGAGTATGGTCCTGTCCTGGGCGTGGTCAGTACATCCCAAAAGAATTGTTCGGCTGTTAGTTCTTTAGGTTCCGAAAACAAAGTGGACAGTTCATTTTGAAAAGTTAGCCAAAACGGCATGAGATATGGGCAGGTCCAAAAGACGTGAGAGAGGGAGGCCCGAAGGCACCCACATTCCCTCCAGCAGCTACTGAATGTCTCTGGGAGGTACTTCATGAGGACTGAAGGGGGCCCTAAAGTATCACTAGCGACATTTCCAAGCACATTCTCTCCAGTATGGGGATGAGGTTGATTTTTATCTCAACTATTGCTGTTTTGAGCCATATTTCAGGGGAAATCTGTAGTTGCAAGTCCCTATTCCAGGCGGACAACATTAAAGATGTGGCGTTGGGGAGTCGTGACTGTAATTCTGAGTGTATTAGGCCAATTATATGAGACCCTGGTCTCCCCTCAATGGCGTCGATGAATAATTTAAGTAGTTTTGACATTGGAGAAGGGATTTTAGGGGATATTACTTTATTTCTTAGAAGATGATTTCGGATTTGAAAGTAACGAAAGAGATCCGAAGATCTTAGGGAGAACTGAGGTTGAAGCTTATCAAAAGGGATAATGCCACCGGGAGAGAGAAACTGATAGATATGGGATAGGCCCAAAGACCGCCATTGAGAGAAGGCCTGATCCATACAGTTGGGAACAAACTTTTCATCTTGAGATATTAATTCACAAAATTCAAATACCTGCTGGATAGGGCCTGTTTTTCTCAGTTGTTTCCAAAGCTAATAAGTTTGAGCCATAATACCAGTGAGGGAAGAAGGGCTTAAGGAGTTACCATCTGTGGAGAACAATATCTTCTTGATATCGTGTAAGTCGTTAAGTTGGAATTCTGTGGACTTCCAAGGAGAGTTATATGAAGATATAAGCCATAGTATAAAGGTTCAGAGGAATGCTGCTTGTGCGTATAGGAGGAAGTCTGGGAGGTTTAGGCCACCTTGTTTAAGGGATAATTTGAGGATGGAAAGTCTAGTCTGGGGTCGGTCCCTTCCCCCATATAAAATTTTGGATCATTTTGTTCCACGAAGTAAAGTAAAATTTAGAAAGAAAGTAAGGAATGGTCTGAAATAAGTAAAGTATTCGAGGGAGGATATTAGTGCGAAGTGCTAGGATTTTTGGTGTAAGGAATTGCAATAAGCGGACCACTTGCTTAGGTCGATTGATTTAGTTATTAGGGTTCAAAATTGAGAGCTCTATGACACCTGGATCTGGGGAAGATGGATCCCCAGGTATTTTATTTTAGTAGTCCTCCATTTAAAAGGAAATACCTTTTTAATCTGGGGAGAGGGAGAGTAGTTTAAAGATAACGTTTCTGTCTTGTTTATGTTCAATTTGAATTCGGCTAATTTCTCGAATTGGGCAAATATTTTTCAGGGCGATCGGATCGATTGTGAAGGGGTAATAGTGTTAGCATAATGTCATCGGCAAATAGGCCTACCTTGTATTCAGTTTGCGCTATTGGGACCTCTTCCACAGCGGGAGTATTACGTAGGCAAGCATCCAAAGGCTCAGTAAATAGAGTGAAAAGATAAGGGAACAATGGGCATTCTTGTCTAGTCCCACGATATAGGTGAAAGGGGGTAGAAAGGGAGCCGTTGACTCTGAGATAGGCCTTCGGGGAGAGATACAGATTTTCTAGGATTGCAGTAAATTGTAGTAGGAAATGAAATGCTTTGAGTGTCTCCCATAGAAAAGGCCATGAGACCCAGTCAAAGTCCTTCTCAGCGTCAAGACTTATAAAGACCGCTGGGATCTACCTGGTCCGAACAAATTCTTGAAGCAGGAGGACCCTACGTATATTATCCATTGTGTTTCTGTTTCTAACAAAACCAGTTTGGTTGGGGTGTATTATTCTCTCCATTTTTTGATGGCTTTACCTTCTGTTGCAGCATCCCCCACTGACCTTTCTACCTTGGTCTTTTTCTCGTTTAGTACCCTGTTTTGTAGGGGGAGGCTGGGATTTTCCTGTTGCTTATCAGTGTCTCCCCTTGACTAGTTTAAAAGCTTGCCAATGAAGCATTTAAACCAATTGCCCAAAAGACTTGTTCCTTCCTGGACAGATGAGACCATCCTGCCAGTATAGGCTGGTGTCCTCCAGGTGGAACCCCAGTCTCCAATGAAGCCAAACCCTGTGCTCCACACCATTTTTTTCAACCATTCATTAAACTGCATGGTGTAAAGTACTCGCCTCACCCATGTCCATTGACAGGCAGCACCTCTGAGAAGGATGCTGTGTGTGCTACTTGTCTTAGGCCCCTCCCCAACTCTACAAAGTCCTCCTGCACTGCTCTAATCTCATGATGAGCCAAGTCATTTGTCCCTAGGTGGACAATGATGTCCAGCTCAGACTCCCGTGCAGCTGTTCTCGTGATCCTGAGGATGCACGTCCTGTCCCTCCAAGCCATGGCACCAGGCAGGCACCTTACTTCAGTTTTCCCTGCTCCCCCTCAGTTCTATCCCCCTAATAACTGAGTCCCCCACCAGGAGCTGCTTCCTTTTTCCTGTGGTGTCCTCTGCCTCCTTTCTGTGGGCCTCCCTTGTGACAGTTGTCCTCAACCTCCTTAGTCTCCCCTGCGGGTGCATCCATAGGGGAACTATGCTCCCCCAGAAAGGTGTATGGATTGTGGAGTGGAACAACTGACTGGGTGTGCCTCTGTTGCACCACCCTCACCCTCCTTGAGCCCACTGTGGTCCAACTGCTGTGCTTTGTTTGCAACCTCTGAGATAGTGGTGGTGGCTCTGGTGCTCCCTGGATGAGGGAGGTTCCCTTACTACTGTCCAGTGTGGCCTAAAGACGGGCAACTTCCTCCCTCAGGGCAGAGAGTTGTCTGCAAATAGGGCAGCATCTCAGCCTCCAGAAAGACTCCGGGACGACTGCTGCCCTACAGCCATTACATTGCACTACTCCCCACATGTCTGTCTACCTTCTTGTTTAATTTTTTTTTTTGTGTGTGTGTGATTTGTTTGTTATATAGAAATATATATCTATTATACAATGTGCATGCTTATATTTTCAGTGCAGTGTGCTAGAGAGGATATGACAGTGATATGCACCTTGCACTCTTGAGGAAATAATGTCAGAACCCCAGGTATAAAGGAACTATTTCCAGGGGTGGGCAGGGTTTGGGCTTAAACTGTGCCCTCACTACACAATCCGCTAAAAGCTTTGACCCACCGCTGCGATAAGTGCCTTCCTGTCAGCAAGATGCCCTACATGACAGTTTGACAGAGAAAATACCCTGCTAATCAAACAGAGAAAAATCCAAACATCCAAGTCAGACACAGGTAAACCTCCCCAGCCCCAAAACAGCCTGGTGATTTGTGCTCTGAAAGCAGTCAGCCCCAAAACAAGTCGGCTGTGCACAAGGACAGAGACAGTAAACAGTATTCAGTCCCTCTGGGTTTAAACTCTTCCTGTACTGAAAAATCTTAACAATTGTAACAAAAGTAAAGCAAGGTCCACCTCCCACTGTTGATTGAAAGACTGTCTTTCCTGATAATTCTAAGTTTCTTATTTCACCTTTCCGTTAGAAGTAGCCTCCACCTGAAGAATATCTGCTACAAACCAAAGACGACTGTAGACTGTAAGGTTCACCTCCCTCTCTTGTGAGCACAACTCGCTTTCTTGCAAATCCTAAGTCCAGTATTGCAGCTTCTAGCCAGAGGTAGCTTCACCTGAATTATATTAGCTTATCAGAAAGCAGGGGAACAGGCAGAGGTGCTAAATGAGTACTTTGCCTCAATATTTGTAGAGGGAGATAAGAGATCCCTACAGCCTGATGGGAGAGATGAGGAACCAGTAAAAGAGAGAGGTCAGTCTGAGTCCATGGGATGGCATGAGATTGGGGCACAGCCTAGACCAGACCAGACCAAGAAAGAGTAGGAAGGTTACATGAGGGAGTGGTTTGGGGGAGAAATCACAATGGATAGGGTGATGAGACACTTGGAAATCTGAAAATTGATAAGGCGCCGGGACCAGATGAAATACATCCGAAGGTAATGAAGGAATTGGCGGATGTGCTGGCAGCCCCATTGGCTGCACTCTTTAACATCTCTCTGTTGATGGGATGGGTGCCACAGGACTGGAGGGTGGCTAATGTGGTACCTATAAATAAGGGGGGGGTCTAGGGAGGAGATGGGGAATTATAGGCTGGTCAGTCTGACGTCTGTAGTGGGCAAAGTAATGGAGGGCTTTATCAAGGAGAGGCTTGGGGGGCATTTGGAAAGGTTAGGACACCAGGATAATAAACAGTATGTTTTTGTCCCAGGGAGAACGTGTCAGACCAAGCTCGTAGAGTTTTATGATTGGGTGACGGAGGCCCTGGATAGACATAGGCCAGTGGATGTCTTGTACCTAGATTTCAGCAAAGCGTTTGATTCAGTACCTCATAGTGGACTGATAGCAAAAATGAGGGTGATGGGGGTGGTAGGACAGGAGCTAAATTGGGTTGAAAATTGGCTTTCGGGGCAATTACAGAGGGTAATGGTGGATGGGATATTATTCTCCCCTAGGAAGGTAATCAGTGGAGTCCTTCAAGGTTCAGTATTGGGGCCACTCTTGTTCAATGCCTATGTCTCGGATATAGGGAAGGGGGTTAGAAATAGGTTGAGTCTTTTTGCGGGTGATTCAAAATTGGGAGCACTGGTGGATAGTGAGCAAGCGAGGGAGATAGTCCAGGGAGATCTGGATACCCTGGAGGGGTGGTCAAGGAGGTGGAGACTGAAATTTAATGCCGGGAAATGTAAGGTTCTTCATGTGGGGGTCAAAAACCTGGGCCATTTGTATACCCTGGGAGGAGTCACACTGCATGCTACATTGGGAGAAAGGGATTTAGGGGTGGTGATAGTTGTTAAAATGAATAACTCTGAAAATTGTAGAAAAATTACAGCCAAGGCAAACAGGATATTGGGTTGCATAGCCAGGGGAATTACGTCCAGAAGCAGAGAGGTGATTCTCCCTCTATATAATGCCTTGGTCAGGTCGCAGCTGGCGTACTACAGTTCTGGAGACCTCATCTGAAGAAGGACATAGCGCTGCTGGAAAGGGTCTAGAGGAGAGCGGCCAGGATGATTCAGGGTATGGAGGGGAGGCCTTATGAGGAGAGACTGGTAGAGCTCGGGCTTTACTCACTGAAGGAGAGGAGGGATGGGGAGACATCATAGAGGTATTCAAGTATGTAAGGGGAATAATTTGGAGTGGAACCAGGGAGTTGTTTAGGCTGAAGAAGGGGGTGGGGGTGACCAGGGACATGAGTGGAAGTTGGAGGGAAATTACAAGGGGGGGGGGGAACGTAGGAAGCATTTTTTCACTGAGAGGGTAGTAGAGCCGTGGAATGCGCTTCCAGGGAGGCTGGTTGAGGAGGGCTTCAAGAAGGAATCGGACAAGTACAAGGGGAAACTGAATCTAGAGAAGTCACTCTTGGGGGTGTAGAGGGGGTGGTGAGGCGGGCAGCCATTAGGTTGCTGGCTTTCGAGCAGACAAGACGGACCATTTGGCCTATTCTGCTGGCTTTTTAGTATGTTAGTATTTCAGAGTGGGGGATTGTGACAATTGTCGTATAGTTTTCAGTTTTGACCCACTTTTTCTTCTCACTTGGAGACAACCTGCTCACTGTTCCAACAGTCCTACACTGCTGCTTTACGATTCTGGATTTGGTTGAACAATATGACCCATTATTTTTTCCATTTGACCCTTACAGAGGGGCAGTGTCCCATATAGACAAATATCTGAAGTGAACCTACGGAATGTGGTCCTCATACAGCTACAGTTACAACAGTGAGACTGAGCCAGTAAGGCCTGCTACAAAAAATAAACAAAGATAACATTAAAAAGGCAAGACCAGCCTTTTTGGCACCAGACAAAGCTTGTTTTATATTGTATTTTCCCAGATATTCTTGGGTGGTAATATATGAAAAATGATTCTGAAACTTGGAAACCAATGTAAGGCTTCTTTTTTGTGGCATTCAGCATTATTAACACAGCAGCTACAGTAACCTTAACTCTTCTGTTTACAGCAAGGGTCATTGGCTTACAGTTGGGGTAACATTTGCTCTCATAATAAAAATAACATTTGGATATAGCCCTCATTCACTAAATGGAGATTGGCATGCACTTTTCATATAGTGACATCACTGTAACTGTGGCGAAAGAGTGCCTCTGGACATTCATTCATTTCATTTTATTTGTTTATTGGGATGACATACTGAGCCAAAGGCGCTTTTTCAAATGCGGCCCGGAGCCACAATACCAAACTGTCAGAACTGGTAACACAGTCTACAGTTACAAATATATGCAGTACAATAAATTATACAATGAGCGTGGTACAAAAACCTGTAAGATAAAAACGGTAATCACATCCCCTAATGAACCCAATTCATAGACAACAAATATATCTTATGAATCGGATTTGTCACACCCACTATCTACACACTCTGGTTCATCACAGGAGGCGGACGTGAGAGAAAGTCTATGGAAAATAAATGGATCTCACTGGTTGCAGAGTCTGATAAGAGATTTTTTTTTCCGATGCTGTCAGGAGTAAAACAGGAGCCTCTTTGGGGTGCCCCATTTCTTACTGAATCCTTGGGCACCCTGAATGTTGAGAAGAGCAATCCACCATTTTGTTCCTCTGCTCCCCAAAGTAGCCAAAAAAATAGCATCTGGACCGCTCTCCTCCTGTGAGCAACTGTAGTAAAAAAACACGTGTTTGGGCTGCAGAATGTTAGTGTTAATGCTAAAGCTGCATTCTGGTTCTGAAAGTACTCACTGAGCTAACTCTGAGAGACTATTTTCTCCTACACCCCCCACTGAGCATGAGAGCAGCGGTATTTTCTTGGTTTCCTGTGCCGCAGATGGACATCCATCTGTGGTATGGGAAATGAAGAAAATACTGCTCCTGTCCAGCACAGTAGTGGTATCGGGCACTGCCACATGCATTGCTTTCCATAGCCTGTGAAAGACAAAGCACCTCCTAGTACAAATAAAGCTCAGTACAACAGCAAATTAGTATAGAACCATAGTTTTACTGACACTTCCATGCCTAAGTGTATTTTTCTTTAGAAGCTGTGGCAGTTTAGTATTTGCAGCTTTGTCAGTGAGCCATGGAATGTTACTGAACTGGTGTTTAAGGACAAGATTAAAAAGAAGTTCGCAGTTAGGATGTGAAGCCGTGCTTATGGGGTAAGGATAAAAAAATGTAATTTTTAAAGTGCCACTAACTGTGTTTTTTTCTTGTATCATGCTCATTGTATAAAGCAGACATGGCATCATGCAGTGTGTAATACGCTTTTTATCTTCATTTGAGGCCTGTGTGCTCTTGAGCCCTGTCCTGTGGCTGTGCCACTCATGAGGTCAAGAGGTCACAGACCTCTCATAAAGATAAAAAGTGTATTACACGCTGAACCATGCCATATCCCCTATTTACATCTTGCTAAAATATGCAGTAAATACTTCGAGATAACAGCACTCAACAGTACAGGCTGAAAGCATTTATATAATGGATAGAATGCTGGATCCTGACTGGCCAAGAGGTGCTTTCAGTTGGGCTGTTATCCCAGCACAGCATCCTGGCTCAGAGTAGCCCCTGGTAATTAGAACTCGGCACAGTAAACAAATCCATATGTTCTTAGTTTCGAGCAAAAGCGCCCTTATCAAACATGGCTGTTTGTCCCACACAACCAGGACCATACTTTATCTCCCCGATTCAGAAGTAGTGTCATCTCTGGTCTCACATCATCCTCCCAATCTGAAAACTGCTACTGTTCAGTTGTTTTAAACCCTTCCTTCCAGTCGAGTCACTGCGACCACTAAACGGTTCTTAATCGCAGATTGTACTGGAGTGAGACAAACTGCAATTTTTTTTTTTGTGAATGGAATGTCACTTGTGGCACTCTGGGTGTTTTTAACAGTACCTGCTGCTCAGTCCGATTGACATGCAGCATCCATTAAATAGTGGGTAATGCAGCCTGCTCTACCCTAGTGCCCGACACTATATTAGTGCCCCAACCTGACCAGCAGCCTCCTGAACCCAGCTGGCAACAAACATGGCCTGACACTGTGCTAGCAGCTGAAACCACTGCCTGCCCTCCCCTTTGCCATTATCAAACTGCTGCTTTTATGCAGCATTAGCTCCACCTACTGACAAGCTACCATGTCCAAACTAGAAACTTACTTTATGTTTTGCAGAATGTTTTTTCCACCATTATAATACAAAGCATATTTCTGTTTAAACAACATGTTGCAGTCTTTCCTCAGGTGTGGGCTCCAGTACCTTGTACAGTATTTCAGGTGCAGCCACACCAGTGACCAGTACAGAGGGAGGATCACTTCCCGCCTTCTGCTTATCCCCCTCCCTATGCATCCCAGTATTCTGTTTGCTTTGCTTGCTGCTCTGTTACCATGTGCAGATGTTTTTAGGATTGCTGGTATCATCACCTCTAAATCTTTTACTTGCAGAGTGCTATCTGTATGACCATTTCAGACTGCACTCTTGGGTTCCCTTTCCCCGATGTGCATTACTTTACATTTTTCAGTGTTGGAGTTCAGCTACCAAATCTTGGACAGATTCTCCGTTAGTTCCCTACTCCCTACCTCCCCAGTTTAGTAAGATGGATCCATTTCATAAGTGCAATAAGGCACTCCAGGGGGTGTTATGGTGGGCTAACAGCCTTTCTTAGGTGGTCGAAGCTGTCTGCTTCGCCTTGTGCTTCAGCCTACTCAAGACGGGCTGTTATTGCACCTTAACACACCCCTTTGCCATGCCTTATTGCTGAATTTCAACATAAATTAAGCAAAAAAATTAAAACTGATAACAGGGCTTCTGGATTGTCCACCACTTAAATAAGTAACATACCAATAATGCATCTTATATTACTTTCCTAGTACAATAAATAAGTCTGTATAAATGAATAAAGATCTCCTTGCTTCACACTCCCATTGCATTCTTTGCTGATCCTGTTAGAGTCACATTGGGATTTAGTACATTGCTTCATAGACAGGAGTGGGCACAATTCAGTGTAGTACTCAACTTTTTAATAATAGTACATAGGGGCTGCCTGACTAAAATTACATCATTAATATGCACAGCTAAAGTGAGGTGGTGCAGGCTATTAAAATGTATTACCACTGGAAACTGTTGGTCCCTGTTATTTTGGGCTTTTACCTTGTTTTGGGCTTTTATAGAGTGTATTTGAGAATTTTAATTGCATTTGATCACACTTCATTGAACCAAGATCTTCAAGACAGTTTCTGTAAAGATTCAAAAAGTTTTATTTCAAAAGCTCATTAAGGACGTGTGATTCACTGGGGGATTACTTCGTGAATTTCTTTAAATATGCTGAGTGGTCCTGACCGGTGGCTGGGAGATGGCTGAAGCAAAGTCCTGTCCTCCCCCTTCTTATGCTTGAAGCATTGACTCCATTATGGGTTGTCTGGAATAAGAGAACATATTGAGGAATAGAAAAAAGAACATTCATTAACCTTTTTGCTAGTGCTGCTTCGTCGACTATCTTTTCTATTAATATTAACTGTTAGATCGGTTGAGATGCAGCAGGTGTTCTGTATTATTCCAAAAGTCTTAACAGAGGGTTGGTAGACTGCTTTATTTAGTTCATTGTCCTTCATGCAGTCAGCCAGAGTTCATAGTCCAGTGCAGCTGCATAAAACATGGTGTTGCACGTCAAGCTGTAGTACATTCCCAGCACATAAAGATTACTCGGCACATGCTGCTACAGCCTGCTATCTGATCTGCACAGTTTGGCACACAACACTAGTTCACCATGAAAGCCAAGACATGCAGATCATGCAGCTGCTGCTCTGTGATCTCAGCTCACAGGGAAACCTAGGGTCAGGGTGTCTAAAGAGCACAGATTTGAACTGTTTCACTAATCTCCACACCGGTCACGTGACAGGAACGTTTGTGGGGTCTCGCCCACTTCCTGCTGGCGAGAAGTTCAAACAAATTGCTGCAGTTTGGAGCAATTTATCGCAGCCATATATGTGCAAAAAAATGATTTAGGGTTCATTGAATTTGGATGAGAATTACTCCTCTAGGAGAACATAGTCCATCTAGGTTAGTAGCAACGTATATTGTTGGAGTAGCATAGCGAAGCTAGCAGTGTTGATGCTTTCAAAATCCTTGGCCCACAGATATAGAGCACCAGTAACAGCTCCTCACATTTAGAAACATAGACAGTGATGGCTGAAACAAACCACTGTGGTTGGGGGAGGTACTGACAGTCACTAAGCAGGAAAGGGACCGTGGAGTTATCATAACTGACAAAGTGACAGGGAAGTGTGATAAAGCAGTGGGTAGGGCTAGTGGGATGCTAGGGTGCATGGGGGGTATATTCAGCAGCAGGAGGGGGGAGGTGGTGTTGCCACTGTATTGCTCGCTGGTGAGACCACAGCTGGAGTACTGTGTCCAGATTTGAAGGCCACACCTCAGAAAGGACTTGGGGTGGAGGCAGTCCAGAGGAGGGCAACTAAAATGTTGCATAGGTTGCATGAGAAGCCCTATGAGGAGAGACTGACGGATCTCAACATGTGTCCCCTGGAAGAAAGAGAAGTAAGGGGGGACATAATGCAGACCTACAAGTACCTTACGTGGGTGAACAGAGTGCAGGAGGGGGGAGTCTGTTTCAAAGGAGAAAGAGCATCAGGACCAGGAGACATGTAATGGAGGGGGTGTGGGTTAAGAGAGACATGAGGAAGTACTACTCCACTGAAAGGGTGTGGTAGGTGCTTGGAACAGACTGTCTGCAGTATTGGTGGAAGCAAAATCATTGGGGGATGCTTCACGTATGCATGAGATAGATATAGAGATCTATTAGTAAATGGGCTGGAGGAGAGAGGGTTGCTGGAGACAGGTTAGAAGAAATCTGGGCAGTCTGGGTGGGTCAAGTGGTCCTTTTCTGTACATAAATTCTACATTTTTAGGATCGTGGATATGTTGTTCTATCCACACTTCATAGTAGGTACCTTGCCGCTTTAAGATGTGCCGGGAAGTCTTCAAGCTGGCTCCTCTCACCCACTCGGGTGGTATAGTCCTCGACTCTGCCCCATGATGCCAGATCTTCCTTTTTGCTGGAAGGTTCAGGTTCCCTCCTTAGCGCTTTCGCATGTTGTAGGTCCTGGCTCTTGAATCTATCTTGGATTTGCTTCCAGAACTGATTCTAAAACTCTTTTGAGTTTAGTCTTCATCTTCTTCCCTCACTCCCATGATGGAGGAAAAGTCGGTCCCCAGGTTTCGTCGGTGCCCCTGTGGGAAGAAGATGTCTCACACAGATCCTCACGCCGCGTGTGTACTGCCTAGGACTGGACCACGATCCGCAGGCTTACGATCACTGTCGGTCCTTTTCTCTGAATGGGCTTGAAGATCGCGCTGCCTGACTTCAGCTGGGGCGACCGGAGTAGTGGTACTGCTGGTCAAATCGAAGGCTTCCCTTTGGGTGGTCTCTGTGGCTGTGGGGTCTGCTGAGCAGTTGAAACAGCTCAAGGCCTTTTAGGAGGAGGCGGCTCAGGCCACGGCAGGCTCCTCTTCAGCTTTGGCCTTCATTCCACTGCATCTGGGATCCTCCTATTCGTCACATGTTTCGTGCTCCTAGAAGGAGGAGTCGAAAAAGGACAAAGAAAATTCGACACGTCGACATTCTTGGGACCGAGAATGATCCCGCTTACAGGAATCTCCTGTCTCGACTTTGGTCGAATTCGCTGGTTTCACAGTACCCCCGTCAGATCTGGCAGCTGAGACGCCTGTTGATGAGGCCGAGATCTTTCTCGAACCGATCGGTGGGTTGTTGCCCGATCCGGCCGATGATTCTCTTTTTCGGACACTGGTGCTCCCGCTGTCCTCGGATGGGTCGGCCCAGCCCACTGGGCCGGACCCACTCTGGCACCGAACAGGAGCCGAGGGTTTCCGACCTGTCGAGGTCCCCCATCGCCCCGCCGAGGTCTTGGTCCCGCTCCTCAACTTCGACGTCTGGCAAGACTCGCTCCCGCTGGCGATCTTGTTCCCGCTATCATAGTAAGCGGCACCACCGCTCCTCGTCTTTGTGCTCCTTGGGTGAGGAGAGGCTTTGGCGCCAGTTGAGTCAATACTAAGAAGACCTCATGTGGCAGCAGTTGGTCTTATCCCGGTCCAAACCGCTCCTGACTCTGGCCATTTGCCAGAACGATCGACTTTGGCCACGGCCGCTGTCACTGAGGTGCCGTTTCAGGCCCCACCGGCTCAATGGAAGCTGGCTGCTCCACCGATTTCAGGTGTGAGCCACCGCCTGAGCAGCTGAAGTCTGGGGCTCCGACCAAGGATTCCCGGTCAGCACAAGGTGTGCCCTGTTGGTTGTCGGTCAGTCTCACTCTGACTGCCTAGGGTGGGTGGAGCGACACGGGTGGGCGCCCGCTCTACGAGAGAGTCTTCAAATTCTGAGGATTCCTTCATGGTCTTCTGTCCAGTGGACATTGAGTCCGGGGGGGGGGGGCCTCTCCGTCGACCAGGGCCCTTCCTCACTGATGGTTATATGTTAGCTCATTTCCGAATCCATGGGAATGGAGCTGGAGCCTCTGCAGAAACAGGCTAAGTATCCCCTTACAGAGATTCTGGATAAAATGGACACTCCTATGGAGGCCTTCCCAGTGGCTGAGGTCATTGTGGGTCCAGCCTTGGAGCTGTGACCACATCCGGCATCTTGTCCTGTGCCTTCTGCCCTCATGGCCCGAAAGTACATGGTGTCCCTCTCGGGCTTTTTGGAGCACCCCTCTGTGGTGGGGTTGGTGGCTGACTCTGTGTTTCGGCGCTCAGGCAACAGAGGGGATGCGGACAGACCCCCGAACAGGGAATCCAAACAATTGGACCATTCTGGGAAGAAGGTCTATGCAGCATCCTCCCTTGGCCTTCGTCAGGCCAGTTAGGCCATTATCATGGCACATTTCTTCCATGCCCTCTTGGGCTCTCTGGAAGAGGTGATCCCTCATCTCCTGGCGGACCTCCAGACCATGGTCAAGCAGGTCCCGGACCAGGGTAGGGCAGGGGCGAAGCAACCACTCCAGATGGCTCTGGATATTGGCGGTTCTTGTGCCCGTTCAATAGCAGCCGCAGTGGCCATGCGCCGCAGGGCTTGGCTACGTATATTGATCTTTACGAAGATATGCAGCATAAGTTGGCATCCTTCTTGGCACCGATATGTTTGGGCTCGGCGGTCACCTCCAGCACATAGGGAAGTCCAGTGCCACCTTGGACTGCATCACATCTGCCCAAAAGGACAAGGGCAACAAGTGTAAAAACCACAAGCCCTTTTGCTCGTCCACTCCTGCGGCCAACCGGATCAGCAGCAGAGCCAGCAGGCTCAAACTTGGCATCCTCGGTCCAAGTCCATGGCCTCCTCATTTAGGAAGCCCAGGCTGGAAAGGTCCTGGCGGCCCTTCCGCTGGACCCTTCTCCAAGCCTGCCCAGTGACAGGTTGGGGGGTGCCTCCTTCAATCCCATCACGCCTCCCCTGGGACCTCCTGTGGGGGTGGCTCAGCCACTTCATTTCCATGGACCGTTGGGTTCTAGAAGTGGTAGGTCGAGGCCTGCCTCTGGAATTCGAGCAGGCCCCTCCTTATCGAGCCTGTGCCCCATGGGGGGATCTGGTGTCTGCAGCTTCAGTCAGCTCTCAGAGACGACTTGGCTCAGCTACTCCTCAAGGAGGTGGTGCGCCCAGTAGCGGACCCGCCTTCAGACCCAGGTAATTCCTGGTGCCAAAGCGGACAGGGGCTGGCGCCCCATTCTAGATCTGCACGACCTGGACAAATTCCTCAGGTCTCGCACCTTTCGGATGGTAACTCTAGCTCAGTTCATACCATCCTTGGAGCAAGGAATGTGGTTCTGCTACCTAGATCTTCAGGACGCGTTCTTTCATGTCCCGATCTGTCCGTCCCATCGACAGTTCCTCCGCTTCAGAGCTGAGGGAACCCTTTATGTGTTCCAAGCCATGCCCTTCAGCCTAACTTCAGCCCCAGGGTCTTCAACAAATACATGGCAGTGGTGGCGGTGTACCTGAGGTGCCAAGGGGTCCGGGTGTACCCTTACCTGGACGACTGGCTGATAACAGCTCCCTCCAGACTGGAGGTGGATCAGTCCAGGGATCTGGCCCTCCAGACTTGCCTAGAACTTGGCCTCCTGATCAGTGAGGCCAAGTCGGAACTCGTGCTTGCGCAGGTGATCCAGTTCATCGGGGCAGAGCTCGACTCCTGGCTCGGCTAACGGGGACAGGGCGGAGGTTCTCTCCTCTTTTGCCCGATCATTTCTGGTTGGGTAATTGCACCCTGCCCGGGACTTCATGCGTCTTGTGGGCTACATGGCGGCCTGCACCAGCGTGGTCCGATGGGCCCTCTGGCATATGCATTCCCTTCAGTGGGAACTGACCAGCCAATAGTCTGAGTGCTCAGGTCATCTCGACCAGCTGGTCTCTGTGACCCAGAGGATGTAGGACGGCCTCCAATGGTGGCTCGTCCCATCCCACTTTGCAGGAAGGGCTCCCGTTTGTCTGCCCCGATCTGACGGTCGTCCTGATGACAGACTCCTCTCTGATCGGTTGGGGTGCCCATCTGGGGGGAGCACAGGGCCCATGGGCTCTGGTCCCCTCAGGAGTCCCGATGTCACATCAACCTACTGGAGCTTCGTTCGGTTCGCCTAGCCTTAACCGCATTCGCTCCGTTTGTCCGGGGTCAAGTGGTTGAAGTCCAGACGGACAACACCACGACCATGTACTGTCTCAACAGGCAGGGCAGAATGTGCTCCTTGCCCCCTCTGCAAGGAAGCTCTCCGCATTTGGTCACTTGTGCTCAACCTGGAGGTCGGATCTCCTGGCCATCCATGTGGCAGGAGCCTCGAATCAGCTGGCAGATGCCCTCAGCCGGATGGACGGGGCATCTCACGAGTGGTCTCTCCACCAGGAGGTAGTACAAGATCTGTTCTCCCTCTGGGTCTCCCCTCAGGTGGACCTGTTCGCCTCCAGGGAGAACGTGAAGCTGAGGCTGTTCCATGCCCGCCCCCCTCAGCAGGATTCGCTGCAGGGGGTTGCCTTCTCAAGGCTGTGGACCCCAGGCCTCTTCAAACAACATGAAGTCTTGCTATATTATGACATATGCAGTATAACCCCAGGTTAGAACTGCTCCGGAGGTGAAAGAGTTAACTTTCCATGCAGGGCATGGAACCTTGAGCGCAAGCTTGGTTGAACACACTGTTTGTTGTAGCTCAAACTTAAACTGTCAGATTCTTTACTCCGCCTCACTGAACAGTCGCTCCGGAGATTTCTCCTGCTGCTCGGTTCGTTTGTCGGTTAAAAAGTGTAATTCTCGGTTTATTTACCGAAATTAAACCGCAATCGGTCGGTTCAAGCTCTGTCTGTGGTATTGTAAGTAATAAATAGGCTTACGTTTATTTCTTCTGTGTGGAACTTGTAAACGTCTTTTTCGGTTCGGTTTGAACCGATCAGATTGGTTTTAAATTAACTTTCTAGTCCTTTAGAGTGCAGTTCCCGGTTCTTATCGGTTCTAAAAAAAAAAAACGGATTTTATT
Organism: Neoceratodus forsteri; assembly: GCA_016271365.2. Classification (NCBI taxonomy): domain Eukaryota; kingdom Metazoa; phylum Chordata; order Ceratodontiformes; family Ceratodontidae; genus Neoceratodus; species Neoceratodus forsteri. The sequence continues at coordinate 896,070,627 of CM028130.1, read as the reverse complement.
ACGGTTTTTTCCACGACCCGTGACACGGTTGGGAACCGATAAGAGAGTCTTGCTTGGCGGATTGCCACTAACGGGCAAGTTTTGGTTAGGCTGGCACTATGTCTGAGAAACCCAAAAGAAAAACCGGACCCACTGGGTTTCAGCACTGTGGCCTCTGTGGGGAAGCCTTTGCTAAGGCTGACCCACACACCACCTGTGTATATTGTTTGGGTTTGACCACCTCAATGCAGATGCCAGATTTGTAAGAATTTTCCTGCTGCCACCGTGGAAAAGAGAGTTGGTAAGCTCAGGGAAATGGAGTCCAAACAGTCCGCTGACCCGGATGGCCAGCCCGGTTCGGTTCCAACCGAACCTGAGGGAGTGCCCTCTGACCAGGGCGATACTTTCTCGGGCAAACGAAGAGCCAGCTCTGAGGAGCCGGTTCCAACTAAAAGGGCTAGAAAGTCAGCTAGTGTGGAGCCAAAAGTTCTTTCTCCAACCGCTGAGGAAATAGCTAAAGCTATTCAAATTGTCCAGTCTCTTTCCCCGGTTCCATCCGAACTGACACCATCAGGGAAGCACTCGGTTCGGACAGTTCCACCGGTTCAAGATTATGATTTTGAGGATTTTTATGAACCGGAGGAAGGGGAGGAGGGGTATGAGGGAAGAGTGAATGTGATTTTGAAGGTCTGGATGTGCCCATTGAACCGGACATCTCTCCAGACAGACCTTCAGGGGTTTCCCCCCCAGGCTATCTGAGTCCCCTTCTCATTTTATGTTCTATAAGAAAGTTGCTGAAACTCTCCAATTCCCTGTTGAGGAAGCTATTGATGACCAAGAAGAGCCTGATTATGTAGAAATGATGGATATTCCAGAGTCTAGGAGACTGTCTATTCACTTGCACAAATCCTTTAGGAAACAGACAGTAAAAATTCTAAAAGCTCCTCACTCTATCCTTCCTGTTGATAAAAGGATGGACAAGAGGTATACATTATCAGGCTCTGATACGGAGTTCCTCTCTCAGCAATGCAGCCATGTGGGGGTAGTGCAGGCTGCAGCCTGTGACAAGGCTAATATTCCTCTAGCCTCTCACCCTCCTGAAAAGGATTCCAGGAGGATGGATGCCATGGCAAAGAAACAGTACATGGCAGCATCTTTGGGACTCAGACAGGCAAATTATATGGCTTATGCAGCTAGGTACCAGAAATCCAGATGGGATACTGTGCTGGCCCTAGCAAAACAGGCCCCTGACCAGCTTGCCATGGAGCTGGAGCAGGTGGCTGCGGATGGTATTGAGGCATCCAAGGTGCAATTTCATGCTGCAGTAGACTCTAATAATGTTTCATCAAGAGTCATGGCTACATCTGTCTCTCTTCGCAGAATGGCCTGGCTCAGATGTACTGCCCTGTCACAGGATACTCAGTCTAAGGCTATGGATTTTCCTGTTGTGGGCAATTCTCTGTTTGGGGAGCAGACAGAGAATTATATGAAGAAAATGGATGAGTAGAGGACCACCTATAGGAGTGCACAGGCCAAAGAAAGGCAAGCCACTCTTCAAAGGCAGCATGGCAGGGGCAGGCCTTTTCAGAGGCCTTTTTACCAAGCCCAGGCCTCCTCCTCTGCTTATGCCCAGAGGGAGTTCTTTAGAGGAAGAGGCAGAAGGGGTTCTAGTAAGCCTGCTTCTACCCCTCAACCCAAAGCCCCTGCAAAACAGGCTCCCTGATGGGGTGGCCAGGGCCGATTCTCCACTACCGGTAGGGGGCAGGCTGGCTTACTTTGTCCAGGACTGGAAGTCTTTAACATCAGACAAGTGGGTCCTGGAAGTAGTAAGCCAGGGACTGGTTCTCAGCTTCAAAAAATTTCCAAAGATGATAGCCAGGTCCTTTCCACCTGCAAATCCATCAGACACTTGCCCTGGAAACAGAAATTTCTTCCCTCCTGGCTCTCAGAGCTGTGGAAAGGGTTCCATCCCTACACCAGGGCAAAGGGTTGTACTCCAGGTACTTCCTTACCCCAAAAAAGACAGGAGAATGGCGGCCCATCCTGGATCTCAGGTATCTAAACAAGCACCTTTTAAAACCAAAGTTCAAAATGGTGACTATGGGAATTATTTTACCCTCTCTAAGGCCAGGGGACTGGCTAGCCTCCCTGGACCTCAAGGATGCCTACTTCCATGTTCTCATCAGAAGCTCCCATCAAAAGTACCTCAGATTCGAACTGCCCTCAGGCCATTACCAGTTCAGAGCAATGCCCTTCGGCCTCACCTCGGCCGCGAGGGTGTTCACAAAATGCCTGGCAGTAGCAGTTGCTCACTTAAGAAGGCAAAAGATTGCCATCTTTCTTTATCTGGACGACTGGCTCATTGTAGGCCAGTCTCCAGACCAGGTCAAACTACACCTACAAGTAACTCAGCAACTGCTTATATCTCTAGGTTTCCTTCTCAATCTTACAAAGTCAGTTCTGGAGCCTGTCCAGCTTCTCACCTTCATAGGCACAGAACTGAACACAAAAGAAGCCAGAGCCTTCCTCCCTCTGGAAAGAGCAAGGACTTTGGTCTCTCTGGCCTCTTATTTCACCCTGCAGGTCTCTCGACCAGCAAGGCATTTTCTACAGCTCCTGGGGCACATGGCTGCTTCTACAGCAGTAGTGCAGGGAGCAAGATTTCAGATGAGGGACATCCAGTTCCATTTGAGAGCCTTTTGGTCTCAAAGGACAGATCCTCTAACCAAAGTGATCCCAGTGACTCGAACCCTGATCCAGGCCCTTCAGTGGTGGCAGGACCAGAGCAATCTGAGACAGAGGGTTCCCTTCACTCCCCAGTATCACTCCTTGACCCTTACTACAGATGCATCCCTCTTGGGGTGGGGAGCTCACATGGCGACCTTACTACCTAGGGTTGTGGTCCCTCAGGAATCTTGCTCCACATCAATTTGTTGGAACTCAGAGCAGTTTTTCTAGCACTCCAGGTTTTTCCACATCTGTTCAGAACAAGGTTGTTCAGGTCAGAACGAACAACACCACTACAATGTGGTACATCAACAAACAAAGGGGCTTTTCGGTCCCTGCGGCCTTGTGCACGGAAGCAATGAAGTTGTGGTCTCTGGCTTGTTCTCTGAACACCTTCCTCACGGCAGTTCACCTCCCAGGCAAGGGACAATGTCCTAGCGGATGCTCTCAGCAGGATTTCCTAGGGCCATCACGTAATGGGCACTGGATCCCTAGTACTGGAGGTAGTATTTGCCAGATGGGGCACCCTTAGATAGATCTCTTTGCAGCCCCAGACAATCACCAACTTCCCTTTTTTGCTGCAGGCCCTGTGTTGGGCTCAGTCCCTCTGGATGCCTTCCTACTCAGTTGGGAAGGAAGTTTCTCTATGCTTTTCCCCCCTTCCCTCTTCTCTTCAAGGTGCTAGTCAAAATCAGATCTCAACCCTGCAAGATGATCCTGATTGCTCCAGATTGGGCCAGGCAGCCCTGGTACCCACTCCTCATGTCCTTAGCAGTCCACCTTCCCCTGTGTCTTCCCAGGAATCACAACCTGTTAACCTGTGCCCAGCGGAGAGTTTGGTATCTGAACCTCAAATCTCTCAATCTCAAGGCATGGCTCTTGAAGAGTTAGTTTGCTGACCTACACCTTTCCCAAGGTGTCTTGGATATCTTGAAGGCCTCTAGGAAGCCGTCCACCAGGGCTACTTATAATTCAAAATGGAAAAGATTTTCCATATGGTGTGCTGGTAAGCATATTTCCCCAGAATCTGCTGACGTGCCCACGATCCTGGATTATTTGGTGCATTTGAATTCTTTGGGGCTGAGACCAGCTACCCTAAAAGTGCACTTGGCAGCCGTGTCTGTCTTCTTTTATCAGCAGGTAGCCGCCTTCTTTTTCAGCTCACCCTGTGTTCTCTAAGTTTTTTAAAGGGTTGCTTCACACCAACCCTCCGTTCAGGGACCCTGCCCCTGCTTGGGATCTTAATATTTGCATTGCCCAGCTTATGCAACCCCCTTTTGAGCCATTGTCTTCAGCAGAGCTTAAGTACTTGACTTGGAAAACTGTGTTTCTGGTAGCCATCACCTCTGCCAGGCGCATAAGTGAGCTACAAGCATTGTCAGTGGAGCCTGATTTTATCTCCTTTCACAGAGATAAGGTGGTCCTCAGGACTAACAGGTGGTTTCAGACTTCCACCTTAATCAATCCATGTCTCTTCCTGTGTACTTCACTGACCATTCCTTCTCTGGCGAGAGGAGATTGCACAGTTTAGATGTCAAAAGAGCCCTTAGTTACTATATAGAACGTACCAAGGGTCACAGGTTTGAATCCCTCCAGTTGTTCCTCACTTATGGTGAGGTTGGTAAAGGGAAACCTGCCACTAAAAGATCCATTGCCAGGTGGATTGTCTCTTGTATCCAATTTTGCTATGAAAAACTGGGTAAGATTCCTCCCTCAGGCCTGAGGGCTCACTCTACCAGAGGTACAGCTGCGTCTCTGGCTGCTGCCAGGGACATCCCTATCCTGGAGATATGTCAAGCAGCTACCTGGAAAACAGTTCACACTTTTACTAAGCATTACTCCTGGATATCCAGTCTAGGAGTGATGCTTTCGATTCTAACACAGCTGTGCTTCAGAGCCTATTTCCTAAGTAGGTTCTGTCCCTCCTCCATGGAGGTACTGCTATGTAATCTGCATATGTCATAATATAGCAAGACTTCATGTTGTTTGAAGAAAAAATTACTCACCTTAGTAATGTTGTTTCTTCTAATGGAGTCTTGCTATATTATGACCTCCCCCAGCCTGCCCCTCTCAGAACCTCTATATTTGGGATGTGGGTGGGCAGTGCAATGTTGGCACTTCATAGATGCCCACTTTATTTTCACCCTTTCTTAGGGTGCTTAGGTGTTATGCTTTATTTTTCTTTCTTGAATCCCCTGACTTGAGTCTTTGTTTTGGGATCAAGAACAAAAATGTGTTTTTGTAGTTAGTAGCCAGTGGGCTAGTGTAGGTTTATGGCTTCCACACACAACCTTAGTGAGTTTTTGCTCGTAAAGATCTGACAGTTTAAGTTTGAGCTACAACAGACAGAATGTTCAACCGAGCTCGCGCTCAAGGTTCCATGCCCTGCATGGAAAGTTAACTCTTTCACCTCCGGAGCAGTTCTAACCTGGGGTTATACTGCATATGTCATAATACAGCAAGACTCCATTAGAAAAAACAACATTACTAAGGTGAGTAATTTTTTCTTCTACGCCTTTCCACGTGATTCACAAAGTGCTCATCAGTGTCAGGAGGGACAAGGCACAGGTGATCCTGGTGGTCCCAGACTGGCCCTGCCAGTTCTGGTATCCAGATCTCCTCAGCCTCAGCTCCAGGCTCCTGAGGCGGCTTTCAGCACGCCCGGACTTGCTCTCAATCAACCAGGGAAAGGTACTCCAACCGGACCTTCAGTCCCTGCACCTGACAGCCTGGTTCCTGAGTGGGTAGAGTTCCAGGTCTTGGGTCTCTCCGATGAGGTCCTCAACGTTGTTGTGGCGTCCCGTAATGAATCGACCAGAAAATGCTATGCCTTTAAATGGAAAAGATTCTCCATCTGGTGTCAGGACCCCTTGTCCTGCCTAGTGGCTAGCATTTTGGATTATCCTTACTCCCTCTTCCAGCAGGGGCTATGGTCGATGACCCTAAAGTTCCACTTGGCAGCCATCTCCGCTTACTGGGCGAGGGCTAGTCAGTGGTTGGTGGCGCAGGAGAAGGTGATCTGGCGCATCTTCAGAGGCATAGATCACATATCCCCTCCGGTGTGTGAACCTCTACCTCCGTGGGATCTACTGCTGGTCTTGGCAAAGCTCATGGGCAAGCCATTCGAACCTATGCACAAGTGTGACATGCCTCATTTCAAACAACATGAAGTCTTGCTGTATTCAGACATAATGCAGTTAGCCCCAGCACTTTAACTGCCCCAGAGAGGAAAGAGTTAACTCTATGCAGAAGCATAGAACGTTGAGCTCAAGCTCTGTTTTCAAACCTCTGTCTGTGGTACTTCTCAGTGTAACTGTCAGATTCTTTACTCCGCCTAACAGTGAAGTCGCTCCAAAGATTTCCTCTGCTTGGTTTGGTAAAAGTAAAGCGTTCGTTTTAAACCGTATAATTTTAAATTTTCGGATTTCCAGCCTCTGTCTACGGTACAGGTAGTGTGTAGATAGGTGTAGTGACTGTGTTTTATTTCTGTGAAAAAGTTGGAAATAGTTCTTTTCTTCGGTTTCTTTCCGGTCGGTCCGGTTTGGAACTGACCCATTCTGTTTAGCTTTATTTCTGGGATTAGAGTGGTGTTCCGGTACCGATTGGTTTCAAAAGAACCAGGCTTTTTTGCCGGTTCTTTTAAAAAGCCCATGACACGGTTTGTAACCGATCGGCTGTTGTATTACCTGGCTTGAAAGCTGCAATAGGGTAATTTGTTAGGTTGGCCATGTCTGAGAAATCCAAGCAGAAAAGCGGTCCCACTGGGTTTCAACACTGTACTGAGTGTGGGGAGGCCTTTGCTAAGGCTGACCCCCACCTCATCTGTGTTTATTGTCTGGGGTTTGACCGCCTCAAGTCAGACTGCCAAATCTGTAAAAACTTTCCTAAATCCACTCTAGACAAAAGACTGAGTAGGCTGAAGGAAAGGGAGGCTGAGAAGTCCGTAGATCCGGATGGCCGGCCCAGTTCGGTTGCGGCCGAACCTGAGGAGGTGCCCACTGACCTAGGCAGTACCTCCTCAGGCAAAAGGAGAGCCGACCCCGAGGGGTCGGTTCCATCAAAAAAGAAGCGCAAGTCTGCCGGTTCGGATCCGATATAGCACTCTCCAACCGCAGACGTAATAGCCAAAGCGATTAGCATTGTTCAATCCCTTAGACCGGTTCCGTCCGAACTGGTACCGCCAGTTAGGCGGTCGGATCCCTCTCCTCCGGATTATGATACAGATGCATATTATGAGGAGTGGGAAGGAGATGAAGACTATCCCGAGGATGATGATGATAATGACGATGACCGGGGGGGTCTGGATGTGCCCATTGAACTGGACATCTCCCAAGACAGGCCCTCAGGTGTCTCTCCTCCCAGGCTCTCTTGAGTCCCCTTCACATTTTTTGTTCTACAAAAAGGTGGCAGAAACCCTGCAGCTTCCCTTGGTTGAAGCTGCAGAGGAGGATGAAGAGCCTGATTTTGTGGAAATGATGGACATCCTAGAGTCCAAAAGACTGTATATCCCTCTTCATAAATCCTTGAGGAAACAGACACACAAAATTTTACAAACCCCTAATTCAGTACCTCCTGTGGCTAAGAGAATGGACAGGAGGTATTTTTTTATCCGGCTCAGCTGCGGAGTTCCTTTATAGTGATTGCAGCCATGTTGGGGTAGTGTAGGCTGCAGCCTGTGACAGGGCTAACATTCCTTTGGCTTCACACCTCCCGGATAAGGACTCCAGGAAAGTGGATGCTATAGCCAAAAAACAGTATTTGGCATCCTCTTTGGGACTCAGTCAGGCTACTTATATGGCCTACACAGCCAGGTACCAGAAATCCAGATGGGATACAGTTCTGGAACTGGCTAAACAGACCTCTCCCCAGCTAGCCAAGGAGGGAGGTGGGTGCTGATGGAACTGAGGCATCCAGAATGCAGTTTCATGCTGCTGTGGACTCAAGTGATGTGGCATCTAGGGTCATGGCTACATCTGTGTCTCTCAGAAGACATGCTTGGCTCAGATGTACTAGCCTTTCACAGGATACCCAGACTAAGGCTATGGATTTTCCTGTAGTAGGTAACTCTCTGTTTGGGGAGCAGACAGAGGCTTACATGAAGAAAATGGATGAATACAGGACCACGTACAGGAGTGCACAGGCCAAAGAAAGGCAAGCCATTCCGCACAAGCAGCAGTCTAGGGGCAGGCCCTTTCAAAGGCCTTTTTACCAAGCCAAGGCCTTCTCTCCTTTCCCACAGAGGGGGTTATTCAGAGGGAGGGGCAAGAGGGGGATGAGCAGAGCTGCTCCCTCCTCCTCTCAGTCTAAGGCTCCTGCCAAGCAGTCACCCTGATGTGTCAGCCCAGGTCGACTCCCCATTTCCAGTAGGAGGCAGGCTGGCTTACTGCTTCCAGGCCTGGAAGTCTGCGACCTCAGACAAGTGGGTCCCGGAAGTAGTAATCCAGGGACTGGCCCTCAGCATAAAAAAAAGGGCCAAGTCTTTTCCACCTGCATCACTCTCAGAAACCATTTCCCTAGAGGCAGAGGTTTCCTCTCTTCTAGCTCTCAGAGCTATAGAGAAGGTTCCTATTCAGCACAGGGGAAAAGGACTGTACTCCAGGTACTTCCTTACCCCAAAGAAAACAGGGGAGTGGCGACCCATCCTAGACCTAAGGTATTTGAACAAACACATTTCAAACCCCAAATTCAAAATGGTAACTCTGGGAATAATCCTTCCCTCTCTAAGTCCAGGGGATTGGCTAGCATCTCTGGACCTCAAGGATGCCTACTTCCATATTCTTGTCAGGTGCTCCCACAAAAATACCTCAGGTTTGAGTTGCCTTCAGGCCATTACCAATTCAGAGCTATACCATTCAGCCTAACATCAGCTCCAAGGGTGTTCACAAAGTGCCTTGCAGTCGTGGTGGCTTACCTCAGAAAACAGGGTATCACCATCTTCCCATATCTGGACGACTGGCTCTTAGTGGGTCAGTCACCTTTACAGGTCAAGTTAGCTCTTCAAACCACCCAGGACTACTCAGCTCCTTGGGGTTTCTTCTCAATCTTCCAAAGTCTGTCCTCGAACCAGTTCAACTTCTCACCTTTATAAGCATAGAGCTGGACACTGTACAAGCAAAAGCCTTCCTTCCCCTGGCAAGAGTGAAGGCTTTAGTGGATCTCGCTTCCTCCTTTCGACCTTAGGTCTCCCGCCCAGCAAGACAGTTCCTCCAGCTGCTGGGCCACATGGCAGCTTCCACGGCAGTGGTGCAGGGAGCAAGGTTCCAGATGAGGGATATTCAGTTTCATCTAAGGTCTTTTTGGTCTCAGACTCTGGTCCAAGCTCTCCAGTGGTGGCTGGACCAGGACAACCTCAGACAAGGGGTTCCATTTCTCCCTCAAGTCCCATCAGTAGTTCTAACTATGGATGCTTCTCTCCTGGGGTGGGGAGCCCACCTGGGAGCCCGGACAGCTCAAGAGTATCTCCTTCGTATCAATCTCCTGGAACTCAGGGCAGTTTTCCTAGCCCTGCAGAGCTTCTTGGATTCAGTCAAGGGCAAGGTGGTCCAAGTCAGGACAGACGACAACACCACCACAATGTGGTACATCAGCAGACAGGGAGGCACTCTGTCCTCGGCCTTGTGCGCAGAGGCCATGAAGCTGTGGTCTCTGGCCTATTCTCTTCAGACTTCTCTGGTAGCAGTTCACCTTCCAGGGAAGGACAACATACTAGCAGATGCTCTGAGCAGAATTTCACAGGGACATCACGAATGGTCCCTGGATCCTTACATCCTGAAGTTCGTCTTCTCCAGGTGGGGCACTCCAGAGATAGATCTCTTTGCAGCACCGGGCAATCATCAACTTCCTCTGTTTTGTTGCAGACCTCCAGTTCTGCGGACGGTTCCCCAGGATGCTCTCATTTTGGACTGGAAGGGCAGGTTTCTCTGTGCCTTCCCTCCCTTCCTTTTGCTGTTCAGAGTTCTGATCAAGATCAGGACTCAACCCTGCACAGTGATACTGGTGGCTCCAGATTGGGCCAGACAGCCATGGTATCCTCTACTGCTGTCCTTGTCAGTGTCCGTCCCTGTCTCTGCCCAGGACATACAATCTCCTGTCCTCCTCCCAGGGGCGGATCTGGTACCCCGATCTCCAGTCTCTCAATCTCAATGCCTGGCTCTTGAAGAGTTAAAATATGCAGCACTACATCTCTCTCAGGGAGTTCTGGATATTCTGAAAGTCTCCAGGAAACCTTCTACTAGAAAAACTTACAACTCAAAATGGAAAACGTTCAGTATTTGGTGCTCTCAGAAAGGCATCCTGCCTGATTCTGCAGGCATTTCCACAACCTTAGACTATCTAGTTCATCTGAATGGCCTAGGCCTTAGGCCTGCCACTCTGAAGGTTCATCTAGGAGCTGTCTCTGCATTCCTCTCAGCAGGGAGGGGCTCTTCTCTGGCATCTCATCCTGTTTTCAGAAAGTTTTTCAAGGGCCTGGTTCACATTAACCCTTCCTTTAGGGAGCCCACTCCACCTTGGGATCTTAATGTCTGCATTGCTCAGCTTATACAGCCACCCTTTGAACCTCTGGCTTCGTCCGAATTGAAGTACTTGACCTGGAAAAGTGTGTTCTTGGTAGCTATTACTTCTGCCAGGCGGATTAGTGAGTTACAGGCTCTGTCAGTTGAACCTGACTTCATCTCCTTCCACAGGAACAAAGTGGTCCTAAGAACCAATAGGAGGTCCTTGCCCAAAGTGGTATTGGATTTTCATCTGAACCAGTCTGTATCTCTCCCTGTGTTTTTCACTGATCATTCTTCTTCAGGTGAAAGAAGGTTACACAGTCTGGCTGTTAAGAGGGCCCTTAGCTACTACATTGAGCATACTAAGGCACATAGAAATGACTGTCTTCAATTGTTTCTCACTTATGTGAAGTGGGGAAAGGTAAGCCTGCCACTAAAAGAACTATTGCCAGGTGGATTGTTTCTTGTATACAATTCTCTTATGACAAGTTGGATAGAACGCCCCCTTCAGGCCTGAGGGCTCATTCGACTAGGGGTACAGCTGCTTTTCTAGCTGCGGCCAGAGATATACCTTTGTTAGAGATCTGTAAAGCAGCCAGCTGGAAAACGGTACATACCAAGCATTACTCCCTGGACATCCAAGCTAGGAGTGATGCTAGGTTTGGCACAGCAGTACTGCAGAGCCTCTTCCCAAAGTAGGTTCTGCATTCCCTCCTCCTTAGGGAACTGCTTGGTAGTCTGCATTATGTCTGACTACAGTAAGACTTCATGTTGTTTGAAGAAAAAATTAATCACTATAGTAATGTTGTTTCTTCTGATGGAGTCTTTCTGTATTCAGACTCCCCCGCCTCCCTCTCAGAACCTGGTTTTGAGAAGTGGGCTGGCAGGTACAGTGTTGCACCTCAGGGGTGTGTCTTGTACCCTCCCTGTTGGGTGGAGTGGATGTTATTTTTTCTGGTGTTTTATACTTAAATATTGTCACTACCTTTCCTTCTTGGGTTCTCAACTTGAGTCTTTTGGGTCCAAAAATATTTTTTTGCCCTTTGGCTATATGTTGAACAATTTCCATGCTGTAGTATGTTAGTTAGTGTGCTCATAAGAATCTGACGGTTACATTGGGAAGTACCACAGACAGAGGTTTGAAAACCGAGCTCGAGCTCAACGTTCTATGCTTCTGCATAGAGTTAACTCTTTCCTCTCCAGGGCAGTTCAAGTGCTGGGGCTAACTGCATTATGTCTGAATACAGCAAGACTCCATTAGAAGAAACAAGATTACTATGGTGAGTAATTTTTTCTTGTCGTGGAAGACCGCCTTCTTGGTGGCTATCACGTCAGCCAGAAGGACTAGGGAGTTACAGGTGCACTCCATTGAGTCTCCTTACCTGGTCTTCCACAGGGACGAGGTTGTCCTGCGCCCCAACCCAAAATTCCTTCCGAAGGTGGTGTCAGAGTTTTACCTTAACCAGGTGATTACTCTGCTGGTATTCTACCCCAGTCACACCTCGGAGACCAAGTACAGGTTCCACACTCTGGACCTGAGACGAACACTCGCCTGCTACAAAGAGCGAATGGCGGAAGTTCGAGGAGAGGTTCATCAGCTGTTTGTCACCTATGCTGAATCTGCACTTGGCAGACCTGCAGCCAAAGCGGATAATAGCTTGATGGATTACATCTTGCATTGACTTCTATAGGTTGGCGGGTAGGGAGCCTCCCGCAGGGCTTAAGGCTCATCCCACCTGCCATACCGCTGCGTCGGTGGCTGCTTCTAGGGATGTCTTTATCTAGGAAATCTGCAGGGCTGCTACCTAGAAGTCTGCACACACCTTCATTTCCCATTACTACATCGACCTTAAGTCATGCCGGGATGTTGGTTTTGGAACCTCAGTTCTTCAGTCCCTCTTCTCTAAGTAGGGGGTATGTGTCTTGCCTCCTTCATCCCGAAGAACTGCTAGGAGTCTGCCATGAAGTGTGGACAGAACAACATATCCACGATCCTACAAAAACAGGTTACTCACCTGTAACAGTAGTTCTAGGAGTGGTATATGTTCATCCACACTGACCCACCCGACCTTCCCGGCTTTGATGCACAAACCTGGCTTCCAGCGGGCTAAGATCTGGATTCATGGGGCGGAGCCAAGGACTGTACCACCCGGATGGGTGGGAGGAGCCAGCTTGAAGACTTTTCGGCACATCTTAAAGTGGCAAGGTACCTGCCATGATGTATGGATGAACAATATATACCACTCCTAGAACTACTGTTACAGGTGAGTAACCTGTTTTTCTGTGTTTTCATTGGTCCGTCTAGTCTGCCCATAAAACCCTAACAAACCAGGGACCTACAGTCCATATAGGGTTTTAACCCACACTATTCAAAAAGATGTTGTTAATCACTTAAACAGAATGTTGCATCTGTTGTTTGATCAAAATACTGTAAAAAACTGAAGAACGAAAATCTTCCAAGAATCAGTCTTCACCATTGATTCATACTAAAGGATCTAGTGTTGGAGGCACTAGGACCCTGCAAGAGCAGCGTTTTTTTTTTTTAATTTTTATTTGCTATACTTTAGTGGGGGCTTCGCCAGCCACAGTCAGGCCCCACCTGCAATCCCCACAGTTCATCCCAACATCCGCGATCCCAGGACACACCTGCACCCCACAGGCACCCTGGCTTTCCTTCCACGGTGGGGCCGCCGGTTCCCTGATGAAGCTACTGCATTGGTACCAGAGGGGCACCCTGGCTTCCCCTCCAGGGTGGAGCCGCCAGGTTCCCGGCAGATTGACATATGGTACCGGGGGTGAGGGGTCGTGGTGCGGGGTCCAGGGGCATGGAGGATATCATGTCGCCGATTAAGCACCTCCCCCTTTATTTATTTATTTATTTATTATTTTTTTTGCAGGAAGGGAACCAGTGTCCTCTACTATCTGCTTGTGCACCTCACTTCCCTGGTAATGAGGCTGAAGCTATACTCATGGTCTACACTGGTGGACACCTTGCTGTTGCGGTCTGATGCATCCTGGCTTCCAGTGCCTTTCAGGGGGCAGAGTGGTGACATCAGGTCCCTTCCTTACACCCTTTGTGGTGTTGAAGAGGGGGACTGAGGCCATGCAACGTCTGATTGCTGAGGTGGGTGGTATTGGTCTCTCCTTCGAGCAGTGCTCACGGGTGGGGTTGTCACCATCCCTGGTGATGGGTGCCTCACCAGTCATGATATCGGTCTTGGGCCCAACACCAGGCTTTGTGCCAGTGACTGTGTCGCTGCTAGGTCCGTCTCCCAGAATGGTCCTGCATGTCACTCAGGGTGAGGGTAGTTCTGGGTTGGCATCAAACCCAGGCCTGGCACTGGCCACACTGCTGGAGGGGAATCTGTTTATAGGCTAATCCCTGGGCCTGGTGCAACAGGTGGCACTGACTCAGGTCCGGAGAATGGCCCTGAGGTGTGTTCTGTCCAGACCCAGGTGCTGAGCCCACCACTGGCGAGGTCCAGAGCTGCCCTGAGTAGACTGTATGGCTTTGCTGTCCTCACCTGAGGGTCTCCCCCCACCAACATGTATTGACCTGGTCATTCCTCTTCAGTAGGTCAACCTTGTTCAGGCGGTTCTGCCAAGCCCTCCACTGAGCAAGGTCCTCTAAGCATCCCTGCAGCACAGGTATAGGCCCTGGAGCCCCTGTCTTCTGCTTCCCTCTTAGGCCTATACCAGTTCTACCAGAAATACCAGGGATCATGGGTCCTCTGATGCCGATCACCTGTAAGGGTGGCTGACTACTTGTACCAGTACCATAAGCATGCAAACTCGGTTCAGTTTCAATCTGGCCCCCAGGCACCACTCCCTTCTATGTCCAGCACCTCCTGTCCATCAGCATCCTCCTCTAAGGGCATGGAAAATCCCATTATATGTCCTCAATCTCTGAGTACTCCCTGTATCAGAGATTCCTGGTGGACATGTTGCAGATGCTGAAAATGGGCACAATTTCTAGCCATGGTACTGTGTCCTTGCAGCTGGGACTCTTAGGAGATTTCAGCGATGCAAACTCTGTTATCCCTCCCTTCCTCCCTAGCCCAGAGACTTCGAGGAGTGTTCGATAGTCTGGAGATGTCTCTTTGCATGCCCTCCAGTCCCAAGAGACATTCAGCTATAGTACTGTGCTACATTGTGCTCTGCAGGAGCAGTGCCACGCCACACCTTGGAGATTGAAATCGTGCAGGCTGCGACAGGGCCTCAACGCCCAGTGCATGGCTGACTTCCTGAAGCTGATTCTGCTGAGGACGGTGCTTTAGGTAGGAAAGTATTTATCTGGGCCCGCACCATGAAGTGCATTGCTGCACATCAGGTAGTTTACAGCAAGCTCCTATAGGCTCAACTAGGTCAGCTCCTAGCTGCCACGCCACACACAGTTTGTTAGGCAAGCCATCTGCCTTTCTGCCAAGGGCAGTGAGTTGGGAAGTACCAGTCAAGGGCATCGTACAGTGCCAATGCGGTGGCCTCCAGGCTGGTGGGAACTACGGTCTGCATTCGGCGGACAGTGTGGCTTCACCTTCCACAGCTGACACCTATGACCTGGTGAATGGTGCTTAGCTCCCAATTCCAGGGGACTCGCTTCTTCTCTCAAAAGGGTTAGGCAGAAGCTGTTGCGGCGACCTCCCACTCATACCCTGACTGCTTTTGGGTCTTGCTAGACCCGTGAGTAGCCCCTGCCCTCAGGTACTCTCCCCATGCAGGGTGCTGAAGGAAATCATGCCTTTAGGGTGAGCCAGCTCCTCCCTATTTGGAAAGCTTGATACTCGGACCTTCATACACCTGCCTACCATACCCTACTCAGCTAAGAGCCAGGGCCTTTAACAGCTTACCATGTGGGTACTGGCAGCATATCTATTTGCACTACATCTCCTTTGCCATGGCCCTTGTATGGTGGCTGTTTTTTGCTGTTTAAAAACAAACGAAAAAAAAAAAAAACAGGAAAAAAGGATTGGCCACTCAGGTTCCAACCCCTCAAAAAAAACACAGAAAATGCAAAACAAAAAAGGGAGTGGGGGTCAGTTGTGGCCCCTTCCCCCACCAACCAGGAAAAAACACACACACACAAAGCTTGTGTTTTTTCTTTGGCATGTGGGGGTAGCCCCTTCCTTCCATTTGTTTTTGTTTATCCACTTTCTCCCTGCCCGGGGTATATCTCCTCTAGGGTATATCCCTGTTTGTTGCTATATGCAGCAAATGCCCTATGTACTATGCAGTCTGATTTTGTGGAGAGGTACAGTGTTCTTTGCTTTGGAGCAGTGTAGTGGCTTTACACAGGGTACTCCCCTGTGGTTGCAGGTAAAAACAGGACATGATGTTCTACCCATGTTGGAATTTTTGGTTGGCATCCCTTGTTACTTCTCTCTGTGTTTGGACTTTCACCCACTCCACTTGGAGCATGCCAGAGGAGATAATGACATCTTGACTCCCTAGGACTGCTAGTCCTGCAACTCCTATGCCCCTCATCCCCACTTTTCTCTCATCTGTTACAGACAAAAGAGAGAGTTATGAGTTTATTTTCGAGTTACTCGATTTCTGTCTGGTAGCATGGAGCTATTCTTTTTTTTTGGACATCCAGATGTCATTTGCAGTTTTGGCACAGTTGCCATCTCATTTGCAAGGGGGTCCCAAGTTAGACACCCCCTTTTGCTGCTTCTGCCAGAGCTATCCATTCAGAGTACTACCTTCTCTTTACCTATCACTACCCACAGTTGGTCTGGCTAGTGGTAAGAGGCTGTGGCTCTTTTTAGACCCTGTTACCTTTGTGCCTCCTGGTAGGTCCAGTCTTTAGACTCTAAGTTGATAGTAGGGTTTGCTTGTTTTATTTCCATATCCCTTTACTGTCCCTTTGGGCTAGAAAGTAGCTAATCTCTTTAATTTATGTCCACTTTTTCCTCTCCTGGCGAACAGAACTGAGGGAGCCAATGATGATTATTGGCTGGTCCATGCGAAACCATGTAAGGTGCGCAGATGCCGTCAGTAGCCGATGTCGGCTCCCTTCCTGTAAAACAAAAATAAATATTGCTCCCATGGTGTCCTAATGTCTGCCACTCCAGACCCTTTAGTATGAATCAGAGCTGAACATATGCTGGAAGATCAACAAGTACGGTAAATATGTAATTTTCATTTTTTCCTGGGATGATGGCTGCATTAGGAAATCTAATCTTTGAAACATGCAGCAGGTACTTTATATTATGGGTTCTTTGTGTCTTCACTGCCATTGCCCTAGGCCTAGACAAATTTCCATTCTGCCAACCCAGTTTCAGTTCACTGTACACACTTAAGCAGTTAGCTTGGTGTAGCACAGTCACTGGATGTCTTCTGGCTTGGCTTCTCTCACAACCCATGGTGACGTCCTCTGGCTCCGTTATTTTTGAGATGAAACGCAAGAAGCTGGGGTTCAAGCATTGCATTTGGTGCAGGCAGAAAATGTTCTTTTACTGATTGCCATGACATATGTCTCTTCTGCCTGGGGGATGACAATGATGTTGGAAGGTGTCCCATGCCAGCAGGATATGCATCCTTTTACAGTTGATGAACTTCTCCCAAGGTAGATCTTAAGAGCATTGATGGGTTTCTGCAGTTATGAGGTCAGCAGCCTTGATTCCGGTAGGGTAAGTTTCAGCACCCCTTTAATGGACTGCTCAGAGACGGGGTACAAGCAGGCCTGCTCCCACCCCTCAGCCTAAAGCCCCTGCCAAACAGGCACCCTGATGGGATGCCCAGGGCCGGTTCTCCATTACCTGTAGGGGGCAGGCTGGCTTACTTCGTCCAGGACTGGGAGTCTTTAACATCAGACAAGTGGGTCCTGATAGTAGTGAGCCAGGGTCTGGTTCTCAGCTTCAAGAAATTTCCAAAGATGAGAATCAGATCTTTTCCACCTGCAAACCCTTTAGAGACTCTTGCCTTGGAAACAGAAGTCTCAACCCTCCTGGCTCTCAGAGCTGTAGAAAGGGTTTCTCCCCTACACCAGGGCAAGGGTCTGTACTCCAGGTACTTCCTTACCCCAAAAAAGACAGGAGAGTGGCGGCCCATCCTGGATCTAAGATATCAGAACAAGCACCTTTTAAAACCAAAATTCAAAATGGTAACTCTGGGAATGATTTTACCCTCCCTAAGGCCAGGGGACTGGCTAGCTTCCCTGGCCCTCAAGGATGCCTACTTCCATGTTCTTATCAGAAGCTCCCACCGAAAGTACCTCAGATTCGAACTGCCCTCAGGCCATTATCAGTTCAGAGCAATGCCCTTCGGCCTTACCTCTGCCCCAAGGGTATTCACAAAATGTCTGGCAGTAGCAGTTGCTCATTTAAGAAGGCAAAAGATTGCCATCTTTCCCTACCTGGATGACTGGCTCATTGTGGGTCAGTCTCCAGACCAGGTCAAATCACACCTGCAAGTTACCCAGCAGCTGCTTATCTCTCTGGGCTTTTTTCTCAATCTTCCAAAGTCAGTTCTGGAACCTGTCCGGGTACTCACCTTTATAGGTGCAGAACTGGACACAAAGCAGGCCAGAGCCTTCCTTCCCCTAGAAAGGGTAAGGACCCTAGTGGCCCTGGCCTCGTCCTTCACTCTGCAGGTCTCTCGACCAGCAAGGCATTTCCTGCAGCTCCTAGGACACATGGCTGCTTCCACAGCTGTAGTGCAAGGAGCAAGATTTCAGATGAGGGACATTTAGTTCATTTGAGAGCCTTCTGGTCTCAAAGAAGAGATTCCCTATCCAGGTTAATCCCAGTGACTCGAACCCTGATCCAGGCCCTTCAGTGGTGGCAGGATCAGAGCAATCTGAGACAAGGGGTGCCCTTCATCCCTCTATCTCACTCCTTGACCCTTACTACAGATGCGTCCCTCTTGGGATGGGGGCTCACATGGGCGACCTCTCCACCCAGGGGTTGTGGTCCCCTCAGGAATCTCTGCTCCACATCAATCTGTTGGAACTCAGAGCTGTTTTTCTAGCACTTCAGGTTTTTCTGCATCTGTTCAGAACAAAGTGGTACAGGTCAGAACAGACAACACCACTACAATGTAGTACATCAACAAACAAAGGGCACTTTCGGTCTTTGGCCTTGTGCACCAAAGCGATGAAGTTGTGGTCTCTGGCTTATTCCCTGAACACTTCCCTCATAGCAGTTCACCTCCCAGGCAAGGACAATGTCCTGGCAGATGCTCTCAGCAGGATTTCCCAGGGCCATCACGAATGGTCACTGGATCCCTAGTACTGGGGATAGTTTTTGCCAGATGGGGCACCCTCAGATAGATTTTTTTGCAGCCCCAGACAATCATCAACTTCCACTTTTGTTGCAGGCCCCAGTGTTGGGCTCAGTCCCCTGGATGCCTTTCTCCTCGATTGGGAAGGGAAGTTTCTCTATGCCTCTCCCCCTTCCTCTCCTGTTCAAGGTGCTAGTCAAAATCAGGTCTTAGCTCTGCAAGATGATCCTGATTGCTCCAGACTGGGCCAGGCAGCCCTGGTACCCACTCCTTCTGTCCTTAGCAGTCCATCTTCCCCTGTGTCTCCCCAGGAACCACAATCTGTTAACCTGTGCCCAGGGGAGAGTCTGGTATCCGAACCTCAATCCCTCAACCTCAAGGCCTGGCTCTTGAGGAATTAGTTTGCTGATCTACAACTTTCTCAGGGTGTTCTCAAATCTTGAAAGCTTCTAGGAAGCCTTCCACCAGGGCTACCTATAACTCCAAGTGGAAAAGGTTTTCCATATGGTGTTCTGGGAAGCATATTTCCCCGGAATCTGCTGATTTGCCCACTGTTTTGGACTATATGGTCCATCTTAATTCTTTGGGACTGAGACCAGCTACTCTAAAAGTGCATTTGGCAGCTGTCTCTGCTTTTGTTTCAGCAGGGAAGCCCTCTTCTCTTTCTGCTCACCCTGTATTTTGCAAGTTTTTTAAGGGATTGCTTCATACCAATCCTCCATTCAGGGACCCTGCCCCTGCCTGGGATCTTAATGTTTGCATTGCTCAGCTGATGCAACCCCCCTTTGAACCTCTGTCTTCGGCAGAGCTTAAATTTGACTTGGAAAACTGTATTTCTAGTAGCCATCACTTCTGCCAGGCGACAAGTGAGTTACAGGCTTTATCAGTGGAGACTGACTTATTTCCTTTCACAGGGATAAGGTAGTCCTCAGGACTAACAGGAAGTTTTTGCCTAAGGTGGTTTCAGATTTCCACCTTAACCAATCTATTTCACTTCCAGTGTTCTTCACTGACCATTCCTCCTCTGGTGAGAGGAGGCTGCACAGCTTAGATGTTAAGAGGGCCCTAAGTTACTACATAGAGCGTACCAAGGGTCACAGGTTTGACTCCCTCCAACTATTTCTCACTTATGGTGAGGTTGGGAAAAGGAGACCTGCCACTAAGAGATCCATTGCCTGGTGGATTGTCTCTTGTATCCAATTTTGCTATCAAAAACTGGGTAAGGTTCCCCCTTCAGGCCTGAGGGCTCACGCCACCAGAGGTACAGCTGCATCTCTAGCTGCTGCCAGAGACATCCCTATCTTAGAGATATGTCAAGCAGCTACTTGGAAAACAGTACACACTTTCGCCAAGCATTACTCCCTGGATATCCAGGCCAGGAGGGATGCTCGGTTTGGCACAGCCGTGCTTCAGAGCCTATTCCCTAAGTAGGTTCTGTCCCTCCTCCATGGAGGTATTGCTGTGTAGTCTGCATTAGTCATAATACAGCAAGACTTCATGTTGTTTGAAGAAAAAATTACTCACCTTAGTAATGTTGTTTCTTCTAATGGAGTCTTGCTATATTATGACCTCCTCCCCCAGCCTGCCCCTCTCAGAACTTCTACTTTGGGTATGGGGTGGGCAGTCCACTGTTGGCACTTATTGATGCCCCCTTTTATGTTTTTCCACCCCTTCTTGTTGGGGTGTTTGGGTGTTGTGTTTTATTTTATCTTATTTTTTCTGGTCCCCTGACTTGAGTCTTAGTGTTGGGACCAGAAAAATGTGTTAATATTTTAGTAGCCAGTTGGCTAGTGTAGGTTACAGTTTCCACACAGAGCCTTAGTGAGTTTTGCTCGTAAAGATCTGACGGTTTCGGTTTGAAATATCCCTGACAGAGCTTTTCTAACAGAGCTCGAGCTCTAAGTTCCATGCACTGCATGGAAGTTAACTCTTTCACCTCGGAACAGTTCTAATGGTGGGACAAACTGCATTAGTCATAATATAGCAAGACTCCATTAGAAAAAACAACATTACTAAGGTGAGTAATTTTTACTTTTGGGATTATCAGACTGTAACTCATCCTGTGTTGTACTAGGGTGGCAGTGTTCATATAAGAGTAGGGGTTGGGGCAGTTGCCGCATAGTTTTCAATTTTGGCTCACCCTTGCTTTTGCCTTGGGGCAACCTTCTCACTGTTGTAATGGTTTTAAACGGCTGCTTTATGAATCTGGGCTCAGTTGAACAACATGACCTACTGTTTTTCATTTGACCTTTACTTCTTATGCTTAGTGGGTCAGTGTCCCGCATAGATAAATATCTGAACTGCGCCCTGGGGTGTGGTCACCTGACTGTAAGCCACTCCATGTTGTACTAAGGTGGAGTTACTTGACTGTAAGACATCTCGTACTCTACTAGGATGTGATTAGTTGACAGTAACCCACACCGTTTTGTTCTTTTCCCACCTAATTTACAGGTAACTCTCCCACGTTCACAGGAGGTTGACCTAATTTAGCCCTTTGCATGCAAAGAGACCTATCCAGTGGAATACAGTAATACAGAAAATAATTTTATGTGCATTTGAGGAGAAGACTGTCACAGGTGCCTACTAAGAATAAAATGCCATGGGAGAGACTGGATTTCTATCAGTCTAATTTCATTTAAGTTAGTTGGATTCTAAGTCTGGATTCCATGGATATGTTTGTTTGTTTTTTAAGAAATAGTTTTCTGTAGCTTTAAATAGGTGGACACACCAGCTGTTTAATTCTCACAGCTTGGTATGTGCTATGCTAGCACAATTTTCTGCTATGTTTACCTGGAATTTGTCATGGTTTGCATTGGATCAGTACTGGATCACTAGCTTTAGTCCCATAAACAATTTATGTTGATATAATGCAAAATTGTGTATTGTCTAGTAAGGAGCCATACATTGGCCTAGCTTCAAGAACGTTTTATGTACTGAACATTAGTATTGTAGCTTTATTCTCCTCCACTTCTGCAGAAGCCCTTTTAGAGTGCTGTTACTTTTGGCTTTCTTTAATGCTTGTTGCCTTACTCCACTCCTGAAGGGCATTGCTGGATCTGTAGTAGTCAAAGCACAAAAAGAGTGCAAAACAACAAAAATAACATTAAGAAAATGCTTCGGGCGCTGTGAGCCCAAGCAACATGGCAGCAGCTTAAACGATAGAGCGCTGTTAACTTAGAACCTATAGTTAAAAACCCCTTTTGCCTAGAGTCCAACGAGATAATTGTGGGCTTCAGTTGTGTCGGAAGATCCCTACTATAAAATGGGGAACCCTCGAAAGGAACAACATCATGGATCAGGAGCAAAAAACAAAAACGTCTCGACAACCAGAGCACCGCATGGTAGGCCAGACGAAACACCCGAGGAGACTCCCCAAGAAACTCTACAAACTATCGGGTCCAAACTTTCTGCTCTAATTAAACCGGTGTCCATAATCTCGGACAAACTAGACGATCTGAGCCACCGAGTGGTTACCTTGGAGACATCTATGGAAGGAGTTCAAAGTACTGCCGTGGAAGCCTCTAAACGGGCGGATGCCGCCATGGGGGCAGTCTCTACAATGATTAAGGAAAGTGGGCATTGGAAGGCTAGACTGGAGAACCAAGTTAGGGCTCCGAATATCCGAGTACTGGGAATGTCTGAAGGTAGCGAAGGAGATCATCTTATTTTGAAAGAATAGTTCGGGCAGCAGCTGGGCGAGGAAGTGCAACAAAAGGTACAGTGCTTCCAGAGAGCTTATCGTATTACACCGATAGGTCAGATGGAGGATTCGGAGGTCCCAAGGGCTATTCTAATCGCCACTGACGGAGCTGGATCAAGAGACTTTATTTTGGCTCTAGCAAGACGAAAGGGCACCCTATTGCATGAAGGTCACAGAATCAGCCTATATCCTGATATCAGCTTTGCTACGAGGCAGAAACGTAAACGATTCGACAGAGTGAGAGCGATCCTGAGAGAAGCCTCAATACCTCATAACCTGATATTTCCAGCTAGTAAAGGGTGGCCCATAGAGGGAAGGTGTACTTATTTTCAGATCCAGTGGAGGCTTTGAAGTGGAGCCGAAGATATGCAATTTCATTGAAACGTACCTTATCATCGGACCATCAGTCAGCGGATGAGGAGGACTCCTGAGACATCGCAAACTCTTTGGTGAGAGTGGCAGTGAATTTGCTCCTAGAAGCATGTGGAGACATTAACAGCTGAAGTCCTTAATACTGAAGTGTTTAAACCCGGTTAGGTGATTCAAAACTGGAAGAATTATACTCTGGACTTCCAGTATATGGTAAAGAGTTGTGGCTGTAATTTAAGGGTTACAGCGCCGAATACAGTTTAGTTTATACTTAGGATTGAGCTATATTTTGAATTGCACTTATCCAGTGCCTGTATTAGTTAAAGCATGGAACCCAATACCATTTGAATATGGTGAAGGACTTTGGACTTCTCTATTTTATATTTTAAGTTTATCCATGCAGCTTATGGGCCTTATACAGTTACTGATTGTATAATTTTGGGTATATGCTATTTGCATTTTAAGATTACCCCCCAATGATGTATCTAAAAGCACTAGATGATATTAATGTATGAATCAAGAGGAGTGGCGCCCTCAAAAGGAAAATATGAATAATTGTAATGTCTGTGCTTGCTAAACAAACTTTACTGTTTGAATAATATAAAATAAAAATATAAAGTTTAAAAAAAAAAAAGAAAATGCTTCAAGAATAGCAGGCTAAAATAAACCTCTTAATGCCCCTCAAAACTACTTCTACACAGGCCATAAAATTATGCTACCAATCCAAGTTTTCTTTTGAGTTATCTTGTAGTAATACATCGAAGTTGCAATTCTAGAGACTTTTGGTGTCTCTAATTTTTACAACCAGGAGGCATTGCAGTGACTGAGCAAAGACTAATGTAAACAGGGAACTGGCAAGAGATGAATATAGAGTTCAAGTTTCCCTGCAGCATATGAAATTCTCGCAGAGTTACTGTCCTTCCTATGCTCATAGGTATTTCCGATAAGGTTCTAATGTCCAGAAATATTGAATCTTCCAAGAATCAGTCTTCACCATTTATTACCATATCTGGGTCTGTGCACTAGGAACCTGGGGGAGCCAAAGCCTTCAGAGCTTAGAGTTGAGAGCCACCGTTTGGTGACGGTGCGTGCCCACGCATGGCAGGCGATGTAATGGTGCTGTGGCTGGCCAGTAACCAACGCAGCCCTTTGCATACCTCAATTCTGTTTTTCCTGCTGTCATGGTGAAATCATGGGAGCTGCTGCTTCTAGCATTTTTTCTACTGTCACACCTCTTGCTGCTGTTTTTTTTTTCCACTTGGCGCCATCTCTTTTAGCCATTTTTCTGTGCTGCTTTTTCACCTATCTCTGTCCCATGTTGCAGCGTGTCTTCTGTTCCAGTCATGTCCGATTCCCTGGAGTGTAAGAAGGATAAGAAGGACAGCCCTCCGACATGCATTGATGCCCCTGTGGGAGACCTTTGTCTGTCCAGAATTGGCATGACTGCTGTTGAACCTGCCTTGGAGCTGACCATGACATGAACCACTGGGATGCCTGCATCTTCATGTACTTCTAGACCCTAGAAATCCTTGAGATGAAATGGGGTTGTCAACCCCCCCAACTTTCAGAGGCAGGCCACACACCGGGATTCAAAGGTAAAGTCATTGGACTCTTCCCCTGAGCCCCTCCCTGGTATTGTATGTACTGAGGGAGACCAAGCTACTCCTAGTCCTCACCCTGCTGAGAAGGACAGCCTGGAGGAGGGGTCGGATAGACATTTGGCCTCCCCCAGGGGACCAGCTGAGCACCTCTCCTAGTCCACAGCGGACGTCCTCCATGGTGAGGTTGAAGCTGCACACTGGGTCTACACTGGTGGGCACCTTGGCATTTTGTCCCAGTGATGCCTTGGCTCCTGGCACTAATACTGGTGCAGGTGAGCGAGGCAGTGCCTACTGCAGGGCCAGGTCCTCTTCTGACACTGCGTGTGGTGCCGAGAAAGGGACAACCTTTGGAGCTGGGCCTTCTTGGCATCCTGTGGAGGTGTTCTGTATCTCTTCCCCTGAGCGGTCGGATGACCTGAGGGTTGGGACCAGGAGAGCCTTGTCTCCGTGCAGGACTCCGGTGATGAGGGAAGTCTTCCTGGGCCTGGTTCTGGGCCTTCGTTTGGGTCAGCATAGTTTCCGGGGGTTTCCTCTCTGCCTAGTGTCGCTGATGATGATGCTGCCTGGTCATCTCTCTGCACCATCCGTGGTGTCAGGGATGGCTCTGGTGCTGCTTGAGGCATGGGAGGGTGCTGGCGCTGGCAGCAGTGTCGGGTAGGGGCTCGGCACAGTCTGCTGCGTCATATCCCCAGCTTCCTTGGAGACTGATGTTAGGTCTATTCAGAGGCCTAGCCCAAGGGGCAGGACTTTGTCTGGTGAGGTGAATGTTGGGCTGTCTCGGTCAGTGGCTCACTCCTTGCCCAGGGTAGGCGGCAGCTCAGGCAGGAGTGGAAGTGCTGACTTGGGGCCCCTGCTGGTCTTTCTGGAACCGTCAAGCCATTTGTTGGTAGGGATTGAGGCTGCCGTGTTGGACCTTCACAACTCCGCTCTCTCCACTGGGGAACTTCCCACAAAGGGCACCACCTTGATCACTCCTCACCTATAGAGCACTACTTGTTGGACAATCTTGCTGACCCTCACTGAGGCGAGGTCACCTGTACGTTATCATAGGCCTAGCAGAGGACCCGAATTGGTCATCCATGACTCCCCTCCTCCTCTTCCTTCTCCTCCTCCTCTCCGAGGCATTTTGGGTCCTACTGGGCCTTTGACCTGGGAACAGTTCAGGGCTTTGGTGAGTGCATTCCCTCAGTACCTCCGGTCACTAGATCAAGCCATTTTCCAGCCTGAAGCCCTGACACTGCCACCCCCTGACTCCAGCTCTTCTTCATCTTCCACTTCCTTCTCTGAGGAAGAGGGATACTTCCCTAGATCAGCTTGTGGAGTACCTAAGCTTGCACTAACTCCATTGCCCGGAGCAGCATGGGTTCTGAGCGGTTACGGGCACAGCACCATCTTGGCTTTGCTGGAATTTAAGGGGCTTCATCCACCATGCTTTAGACCAAGGCCAGCTGGTGGGGTGCTGCATTTATTGACCTATCAAAAGCATTTGATACGGTGCATCATATGCTCCTTCTTGAGCAGCTAACCAACACTTGACACTCTCCAGATACGGTTCAGTGGTTCAACAGCTATCTCTGCAGTCACTCACAGCAGGTCAAGATTGGGGACGTTATCTCCGATAGCAGGCCAGTCCGCTCGGGTCCCACAAGGGTCAATCCTGGGGCCCCTAATATTCAGCATTTTCCTAAACAAGCTCCCAGGCTCCTGCACGCTGACAATGCTGTCATTTTCACCAGCATTCCTCACCCCAAGCACCTATAAGCAGACCTCCAACTTGGTTTCTTTGCTGAAGCTTGGTTAAAAGAATACAGACTAGTACTCAACTATAAAAAAACAAAGACCATGATCTATTCCAACTCCTTTAGTAAGCATAAGGCCTTCTCCTTGTCTGTCAAGAATGACAATGGCAACACACTGGATCTCATACAGCACTTTAAGTACCTGGGTATCACAATTGACTCCACCCTGTCCTAAGCCCAGCACATAGACAATAATGCAAAGGCCATCAATTCCAGAATCGGGATACTCTGCCATCACAAACACAGCCTAACAAATGAGGCCCTGAACCTGGCCACCAATAGTTCAGTTGTCTCCCTCATCGATTATGGCCTGGCCATATATGGGTCGGCAACGGACACTGGCTTCCTTCGCATCTCTTTGGCACTAAATAAGGCCTGCCGCCTCCTCACAGGTGCTGCAAGACTCCCGCACACCTGTGAACGCTATGCTCGGGCAGGTTGGCTCCAACTGAAGAACAGAATTAAATACCAAACCTGCCTACTTGCCAAAAAAGCCTCAGTAATCTGCTTCCACCAGGAGTTCAGAACCTGCTCACATGGCATGCGAGTGCTAGGCTGACCAGAAGCTCCAACAGTCAAATCTTTAGTGAATCTAGATGCTGCACTGCATTGGCACCACATGTGTTCTCCTACCGTGCACCCCACTGGATCAACGCTCCGGAATAGCAGCTATTGGTGCCTTAAAGCGTAAAGCTTTGTCAGCACCTCATTGCTGAGGATAACTGTGACTGCTTTATCTAACTTTTGATGCATGCAAGCAAAGTCTTTCATCAGCACCTCATTATCAAGGACACCTGCGACTGCATCCGCTTACTCCCCTCCCATGGTAATCACCTGCTGCACTTAGACGCACCTCTTGACCCAGGGGGCACCTCCCAACCTCAGTGCTTCACTGATCCCAACCCCTGCCTGTCTCTCCCAGCCCCCAACACATCTCATGGCACCCCCCCCCAAATTCCTCGACTATGTCACCTTTGTCTGTTACCTTCTCTGTGTCAGTCTTCTCCAGGGTGTTCAAACTCACGGACGCAGACGTACATTGTACAATGCCTCAGCAGTGTCTACTTTGTGAACCTTTCTGTAACTTACTGTACCATCTCTGTAAATGTATAAATTGTTGCTATCTGCTGTTTTCCGTTCAACTGACGTGGAACCTACAAGAGAATATCCGCTCACAGGTGTTATCCAAGAACTCAATAAATAAATAAATCTGTCCTCCGATGCTGGGTACACCTTGTACCAGCTGTTCCTGGTGAAGATGATGGAGCTATGAATTTTTGGTCACCTGCTGCTGTTTCTCTTCGGGGGAATACAACCATGACTGAATATTTATCTCTTTGTGGCCTCAGCCCTTTACAGAGGCAACCAGGGACATCTGGCTTCGTCTTTCGGCCCGGCCTTTGGCCCCGAGGAACATCCAGCGCAGGTATTGCACACCCATGGAGTCGTCAGGAGCCATGCCGCATCCTTCTTCTGAAATTCAGCTCCTGGATACCCCCTGTGGCATAGGCATGACCCCCCCCCAAAAAAAGACTCAGAATCTGCAGAATTTGATGTCTGGGGTTGTAGATGGTACACACCGTACTTTATATTGCAGCATATCTGGCAACCTGTGGTGATGCTGGACCATCTCCTAGCCCCCTTGCCAGATTGCAAAGAAACCAGATAGGCAATTCACCCTTCCACCCAGGGCCTGGAGCTGGCGCGGAACCAATCAAGGGCATGTTATTATGCCAGTGAGGTAGCTTCCAGGCTGGTGTGAACAACAATCTACATTCGGTGTATGGCATGACTTTGTCTCTCCAAGTTGTCACTCGGGTGTTGGCCTCGCGTTTCCAGGGGATCCACTTCTTCTCCCATAGGGTCAGGTGTGAGTTGGCAGGATGGATTCCTGTTCAGAGGCTATGAGAGCCTCTGCCTGCCCCTGACCTGTCTTTGGCCTTGCCAGGCCCGTAAGGGGTCCCTGCTTTTCTGTGGTCATCCCCTACAGGAGGCTGAAGGAACAACCTATTCGAACCCCAAAAATTCTTCAATTTGATTAACTCTAGAAGTCAGCTTCCTGTGTTGAAGTGCCCCAGAAATGAATGAAACTTATGCAAATGCTGGAACATCTATTGGCTGTGCCACCATTCAAACTGCTGCCTTTACCAACTGCTGCATTCTGTAAAGCTCAGATTTCAATCTCCACCTGCATAGTTAGACTCCTCGGAGACTGTTCCTCAGCGTGACTGAGAAAATATTTATTTTTATCGAAAATAAATATTTGTTTTTATTTCTGTTTTAGTACTGTTGCCTTTACATAGTTTTTATATTTATCGCTAGTTTTTAGTTGTTTTACCTCAGTTAGCGGTTCTTCATCGGTTCTTTGCAACCATTGAGGAACCAGCTTTCTGGGCTTAATTTGTTAAGTTATAAAATATATTTTAACTGAAAAAACCTAAGTTCTAGGGACATGGATATGTTGTTCATCCACACTCATTGGCAGTATCCTTGCCGCTTTAAATCTTGCCGGAAGGTCTTCAAGCTTGCTCCTCCCACCCACCCGGGTGGTATAACTCTCGGCTCCGCCCCATGACGCCAGATCTTCCTTACCGCTTGGAAGCTCAGGTTCCCTCCTTAACGCTCTGCGCTTAGCGACTGGTTCCTATTTTCCGCTTATGGATTTAAAAATAAAAATTTGCAAAGACTTCAGTCTTCGATCCTCGCGTGGCGATGGACAAATCGACTCGGATTGGAGATGCCCATGCGGGCAGAAGATGTCTCGGACGGATCCACACCCACGTGTGTCTACTGCCTAGGCCTTGAGCACGACCCGCAGGCTCAGACCTGTGTCATCTTTCTCGGCCCACGCCCTCGAAGACCTGCTGCCGATTGCAACTGGGCCGTCCCGACGTTCCCTCCCGGTGAAGTCCAAGGAGGCCCGTTGGCGGTCTCAAGGCTAGTGGCTCAGGATCAGCTCGAGCGGATGGTCGCCCTCGAAGAGGAGGCGCTGGGTCAGAGTCTTTCCTCGCCGCGCATTTATCCCGCCTCTCTGGGTTCTTCCTACACGGCTTCTTTTATGAGCTTTGTCTGTCCCTCTCCACTAAAGGAGAGGCCTGCGTCTGCTGGACCTTTTCTGGTCCAAAAGGAGGACAGGTAAGTCCCTCCGTCGACGCTCTTGGGAAGCGGAAAGGTCCTCTCCCGGGCCGTCGTCCGTCGCTGGCTGTCGACTGGCCGCTCGCCACTGGCCTCACGGTGTCCCGTCCAGGTCAGTTGACCGAGACTCCTACTGATGAAGTCGAGATTTTTCTCGACCCATTGACGGCTGTCGCCTTTAGCAGCCGAGATTCCCTCTCCCGGTTCCCCGGAGGAGTTGAGATCCTGGGCTTGCCTGTGCCTCCGGTTCGAGCCCTCGGATGACCATCCGAGCCGGCGGCGCTGGGTTCCGCCGACACCTCCCGCACCGACCTCGGAAATTCCGGGACTCTCGGTCTCGGTCTCAGATCTTCGCTGTCCAGCCGATCCCACGCATAGGCGGTCTCGGTCTCTGCATCACGTAAGCGGCGTCGCCGCCGCCCTCGCCCTCCTCCTCGATGAGGGAGGCTTCGCGTAATTACGCCGACTGCACGTAGGGACCTTATGTTGCAACAGTTTTCCTGGCCGGGTCAAGCCGACTCGCCGCCTTCCACGCATTAAGTTGCTGTCACCGAACGGCCGACACAACCCTCGACTTATCCGAGGAGCTTATACCCAGGCCAGGTTGTTCGGCCAAACCAGCTGCTCCACTGACTCGGTGGAACCTCCGCCTCCACAGACACCACTGGGGCCCGGCCAAGGATTCTCGGTCGGCTAAGGGTCTACCCCATCGGCTGTCAGTTACCTCACCCTAACCACCCTCGCAGGTGAAGGTGGCTCAGGCCAGAGGCAGCTCTTCGAGGACTCTTCCGAGTCCGAAGATGATTCCTCCTTTTCTCCAAGCGACTGGCTTGGAGTTTTCAGGAGGTCAGTCAATGGACTATAGCCTTCATTCTTCCTAGGACTGCTTCGGCTCATCTCGGAGTCTACCGGGATGGAGCTCGAACCCGTTCCAAACGGGCCAGGTATCCCCTCACGGAGATTCTGGACCGAGGATTCTCGACGGAGGCCTTTCCGTGGCCGAGGCACAGTGGGTCCGCACTGGAGCCAGCGCCTGCTTCCTGCTCCCGCGCTCGGCCAGGATGGCCAGGAAGTATGCGGTCCTACCTCCTTGTCCGTTTTCGAACACCCTCTGCTGAGGGGTTGTTACGACAGCCGCGCTACCGGCAACGCCAGGGCTGTGGACAAACCTCCTGACAAGGAGTCCAAGAAATTGACTATGTCGGCAAAAGTCTACGCCGCGCTCTCGGCTCGCCAGGCCAGTTCGGCCCTCATGGCACATTTTTCATGCCCTGTTGGCCCCTGATGAGGTCATCCTCATCTTCCCGCCGATCTGCAGACTACGGTTAGCAGGTGCGGGACCAGGGCAGCGGCAGTGGCCAAACAGCAGCTCCAGACTGCTTTGATATAGGGGACTCATGTGCCAGATCGGTGGCGTCGAGTGGTTGTACACGGACGGGCTTGGCTGAGGATATCCACCTTTACTGATACCCAGCCATGTTGGCGGATGTTCTTTGGGGACTGACCCTTCGCCCTGGGGGGAAGGTCACCTGCAGAGGATCGAGAAGTCCAATGCCACCTTGACTCGGTCCCTTCCGCCAGAAGACAAAGGCCGCGAAACCACAGCCTAAGCCTTTCGTCCTTCTGGCCCCTCGGCGCCTGCCCAGCAACGCCAGGGGCCAGCAGGCTCGGCTCTGGTATCCCAAACCCAAGCCGCCCGGCTTCTAACAGGAGGCAGGAGGAAGGGCCCAGGAGGTCCCCGGCCGGTCCCTCCTCCAAGCCTGCCCAGTGACGGGCTGAGGGGTGTCGCCCATTCTCGTCACCTTACCCCCTGGGTCCCCTGCGGGGGACGGCCCGCACTTGCCCGCCTGGTCCGCTGTTACCACGGACAGGTGGGTCTTGGAGGTGGTGGGAAGAGGCCTGCCTCTGGGAATTCGAGCAGGCACCACCCTTCAGAGCCGCCGCCTCGGGGGCTGGGATCCCCAGCCTCACTGGCGGCTCGCGGCCGAGCCGACTCTCCCCTCCTCCAGAAGGAGGTGGTAAGAGAGGTGGACCCTCCTTCAGACCCAGGGTTTGTGTCCAGGTACTTCCTGGTTCGAACGGACGGGGTTGGCGCCCATTCTAACTTCCACACGACTCAAACAAGTTCCTAAGGTCT
Source organism: Neoceratodus forsteri (assembly GCA_016271365.2). Classification (NCBI taxonomy): domain Eukaryota; kingdom Metazoa; phylum Chordata; order Ceratodontiformes; family Ceratodontidae; genus Neoceratodus; species Neoceratodus forsteri. The sequence continues at coordinate 896,039,464 of CM028130.1, read as the reverse complement.
CGAACCTTCAGGATGGTCACTCTGGCTCAGATAATACCATCCTTGGAACGCGGGCGGTGGTTCTGTTCTCTGGACTTGCAGGACGCGTTTTACGCCCCATCCGTCTGGCTCACCAGAGATTCCTTCGCTTCCGAGCGGAAGGATCCTCTTCGAGTTCCAAGCCATGCCTCTTCAAGCTTGTCTCCAGCTCCCAGGGTCTTCACCAAATGCATGGCTGTGGTGACAGTATCTCTGTGGCGCCGAGGGTCCGGGTACCTCATTCCTGGACGACTGGCTGATAGCAGCTCCCTCCAGGAAGGAGGCGGAGGGTCCAGAGATCTGGCCCTCCAGGTCTGCTCTCAACTGGGCTCCTTATCAACGAGGCCAAGTGGAACTCGAGCCGAAGCAGGTGATTCTATTCATCGGGCGCAGCTCGACTCTCTTCAGCCAGGCGGCTCCCGTGACAGGGCCGAGGTTCTTTCCTCCTTTGCCCGATCATTTCTGGTTGGGCACTGCGCCTGCCCGGACTTCCCTGCGCCCTAGGGTCTCATGGCGGCCTGCACCAGCGTGGTCCGCTGGGCTGCTGGAACATGCGTCCCTTCAGTGGGGACTGGCCAGCCAGTGGTCTGGCAACGCTGCATCCCTTGGACCAGCTTGTAGGTCGGTGACACAGGGGATGTGGAACGCCTCCAGTGGTGGACCGTTCCAGATCATTTGCAGGAGGGCATCCCGTTCGTCCGTCCGGCCGCGGTCTCTCTGTCGACCGATGCCTCTCTGATGGGTTGGGGTGCCCATCTGGGGGAACACCGGGCTCATGGCCTCTGGTCCCCGCGGAGTCCCGATGCCACATCAACCTGCTGGAGCTCCGAGCGGTCCGCCTAGCTCTCACCGCCTTTGCTCCGTTCCTCCGGGGTCAAGTGGTCCGAGTCCAGACGGACAATACCACGACCATGTACTATCTAAACCGGCCAGGGAGGGACGCGCCCATGCTTCTATGCAAGGAAGCTCTCCGATTTGGTCACTCAGGCGCAGCCTGGAGGCGATCTCCTAGCCATTCACGGGCAGGAGCCTCCAACACCCTGGCCGATGCCCTGAGCCGGATAGGGGCTGCATCCCACAGTGGTCTCTCCTGCAGGTAGTACAGCATCTGTTCTCCCTTTGGGGCACACCTCAGGTGGACCTGTTTGCCTCCAGGAGAGCGCTGGAGTCTGTTCCATGCCCGCCCTCAGCAGGGCTCGCTGCAGGGGATGCCTTCTCGAGGCAATGGACCCCGGCCTCTTTACGCCTTTTCCCCATTTCCTTGATCCACAAGGTGCTTCTCAAGGCGAGGAGGGACAAGGCGAGGTGATTCTGATAGCCCCAGACTGGCCTCGCCAGTTCTGGTACCCAGATCTCCTCAGTCTCAGCTCCAGGACTCCGGCAGCTTCCAGCTCGCCCGGACCTGCTCTCAGTCAATCAGGGAAGGTGTTCCATCCGGACCTTCAATCCCTGCACCTGACGGCCTGGTTCCTGAGCGGCTAGGAGTTCCAGGCCTTGGTCTTTCCGACGAGGTCCTCAATGTAGTTGAGGCGTCCCGTGAAGGAGTCGACCAGAAAATGCTATGCCTTCAAATGGAAAAGGTTTTTCCATTTGGTGTCAGAGCAAGGGCTTGGACCCTTCCTCCTGTTCCTTGCAAGCATCTTGGACTATTTATGGTCCTTTCTAGTCAAGGGCTTAGGTCGAGCCCTAAGGGTGCACCTGGCAGCCATCTCTGCTTACCGGGCGCGGGCAGGGAAGCAGTCGGTTGGCGCAGGAGAAGGTGGTCTGGGCGCTTTTCAAAGGCCTTGATCACATTTCCTCCAGTGCGGGAACCCCACCTCCGTGGGATCTACTGCTGGTACTGGCAAAGCTCATGGGCAAGCCATTCGAACCTATGCACAGGTGTGCTCTCTCTCACCTGTCGGAAGACCGCCTTCTTGGTGGCTATCACGTCAGCCAGAAGGATGGGAGAGCTCCAGGCGCTTTCCATCGAGTCTCCTTACCTGGTCTTCCACAGGGACAAGGTTGTCCTGCGCCCCCACCCGAAATTCCTTCCGAAGGTGGTGTCGGAGTTTCACCTTAACCAGGTGTTGACTCTGCCGGTGTTCTACCCCAATCACACCTCGGAGGCCGAATATAGGCTCCATACTCTGGACCCTAGAAGGGCGCTCGCTTATTATAAGGAGCGCACGGCTGAAATTCGGGGAGAGGTTCGCCAGCTGTTTGTCACCTACGCTGAAGCCGCATCTGGCAGACCTGCAGCAAGCGGATCATAAGCAGGTGGGTAACCTCCTGCATAGATCTTCTATAAGTTGGCGGGCATGGAGCCTCCCAGAGGGATAAGAGCTCATTCTACCCGCCATACTGCTGCAACGGTAGCTGCTTCCAGGGACGCCCCTATCCAGGAAATCTGCAGGGCTGCTACCTGGAAGTCAGCAAACACCTTCATTACCCACTACCACATCGACCTTGAGTCACGCCGGGATGCTGGTTTTGGGGCCTCGGTTCTCCAGTCTCTCTTTCCCAAGTAAGTATTGGGGTGTGCGTCTTGCCTCCCTCCTCCCGGAGAACTGCTAGGAGTCTGCCAATGAGTGTGGATGAACAACATATCCATGTCCCTAGAAATACAGGTTACTCACCTGTAACAGGAGTTCTAGGAATGGTATATGTTGTTCATCCACACGACCCTCCCGACCTCCCCGGCTTCGACGCACAACCTGAGCTTCCAGCGGGCCAGATCTGGCGTCATGGGGCGGAGCCGAGAGTTATACCACCCGGGTGGGTGGGAGGAGCAAGCTTGAAGACCTTCCGGCAAGATTTAAAGCGGCAAGGATACCTGCCAATGAGTGTGGATGAACAACATATACCATTCCTAGAACTCCTGTTACAGGTGAGTAACCTGTATTTACTACTGTTCCTTGCATTTAGTCTTGTTGGTTCATTAATTAACTGTGTGAGCCCATAGGTGTCACAGAATGATACCAGAGGTGTAGCTGCCTGGGTGAGCCAGTTGAAATTCAGGTCCCCTATGATAATGACTTCTTCAGTACAGGACTTGACCAGGTTTCCCAGGTGGGATAAGAGCTTGTGTTCAGCAGAGGGGTCTGTAGCATCCAATTAAATGGAAAGCTGCTGTATTGGGAGAGAGACTTTAGAGATAGACACTCAAATTCCTTGGGCATAGATGTTGCAGCAGTACAGGATACAACTAAACCAGCTTTTACATATATGGCTACTCCGCCTCCCCTTGTTTGGCGATCAGCTCTGAATAGCTGATAGTTAGGTAGGTTAACTTCCCTGTCCATTGTGGTGGTCTTGAGCCATGTCTCAGTTATCACAAGAAAGTCTGGCAAGGTATGGGCAACCCAGGATTGTAGCAATGTAAATTTTTTCAACAGACTGCATACATTAATATGCAGGAAACTGAGGCCTTTAATTGAGGATAGGTCTGATGGAGAGGTGATGCTTTCAAGAGGTCCAGGGTTGATTTCTACATTACCAGTACAGAGCAATAGGAAGATCAGTAATTTCATAAGGGCTGCCAGTGATAGAGAGGGGCTGTCTTTGGTCCTTCTTTTTATTCCGTTGCCACTCTTTGTTTTGGGTGCTCCTGTGGATTTAAGGTAGTGTCGGGATACCAATTAGCAGTTTGATGACTAGGCTTAGTGGGGATCTATATACCCAGTAGTGGGGCCTTGTCTGAGACATATATGTGGTGATGTGCGTAACTTTATGGTGATTGTACCACTGTAGTCGATGCAGCAATGGCAAGACATACATGAGGGTATAGGTGTCAGCCACGGGGGATGTTCCAGAGAAACTAGGCGGGTTGACCACTTTAGATTGTATAATAGGGTCATTTTCATTGTGGAACCCTATGGCTGTTAGTGACAGGAGTATCAGTAGCAAGCTCCCCATTCTGAGGGGGATATTGATAGTTGGCAATAGGGAGTAGCGAAGTTGCTGATTGGTTGGGTCAGCAAGCTGGTGTGACTGTCTGTTGGTTTAGAGAAAAGTGCAGTGGGGGGAAGAGATTTCGAGGGGAAGATGCCTATAAGTTAACACACAGGAAGGGGAAGAGCGGGTGGGCAAAATTTTTGCGCCTTTCCGACTGCTCCTCGCTGTTCTTCCCGACCTTGTGGTTCCTAGGTTCGGCTGGGTGCGCTGACCGCCCTGGTGGAGCGAAGCCTCGGCTCAGCTGGTTGCTGTGGGCTGAAGGAAGCAGGCTGAGAGAGACAGAGGAGGTGCAGCACTATTAAAGGCAGTAGCAAGCCTTTTCTGAGCGCCACTGACCAAATCTGCACTACAAAGGACTGTGGGGGTCCTGTGGCGCCTAGCCTGGCCCACCTATATATTCAATCAAGGAGCTGCAATTACTTTAAAGAGCAGTAAAACAGTAGTTTCTTACAATACAATAGTGGATAACAGCACTTTTTGATGATTTACACATATAAAACTAGAAGGAGAGTGGCACCTCAGTCTGGCCCACTGCTGCTAACAGAGTCCAGCAGAATTCAACAGAATCAACAGCAGTTGCCTCTATAGATGTCTCACCAGAGTGGAAGCAGCTCTTCTGGGAAACTTGCAGTAGAACACCAGGGAAGAGTAAAAGACAAAAGAAAACAAATTTTCAAGTCCCACACAGATTTCAGCAATGCAGACTGAGCCAGTGTAAGTCAATGGGGCAGGAGAGCCAACTGCTGCTGTGCCTGGTGGAGCGCTACACCAATTGGCTGCGCCTTTCCGACTGCTCCCTCACTGTTCCTCCCGGCCCTGTGGTTCCCAAGTCTGCCAGGTGTCAGCCGATCACCAGCTGGCTGATGAAGCCCCGGTGCTCAGCTGGTTGAGTTTTCTTCACTGACCATTCCTCCTCTTGAGAGAGGAGGTTGCACAGCTTGGATGTTAAAAGGGCCCTCAGCTACTACATAGAGTGCCCCAAGGGTCACAGGTTTGAGTCCCTCCAGTTGTTCCTCAGATATGGAGAGGTCGGTAAGGACAAACCTGCCACTAAAAGATCTATTGCCAGGTGGATTGTCTCTTGTATACAATTCTGCTATGAAAAACTGGGTAGAACACCACCCTTAGGCCTGAGGGCTCACTCTACTAGAGGTACAGCTGCTTCCATCGCTGCTGCCAGGGATATTCCTATCTTAGAAATTTGTCAAGCAGCCACCTGGAAAATAATCCGTACATTCACCAAGCATTACTCTCTGGATATCCAGGCTAGGAGTGATGCTCGGTTTGGCATAGCAGTACTTCAGAGCCTATTCCCAAAGTAGGGTCTGTCCCTCCTCCATGGAGGTACTGCTTGGTAGTCTGCAGTAGTCAGAATACAGCAAGACTTATGTTGTTTGAAGAAAAATTACTCACCTTAGTAATGTTGTTTCTTCTAATGGAGTCTTGCTGTATTCTGACCTGCCTCCCTCTCAGAACCTGGTTTTTGGATGTGGGTGGGCAGGAGCAGTGTTGGCACCCTAGAGGTGCCCTTTTTCACCGTCTCTTATTTTTGGTGTGTGATGTTTTGTTTTGGGGTTTCCTGACTTGAGTCTTTGCTTTGAAACCAAAAAACCCTTTTTTAATAAATTTAGTTGCCAGTTGGCTAGTGTGAGTCTTACAGTTTCCACACAGAACTTCTAGTAAGTATTGCTCGTAAAGATCTGACGGTTGGAGTTTAAACAACAGCAGACAGAGGCTTCAACCGAGCTCACGCTGAACGTTCCATGCTGGCCATGGAAAGTTAACTCTTTGTTCTCCGGGGCAGTTGAAAGGCAGGACCTAACTGCAATAGTCAGAATACAGCAAGACTCCATTAGAAGAAACAACATTACTAAGGTGAGTAATTTTTTCATCCTATGTCCTTGCATAGATGAGGTCTCCAGAACTGCACACACTACTCCAGAAGGGGTCTCACCAACTGTCTGTATAGAGGGATAACCACTTCCCTTTTTTCTACTTGTGATGCCCCTTCCTGTGCATTCCAGTATCCCCCTGGCCCTCCTTACTGACTTCTCACATTGCTTGCCCACCTTTAGGTCATCTGATATGACTACCCCCAGGTCCCTTTCCATTTTTGTTGTTGTTAGTACCTCCCCTGCTATTGTGTACTCTTCTCCTGGGTTTTTGTTTCCCAGGTGCATTACTTTGCACTTCTTTGCATTGAATCTAAGTTGCCATATGTCTGACCATTCCTCCAACCTTGCCAAGTCTCTTCTCATCTTTTCTACCACCTCTTGTGTATCAACTCTGTTACATATCTTTGTATCACCTGCAAAGAGGCATACCTTTCCCTTCAGACCCTCTGCCGTGTCGCCTATAAAGATGTTAAAGAGGACTGGACCCAGTAATGAGCCCTGAAGTACTCCACTAGTAACCCCCTTTCTTCGGAATGTGTTCCATTCACTATTACCTTCTGTGTCCTGTTGTGCAGCCAATTTGCTACCCAGGCTACCACCCTGGGACCCACTCCCAGGCTGGCTAACGTGATTATTAATCTTTTGTGCTGGACTGTGTGAAATGCCTTGCTAAGGTCTAGGTAGGCCATATCCACAGCCCCTCCCTGGTCTGTTACTTTGGTCACCCAGTCAGAGAAATCAATTAGATTCATCTGACATGACCTTCCTGCTGTAAATCCATGCTGCTTTGGGTCCTGTGCCCCGCTGGCTTCTAGGTACTCAACAGTTCTTTCTTTCAAAGTGATTCCATCATTTTTCCTACCACTGAGGTCAAACTTACAGGTCTGTGGTTTCCTGCTTCTGCCTTGCTCCCACTTTTGTGAAGGGGAATCACATCTGCCCTCCTCCAGTCCTCAGGTACTACCCCATCCTGCCATGATTTGTTAAAAAGCGTGGTCAGTGGTGTCACTAGGTCCTCCCTTAGTTATCTTAGGATTCTGGAGTGAATCCCATCAGGCCCTATTGCTTTGTCCACCTTGAGTTTTAGGAGTTCTTTCAGGACTCTTTCTTCTGTGAATGGACTGGTGTCAACCCCCCTACCCAGAGTGCTTCTATTGTCTGGTTTAAGTAACTCCTCCTCATCTTCTTTTGTGAATACTGAGCAAAAGTATTCATTCAGTATCTCTGCCTTTTCACTGTTTCCCTCTGCCCACCTCTCCTCTCCTTTATTAATCTTCACTATTCCTCCCTTAACCTTTCTATGCTCCTTAATGTACCTACAAAAGGTTTTATCTCTCGTCTTAACTGAGTTGGCTATTTTTTCCTCTGTTTGGACCTTTGCTATTCTGACTGCCTTCCACACTTCTTTCTGCTTTAATTGATACAGTTCTCTGTCGTGCTCCTTCTGTGATTCCTTATACTTTTTGAATGCAGCCTTTTCCTCCTTAACCTTCCCTGCCACCTCTTTTAAGAACCATAGTGGTTTTTTTACTCCGCTTTGTTTTATTTTTTTCACACAAAGGCTGCTTGTCTCTATGATGGCAGTTTTGATTTTTCTCCATTGTTCTTCCACCCCTCCTTTCTGGCCATTTGCTAGTGCATTCTTCAGGTATTCACCCATTTTGCCAAAGTCAGCCCTTCTAAAGTCCAGTATCCTTGTTTTTGTATGGCTTATCTCCATGGTTGTGCTCATTGTGAAGCACACTGTGCAGTGGTCGCTTGTTCCCATATGTCTACTGACTTCTAAATTTGTGATCCTCTCTCCATTTGAGAGTACCAGGTCTAGTATTGCTCCCTCCCGAGTGGGTTCCAAAACTAGCTGTCTAAGTCCTGCCCCCTGCAGGGCATCGAGAATGACCCTGCTCTTGGATGTGGCTGTAGTACATGTCATCCAGTTAACATCTGGCATATTCAGGTCCCCCATCAACAGTATCTCCCTTTTCAGCCATTTTGAGAATGTCCTCTATCATTTTCTTGTCCATTTCCTCCCTTGAGATGGGGTCTGTATACAACCCTGTGCGGATTGTGATGCCATTCCTGTCTCCAAGGTGACCGGAGTGCCTCTTGTCCTCCCCCTTTACTTTTTAGTTCTGTAGCTTTGATCCCTTCCCTTATGTATAGAGCTACTCCACCTCCCCTTTTACCTTCCCTGTCCCTTCCGTAGATTGGGTACCCTGGTATGTTGACATCCCAGTCATGGTTCTCTGTGTACCATGTTTCCGTGACTGCCACAATATCCAATTGTTCATCTTCCATCAGGGCTACTAGCTCAGGAAGCTTGTTTCCCAGACTATGGGCATTGGTACTCATTGCCCTCCATTTAATGTTGGCTTTATCTCCCCCCCCCAATCCCTGCTCTTATTGCCCTTGTCTATTTTTCCAGTTACCCCTGTCCTGCCCTATGTTGAGCTCTGTACCTCAGTGTTTACCTTACTACCTGCCATGTTTTGTGGGGGGAGACTTGAAATTTCCTGCCTCTTATCAGCACCTCCCCCCTTGGCTGGTTTAAAAGCTTGCCCCAAGGAAGCATTTAAACCTGTCACCTAGGAGCTTGGTTCCCTTCGTGGACAGATGCAGACCATCATGCCAGTATAGACCTTTATCTCTCCAGGTGGACCCCCAGTCCCCAATGAAGCCAAAGCCCTGTGCTCTGCACCAGTTTTGCAACCATTCAGTAAACTGCATGGTGTGCAGTACCCTAGCTTCACCCCTGCCATGGACTGGCAGCACCTCTGAGAAGGTTACCGTGTTTGCTACCCGTCTGAGGCCTCTCCCCAACTTCACAAATTCATTCTGCACTGCACTGATCCCATGCCTAGCTAGGTCATTTGTCCCAAGGTGGTCAAAGATATCTATTTCCCTCTCCTGTGATGCTACTTCTGCAGTCCTGAGGATTCGCTTCCTGTCCCTCCAAGCCATGGCACCAGGCAGGCACCTTACTTCCTTCTCCTCTCCCTTCCTCAGTTTTACCCCCCCTAACAATTGAGTCCCCTGTCAGAAGCTGTTTCCTTCCCCTGTGCTGTGGTAACATTTTGTAAGACCTAACGGACTGGTCTACCATTTATATAACTTTAACTGAGTTGATATCATAGTAGAGCACAGAGACTAATGGATGTTGATAGAGGGTTGCAGGTTGAATTGTTGTGTGTTCTCTGGTTACTGAAGGTGGAGAGGGCCCAGGAAGTCTAAACCAGCTAAACCAAACAAAAAATGAAGGTCAAAATAACAAATATGCTTATGGCTGTGTAGATTATTCAGATTTATGAAATCATTCCTACCATAGCAGTAGTAGGACCTGCAGATAGATGCAAAGTATGTTTGTAGACAGAAAATGTTAAAGTCTTGGAATGTTTATCTGCATTTTAAAAATGATCATTTATTGGACTTACAGTAGATGCTTCCCTATGCAGCTTTGAAACGCAGCAGTTCTTTCCTCTCAACAGTTTGCAGTCGAGGAAGGAGGTTGTTATTGGTTAACTGAAACTGAGACTGTTACCATCTGTTGGTTAGAAATTTCTCATCATGTAGACTGCTGACTGGCTAAAGTCTGTGTATTTTGTTTTGACTTCATGAGAAAGTGGACACATGAAAGCGATTTAAAACTAGTGCCTGGTTTGGAAACTCATGAAAGAGTTGCTCACTGTTTGTGTTTCAGTCTGCTTCCTCAGCTGATTTCATCCTGGAGAATTGTAACCATGTGAATCTGGCACTTCCACAGCCATACATGGAAGCACAGAGGTTTTCCTCTGCACTGTCAGAATGAAAAACGACATCCTTGTTTTTGAAAGGATGCCTTATTCCTTCCCTGAGGCCCAACACATGCTGAAGCGGGACAAAACTGCTGTAGCAAACAAAAATGTGTTTGCCAGATATTTTTAAAGGTGTTTAACCACAGTAATGCCATAAACTAGCTTGTTTTCATAATCTTGAAGAACACGGATTGAAATGGCATTCTGCCTTGTTTTGCTTACTAGATTTTAAGACACGGTGCTTACTTTTTGTCAGTCTAGTTTCCCTAACTTCTAACCCCAGGAATCCCTCACTATGTTTACATTGTATGCCTCTCTTCCCAGCTCAGAGATGCCCTTGACGTGGAACCTTATGCAGATTACAGAATTTAGAACTAAGGTTCAAACTTTGCACTGGTGTCACGCTCCACTCTAGCCCATAAGGTTAGATTTATATCTTCGCCTGAAGGGAGAAGTGGCCCTGAAATCGGCTCCAGTATTTCTGGTCTCCACACAATTTATTACACAGATTTGCACGGTTTCGATGCATTTTTATGCAGTGAATAAAATAACTTTTAAGCTGATTACCTTGTGCCTGTTTGTTTTTGCTTCTGCTACACAGATTACACAGAAATTTGACGGCAGAAAAGGACCACACAGCCCATCCAATCTGCCCTTACATACTCCTCTGCTCCCCCCACTTTTATACTTCCACCCCATTATGTCTGTCCCATGCTCTCTTGAATCCCTCTGTGGTTCTGAGTCCCACCACCCCTTCCGGCAGTCTGTTCCAGGCCTCCACCACCCTCTCCATGAAGAACTGCCCTTTGACACTACCTCTGTATTTCCCAGCTTCTAATTTGAGGCTATGTCCTCTTGTGTTCGCTCCCTTCTTCATTTTGAACAAGCTTCCTTCACCCAATTTATTCCCTTCAGGTACTTAAATGTCTCAATCATGTCCCCCCTTCCTCCTGGTCTCTAGTGGGTACAGATATAGCTCCCTTCCTCTTTGCTCATATGGTATATCCCGCAACCCCAGTACCATCGGGGTCACTCTTCTCTGAACCCTTTCCATCATCTCAGTATTCCTGCGTAAGTGCAGTCTCCAGAACTGCATCCCATACTCCAGGTGCAGCTTTACCATAGTTCTGTACAGTGGCATTAGCACTTCCCTCCTTCTGCTAGTAAAGCCCCTCCCAATGCAGGCCAACATGCCATTCGCCTTACCCACTGCCTTACTGCACTGGTTCCCCACCTTAAGATTCCTTGATAACATAATCCTAGGTCCTTTTCCTTGATCCCCGGAAGTAATTTGCCTTCGTGTTTTTCCGCCCTAGGTGCATCACCGCACACTTCTTTGCATTAAAGTTTAGTTGCCAGGTTTCTGACCACTTCTCTAGCTTTAATTTAAAAAAAAAAAGGTAGAAGTTTAGTCATTATTTAGTTACTCTAAGATAACTCTACATTACTCTTTACTGCCAGGAGCACTTTTTGAAGTCAGAGTTTTCCGTTGCTTGACCTTATTTTTATGTACATTCTTTTTTAGTCAATGAAAATTACAAATATACATTACATTTGCAGTTTAGCTACTGGTGATGAATATTAACCATTGTCCATAAGAAATCTGTCACCAATCCAGTAGAAGTCCCAAATCTGAAAATCTTCCCTCTGGGAGCAGAGGCAAGGGAGACAATGCCCCATATAACTTTACCAGTAGCAATCAATGACTATATGCTATCAGAAATATAAACCGTAATTAAAGAGAAAACCATACACATACTGGGCAAGATGAGTTTAAACTAAACCATGTGACTCCAAGAACTTAGGGACCCGCCAGTGGTAGAGGCTGAGCCATCACGCTTTCTTTATGCTAATATTCAAATTCACTCACTTTGTATGCATATCTCATATGTGGCCTGATAAGTGGTCCCCAAACACAAGCCAGGAGATAAGGACTCTTTTGATACTTTCTTCCTTCTCCCCTATAAATACCACCTATCTAGACCAGTGTTCAGTGTATTTCTCCTTTCTGTTCTGAACTTGGTACGTTAGTTGTTCTGTTTCTTGTATACCACTAATAATTTGCTTCCATTCAGCCCACACACGAGCCTCTGGTTTTAACCACTTTCACGTAATCGCCTTATTGAAGGTTGCCACGCGGATGTACCAAAGGTAGAAGGCGTTGGCTCCACTGACCCCCACAGGCAGCAATCCCAGGACAGTATTATGGAAGAGGATTGGATTGGGGACATCAAATAAAAACTTTATATCCATAAACACATCATTCTTAAATTCTTCTAGGGCTGGGCATGAATAAAAATATGGGAATCCGAAGCAGCCTGCTTCCCACAGCCCCTCCAACATCTGGGAGACACCTCTGGGTCCTATCTAGCCTGCATTCGGGGGATAAGAAAAAATCTGACCTGGACCCTCCACATATATTCTTGCCAAAGTGGGGGGGGTCACCCTGGAGGAGCCCCTCCAAATCCTCAGCCACTCTGCTTGTGAAAGGTTAAAGCCTGCCTCCATCTCCCATTTAGCTATGATAGGGGCCATAGTGCCTGCCCAGTGGGCATTTAAAAAGGAATAAATCAGGGATATAGATTTTTTGGGAGTGGCAAAAGACAGTAAATCTGTCAAGTTGTTGTCAAATTTTAGTCTGAATATAAGCCTGCGTTTGCAGGTAGTGAAATACATTTTTACTGGTCCAACCAAGAGGCCCAGAACAGTTCACAAAAGATAGAATAGCATCCCCTTTCATTACCTGTGCAGGACAGTGTAGACCCTGCCTGGCCGCCTGCCTATGCCATTTATCACATGGGAAAATCCCTGGACTTAGTAAACCAACAGTAACACCATAAATTCTCCCTGACCCGGGGGTTCTTTTCTAAAATGATCCCAAGCCTACAGTGTTACCTGGACTGCCATGAAATAATCCTGAGTACTAGGTCGCTCCTGTGGGGGATCAAATAAGAAGGAGCCAATTGGTCGGTCTGGGCTCAGGCCCTTTTCATTGTCTTGACAATGTGCAGTGAGGAGGGAAGAATTCCATATTCAAATAACATGAAGTCTTGCTGTATTCAGACATAATGCAGTTAGCCCCAGCACTTGAACTGCCCTGGAGAGGAAAGAGTTAACTCTATGCAGAAGCATAGAACGTTGAGCTCCAGCTCTGTTTTCAAACCTCTGTCTGTGGTTCTTCCCAGTGTAACCGTCAGATTCTTTACTCCATCTAACAGTGAAGTCGCTCTGGAGATTTCCTCTGCTCGGTTCGGTTAAAGTAAAGCGTTCGGTTGAACCCGAATATTTTTTTTATTTTCTGATTTCCAGCCTCTGTCTACAGTACAGGTGGTGTATAGATAGGTAGTGACTGTGCTTTATTTTTGTGAAAAAGTGGAAATTGTTCTTTTCCTCGGTTTCTTTCCGGTCGGTCTGGTTTGGAACCGACCTTGTCACATTCTGTTTAATTTTTAATTTTATTTCTGGGATTAGAGTGGTGTTCCGGTACCGATCGGTTTCAAAAGAACTGGACCTTTTGCCGGTTCTTTTAAAGAGCCTGCGACATGGTTTGTAACCGATCGGTTATTGTATTACCTGGCTTGAAAGCTACAATAGGGTAATTTGTTAGGTTGGCCATGTCTGAGAAACCCAAGAAGAAAACTGGTCCCACTGGGTTTCAACACTGTACTGAGTGTAGGGAGGCCTTTGCCAAGGCTGATCCCCACCTCATCTGTGTTTATTGTCTGGGATTTGACCACCTCAAGTCAGACTGCCAAATCTGTAAAAACTTTCCTAAATCCACTCTAGACAAAAGACTGAGTAGGCTGAAGGAAAGGGAGGCCGAGAAGTCCGTAGATCCGGATGGCCAGCCTGGTTCGGTTGCGGCCGAACCTGAGGAGGTGCCTACTAACCTAGGCGATACCTCTTCAGGCAAGGAGAGCCGACCGGGGTGGTTCCATCAAGCGTAAATCTGCGGTTGGGATCGGTATCACTCTCAACCGTGGGCGAAATAGCCAAAGCGATTAGCATTGTTCAGTCGCTTAGACCGGCTCTGTCCAAACCGGTACCGCCGATTAGGCGGTCGGTTCGGTTGGATCAGTCTCCTCCAGATTATGATCCAGACGCTTATTATGAGGAGTGGGAGGGAGACGAAGACTATCCCGGTGGTGGTGGTGGTGATGATGACGACGACGACGATGACCAGGGGGGTCTGGATGTGCCAGTTGAACCAGGCATCTCCCCAGACAGGCCCTCGGGTGTTTCTCTTCCCAGGCTCTGTGAGTCCCCTTCACATTTTTTGTTCTACAAAAAGGTGGTAGAAACCGTGCATCTTCCCTTGGTTGAAGCTGCAGAGGAGAATGAAGAGCCTGATTTTGTGGAAATGATGGACATCCCAGAGTCTAAAAGGCTGTCTATCCATCTTCATAAATCCTTGGGGAAACAGACACACAAAATTTTACAAACCCCTAATTCAGTACCTCCTGTGGATAAGAGAATGGACAGGAGGTATTTGTTGTCAGGCTCAGCTGTGGAGTTCCTTTATAGTCATTGCAGCCATATTGGGGTAGTGCAGGCTGCAGCCTGTGACAGGGCTAACATTCCTTTGGCTTCACACCATCCAGCTAAGAACTCCAGGAAAGTGGATGCCATGGCCAAAAAACAGTATTTGGCATCCTCTTTGGGACTCAGGCAGGCTACTTATATGGCCTACACAACCAGGTACCAGAAATCCAGATGGGATACGGTTCTGGAACTGGCTAAACAGGCCTCTCCCCAGCTAGCCAAGGAGCTGGAGGAAGTGGCTGCTGATGGAATTGAGGCATCCAGAATGCAATTTCATGCAGCTGTGGACTCCAGTGATGTGGTATCTAGAGTCATGGCTACATCTGTGTCTCTCAGAAGACATGCTTGGCTCAGATGTACTAGCCTTTCACAGGATACCCAGACTAAGGCTATGGATTTTACTGTAGTAGGTAACTCTCTGTTTGGGGCGCCGACAGAGGCTTACATGAAGAAAGTGGATGAATACAGGACCACGTACAGGATTGCACAGGCCAAAGAAAGGCAAGCCACTCCGCACAAGCAGCAGTCTAGGGGCAGGGGCAGGCCCTTTCAAAGGCCTTTTTACCAAGCCCAGGCCTCCTCTCCCTTCCCACAGAGGGGGTTCTTCAGAGGGAGGAACAGGAGGGGGATGAGCAGAGCTGCTCCCTCCTCCTCTGTCTGAGGCTTCTGCCAAGCAGACACCCTGATGTGTTAGCCCGGGTCGACTCCCCATTTCCAGTAGGAGGCAGGCTGGCTTACTATTTCCAGGCCTGGAAATCTGTGACCTCAGACAAGTGGGTCCTGGAAGTAGTAAGCCGGGGACTGGCCCTCAGCTTCAAACAATTTCCAAAAAAAAGGGCCAAGTCTTTTCCACCTGCATCACTCTCAGAAAGCATTGCCCTAGAGGCAGAGGTTTCCTCTTCTAGCTCTCAGAGCTATAGAGAAGGTTCCTACTCAGCACAAGGGAAAAGGACTGTACTCCAGGTACTTCCTTACCCCAAAGAAAAGAGGGGAGTGGCGACCCATCCTAGACCTAAGGTATTTGAACAAACACATTTCAAAGCCCAAATTCAAAATGGTAACTCTGGGAATAATCCTTCCCTCTCTTAAGGCCAGGGGATATGCTAGCATCTTTGGACCTCAAGGATGCCTACTTCCATATTCCTATCAGGTGCTCCCACAAAAAATACCTCAGGTTCGAGTTGCCTTCAGGCCATTACCAATTCAGAGCTGTGCCATTCGGCCTAACATCAGCTCCAAGGGTGTTCACAAAGTGCCTTGCAGTAGTGGTGGCTTACCTCAGAAGACAGGGTATCACCATCTTCCCGTATCTGGACGACTGGCTCTTAGTGGGTCAATCACCTTTATAGGTCAAGTCAGCGCTTCAAACTACCCAGGACCTACTCAGCTCCCTGGGGTTTCTTTTCAGTCTTCCAAAGTCTGTCCTCGAACCAGTTCAACTTCTCACCTTTATAGGCATAGAGTTGGACACTGTACAAGCAAAAGCCTTCCTTCCCCTGGCAAGGGTGGAGGCCCTAGTGGATCTCGCTTCCTCCTCCTTTCGACCTCAGGTCTCCTGCCCAGCAAGACACTTCCTCCAGCTACTGGGCCATATGGCAGCTTCCACGGCAGTGGTGCAGGGAGTAAGGTTCCAGATGAGGGATATTCAGTTTCATCTAAGGTCTTTTTGGTCTCAAAAGAAGGATTCATTTACTAAACTGATTCCAGTGACTCAGACTCTGGTCCAAGCTCTCCAGTGGTGGCTGGACCAGGACAACCTCAGACAAGGGGTTTCATTTCTCCCTCAAGTCCCATCAATAGTTCAAACTATGGATGCTTCAAACAACTTGGAAGTCTTGCTGTATTCTGACAAATGCAGTTAGCCCCAGCCTTTAAACTGCCCCGGAGAAGAAAGGGTTAACATTTCTATGCAGAGCATTCTGCGTTTTTGTCTGTGGGGCAGTCTTCCTCACTGTCTTTTCATCCTGTGTTCTGTAAATTTTTTAAAGGATTGCTTCACACCAATCCTCCTTTTAGAGACCCTGCACCTGCCTGGGATTTGAATGTTTGCATTGCTCAACTTATGCAACCCCCTTTTGAGCCTATGTCTTCAGCAGAGCTTAAGCACTTGACTTGGAAAACTGTGTTCTTGGTAGCCATTACCTCTGCCAGGCATATCAGTGAATTGCAAGCCCTCTCAGTGGAACCTGATTTTATCTCATTTCACAGGGGTAAAGTCCTTAGAACCAATAGAAGGTTCTTGCCCAAAGTGGTTTTGACTTCCATTTAAACCAGTCTATGTCTCTTCCTGTTTTCTTCACTGATCATTCTTCCTCAGGAAAGAGGAGGCTACACAGTTTAGATGTTAAAAGAGCCCTTAGTTACTACATAGAGCGTACCTAAGGTCACAGGTTTGACTCCCTCCAGTTGTTCCTCACTTATGGAGAAGTGGGAAAGGGCAAACCTGCCACCAAGAGATCTGTTGCCAGGTGGATTGTTTCTTGTAAACAATTCTGCTATGAAAAACTGGAAAAAAAATCCACCCTCAGGCCTGAGGGCTCACTCTACTAGAGGTACAGCTTCTTCCCTGGCTGCTGCCAGGGATATCCCTCTCTTAGAAATTTGTCAAGCAGCCACCTGGAAAACAGTCCATACCTTTATCAAGCATTACTCTCTGGATATCCAGGCTAGGAGTGATGCTCAGTTTGGCACAGCAGTACTTCAGAGCCTATTCCCAAAGTAGGTTCTGTCCCTCCTCCATGGAGGTACTGCTTGGTAGTCTGCATTTGTCAGAATACAGCAAGACTTCAAGTTGTTTGAAGAAAAAATTACTCACCTTAGTAATTATGTTTCTTCTATTGGAGTCTTGCTGTATTCTGACCAGCCTCCCTGCCTCCCCTCTCATAATCTCTTTTGGGAAGTCGGTGGGCAGGTGCAGTGTTGCACCTCAGGGGTGCTCTTTTTACACCGTCTTCTTGTATAGGTGTTTATTTCGTTATATTCCTGTTTGGCTTGGGTTTTGAGTTTTGGGTTTCCTGACTTGAGTCGTCTTTTGGTAGTCCAAAACTTTTTATTGCCAGTTGGCTATTAAAAATTTTGTTTTACAATTTCCACATAGACGACTATTAGAATGTTGCTTGTAAGAATCTGACTGTTAGCTTTCAAAGGGAAACAGACAGACATCAACCGAGCTCGAGCTCAGCATTCTATGCTCTGCATAGAAATGTTAACCCTTTGTTCTCCGGGGCAGTTTAGAGGCTGGGGCTAACTGCATTTGTCAGAATACAGCAAGACTCCAATAGAAGAAACAACATTACTAAGGTGAGTAATTTTTTCTTCTCTCCTAGGGTGGGGAGCCCACCTGGGAGCCCTGACAGCTCAAGGGGTCTGGTCTCCACAAGAGTCTCTCCTTCATATCAATCTCCTGGAACTCAGGGCAGTTTTCCTAGCCCTGCAGAGCTTCTTGGATTCAGTCAAGGGCAAGGTGGCCCAAGTCAGAACAGACACCACCACCACAATGTGGTACATCAGCAAACAGGGAGGCATTCGGTCCTTGGCTTTGTGCACAGAGGCCATGAAGCTGTGGTCTCTGGCCTATTCTCTTCAGACTTCTTTGGTAGCAGTTCACTTTCCAGGGAAGGACAACGTGCTAGCAGATGCTCTAAGCAGAATTTCACAGGGACATCACGAATGGTCCCTGGATCCTCACATCCTGAAGGTCATCTTCTCCAGGTGGGGCACTCCAGAGATGGATCTCTTTGCAGCACCGGACAATCATCAACTTCCTCTGTTTTGTTGCAGACCTCCAGTCCTGGGCTGGAAGGGCAGGTTTCTCTATGCCTTCCCTCTACTCTTCAGAGTTCTGATCAAGATCAGGACTCAACCCTGCACAGTGATACTGGTGGCTCCAGATTGGGCCAGACAGCCTTAGTATCCTCTGCTGCTGTCCTTGTCAGTGTCATGTCCCCTGTCTCTGCCCAGGACATACAATCTCTTGTCCTTCTCCCAGGGGCAGATCTGGTACCCCAATCTCCAGTCTCTCAATCTCAAGGCCTGGCTCTTGAAGAGTTAGAATATGCAGCACTACATCTCTCTCAGGGAGTTCTGGATATTCTGAAGGTCTCCAGGAAACCTTCCACTAGAAAAACTTGCAACTCAAAATTAAAATGGTTCAGTATTTGGTGCTCTCAGCAAGGCATCCTGCTTGATTCTGCAGGCATTTCCACAACCTTAGAATATCTAGTTCATCTGAATGGTCTAGGCCTTAGGCCTGCCACTCTGAAGGTTCATCTAGCAGCTGTCTCTGCATTCCTCTCAGCAGGGAAGGGCTCTTCCCTGGCATCTCATCCTGTTTTCAGAAAGTTTTTCAAGGGCCTGGTTCACATTAACCCTCCCTTTAGGGAGCCCACTCCGCCTTGGGATCTTAATGTCTGCATAGCTCAGCTTATGCAGCCACCCTTTGAGCCTCTGGCTTCAGCCAAATTGAAGTACTTGACCTGGAAAACTGTGTTCCTGGTAGCTGTTACTTCTGCCAGGCGGATTAGTGAGTTACAGGCTCTGTCAGTTGAACCTGACTTCATTTCTTTCCATAGGGACATAGTGGTCCTAAGAACCAATAGGATGTTCTTGCCCAAAGTGGTATTGGATTTTCATCTGAACCAGTCTATATCTCTCCCTGTGTTTTTCTCTGTTCATTCTTCTTCACATGAAAGAAGGTTACACAGTCTGGATGTTGAGGGCCCTTAGCTACTACATTGAGCATACTAAGGCACATAGAAATGACTGTCTTCAATTGTGTCTCACTTATGGTGAAGTGGGGAAAGGTAAGCCTGCCACTAAAAGAACTATTCCCAGGTGGATTGTTTCTTGTATACAGTTCTGTTATGACAAGTTGGATAGAACGCCCCCTTCAGGCCTGAGGGCTCACTTGACTAGGGGTACAGCTGTTTCTCTTGCTGCGGCCAGAGATGTACCTTTGTTAAAAATCTGTAAAGCAGCCACCTGGAAAACAGTACATACTTTTACCAAGCATTACTCCCTGGACATCCAGGCTAGGAGTGATGCTAGGTTTGGCACAGCAGTACTGCAGAGCCTCTTTCCAAATTAGGTTCTGCATTTCTTCCTCCATAGGGAACTGCTTGGTAGTCTGCATTATGTCTGAATAGAGCAAGACTTCATGTTGTTTGAAGAAAAAATTATTCACCATAGTAATGTTGTTTCCTTTAATGGAGTCTTGCTGTATTCAGCCCCCCCCCCCGCCTCCCCTCTCAGAACCTGGTTTTTGGGAAGTGGGCTGGCAAGTACAGTGTGGTACCTCAGGCGTGTACTATGTACCCTCCCTCTTGGGTGGGGTGGATGTTGTTATTTTTTCTGGTGTTTTATATTTAAATATTGTCACTACCTTTCCATCTTGGGTTCTCGACTTGAGTTTTTTGGGCCCAAAAAGAATCTTTTGCCCTTTGGCTATACGTTGAACAATTTCCATAGCATAGTATGTTAGTTAGTGTGCTCATAAGAATCTGACGTTACACTAGGAAGTACCACAGACAGAGGTTTGAAAACCCGAGCTCAAGCTCAACGTTCTATGCTTCTGCATAGAGTTAACTCTTTCCTCCCCAGGGCAGTTCAAGTGCTGGGGCTAACTGCATTATGTCTGAATACAGCAAGACTCCATTAGAAGAAGCAGTATTACTATGGTGAGTAATTTTTTCATAATGCCCACTTGACCTGAACCGTTATCCAATATTCATATAGATCAGGGACAGCTCTTCTACCCAACCACTTGTTAGCAAATAAAAGTGCTTTTCTGACCCGTGGTTTCTTGTTCACCAAGATAAATCTAAGAATCTTCTGCTGCGTCTTGGCAAACCACCTCTGAATCAGTGGGGCCGGTACACATTGAAATATATAGAAGAACCTAGGAAGGAGGTTAATTTTCACTGCTTGTAACTGAGCATACATTGGGAGGGGTAGTATTAACCATCTTTTTATATCTTCATCAGCTTGTTTTATTAGAGGAACATAATTGTATTCAAATATTTGTTCAATGATCTTAACCTAATGCCTAAATATTTAAGGACCACCATATCACTCGTTGTTTGACCTTGATACAAAATGGCCTCCCAGGCAAAACTGAGTTCATGTTATTGTGTATTTTGTGTTTTTTTTTTTTTTTTTTTTAGCAAATTGTTTTGGTTCCTGATTGGTTCCCAGGAACCAGAGAATACCCCCGTGTAGTGCCATTCCAGCCTTTAAGGAACCATATTTTTTAAATTGCTTAATCCAATTAAATTTCTGTTAAAAATCACTTTTCAAAGATTTTTCACCAAAGTGTTTTCACTCTGTTCATTGCAGCTCCTACCCTGAGGGAACAAGACTGCAGCATTTTTCCTGCTGCGCATCACATTATTAAAAATTTTTTTTTTGCTCCTCCCTGCTTCCCTGACCTGCCACTCTTTCCGGTCACCATGGACCCCGCCGGCACTCATCCCTGCCGCCAGCCACCACCTCACATTGCAGCCCTCCCCAGGTAACCCGGCATAACCATTCACTGGATGGCTCCCCCCCCCTCCCGAGGGTGAATGCGCCATTGTGGACTGGTCAGTGCACTCTACTTGGCCCAGGGTGCTGCTGAGGTGGTCCGGCTGTCCGGGGCTTTTAGCGATGGTGGGGACCGGCAACTGTCATCCGGTTGGCCGGGGAGCATGTTTCCTCCTTTTCTCCCTGCAGGAGGATAACGAGCCACTGATGTCCGGGCATACGCCAACGTCTGTCACGCTCCCCTAGGCAGGGGCTGATGCATTGTTGTTCTCCCAGCCTCTGCCAGGAATCGCAAGTGCTGGGCCACAGATACCCCCGGAGAAGGCGAGCACATCAGACACTCAAGCCTTCTCCCCAGCCAGCCCTCCGACACCTGAATCTGTTCCTCAACCGCTGGCGTCACCGTGGTGAATCTTTCCGTTGCACCAGCTGGCCAGCCCATTTTAAATTATTTTAACTTACATTGGTTTTCTTAATGTCATAAGCTAACTCTGCTGTTCCCAGTTACTGAAATAGTGGCTGGGTCAGTTGGCTAAGCACTGTGAGTGAGTGGCAGGCCCCACTGCTGACTTAGACTAATTAGTTTTCATTTAATTTTACTGATTTATTCATTAGTGGTAAATGCATGAGAGGGCACAAATATTTTAATAACCTCCCCTACTAAGCACTGATCGATCTTACCAAGATGGCAGTTCATTGTTAAGCTTTACTTGTCCTGCTTAATCTTTGTCAGATGTTGTGCTGTAGTGGTGGTTTAATTGGTTTCCTTGATCTGCCTTTGGAATGTGCTACTGTTCTTAAATTAGTTGAGCATTTATTATTTAAAGGTTTTAATTTGTTTATTTGCCTGGGCGGGTCCAGTTTTTTTTTTTTTTTTTGCCAAAGCAAGATTCTAGTGCTTTGGGATGTGACTCATTAGGGAGATTAGAAAATAAATCTTTCAGGACCATTTATATGTTCAAAGGGTAGATTAAATGACCCAATATTCAGAGGATTTTGTACCGTTGTTTTCAGTTAGAATTTTTTTTGTACAATTGCATACATTGGAAATTTAATAGTTTGACAAACTTTTCTAAAAATGTTCCCGGTTCCCAGGAAGTTTTATGGGGTTACACAGTAAAAGTTCTGTTTATTTATTTATTTTGTTTATTTTAATTTTGATGACCAGGTGGGCCCACTGAGATGAACATGTCCCTTTTTCAGGAGTGACCCAGGGAATAGAAGCATTCCATACATCGAACAGGATACATCACTATACAAAGGTAAAAAAGTAATCAGAATCAAGACTGGCCCTTGCCAACACAGTGGTAGTGCTACCGCTACGCTAACACTGCCGACTCCAGGTTCAGGAATGAGCACCGGAGACGGAGGGGTGACGGGGAGGCTCGAGTGTCCGAAGGACTGTTTGTCTTCTCTGGGAGGGAGTGGGGATGAGGCATGGTGCCTGACTGGCCTCTGGCATGGCCAGGGGCACAGCAAACACACTAGAGCCTTTCAGAAGTGGTTGGGGCGTGTCGGACGTTGGCGAGTGTGCTCTGACATTTGGGCGCACGGCACGCCTCCAAGAACATCGAAAAAATCAGCTCCCTGGGCACTGGGAAGACGGAGCACCCAAGTGGAGACCCCACAACTCTCCTGCCCTGTCCTATGAGGGCGACCCAATGAAACAAGAAAAGTGTGGGGTGTACGGGCTCCACCTCATCCCTGCCTGGGGGGTAGAACCAAGGCTCCATGGGGGATTGCCTCCATAGGTGACTCCCAATAGTTCAGGGAGCAGGGGGAGCATAAAGAGAAAGCTTAAAAAAAAAAATTTTGAATCAGTTGTGCAATACAAGAGTTAACTATAGAATACAATCATTTGAAGACCGTGGTTACAAAGAGAAAGTAATCAACTTCTTAACATTTCTTAGTCGGGTAATAATATGAGATACAAATGCGAGGTGAGCTAATCATACAGCAGTTAGAAAAAAATACAGACATATATTACATATGTAACCCCTAGGCGGCGCTATTCCAAGGGCTACTACCCCTGCCCGTATGGCTATGCACAGGTTGAGGGGCCTGGATTCGCTAATAAGGTGCCTCCACCCAGAGTAATGGTATTGGGGATATTTATCTGTTTTGCTATAGCCCTCTGGGAAGCTGTAACCACCCACCAACCCTTTTAGTGACCTGCTGGGTTGGATTTGCAGCACGTCCCTGGAGACCCCCTGTAAAGCAAGGTTAGCAATACAGTTGTACACTCTTAACATTATGACCAAACTAATACTATGCACACTAGCCAGGTTAAACGTGAAAGAAAGACAGATTTATTTAGGGGTAGTGAACAAGGAGGGGGCATCAATCTAGTCAAGTGATTTGCAGTCTGATTTGGTTCAGTTTTGGCATGCACTTTTTTTTTGTCCCAAACTGACAGTCACACAACACTGGGTACCCAGGATGGAAAGTCTAGCTAGCCAGAGGCATTGCCTGTGGTCAGGGCTGGTGTTAGGCACCCGCCAACCCTGCAGCCACGGGAGGCCCCCAGGTGTATCCCATGACCGTGGGAGGCCCCCAGATAGCACTAGCACTCAGTGAGCTGCTAGACGAGTCCGGAGCTACAGTACTCTGGTACTAAACAGCCAAAGAGCCAAATGTTCCCCTGCACAATATTCGGATTCCCCTGTCCCATTTTATAGCTGCAGCAAATGTATAACAGTAGCAAAACAGCAGTCATTAAACGGAGCCATGCTGCATGGCTGCGCCCGCCTGCCCAATTTCCCCAAACCACGCTGTCCTGCTACCTCATGCCCACGCCATGAACACCAACTTAAGGATCACAGACAGTCCTACAAAATCATACCTTAAACCTTAATGTGGTCGTGGATCGATGATGTGGGGCCCCAGCACCGCCCTACTTGCCCGCCACCTGCCATCGCTGCTGATTTCCCCAGACCCCAAATGCCAAAAAACCTCCATGCTGGCCTCCTGTCTGTAGCCTATGCCATGCTCACCATCACGGAACTTAATTTTCTGTTTCTCCACATTCCCCCTATTGTGCTGCACGTGCTGATGTGACATGGAAGATGCTGTTGGAGCCAATCACAGGGCTCCACTCAGTTCTTGGCTAAAATCGCACCTCCTCCCAGTGAACCTGACAGTTTTTGTTCCCCCTCAGGTCCGTAGCTGCAGCATAAAACTGATCCCTCTGGCACTCTTGGAACCATTCAGCCGAGGACCAGTTCCAGAGCGTTGGAGAGAAATTTACTGTTGAAGCAGCTGGAGAGGAGAGAGAGAGACACACACAGAGAACCACCGCTCGCTGCAGTTAGAAGCCAGCCAGACCTACCCGATTCCTGATCTGACTGCTGTAATGCTGTTGCCGACCTGCTGCTAGCCTGCTACTGCTAGTGCTGCTTGCTGAGAGTGAGAACAAGGCTGTAAATATATTTTTTTTAAGAGCTCAGCAGCACTGCAGCAAGCAGCTGGCCAGCCGCCTGCAAATCCTCCAAAACAGCCATAGAAAACCGCTGGTGCACGGTGTTGAGGAGAGACAAACAGGAGGAGGATCACACACCCAGCTAGAGATAGACCAGTGCCTTGCCATGCTTCCTTTTTAGGTATGTACATGTAAAACTACTGTCAGTAGTCTACTGATATAACTAAGAGATTGGCTAGGAGATGAGATGGTCTGGACCAGAATGGACCATAATTTGAACTGAAAAATAAATGGTTTGAATAGCCTTTAGTCTCACTCTCTGACTCTGACAACAACATACACATGATGACAGTCAGTAACTGAGCAACATTTGATTTCAGACTGTAGCCCTTTTTAAGTTATAGGTATTTGGTTTGGACTAAAGAAATTGGTTTGTAATATTTTTTATTGTCTGGATATTTGGGTGGTGAGAGGACTCTGTATCCAGTTATTTATTTGTTTATTAGATTTATAGTTTGTCATTGTTTGTTTGATATTGGGAGTATTTTCCTCTCTCCCCAGTGGTGAGAGGACTGGGTGGGGAGGGAATAATTAATTAATTAATTACTTTAATGTATATTGTTTTATCTCTCTTCCCCAGTGGTGAGAGGACTGGGTGGGGAAGGGGAATTTAGTTAGTGTTTTGTTGTATTTGATTATATTTCTTTGTTTGGGTTTAGGGGGGTGAGAGCCCTTAAATCAATAGTTTGAGGTTTGTTTGGTTTTCTTAAATTGTATTTTATTTTCATTATGAAGGGCTTTATATTTATTTAAGCTTTAAGAGGTAGGTTAATTTTTTAATTAGGATTATTTACTTGTTGTGTTAATTATGTGTTGGGATAACACAGGGACAGTCTGGTATTATTCCCCCTCCAGGCTCAGGGACCTTCGTCCTTTTTCTTGTGTCCCCCACCGCCAGAAGTCTATAGATGGTGTAGGGCTCTGGGAATTGTTGGAAGAAGGAGGAGGACGAGGGCTGGGTCTGGAGGGGGAATGGAAAGGAGTGGGCGGATAGGGATAGTGGAGACAAGGAGACACTCTGTAGTGAAATGGGCCCAGGAAAGGGGTCCTCCCTGTCTGGTGCTCATACCCAAGGGTTCTGATTATAGTCAGCAGGTAACACTGTCATCCTCGGAGGCTAATCCTACTCGGGTGGTGTTGTGCAGCGCCAGGTCTATTAAAACAAGACGGCTGTTATAGCTGATTTTGTTGGGTCATCTGACCTGGCGTGCATCACTGAGACCTGGCTGGATGAGAATGCTGGACCAGTTTTGGCGGCAGCAGTTCCAGCCGGGTACTCAGTGATACACCGCCCGAGGGGGGATCGTAGGGGCGGGGGTGTTGCTGTCTGTTTTAGATCAGAACTGGGCCTAGTGGAGGTACCAGTGGAACTACCAAATCCTTTGAATGTATCTTAGGCGAGGGTGTAGGCAGGATATTTCTCGATACCGTCCACCAGGTGTGATGAGAATGTTTTCCTTCGAAGTCGCGACTTCATTGTCGCACCTGATATTGGGGTCCCCAGATGGTTGGTTCTGGGGACTTCAATGCCCGTTGATGATGAACTCGTATTTTGGTCAAGACTTTCCAGTTAATGATTTCACTGGGCTTCACACAGGTTATTTTCTCCTCTACCCATATTGGTGGTCATTCATTGGATTTGGTGTTCCTTCTGGGGATGGAGATATCCGACTTGGTGGTGGAACCAGTTGGATGGTCGGACCATCACTCCATTGGGCTCAGTTTTGAGGCCACCCCTAGTAGGTCAGCCGCTATGGAAATGGTCCGGTACCGCCCTTTAAGGGGTGTTTCCCCGGATGACCTGATGGCAGTGCTGGACCTATTGGGCTTACCGAGAGATTGCATGGATCCAGGAGAGCTGGTTCTTGCCTGTAATAAGGCGGTGGCAGGGGCCCTGGATTCCATTGCTCCTGTTCATGTTCATCCTCTCACTCTTCGCCCCATGTCTTGTTGGTTCAATGAGACCCTGAGGGAGTTGAGGAGAGTCGAACGAAGGTTGGAGAGGTGCTGGCAGAGGTTGGGTCTGGATTGTGACAAACTTAGTTTGATGGACCACTATGTGGTCTATCAATCCGCAATCTCTCGTAAGAAGGCAGAACTCCTGTCCAGAGAGATTGCGGCTGCACAGAATAGACCAGCTCAGCTCTTCCGGACTGTGGACAGATTGAGCAATCCAATCTGTCTTCAGCCCAGAAGAGCTTTTTCTCAAGAACGGTGTGAGGAGTTTGCTCTGTTCTTTTCAGAGAAGGTTGCCAAAATCAGATCTGATGTCCGCTTGACCCTCTCTAATGGGAGTTGTGATGGTCGGCAGGAGATGTCGGACACCCAGTTTATGTGGTCTGACTTCAGCCTCCCCACAATCAATGACATTGCGATGATCATCCAATCACTGCGTCCGACCAACTGTGGTTTGGACCGGGGACCCACACGTCTCTTAGTGGGTTGTGTGGATAAAATCACCCCGTCCTTGCTGAGATAGTCTGGAGGTCCTTGGAGAGGGGGATTTTTCCAAATCCTCTTGAGGCTGTGGTTCAACCCCTTCTTAAGAAGTCCTCCTTGGACCTGGACTGTCTGGCAAACTACAGGGCTGTCTCTAACTTACCCTTTGTGGGTAAGTTATTGAGAAGGTGGTTGCATCGCAGTTGGATGAACATTTGACCAGCCCCAATGTCTATGATTCTCTCCAGTTTGGATTTAGGAAAAGGCATAGTACCAAGACAGCTCTGGTTCGGGTACTAAATGACCTCCTAATAGCGAGAGATCGAAGGACCTGTTCCATCTTGGTCCTTCTTGATCTCTCTGCAGCATTTGACACTGTGGACCATGGTGTGCTATTGGAACGTTTGCGATCTATTTGTGGACTGTCTGATACAGTCCTCAGCTGGTTTCGATCTTACCTTGAGGGTAGGACTCAGAGGGTGGTGTCCGGCATTTTCTCCTCTGTATCCGTCTCCCTATCCTGCGGGGTACCGCAGGGTTCCATTTTGGCACCCATGTTGTTTGCAGTGTATATGCTGCCATTAGGAGCGATTATTAGGCGGTATGGTCTGGGTTTTCACTGCTATGCAGATGATACTCAGCTGTACATGTCCTTTGTGCCCGGTCAGGATGCTGCCATTTCGGTCTTTAACAACTGTCTTGCCGAAATCCAAGACTGGATGAATGTGAGTTGGCTGCGGTTGAACCCAGAAAAAACTGAGGTGTTGGTTGTGGACCAGGGTCGCTGGGAGGTGGGTTTGTTAGCTGGATCACCCTCGGGTTTATGGCTTGGGGGTGTCCAGCTGACTACCTCAAACTGGGTGCAGAACGTGGGCGTTGTGTTTGATGACAGTCTGATATTTAAATCTCAAGTGTCAGCGGTTGTCAAAACCTCTCTTTACCATCTGAGGAACATCGCCCGGGTGAAGCACCTGGTTCCTCCAGATGATCTTCCTACTTTGGTTCACGCTTTTGTTACCTCCCGCCTTGACTACTGCAGTGCCCTTTACCTTGGGCTACCGGGGGTTGAGATTCGCTGCCTGCAGCTAGTGCAGAATGCAGCAGCCAGGCTGGTGACTGGTTCTTCTAGGTCCAGTCATATAATGCCTGTGCTCCGCGGACTGCACTGGCTGCCAGTTTGCTGGCGAATCACCTTCAAGGTCGGTTTGCTGACCTATAAGGCCCTACATGATCAGGGACCTGCTTACCTGAAAGATCTCCTCTGTCCCTACTCCCCCCCCCCCCCCGCTCTCTCCGATCCACCGCGAGGGATTGCTAGAGATTCCTGGTGGTTCACTTAAACTGCAGGGCCAGATCTTTAGATCTTCCCTGTCAGTCTTCACCATTCATTACTGCTTGGGTTAAGCCAGAGGCGCACCCGCTAGGAGTGTTTTTTGTTTTGAGTCTGCTCCAACGGCCACCCTCGAGGTGACGTGCAGCGTCATCATGGGGCGGCCGTTAGGGTGCATGCAGACTCCTCCTCCATCTCAGTTCTGTTTCTCCATGCCGTCCAGGCTGCACCTGCCTGGCCTGGTAGCTGAATAGTTTCTCGTTTTTCCAACCTCAAGATTCTCTCGTTTTCTCAGGCGCTTCACTCGACGTACCAGATACCGTAAGACTGCTCCTTTCTTTCTGTACTCATGCACCGAGTGCTTTATTGCCTTTTTCCTTGTTTAGGTTTAGCATCATGTCCGTTCGGGAGTAAGGCGTAAGTCGAAGGTGGGTCACGACCCTATGCGTCGGTACTCCTGTGGCCGGCATTTTTCCGTCTCGGACCAGCATGATGTCTGTCTCCGTTGCCTGGGACCCAACCATGACATGGATGCGTGCGATGCTTGTTTCTCCATGGACCGTAGTGTCCTCGAAGTCCGCGCGTTCAAGCTCGGCAAGGCCCCGCCGACCTTCGGGGGACGGTGTCGCTCCAGGGATTCCCAGGTAAGGTCTTAGGCCCTTCCCCGGTCCCCTCCCGGCCTATACGGTTCGGAGGAGGAAGCTTCCTCCTCTTCTCTTGCGAAGAGGAAGCTCGCGTGTCGGGAACGCCGGTGGTCCCTCCCGGTGACGTGACGGGACACCGGCCTCGGCAGTCACCTCCGGAGGTGCAGCTCCCCAGTGTCGAGGGCCACGATTTCTGGGCCTGGCACCGGTGGACCTTGACGCGCCTCTCCTGGCCGGTGATCGAGACGGTGCCGTAGGGCGCGCCACCCTGGCATTTGGCGCCGGGCGGCCGCCCAGTTTCGTGCTCACGGTGGCGAATGGAGGTCCGACGCCGGAGCGGCGCCTGTGGCCTAACTGATAGGTAGCGGGAGCCAGGATCGGGCCTGGCTGTCGCGGGTGGGCTGGGGTCGGTGCCGTCCCCTGGCACTGGTGCCATTGCTCCGGGGACCCCTGAGGTTGCCAGCATTGAGGTTCTGCTGGTCTCGTCCTCTTCGGAGGTCGATGACTCAGATGTGGACCCTTCCTGGCACCCTGACTCTTCGGGGTCAGGGTCCCCGGTGGTACAGGGTGCTAGGCGGTGCAGCGGGCCCCTCCCACTGTCCCCACTCCCGTCCTCCCCTGAGTGCCCTCGGGCTAGGGGTGGCCCTGGGTCCCAGGGGGGTGATGTGGTGGGGGCTGAGGAGGAGGCTCCCCCTCCTAGGGGACCTGTGACAGCTACCCTCCCAGGCAGTGCTGTTGCCTCTCTCTGGGAACGCTGCAGCTCAGGAGGAGGGCTCTCTTGGACAGAGGGGCCGAGGCAGGGGACGGTCATCCTGTCTCTGCCGCCACTCCTCTGTGGGTGGCTAGGAGCCGTACGCCGAACCCCGCCCTTTCCTCTTGGGCCCCGGGTTCTTCGGTGGTATGCTGTGGACTGCCCTGGATCCATGCAGTCCTGGTTCACAGGGAGGTTCCCCTGGGCTCTTCCAGGCATCGCATCCTCAGGGGTCTCGCCTTGCGGCCTGGTTTGTTGTTGGGATCCCGCCAGCTCGGGCTTGTTCCCGGATTTCAGAGCCCTGGCAGAGGTCAGTTGCCTCTTCATAGGTGCCTCTCCAGTACCTCTGCATCCACCCCCGCTCTCCCAGGCCATGTCGGTCCCACGGGTCCGTTATCCTGGGAGCAGTTCAGAGGTTCTTTCGCGGCCTTTCCCTCATAATCGCTAGATACATGCATGAGCGGGTCTTCGACTCTCCCCACCCGCAGGAATCTTCTGGACATTCGAGTTTCCATCATCCTCGTCTTCCTCCTTTGAGGAGAGGAACCCCTTATCTTTTCTTCTTCGGCGCTGATTTCCGCGGAATATCAGTTATTCCTCTCGAGGATGGTGAGGATCTTTCAATCTCTTACGTTAGGCGAGACAATACTGAACGGGAGCGGTGGAATTCTTTGGAGAATTCAGTGCCCAGCACCTGGTGGTACCTTCCGGCCTATCCCCTTCCAGTAGGTGTCTATCTGTTCCTGGCAGTCACCAGCCACCCTTTCTCCAGCCCGGCAGACTGTCGTCGGTTGCATCAGCCTCGTAATCCCTGGTACCCGCCCCGGGTTTGGTGTACCCAGAGACTCCTTCCGGGTGCCCGCCGCCTGGCTGACGACCGCCCACCAGATCTCGATTCCTACAATTGACTGTGTAGCGTAAGAGTGTTCTCTTCTTCTCGCGCGGTGGCTTGCATTGCATCACATCAGGCTCACCACGCTGCCTACATCGGCATCTGTGGTCGATGCCTCCCAGCTCCTAGCATCAATGCCTGATACGGAGCAAACCAGACAGGCTATTGCCCTCTCCGCTATAGGCCTGGAGCTGGCAAGACACCAAGCAGTGGCATCTTATGACGCCAATGAGGTGGCTTCCAGGCTTGCGGGACAGCGATCTGCATTAGGCGGACGGCATGGCTCTGCCTGTCAAGGTTGTCACCTCTGGCCTGGCGAGGGTGATGCGCTCCGCCTCGGGGACCCGCCTTTTTTCCTCCAGAGCTAGGAGACTTTTGCAGGGCTTCCTCCGCCTCCCCATCCTAGAGGCACCTCCTAGCTCTTCTCCCACTTAGGCTCTTTGTGTTAGCCAGGGTCTTCCTTCTGTTCTTCACCAACAGGAGGCTGGGGGTCTTGTTCCCTCAGGGTTCTACTCCCCTTTTTCCAAGGGGAGGGGGCTTGGTATTCACTAGTAGTAATGAATGGTGAAGATTGACAAGGGAAGATATGAAATTACGTACCTCCGGTAATTCTTGATCTTCTCTTGTATCTTCACCATTCATTACTGATACCACTCCACCTTCCCCTCAGTGGCCTCCTTCTGTATGCTCCCTCCGTCTTCGCTCTCTCTCCCCTTGGCCTTTATGCCAAAAAAAAAAATAATTTTTTCTGTTTTTTTCCCCATTCTTGTGAATAGTTTCTTTTTTCCTCAAGGTAGGGGGGAAACAAGTATGGTTGCAAATTCTTTAATTCTGAGGGAACTCTTTCTGACTGCCCTATGGTGCGATTCTCACGCTCTTCAGGTCATGTAGTTTCACAGCCTGGTGGCCATTCCCGTCTTGGCCTCCTCAAAGTTTGGAATCTCCTGGCAGGTATTATTATTCAAGCTTTTCCAGCTGCTGACTGAACTTGTCAGCTTCAAGCTTCTGTCTGCCTTGTCCTAGCAAGTCTGATTGAGTTCCTCTCACTTTTCTTACAAACTGCCTTCTAGACGGATAGTCTTTCCCATACTTTCTGTGTTAGCACTTAACAAGGTGCTAAGGAACTTAGTCCTCTTCCTGATGGGCCTTCCCGAACAGGTTCTGCTCGACAGTCTAGGAGCCCTCAACTAGGATGAAGGGACTTTGGCATGTTGAGAGTTCAGAGAGTCTGCCCTCACTTGTCTGTTCAGGAGGTTCGTGGCACCTCCTCAGTCCTAGCAACTGGGATTCTTGCTCCTTTATTAGTTTCGAGCCTATGATGCCTCTTAACCAACAATGCTCGATGGGCACTGTTCTCTCCTCAACATGCCTCTTTCTTTCTTTCTTTCTTTCTTCTTCTTCACTTCTTCTACTTTCCTCTCCTCTCTCTGTTCCTCCCTAGAGCCGCCCTGAAAGGAGGCCCCTGGTCCCTTAGGGTAGGAATTCTCTCTTCTGTCTAT
Organism: Neoceratodus forsteri; assembly: GCA_016271365.2. Classification (NCBI taxonomy): domain Eukaryota; kingdom Metazoa; phylum Chordata; order Ceratodontiformes; family Ceratodontidae; genus Neoceratodus; species Neoceratodus forsteri. The sequence continues at coordinate 896,007,733 of CM028130.1, read as the reverse complement.
TCTCCATCGGCTATTCCTTTTCAGTTTATTTCCTTCCTTTTTCTATCCTCGGCTCTCTTGCCTCACTTTCTTTTTCTACACTTTATTTTCGCCTTTCCGCTACCAGAACTGAGATGGAGGAGGAGTCTGCGACCGAACGCCGCCGCATTCATGACGCTGCACGTCGTCCTCGAGGCGCCTCGCTGGAGCCGATCAAAAAAAAAAAAGACTCTGTATGGTAAGCGCCGCTTAACCCAAGCAGTAATGAATGGTGAAGATACAAGAGAAGATCAAGAATTACAGTAGGTACGTAATTTTCATTTTCATGGCCCCAACCCTGTGGAATTCTGTACCTCGTCAGGTGCGAAACTGTCCAGAGTTTTAAAGGAGCTTTCAAAATCTACCCTTTTTAGTAAAGCTTATAATGATGTTTGAATATTTTAATGTTGTTTTAACTATTTATTGTTTTATGTTATATTGTACAGGCGTCTTATATAAATAGAGTGATTTGAGTGATTTGATTTGATCATGTGTATCTGTTATCAGAGGCTCTATTCTGAACATTTATTTCAGTCCAAATTATTGTCAGAGTTACATATATAGTAGTGTACCCTGCATTTTATTAGTGGGAGTTGAGAGGAGACTGCATAGACAGAGAGCAGCAGAGCTAGAAAAATTAGTGATGGCTGGAGGAACACTTTTTGCAAGTATAGTATAAATATAAATGTATTTCTAGATTAGTGTTGCTTGCCTTTAGGTTACTAATCTGTGTGTTGGGGGGGGGGTGCATGGGGCCCCCATCTGTGGGGCCCCAGTCATTGAGTTTGCTTGAGACCCCCAGAGTCCTAAAACCGGCCCTGCTGGGGATGGCCGGCGTAGCAGCTGATGTTGGGACCCGTGGTGGAAAGAAAGGCAGTTAACATGGAAAACAACCAGATTATTTGTAATCTGAGCTGGTTGGTTCAGTCCCTTGAGAACCCAGTGAAATTAAACAATTAGATGGTACCACAAATGATTCAGCACTTGATGCAGGGAGCTATCCTGAATCGTACTCCTGCTACCAGGTTTCTACTGACAGGCAGGCAATATGGAGACCTCATGGTGTTCACTGATGAACATGGGGAAGCAGGGCCGACACAACACACTTCCTCTTCATGGCCTTTCCTCCAGGTGGCCGCAACCAGCGTGTTGTTGCGTAGGGGCTGTATCCCCGAAGGCGGTCTCTCGCTTAAACAGTTTCTGGTACAGGAGTTTCTGCCTGAGCTGAATTGGCAGAACCCAGGCAGGATGGGCAGTCTGGCAAAGTTTGTAATTTTCTGCTGGTGAAGCCTCCAGCTGGCGTAACAGGTTGACCTGTGGACAAGCAGGTCTCGACTCGCATAACACATTCAGCACATTCAAAATAAAAAGCTATCTCTTAGAACAGTTCGGATATAATCTGGCTGCAATTGACAGCTTTACTGAAACAAGCGTTTTGATCCGGCATGTCTACTTTAAAGCTGGGCGATCACTTCAAAAGAGCAATTCTTCGGTCCAAATCACAAGTAGCACTGATAACACTTCTTTCTTTCTTCTGCTGCAGTTCCAGGCTGGAATCGGACAAATCCGACTTCTACAATCAGGTAGTTCAATGCAGGAGAAAGGCAGCAGGGAAGCAAGGTAGGCCTCTTCCTGCCGATTCCCCTGTGTTCCTTTTGGGAGCAGTTGCTCGAAAGCTCAAGCTGTTCACACTTCAGCCTCCAACTCTAACTGATCCACTGTCTCTTGGCACACTGGGGAGTTCCCTTGTAAATCCAGCATTTCGGTTGGCTGAGGGAGCGATCAGTCACAGTTAGGGCTCTCCCTACATGTTAATTTGGGCCAACCTAAAAACTACAGATTTTCCTTCCCACTAGATACTGGGGTTTGGATCCATTTTAGGTCCCCAGTGTCCTATCCTATTGGTCCATTTGCTGGAAGTCCCGGACCTAACATGGTGGCTACACAGGCTAACGCCGCGTAAGTTGCGACTGCAGAATGGAGCAAATTGGAGTGGTATCTGACGGGTTGCAAGCCCTAAATCACTTGGACCCAGCACAGACTATCTACTTAAGTCAGATTAGCTAGTCTCTGAAAGGGATAGGTGCGAAGGCTCGATATGGCACTCTCACATAAATAAAACAGAACTACTTAGACATAGGACACCAGCCTAACAGTGGGCATTTAAGGAGCCCAGGAAGACATTAAGGTAAACCCCCAAATTTGTTGGGAAGGGAGGTGTTACACATATATTACATAAGTACAAACATTGGAGTTGGAGATGGGTTGAGTCTTTAGAGGCGGAGAGGGGGAGGAGAAGATCATAGATCAAGTTAGTGTGGACGAGTGAGAGCAGAGGGGAGGGGGAGAGGAGTCGCGGGGTAATAGGAGAGGGTTAGTTGCAGTTGCAGTTACAGTTGCAAATTGGAGGTGGAAAGAGTTACATCAGAGTTGCATCATTCTTCGGTCTTAAAGAGAACTTTGATTCTCCTATTATTGCTCACTTCTGGATCAGTTGACCCTAACCCTGGTCCTGTCTCTAATTCTGAACCCCTAGGCCAGTAGCCAAAGTGTTTATTAAAACTTGCACATTTAAATGTGCAGAGTTTACTGACCAAATGAGATGAATTTGTGGCTTGGACACACCATCATCAATTTGATTGTATTGCACTTACTGAAGTGTGGCTGTCAAATTCTGTGATTAACTTAGATGGCTGTAGTATTTTCCGTTGTGATATACTTGTTCGCAGTGGCTGTGGGGGATGTTTGTTTCATGTTAAGAATAATTTTACAGTGATCCAGAGTGAGCTACAGCATTGCCCTAAATCCTGTGATTCAAACAACATGAAGTCTTGCTGTATTCTGACAATTGCAGTGATTCCCAACCTTTGAACTGCCCCGGAGAACAAAGAGTTAACTTTCTATGCAGGGCATAGAATGCTGAGCTCGAGCTTGGTTGAAGTCTCTGTTTGGAGTGATTCAAACCTAAACCGTCAGATTCTTTACGCCGCCTCACTGAACGGTTGCTCCGGAGATTTCTCCTTCAGCTCGGTTCGAAAGTCGCTTAAAGTATCAGTTTTCATTGGTTTTTAAACTGAAAAAGTTTCCGCATAGTCAGTTCAGTCTCTGTCTGTGGTGCCGTGAGTACTAGATAGGAATTGTTCCATTTTTGTTTTTTTTGTGTGGAACTTGTAAAAGTGCGTCTCGGTTCGGCTGAACCGGCCATTTGTTAGTGAAATTTGTGTGTATTACTTAGTGTGTGGTTAGTGGTTCTTATCGGTTCTAAAAAAAAAAAAAAAAAAAAATAGTGCTTTAAACTTTTTTTTCCAACACCTGTGACACGGTTAGGAACCGATAAGAGAGTCTTGCCTGGTGGTTGCCGAAAAAAGGGTAAGTTTGGTTAGGTTGGCCATGTCTGAGAAACCCAAGGAAAAAAATGGGCCCACTGGGTTTCAACACTGCAGTGAGTGTGGGGAGGTCTTCGCTAAGGCCGATCCCCACACCACCTGTGTTTATCGTCTGGGGTTTGACCACCTTGTTTCAGACTGCCAAATATGTAAAAACTTTCCCAAATCTACCCTTGAGAAGAGATTAGGTAGACTGAGGGAAAAGGAGGTCGAGAAGTCTGCTGATCCGGATGGCCAGCCCAGTTCGGTTTCGACCGAACCAGAAGGAGTGCCCTCTGACCAGGGCGATACTTCTTTGGGCAAAAGGAGAGCCAATTCCGAGGGATCGGTTCCGACAAAAAGAAAACGCAAAGATAAAACGACCGGTTCGGATCCAGAGGTTCATGTTCTGACCACTGAAGAGATAGCCAGAGCGATTCAGATTGTGGAATCGCTCCGTCCGGGTCCGACCGGTCCGGCTCCTTCTGGCAGGGGTTCGGGTTGGTTCCTCCGGTTCAAGATTATGCCCTTGAAAATTTTTATGAACCGGAATTTGAAGAGGAAGGGGAATTTGAGGAGGATGATGTAAGTGAGGGTCCGGATGTGCTTGTGGAACCGGACATCTCCCCAGACAGACCTTCAGGTGTTTCCCCTCCTGGGCTTTCTGAGTCCCCTTCTCACTTTGTTTTACAGAAAGGTGGCTGAAACCCTCCAGCTTCCTATGGAGGAGGCTATGGAAGATCAAGAGGAGCCTGATTATGTAGAGATGATGGACATCCCAGAGTCCAGGAGACTGTCTGTTCCTCTCCATAAATCTTTTGGGAAACAGACACAAAAAAATCTTAGTCTCTTAACACTATACCTCCTGTGGATAGAAGAATGGACAAAAGGTATACACTTTCAGGCTCAGACACGGAGTTCTTATATCAGCAATGCAGCCATGTTGGGGTAGTACAGGCTGCTGCCTGTGACAAGGCAAATATTCCCTTGGCTTCACACCCCCAGACAAGGACTCCAGGAAGATTGATGCCATGGCATCTTCTTTGGGACTCAGGCAGGCGAATTACATGGCCTGTACAACCAGGTACCAGAAGTCCAGGTGGGACACTGTACTGGCACTGGCTAAACAGGCCTCACCCTAGCTAGCCAAGGAGCTGGAGGCGGTGGCTGCAGATGGGATTGAGGCATCTAAGGTTCAGTTTCATGCTGTTGTGGACTCTAATGATGTGTCATCAAGAGTCATGGCTACATCTGTGGCCCTTTGGAGGATGGGTTGGCTCAGATGTACTAGCCTCTCTCAGGACACCCAGGCTAAGGCCATGGATTTTCCTGTAGTGGGTAATTCTCTGTTTGGGGAGCAGACAGAGAATTACATGAAGGAAACGGATGAATACAGGACCACTTACAGGAGTGCTAAGGCCAAGGAAAGGCAGCAGTCTAGGGGCAGGGGCAGGCCTTTTCAAAGGCCTTTTTACCAAGCACAGGCCTCCTCTTCCTTTTCTCAGAGGGGGTTCTTCAGAGGGAGAGGCAGAAGGGGGATGAGCAAGGTTGCATCCACTCCTCAGCCGAAAGCCCCTGCCAAGCAGACACCCTGATGGTCTGCCCGGGTCAACTCTCCTACTCCAGTAGGGGGCAAGCTGGCTTACTTTGTCCAGGACTGGATGCCTATTACATCAGACAAGTGGGTCCTGGAAGTAGTAAGCCAGGGACTGGTTCTCAGCTTCAAAAAATTTCCAAAGATGAGAGCCAGATCTTTTCCACCTGCAAATCTCTCGGAAACCCTTGCCCTAGAGGCAGAGGTTTCTTCTGTCGTAGCTTTAATAGCCATAGAGAGAGTACCTACCCTACACTGGGGCAAAGGACTGTACTCCCGGTACTTCGTGGCCCCCAGAAAGACAGGGGAGTGGTGACCCATCCTAGACCTAAGATATCTAAACAAACATCTTTTAAAACCAAAGTTCAAGATGATAACTCTGGGAATAATCCTTCCCTCTCTAAGGCCAGTGGACTTGCTAGCCTCCCTGGACCTCAAAGATGCCTACTTTCACATTCCCATCAGGTGTCTCCACAGAAAGTACCTCAGGTTCAAGTTGCGCTCAGGCCATTATCAGTTCAGAGCAATGCCCTTTGGCCTAACCTCAGCCCCAAGGGTTTTCACAAAGTGCCTGGCAGTAGTAGTTACCTTTCTAAGAAGACAAAAGATTTCAATTTTTCCTTATCTGGACGATTGGCTAATAGTGGGTCAGTCTCCAGACCAAGTCAAGTCTCACCTGCAAGTGACCCAGCAAGTGCTCACTTCTCTAGGATTTCTTCTCAACCTTCCCAAGTCAGTTCTCAAACCAGTCCAGCTTCTTACCTTTATAGGGGCAGAACTGGACACACTCAGAGCAAGAGCCTTTCTTCCTCTAGAAAGGGCAAGGGTTCTTATGGAACTAGCTTCTTCCTTCAGCCTTCAGGTATCTCGACCAGCAAGGCATTTCCTCCAGCTCTTGGGCCACATGTCAGCTTCAAAGCAGTGGTCCAAGGGGCAAGATTCCAGATGAGGGATATTCAGTTCCACCTGAGAGCTTTCTGGTCTCAGGGGTAGGATTCCCTTTCCAAACTGATCCCAGTGACTCTGACCTTGATTCAAGCCCTCCAATGGTGGCAGGATCAGGACAATTTAAGACAAGGTGTTCCTTTTGTTACTCAGCCTTGTTCAGTGGTCCTTACCACGGATGCTTCTCTTCTGGGCTGGGGAGCCCATCTGGGGTCCCTTACTGCCCAGGGGCTGTGGACCCCCCAAGAATCCCTTCTCCACATCAATCTTCTAGAGCTCAGAGCAGTTTTTCTGGCTCTAAAAGCTTTTTCACAGTCAGTATAGAACAAAGTGGTTCAAGTCAGAATAGACAACACCACCACCATGTGGTACATCAACAAGCAGGGAGGCACTCTGTTCACGGCCTTGTGCACAGAAGCCATGAAGTTGTGGTCCCTGGCTTATTCCCTGCAAACCTCTCTTGTAGCAGTTCATCTTCCAGGCAAGGACAATGCTAGCAGATGCACTGAGCAGGATTTCTTAGGGCCACCACAAATGGTCCCTGGACCCTCAGGTGTTGAAAGTGATTTTTTTCAAGGTGGGGCACTCCAGAGATAGATCTCTTTGCAGCCCCAGACAGTCACCAACTCCCTCTCTTTTGTTGCAGACCTTCAGTCTTGGGCTCAGTCCCTCTGGACGCTCTGATCCTGAATTGGGAAGGGAAGTTTCTGTATGCCTTTCCCCCCCCTTCCCACTCCTGTTCAAAGTTTTGGTAAAAATAAGGTCTCAACCTTGCAAGGTGATTCTGATTGCTCCAGATTGGGCCTGGCAGCCTGGTCCCCCCTGTTGCTCTCCCTAGCAGTCCATCTTCCCCTGTCGCTTCCCAGGAATTACAACCTGTTAACATCCTCTCAGGGAAGGATTTGGTACCCCAATCTTCAGTCTCTCAATCTCAAAGCATGGCTCTTGAAGAGTTAGTTTGCAGATCTGCATCTTTCCCAAGGGGTTCTGGATATCCTCAAGGCTTCTCGAAAGCCCTCCACCAGAAAGACTTACAACTCCAAATGGAAAAGATTCAGCATTTGGTGTTCTAAGAAGCATATTTCTCCAGACACTGCTGGATTGCCTACGGTTCTGGATTATATGGTCCATCTTAATGGCCTAGGCCTCAGACCAGCTACTCTCAAAGTACACTTGTCAGCTGTTTCTGCGTTTTTGTCTGTGGGGAAGTCTTCCTCACTATCTTCCGATCCTGTGTTCTGTAAATTTTTTAAAGGATTGCTTCACACCAATCCTCCTTTTAGAGATCCTGCTCCTGTCTGGGATTTGAATGTTTGCATTGCTCAACTTATGCAACCCCGCTTTGAGCCTATGTTTCAGCAGAACTTAAGTACTTGACTTGGAAAACTGTGTTCCTGGTAGCCATTACCTCTGCCAGGCGTATCAGTGAATTGCAAGCCCTGTCAGTGGAACCTGATTTTATCTCATGTCACAGGGATAAAGTGGTCCTTAGAACCAATAGAAAATTCTTGCCCAAAGTGGTTTCAGACTTCCATTTAAACCAGTCTATGTCTCTCCGTTTTCTTTACTGATCATTCTTCCTCAGGAGAGAGAGGAGGCTACACAGTTTAGATGTCAAAAGAGCCCTTAGTTACCACATAGAGCATACCAAAGGTCACAGGTTTGACTCCCTCCAGTTGTTCCTCACTTATGGAGAAGTGGGAAAGGGCAAACCTGCCACCAAAAGATGTGTTGCCAGGTGGATTGTGTCTTATATACAATTCTGCTATGAAAAACAGGAAAACTCCACCCTCAGGCCTGAGGGCTCATTCCACAAGAGGTACAGCTGCTTCCCTGGCTGCTGCCAGGGATATCCCTCTTTTAGAAATGTGTCAAGCAGCCACCTAGAAAACAGTCCATACCTTTACCAAGCATTACTCTCTGGATATCCAGGCTAGGAGTGATGCTCGGTTTGGCACAGCAGTACTTCAGAGCCGATTTCCAAAGTAGGTTCTGTCCCTCCTCCTTGGAGGTACTGCTTGGTAGTCTGCAATTGTCAGAATACAGCAAGACTTCATGTTGTTTGAAGAAAAAATTACTCACCTTAGTAATTATATTTCTTTTACTAGAGGCTTGCTGTATTCTGACCTCCCTCCCTGCCTCCCCTCTCAGAACCTGTTTTTGGGAAGTGGGTGGGCAGGTGCAGTGTTGCACCCCAGGGGTATTTTTTGTTTGCACCCTCCTCCTCTTTGTTTGGGTGCTGATTTATTGTTGTTTTATAGTAGATTGGTTTTTGGTTTTTGGGTTTCCTGACTCGAGTCTGCCTTTGGAATCCAAAACTTTTTTCAGCCAGTTGGCTAGTAAGAATTTTTACAATTTCCACATAAAATTTTTAGTTTAGTTGGGCTTGTAAGAATCTGACGGTTTAGGTTTGAATCACTCCAGACAGAGACTTCAACCAAGCTCGAGCTCAGCATTCTATGCCCTGCATAGAAAGTTAACTCTTTGTTCTCCGGGGCAGTTCAAAGGTTGGGAATCACTGCAATTGTCAGAATACAGCAAGACTCCATTAGAAGAAACATAATTACTAAGGTGAGAAATTTTTTCATTTCTGCCATTAGCCTTGGTCCTAGGGGAAAATTTTTTCTCATTGGTAATTTACGTTCAACCTAGACTCCCAGATGATTAATTTGATTTAATCCGAATGCTTAGGAAGTATGTTCCCTCTTAACTGTGCATTAATTATGGGAGACTGGAACTTAAAATTGGTCTAGGAAGAATATTTCAAAATGGCCTCCCAGGCAAAATTGAGTTTGTTATTGTGTATTTTGTGGTTTGTTTTTTTTTTTTTTTTTTTTTTTGGCAGTTTTTCTGGTTCCTGATCAGTTCCCAGGAACTGGAGAAAACCGTAAGGATTAATTGGTTAAGTAGAGGCTGACTCAGATTATAGATGTCCCCACTAGGGTACATTACAAGACTGACTATTCAACAAAATAGACTGGGTCATTGTCTCTGATACCTCAAAAATAATATAATTGGGCATTTTACCAATTAGTATCTGTAACCACACCCGGGTGTATTGTTGGAGTGCCAAAAATAAATATTTTCTCCAGTTTATATTAATTTTAGAAATACTAAAAAACTGGATGCTAACAAATTTCAAGAGGCACTTTATCTAGTTGACTGGAACTTTTTGAGCCGTCTTATAGATGTGAATGAAGCATTGGGTTCCTTTGCTCTTGCTTTTATACAGTCTGTAACAGTCTCTACGAAAAAGCTAAAGATTAGGGGAAATAAACAGGAGTGGGTAACTCCAGAGTTGCTACAGTTAATGAGAGAAAAATATATTAAATGTAAGCCATTTAGAAGGACCCAGGATTTGGCATCCCTTTTGGTATATAAGCAAGTTTTTTTTTCTTTTAATATAGATTTTATCAGCTTTTCTCCCCATGCCTCAGGCGTGTGTAGGCATGCCAAGCCCCGGGGCACTCTCCCGCTACACTGCCGCCCCCTCCTGCCCTACGCTACCCACGGAACCTCAACCCAGTGGAGCCAGAACTCCTGAGGAGGGGCGACAACCCCCTGGGAGAGAGAGAGCTGGCTGTTCAATCCTGCCCCCGTGCTGGCTCTCTGATGACGTTCCCGAACCGGGTGGCTGGCCTGGTGCGAGGTAGGTGTCAAGCGCTCAACCCTCAGGCCGGCATAAATAAGTTCAAAATAGCTGCAAATATTTGATTAAAAATTGAAACAGCAGTTTTTATTGACAAAACTTTTCTGGGAAAAATATTGCCGTTATGTGGGACCTATTAAATGAAACACCTGTCAAAAATACAGACCGGGACATTAAATGTTAATTCAACTGGGCTATTGAAAGAGCCACAAACTATAACCATGGAATTTAATATCGTATATATTTTTTTAACTGATGTAACAGATTACACCCCAGTGATGCTGAAGGGTTTCCAAAAGGGGGGGGGGGGGTGATGACGTCAGTGACCACCCTTCTCCTCTCATGTGCGCATATCCAAGATTGTATGTAAGGATATTGACTCCTGGGAAAGTCATGTCCTATTTGGTGAAACTATATCCCTCTGCCCTGGACTGGTTCGGATGAAGTAGATTTTAGGCTCGTGAGGATCACTGCTGCAGATATCGTATGTTTTCCTTTAACAAAAATTTTTATTTGTCATTTGTTTCTGGCTAGTTTCTAGTAATTTGGAGACGTGCATTTGTTGTCCCTGTTCATAAATCTGGTGACCCAACAAATGTTCAAAATTATTGTCCCATTTCCCATGCTGGTTTCTCTCACTAAAGTACTTGAACAAATTGACGGTTGAGGTTCTTGCTTGGATATGATATATTGACACCAGCCCAACTCGGTTTTTGTCCCAGAGATGGCACACAGCAGCGGTCTTGGTGAGGTTCACACAGGCCACTCATGAGGCCCTGGATAAGGGACTTTTTTTCAGTGTTTGTCCTCATGGACCTCACTAAGGCATGCCCCTTTGATCAGAGTCAGTGTGAGTAAAACATCCAACCCATGGTTTACATCAGATCTCAAGGCTACACTCCTACGCCGTGATAAACTGTGGGCTAAGGCTAGAAAATCCAAAAGCCCAGCTGACTGGCAAACATTCAGAGCAGCTGGAAACACCTGCTTTAAAAAAAATCCACGAAAGCAGTGCCAACTATTATGTCTTCACCCTTGAACAGGCAAAAGGGAATTCCCAAAAAATCTGGAAGACACTCAAGTCCATTGAAGGTCGGCCTGAAGCCCCCTCTATCCCACTGAAGATCCTCAGCAATGGTAGGGCTGTGGAAAACAGCTGCCTAATCCTCGAGGAAATCAACAATCACTTTGTAATTGCTGGCCTGGCTTTTGACTCTTTACCTTATGCAGCCTGTGATAGCAACCAAGACTGTAATAATATTGATTCACAAACTTCGACCACCCATTCCAGTTGTTCCCGCTTAGCTAAAAAGAAGTTGAAGATTCACTTCTTAACATAGACATTCGAAAAAGTGCAGGGGACGATGGTCTAGAACCTTTTGTTCTTAAACTAAACTATCTTGACCTCACTGCCCCTATTCTCCACATATTCAATCTTTCCGGTTCCACTGCCACTGTTCTCTCCTGCTGGAAAATCTGCCCATGTCCTCCCATTATTCAAGTCAGGGGACCCATGCGACCTAAACAACTATAGACCCATGTCGATCTTACCTGTCCTCTCCAAGGTCCTCGAAAAGCTAGTTTACTCCCAAATGAAACTCCATATCGAATCATCTTCAATCCTCAACCCTGCGCAGTCCGGCTTCCAGCCCAACCATAGTACAGTCACTGCTCTAGCCAAAGTTACCAATGAATGGATCACAGCAATGGACTCCAAGAAAGTTACTGGTGCAGTATTTCTAGATCTCAGCAAAGCATTCGACACTGTCGACCACAATCTGTTAGTCTCAAGCCTAATAAAAGTAGGCGCCACCCCCCTTGCTGCCCAGTGGTTTACCAGCTACCTGTCTCAAAGGACCCAGAAAGTAAAAGCTGGTGGCCTCTTTTCTGCATCCCTCCCAGTTGTTAGTGGAGTCCCACAGGGCTCCATATTAGGTCCCATCCTCTTCTCCCTTTACATCAATAACCTTGATGCACATATATCCCAGACCCATCTGCATTTCTTTGCTGTTTGTACTGTACTGTATACATCAGGCTGAAGTGAGGGATGTACTACAAGTCGACTTTGCACAACTAGAAATCAACCTAATCGATGCCAAACTACTCCTCAATGCCAAGAAAACTAAGTCCATGATCTTTGCCCCAAGCACTACCTCCACTTCCCTTGCAAATACGCACAAAGAATTCATCACTACCTCCCGAGGTGAACCCCTTGAAATCACCTCCAAATTCAGGTATCTTGGTATGTGGCTAGACAGTAAGCTTTCCTTTCATGACCACCTCGACGAGCTGGGAAAGTGGCTAAAAATTAGGCTAGGTTTCTTCTTCCATAACAAGTCCCTCTTTCCACTGGATACCAGAACTAGGCTGGTCCAGGCCACTTTCTTGCCGCTACTCGACTATGGAGATCTGATCTATTCCTCCACAGCGGCCTCAGGACTCGGCAAACTAGTCATCCTCTACCACCGTGCCATACTGTTCATGGCAAACCTACCCTACCAAACCCACCATTGCGATTTGTACCTAGCCGCTGGCTGGACATCACTCTCATGTAAACGTATGCTTCATGCTGGTATGTGGACTCTTAAGCTACTCTTGAACAAGCTCCCAAACTATCTCCCAACCCTTTCCCGTATTTCCCATTGTGCCTACTCTCTTAGGAAAAATGACCTCCTCCTCCTCGATGTACTGAGAACTTGCACCTCACTCGTCAAGCGGGCCGTAACGAGCATACTCCCAACTATCTGGAACCAGCTCCAAGGTGTACTGAAGCTTCTCGGTACTGTCCCTGTCAGCCTATTTAAAAGGTTGGTTGCAGCAAATGTAAAAGATTTGTGCAGCTGCTTCAAAATCCTAGCTCACTGCTCTAAGCCTAGCCCACTGCTTCCTCTTACTTACCTAGAAATTAGCTGCCTTGTGACTCTAAAACAAGCACTTGGTACCTTTTTTTCTGTACCTCTATTTTTCTATGTCATTGTCATTTTTTGCAACATGTTAATGCTTGACCATAATTATGTACTTGAATTTGTACTGTTTTTTTCGATTATGCAATCTGTAACTACCTGTCTGTGTCAAAGGACCTACTTGTGAATGAGCTTGCTCAACAGAGTTTTCCTACAATAAACTTGAACTACATTGTGAACCATGATTTGTTACTGGTTGCTCTTGAGACTTGCCATGTGTGACATTGAGAGGCTGGTGTCAGAGCTACTTTCAAGGAAGAACACAAAAACAAAAATTTGGGGTCAGCTTCACTGTCTCCTGTTGCAGTAGGTGTTCTCCTGGATCAATCCTGGACCCTCTTTTACTTAGTTTATTTTCAAATAAGTTATCCTTCATTTGTATTAATACTAAAATATTTCTGTAGTGCTCCACTAGGTATTCATTACAACTGGGGTATAGTACACCCCCCTACTAGGGGAAGTGACACAGCCCAAAGCTTCAGAACACAGGGCATATGAGGATTCCATACAGCAGCAACTCTCCAGTTACATGGGGGTCCATAGGGCATGCAGGTCTACATGGGTCTCTGATAGCCTCCCTACAGTACTCCAACCTGTTTTAGCCTCTCTTACTGTTCTTGCTAACTTATTCCATGAGCAGTTTGAGCAGTTGTTTATATCTTTTCCCTGCATGAACATCTGACCATTATTCATAAACTCTGCAGGGCTGTTTTTCCACTGGCACTATAACATATCGAGACCTCTAGCTATATGGATATTTAAGACATGCATGGGTGGTGAGACTCCCTCGCATAGGTCTATTGCTTTATTGTGTTCTCAAGTTGCTTGTCTCTTACACCCCGGGTCAGTCCTCATAGCACAGACAATAGTTTCAGTTGGCAGGGCAAGCAGAATTGCATAAAGATTTTTCTGGTTGTTGCTCGTAAGAGAGCTCTTGAGCCCCGATGTCCTGCAGGGCATCCCATCAGACATATCCACTCCAAACTGGGCCCTTAGGTCAGGTGGCACCCATGCAGGCATGTCCAGGTGCACTGCAGCAGGACAAGGCTGTGTTTTTATTTTTTTTGGATATGCAGTCAGACCCTGACTCTGACCATGTGGAGGGTCTGGATGAGGATATTGGGATCTTGTGGAAAACCCTGACCCTAGGAGCTAGCTGATGATGAGGAAGACAGAGCCTCTGAGGAGGCAGAGGAAGGGTAGTGGACGGAGCCGAAGTGATGATTTCCTACAGCTCAAGGAGGTGCTATCCATGAAGGCAGTGGATGTCGAGTCCGTCCCGTCAGCACCCTTCTCTGCTCCAGACAAGGCGGTTCACAGTTCTGTGAAGCACACCACTATTCCTGTTGAAGGGCCCTTGGTTTAATGGACTCACACGACCAGCATGTGGATGCTGTGTGCAGAAGAGCCTTGACTTCTAATGGTGCAAATTTGTGCACCTCCTGTGCCTCTTTTCTTGTGGCCAGAGTATTGTGGGCTACAGCCCTGGGCAGCTTCATTCCCCTGCATTAGTAGGGGGCAAGCATTTTGCAGCTGGTATCTTTGGCCTCCACCTTAGTGGATGCCATGATGGAAAACTTGTGTATGTCCGCCTGCTCCGCCTATTATATTGTGTTGGTTATGCGAGCTGTGTGGCTCAGCAGTTGAATGCTGAGCAGGCTTCAAAGTTCAAGGTGTTCATTTTGCCCTTGAGGGAGGTTTGTTATTCAGCTTTGGCCTGGATGATATTTTGAAGGATATCCAGGATAAAAAGGATCCTATTCAGGTTACTAGACCAATAGTGACAGAGGCGCCCTTGCCCAAAGATGCAACGGAGGCCCAGGGCAAAAAAGCAAGCACCTCACACTGAAGGCACTATAGCTCATCTCTGCCCTCCTTCCTTTGGTGGAAGACTGTGCAACTTTCTACTCAAGATGGGCCCAGATGTCTCAGTTGCTTTGAGTTTTGGAAATTCTGGTCTTAGGTTATGCAGTAGAATTTTCAGGGGGAAAAAAATCCTCTTGAAGGGGCATTTTCTGCTGCCACTGGTTCCAGAGGAACCTGTGAAGAGGCAAGCTTGTCAGAGACCAGGATCCACCTTGCTCAAGTGGGGCGATTTTTGTCAGAGTCTCCCAGCGAGCAAGGCTGGGGTTTCTATTCTGATCTATTTTATAGGCCCCTAGAAGTTTTGGGGGGGGGGTCTTTGGCCCTTCTGTATCTAATACACCTAAACAAGCTTGTGCATCATGACGTTAGAGATAGAATACCTGCATTCGATCTTCTGAGCTATCCAGCTGGGGAATTCCCGGCTTCCATTGATCTGAGGGATGCGTATCTCCATATTGGCATCCAACAGTCTTATCAAAAGTTCCTCTTGTTCTTAGTCCTGAGACAACTTTTCCAGTACAGGGTGCTCCCATTAGGGCTGCCAACAGCCCACAGGGTCTCTCGAGCCATCACAGACCCTGGAACACCTAGGGGTGGTGTTCAGATGGACCAGGTAAAAGGTCTTCTCTCACCAGCTAGGAAGGAGACCTTATTGAGAGAGGTCCAGTGGCTGAGGAGGCAGTTGTCATTAGCGCCTGCTATGGCTTCTGGGCCTCAGTTCGACGACCATAGAAGTAGTCTGTGGGCTCTCCTTTTTTTGCAGCCCCTGCACATAAAAGTTACTCTCAGCCTGGGCTCCGAACTTGGATGTTTCTCAAGCCAGGAATAAACTCTCACCCACCTGAAGCAGTCTGCATTGGTGGGCGAGTTTGTGCAGTCTGCGCAAGTGGTTGACCTTGGAAGTCCCCTCACAATGGTTTGTGCCATCCTGTGGCAGTCAGTCTGGTTGTGGGGGGGGCACTCCTGAAACATTTCCCATTCAAGGGACTTGGTCAGTGCAAGAACAGCACCTACTCATAAATGTTCTGGAGATGAGGGTGGTCTGCCTTGCTCTCTGTCTGTTTCAAAGTCTGGTGCAGTCAGAAGCCTCAGAAATATTCATCCAGGGTAGTGGATGTTGAACCCAGAGGTGTTAGACATTCTGTGGCAAAGGTTAGGTCATCTTCAGATCCGTTTGTTTGCCTCCAGCCACAGTGCTGAAGTTCAGCAGTTTTTCAGCCGCTACTAGTGTCCACAGGTGGAAGCAGTGAATGCCCTGTCACAGGAGTCTGAGCTTCTACTGCTCGAGGCCTGGCTGCTGAAAGGAGGAGTCTCCTAAACTAGATTTCTCCAAGAAAGTGGTGGACTACCTGATGGCTGCCAGGTAGAATTCCATGCCAGCAGCTTATGCTCATGTATGGACCACCTTTTTGACCTGGACCAGGGATAAAAAATATCTGGCCTTTTCAAAGCACTGGTCCTGCAGATTTCATTTTCCTGCAAGAAGGAATTAAAAAAAAAAAAAAAGGCTTAGGCCTTGAGCACCCTGAGAGGTCAGGTGTCAGCCCATGGAGCCTACTTGGGTCTCTCTGTAGGTTATAACCAAGAGTTTTTTTTGTTTTCTGCTAGTTGTCAGCACGAGTCGAACTATGTTATGATACCTGGTTCCCCATGGGTCCTAAATCTGGTTTTGAATGCTTTTGTATGGAACCTTTCAAACCGCTTTCATAGGTACCATTGGATGTGCTTTCTTACAAGATGTGTTTCTTAGTCGATATGTGCTCAGCTAGAAGGTTTGGTGAATTACAGGCCTTGTCCCACAAAGAGCTGTACCTTGTCATGCATTCGGACAAGGTTGTGCTCAGATCAGTCCTGTCCTTCATCTCGAAGTTTCCACGGTCTTCTGTGTGAACCAGGAAATCAGTCTTTTGTCTGTCTGTCTGCAGCCTTCTCTCTCAGAGAAGAGGCAGTGGCACAAGTTGAATTGTGACAGGCCATTCGGACACACCTTAGATGTACTGCTGAGTTCTGTTTTTCGAATAGGTTCTTTCTTTTTTCTGAGCAACCAAACACGGACTAAAACAACTACAACAAAAAAAGCCTCCAAAGGCCACCCTAGCTAAATGGATGAGGGCTTGCATTACCAAAGCTTATGTTGCAGTACAGAAGAGGCCTCTGGTCCTCACCAGGGCTTATTCCAGCAGGGCTATGGCCACTCCTGGGCAAACAAAAACTTGAGGTGTTCGTTTCAGTTGAGTAAGGCTGCCACGTAGTCATCTGTCCACACTTTCACCAAGCACTGTGGTTTGAATGTTCAAACTTACGCAGATGCGGCTTTTAGTCACTGAGTTTTGTAGGCGGCAGTTAGCAGGTAATTTTCCTTCTGGTACGTGGTTGACGTATAGAAACATAGACTTTGACGGCAGATAAGGACTGCTTGGCCCTCCTAGTCTGCCCATTTCCCTACCTAGAGGATAAGCTGCAGATCCTATTTAACCAACAGCCTATTTCTTCCTACCCCCAACAAAAATTGCCTTATGTCTGTCCCATGCATTCTTGAATTCTCCCACAATTTCAGATCCCACAATCAAACCAGGAAGGCTGTTCCATGCGTCCACCACCCTCTCTGTGAAAAAATACTTCCTCACATTGCCCCTGAGTCGTCCCCCCTCTATCTTCAAATTGTGTCCCCTTGTTCTTGCACATCTCTTTCTGAAAGATGCTACCTTCTTGGAATTTGTTGATTCCACTGAGGTACTTAAAAGTTTCTATCATGTCCCCCCTCTCCCTCCTTTTCTCAAGGGTATACATATTAAGCTCCTTTAGTCTCTCCTCGTATGGCTTCTCTTGCAGACCCTGCACCATTTTAGTTGCCCTCCTCTGAACTGCCTCCATCCTATGTCCTTGCGGAGATGGGACAGTATTCTCCCCCACCCGATTTTTTTGGGTACTGCTTCTTAGAACCCAGTTGTAATGAATACCCATTGACAATGTGGAGTGCAACAGAGAGAAGAAATGTCTTCATACTTACTGTAATTTCCTTTTCTGTTAGTGCCAACATTGTCAGTGGAGCCTGCCTGAGAATCTCGCTCCTGTGGGAAAGTATTGTGCGGCATGCCTGTGTGGAGATGTCTGGTGTCTTGTCTTTAAACTGTGATTGTGAGCCTGTTTCGGATATCTGTCTATAGTTTACCTGCCATGTCTATGCTTACATAGATGTATATTAAAAAAAGGAGCTGTTATGCATTATATCAGTTGTCACACACATTTAGCAGATTCAGATTTGATGCTCTGCTAGGGTGCTGCTTTTTGTTGCAGGTGAGTGCTTGCACTGCATGCAGTTTTGTTTCAGGTTGGCTCGCTTTGGATCTTGCAAGGACACAGAATGGGCGGAAGAGTTTTGGTCCTCCTTCATCTGATAAGGTAGGCCACTGTTTACTGTATTTCATTCTGATCAGGGTGGCACATGTTTAGACAGCTGATTTGTGTACTTTTGGTGTCAAGTGGACGTATGATTTTTATTTACATATTTAGAGACACAGCTAGCACAGTAGTCAATGGAGAGTTGCTGCTGTACAGAATCCTCATATGCCCAGCGTTCTAAAGCTTTGGGCAGTGCCATTTCCCCTAGTAGGGCTGCATTATACACCAGTGGTAATGAATACCCATTGACAATGTAAAAGGAAATTACGGTAAGTATGAAGAAATTTCTTTTTTCTTTATGCTGGTGACGCAGTGATCCTTACGAACGGGTCTGGTCTACTTGACTTATGGAAATCATTGCAGTCTGATTTTGTAAATCTGCAAAACTGTTTTTTACATAAACTGGTTTTGAATGCAAAACAAATCGAGTCATATGTTCTTTACAGTCACAGAAAAAGGCTGCTTGTTGACCCAGTTCTTTCATTAAGTACTGTACCCTAAATGGAATAGAAATTGAACAAGTTTAGGGAATTTAAATATTCTCAGCCTCACCCTGAACAGCTCCCTCTCCTACAAACCTCACATAAACTCCATGGTAAAAACAGTTCACCAAAGATTGGGAGCTCAATGTCAGTTAAATTCACTGATTACACCTTCAGCAAGGAAGCTACTGTCACAGAGCTTTCTTTTCCCAGTAATTGACTATGATATCAAGTTTTATTATTTGGTTGGAAAGGGATTGCTGTCCATTGTGAGGACCCTCTATAATGAGATGGCAAGATTTGAGGCACAATTGTAATGTTGCACCTGCCATTGTATACTTTATAGTCAGGTGGACTGGCTTCCGCTGGATCAAAGGTACTTTTTACAAATTAGGGATCTTGTCTAAGAAGGTGATTCTGGGTCATATCCCTATTTCCTTTAATTCCATTTTTAAAAATGTTGTAAA
Organism: Neoceratodus forsteri; assembly: GCA_016271365.2. Taxonomy (NCBI): domain Eukaryota; kingdom Metazoa; phylum Chordata; order Ceratodontiformes; family Ceratodontidae; genus Neoceratodus; species Neoceratodus forsteri. The sequence goes on along the minus strand of CM028130.1, from coordinate 895,988,982 downwards.
TTCTTTTCTAGGGGCGTGGATATAGTTCACTGTATACACTTTGGCAGTTCCATTGGAAGTGCTGATTCGTCGGAACATCTTTAAGCTAAACTCCTCCCACCACCCTGGTGGTATATCACCTGGCTCCACCCCCATGACATCACATCTGCCTTTCTGTTGGAAGAGTTCCATCTCCTTCACAGCTCTATGCATTGTAGTGCCTAAAGAGTGCCACTGGCGATTTTCTTTGTTTTTCAAAGGTTTCTTCGGTATTGCTTCTTTTCTCAGTTCTGCTCCTGCCTTGATAACAGAATGTAGAACACGAAGAAAAACTTGCTTATGTCTTCAGATTTTGCATCATGTACTAACAGAAGATGTTGCAGATGGACCAACACATGTTGTGCCTCTACTGCCTGGGGATGGCACAATTTTTCGGGTTGCAACCTGTGCCAGACAGTGCTCCCCTCTTCCCTTGGAGGATTACGTACCTCAGTTTCTCCTTGGCTGGCCAGCCAATTGGGATCAGAAACTACGGTCAAAAGGCCACAAGAAGGCCTCTGCTGAGGTGGGGTAAGTGGCTCAACTTGTGGCTATGGAAGAAGCTGCAGCTGCTGCTGCTGCTGCGGCGGGTACCTTGTCGGCCTCAGCGCTGCTTCTGGCTAGGGCGAGCATTGGAGCATCCTGCAATGGTGAATTTTGGGAGATGTCGGGCTGTCCAGGCTTTCAGGGAGAACCCTGCTCACCTCTGTAAGAAGCACAAGAAACACCACCTGCTGTGGGACTAGGAGAAATCATGCTCCAACCACCATCTCAACTCGACAGCTTAACGCATGTTGAGTGCTTGACTCCAGTCAAAACGTCTTTGTTCGAGGGCCAGGTACAAGCTCATGGTGCCCCTGTTGGGCTTGCCTACCTTGACTGAACGATCAGGTGGAAGAAATTTTTCTCATCATCCTTGTCGGTCGTCAGAGTCGCTCTCCAAGATTCCAGAGTTCCCAGTCCTCTTCCAGCAGGACGGGGACTGATCGGTGTCCCTGACCGGCGCCACTGAGGAACAGCTTTCACCGGAGGTCATTCCATCGAAACCAGTACACACTATGTACACTGCACCCCCGTGGCTTCATCTCGACATTGGCCCTTGGGTTGACAGTTAAGGTCAGGATGCCACTCGTGCTCTTGTTCTCACTCGACAGTGAGGCGTCACTGTTTCACTTCTTTCTCATCCTCTGATGAGAAGTGGCTCCACCGTCACATGGCAGTACTATGAGGAACTCCTCTGGTAGCACTGGGTCATGTCGGGGGCTGGGTAGGGCTCTACCCCTGACCCCTGTGGTCGACTGGCTGACATCAGTCAGGCCCATGCTGGTCTGCCAAAGGCAGTTGTCTCTGACACCTGTCTGTCTGCCCTTGCTGGTGGCCCCGCCTCCACTGCAGCCTTTGATAGGGGCCCCAGCCAAGGACTCCCATGCTGTGCCTGGCTTGCCAGGTGAGCTGTCAGTAGAAATCAGCTTGCCAGACTACTCTTGGGTGGTCCACAGTGGCAAACAGTTGAGAGCCATTTTTGAGGAGTCCTCTGACAACTCGGATAGCTCATCCATATAGTCGTCGAGGGCACATACTTTTGACTGTGGGTCAGTGGAGGAGTTTACTACTGACCGCGGGTTGGTGGAGGAGTTTACTGCTGACCATGGGCTGATGTCATTTGGGGCACTACTTTGGCTCATTTCAGAGTTCATATCTGTCCCCTTAGAGCCTGTGCAAAAAAGGGCCAAGTACCCTTTTACAGACATCCTCGATAGGGATAAATCCCCAACGGTTGCCATTCCCATGGCTGAGTTTGGAAGCATCCAACATCCTTTCAGGCATGGTCAGCCCATATGGTCTGTAAGTATGTGCTCCCTAATGGCTCTCTTTACAGTCCTTGGATCACTGCTCAGCCTACGGTCTGGTCTTGATCTTGGCTTTATGGAAGTCCAGAAACCATGGGGATGTGGACAAGCCCCCTGACGAGGAGTCGATGAAGCTTGACCACACGGCCAAGAAAGTCCATGCCATTTCCTCTCAGTCTCTGTCAGGTGAGCTATGCCCGGATGATGGCCAGCTTTGGTCATTCTGCTGGGAGTGCTCAGTAATGTCCTCCCTCACCCTGCTGACAAGCAGTTGCCGATGAAACTGGTTAGAGACCTGGGTCAAGCGCAGGCTAAACACCAGCTACAGATGTCCGTAGACATGGGCTACTCCTGTGCCTGTGCCATGAGAGTGGCGCAGTACATCGCAGGGCATGGCTGAGGCTTCACTAAGGTTCGGGTAAGGAGCAAAAAGGCCAAGGCCTATAGTAACTCTATCGTTTAACCATAATATAGCTTCACAGAAGAAGACATAAGTTTGTCCAACTTGTTTTTAAAAGATGTTTCTGTCTCACTGATTACTCTATCAGAATTCAAAAAATTCCTTGGGTTGATGATCCTCTGTGAGAAAAAGTATTCCCTTTTAACAGTGTTGAACTTTTGGCAGGCAAGTTGTAATGGGTGACCCCTAGTACTGACTTTTGTTTGCGTGAAATCAAGCCCAGTTTGTTATAAGTGTTGATCTTGCAGAACTTCCTATGTTAACATTAAGTACCCACGCATCCTTCTGTTTTCGAGGGACATAAGGTTTAGTTTGCACAGCCTGTCTTCATAAGTGAGATTACCTAAACCATCAGTTTGCTTGGTGATTTTCTTTTGCAGTTTTTCAGTGCGTGCTGCTTCACCTATCAAGCAGGTGCTTCAAAATTGAAATGAGAAGTCCAGGTGAGTATGGATATAAGATCTATAAGGTGGCAGAATGATTGCTGTATCCCTAGACTTTATAGTTCTGTGTACTTTCCACCAAACTTTATTGGTTTTGCTGATAACCTCAGTGAGTTTCTTTGAAATTTGAAGTCATTAGACTTTATGGTGGACGCTCAGCATAAGCTGACTAGTGTCCCTTTCTTGGGCACTGACCTCTTTGGCCCAGGGGTAGAAAGTCATCTCACAAGGCTTGAGAACTCCAGCATCACCTTGAACTCTGTGGCTTTGTCCCACAAGGACCTGAAAACAAAAAAGAAGTCCTTTCAGTATTAGCCTTTCAGCCACAGCAGTCCCAGCAGGGACTGTAGCAAGCTTGACTCCTCAAGGCCAAGTTCTCTGGCCAGGGGCCCAAAAGAGGTGGGGGCAGGGGCAGTGGTGCCATCTGGTCCCAATGACTGGTGCCCCCCTTAAAGCTACTCAGTGATAGGTCGGGGGGTGTCTATCTCTGACCTGTCCAGTTCCGACCCCTGCTCCATGTGGGGGGGTCAGTGTCACCACTTCTGGCCATACTGGTCTGTCATTACCATGGACAAGTGGGTTCTTAAGGTGATATGCAGTGAGTTGCCTCTTGATTTTGAGGCTCTCCCACCTTACTGATACCTTGCTCCAAGGGAGCCCTTGGGTCACAGGACATGCAGTCCACCCTCAGGGAGGACATCCTCAACTCTTGGCAAAAGGGGCTGTAGCGCATGTTTCAGGCACTCTGGCAAATCAGGGGTATGTATCCAGGTACTTTCTGGTCCCAAAACGGACCGGGGGGGGGGGGCGGCGGCGTGGCTGGCTCCTCATACCGGATTCAATGAGTTCATGCAGAAGCATGAGTTCTGGATGGTCAGTGTGAACCAGATCATGTTATCGCTGGAGGCTGGCATGTGGGTCTACTCCCTGGACCTCCAGGATACATTCTTCCACAGCCCAGTCCAATCCGCCCACTAGCAGTATCTCCAGTTCTGTGCAGAAGGGGTTCTGTATCAGTTCCAGGTCATGCCCTCTGGCATCTTGTCTGCGCCAAGGGTCTTCAAGTGGATGGCAGTGGTGGAAGCCTTGTTGCAGTGCAAAGGCATCAGGGTGTACCACTACCTGGATGACTAACTGATTGCTGGGCCATCCAGGGAGGCCGTAGAGCAGTCCAGGGGACCTGGCCCTCCAGACTTGCGGAGACTTGGCCCTCTTGGTCAACCCGGCCAAGTCCAAACTAATCCCTTTGCATGTGGTTCACTTCATTGGGCCAGAGTTAGACTCCTTGCGGACCAGGCACTGGATTTTCCCTCTTTTGTCAAATCATTTCATGTTGGATACTTGGGCCCTGCCCGGGACTTCCTGCAGCTGCTGGGGTACACGGCATCCTGCACCAGGGTGGTCCAATGGGCCCAATGGAGGATGCGCCAGCTGCATTGGGAGTTGGGCCATCAGTGGTCCCAGTACCTAGGACACTTGGACCAGCTGGTCACAGTGATCCAGTTGATGTGGGATACCATCCAGAACTAGATTAACCCAGAACATCTGGAGTAAGAAGTCCCAGTTGTCTGCCCAGAACCAACCATCACTCTTACGATGGATGCATCTCTGGTGAGGAGCACACCTGGGGGATCTCAGGGTCCATGGGGTTCTGGTCACCCAGGAAGTCCTTTTACTACATCAACCTGCTGGAGCTCCATGCAGTGCGACTAGCTCTGATGGAATTTTCTCCTTTGGTCAGTGGTTAGGTCATGCAAGTCCAGATGGACAACACCACAACCATGTTCTACCTGAGCAGGCAGGGCAGCACGCACTCCCTTCCATTATGTTGGGATGCCCTCCCCACCATGATCCGTGTATGCAGCCTGGGTGCAGATCTCCTGGCGATTCATGTTACTGGAGTGGACAGTTAGCTGGCAGGTGCTCTCAGCCGGGTGGGAAAGACATCACGTGAGTGGTCCCTGCATCAGACAGTGGTGAACCACCTGTTCTCTCTGTGGGGCACACCTTTTGTGGACCTGTTTATATCCTGGGAGAATGCAAAACTGGGTTACTGTTTTGGGGGGGGGGGGATGCCTTTGTGAGGTGTTGAACCCCAGGCCTGGTGTATGCCTTTCCTTCCTTCCCGTGATCCACAAGGTAGTGCTCAAGGCCTGGAATGACAAAGAGCAGATGATTCTGATAGCTCCGGACTGGCCACAGCAGCTCTGGTACCTGTCTACCTCTTCACCTGGATCAGCTACCAGCCAACAGGGGAAGGTCCTGCACCTGAACCTTCGGTCCCTGCACCTCATGTTTGGTTCCTGAGTGCCTAGTATTCTAGGCTTTGTATGTTTTGGAGGATGTGCTCCACATTGTGGAGGGCTCCCAAAAAGAGTCAACTCGCCAGTACTATGCCTTTAAATGGAAAAGGTTTCCAATTTGATGTCAGGGCAAGGAATTCGATCCCCTTGCCTTCTAGTATCCCCAAGTACCTCTGGCCCTCTCCCAGCGGAGGCTGAGAGCAATGACCATTCAAAGTGCGCCTGGCAGCCATCTCTACATACTGGACATGGGCTGGTATGTCGAAGGTGGCCTAAGAGAACATGGTCAGGTGCTTCTTCAAGGGCCTGGACCAACTATTCCGTCCTGTGCATGAACCACCTCCACTGTGGGACCTACTGGTGGTGCTGGCTGTACTTATTGGGAAGTCATCTGAGTCTGTACACAGTTGTGAGATGTCACCTGTTGTGGAAGATGGCCTTCTTAGTGGCCATCACGTCAGCCAGATGGATCAGTTTGCTCCAAGCACTCTCGGTGTATTCTTCATATCTGGTCTTCCACAGGGACAAGGTCATCCTTTATGCCCACCCAAAGTTCCTCCTGAAGGTTGTATCAGAGTTCTGCCTTAACAAGGTGATGAAGCTTCTGGTATATTTTACCAGCCTATCTTTGGAAGCCAGCCATAGGCTCCATACCTTGCACCTGCGGAAGGCGCTCTCATACTATGTAGAGCGCATGCCTGAAGTTCGGTTGAGGCTCGCCAGCTGTTTGACATACGCCGATGCTGCGTTGGGCAGACCGGCTGCTAAGGGGATGATTGGCAGGTGGATCACATCCTGCATCGACCTCTGCTATAGGCTGGCTGCCCCTTGTCTCTCTGGCCTCCTCTTTCACCCTGCAGGTGTCTCGACCAGCAAGGCATTTTCTACAGCTCCTGGGGCACATGGCTGCTTCCACAGCAGTAGTGCAGGGAGCAAGATTTCAGATGAGGTACATTCAGTTACATTTGAGAGCCTTCTGGTCTCAAAGTAAGGACCCTCTGACCAAATTGATCCCAGTAACTCGAACCCTGATCCAGGCCCTACAGTGGTGGCAGGATCAGAATCTGAGACAAGGGGTTCCCTTTGTCACTCAGTCTCACTCTTTAATCCTTACTACAGATGCCTCCCTCTTGGGGTGGGGGGCTCACATGGGCGACCTGACCACCCAGGGGTTGTTGTCCCCTCAGGAATCTCTGCTTCACATCAATCTGTTGGAACTCAGAGCAGTATTTCTAGCACTTCAAGCTTTTTCCAAATCTGTTCAGAACAAAGTTATCCAGGTCAGAACAGAAAACACCACCTCAATGTGGTACATCAACAAGCAAGGAGGCACTTGGTCTACGGCCTTGTGCACAGAGGCAGTGAAGTTGCGGTCTCTGGCTTACTCCCTGAACACTTCCCTCACAGCAGTTCACCTCCCAGGCAAGGACAATGTCCTGGCAGATGCTCTCAGCAGGATATCTCAGGGCCATCACGAATGGTCACTGGATCCCCTGGTCTTGGAGGTGATATTTTCCAGATGGGGCACCCGCAGATAGATCTTTTGCAGCCCCAGACAATCACCAACTTACCTTTTTTGCTGCAGGCCCCAGTGTTGGGCTCAGTCCCCCTGGATGCCTTAGTTCTCAGTTGGGAAGGGAAGTTCCTGTATGCTTTTCCCTTCCCTCTCCTGTTCAAAGTGCTAGTCAAAATCAGATCTCAACCGTGCAAGATGATCCTGATTGCTCCAGACTGGGCCAGACAGCCCTGGTATCCACTCCTACTGTCCTTAGCAGTCCATCTTCCCCTGTGTCTTCCCAGGAATTACAACCTGTTAACCTGTGCTTAGGGGAGGGTTTGGTACCCAAATCTCAAATCTCTCAATCTCAAGGCCTGGCTCTTGAAGAGTTAGAGTTTGCTGATTTACACCTCTCCCAAGGTGTAATGGATATTCTGAAGACTTCTAGGAAACCTTCCACCAGGGCTATTTATAATTCCAAATGGAAAAGATTTTCCATATGGTGCTCTGGGAAGCATATTTCCCCAGAGTCTGCTGATCTGCCCACAGTCCTTGGTTATATGGTCCATTTAAATAGCTTGGGGCTGAGACCAGCTACACTGAAGGTGCACCCGGCAGCTGTTTCTGCTTTTATTTCAGCAGGTAAGCCCTCTTCTCTTTCAGCTCACCCTGTATTCTCCAAGTTTTTCAAGGGATTGCTTCACACCAACCCTCCATTCTGGGACCCTGCCCCTGCTTGGGACCTTAATGTTTGCATTGCTCAGCTTATGCAACCCCCTTTTGAGCCTTTGTCTTCAGCAGAGCTTAAGTAATTGACATGGAAAACTGTGTTTCTGGTAGCCATCACTTCTGCCAGACGCATGAGTGAATTACAAGCTTTGTCAGTGGAGCCTGATTTTATCTTCTTTCATAGAGATAAGGTGGTCCTCAGGACTAACAGGAAGTTCTTGCCTAAGGTGGTTTCAGATTTCCACCTTAATCAATCTATGTCTCTTCCTGTGTACTTCACTGATCATTCCTCCTCTGGCGAGAGGAGGCTGCACAGTTTAGATGTGAAGAGAGCACTTAGCTACTACATAGAGCGTACCAAGGGTCACAGGTTTGACGCCCTCCAACTGTTCCTCACTTATGGTGAGGTTGGTAAAGGGAAACCTGCCACTAAAAGACCCATTGCCAGGTGGATTGTCTCTTGTATCCAATTTTGTTATGAAAAACTGGGTAAGGTTCCACCCTCAGGCCTGAGGGCTCACTCTACCAGAGGTAATAGCTGCTTCCCTGGCTGCTGCCAGGGACATCCCTATTCTAGAGATATGTCAAGCAGCTACCTGAAAATAGTTCACTCTTTTACTAAGCATTACTCCTGGATATCCAGGCTAGGAGTGATGCTCTGCTTGGCACAGCTATGCTTCAGAGCCTATTCCTCAGTAGGTTCTGTCCTCCTCCATGGAGGTACTGCTTGTAGTCTGCTATTGTCAGAATACAGCAAGATTTCATGTTGTTTGAAGAAAAATTACTCACCTTAGTAATGTTGTTTCTTCTAATGGAGTCTTGCTGTATTCTGACCCACCCCCAGCCTGCCCTCTCAGAACCTCTGTTTTTGGGATGTGGGTGGGTAGTGCAGTGTTGGCACTCAGTAGGTGCCTAATTTTGTTGTTTTCACACCCTTTTCTTGGGGTGACTGGGTGTTGTGTTTTCATTTTTGGGTCTCCTGACTTGAGTCTTTGTTTTGGGACCAAAAATGTGTTTTATGTTTAGTAGCCAGTTGGCTAGTGTAGGTTTACAGCTTCCACACAGGACCTTAGTGAGTTTAGCTCGTAAAGATCTGATGGTTTGAGTTTAAACAACAACAGACAGAGTCTCAACCGAGCTCGAGCTCAGCGTTCCATGCCTGGCATGGAAAGTTAACTCTTTCACCTCCGGGGAAGTTCGAAGGTTGGGACTCACTGCTATTGTCAGAATACAACAAGACTCCATTAGAAGAAACAACATTACTAAGGTGAGTAATTTTTTTTTACGGTAAGTTCTTACATAATTGTAATGTTCTGCATGTGGCTGAAAGTGATGCAGTGAGCAAGGTAACAGGTATGTAGGGGACTGAAGAAAGAGAATAAGGCACTGTATGCATCAGCCCCCCCCCCACACACACACATCTTTGCTGAGAGGGCTCCGGGGCACTAGGAAGGAGGCTGCAGGAGTAGATCAACAAGTGTTTAAACTAGCACAGGTGGGGGACTGACTGAGACTAACCTACCCACTGAGTTAAGATTCTAGACCACTGCGGCGTATTCTGTGCCCTAAAAGGGAGACTGTCAGACGTTTTTGCATTGTATTATTTCTGAGTTGAAAATCCACATTTTGTAATGTTTACCTTCTCTAAGATTCATTGATGTTTCTGGTTGTTTTATCTGCTTTTTTTCTTGATACCGAAATGCATGGTAGTGGTGGTGTAGTTTACCCTACATTGTTTTGCTTCGGATCTTTGATCAACTCCTGTTGCATACTTTCTGAACATTAGGAACACCTCCAAACAGTGCAGTTACTTATGATGCAATAATCTCCTCTACTCCATTACATCGTGAGTTGCTAGGTTGTGTTGGGGGTGTTCCAGAGTCCAGAAACGATGCAGTGGGAGTTGATCAAGGAAAGTAAACAGACATGTTTTTGTGCGATAACACCAGTATTGTTGGCAATCTGTTTTTCATTTTTAAAAAGAAACAAGCATTTGTTAAAGAAGATCTACTGGCAACCGTACTTGAGCCACTGTAGCATAGATTGTGTCTCAAGCACCCTGATCCCCCCCCGCCGTAATCCCGAGAGATATATATATATATATATATATATACACACACATACATACATATACACACACACACATACAGTCATTAAAATACCTTTCTGCTCATACAGTTCAATGCATTAGGTAGTGGAGCCAGCATTTTGTAACAGTGGATCCAGCAAAATGCGATATGTAGATGCGGTTTTGCCCCTTCCGGTCTATTGCCTTTATGTGTGGAGATTTAAAAATCTCATTTTCCGTGTCAAGAGCTATTTTTACAAAAGTTGCCTATATGCCGTGTGTGCCGCCATGCAGACCACTGTCATGCAGCTCTGTGACCAGGGCCGTACCGTTGCCAAACAGCAGCTCCAGATGGCCCTGGACATCGGAGATTCTTGTGCCCGTTCGATGGCCGCTGCAGTGGCCTCTCGTTGCAGGGCTTGGCTGAGGCTTTTCTCCTTCCCGGCAGATATTCAGCATAAGCTTGCTGATGTGCCTTTCCTTGGGACCGACTTGTTCGGTCCAGGAGTGGCCGGTCACCTACAGCGCATAGAGCAGTCCAGTGCCACCTTGGACACCACTTCTGCCAAGGGTTCTTCGGGCAAGAATCGGCAGAAAAAGAAGCTGCTTTTTCGGCACTCTTCCCCTGCGGTCCGGCAGCCCTCCTATCAAGGAGGACAACAACATCAACATCAGCAGCAGGCTCAAGCTTGGCACACTGGCCCAAGCCTGGACCCCAACAGGCCTGAAAAGGGAGCTGAGGCTCAGGTCCTGGAGCCTCCTCCTCCTCTAAGCCTGCCCAGTGATGGGATGGGGTTGCCACCCCTATCTCCATTACGCCAGCTCTGGGTCCTCCTGTGGAGGGTTGGCTCTGCCACTTTCTTTCCGCCTCGTCCGCTATCACTTCAGACAGGTGGGTTCTCAAAGTGGTCAGTTGGGAACTGCCTCTAGAGTACGAGCAGTACCCTGCCAGCCGAGCCTGCGCCCCTCGGGAGGAACGGATTTCTGCATGCACCCAGTCGGCTCTTCGAGACGAGATAGCTCAGCTCCTCCGCAAGGAGGCAGTAGCTCTTGTGGCGTATCCTTCAGCAGACCCAGGCTTTGTCTCCAGGTACTTCCTGGTGCCCAAGCGGACGGTGGGTTAGCGCCGCATTCTAGATCTCCATGACCTGAATCAGTTTCTCAGGTCTCGCACCTTTCGGATGGTCACTCTGTCCCAGATCATACCATCCTTGGAGCGAAACATGTGGTTCTGTTCTCTGGATCTGCAGGATGCGTTCTTTCACGTCCCAATCCGTCTGTCCCATCAGTGGTTCCTCCATTTCAGGGTCGAGGGGACCTTTGTATGAGTTCCGAGCCATGCCCTTCGGCCTATCATCGCCCCCATGGGTCTTCAGCAGACGCACTGCAGTGGTGGTGGCCCATCTCCAGCGTCGGTGGGTCAGAATCTACCCCTACCTCAACGATTGGCTCCTGGTAGGTTCCACGCAACAGGAGGTGGAGAGGTCCAGGGATCTGTTCCTCCAGACCTGCTCCCAACTTGGCCTCCTGATCAATGAGGTCAAGTTGGAACTTGTGCCTTTCCAGGAGATGGGCTTCATCAGGACAGAGCTCGACTCGTGTCAAGCCAGAGCTCGGCTCCTGGCGGACAGGGCAGAGGTTCTCTCCTCCTTTGCCCAGTCATTTCTGGTTGGGCACTTGTGCCCTGCCCAGGACTTTCTGCGCCTTCTGGGTTACATGGCAGCGTGCACCTCATTGGCCGTTGGGCCCGGTTGCACATGCGCCCCCTCCAATGGGAGCTGGCCGCCCAGTGGACTCGGTGTCGCAATCATTTCAACCAGCTGATCACTGTACCCCAGAAGATGTGGGATGCTCTCCAGTGGTGGACTGCCCCAGACCGGTTGCAGGAAAGGATCCCATTTGTCCGCCCCGAGCCGACAGTCGTCCTTACAGCCGATGCCTCTCTCATGAGCTGGGGAGCCCACATGGGGGATGACAGGGCCCATGGGTTCTGGACCTCCGAGGAGTCCCGATGCCACATCAACCTGTTGGAGCTCAGAGCAGTCAGATTGGCGCTGTCAGCTTTCGCTCCTCAGCTCCGGAGTCCAGTGATTCAAGTCCAGACGGACAATACCACGGACATGTACTACCTCAAAAAACAGGGCGTCACACACTCCCATCTGCTGTGCAAGGAGGCGCTCCGCATCTGGACCCTCGTAAGCCGGTTGGAGAAGGATCTCCTAGTCATTCATGTGGCAGGAGCCTCGAACCAGCTGGATGATGCTCTCAGCCGCTTAGGCTAGACATCCCACAAGTGGTCTCTCCATCCAGAGGTAGCTTACAGGCTGTTCTCCTGTTGGGGCAGACTGATGGTGGAGCTGTTTGCCTCAGGGAAGATACCAGCCGGAGGCTGTATCGTGTCGCCCCCAGCAGGGCTTGCTGCAGGGGGATGCCTTCTCGAGGCTGTGGACCCCAGGCCTCCTCTGCGCCTTCCCTCCATTTCCCTTGATCCACAAGGTGTTACTCAAGGTGAGGAAGGACAAGGCGAAGGTGATTCCGGTAGCCCCAGACTGGCTGTGCCAGTTCTGGTATCCAGATCTCCTCAGCCTCAGCTGCAGGCCCCCGGAATGACTATGCACACGCCCGGACCTGATATCTCTGAACCAGGGGAAGGTCTTCCATGCAGAACTTCAGTCCCTGCACCTCACAGCCTGGTACCTGAGCGGCTAGAGTTCCAGGCTTTGGGTCTTTCCGAAGATGTCTTCACTGTGGTGGAGGCATCTAGAAAGGAATCGATCAGGAAATGTCATGCCTTCAAATAGAAAAGATTTTCTATTTGGTGCCAGGGTAAGGGTCTGGACTCCTTATCCTGCTCTGTGGCTAACATTCTTGACTACCTTTGGTCTCTCTCCAGAGGGGAGTCTACGGTCATCGATCCTTAGGGTGCACCTGGCAGCCATTTCTGCTTACTGGGCGTGGGCCGGTCAGCCGACATTGGTGCAGAAGACAGTGGTCGGGCGTTTTTTCAAAGGACTGGATCACATATCCGCTCCAGTGCGTGAACCTCCTCCTCCTCTGTGGGATCTGCTGATGGTTTTGGCAAAGCTCATGGGCAAGCCATGCACAAGTGTGAGTTGTCACACTTGTCATGAAAGACGGCCTTCCTGATGGCTATCACGTCAGCCAGAAGGACAGAGTAGCTCCAGGTGCTTTCGATGGACTCCCCTTATCTGATCTTTCACAGGGAGAAAGTTGTACTGCGCCCCCAACCGAAATTCCTTCCAAAGGTGGTGTCTGAGTTTCACCTTAACCAGGTGTTGACTCTGCTGGTATACTACCCTAATTACACCTCGGACGCCAAGTACAGGCTCCATACTTTTGACCCGAGACGTGCTCTCTCCTATTATAAGGAGAGGACGGCAGAAATTCGCGGAGAGGTTCACCAGCTGTTTGTCACCTACGCTGAAGCCGCTTTTGGCAGACCTGCAGCTAAATGGACCATTGCAAGACTGATTATATCATGCATAGGTCTGTGCTATGAGTTGGCGGGCAAGGAGCTTCCCAGAGGGATAAGAGCTCATTCTACCTGCCGTACTGCTGCATTGGTGGCTGCTTCCAGGATTATCCCTATCCAGGAAATCTGTCGGGCTGCTACCTGGAAATCGGCAAACACCTTCATTACTCACTACCACATCAACCTTGAGTCACGCCGGGATGCTGGTTTTGGGACCTTAGTTCTCCAATCTCTGTTTCCCAAGTAGGGGGTGTGCTCCTTGCCTCCTCCTCCTCCTGGAGAACTGCTAGGAGTCTGCCAGTGAGTGTGGATGAACAACATATCCACACTACTAGAACAACAGGTTACTCACCTGTAACAGTAGTTCCAGGAGTGGTATATGTTGTTTATCCACACGGACCCACCCAACCTCCCTGGCTGTGGACGCACACAACCTGGCTTCCAGCGGGCTAAGATCTGGTGTCATGGGACGGAGCCAAGGTATATACCACCTGGGTGGGTGGGAGGAGCCAGCTTGAAGACTTCCGGCAGATTTAAAGAGGAAAAGGACAATGCCAGTGAGTGTGGATGAACATATACCACTCCTAGAACTACTGTTACAGGTGAGTAATCTGTTCTTTCCTGCCATCCCCAGTACCAAAGGACCCCATGAAGAGACAAGCTGAGATCTTATCTGTGTCAGTCTTCACCATTCATCACTGGTGGGTTCTGGTCGGAGGAGCAGGACCCCGTGGGAGCATATTTATTTATTTTTTGTAAAAGGGAGGAGTCTGAGTTGTGGGTGGCGCCACCGAGGCTGACACATAGGCTGCAGCACCCAGGTTGACCAGGTAAACCATTGACCCTTCCATCCCAGTTCTGCCTTTTCGCCGAGCAGCATGCGACCGTGGAGCGTTTTTTAGCTGCGTCATCAGGCCTAGTCCGTTCGATACAGTTTTTCATCCATCCTAGTTCTGCCAAAGCCATCTGTTGACTTCAGTGAGGCCTTTCCTTTTATTTATTTGATGCCGAGACCTTTTTTTGCTGTTTTTCTGTTGATTTTTCATCCGATCATGTCTTGTCTAGGGGACAAGAAAAAGAAGACTTTGAAGGCGGGCAGGCCCCCGATGCAGCGGTGTCCCTGTGGCCGGTTTTATTCTGTCTCGGACTAGCATGATCGTTGCCTGACCTACCTGGGCCCTAACCATGATATGAACCGTTACAGCACCTGTTTTTCCATGAATCGCAGAGTTCTAGAACACCGTACGTTAAATGTCAGCCATACGTCGCTGACTTTTTTAGAGGACAGGAGCACTAAAGAATACCAGATGAGTTCCTTGACCCTTCCTCCGGGTCCGCTTCCAGTTCTGTACGGACCGTGGAGGAAGGGGCTTCCGCCCTTTCTAGTCTCTCCACAACGGAGGTCCCTCTCACGGTGCTGGAAGCCCGGTCAGATTCCTCCGGGGGGTCGGGCTGGAGGCACTGTTTTGACAGTCATTTCCTTGGAGGTGAAGGCTTCCCCGGCGTCGTGGATTGTGTCTGCCAGGCCCAGTCCAGTGGTTTCCTTGGCACTGCCCATTGGCGTAGATTCGGATCGCGGCGCCATTGATCGGGGCAGCGTGTGGGCAGTGCTGGATCAGCTCACGGCACCGCTTGCAGTGCTGGGAGCAGGGGGGGTTTGGGAAGTTTTCTGGATCTGTGCCTCCTCTGGGGACGACTATGATTCTGAGGCGGATCCAGACTGGCTTCCGGATTCTTAGGAGTCCTCGGACACCACTCCCTCACAGCACTTCGGCATCTGTCCAACCCCCTCCTTCGGAATGGGTGGTTTCTGCCGGTGTAAGAGCCGCTTGCACCGCCAACGGATCTTCTGGTGCTGGGGGCGGCACCGGAGGGTCCACTGGAGCCGTTGGAGCCTCTGGACTTGGGAAGGTGAACCCCCTGTTTTGGGTGTCCAGACTGGGCCTACTTCTGGACCTGCTAGGGCGTCTGGGACAGGGGAGAAGGTTCCCTCGCCTGCTGCCTCTTAGGAGTTGGCGAGTGATGTTGAGCTTCCTCAGTTGGTCTTGAGGAAGAGGTCCCTCTCGGAGTCTGAGGGGTTGAGGGGACAGTGTCAGGAACAGCGCTATTCTCTGGTGGGACGCAGGTAGGAGCAGCAGTGCTGGCCCTGTCTTTTCGCCCTGAAGTCTCCTGGGGGGGGGGGATCTTATTTCTTGAGGCTAGGGACTGTCCTTACCCACGCGGCCTCAGTCGCCTTTTGGGGGGGGGGGTTCCCTTCAGGGCTTAGTTCCGACTGTTTCAGAATGGTTGAACAGCCAGTGGGTGTCTCAACTGACTGATCCTTCCAGGTTGTTGGTTCGCCTGTTCGGTCCCCGAGCCCTGGCAGAGGTGGTTCTATTCCTCAGAGGCGTTTGGCCCCTTTACCTCTGCTTACTCCTCCCCCCTCTCCTGGGCCACTGTGGTCCTACGGGGCCTCTAACCTGGGAGCAGTGTAGAGCCATGGCTGCCCTTTTCCCAGCCTACGTTAGATCCATGGACGAGCAGGTGTTTCATCACTCTCCCGAGGTAGCCAGACTCCAACTCTCCAGACTTTTTGGCTTCCTTATCTTCCTCACATGAGGGAGAGGATTCTTCTGTCCTCCTTTCCTCGAACGCTGACCAGACCACCTATCAACATTTTCTTTTCAGGTTGATCAATGAGCTCCACATATGTAGATTGGCAAGATGCAATCCTGAGTGGTTGGCATGTGTTTTTTTTAAGTGAGTACAGTGCTGGCAACCTGGTGGTACCCGCCTGGCCCTTCCCCTTTCAGGAGGCATAGTACCGCACTTGGCAGCATTCATCAGTTCCCTCCCCAGACCCAATGGACTGCCAGCGCAGGTATTGAGCACCCCAGGGATCTCCGGGTGACCTGCCTCACCCCTCTTTGGGTGCGGCACTCCTGGACACTCCCTCCTTGCATAGAAGCCCAAGATGTGAGTGGCCCCTGGATGCAGACTCTGCAGAGTTTGACTCTTGGGGGAGGAGAGTGTTTTTCTCAGCATGGGTAATAGTGAATGGAGCACATTCCAAAGAAAGGGGGGTTACTAGTGGAGTACCTCAGGGCTCAGCACTGGGTCCAGTCCTCTTTAACATCTTTATAGGTGACATTGCAGAGGGTCTGGAGGGAAAGGTATGCCTCTTTGCAGATGACACAAAGATCTGTAACAGAGTTGATACACAAGAGGGGGTTGAAAACATGATAAGGGACTTGGCAAGGTTGGAGGAATGGTCAGACATATGGCAACTTAGATTCAACGCAAAGAAGTGCAAAGTAATGCACCTGGGAAACAAAAACCCAGGAGAAGAGTACACAATAGCAGGGGAGGTACTAACAACAACAAAAATGGAAAGGGACCTGGGGGTAGTCATATCAGATGACCTAAAAGTGGGTAAGCAATGTGAAAAGTTGGTAAGGAGAGCCAGTGGGATACTGGGATGCATAGGAAGGGGCATCAAAAGTAGAAAAAGGGAAGTGGTTATCCCTCTATACAGACAGTTGGTGAGACCCCATCTGGAGTACTGTGTGCAGTTTTGGAGACCTCATCTCCACAAGGACATAGATAGGATGGAAGCAGTCCAGAGGAGGGCAACTAAAATGGTGCAGGGTCTGCAGCAGAAACCATATGAAGAGAGACTGATAGAGCTTAATATGTATACTCTTGATGAAAGGAGGGACGGGGGGACATGATAGAAACTTTCAAGTACCTCAAGGGAATCAGCAAAGTCCAGGAGGTAGCATCTTTCAGAAAAAGAGGTGTGTAAGAACAAGGGGTACAATTTAAAATAGAGGGGACGCTCAGGGGTAATGTGAGGAAATTTTTTTTCACGGAGAGAGTGGTGGATACATGGAACCGCCTTCCTGAGGAGGTTCTTGGGTCTAAAACAGTGGGGGAATTCAAACATGCATGGGACAGACATAAGGCAATTATAGTGGGGGGTTGCAGGAAGTAGGCTGTTGGTTAATTAGAATCTGCAGCTTATCCAGTAGGTAGGGGAAATGGGCAGACTGGGTGGGCCAAGTGGTCCTTATCTGCTGTCAAAGTCTATGTTTCTGTGTCTCTCAACCTCTCTCCATTGTAGTGCATCAAGTCCATCATGCTGCCTATAACAGACCCTTAAGGTCTTTGCTAGGACAAGTCTTAGCATCCATGTGTGATACAGAGGCAACCAGACAAGTCATTGCCCACTCCACACGTGGCCTGGAGCTTGCCAGGCACCAAGCAAGGGCATCATATGATGCCAGTGAGGTGACGTCCATGCTAACGGGGACAGTGATCTGCGTAAGGCAGATGGCATGGCTTTGTCTATCCCGGTTATCACCTGTGGCCTGGCGAAGGGTGATTGCTTCCTCCTTCTGGGGAACCCACCATTTTTCCTGCAGAGGAGGTGGGAACTTAGGAGAGGACTTCTTTCTCCCAGTCAGAGGGAGACCCTGCCTCACCCTGACCAGTCCCAGACCTAGTTAGGCCTATAAAGGTCTTCTCCCTCCTGTGTCTCCCCCACAGGAGGCTGAGGGACTTTCTTCCCTCAGGGAGGTACCAGGTCCTCTTCTGGGGCTTGGTAATCACCCACCAGCGATGAATAGTGAAGATCGACACAGATAAGATATGAAAATTACATCCAGCCCATAAGGGAGATAATTGTTTTCAGTGCTGGAGAAATAGAGGGCTTAGGGTCCTTACACAGTTTATCCAAAGAGAGACTATTAAATCCTTCACAGAACTGCAAAAAGAATTTGGCCTACCTAGAACAGATTTTTTTTAAATACCTACAATGCAGACACTATATAGTGAGCTCACTGGGAGTTTCAGCCCTAGTAGCTGACCCACCCCAACCAATCATTGCCACTTTTCAAAAAAGTCAGTTAGCAGATACCAGAGGATTTATATCCTATATGTACAAAGTACTTCAGTAAGAAATAGGGAAAGTGCATGTGGAGAAAATAGAAAGATGCTGGCAGGCTGAACTCAGCATCACGATAACAAAGAATGGGGGAAGATTTGGGTGGGGGTCTCTAAAACCACGGCCTCTCCTAAATGGAGAGAATATGGGTGGAAGGTCACAATGAGATACTTTATTACCCCGGTGATGTCTTCCCATTATGCGAACCCACCAACAGATAGATGCTGGCGAGGATATGGAGGCAGAGGCACCCACACACACATTTTGTGGGAATGCCTGCAGGTACTGATATATTGGCAAGAGATCATAAAAGCTTTACAGGAAATGTTCCAGTTCCACAGCACCCTAATGAAGGTTAATGTGGTGTTAGCTCTGCCACCAGAAGAACTCAAATCTAATAACCAGAGATACTTATTCAAACAACATGAAGTCTTGCTATATTCTGACTATTGCAGTTAGGTCCTGCCTATCAACTGCCCCGGAGAACAAAGGGTTAACTTTTCTATGCCTTGCATAGAACGTTCATCATAAGCTCGGTTGATGCCCCTGTCTGCTGTTGTTCAGACAGCAACCGTCAGATTCTTTACTCCGCCTTACTGAACAGTCGCTCCGGAGATTTCTCCTGCTGCTCGGTTCAAAAGTCGGTTGAAGTGTCGGTTTTTGGTTGGTTTCTACCGAATTGTTGTTTCCGCATAGTCGGTTCAAGTCTCTGTCTGTAGTATCGTGAGTACTAGGTAGGTTTTTGTGCTGTTTTCTGTGTGGAACTTGTAAACTGAGGATCTGTTCAGCTGAACCGATCATTTTGAGGTAAAATTTGTGCTTTACTTTAGTGTGTGGTTACTGGTCCGTATCGGTTCTAAAAAAAAAAAACGGGTTTTAAATCGTTTTTCCCAGACCAGTGATACGGTCGAGAACGATAGAAGTCTTGCCTGGCGGATTGCCGAAAAAGGGGTAAGTTTTGGTTAGGTTGGCCATGTCTGAGAAACCCAAGAAAAAAACCGGGCCCACTGGGTTTCAACACTGCAGTGAGTGTGGGGGAGGTCTTTGCTAAGGCTGATCCCCACACCACCTGTGTTTATTGTCTGGGGTTTGACCACCTCAATTCAGACTGCCAAATATGCAAGAATTTTCCCAAATCTACCCTGGAAAAGAGATTAGGTAGACTGAGGGAAAGGGAGGCCGAGAAGTCTGCTGACCCGGATGGCCAGCCCGGTTCGGTTCCGACCGAACCAGAAGGAGTGCCCTCTGACCAGGGCGATACTTCTTCGGGCAAAAGGAGAGCTGATTCCTAGGAATCTGTTCCGATAAAAAGGAAAAGAAAAGACAAATCGACTGGTTCGGACCCAGAATCTCATACTCCAACCGCTGATGAGATAGCCAAAGTGATTAGTGTTATGGAATTGCTTTGATTGGTTCCGACCGAACCGGCACCATCTGTCAGGGGCTCGGTTCGGTCGGTTCCCCCGGTTCCGGATTATACCTTGGAAGAATTTTATGAACGGGAGTTTGAGGAGGAGGGAGAGTATGAGGATGATTATGGTGATGGTGAAAGTCTGGATGTGCCTATTGACTTGGACATCTCCCCAGACAGACCTTCAGGTGTTTCTCCTCCTAGGTTTTCTTGAGTCCCCTTCACACTACATGTTCTACAGAAAGGTGGCTGATACCCTCCAGCTTCCTGTGGAGGAGGCAGTAGAGGATCAGGAAGAGCCTGATTATGTTGAGATGATGGACATCCCAGAGTTCAGGAGACTGTCTATTCCCCTCCACAAATCTTTTGGGAAACAGACACAAAACATTCTTAAGTCTTCTAATTCTATATCTCCTGTGGACAGAAGAATGGACAAGAGGTATACTCTCTCAGGCTCAGACACAGAGTTCCTTTTTCAGCAATGCAGCCATGTTGGGGTTGTACAGGCTGTTGCCTGTGATAAGGCAAACATTCCCTTGGCATCACACCCCACAGACAAGGACTCCAGGAAGATTGATGCCATGGCAAAGAAACAATACATGGCAGCATCTTTGGGACTCAGGCAGGCTAATTATATGGCCTGTGCAGCCAGGTACCAGAAGTCCAGATGGGACACTGTACTGGCACTGGCTAAACAGGCTCCCGCCCAGCTTGCCAAGGAGCTGGAACAGGTGGCTGCAGATGGGATTGAGGCATCGAAAGTACAGTTTCATGCTGCTGTGGACTCCAATGATGTATCATCAAGAGTCATCGGTACATTTGTGGCTCTTCGGAGAATGGCTTGGCTTAGATGTACTAGGCACTCACAGGATACCCAGGCTAAGGCCATGGATTTTCCTGTAGTTGGTAAGTCTCTGTTTGGGGAGCAGACAGAGAATTACATGAAGAAAATGGATGAATACAGGGCCACTTACAGGAGTGCTCAGGCCAAAGAAAGGCAAACAACTCCTCAAAGGCAGCAGTCCAGGGGCAGGGGCAAGCCCAGGCCTCCTCTTCTTCGTTTTCGCAGAGGGGGTTCTTTAGAGGGAGAGGCAGAAAGGGGATGAGCAGGCCTGCATCCACCCCTCAGCCTAAAGCCCCTGCCAAGCAGACATCGTGATGGGTCTGCCCGGGTCAATTCTCCTATACCAGTAGGGGGCAGGCTGGCTTACTTTGTCCAGAACTGGATGTCTTTTACATCAGGCAAGTGGGTCTTAGAAGTAGTAAGCCAGGGACTGGTTCTCAGCTTCAAAAAATTTCCCAAGATGAGAGCCAGATTTTTTCCACCTGCAAATCTCTCAGAGACCCTTGCCCTAGAGGCAGAGGTTTTTTCTCTCCTAGCTCTCAGAGCTATAGAGAGAGTTCCTACCCTACATAGGGGCAAAGGATTGTACTCCAGGTACTTCCTAACCCCCAAAAAGACAGGAGAGTGGCGACCCATCCTGGACCTAAGATATCTGAACAAACATCTTTTAAAGCCAAAGTTCAAAATGGTAACTCTGGGAATTATCCTTCACTCTGTAAGGCCAGGGGACTGGCTAGCCTCCCTGGACCTCAAAGATGCCTACTTTCACATTCCCGTCAGGTACTCCTACATAAAGTACCTCATGTTCGAGTTGCTCTCAGGCCACTATCAGTTCAGAGCAATGCCCTTTGGCCTAACATCAGCCCCAAGGGTTTTCACAAAGTGCCTGGCAGTAGTTGTTGCCTTTCTAAGAAGACAAAAGATTTTCATTTTCCCATACTTGGACGACTGGCTCATAATAGGTCAGTCTCCAGACGAAGTCAAGTCACATCTGCAAGTGACCCAGCAAGTGCTCACTTCTTTAGGATTCCTTCTCAACCTGCCAAAGTCAGTTCTCGAACCAGTGCAGCTCCTCACCTTCATAGGTGCAGAACTGGATACGGTAAAGGCAAGAGCCTTCCTTCACCTGGGAAGGGCAAGGACCCTTATGGAACTGGCCTTTTCATTCAGCTTTCAGGTGTCTTGACCAGCAAGGCATTTCCTTCAGCTACTGGCCACATGGCAGCTTCCACAGCAGTGGTCCAGGGGGCAAGATTCCAAATGAGGGACATTCAGTTCCACTTAAGAGCTTTTTGGTCCCAAAGAAAGGATTCCCTTACCAAACTAATTCCAGTGACTCGAATCCTGATCCAAGCCTTGCAGTGGTGGCAGGATCAGGACAATTTGAGACAAGGGGTTCCATTTGTCACTCAGTCTCATTCAGTGATCCTCACCACAGATGCTTCCCTGCTGGGCTGGGGTGCCCATTTGGGGCAACCTTACCACCCAGAGACTGTGGTCACCTCAGGAATCTCAGCTTAACATCAGTCTCTTGGAACTCAGAGCAGTGTTTCTGGCACTGCAAGCTTTTTCCAAATCTGTACAGAGCAAAGTGGTTCAGGTCAGAACAGACAACACCACCCACCATGTGGTACATCAACAAGCAAGGAGGCACTCAGTCTACGGCCTTGTTCACAGAAGCAATGAAGTTGTGGTCCCTGGCCTATTCCCTGCAAACCTCTCTGATAGCAGTTCACCTCCCAGGGAAGGATAACGTCCTAGCAGATGCACTGAGCAGAATATCCCAGGGCCATCACAAATGGACCCTAGATCCTCTGGTGTTGAAAGTGATTTTCTCAAGAAGGGGCACTCCAGAGATAGATCTTTTTGCAGCCCCAGACAATCACCAACTTCCTCTCTTTTGTTGCAGACCCCCAGTCTTGGGCTCAGTCCCCCTGGATGCTCCGATTCTGAACTGGGAGGGGAAATTTCTGTATACTTTTCCCCCCTTCCCTCTCCTGTTCAAAGTGTTAGTCAAGATAAGGTCACAACCATGCAAAGTGATTCTGATTGCTCCAGACTGGGCCAGACAGCCATGGTATCCCTTGTTGGTGTCCCTAACAGTCCATCTTCACCTATCTCTTTCCAGGAATGGCAACTTGTTAACATTCCTCCCGGGGGAGGATTTGGTACCCGAATTTTCAGTGTCTCAATGTCAAGGCTTGGCTCTTGAAGAGTTAGTGTGCAGATCTACATCTTTCCCAAGGGGTTCTGGATATCCTTAAGGCTTCTCGAAAGCCTTCTACCAGAAAGACTTGCAACTCCAAATGGAAAAGATTCAGCATTTTGTGTTCTAAGAAGAATATTTCTCCAGACTCTGCTGAATTGCCTTCGGTTCTGGATTATATGGTCCATCTTAATGGCCTAGGTCTCAGACCAGCTACCCTCAAGGTACACTTGGCAGCTGTTTCTGCTTTCATGTCTGTAGGCAAGTCTTCCTCTCTGTCATCCCATCCTGTATTCTGTAAGTTTTTTCAAGGGATTGCTTCACACCAATCCCCCCTTTAGGGATCCTGCTCCTCCTTGGGACCTTAATGTTTGCATTGCTCAGCTTATGCAACCCCCTTTTGAGCCTTTGTCCTCAGCAGAGCTTAAGTACTTGACGTGGAAAACTGTGTTTTTGGTAGCCATCACTTCTGCCAGACGTATCAGTGAATTGCAAGCCCTGTCAATGGAATCTGATTTCATCTCTTTTCACAGAGATAAAGTGGTCCTTAGAACTAACAGAACGTTCTTGCTTAAAGTGGTTTCAGATTTCCACCTCAACCAGTCTATATCTCTCCCTGTTTTCTTCAGTGATCATTCTTCCTTGGGAGAGAGGGAGGCTACACAGTTTGGATGTTAAAAGAGCCCTTTTCTACTACATAGTGTACCAAGGGTCACAGGTTTGAATCCCTCCAGTTGTTCCTCACTTATGGAGAAGTTGATAAGGGCAAACCTCCCACTAAGAGATCTATTGCCAGGTGGATTGTTTCTTGTATACAATTCTGCTATGAAAAACGAGGTAGAACTCCACCCTCAGGCCTGAGGGCTCATTCCACAAGAGGTACAGCTGCTTCCCTGTCTACTTCCAGGGATATTCCTCTCTTAGAAATTTGTCAAGCAGCCACCTGGAAAGCAGTCCATACTTTCACCAAGCATTACTCTCTGGATATCCAGGCTAGGAGTGATACTTGATTTGGCACGGCAGTACTTCAGAGCCTATTTCCGAAATAGGTTCTGTCCCTCCTCCATGGAGGTACTGCTTGGTAGTCTGCAGTAGTCAGAATACAGCAAGACTTCATGTTGTTTGAAGAAAAAATTACTCACGTTAGTAATTATGTTTCTTGTAGTGGAGTCTTGCTGTATTCTGACCCCGCCTCCCCTCTCAGAACCTAGTTTTTGGGATGTGGGTGGGCAGGAGCAGTGTTGGCACCCTAGGGGTGTCCATTTTACACCCTCTTTTTTCTTTGGGTGGAATGTTGTTTTTTGGATGTGTTTTTGTTTTTGGGTTTCCTGACTTGAGTCTTCCTTTGAGAACCAAACACATTATATATATTTGCCAGTTGGCTAGTAAAAATTTTACAGTTTCCACACAGAACACCTAGTGAGTTTTTGCTCGTAAAGATCTGACGGTTGCAGTTTGAACAGCAGCAGACAGGGGCTTCAACCGAGCTCGTGATGAACATTCTATGCAAGGCATAGAAAAGTTAACCCTTTGTCCTCCGGGGCAGTTGAAAGGCAGGACCTAACTGCAATAGTCAGAATACAGCAAGACTCCACTAGAAGAAACATAATTACTAAGGTGAGTAATTTTTTTTTAATCATTTTCTCTTACATAGATCACAGTGTATATTATAGTGCAATGAAGCTGTCCGCTTTATCTCTTTCACCAAGAAGATACAGCTGAATTTCCTTGTGATTCTGTTTTTCCTTCATTCTTAATGATGTGCCATATGAGTATTAACTAAGTAATAATACTTGTTATGCAGGATTGTACCTCAGTTTGACAACCCCTTTATGGAGCGGGGGAGGTTGTGATCTTATTATGCTGTATCACTGTATCTGAATGTATTTGTATGGTATATGAGAAAAACAATAAACATGATACAAAAAAAAGACAATTAACTGTGACAAATCTTATAAAGATGGCTGCACTCACAATTTGTAAAACTCACTTCTGTTGAGGTTACCTATTGAATGTATGTGCTACGTTCATAATGGCTATATTAGGATGGTATTACCACATGTTTCCGATGGTAAGCAGTACTGTACCAAGATATTTAATTGTTTTATGGTGGGTGTGGCACAGAAGAAGGAACTTTGAAAAGCTTCAAAATCCTGTATCTTGGTTCAGTAATAAAATAAAAATGGATACCTTGATATTTTTGCCAGGAAAACATTATTACTGAATAAAACTATATGGTGACTAACAAATACTATTGCTTTGAACTGGGTGTAATGCTCCTCCCCTCCTAAGAAGTGGGGCGCTCCACTTTAACATTCCCTCACAAGATGGAACTGTGTGCAGGTCAAGAGCCCCTGCGATGTTGAACGCTGACACATAAGTGATTAATAATTAGCATTATGGATCCGAGGTGAACGTATCAGCCATGGCAGATCCTGTAGTATAGGCAGACCTCGAAACCTTTTGTCACCCAAGTGTAGGACACTGTCCCACAAAATAAGGACAGAACAAACCGAATGTGGATCATCTTAGAGACAGAAGCTCAGGACACTGAAAAGTTGTGCTTTCAGGTTCTTAAAGTTTGCTGTTCACAGAACAACACAAAACTGTATGAATTTTTGCTTTAAAAATCTTACTGAGAAGTGAGAAAGAGCACTCGTATGATGTGGGGACAGAAGGCTTCTGTTCTGCCTGCTGAAATGTAACTCCTTTGCACCAGTTTGCATAATTTAGAATGCAACCTTTTTAATGTTTCTCTTTAATGAGCTGTAAGTGACAGCCAGAGTTAATAGAAACATAGAAGCTGACGGCCCATCCAGTCTGCCCATTTTTTCTACCTTATGAAAGTGCCATAGGCCTGTACTCTTGTCAATGGCCTTTCTATTCATACTCATCTGTATTGCTCCGTTATGCCTATCCCATGCCTGTTTGAAGCCCTGCACTGTATTCATATCCACCACTTCCTGAGGTAGGCTGTTCCATACATTCACCACCCTTTCTGTGAAAAATAACTTCCTCACATTACCCCTTAATCGGCCTCCCTCTAATCTCATGCTGTGTCCTCTTGTCCTGCTATTTTTCTTATATTGATACATGTTAGACTCTTTCACCTTGTTAATGCCCTTAAGGTGTTTGAATGTTTTGATCATATCATCTCTCTCTCTCCTTTGCTCTAGGGTATACATATTGAGTTCCGTTAATCTGTCTTCATATGTTTTCTGATGCAGCCCCTGCAACATTTTGGTTGCCCTTCTCTGGACCGCCTCCATTTTGTTAATGTCCTTGTGCAGGTGCGGCCTGCAGTACTGCACTCAGTACTCCAGTTGGGGCCTAACTAGTGTCTCGTAAAGAGGGATTATTACCCCCCTCTTATGACTTACAATACCCCTAATAATAAGCCTCAACATCCCTCTAGCCTTACTTTCTGCTTTGGTGGTCTGCTTGGATGATTTCAGGTTATCTGTGATGATGATGCCCAAGTCTCTTTCTTCCCTTGTGATTGCCAGCAACTCCCCTCTCAACTTATAGGTGGCTTCAGGGTTTCTCTTCCCTATGTGCATGATCTTGCACTTCTTTGTGTTAAATCCCAGTTGCCACTCTTACAGCCATTTTGCTAGTTTGTCCAGATCTCTTCTCATTCTGCCCACCCCATCTGTATCATCTACTCTGTTGCAGATCTTGGTGTCATTTGCAAGCAGACAAACCTTACCCTCCAGTCCATCTGCAGTGTCACTGATGAAGATATTGAAGAGGACTGGCCCCAGGACAGATCCCAGAGGTACCCCACTTGCGACTTGCATCTCTTCTGACTGTATACCATTTGCCACCACTCTTTTTTTCTGCTCATCAACCAGTTTGCCACCCAGTTGACCAACTTCTGATCCACCCCGAGCTTACCCAGCTTATTAATCTGTCTTCTATGTGGAACAGTATTGAAAGCTTTGCTGAAGTGCAGGTAGGTAACATCAACTGCACCCCCTTGGTGCACCACTCTGGTTACCCAGTCAAAGAAATCTATGAGATTAGTTTGACAGTACCTTCCTGTTGTAACCCCATGCTGTCTTGGATCCTGTGCTCTTATGGATTCCAGGTATTGCACTATCCTTTCCTTAAGGAGTGCCTCCATGATCTTGCCCACTACTGAGGTAAGATTGACAGGTCTGTAGTTCCTGCTTCCTCTCTGCTACCACTGTTGTGGAGCGGGATCACATGAGCCCTTCTCCAGTCTTCTGGGACCTCTCCTGTGCTCAGAGACTCATTAAACAGTTGTGATAATGGCTCTGCTAATTCCACCCTTAGCTCTTTCAGTACCCTGGGATGTATGCCATCAGGTCCCATTGCCTTGTCCACCCTGAGCTTAGCGAGCTCTTGTAGTACCCTTTCTTTTGTGAAGGGACTAGTGCACACCTCCCTCCCCCCTTTGTCCATGGTGCTGAGCTGTGGTCCCTGCCCTAACTTCTCCTCAGTAAATACTGAGCAGAAGTATCTATTTAGGGTAGATGCTTTTTCTTGGTCCTCCTCCACACACTCCCCATTATCCTCTTTGATCTTAGTAATACCCCCTCTGGACTTTCTCCTTTCACTAATATATCTATAGAAAGTCTTGCCCCTTCTTTTGCTGTTCATGCTAGTGTTTCCTCGGTTTGGGCCTTTGCCTGCCTTACTGCCTTCTCTGCTTCCCTTAGGGAAGTTTGGTATGCCTCCCTGTCTTCGGCCTGCTTTGTTCCCTTATATTTCCTGAAGGCCAGCCTTTTGGCTCTGACCTTTTCTGCTACTGTTTTTGAGAACCAAAGTGGCTTCCTCCTTCTTTTCTTTCTAACACAATGGGATGTTGCTTCAAGTATTGCATCCTTTATGCTTGCCCACTCTGCTTGTACTCCCTCACCTGTATTTCTTCTTGCTTGGGCTAGCTTAACTCTGTGTGATGCGTAAGTAATGATGCTTCTGTTACTCCTTGCTCATGCCTCTCCTTTGCCCCTCCATCAGAAACTAGGGCCCTGTACACATAGAGGTGGTTAAACGGTTTAAACTAGTTAAACTGTTTACAAGACTCTAACCCAGTTAGTATCCAGCTTAGGCAGCATTTTTAAACCAGTTTAACTAACTGTGGTTAAACCCTGCTATCAAACCTAATCTTTAGAGCACTTTAGAAACCTTACTGTAAAATAAAGGAATAATGCATGACGGGGTATGTGCCGTGCTGGGATACTGTCAAGCCTCATGTGGTTGGGCACGAAGCAGCAGGCCGAGTGCATCCAACACCTGAGAAGTGACATTATCCCAGCACGACAGACACCCTGGAGTGCATTATTCCTATTATACGAATAGCTCGTTTGTGTAAAAAGACAGAAAAAAGACCCTCCTTTATTAAAAGTAGATTTTTTGTCATATTTTCAATGAGTAGGGATACTTTAAAAAAAAAAAAAAATGCTGATTTTTTTTTTTCGGCCAGTAGGTGGAGCTGCTGTGATGTGTGGCTGTCTGGAGCTTAGTCCCTCACAGCTTCATTAGGTTGCATATTCTTGATAGTTGGTGCCACACACCCCAATACTGCCTCATTGTGTCTCTTCTCCAGTATCTTCGTGCTTTTTTTTCTTAATTTGTGTAGCTGGAAACCAGC
The DNA here is from genome assembly GCA_016271365.2 of Neoceratodus forsteri. Lineage (NCBI taxonomy): Eukaryota > Metazoa > Chordata > Ceratodontiformes > Ceratodontidae > Neoceratodus > Neoceratodus forsteri. Next base: position 895,961,115 of record CM028130.1, on the reverse strand, counting down.
TATTCCCCCCAAAACACACACACACACATCCTTGTTTCCAATCCATTGCCATCAACTGTCTGGTTATGTTTCTCCTGGTACAGTTGCTGTGTGTCTTGTACTGGGATAAGACAGAAGAGGAGGTCAGCAGTAGGGAGTAGGGGAGAAAAAAAATGACGGTAATGGTGAGTAACTGAAGCGCAGTGTGTTTTCCAACAAATGCTCTGTCTGTTGTGGGTGAGCTGAGGGAAGAGTGCTCACGCTGTTAATGGCGAGACCAGAAGCCGATCAGAGGGAGGAGCACTGCTCAGTGACGGCTTCTTACAGGAGGATTTTGTGACTCTTGGGGGGCAGTGGCACACTGTAACTCAACTTCCTGTGTGAACTGAGGAGCGGGCATGGTGAAGTCAGCTGCCGATCCATTGACAGTGAACAGTGAGTGAGTGAGCGGTATGAAAAGAGGCATGGTGATTGTTCAGAGGCTTGCTTCCTCATTCACTCACTGTAGTCGCGCGGCCAGCTGCCCGCCTCACCGTTATCAGCCCTATTCTTCTCCTAGTACCGTTGTTGCGTGTTTTGTACCGGGAGATAAAAAGTAAATAAAAGCAATAGAAAAACTGGTCATAGAAAAGTGCTGTGAGATTTAAAGATATGCGGTGACTGTGTTTACCATGGGCAGGGCAGGGGGCGAAGATTCGGAGTGGGAAGTGCTGAAGTCCATTGTACACTGTACGTAAGGTTGTGGACTGATTTTTTATTTTTTTTATTATTTTGTTACATTTAATGCGATAAGTGTGCTGGGACTAGATCCATGATGTTATGCTGGGATCACATCATGGGTCTAGCCCCAGACGGACCAATCTGAAGCCAACATTCTTTCTTGCCATCGTATATCACGAGTAGTTTCAGCACCTTATTGTAAATAGTGTAGTTAAATGAGTATATGTTCAAATGATTGTATGTATTGATGCTGCACCAGCCCAATATTGGGCTAAGGCATGCTCAGACTACTGTTTATTTGCCATTATGGAATATGTAATACCTAAGTATCTGTTACAACTGTTATGTACAATGTCTCTGATTCTATTTGTTTCTGTATTCCTTGACACTAAATCGTTTGGAAATAGGCTCTGCCTAAACGGTTTTATGTGAAATAAAAATGAAATGAAAAACAGCCTCCATGTAACATGGTTTTACTTAAAAGTGTGGACATTCAACCATGCAGTGCATGACTGGAATATGTGATCTCAAAGAGCAGTGCACTTTGTCATACACAGACATCCACAGGGAAGTGTAGTGTTTGCAGGCTAGCACCAAATCCAGTGCGGTCCAGTCTGCAGTATGGACACAGTGTTACCATCATCTCCGTAATATTGCCCCCCATATGTCACTTCCTCGACCTTTCCTCTGCTGCATCCCTTATCCCTGCCTTCATCCCCTCTGGTCTTGACTATTGAAATTCCCTGCACTGTAAGTGTTCCAAGTCCCTCCTCCCTAAGCATCAGGCTGTTCAAAGTGCAGCTGCTTGACTGGTGACTGGCTCTTGACAGGACCGCATCACTTCCACCCAACCCCATCACCTACATTAGCTGTGTAGCCAATACCACATCCAGCCACTGTACAGTTTCCTGATTGTTTTCAAAATTGTTGATGGCCATGCCTGTCTCTGACCTTATCACTGCTTGCTCTCCACCCTGTACCCTCCATGTTCTTTCTATTCTTCGTATCTTCTCTCTGCCATTTGCATGTGGTCCTACAACATCTCTGCTCCTACTGTCTGGAACATTCTCGGCTTCTGCCTCATTGATTCCCCTAATTTCCTCAAATCCCATACCTCAGAACCCTTTTTTCTCTTTCCTAGGGGTCCTGAACTCCCAGTGAGTTTTGTAATTTTTACTTGTGTGTAATGATTCCCTAAAGTGTTAACTGACAGTAGCGTTGCTAAATACTTTTGGATTATTCGTTTTTTCAGTTACCATTTGCAGCACAAATAGTATTGATTGAATTAAGTCTTTGCTTTTTTTAGTAATTACTATTAAACGTTACGCAAGTGTTTATTTTCTTTCTGATGTTACTGTATCTTTCTCCCAGGGATAGTACTTTTGCAAGAAAGTTGCCATAAAAAAAAAATCACATTATATTGTATGAGGACATTGTCATTGTGCCTAATGTATGAGTTTCATTTGTTTTTATTTTCTAAAAATATTGGCCAGGAAAGGCACATTGAGCCAAAGCTGGTTTCCATTTGGGACCCTGGAGACCGTTAAGTGCAGGGAGGTATAGTGACTTGCTCAAGGCTGCACAGTATGTGAGTAGCAGCTGTGGGATTCATACCCAAGTCACAGCTTTACTGCTTCATTTCTGTTTGATGGAGTCACCAGTCAGCATATAGTATGAACTGTAAGGGGACCATTTTATTAACATGATGGCTTCAGAACTTTTTTCAGATTTCATGGAAATACCAAGTTGATTTTCCCAAAGCCTTTGCATATGAAAATGCCCCGTATTTATTGTGCTCCCGTTTAATGGAGATTTGTATCTCTTTCTATGAAAAGGGCTTTATTTGAATGAGGGGGGAGAAGGGATGTTGACTGTTTTTAAATACTTGGTTTAAATTCAGTTTTTCTTGACGTTTTGCTGTAGGAACGTCACTGGTTTACTTTGCAGTTATTTTCAATATGATCATAATGAATGAATGAGTGAAATATAAAACTGACTGTGCTTTACTTCCGTTTCAGCAGTGAGCATTGAAAGGGTAGAACTGAAAGGATTGTCAAAAAAGGATGAAAAGACTATGGAGTGTTTTTTAGAGGTAAGTTGACTTAAAACAACAGTGGAATGTGTATTTAATTAGCTAATACATTTAATAAGTTAACTTAGCATAGGCTTAGCTGGATGGGTTGAGGGCCTGGAGCACCAGAAACTCCCTCCAGTCTTGCTTCAATTATGTTCTCATAAAAAACTTTTTTGTACACACGGACTAAATGGGATTTCTTTGTTGGACCCCTTCCACCACCTAATCCTGGCTACGCCCCTGCTTAGCATGTTACTGTATTTTTTTTTTGTCCAAGTCGCACATTTTATATGCCTTTACGTTTACTTTAAAACTCCTACAGGTTTTGTTGCAGAGTATCCAGAAGAGTATAGCCTTTTTCAATTTCTTTGAAATTATTTAACAGCTTATTTACCCAGGATAGGTCTGCCCAGATGCAACATATATCTTGTTTTCAGTGGTGTCCTGTTTCTACCCAGTTTTACATCTTCTCTGTTATTTTTCCACCCTGTTCTTCCATTTGCTCCTCAAATTCCAACCTTCTCTCAGATCCCAACCGTACACTTTTGTGGCAAAAAAGAGATTTTGCCAGAACGGAAACTGTTCGTTACTGCCAGTTTTATAGCAGAATGCCTAGAATAGGAAATTCCTCAGTGACGTAATGTAGTCAGAAATAACATTCTCTCTAATCACTACTGCTTTTGGCAAAAGTGTGTTGTGATCAGAACGTTTTATGTTTAACAGCTGACATTAAAACTGGAATGGTACCTTCGTGACCTGTAGGTTGTAGTAACAACTCAGACATTGCCAGGCCTAGACTAAATTATTCACAGAGCCCTTGGTCATACAGGGAAAAGGGCTTCAAGGAAAGGATCTCAAACATCTAGGGATCACTACTCAAAGCTGCCCTGAGTTCATTGCTGACTTTAATCAACATTGAATTTTATAATGCTTCTGGATTCAGTGGTTGAATGGTGGTGAATAAGAAATGGCCAGTTTAATAAATAGTCAAATTCTGAGAAGTTGGGATTTGTGCAGTATAGAACTGTAAACCGGTTCAGGATAACCATTTGAACCACTGAAACAAGGCTGACTGCTTTGACAGTGGCACATGGCTTTTATAAATATATCAGATTGTTACTGAGAGCCAGCTATTTTCCGTCGTTTTATGTACTGTAGGACTGCATTAAGTAATCAGCTGTGTTCTGCCCTATAATCTGCTGTAGGACTGTATTAAGTAACCAGCTATGTTCCACCCTATTATTATTACTGTAGGACTGTATTAAGTAACCAGCTATGTTCCGCCCTATTATTATTACTGTAGGACTGTAGCTTGCTGTTATGCACAGTAGATTACAGCCATCCAGTGGCTCAGTGTAAGCACTGCCCACTTCTGTGCTGATGACTCAGGTTTGAGAATGAACTTGGAGAGTTGGTTAGGCAGCCAGGGGCTGGGATGATGCTGTCATGTGGCAGCACTGCCTGGGCTGGAGGTGTTGGGTTCCGCTGCCATAGCAACCTCTGTGGTGAACTGAGGGAGCTGGTTTCTCCCATAGGGCATCACTATCTGCGTGCAAGGGCTCATACTTGGGAGCATGCAGCCTATGCTTGGCATTGGCATGGGGGAGGGAGAAAAAACGGAGAAAAGAAACGTGTCACCCTGCCACCATGAATGATGGCTGCCTGTACTCTTGGCCCCCACACTGCCTGGATCCCCACCAGCTTTGACAGTGGGGGAGCAGCAGTTGGCTGGGAGGTTGCCAGGTCAGAAGCCTGAAGGCAGGATAAGACTGCAGTGGGGAAGCAGAAAGCTATATACAAAAATGCTCAGTAGATGGTGTTGCCTGTTGGTTCAGCTGCACTACTGTGCTGACAGCCCGAGTTCAGAAGTGGATATTTGGGTGGGTGGCTAGGGCATTGTGATGCGGATGGCAGTGCTTTGCAGCCAGGGGAGGGGAGAGGGTATCTTCTTAGTGCCATGGCATGTCATTTGGTGGGGGGGGACCAGGAACTTGCTCCCCCAGCTGTATGATACGGCTTTCATGACCAGCACTTATATTAGGGGTGCTGGCCCCTTCTAGTGGGTGGAGTGCAGGGTTTTATTTAACTCTAAAAATTGACTAGCGTTTTGCTCATAAAAGTGCTAAAACTTTGTGAAAATGCATACCTCTTGCCTCACTGTGTTTAACAAACACAGCACTTCTAGAAAATCTATATAAATACTTTCTTTACAGTTAGTATCGTCCCAAGAAAAAAAAACTGCTAATCAATTATTTAAAACCGTGGAGTGAGGTATTGTGGCATGTGGAACCTTGTTGTCACCATGATGATGACTGGCATTACCTATGGGCCCTGCGCTGTGGATCCCCACTGGTGTGAGAAGTGGGGTGGTGAATGACACGACTGAGGGTCCTGCTGTGGAGGTATAATAATACCCTCAGGCCGAAGAACTGGGCAGGTGACAGCGGTGAAGTAAAATCCTGATTTTAAACAACCTTAGAGAGGCAGAGCTAGCCACTGAGCAAAATATGTGTTTCTGTGGAGCTGTGCACAATATTTGCCTATTGTCAGACAAAACACACAATTCTGCAGTTGAAACTTAACTTTACTACTAGATATTGGTGGACCTGGCAATTATGCACTTTTTGAGACTAATTTGAACAAAATTGGCCAAGCGGTTCCGGAGAAATATGTTGAATAAATATAATGGCAGCAAGTGGCAAGGGCACGAAATCGAAAGTCACGTGACTGGCAACCAGCAAAGAACCAAGCCTTCTTACCGCAGAGTGAGACCTGGACCAACTGTCAAACACAGCATTGCTCTGTTCAGCAATTAAGTGACTGGAGGAATTTACTTTAAAAATGCAGGTCCTGGACACACAGTTTGCGTCTGTGGAACATAGAATAACAGAGGCTGAAAGAAGGCTGACCAGGCACTGTGCATGTTGATGGGCCTAACAAAGGAAAATGTGCTTCTCAAAAGATGCTGGAAAACCTAGAGAAAGGAGCACAAGCAACTCTCCTGCAGATATTAGGCCTGCCGGAGGAGGAGGAGGATGAAGGGGATGGAATGCATTTAGGAATAGCTTGCAGAAATCTGTAGATTGAATGCACACTCTTGGTGCAGCAGGTGTACTGTGTAACTCCTCGAGGTCGCATGGCAACAGCAGCGTGTAATCAAGCAGCATGTACCCTCTTGATAGTTGTGGGATCCATCTTTCATTTCATTTTATTTTTTATACTTGTAAGTACAATGAGCATATCTGCCTGTTTTCATACGTGACAAGTGTACAAAAAAACAGAGAATGTTACAATAGACATTATACAAAATAAATACAACAAAACAGACATATTGAATGGAATAACCAGCCATACAAAACCTATGATGTAAAACACGTACATTCATTAGAATCATTGTACCATTTTTGAGAGTTTTTTTAAAAGAATATACAGTTGAGCAATTCACAATATTTGAAGGGAGTGCATTAAATAGAAGAGGAGCTTTATATAGTAATGACCTCTGGCCTAGGGCTTTTTTAAGTAGCGGAATGGTGCCTTTTGCCTCTGACCTGAGTTTTGCGATGAGCCAGAGGCAAAAGGGATTCAGTAGCGTCCAGATTTGGGGTATACCACATTTTATGCATGCCTGTGAGTCTGGAGGTTTTCTATGGTGACAAGGAATTCCACTTTGGACCGTACAGAAGCAGATCATCTGTTACAGAAAACTGAGTCATAATCTGAGAGGGAAGAGGAAAATTAAGGTACTGTTCTTCCATCCATTTTCTGAACTAAGGTGTAATGGAGTTGAAGGAACATTACTGATTGTTTGGACTGCTTGGGTTAAGGGATACTCCGTGAATAAGGTTTAGTATGTGCAGTAGGGGTATTGTATTTTGAGTAATTGTAATATGGAGCAAATTTATAGTCTGCCATACTTTATTCTTGCATTGGATACACAATATGGTGTTGATATAATGCAGTTTCTAAAGCTTCCTTTCACTTTGGCCACAATGAAGACAGTGACAACGGCCTGTTTGGACTGCAGCTATCTGCACCTGTGAAAGTTGGCAATATAAAGGACAATGTTGTACAGAGTTGCGGGTGGAATAGGTAAATCCCTCCCCCCATCAATCATAGTAAAGGCTGAATTTCTACGTACAAACCCTTTGTTGCATTTCTAAGGACAGTTGTCTTGTAACAACCGGACGATATGCTGTGCTACATATATTGTAGTTTAGAAAAAAAAAGGGGGGTTGGTAATCTACCCACTTTAACGAACTGCAGCGACTACAGAATGTTGAAATCCATGATTGATAGAACTCAGTTTTTATTCCCAGTTTCCATAATTGTAAACCAGTTATTTTATTGTACTGTACTGAAAAGTTGGTAACTGGGAGAGGTTCACTGAGCTGAGGCTTGTTTCTAGGTGCGACCCGGTGGAGGTGAACAGGAGAAGCACAGTATAGTACATGAAGCAAGTCAGTAGTGCAACAATTGGTAATACGTTGGTACTAAAATAAAATTATATTGACAGGTGGAGTGCAATCACAGTACAGAATGAGATGCCATATTCAAGTGCAAGGTAAAAATTACAATCCAGTGTGCAGACACAGGCGAGAGACCAGAAAACATGCTTAAGTTTAGCCCTGTGCAGATGGAGGAGCAGTGATGGGGAAGAAGTACAGTCAGGCCGGTGGAGGAGACCCAGCCACGAGTGGTTGAGGCTGGGCGGTGTTAGGAGAAAGGAGTAACGGGTGCAGTTTGGGTGTGGTTGGAGTTTCAGCTGGTGCCTGATTTCTGTTGGGATTAAGTCCAGTTTCAAAGTTTACACTGTGTAATGTAGTGGCTATTCAGTTTGCTGAACTTAGAACACTAAATGTGTACAATAGTTCTGATATTGCTATATGGAGAGTGTGTAACCCATTTTATGTCAGGGTGCACAATATTATTACTTTTTTTTGCTGTCTCCACTCATGGCAGCAATACATTCCATATTGGGCTGCTATTGTTTATAATTGCTTTATATGTTCAACCCTTCTCCCCGGTGTAGTAACATGAGCAAGGTTACGACTGATCCTTACTGTAATAATGAAGGTTTGTTCTATATGGTGAATTACTTACCTGCTGAACGTATTGTAATGTGTTCTTGATTATTAATCAGACATCCAATGGAAGATCCTCTCAGGATGACCTCCCTGTAACCTCAGCATTAAACAAGTTTTTAATCAGGCACCAAAATAGAAGGTCCTGTCTGGGTGCCCTCCCAATAATCCAGTATATAACAAGTTTCTGTTAATCGGGAACCCAATGGGAAGCCTTCTCAGGGTGCCCTACAAATAACCCAACATAAAACAAATTTTTATTAATCTGGCACCCAGCAGAAGGCTCTCTGAGTGCCCTCTCAATAATGCAACATAAAACAAGTTTGTATTAATCCGGCATCCAGTATGAGGCCCTCTTTGGGTGCCCAGTTAGCCTGATATCAGTGGTGGGTAAGTTAATGGAAACACAGCTGAAGGAGAGGATAGTAGAATATTTTGAATCCAATGGGTTACAAGACCCAAGGCAGCATGGATTCATGGGTGGGAGGCCATGTCGATGGGAAGCTGATAGATTTCTGTGATTGGTTGACCAAGGAATTAGATCAAGGTGGAGTAGTGGATGTGACCTACCTAGATTTCAGTAAGGCATTCAACACTGTTACACATAGGAGATTATTAAACAAGCTTGGTAGCTTAGGAATGTGTCAAAAGGTGGTGTACCTGTGGCTATACTTTTTTCTCCCTCCACATTCTGTTTTTCCAGGTGGGCCCCCCATCCCCGCCCCCACCACCACATGATGTGTTTCATCTAAAGTGTCTTGCTAGGTGACTCCCCCTTAGGGAAGGGGAGAGTCAGTTCAGTGTCCCATTGTTTCTCTTTTACTACAAATGACATTAGACTAGAGATGAGCAAGTGGTCAGACATGTACACAACAACACTGTTCATCCGGAAATCAGTTTGACCTGTTAACAAGCTGTATAACGGGTAATTAAAAGTGGTTTTAATACATGCAAAACATCTGCTTCAGAGGTATCTGTCACCTGGTCCCACAGATGAAACTTCACTGTTGGTGAAGCAAGATCCACACACAAGATTTTCAGCAGTACAACTGGGACCACTCACGCTGATGTCATCTGTCAGTGTCACCAACAGTATAAAGATGTGAGTGGCCCTGCTTCCTCCTTAGTTCTTTCCTGCCATTGACTTGATCAAATGGGTCTTCGCGGAAGCTCTGATGCAGTTTTGCACCTTTTTTGCCTACAGCTTTTTTATACTTGGAGATTTCTTTACCTCGTTTGTCAAGAGTTAATCCTCCGTCTTCTCTCTTCCGTCGCTGCAGAAAGATGATTCCCTCTTCAGACGAACACTCACTCTGTCTGCTGTCTTGGGCCTAGCCACGATACCGTGGACTATGAGCTCTGCTAGAAGTTTAACCTCCACATATGCATCCTTCAGTGGACTCTACGGGTACAGTGGGACTAACACATGGATGAATTAAATCAGTTAGTGCTGGTCTCCTTCCCAGTCTGCAAGGCGTTCCCTTCCAGATGTCTTCACCCCAGCAGATCCTCACCATGGATGCCACTGGTTTGGGCTAGGATGGCTCATCTGAGTCCCTTACAAACTGGGGGCTGTTGGTCCCAGATCGATAACTCCCTGTATATTAGTCTCCTGGAGATGCGGGTGATCCTGTATGCCATGTAGGCCTTTCAGAGCCATCTCCTCCTAGGTCAGCTGTTGATTGTCAGGCAACCTCAGTGTTGTATATTACATCAACAAGCAGGGGGGACACATTTGTATCCCCTGTGCAGGGAAGCCATGAGAGTGTGGTACTGGGTGTTAGACCATGGTCTAATTCTCTCGGTGGTTCACGTCCCAGGAGTGCTAAATACTCTGGCGGACAGCCTCAGCTGGCTGCAGTCCAGCATGCACAAGAGGAAGCTTCTCTCTCAGCTGTCGAAGAAGATCTGTTTGACAGATGAGGGTCCTCCAGAGTTGGGCCTTTTTGCATCCCCACTCAACGCAAAACTGCCCAGTTTCTGCTTGCTCGATCCAGGGCCTGGAGTTTTCTGGTGAGACGTGTTGTTTCTCTCCTGGTGTGGGAGGTTCCTTTATGCCTTCCCTCCATTTCCTCTGATTTAGAGGGTGGTAACCAAACTGTAGATGTAGGGAGCCTGCATGATCCATTCTGGCCTTGACAAATATGGTTGCCGTTACTACAGCAGCCTGTGGAGGGACCTCTGGTCCTTCTCCCTCTGCAGGAATCTGCTGACACAGGCTCAGGGGATCCTGGTACAGACCAGCCTCAAGTCCCTCCATCTGCATATTTGGCTCCTGAGGAAGTAGCCATTGCCAGGCTTAGGGTTTCCCACAAGGTGGCGGATGTCCTAGTGGCTGCTCAGAAACACTCCACTCGAGCCAGTTATGCCATGAAGTGGAAGAGGTTTGCTATGTGGGCTGCCAAACATATTCTGGACCCTTTTACTTGTCTGGTGATCCAGATTCAAACATGAAGTCTTGCTATATTATGACAGTTGCAGTTTGTCCCACCATTAGAACTGCTCCGGAGGTAAAAGAGTTAACTCCCATTCAAAGAATGGAACTTGGAGCGCGAGCTCGGTTAGAGAAGCTCTGTCTGGGTTATTTCAAACCTAAACTATCAGATTCTTTACTCCGCCTCACTGAACAGTCGCTCCGGAGATTTCTCCTACTGCTCGGTTCATTTCTCGGTTTAAACAGTGTTTTCTCGGTTCAAAGAATATTATTATTTTAACCGCAAAACCGTTCGGTTCAAGCTCTGTCTGTGGTATCGTAAGTAATTTAAGTTTATTTTCTGTGTGGAACCTGTAAATGTTATCGGTTCGGTTTGAACGATCAACTATTTTAAAACTTGAATTGAAGGTGTTAGGTACGGTTCCGGTTCTTATCGGTTCTAAAAAAAACGGATTTCATTACGGTTTCCAAGACCCGTGACACGGTTAGGAACCGATAAGGGTGTCTTGCCTGGCACTGCCGTTTAAAAGGGCAAGTTTTTGGTTAGGCTGGCATTATGTCTGAGAAACCCAAAAGAAAAACCGGGCCCACTGGGTTTCAACACTGTGATGTCTGTGGGGAAGTCTTTGCCAAGGCTGACCCACACACCACATGTGTATATTGTCTGGGGTTTGACCACCTCAATTCAGACTGCCAGATTTGTAAAAATTCCCTGCAGCCACCCTGGATAAAGAGTTGGCAGGCTCAGGGGCAGGGCCAAAAGTCCGCTGACCTGGATGGCCAGCCCAGTTTGGTGCCAACCGAACCGGAGGGAGTGCCCTCTGACCAGGGTGAGACTTCCTCGGGCAAACGTAAAGCTGGCTCGGAGGAGCCAGTTCCAGTAAAGAAAACAAGAAAATCAGCAGGTGTGGAGCCCAAAATTCCTTCTCCAACTGCTGCAGAGATAGCAAGAGCTATTCAGATTTTCCAGTCGCTTTCTCCGGTTCCGTCCGAACCGCCACTGTCTGATAAAAGGTCGGTTCGGTCAGTTCCACCGGTTCAGGAATATGTTGTTGAAGAATTTTATGAACCAGAGGAGGGGGAGGATGATTATGAACAGTATGAATGTGACTTTGAGGGTCTGGGTGTGCCCATTGAACCGGACATCTCCCCAGACAGACGTTTAGAATCTTCCCCTTTGCTTTCTGAGTCCCCCTCTCACTTTATGTTTTACAAAAAAGTTGCTGAAACCCTCCAGCTTCCATTGGAGGAAGCTGTGGATGAACAAGAGGAACCTGATTTTGTAGAAATGATGGATATTCCAGAGTCTAGTAGATTGTCTATTCCCTTGCATAAATCATTTAGGAAACAGACAATAAAGATTTTAAAAACTCCTAATTCTGTGCCTCCTGTGGACAAAAAGATGGACAGGAGGTACACTCTCTCAGGTCCTGATACAGAATTCCTTTCACAGCAGTGCAGCCATGTTGGTGTGGTTCAGGCTGCAGCTTGTGATAAAGCTAATATTCCTTTGGCTTCACATCCTCCTGACAAGGATTCCAGGAAGATTGATGCCATGGCTAAAAAACAATACATGGCAGCGTCCTTGGGACTCAGGCAAGCAAATTACATGGCTTATTTAGCAAGGTATCAGAAATCTAGATGGGACACTGTCATGGCCTTGGCCAAACAGGCCTCTGGCCAGCTTGCTAGTGAGCTGGAACAGGTGGCTGCTGATGGCATTGAGGCATCTAAGGTGCAGTTTCATGCTGCTGTGGATTTTAATGATGTATCCTCTAGAGTCATGGCTCGTCTGTAGCTTTTACTGGGTTGGCCTGGCTCAGGTGTACTAGCTTGTCACAGGATACCCAGACTAAGGCTATGGATTTTCCTGTGGTTGGAAATTCTCTGTTTGGGGAGCAGACAGAGAATTATATGAAAAAATGGATGAATATAGGACTACCTATAAGAGTGCTCAGGCTAAGGAGCGGCAAGCCACTCCTCAGAGGCAGGCCCCCAGGGGTAGAGGTAGGCCTTTTCACAGGCCTTTTTACCAAACCCAGGCCTCCTCTGCTTATGCTCAGAGGGGGTTCTTCAGAGGGAGAGGCAGACGGGGTGTGGGCAGGCCTGCTCCCACCCCTCAGCCTAAAGCACCTGCCAAACAGACACCCTGATGGGGTGCCCAGTGCCGATTCTCCTTTACCTGTAGGGGGCAGATTGGCTTACTTCGTTCAGAACTGGGTGTCTCTAACTTCAGACAAGTGGGTCCTGGAAGTAGTAAGCCAGGGTCTGGTTCTCAGCTTCAAAAAGTTCCCAAAGATGAGAATCAGGTCTTTTCCACCTGCAAACTCTTTAGAGACCTTTACTTTAGAAACAGAGGTCTCAAACCTCCTGGCTCTCAGAGCTGTAGAAAGGGTTTCTTCCCTACACCAGGGCAAGGGTCTGTACTCCAGATATTTCCTTACCCCAAAAAAGACAAGAGAATGGCGGCCCATTTTAGACCTGAGATATCTGAACAAACACCTTTTGAAACCAAAGTTCAAAATGGTAACTCTGGCAATGATTTTACCCTCTCTAAGGCCAGGGGACTGGCTAGCCTCCCTGGACCTCAAGGATGCCTATTTTCACGTCCTAATCAGAAGCTCCCACCGAAAGTACCTCAGATTCGAACTGCCCTCAGGTCACTACCAGTTCAGAGCAATGCCCTTCGGCCTCACCTCTGCCCCAAGGGTATTCACAAAATGTCTGGCAGTAGCAGTGGCTCATTTAAGAAGGCAAAGGATTGCTGTCTTTCCCTATCTGGACGACTGGCTCATTGTAGGCCAGTCCCCAGAACAGGTAAGATCTCACCTGCAAGTTACCCAGCAGCTGCTCTCCTCCCTGGGCTTCTTGCTCAGTCTTCCAAAATCAGTTCTGGAACCAGTTCAGGTGCTCACCTTCATAGGTGCAGAATTGGACACAAAGCAGGCCAGAGCCTTCCTACCCCTAGAGAGGGTAAGGAACTTGGTGGCTCTGGCCCCCTCCTCACTCTGCAGGTCTCTCGACCAGCAGAGACACTTTGCAGCTCCTGGGCACATGGCTCGTCCAGCTGTATAGTGCAAGGCAAGATTTCAGATGAGGGACATTCAGTTTCACTTGAGAGCCTTTTGGTCTCAGAGAAGAGACCCCCTTTCCAAGTTGGTCCCAGTGACCCGAACCCTGATCCAGGCCCTCCAGTGGTGGCAGGATCAGAGCAATTTAAGACTGGGGGTCCCCTTCATTCCTCTGTCTCACTCCTTGACCCTCACTACGGATGCTTCCCTCCTGGGGTGGGGAGCCACATGGCGACCTCTCCACTCAGGAGTGTGTCCCTCAGGAATCTCTGCTCCACATCAATTTGCTGGAACTCAGAGCTGTCTTTTAGCACTTCAAGTGTTTTCTGTGTCTGTTCAGAACAAAGTGGTGCAAGTCAGAACAGACAACACCACAACAATGTGGTACATCAACAAGTAGGAGGCACTCGGTCTTCGGCCTTGTGCACCGAGGCAATGAAGTTGTGGTCTCTGGCCTATTCCCTGAACACTTCCCTCATAGCAGTTCACCTTCCAGGAAAGGACAGTGTCTTAGCAGATGCTCTCAGCAGGATTTCCCAGGGCCATCACGAATGGTCTCTGGATCCTCAAGTACTGGGGATAGTTTTTGCCAGATGGGGCACCCCTCAGATAGATCTTTTTTCAGCCCCAGACAATCACCAACTTCCACTGTTCTGTTGCAGGCCCCCAGTGTTGGGCTCAATCCCCCTGGATGCCTTTCTCCTAGATTGGGAAGGGAAGTTTCTTTATGCCTTTCCCCCCTTCCCTCTCCTATTCAAGGTGCTAGTCAAAATCAGATCCCAGCCTTGCAGGATGATTCTGATTGCCCCAGATTGGGCCAGGCAGCCCTGGTACCCTCTCCTTCTATCACTAGCAGTCCATCTTCCCCTGTGCCTCCCCAGGAATCACAACCTGTTAACCTGTGCACAGGGGAGAGTTTGGTATCCGAATCTCAAATCCCTCAACCTCAAGGCCTGGCTCTTGAGGAGTTAGAATTTGCTGACCTGCACCTTTCTCAGGGTGTTCTGAAATCCTAAAGGCTTCTAGGAAGCCTTCCACTAGGGTTACTTACAATTCTAAGTGGAAAAGGTTTTCCATTTGGTGTTCTGGGAAACATATTTCCCCAGAATCTGCTGATTTGCCCATTGTTTTGGACTATATGGTCCACCATAATTCCTTGGGACTGAGACCAGCTACCCTGAAAGTACATTTGGCAGCTGTCTCTGCTTTTGTTTCAGCAGGAAAGCCCTCCTCTCTTTCCGCTCACACTTTATTTTCCAAGTTTTTTAAAGGATTACTTCATTCTAATCCACCTTTTAGGGATCCGGCCCCTGCCTGGGACCTTAATGTTTGCATTGCCCAGTTAATGCAACCTCCTTTTGAACCTCTGTCTTCTGCAGAGCTTAAGTATAACTTGGAAAACTGTTTTCCTAGTGGCTATCACTTCTGCCAGGCGCATAAGTGAGTTGCAAGCCCTGTCAGTAGAACTGACTTTATTTCTTTCCACAGGGATAAGGTAGTCCTCAGGACTAACAGGAAGTTTTGCCTAAGGTGGTTTCAGATTTCCATCTTAATCAATCTATCTCCTCAGTGTTTTTCACTAACCATTCTTCCTCTGGTGAGAGGAGATTGCACAGTTTAGATGTTAAGAGGGCCTAAGTTACTATATAGAAGCGTACCAAGGGTCACAGGTTGAATCCCTCCAACTTTTCTCACTTATGGTGAGGTCGAAAAGGAAACCTGCCACTAAGAGATCCATTGCCAGGTGGATTGTCTCTTGTATCCAATTTTGTTATCAAAAACTGGGAAAGTTCCCCTTCAGGCCTGAGGCTCATTCTACCAGAGGTACAGCTGCGTCTCTAGCTGCTGCCAGAGACATCCTATCTTAGAGATATGTCAAGCAGCTACCTGGAAAGCAGTACATACTTTCACCAAGCATTACTCCCTGGATGTCCAGGCCAGGAGGGATGCTCGGTTTAGCACAGCTGTGCTTCAGAGCCTATTCCTAAGTAGGTTCTGTCCCTCCTCCGTGTGCGTACTGCTGTGTATTCTGCAATTGTCATAATATAGCAAGACTTCATGTTGTTTGAAGAAAAATTACTCACCTTAGTAATGTTGTTTCTTCTAATGGAGTCTTGCTATATTATGACCTCCCCCCAGCCTGCCCCTCTCAGAACTTCTACTTGGGTATGGGGTGGGCAGCCTAGTGTGGGCGCTAGTTATGCCCATTATATGTTTTCCACCCCTTCTTGGGGTTTTGGGGTGTAATGTTTTTATTTTTATGTCATATTATTACTTTATATTATATTATTACTTCTGGTCCCCTGACTTGAGTCTTTGTGTTGGGACCAGGAGTATGTCTTAATAGTCAGGTAGCCATTTGGCTAGTGTAGGTTACAGCTTCCACACAGACCTTAGTAGAGTTTTGCTCGTAAAGATCTGACAGTTTAGGTTTGAAATAACCCAGACAGAGCTTCTCTAACCGAGCTCGCTCCAAGTTCCATTCTTTGAATGGGAGTTAACTCTTTCACCTCCGGAGCAGTTCTAATGGTGGGACAAACTGCAATTGTCATAATATAGCAAGACTCCATTAGAAGAAACAACATTACTGAGGTGAGTAATTTTTTCTTCTGGACTACCTGATATCGCTGTTGGACTCGGGTCTCCAGTACACCTCCCTCAGGGTGCACCTTTGGCTAACTCTGCCTTCCATGAGCCTGTGGGTGACTGCACCGTGGCTCAGCTGGATGTTTCCCTTTCCTTTTTGAGGGGTATCCTGCATCTGAAACCTCCAATTTGTTCTCCTGCCCTGGCTTGGGATTTGAATTTTGTTTTGGAGAAGCTCCCTCTGTCTCTTTTTGAGCCAGCTGCAACTTGCGAACTACATTTCCTTTCATGTAAGGTGTTATTTCTCACCCCAGGAATTCTTCAGTATGCTTGACAGGTGCAGTATGCCAGCTGGGTTCAGCTGCCCTAGAGGAGGAGGAGTTAATGATAATGATATTTTGGCATCAGTGAATCAGAGAGCAGGAAAGAGTGCTGTGTGAGCTAGAGTGGGAGGTCAGTCAGATTTATTTCTCCAGACCAGACAACTCTGCCCTGGAGTTCTCTCTTCTCAATTTCGCTTTCAGAAGTTAATTTCTTTTAGAGTTGGTAAAAAAAAATATTAATTCAAACAACATGAAGTCTTGCTGTATTCTGACAATTGCAGTGATTCCCAACCTTTGAACTGCTCCCAACCTTTGAACTGCCCCAGAGAACTAAGGGTTAAATTTCCATGCAAGGCATGGAACGCTGAGCTCGAGCTCGGTTGAAGTCTCTGTCTGGAGTGGTTTGAACACAAACCGTCAGATTCTTCACTCCGCCCCACTGAACGATCGCTCCGGAGATTTCTCCTTCAGCTCGGTTCGAAGTCGGTTAAAGTTTTCAGTTTTTCATCTGTTTAAACCAAAAAAAAGTATCCGTGTAGTCGGTTCAGTCTCTGTCTGTGGTGCCGTGAGTACTAGATAGGAATTGTTCTATGTTTCTGTGTGGAACTTGTAAAAGTGCGGTCAGTTTGGCTGAACCGACCATTTGATTGTGAATTTTGCTGATATTTAGTGTGTGGTTACTGGTTCTTATCGGCTTTAAAAAAAAACAAAAAAAAACGTGTTTTAACTGTTTTTTTCCAATACCCATGACACGGTTAGGAACCGATAAGGGAGTCTTGCCTGGTGGTTGGCGAAAAAAGGGTACGTTTGGTTAGGTTGGCCATGTCTGAGAAACCCAAGAAAAAAACCAGGCCCACTGGGTTTCAACCCTGCAGTGAATGTGGGGAGGTCTTTGCCAAGGCCGATCCCCTCACCACCTGTGTTTATTGTCTGGGGTTTGACCACCTCGAGTCAGACTTCCAAATATAAACATTTTCCCAAATCTACCCTTGAAAGAGATTAGGTAGACTGAAGGAAAGGAGGCAGAAGTTGCTGACCGGATGGCCAGCCAGTTCGATTCGACGAACCAGAAGAAATGCCCTCTGACCAGGGCGATACTTCTTAGGACAAAAGGAGAGCTGATTCTAAGGGATTGGTTCCGACAAAAAGAAAGCGCAAAGATAAATCAACTGGTTTGGATCCAGAGGTTCATGTTCCGACCGCCGATGAGATAGCCAGGGCAATTCAGATTGTGGAATCGCTCCGTCTGGTTCTGACCGATCCGGCTCCTTCTGGTAGGGGTTCAGTTCGGTTGGTTTCCCCGGTTCAAGAGTATACCCTTGAAGATTTTTATGAACCGGAGTTTGAAGAGGAAGGGGAGTTTGAGGATTATGGTGTAAGTGAAGGTGTGGATGTGCCTGTGGAACCGGACATCTCCCCAGACAGACCATCAGGTGTTTCCCCTCCTAGGCTTTCTGAGTCCCCTTCCCATTTTATGTTTTACCTGCTGTGGACTCTAATGATGTCTCATCAAGAGTCATGGCTACATCTGTGGCTCTTCAGAGGATGGCTTGGCTCAGATGTACTAGCCACTCGCAGGTTCCCAGAGTCCAGGAGACTGTCTATTCCCCTCCATAAATCTTTTGGGAAACAGACACAAAAAATCTTAGTCTCTTAACACTGTACCTCCTGTGGATAAAAGAATGGACAAGAGGTATACACACTCGGGCTCAGACACGGAGTTCTTATATCAGCAATGCAGCCATGTTGGGGTAGTGCAGGCTGCTGCCTGTGACAAGGCAAATATTCCCTTGGCTTCACACCCCTCTGACGAGGACTCCAGGAAGATTGATGCCATGGCAAAGAAGCAGTACATGGCATCTTCTTTGGGACTCAGGCAGGTGAATTACGTGGCCTGTACAGCCAGGTACCAGAAGTCCAGGTGGGACACTGTACTGGCACTGACTAAACAGGCCTCCCCCCAGCTAGCCAAGGAGCTGGAGGCGGTGGCTGCAGATGAGATTGAGGCATCTAAGGTGCAATTTCATGCCCAGGCTAAGGCTATGGATTTTCCTGTAGTGGGTAATTCTCTGTTTGGGGAGCAGACAGAGAATTACTTGAAGAAAATGGACAAGTACAGGACCACTTACAGGAGTGCTCAGGCCAAGGAAAGGCAGGCAACTCCTCAAAGGCAGCAGTCTAGGGGCAGGCCTTTTCAAAGGCCTTTTTACCAAGCACAGACCTCTTCTTCCATTTCGCAGAGGGGGATCTTCAGAGGGAGAGGCAGAAGGGGGATGAGCAGGCCTGCATCCACCCCTCAGCCTAAAGCCCCTGCCAAGCAGACACCCTGATGGGTCTGCCCAGGTCGACTCTCCTATTCCAGTAGGGGGGCAGGCTGGCTTACTTTGTCCAGGACTGGATGTCTATTACATCAGACAAGTGGGTCCTAGAAGGAGTAAGCCAGGGAATGGTTCTCAGCTTCAAAAAATTTCCAAAGATGAGAGCCAGATCTTTTCCACCTGCAAATCTTTTGGAAGCCCTTGCCCTAGAGGCAGAGGTTTCTTCTCTCCTAGCTTTAAGAGCTGTAGAGAGAGTAACTACCCTACACTGGGGCAAAAGACTGTACTCCAGGTACTTTCTGACCCCGAGAAAGACAGGGGAGTGGCGACCTATCCTAGACCTAAGATATCTGAACAAACGTCTTTTAAAACCAAAGTTCAAGATGATAACTCTGGGAATAATCCTTCCCTCTCTAAGGTCAGACTGGCTAGCCTCCCTGGACCTCAAAGATGCCTACTTTCACATTCCCATCAGGTGCTCCCGAAGAAAGTACCTCAGATTCGAGTTGCCCTCAGGCCACTATCAGTTCAGAGCAATGCCCTTTGGCCTAACCTCAGCTCCAAGCGTTTTCACAAAGTGCCTGGCAGTAGTAGTTACCTTTCTAAGAAGGCAAAAGATTTCCATTTTTCCTTATCTGGACGATTGGCTAATAGTGGGTCAGTCTCCAGACCAAGTCAAGTCTCACCTGCAAGTGACCCAGCAAGTCCTCACTTCCCTAGGATTTCTTCTCAGCCTTCCCAAGTCAGTTCTCGAACCAGTCCAGCTCCTTACCTTTATAGTGGGAGAACTGGACACACTCAGAGCAAGAGCCTTTCTCCCTCTAGAGAGGGCAAGGGCTCTTATGGAACTAGCTTCTTCCTTCAGCCTTCAGGTATCTCGAACAGCAAGGCATTTCCTCCAGCTCTTGGGCCACATGGCAGCTTCAACAGCAGTGGTCCAAGGGGCAAGAGTCCAGATGAGGGATATTCAGTTCCACCTGAGAGTTTACTGGTGTCAGAGAAAGAACTCCCTTACCAAACTGATCCCAGCGACTCCGACCTTGATCCAAGCCCTTCAGTGGTGGCAGGATCAGGACAATTTAAGGCAAGGTGTTCCGTTTGTTGCTCAGCCTTGTTCAGTGGTCCTTACTACGGATGCTTCTCTTCTGGGCTGGGGAGCCCACCTGGGGTCCCTCACTGCTCAGGGCCTGTGGTCCCCCCAAGAATCCCTTCTCCACATCAGTCTTCTAGAGCTCAGGGCAGTTTTTCTAGCTCTAAAAGCGTTCTCGCAGTCAGTTCAGAACAAGGTGGTTCAAGTCAGAACAGACAACACTACCACCATGTGGTACATCAACAAGCAGGGAGGCACTCGGTCCATGGCCTTGTGCAGAAGCCATGAAGTTGTGGTCCCTGGCTTATTACCTACAAGCCTTTCTTGTAGCAGTTCACCTTCAGGCAAGGACAATGTGCTAGCAGATGCACTGGGGAGGATTTCTCAGGGCCATCACGAATGGTCCCTGGACTCTCAGGTGTTGAAAGTGATTTTTTCAAGGTGGGGCTCTCCAGAGATAGATCTCTCTGCAGCGCTGGACAGTCACCAACTCCCTCTCTTTTGTTGCAGACCTCCAGTCTTCGGCTCAGTCCCCTTGGATGCCCTGATTCTGAATTGGGAAGGGAAGTTTCTGTATGCCTTCCCCCCCCTTCCCACTCATGTTAAAAGTTTTAGTCAAAATAAGGTCTCAACCTTGCAAGGTGATTCTAATTGCTCCAGATTGGGCCAGACAGCCCTGGTACCCCCTGTTGCTGTCCTTAGCAGTCCATCTTCCCCTGTCTCTTCCTAGGAATTACAGCCTGTTAACATCCTCTCAGGGGAGGATTTGGTACCCCAATCTTCAGTCTCTCAATCTCAAGGCATGGCTCTTGAAGAGTTAGAGTTTGCAGATCTGCATCTTTCCCAAGGGGTTCTGGACATCCTCAAGGCTTCTTGAAAGCCCTCCGCCAGAAAGACTTACGACTCCAAATGGAAAAGATTCAGCATTTGGTGTTCTCAGAAGAATATTTCTCCAGACACTGCTGAATTGCCTACGGTTCTGGATTATATGGTCCATCTTAATGGCCTAGGCCTTAGACCAGCTACTCTCAAGGTACACTTGTCAGCTGTTTCTGCATTTTTGTCTGTGGGGAAGCCTTCCTCACTATCTTCCCATCCGGTGTTCTGTAAATTTTTTAAAGGAGTGTCTCACACCAATCCCCCTTTTAGAACCGTGCCTCTGCCTGGGATTTGAATGTTTGCATTGCTCAGCTTAGCCACCCCCCCTTTGAGCCTATGTCTTCAGCAGAGCTTAAGTACTTGACTTGGAAAACTGTGTTCCTGGTAGCCATTACCTCTGCCAGGCGTATCAGTGAATTGCAAGCCCTGTCAGTGGAATCTGATTTTATTTCCTTTCATAGGGATAAAGTGGTCCTTAGAACCAATAGAAGGTTCTTGCCCAAAGTAGTTTGACTTCCATTTAAACCAGTCTTTGTCTCTCCCTGTTTTCTTCACTGATCATTCTTCCTCCGGAGAGAGGAGGCTGCACAGTTTAGATGTCAAAAGAGCCCTTAGTTACTACATAGAGCGTACCAAGGGTCACAGGTTTGACTCCCTCCAGTTGTTCCTCACTTATGGAGAAGTGGGAAAGGGCAAACCTGCCACCAAAAGATCTGTTGCCAGGTGGATTGTGTCTTGTATACAATTCTGCTATGTAAAACTCCACCCTCAGGCCTAAGGGCTCATTCCACAAGAGGTACAGCTGCTTCCCTGGCTGCGGCCAGGGATATTCCTCTCCTAGAAATTTGTCAAGCAGCCACCTGGAAAACAGTCCATACCTTTACCAAGCATTACTCTCTTGTGAGGGCTCAGTTCGTAGCCCTCCCCCAGCAGCCCTGCAGGACTCCTCACCTCCTCGTTGACCCGTTGGCCAGGTAATTTTTCTGCACAGAAGCAGTCAGCTGCCCTGCCCAGCTTTGCCTTTCTTTCCCGACTGGACCAGCGGCGCACCTAATCGGCTCCTTACATGTGGGAAACGGCTTGCCCTCCCTTCGGTGTCGCAGAATGGACCGAGGTCTTCTTGGCGCCAATTTCAAAATCGGCTGGTGCCTCTCCCGTCGGCGCAGGAGCTAGAAGGACTGTAACTGGGAACTGTAGCTGGTATCCCCACATGCTGTGTACTGTTAGGACCCAGCAGTCGTGAGGGCTCAGTTCGTAGCCCTTCCCCAGCAGCCCTGCAGGACTCCTCACCTCCTCGTGGACCTGTTGGCCAGAGGACCCGGCGGTCATGAGGACTCAGTTCGTAGCCCTCCCCCAGCAGCCCTGCAGGACTTCTCACCTCCTCGTGGACCCGTTGGCCAGAGGACCCGGCGGTCGTGAGGGCTCAGTTCGTAGCCCTCACCCAGCAGCTCTGCAGGACTCCTCTCACCTCCTCGTGGACCCGTTGGCCAGAGGACCGGCGGTCGTGGGGGCTCAGTTCATGGCCCTCCCCCAGCAGCCCTGCAGGACTCCTCACCTCCTCGTGGACCCGTTGGCCAGAGGACCCGGCGGTCGTGAGGGCTCAGTTCGTAGCCCTCACCCAGCAGCTCTGCAGGACTCCTCACCTCCTCGTGGACCCGTTGGCCAGAGGACCCGGCGGTCGTGAGGGCTCAGTTCGTAGCCCTCCCCCAGCAGCCCTGCAGGACTCCTCACCTCCTCGTGGACCCGTTGGCCAGAGGGACCCGGTCGGTGAGGGGCTCAGTTCGTAGCCCTCCCCCAGCAGCCCTGCAGGACTCCTCACCTCCTCGTGGACCCGTTGGCCAGAGTACCCGGCGGTCGTGAGGGCTCAGTTCGTAGCCCTCCCCCAGCAGCCCTGCAGGATTTCTCACCTCCTCGTGGACCCGTTGGCCAGAGGACCCAGTGGTCGTGAGGGCTCAGTTCGTAGCCCTCCCCCAGCAGCCCTGCAGGACTCCTCGCCTCCTCGTGGACCCGTTGGCCAGGTAATTTTTCTGCACAGAAGCAGTCGGCTGCCCTGCCCAGCTTTGCCTTTCTCCCCTGACTGGACCAGCGGCGCACCTAATTGGCTCCTTACATGTGGGAAACTGTTTGCCCTCCCTCCGATGTCGCAGCTGGACCGAGATCTTCTTGGCGCCAGTTTCAAAATCGGCTGGAGCCTCTTCTGTCGGCGCAGGAGCTAGAAGGACTGTAACTGGGAACTGTAGCTGGTATCCCCACATGCTGTGTACTGTTGTGAGTTTTTGTCTGCAAACATCAGTTATCCAGTAAAATGACTGCAAACTGATAGCCTCTTTAGCTTGTGTTAGTACTGTGCACCCAAAAACCGAATTCTCAGGCTGCCTTACTGTGGTGCGCTATCTAGTCTAAATCGTTTGCTCTCTCTGTAAATACTCTGGGTGTTTACTCTCCCTGCAAGTACTGTAGGTGTAGCTTAAATTATTGGGACAAGGTGCAATCGCCGATATCTATCTCAGGCTGCCATCTTACCTGCCTGATTAGCAGGACATCCCCCGCCCAACCCAAACCTGATTTGTCTCCTGCTGTGCATCCCCCCTCCCCTTACCTTTAATGTCTTGTGGTCTCTTCTCTTCTCTCCTCAGAGGACCTGGCGGTCGTGAGGGCTCAGTTCGTAGCCCTCCCCCAGCAGCCCTGCAGGACTCCTTACCTCCTCGTGGACCCGTTGGCCAGGTAATTTTTCTGCACAGAAGCAGTCGGCTGCCCTGCCCAGCTTTGCCTTTCTCCCCCGACTGGACCAGCGGCGCATCTAATCGTCTCCTTTCGTGTGGGAAGCGACTTGCCCTCCTCGATGCCGCAGCTGGACTGAGGTCTTCTTGCGCCAATTTTAAATCGGCTGGAGCCTCTCCCGTCGGCGCAGGAGCTTTAGCCCAGCCATCCAACGCTGTGCTCGCTCCCTACGCCCCCCACCACCACCCTTGGTCGGCTGTCTGTTATATAGGCTGTGGAGAGCCGTGATGCCGAAATAACCTATCAGCCCATTTTGCCATCTGCAGGTTATTTTCTCACCACTAGTGGCTGCTCTATCAAGCCTAGCTCACTTCTCCCATTTGTATTCCACCTAATGCTTAGCTGAGCCGCTTTTAACTTTCTCCCTCGATCTACCTGGCTCCTTTGTGCTCCGCACCAGCAAGGCGGGCACTCATTGGAATCGGCCGACCCCTCCCCCCAAAATCGGACAAAACCCCTAACCTCCACCCTGTCTCTCTGTTTATTGTCTCCCTCAATCCTGTCCCACTGCGTTCTCTTCCATAGTCCCTATATATCTTTCCCCTGCGATTGCTGGAGCCCCTTTGGGATATGGCCTCTCCACCAAGTCCCCTCACCTCCCCCTGGCTCTCCTCAAAAGGGCTCAAAATTGCACACCTGAATGTGCGTAGCCTCCTACGAAACCAAACTGAGCTTACTGCATGGGTTGCCCTCTACAAGCCGGACATCCTGGGCCTCACCGAAACCTGGCTTAAGCCCCATATACCAGATGCCCAGTGCACCCTCCCGGGCTGTAACCACTTCAGGCAAGACAGACCTGGCAAGAAGAGAGGTGGCGGGGTGATCCTCTACTATAAGGCGCACTTAAACCTGTCCCCATTGACCACTCATCTTCCAACCCTCCTGCATGCGAGTTTCTGCATGCTCTCCTCCTGCTGGGCCACACAAAGAAAATTCACCTAGTGTGCACCTACACCCCCCCAGGATGTCTGACTGGTCTCTCCTCCTGCTTGACTGTATCGGTGCTAAAGTGGGTCCCAACGAAACCCTACTAATAGGGGACTTCAATCTGAACTGGCTGGGTACCAACCGCAACTTGTACGAGCCTCTGCTCTCGGGCTTGCACTTACCCAAATCATAACTAACCAACCAGGCTCGCCATGGGAACTCTGGTTCCCTATTGACTGGATCTCTCCAACAGCCTGCCACTATCATGTCCTCTGGTACCCTTCCGGATG
Organism: Neoceratodus forsteri; assembly: GCA_016271365.2. Classification (NCBI taxonomy): domain Eukaryota; kingdom Metazoa; phylum Chordata; order Ceratodontiformes; family Ceratodontidae; genus Neoceratodus; species Neoceratodus forsteri. The sequence goes on along the minus strand of CM028130.1, from coordinate 895,936,562 downwards.
CCATCTCTGACCATTCCCCTATTTACTTTGTCTGGGGCATCTCTCAGCCAAAAGTCCCTAGTAAAATGATTGAACTGAGGGACTACTCCAAATTTAATACCCACGACTTCCTGTCTGACCTCCTCGCTATTGACTGGACTGAGGTCACTACCTCCGATGACCCCACACGGGCCTTGGACCTATTCCTAGGCAAGCTTACCCCCCTTCAGAATAAGCATGCATCCCTCACTAGGAGAAGGGTCCGGGGCACCATCACCAAATGGCTAAATGGGGGCCTACTCTCCCTTATGAAGGCCAGGGACAAGTGCTGGGCGACCTATCAGGCCTCCCAAAATAACCATGATCTAATGACATACAGGCACCTCAGAAACTCCTGTAAAAGAGCTATCCGCTCAGCAAAAAGCGAGGTCTGTAAAGCCGCCTTGCTCTCCGCTAGCAGCAATCCGAGGAGTTTCTGGCAAGACATTAAAAACGCTACTGGGGGGTCAGCCAAGGCACAGGTCACTGACTTACTCGTTGGTGGAGTCAGCTGCAGTAATCCGCACACCATTGCAAACACCTTCAACTCCTTGTTTTCCGAGCTGCCCCTCCCCTCCCTGGCCCCCTCCTGTCTACCCTCCTGGTGCCCCCCTCCCGGTCTCCACCCTTGGCCCCTCTTCCAACTGAGACAAGTCTTTCCTGAGGAGACACAGATGCTACTCTTAGGCCTCTCCCCTCACACAGGCGCAGGGCACGACCGGCTTGAACCAAAACTGCTCAGGCTGGGGGCCCACCTCCGTGCCAGGCCCCTCTCGCACCTATTCAACACATCCATTAACACTGGGATCATTCCCGACCTGTGGAAAGTGGCCAAGGTTGTCCCTGTCTTCAAACAGGGAAATCCCAAAGATCCAGGCAACTACTGTCCCATTGCCATTCTGTCCGCCACCAGTAAACTCCTCAAGAAAGCCGTTGCCTCCCAGCTCTCCCAATATATCCAGGACCACAACATCCTCTCACCCGCCCAGCACGGCTTCAGGAAAGGGCATAGCATGTCCACCACCCTTGCTGTAGTCACTTCACTGATCAGGACAAGTGTTGACCAAGGCAACCTCATGGGAGCCATTTTTATGGACCTCTCAAAAGCATTTGACAGGGTCGACCACTCTCTCCTCTGGTCCAAACTCCTATCCCTCGGATTCTCCCCTTCCGCCCACGCTTGGTTCCTAAACTACCTCTCCAACTGTCAGCAATTCACCCACTTCAATCGGACGTCCTCCAGCCTCTCATCAGTCCACTGCGGGGTCCCACAAGGATCCGTCCTTGGCCCAACTCTATTCACACTATTTATCAATGACCTCCCATCCATCAGTGCCCATGGTCACACCACCTTGTATGCAGATGACCTCGTCCTCCTGACCAGCTCCCGGGACATCTCCACAATAAACTCACACCTGAACTTCGACTTCGAACGCATTCAAACTTGGTTGGGGAACACAGGCTCACCCTCAATCTCAACAAAACCCAATCCATGCTGTTCGGATCCTTGAACAAAATAAAATCTTGCACTGCCCCCCTGCTGATCCACGGGGTCGATGGCTCGCCCCTTGAGACAGTTACCACCGCCAAGTACCTGGGCGTCACCTTAGTTCTGCAGTTGGACCTCTCCTCACATTCAGAATGTTTGCATGCTACTAATTGTAGTTTTGGCTTAGCTGACTGCCTAAAACTGCCTCACCCCTGCCGCCCGCCTGTCCCTAGCCAGGGGGATCCTCCTCCCCTCACTCTGTTACGGACTTGTAACTTTTGCACCAGTTCCCAAATCCAGCCTCTCAAAATGGGACACGGCTTACAACAATGTTTGCCGCTTCGCGCTCTCCGCCCCTCTCCTCACCTACCGTTGTGATCTATACAGCCGCCTGGAGTGGCTTCCCCCTGAGAAGCATCGCTCTTTCGTCCTAGGTAACTTCATTGACAACATCATCCGTTCTGGCATCCCTCCAGCCCTAGCCCTTCCCCTTAAACCTGGTGCCCCATCCTACCACCTATGATCTGGGGCAAATCAGGAATGCCTGGTCCCCAGAACACGAACCCTGGCAGGGGACCGGGCCTTCAGCACTTACACCCCCAAACTCTGGAACTCGCTTCCTGAGCTCACTCGGTCCTCCTCCTCCCATCCAAGCTTTAAAGCCTCCTCTGGAACTTCCTGAAACCTTCCTCCCCTGCTCCTGCTCCTCGTAGTCCTACTCCCTGCCCTCCCACCCCCAACCTGATTGGATAGAGTGGCCTCAGCGCCTCTTGCAATCTCCTTCAGGAACTGGCCATGTATATCTGGACTTACCACCTTGCCTAGGGCACTCCCCTTGCAGGCACTTACCATTATCTTTGTTCCTGTTGTTCACCACCTAATATGTATCCCGTCTGTCCCATCCTACACTAAAGCACCGCGCCACCTGACCTAGAGTCAGCCCTGAACTGTCTGTCAATTTAATTATGTTTCTTGTCTCCTCAATTTGTACATGTATGAATTTTGTACCAACCTTGTCCTAGAGCTAGCCCTGAAACTGCCTGTATATTTTCTCATGTATCCTTCTCTGTTCCCCAACTGGTCAATGTATACCTACCTTGCTCTAGAGCCTGCACTGCATTGCCTGTTATTTTACTGAGTATTCCTTATGCGTCCTCAATTGTTTATGTATGATGTTTTTACCTGTAACCCTCCCGGGTCGCTCCTGAAACTAGGCACTTGGCTGTCTAGTGTGCTTACTCAGTTAACAAAAGCAAATAAATAAATAAATAGATATCCAGGCTAGGAGTGATGCTCGGTTTGGCACAGCAGTACTTCAGAGCCTATTCCCAAAGTAGGTTCTGTCCCTCTTCCTTGGAGGTACTGCTTGGTAGTCTGCAATTGTCAGAATACAGCAAGACTTCATGTTGTTTGAAGAAAAATTACTCACCTTAGTAATTATGTTTCTTCTAATGGAGTCTTGCTGTATTCTGACCTTCCTCCCTGCCTCCCTTCTCAGAACCTGTTTTTTGGAAGTGGGTGGGCAGGTGTAGTGTTGCATCTTAGGGGTGTATTTGCTGGCACCCTCCTCCCTTTGTTTGGGTGCTTATTTATTATTGTTATTTTTGAGTACATTGGGTTTAGTTTTGGGTTTCTGACTTGAGTCTTCCTTGGGAATCCAAAACTTTTCAGCCAGTTGGCTAGTAGAATTTTTACAATTTCCACATAGAATTTTTAGTTTAGTTGGGCTCATAAGAATCTGATGGTTTGAGTTCAGAACACTCCAGACAGAGACTTCAACCGAGCTCAAGCTCAGCGTTCCATGCTTTGCATGGAAAGTTAACCTCTAGTTCTCCGGGGCAGTTCAAAGGTTGGGAATCGCTGCAATTGTCAGAATACAGCAAGACTCCATTAGAAGAAATATAATTACTAAGGTGAGCAATTTTTTCTTTGTGCTGCCTTAGTGTTTTTGGAGGTAGTTTTTCTGCTGTTTGCGGTTTTTATATTGTTTCCTTTGGTTCACAGGAACTGCAAATTTCTTTACTTCAGCAGTTCCTGTTGCAGTTCCTGCACTTTTTCAGAGGTAAAATGTTGGTGCTTTTAAACTAAATAAATCATTTTTTTTTTTTTTTTATCTTTAATTGAATTTTACTTCACTGTTCCCAATTTTTAATCAGAACCATGATTTTTAGACTAAATCTCTTTATTTTTAGCATTTTTTGGAACCATTTACTCACGATTCCATAGTGCTCGGGAACCAACTGAATTTCGTTTCTTTTTCTATTTGGTAACACTTTTTAAGGGCTTCTGACAAATTGGCTAAGTGCCCCGACGCCAGTCATGGCAGATTTCCAAGCGATGCTTTCCTCTCTGTGGGACTTTATGCAGGCTTGTCTTGCTCCCACACAAGGGCCAACGTCGCAAGAGCCTGCGGTGCCTGGCCCCCCATGAGGCTGTGGCATGCACCTCAGGATTCTATGCCCTCTCATCCCGCTCAGGACCCAAGGGACGAGGATCAGTATCACGTGGACTGCCTTCTCCCTGACAAGCAGAATAAAGGAGATACTGGAGAGGAAGGAGGTGTTACCCCCCTCCCACTCAACTTCTACGGTGTCATCCGATGGGGAGGAAACCCTCAAGTATATACCACGGTCCCTCCTGGATGACCCTGCCTTTGTTTCTGTTCAGAGACAGCTACAGGAGGCCATGGGATTCAACACAGAGGAGCAGGACCCTATCCAATGCCGTTTGTCCAGTTACCTTGGCCTTCCAGAGGCCCCATCTCTGATCATTTCCCCATTGATAGACCCCTCTGAGGATGCCACCATGGCTGCTTGGCATCAACCTAGCTTAGTCCCTGCCATGCTTCGGAAGGTGGACAAGCTATACCAGGCTGCCACGGGGAAGCCTTTCTGTACTGAGCAACCTGAAGTTGACTCTCTAAAAAATTAATGCTGCCCATGACTGCACCAGGAGGCCCAAACACCTCGACTCCCTTCAACCGCACGAGTCTAGGAGGTTAGATCTCATTGGCAAGTGCACCATTGCCTCTGCCACTTTGACCGTAAGGGTCCTGAATTATATTGCATATATGGTTCAATTTCAGAAGCAGCTTTGGGCCCAGGTCAAGAAGGCGGCAAAAGCCCTCCCGGAGAAGCCCATGAAGCAGCAGTTGCTCCAGAACATTCAGTCAGGGGCCTACAATGGCAAGCATCTTCTTTGCTCTGCCGATGACGCTGTGGATGCCTTGGCTCGGGCAGCCTTGGCGGGCATTTGCCTATGGAGCCATTTTGACTAAGGGTGTCGGGCTTTGTCCAGGATGTCCAACAATCTATCCTGAATGCCCCCTTTAGAGGATACAAATTGTTAGGGGCGGATGGAGGATATACTATCAAACCTGCAGGCTTGCGGTCAGTTCATTCCATGTACCACACTAACCAGCCTAGAAGCAGTCAGCGCATGGCCCATAGGCATGCTGCTGATTGGCCTACCCCCAGTTCTAAACTTCAGGGCAAACGCAAAGCAGTCACAGCACTGCCTACCCCACCTCCACCACCGGAAACTCTCCCAGAGGAGGTGGTGTGGTCCCGGCCGCAGGTACAACTTCAGCCTGACTCCTTGCCCCCCAAGCTTAGCAAGAGGTAGTAGTTGGGGTCTCTTCTCCCTGCACCTGGACAGGTGGTGGGAGCTCACCATAGAAACATAGAAACATAGAAGTTGATGGCAGATAAGGACCGCAAGGCCCATCCAGTCTGCCCATTTCTTTTTCTACCTTATAAATGTGCCATTGGCCTTTGCTCTGTCAGTGACCTATCTATTCATAGTCATTTGTATTGCTCCCTTATGCCTATCCCATGCCTGTTTGAAGCCCTGCACTGTATGCATAGCCACCACTTCTTGTGGTAAAGCCATTCCATGCATCTACCACCCTTTCTGTGAAAAGAATTTCCTACATTCCCCTTAATCGGCCTCCCTCTAATCTCATGCTGTGTCCTCTTGTCCTGCTATTTTTCTTATATTTAAACATGTTAGACTCTTTCACCTTGTTTATGCCCTTAAGGTGTTTGAATGCCTCGATCATATCACCTCTCTCCTTCCTTTGCTCAAGGGTATACATATTGAGCTCCGTTAATCTGTCCTCATATGTCTTCTGATGCAGTCCCTGCACCATTTTGGTTGCCCTTCTCTGGACTGCCTCAATTTGGTTAATGTCCTTGTGAAGGTGTGGCCTCCAATACTGCCCGCAGTACTCCAGATGGGGCCTAACCAATGTCTTGTAAAGAGGGATTATTACCTCCCTCTTACAACTTGTGATACCCCTACTAATACACCCTAACACCCCCCTAGCCTTACCTACTGCTTTAGAGGTCTGCTTGGATGATTTTAGGTCATCAGTGATGATGATACCCAAGTCTCTTTCTTCCTTTGTGACTGCTAGCAACTCCGCTCCCAGCCTATAAGTGGCTTCGGGTTTCTCTTCCTATGTGCATGATTTTGCACTTCTTTGCATTAAATCCAGTTGCCACTCTTCTGACCATTCTGCTAGTTTATCCAGATCTCTTCTCATTCTGCCCACCCCATCTGGATCATCTACTCTGTTGCAGATCTTGGTGTCATCTGCAAACAAACAAGCCTTACCCTCTAGTCCATCTGCAAGGTCACTAATGAAGATGTTGAATAGGACTGGCCCCAGGACTGATCCCTGAGGTACCCACTTGTGACTTGCATCTCTTCTGACTGTATACCATTTACCACCACTCTCTGTTTTCTGCCAGTCAACCAGTTTGCCACCCAGTTGACCAACTTCTGACCACCCGAGCCTACCTAGCTTATTTATCAATCTTCTATGTGGAACAGTGTCAAAAGCTTTGCTGAATTCAAGGTAGGCGACATCAACTGCTCCCCTTGGTCCACCACTCTGGTTACCCAGTCAAAGAAATCTATGCGATTAGTTTGACAGGACCTTCCTTTTGTAAACCCATGCTGTCTTGGATCCTGTGCTCCTATGGATTCCAGGTGTTGCACTATCCTTTCCTTAAGGAGAGCCTCCATAATCTTGCCCACTACTGAGGTAAGACTGACTGGTCTGTAGTTCCCTGCCTCCTCCTGCTACCACTCTTGTGGAGCGGGATCACATGAGCCCTTCTCCAGTCTTCTGGGACCTCTCCTGTGATCAGAGACTCACTAAACAATTCTGCTAATGGCTCTGCTAGTTCCTCCTTTAGCTCCTTAAGTACCCTGGGATGTATGCCATCAGGTCCCATTGCCTTATCCACCCTGAGCTTAACAAGCTCTTGTATGACCTTTCTTTTGTGAAGGGAGTGGTGCTCACCTCCCTCCCCTGTGTCCCTGATGCTGAGCTGTGGGCCTTCCCTACCTTCTCTTCAGTAAATACTGAGCAAAAGTATCTATTTAGGATAGATGCCTTTACAGGGTCCTCCTCCTCACATGCTCCTTTTCTCCATTAAGCTTAGCAATCCCCTCTGGACTTTCTCCTTTCACTAATGTATCTATAGAAAGTCTTGTCACCTTCTTTACTGTTCGTTGCTAGTGTTTCCTCAGTTTGGGACTTTGCCTGCCTTACTGCCTTACCTGCTTCCCTTAGGCAGTTTGGTATGCCTCCCTATCTTCATCCCGCTGTGTTCCTTATATTTCCTGAAGGCCAGCCTTTTGGCTCTGACCTTTTCTGCTACTGTATTTGAGAACCAAAGTGGTTTCCTTCTTCTTTGCACTTCCTTTTCTGTCTAACACAATGGGATGTTGCTTCAAGCATTGCATCCTTAATGCTTGCCCACTTTGCCTGTACCCCTCACCTGTGTTTCTTTTGCCAGGGCTAGCTTAACTCTGTTTGCCATCTTATCAAAGTCAGCTCCTCTGAAGTCCCATATTTTTGCCTTGGAATGGGATGATTTAGATGTAGTAGCCAAATTGAACCATACCATGTGATGGTCACTGGCCCCAGGTGTCCTTCTACCTGGAGATCTGTGATCCCTTCTTTGTTAGTCAGTACTAGATCTAGGATAGCCCTGTCTCTTGTGGGTTGCTGTACCAGTTGTTTGAGGCCTCCCCTGCAGGAATCCACTATGAGTCTAGTTCTGGCAGATGTTCCTGCTGGTATTGACCAATCTGTATCTGGCATGTTGAAGTCTCCCATTATCAGAACCTCCCCTTTAGCTGTCATGTTTTGTATATCTTCTAACAGTAATGTGTCTATGTCCTCCCCCTGGTCTGGGGCCTGTAGACAACCCCAATTCTTATGGCTGTCCCATTTCCTGTTTCCAGGGTGACCCACAGTTCTTCTGGCTCCTTATGTGTATTCTGAATTTCTGTAGCTTTGATATTTTCATTGACATACAGGGCCACTCCTCCCCCCCTTTTTTCACCTCGGTCTCTTCTGAACAATACATAGCCAGGTACTGAAGTCTCCCAAGTGTGGTTACTGGTAAACCACGTCTCACTAATTGCTACTATGTCCAGTTTAGCCTCTGACATTATTGCCTGCAGGTCTGGGATCTTATTTCCCAGGCTGTGAGCATTTGTGTACATGATTTTCCATAGGCCAGATTTTGGTGTGTTAGTTGTTGGGTGAAGTTTGGCATTACCCCTGTGCATCGTATGGGGAGACAAACCTTTTTTCTTACCTGGTGATGCAAATGAACGGCAAACACGCTGAATTCCTGTTTGACCACTAGCTGAGGGGGGAAGGGTGTTCTTCCCATTCGACGTATGGGGTACTGCACCCCTCTCCCCATTTGCTAGTTTAAATATTCTGCAAAGACGTCAAACTTCTGCCCCAATGCACTGACTCCCTCTTTAGTCAGATGCAATCCATCAAATTTAAAGAACTTTCGCTCCCAGAACTGTTGCCAGTTCCCTACAAATCTGTGTCCTTTTTCCTGGCACCAGTCCTTGAGCCATGTGTTTAGCTCCCCTATCTCCCCTTCTCTGACCTTCCGTCCATCTGCTCCCTTCTCCCAGACTGGCAGGATCTCAGAGAAGGAGATGCGAACCGAAATAGATGATAGTTTTATCACCAACTAGTCAGGTGTTCCTTGGTCTCCACAACTGACCGGCTGGCAGATCATTAGTCCCTATGTGTACTAGGACATCAGTGTTTTCTCCTGCTTTGTGAACAATTTTATAATGCGTCAGTGTCTCTCCATGCTGATGTACCTGGGAGACATCTGACCATTACCCCTGGCTGGAGATGGGTATCAACTCCCGAATCATGGAATCTCCTATGATCAGAAGGTTTTGGATTTCCTTTGTGCTTGTTTAGTTTTGGTTCCTGATTTGGGTGAGTATGGTTGTGCTAGCTCCTGTGCCGCGAGTGTCCTGTTCTGCAATGTCTTCTGCCTCTTTATTTGATTTCAGAGATAGAGGCAGATACCTGTTTGTAGTGTTTATATGGTTTTTGGAGGTAATGTGTTGGAGAGCAGAGAGTGATGGGGCACCTGATTTGCTCCTCCTAACCACCTGCCAACCTCCTGGACCAACTACCCTCTGCGGTCGAGGTTTTTCTGTTGGATGCTGGGGAAATGGCGGGTGGTTCTTATAATGTATTTCCTCTTCAATATGAAATTTGAGGCGTGCAATCTCTGCCCATGCTGCCTGGAGCTGAGACCTAAGATCTCCAAAGGCCCAGCATGTGGGACAGTGTCCTAAATCCTGTAAGACTGTCCTCTGAAAATTGTTCCACAGTACCTGCAGTTAATGAAATCCATTCCAAATAAGTTGCTGGGTTTGTAACCTAGTCAGAGTAATTAGAAGGGAAAAAAAGGAAAAAAATGCAAGTAATGGTTTAATTGTGCTTTGTTTAACTTGTTATAACAAGTTAAATTACTAGTGCCCCTGTAAATGAGATCACCTTGTGGAGGCCCCACTGATCCGCCCCTTCCTGCTCTGCCACAGGAAATGTCACAACTGTGGTACCCTATAAAAGGAGTGTAGCGTGGGGTGGTTGGGGATGGGGGTGGGTGGCTGGGCCCTTCCCCTGCCTAAAAAGAAGAACCACGGACGAAAGAACAAGGAGGTAAGAGCAGAAACAATCAGTCAACAACAAATGCAGTAACCCTGAAAGCTTATCCTAATGTTAGATAAAACTGTAAAACCTGTAAAGTACCACCTGTAATAATTTCAGAGAAGATATACCCTGTAAGAAACACTTTGCTCCAGAGAAAAATAAAGCAGTAACAGAAGATATACCTTGCAAAAGACAATTTGAATCAGAAGATTACAGCAGTAATCTGTTAGCACACACCTGTAGGCACACCTTGTAATAATGCAGAAGAAGGTATACCAGCAACAACAATTTGAATCAGAGAAAAAATAAAGCAATGAAATGTTAGCAACAAACAGTAGCAATCCCTGTGAGTAAAAAATAAAAACACCACCACACAGTAAATCTGCTTAGCAAAACTAAGTCTTAATCCTTCTCCCTTGCTCTGGTAAGTTTCTCTACTCTGCCTTTCAAGCAGTCTTAGAAGGAAAGAGCTCAGGTGAAGCTAGGTGCCTTGGCCAGCAAACCAAGTCTTCACCAGAGATGCTTGGGTCTTGCAGTTCATAGAAAAGGGTCCTACTCTGGAGCGGCCTCCAGAAAACCCTTCAGTTCAGTCTTCTTACCCTCCAGATTACATTCCAGTGACCTGGGAGGAGATTCGCACCTTGCTGCATAAATGGGCCAGACACAGCAGGGCAGGGGGTTCTACTCTCAGTTCGTTCTGGTCCCCAAATGCATAGTAGATCTCGGGCCCGTCTTAGACCTCCAAGAACTAAACTTCTTCATTCAGTACATGAAGTTTTGGATGGTCGTCCTTCAGGGGCTGCTGCCCCTCCTGCATCAGGGAGACTGGATCTGCTCCCTCGGTATGAAAGATGCATACCTACATATGAAGGTATGTGCCTCCCATCATCAGTACTTCAGGTTCAACTTTCAGCGAGTGCACTTACAGTTCTGGGCCTTGCCTTTTGGCTTGTTCTTTTGGCCCCTTGCGTGTTTACCAGATGTTTGACAGTAGTGGCAGCAGCCTTCAGGAGGGAGAGGCTCTGTCTTTCCTTCCTTGGATGACTGGTTCCTCAAAGCACAGTCCAGGGAATGCCTGTTGCAGATTCTAGAATGTTCCACCCACCTGTTCCAGGAGCTGGGCATCACAATCAATCTGCCCAAGTCAGTTTTGACCCCTGTCAGTTCCTCTAGTATATAGGGGCAGTCCTACATATATGGCTCAACGTATGGCAGGACAGGGCGGACCGCTTAATGGCTCAAGGTCATCTGCTGTGCAAGAGCAGATATGTCTCTACCAGAACGTTCATCCAGCTCTTGGGCCTGATGGCTGCGGCTATAGTCACAGTGCCTCTAGCCAGACTGCACATGAGGGTACTCCAGTTGACAATGAGGGTCCAGTGGGATCAGTGTACTGATGACCTGGAACAGCAGGTTCTAGTTTCATCTCTGGTCAAAAAGGTTCTGCTTTGGTGGATGGAACCCAGCAGTATGCTCAGAGGGGTCCATTTCCTCATTCCCCCTACAAATTCTCACCACAGATGCTTAGGGATTGGGGTGGGTCATCTGGGGCCCCATCAAGCACAAGGGATGTGGTCCAGAATGGAGTCTTCTCTCCACATCAATGTCTTGGAGATGCGGTGAGTTCTTTGTGCCCAACAGGCCTTCCAGACACAGCTATCCTTGGGCCTCCTGCCAGTGCAGATGGACAACATCAGTGTAGTTCACTACATCAACAAATGTAGTTCACTACATCAGCAAGGGGGGCACTCACTCGTGCCTTCTCTGCCGGGAAGCGATGAGAGTCTGGTACTGGGCTCTAGAACACGGTCTAGAACTGCCGGCCGGCCATGTTCCAGGCATCCAAAATGTCCTGGTGGACAGGCTAAGCCAGTCGCAGTCCAAGATGCAGAAGTGGTAACTGTTGATCTCTGTCGCAGAAGGCCTGTTCAACAGGTGGGGTCATCTAGAGTTGGAATGTTTTGCGTCCCGACTCAACGCAGAACTGCCACATTTTTTCTCGCTTGTTCCAGGGCCTGGAGTTTTCTGGTGAGACGCAGTGTCCCTCTCTTGAAAAGAAAAGTTTCTTTACCCCTTTTTATCCCTTCCCCTACTGCTGAGGGTTCTGTCAAACTACAGATGGAAGGGGCCACCAAGATCCTCATCACCCCTTTCTGGCCTCATCAGATCTGGTTCCCCTCACCACAGCAGCTGACAGTGGAACCTCCAGTGCCCCACCCATGTGCACAGGCTTGCTTTCCCAGGATCTCCGATCCCTGCATCATCACGCCTGACTCCTGAAGACATAGTCATGGCTAGATTCGGGGTGTCCCCCGAGGTGGCTGATGTCCTGCTGGCGGCTGGCTATGAAGCCTTCCACCAGAGCTGCTGCTTGTCATCTGGACGCCCTCACTTGTCCAGTAAATCAGATTCTGGAGTACTTGGTGTCCCTTTCAGACTGAAGTACTCCTCTCTTAAAAGTGCACATGTCTACCATTTCTGCCTTCCATGTGCCCGTTGATGGCCGTATGGTGACACAACTGGAGGTATCGTGGACATTTCTGAGAGGTATTCTTCACCTGAAGCCTCCTATCCACAATCCAGTCCTGCCTTGGGACTTGAACTTTGAACTGGAGAAGCTTACTTTGGCTTCTTTTGAGCCGGACGCGATATGCTAGCTGCGCTTTCTATCGTGGAAAGCGTTATTTTTAGTTGCTGTTACCTCTGCTGGAAGGATTTAAGAACTACAGGCTCTCATTTGTGAGCAACCTTATTTGGTTTTCCACAAAGACAGAGTGTCTCTGAGTAATAACACTGTTTCTTCCTGAGGTGGTGTCTGAGTTTACTTTAAATTAGTCAATCCACATGCCTGAAGAGGTCCAAATTAAGTTTCGTAGCCACTAGCCAACAGGGCTAGTGACTGGGAAAATCCAGTAGCCCCACAGACTTTTCCACGGGCTTAGCTGGTGTATTTATTTAAATGTTACCTTCTCCAGTACAAGCCCGCAGGGCTAGTTAATAGAAAATCTTACTAGCCCAATACAAAATATACCAGCATTTGGCTAGTGGGCTGTTGCCAGTTTTGACGTCTGTTCCTGTTTATTTCCCAGTGCATGCCAAATCAGGGGAAACATTGCTCCACACCTCAGATGCATATAGAATTCTGCATTACTATAGTCATCGTATGAAGGACTATAGGAAGTCCTCCCAGTTGTTTGTTTCTTTCACCCCTGGGAAAGAGGGTTTTTCTGTTTCCAAACAGTGCTTGTCCAAATGGTAAGCCAACTGCATTACTTTTTGTTATAGGATGTACGATAAGTAACTTCCTAGGGTCGTTTGTGTCCATTCGACCAGAAGCATGGCCACTTCTGTTGCCTGTTTCAGGAAGAATATTAGCTGCAGAGATTTGTGCGGCTGCCACCTGGAGTACTCTGCACACCTTTACCAAGCACTACAGTCTGGACATTGCCTTTAGAAATAGGGGCAGTTTTGGCCTATTTGTTCTACAGGACCTACTTTCTTAGACTCTTGGTTTCCAACCACCCAGACTGCATGTCCTGATTTCAGAACTGCTTGGGACTAGTTCCATAGGTGTGGCCTGCTGCAAGAGGTACCCTCAATGAAGATAGTACAGTTACGCAAGAATTTACCGTGACAATAGATCTTTGAGAGGATCTCTTGCAGAAGACCCTGCCGTACCACCCTTCATCGCCCTGGCCCTATGGGCCTTCCTGTCGCTGTTTCTCTTTCTCCTTAGTAGAGACCCTTATGCTGTTTCTCTGTTGGTGGGAAGCTTCGGCTCTTTCTTGGTTCCTCAGCAGGAAACAAGTTGCTTCTGGTGTTCCTTGGGAGAACTGAGGAGGGCGCGGGGCCCACACACACTTATAGGATAGGGCGACATCAGCATGTGACATCAGACCTGGCGACCCCCGGAAGACAGCTTGCTAGAAAAGTTTCCGCGGGGTTCTGGCACCTGGCAGCTATAGCTCCATAGGTGTGGTCTCTCTTCCAAGAGATCCTCTTGAAGATCTGCTGTTACGGTAAGTTCTTATGTAACTTTACTTTCTCTTCCTCCTGATGAGAAATGCAGGAGACTAGATGTGATGGGCAAGGAATTATGAACTACCAGACCCACATGGTAAAATACAGACTGGTAAAAATTGTAAAAAAAAAAAAAAAAACGGGTGAGCAAGCTGGGCAGCCCAGGAGTGGGTCCAAAAGTACTAAAATGGGTAAGAAGTTGACTAAGCAACAGGACTGAGAGGGTGGTGGTAAGTGGTGCTCACTCTGAAGAAGGCAAGGTGACCAGCAGGGTGCCATTACGGGTCAGTACTAGACCTGGTCCTCCTCATTGTCTTTATTAGTGACATTGCAGGATGGCTTGATGGGAAAGTATGTCTGTTCTTGGCTGTCACAAAAATCTGCAACAGAGTGGACACACCAGGGTGTGTGTGGGAAAAAATTAGGGACAAGCTGGAAGACTGGTCAGGGGTTTGGCGTCTGCGTTTCAGCACAAAAAAGTGCAAAATCATGCACATGGGGGCAACGTGCCAGTTGGGCGGGAAGGTATTGGCAACCACAAAAAATGAAAGGGACCTAGGGGTAGTCAACCTTGATGACCTGAAGGTAGCAAAGCTGTGTGATAGGGCAGTGGAAAAATCTAGCTGGATGCTTGGGTGCATTGGGAGGAGTATCACCAGCAGAAAGAGAGAGAGGTAGTGTTACCCATGTATAGATCGATGGTGAGGCCTCATCTCGAGTATTGTGTCCAGTTCTGGAGGCCCCATCTCCAGAAGGGCATAGGGTGGAGGGGGTACAGAAGAGGGCAACCAAAATGATGCAGGGCCTGCATCAAAAGCCCCATGGGGGGCGCTAATGAGCAGCTGATCTGACTGTTCGTACTACTCCGGAGCTCTGTCTTTTTATGAAAATAAAAGTTCTTAATTTGGCAGTTCTGTAATTTGCTCCACTGAAATAATTGCCTGATAGCTGTAAGATGGATGAGTACATTACCTCGGGCAAGTCGGCTTGTCAAACGGGTAAAAATGTGAAGAAAACTCCACTTCACGAGGGAAGCACAAGCGGAAGACCAGGCCCAGTTTCGTTGTCAGCAGCAGAGGTAGCCGCGATTAGCAGGGCGGTCTCGGAGCAGATCCTGGCCAACTTCAAGCCACGATGGGACAGCTTGGAGCACACACTGAAGGGGCTGGCGCAAGAACTGAAGCAGCACGTGAGGCAGATTGGGGAGGTGGAGCAGAGAATCTCAGACCTTGAGGACCAAAGCAATAAGATCCCCTCAAAAATAAAAAAATTAGAGAAGGATGTAGAGCAGCTTAAGGATGCATTGGACTATCAGGAAAACTATAGTAGGAGAAATAATCTGCGCATCAGGGGCCTGCCGGAGGGAATTGAGGGCGGGAATCTCCTCAAGTTCTGCTCAGAGACTTTGCCAAAATTACTAGATATGGATATGCCCAAGCTTAAAATTGAGAGAGCACACAGGGCCCTGGCCCCGAGACCCCAGAATGGGCAGCCTCCTTGGCAGGTGATTTTTAGGCTGCATCATTATCAAGACAGGCCTTGCTGATGGCTTTCAGAAACAAGAAAGAGCTAGTATATGAATGCCATAAGCTTACTCTGCATCAAGACATGTCTCAAAGAATACAGAAGAAGAGACAGCAGTTTAACACATTGATGGATGGGCCAAGGCAGCAGGGACTCTATTTCTTTATGGTATACCTGGCCACAGTTAAAGTAAAAATCGAGGGGGCTACGTATTCATTTTGGAAGTCGGAAAAGCTGTAGACGTTCCTGGAGGACTGGGACAAGAAGAATAGAAGAACCTGAGAGGGACTAGAGTACCCAGCGAGTGTCGATATGATGGTGGTCGACTTAAAGAACAAAGGACTGGATCGGTGACTGCACATGCCAGGGGAATAATTATCGGGAATTGTTGAAGAACTGGAAAATCTGTTCTGATCACCCCTTTTACTTGTTCTCGGTTGCCCTTCCTCTCAACCGTACTGGTCGCTAAGAGAGGTAGACTCCTAGGGATTTACAGATGGTGCAGGAGGAATGCTGGTGAGTCATGGTTTGGCATTAAAGGGTGACGGGAAGTGATCCCTACAGGCCTCATATGGTGTGGACTAGAGACAGAACTTGTCCCCTCGAAAGAGGCAGATTACATCATGGGGCAATTTTGTTGCAGGCCTACAGATTTTAATAGGAGGAGGTGGAACAGCCGCTGGCGGCCCCATGAGTGTGGACTAAAGATGGAACTTTATCTCTGCAAAGAGCATGTGGCACCGTGGGGCGCAGGCCTTTTTTGGCGACAATGGATGGCTGGAAATGGGAGTGTGCAAACACAGGGATGTACAGTGTCTGGGTCAAGGGAGGTACACCCAGCAAAAGTAGGAGTCGAGGACCATATAGGGGGGTAAGGAGGAGCTGCGATTGTACTGAGGAACAAACTGACTGGGATTTTGGGATGTGGCTTTACAGGGCCTGGTGGGGGCGAAATGCCTGGCGAGAGTATGAAGGGCAATCATAAGAGGGGGGAGAAGAAAAATATGGAGACTTTACAGTAACCGACTGAAGGGAATTAAGGCAGGGGGAGGCCTGGACAGACGGGGTGCAGACACAGATTCTGAGGGGGGTGTGAGCAGTGCAATAGTGGTATAATAAGAGAGACTGTTAGGGGCTTGCTGAGATAAATGTAGCATGTGGATAAATATGGGATAGAGAAGGCAGAGCAGGAGTAGTGTGTATGAGGGAGTGACTGTATACTGAAGACTGTGGTATATGTACATGGGAGGGAGCAGTTGGGGTTAGGGAGGAGGGAGGAACAACATAGGGGAAGGGGGATAAAGGGGTGCTGTTCTGGAATTTGAATCGAGTGAGGGAGGGGGCAAAGTTGGGGTTATTCTTATACAGTTTGTGATTGTTCAATTGTTCACTTGTGTGTTTATTTTTTTTTAAATGGTCTGTGTAATATGGTATCTGTTAGAGGCAGAAGGTTGGGCTGTGACCAGAACATTCTTAGGACGACTATGCTGGGGAAATGACTAATGATACATCTCAGCCTTTGGTTGGGGTTAAAGTAGTCTCCTGGAATGTAAAGGGTTTTATGTCTCCTTAAAAAAGGGCGAAAATTTTAGTGGCTCTTAAAAGACATAGGGTCTCAGTGACTATGTTACAAGAGACGCACCTGTCAAACAGTGAGCATAAAAAGCTTGTGCGAGGATGGTTGGGGGAATTCCATGTAGCAGCCTGTAACTCGCACAAGAGGGGGGCGGCAATCCTAATCTATAAACATTTGCCCTTAAAACACAGCAGGTGGTGAGCGACCCTATAGAAAGGAGATATGTTTTTGTAGAAGGGGTGCTTGAGGGTAAAATGATTACGTTTGGAAACCTGTATGCGCCGGCTGTTGGGGATCGGAGCTTTTATCAGAAGGTGCTGGATGTCCTGGTAAAGGAACAATTCACGAATCTGATACTGGGGCGCTTAATTACGTGGCAGACCCTAAATTAGATTACCTAGGGAACAGAGATAGGACGGACTGAGAGATACAACAATGGCTACTTGGGTTAACAGAATTAGACCTGATTGATGGATGGAGAACAGCCAATCCTGAGGTGAAGGAATATAGTTTTTTTTTCCCCCAACCCACATCGTTCCTGGTCACGGCTGGTCTATGTATGTCTATATTCATAGAGACTTGTATCAGTATACTAGAGCAATGGGGCATAGCCCGATATTCTTATCAGACCATGCTATAGTGGAAATGGAGATTGCCTTGGGCCAGAATGGTGTGCAGAGGGGTCGTTGGAGATTTCCTACGTATATGTTGACGAGGGAGGAGTTTCGGGAATTTATAAAAGAACAATGGAAATTTTACGAGGAGACAAATAAGGGCACGGTTGAAGATGAGGGCATATACTGGGAAGCTGGCAAAGCATTTATGAGATGGGTTATAATTGGCTACATAGCTAAACAAAAAAGAGACAAAAGGCAGAAACAAAGGGATTTGGAAGCCAAAATAAGTGAATTGGAAAAAGAAGTCCTATGGGGAGGAGGAGGAGGAGAAGAAAAAGAGAGAGCTTAGGGTGGCTAAGGAGATGCTTTATGTCAATTTGGGTAAGGAGGTGAATACTAACATTTTCTTCGCAAAACATGGGATGTATGAATGGGGCAATAAAGCGGGTCCCTTACTGGTCCGGCTTATGAAGGGAGGGAAAAGTAGTCGTAGGATAGTTCAAATTAGAAATAAGGAGGGGAAAATACTCAAGGAGGAAGTGGAAATTTGTAATAGATTTAAGGAGTACTACAAAGAACTATACAGGGCTGAATGTCAAGGGAAAGGAGGAGAAAGGGACGGCTTCCTTAAGGATCTGAAAATACCCAGATTAAATGAAGCACAAAGACAAAAGCTGGGGGGAAAAATAACGGTGATGGAAGTAAAGAATACGATAAGCCAGCTGAAAAATGGGAAGGCAGCAGGACCTGATGGGTTGGGGGCGGAATTTTACAAATTATTTAAGGAAGAAGTGGCGGGTTCATTGTGTAATATTCTGCAAGAAACCAGAGAAAAGGGAGGGATCCCTAACACATGTTGTCAGGCTCTGATTACTGTTCTCCCTAAATTAGGAAGGAACTTGGAAGATTGTGGATCTTTTAGACCGATTTCGCGCCTGAACCATGATTGTAAAATCATGACAAAAGTTTTAGCAAGCTGATTAGAAAATGTACTTCCCTTATTGGTTAACCCAGATCAGACTGGGTTTGTGAAGGAAAGTCACTTCTAAAATAACCTAAGGAGGTTACTAAACGTCATTTGGTGGGGGAAGAGGCACCCCGGCAAGGCATGTGTTCTTTCAATGGACGCCGAAAAAGCCTTCGATAGAATTGAGTGGGAATATCTGCTGCATATTTTACAGAGATTTGGGATGAGGGAGGAGTTTGTAAAGATGGTGGGGGCATTCTATGTACATCCGAGGGCACAGATTCTAATTAATGGAGCAGCATCTCCGGAATTCAGATTATACAGGGGAACAAGACAGGATGCCTCTTGTCACCTTTGCTATTTATCATAATAGAGCCCTGACAATTAAAATTAGAAATGACCTGCTATAAGGATATCGGAGGGGAGGCATGTTATATCTCTTTTTGCGGACGATGTTCTTCTGTTCTTGTCAGAACCAGATGTGTCAGCTCGTAAAGTATTGTCAATAATAGAGCAATTCTCAGTTTTCTCTGGGTGTAAAATTAATGTGCAATAGTCTGAAATAATGTTTTTGGGAGGGGGCAGCAGGACGGATGCTTGGGGGTTGAAAATAGTACAACATACATTTACATACTTAGGAATTGAGGTGGGAAAACAAGTGGGGAGGTTGTAGAAGGTGAACTATAGACCGTTGATGAGGGAAGTCTTACAGGACCCGAGTAGGTGGAAGGAGCTCAGCATTTCTTGGGTGGGAAGGAGTAACCTCCTCAAAATGAATGTTCTGCCCAGACTTTTGTATAAAATGCAGATGATCCCTTTCAGCCTGATAGCCCAGGATATAAAGAAACTGGAAAAAGCATTTACAACTTTTGTGTGGAGAGGCAAACACCCTACAATTAGTCTGAAATGCCTGAAAGCACCGGTAGCACAAGGGGGGGGGGGCTGAACTTTCCGGACATGATGGGTACTTTTTGGCAACACAATACAGGTACATACAAAATTGAGTACATAGACAAGAAGTGGCTGGGTGGGTCGAGTTAGAAGAGGATGGGGCTCCAGGGAGAATTTCGAGTTACTTAAGTGGAGAAGGACTTAAGCAGTACAGAAAGTTGGCTGCACCTAACCCGATGGTGGCGGCGGGCTTATTGGCCTGGGAGAAGATTAAAAAGACGAGGCATTGATACATGTCAAACTCTACTGTCCCCGATGGTAGGGAATCCCTATTTCTTGCTAGGCTTGGAGGATGATGGATTCAAACTGTGGCAGGCCAAGGGGGTAAAATGTATGGCAACCTGAACATTGGTGGGGGGGGGACATATGTACATTCCAGGATTTGAAAGAGAGATGGAGTGTGCCTACCTCACACATGTATAGATACTTCCAAGTAAGGGATTATTACAAACAGCTTAGTGGACCTAGAGAAGCAAGGAGACTGATGGAAGACGTGGAGAGAGAAATAATGGGGGCTAATAGATGTGAGAAGGGGCTAATAGGGAGGCCTGTAAAGTTAGACAGAAACATTTTTTTCAAGATCCTCCCCAGAAGGCGAAGGTTTGGTGGGAACGGGACATTGGGGAAGAAATTTGTGAGGCTAACTGTCAGCTAATGTTAGAATCCCATCAGGGATTATTAGTGTGTAATAAGTTCAAAGAAGCTATATTACCCGCTAGCTATGGTACACAGCTTTTGCCCAGGGGTCTCGCCATTTTGTAATAAGTGTAAAATAAATAGGGGTACTTACCAGCACTACTATTGGGGTTGCCCAGTGATAAGCTCCTACTGGCAAGACATATCCAAAGAAATTACATCTATGAGAGGAAAGCCCATTGAGATCTCCCAAAAATCACTGCTATTAGGTGTAGAAGGAGAAGAGAATGGGGAATGGTTTCTCTACCCCAGGTGGATCAGGGTGCTACTCGCAGTAGCTAGGGTAGGAATACAAAATGCATGGACCACAGCGCTGTGGCTTACAGTGGGTCAGTGGAAAGAGCTTACTGTGAAGGTATTAGCAATTGATAAGCTGACATATTGTCTAAAGGGGACAGAAGATAGGTTTGACAGAACCTGGGCAGAATATTTGGGTGCTCTGAGTATGGAGGAAAGAATGCTTCTGGAGGGTAGTGGATTATTTAACTGAAAGAAAGGGCCTCTATGTAAGTTGGGGATGAGGTGGAAAGAAGGGACACAGACAGAGTTAATTGTTAATTGTTAGAGGTTACTAGTTTAGTGGGCCAAAGGGGGGGATACTTAAAAGTAAAAGAAAAATGACAGTAATGTGGAATGAAGTTTCAAATGCTATTACAACAAAGTGTTGTTGTAAATGAATATAACTATGCTGTATGGACTATTTATAGCTGCTGGCTATGAATTGTATATGGTCAACTGTCAACTAATAAATATATGAACCAAAAAAAGCCCCATGAGGAATGACTCAAGGAATTAAATATGTACTCTCTAGAGGAAAGAAGGGAAAGGACATGATAGAAATGTTCAAATACCTCAAAAGTATTAATAAGGTACATGAGGGTAGGATTTTACAAAGAAAAAGATGCTCGAGGGCAAGGGATCACGCTATGAAGTTGGGGGGTGGGGAGACTCGGAGGAGATCTGAGGAAATTCTTCTTCTGGGAAAGGGTGGTGGACGCCTGGAACAGCCTCCCAGCGGAGGTGTTGGGTGATAAAACGGTAACAGGATTCAAGCATGCATGGGATAGACACAAGGGGACCTTGTATATAAGGGAAGGGGGAAAAGATTGTAGATCAAGTAGGGTCTGCGGTAGCACAGTATGTATTTAGGGAAAGTAAGGCAGACTTCGTCGACCAAGAGGTTCTTATCTGCTGACAACTTCTGTGTTTCTATGTCTGTTTAAATATCAAAATGCACTCTGTAGGAAAGCTAAAGCAGCTGCCCAAGCTCTTCTAGAAGGTGCACCAAAGCAAGAGCTCCTCAAGGCCTCAACAGCTGGGGCTGATGTAGGCAAACACCTCCTGCTTACAGCCTATGACATTTCAGATGCTTCAGCTAGGGCAATAGCCTCAGGGATATGTTTGAGAAAGTTTGGCTAAGGGTGGCATGCTTTGCAAATGACATCCAGCAGTCAATTCCAGATACCTTTTTCAGAGGATATAAATTATTTGATGCAGATGTCCAGGATATCCTCTACAATTTTCAGGCCTCAAGCAGAACCCTCAAATCAGTCCATTCCTCTCTCACACCCAGTCAAGGAGCAGACAGGGGGTGCCTTTTCACCCGGCTGGTGCAAGACACTGTGTCACCACCAGACAGCTGGGTAAGGATAAAGGAGCAGGAGCTCTGCCTACTCCAGCAGTCACTCCAGGGTGCCCATTGAAAAGCCCCTACAGGTGGCAGTGTGGTAGGAACCACAACTGGCTCACTGTTATTCTTTTCACACTCCCCAGCCACCATTACCTCCAGGATTGGTTGTTGGGGGTCTTCTCTCCCTCCACCTGGACCAGTGGGAGGAGCTGGCCTCAGATGCTTGGGTCCTTGAAGTAATAGCACAAGAAAATGCTCTGAAGATTCTAGAGCTACCTCCAGATCATCCACCAGTGCCGGCAACATTACCCTCTAGAGCACATCCCCCTGCTTCTGGAGGACATTCGCACGTTGCTCCAGAAAAGAGCAGGAGAACCTGTACCCCTGGAATAGAGAAACACAGGGTAGTTCTCAAATGGACAGGGGATCTAAGCCCTGTTTTGGATCTCAGGGACATGAACTTTTTCATAGAATACAGAGTTCAGAATGGTGACTCTGCAGGGCCTGTTACCACCACTGCAGGTAGGGGATTGGATCTCTTCCCTTAAAATGAAGTATGCCTACCTTCATATCAAAATCTGAAAACCTCTCAGGAAATATTTAAGGTTCTAGGGACGTGGATATGTTGTTCAATTCACACTTACTGGCAGGTTCCTTGCCACTTTAAATCTTGCCAGAAGGTCTTCAAGCTGGCTCCTCCCACCCACCCGGGTGGTAAAACTCTCCGCTCCACCCCATTACGCCAGATCTTCCTTACCGCTTTGAAGCTCAGGTTCCCTCCTTAGCGTTCTGCGTTTTAGGCCTGGATCCACACTCTTCGGTTAAATCGAAACTCATTCTAAAGTTTAAAAACTTGGTCTCTTTTTCCTTCCGGCGGCCTGCGATGGACAAATCGACTCCAGTTTCGTTGGTGCCCCTGTGGGCAGAAGATGTCCCGGACCAATCCTCACTCCACGTGCGTTTACTGCCTTGGACTCGTCCATGACTCACAGGCTTGTGAGTTATGCAAATCCTTTTTGGCTTCGGTACATTGGAGGACTGCGCTGCCCGATTTGCTCTTGAGGCGACCTGAAAAACGTTATCCTCCGGTCAAGTCGAAGGAGGCCCGTTGGACGGTGTCCACGGCGGTGGGCTCGGCAGAACAGCTGGAGCAGATGATCACCCTCGAGGAGGAGGGAGCGTCCCAGGCCACATCATCATCATCCTCGGTCGTGGCATTTATCCCGCTCTCCTTGGCCTCTTCCTATACAGCTTCTTTTAAGGAGCTTTGCCAGTCCCTCTCCACCAAGGGAGAAGGACTATTGGGACATTCCTCTCGGTCCAAAAAGGAGGACTCCAAAGGTTAGTCCCACCGTCAACATTCGTGGGAGCGGGAGAGGTTCCCTTCCCCGGATAGTCGACGGTGTGCTTCGGTCGAGGTTGCGGCTAAGGCCACTGGCTTCACAGTGTCCCCATCAGGTCAGCCGGCCGAGACAACCGTTGACACGGTCGAGATTTTTCTCGACCCGTTGGATGGTTTGTCGACTGGAGAAGCAGACAACCCTCCTGCACCGGTCTCCCCGGTGGAAACCTAGGACTTGCCTGTGCCGGAGTCCCCAGTTAAGGTCCCTGAACCGAGGGAGGAGCGAGTTTCCTCTGCCCCCTCTCTGACCCACCCTCGGAATCCCCAAAGGTCTTGGTCTCGGATCTCTTCCAGGTCCAGCTGGTCCTGATGTCGGCGGTCTCTGTTTTGGCACCATGGAAAGCGGCGGCACCGCTCATCCTCATCATCCTCTTCGAAGGATAGGCTCTGGCGCAAGTTGTGTCGGCGCTACAAGGATTTAATGTGGCAGCAGCTCTTATTGTCCGGGAATAAGCCAACTCGTCTTCTCCGCCATTAAGTGGCTGTTACCGAGGGTCGAAACAACCCCCGTAGTGGTTGAGGAGCGAAGCTGGCACGGTTGTTCGGCTGAAACCGGCTGCGCAACCCATTGTGGTGGAACCTCCGCCTCCACAACCAAAGACTGGGGCTCCGACCAAGGATTCTCGGTCGGGTCAGGGTTTGCCCCATAGGTTGTCGGTCACCATCAGTCCCGATCGACCTTGGCATGTGGAGGGTGGCTCAGGCGCTCGGCAGCTGTTCGCAGACTCCTCGGAGTCTGACGATGACTCCTCCTTGTTCTCCAGGCCGCTTGACCTGGAGTCCACTGGGGGTCAGTTGGTGGACGAGAGCCCATCCTCATTCCTCGGAATGCTTCGACTCATCGCAGAGTCTACTGGGATGAAGCTCGAACCCGTTTCAAAACGGGCCAAGTATTCCCTCACGAAGATACTGGACCGAGGGGATACCCCTATGGAGGCCTTCCCGGTGGACGTAGCCATTGTTGGCCCGGCCCTGGAGCTGTGGCAGCGACCAGCTTCTTGTCCAGCACCTTCGGCCAGGATGGCTCGGAAGTATACTGTCCCTACCGGTTCACCCTCCAGTTTCTTGGAGCACCCCTCTGTGGAGGGGTTAGTGACCGACAGCATTTTTCCCGCGTTCCAGGAACGCTTGGGATGTGGACAAGCCACCCGATAAGGAGTCCAAGAAACTGGACTACTCTGGGCGGAAAGTCTGTGCTGCTTCCTCCCTAGGCCTTCGTCAGACTAGCTCGGCCATCCTGATGGCACACTTTTCACACGCCCTTTTGGGTTCCCTGGATGAGGTGATTCCTCATCTCCCGGCTGACCTTCAAAGGATAGTCAAACAGGTGCGGGATCAGGGAAGGGCGGTGGCCAAACAGCAGCTCCAAACTTCTTTGGACATCGCTGACTCATGTGCCCGGTCAGTAGTGGCCGCAGTGGCCATGCGTCGCAGAGCTTGGCTGCGGATCTCCACCTATACGGCGGATACCCAGCACAAGCTGGCAGAAGTTCCCTTCCTGGGTACCAGCTTGTTCGGTCCGGGGGTGGAGGGTCATCTCCAATGAATCGAGAAGTCCACGCCACCTTGGACTCGGTCACATCTGCCCAGAAGGACAAAAGCCGCCAACAGCAGCGTAAGCCCTTTCGTCTTTCAGCCCCTGCAGCACGTCCGGCCCAGCAACACCAGCATCAGGGCCAGCAGGCTCGCACTTGGCACCCCAAAGCCAAGCCTGCTGCTTCCTCTAGCAGGAAGCCGGGAAGGAAAGGTCCAGGTGGCTCCTCGGCCGGCCCTTCCTCCAAGTCTACCCAGTGACGGGTGGAGGGGTGTCACCACCAATCTCGTCACTCCTCCCCGGGTTCCCCCCATGGGGGGGACGGCTCCGCCATTTCCTTTCCGCCTGGTCCGTTATCACCACGGACTGCTGGGTGTTGGAAGTGGTAGGCAGGGGTCTGCCTCTGGAATTCAAGCAGTCCCCACCCTATCGAGCCGTCGCCCCTCCGGGGGGGGGGCTATGGGTTCTGTAGCCTCTCTGTTGGCTCGTCGAACTGACGTTGCCCTGCTCCTCCAGAAGGAGGTGATCAGGGAGGTGGCGGACCCTCCTCCAGACCCAGGGTTTGTGTCCAGGTGCTTCCTGGTCCCAAGACAGACGGGGGGCTGGCGCCCCATTCTCAACCTACACGACCTGAACAAGTTCTTAAGGTCTCGCACCTTCAGGATGGTCACTCTGGCTCAGATCATTCCATCCTTGGAACGAGGCGGGTGGTTCTGTTCTCTGGACCTTCAGGACGCGTTCTTTCACGTCCCAATCCGTCCGTTTCACCAGCGATTCCTCCACTTCAGGGCAGAGGGATCCCTTTACGAGTTCTGGGCCATGCCTTTCGGCCTCTCTCCAGCTCACAGGGTCTTCACCAAATGCATGGCAGTGGTGACAGCATTCCTGCGGCGCCGAAAGGTCCAGGTGTACCCTTACCTAGACGACTGGCTGATTGCAGCCCCCTCCAGGTTGGAGGTGGAGCGGTCCAGAGATCTGACCCTCCAGGTCTGCTTTGAGATTGGCCTCCTCATCAATGAGGCCAAATTGGAACTCGTGCCTTTGCAGGTGATTCAGTTCATTGGGGCAGAGCTCGACTCTCTTCGAGCCAGAGCACGGCTTCTGACGGACAGGGCCGAGGTCCTTTACTCCTTTGCCCAGTCATTTCTGGTTGGGCAGTTGCACCCTTCCCGGGACTTCCTGCGCCTTCGGGGCCTCATTGGCGGCCTGCACCAGTGTGGTCTGTTGGGCCCGCTGGCGTATGCGTCCTCTGCAATAGGGGCTGGCCTGCCAGTGGTCACAGCGCCCGTCCTTTGATCAGCCAGTGACAGTGACCCAGGAGATGTGGAACAGCCTCCAGTGGTGGCTCATTCCAGCTCATCTGCAGGAGGGCATCCCGTTTGTCTGCCCCGCACCAACGGTCACTCTGACCGACGCCTCTCTGATGGGTTGGGGTGCCCATCTGGGGGAGCTCAGAGCTCACGGCCTCTGGTCCCCTCAGAAGTCTCGATGCCACATCAACCTGCTGGAGCTTCGAGCAGTCCAACTAACCCTCACCGCCTTCGCTTCGTTTGTGCGTGGTCAAGTGGTCCAGGTCCAGACGGACAACACCACGACCATGTACTACCTAAACTGTCAGGGCGGGATGCACTCCTTGCCTCTGTGCAAGGAGGCTGTCTGCACTTGGTCTCTCGTAATCAGCCTGGAGGCGGATCTCCTAGCCATCTATGTGGCAGGAGCCTCCAACAGTCTGGCTGATGCCCTCAGCCGGATAGGTGCTGCGTCTCACGAGTGGTCTCTCGTGCCAGAGGTAGTACAAGATCTGTTCTTCCAGTGGGGCACCCCTCAGGTTGACCTGTTTGCCTCCAGGGAGAATGCGAAGCTGAGGCTGCTTCATGCCCGCCCCCCTCAGCAGGGCTCGCTGCAGGGGGATGCCTTCTTGAAGCCGTGGACCCCGGGCCTCTTTTACGCCTTCCCTTCATTTCCCTTGAACAACAAGGTGCTTCTCAAGGCAAAGAGGGACAAAGCGCAGGTGATTCTGGTAGCCTCAGACTGGCCCCTTCAGTTCTGGTATCCAGATCTCCTCAGCCTCCGCTCCAGGCTCCCGAGGCGGCTTCCAGCCCGCCTGGACCTGATCTCAGTCAACAAGGGGAAGGTACTCCACCCAGACCTTCAATCCCTGCACTTGATGGCCTGGTTTCTGAGCAGCTAGAGTTCCAGGCCTTGGGTCTTTCCGACGAGGTCCTCAGCGTTGTTGTGGCATCCCGTAAGGAGTCGACCAGAAAATGCTATGCCTTCAAATGGAAGAGATTCTGTATTTGATGTCAGGATAAGGGGTTGGACCCTTCCTCCTGCTTCTTGGATAGCATTCTGGACTACCTGTGTTCCCTTTCTCAGCTAGGGTTTCGGTCAACGACCCTTAAGGTGCACCTGGCAACCATCTCTGCTTACCGGGCGCGGGCCAGGAAGCTGTCGGTGGCACAGGAGAAGGTGGTCGGGCGCTTTTTCCAAGGCCTTGATCACATATCCCCTCTGGTGTGAGAACCTCCACCTCTGTGTGATCTACTGCTCGTATTGGCTAAGCTCATGGGCAAGCCATTCGAACCGATGCACAGGAGTGATCTCTCACCTGTCGTGGAAGACCGCCTTCTTGGTGGCTATCATCAGCCAGAAGGATGGGAGAGCTCCAGGTGCTTCCATCGAATCTCCTTATCTGGTCTTCACAGGGACAAGGTTGTCCTGCGCCCCCACCCGAAATTCCTTCGGAAGGTGGTGTTGGAGTTTCACCTCAACCAGGTGCTGATTCTGCCGGTGTTCTACCCCAATCACACCTCGGAGGCCGAATATAGGCTCCATACTTTGGACCCTAGAAGTGCGCTCTCTTATTGTAAGGAGCGGACGGCTGAAGTTCGGGGAGAGGTTCGCCAGCTGTTTGTCACCTACGCTGAAGCCGCATCTGACAGACCTGCAGCCAAGTGGACAATAGGCAGGTGGGTCACCTCCTGCATAGATCTCTGCTATAGGTTGGCGGGCATGGAGCCTCCCAAAGGGATAAGAGCTCATTTTACCTGCCATACCGTTGCTTTGGTGGCTGCTTCCAGGGACGTCCCTATCCAGGAAATCTGCAGGACTGCTACCTGGAAGTCAGCACACACCTTCATTACCCACTACCACATCGACCTTGAGTCATTCCGGGATGCTGGTTTTGGGACCTCGGTTCTCTAGTCCTTATTTCCCAAGTAGGGGGTGCGCAACTTGCCTCCCTCCTCCTAGAGAACTGCTAGGAGTCTGCCAGTAAGTGTGGATTGAACAACATATCCATGTCCCTACAAATACAGGTTACTCACCTGTAACAGGAGTTCTAAGAATGGTGTATGTTGTTCATCCACACAAAATCTGGCATCATGGGGTGGAGCCGGGAATTTTACCACCCGGGTGGGTGGGGGAGCCAGCTTGAAGACCTTCCGGCAAGATTAAAAGCGGCAAGGAACCTGCAGTAAGTGTGGATGAACAACATATACCATTCCTAGAACTCCTGTTACAGGTGAGTAACCTGTATTTCTAGGAGTGGTATATTGTGTTTATCCACACAACCCACTCGACCTCCCCCGGCTTCGACGCGCAACCTGGCTTCCAGCGGCTAGATCTGGCGCCATGGGGCGGAGGCGAGAGTTTTGACACCCGGGTGGGTGGGAGGAGCCAGCTTGTAGACCTTCCAGAAAGATTTAAAGCGGCAAGGAACCTGCCAGTAAGTGTGGATAAACAACATATACCACTCCTAGAACTCCTGTTACTGGTGAGTAACCTGTATTTCCTGTTTCAGGGGGTAACGCTTCCAGTTCAGAGTATTGCCCTTTGGCTTGTTATCTGTGCTGCGGGACTTTACCAAATGCTTGGCTGTGGTGGCAGCAACCCTTGTCAGTGAAGGCCTTCATGTATTTTGTATGGGAAGGGTGGCAAAAATGAGGGAGGACCTGGTCAGGTTAGAAGAGTGGTCAGGGAAGTGGCAATTACAATTTAATGCAAAAAAAAAGTGAAATGATGCACATGAGTAGGAACCCAAGGGCAAAATACTGGCAGGGGAGGGGGAGGAATCAGAGGTAACGGAACAGGAAAGGGGCCTGGAGATCATCATTTTGGATAACCTGAAGGTGGGGCACCAATGCAGTAAGGTGACTGGGAAGGCTAGCTGAATGTTGGCATGCATAGGGCGGGGCTTCACAAGCAGGAGGATGGAGGTGGTGATGCCATTATACAGAACTATGGTCAGACCACATCTAAAATATGGGGTCCAGTTCTGGAGGCCACATTTGCAGAGGGATAGAGACAGGTTGGAAAGGGTCCGGAGAATGGCAACCAAGATGGTTCAAGGGCTGCACCGGAGTTCATATGAGGAGCGATTAGAGGAAGTCAATTTATATACAGTGGAGATGAGGAGGGAAAGTGAGGATATGGTAGAAATCTTAAAATAACTAAAGGGTATAAAGGTGAGGGAGGGTGGCATATTCAGGTTGACTGAAAACAGATCGACAAGAGGGCACACATTCAAGCTGGAAGGGGGTAGGATTTGGAGGAAATGCAAGGTCACCCCCTGATAATGCACAACTAGTGTGAAACCGGTCAAGGTTTTCATGGACATGATGCTTCTTAAGGCAGATTACTGATTTTTAAACATTAAAGCTGAGTTATGTGAGTTACTCCTGAGTAGTGCTGTTCTTGCTCTTGGAACTGTATTGAACCGAGCACACTCCTGAACACAGTTGGGAGCTGTTTTGACTTTACACAACTGTTTGTAGTACATGTTCCAGGGACCCAAAATGTCTTGGAAGACAGACTAAACAGGTCTCAGTCTGAAATGCACAAGGGGAACTGCTGACCTCAGTAGTGGACGATCTGTTTGACAAATGGGGTCATTCAGAGTTGGACCTTTTTGCATCCCCATGCAGCACAAAACTGGAGTGTTTCTATTTACTAGTTCCAGGGCCTGGAGTTTTCTGGCAAGATGCATCATCTCTGTCTTGGAAGGGGAGGTTTCTCTACGCATTCCCTCCTTTCCCTCTAATACAGAGGGTACTACTCAAACTTCAGATGAAGGGGCAACTCTAATACCTATTGCTCCCCTGTGGCCTCGACAGATCTGGTTCCCCCTACTGCAGCACCCGGCAGTAGAATCACCAGTACCTCTGCCCTTATGCCAGGGACTTCTGTTACAGGAGCAGGGAACTGTGGTCCATCCAGACCTCACATCACTTCATCTACATGCATGGCTTTTGAAAACATAGCCATTGCTAGATTTGGGGCATCTCAAAAAGTGGCTTATGTCTTGGTGGCTGCTAGAAAGCCTTCTACCAGGGACACTTATTCCATGAAGTGGAAGCGGTTTGCTTTGTGGGCCACTTGTCACCATTTGTTCTTTTACCTGTCCAATAAATCACGTTCTAGAGTATTTATTGTCTGTCAGATGCAGGCCTGCAATACTCCTATATTAAAGTACCCTTGGCTGCTATCTCAGCTTTCCATGTACCTATTGAAGGACGTATGAAGGCCCAGCTGGAGGTTGTCCCATGCCTTTTTAGGAGGCATTTTGCATTTAAAGCCTCCTATCTGTAATCCAGTCCCAGCTTGGGACCTGAATTTTATGTTGTAAAAACTTACTTTGGCTCCTTTTGAGTCGGCTGTGACTTGTGGCATATTCTTTCTTTGTTGGAAAGCGTTTTTAGTTGCTATTACTGTACTTCTGCTCAAAGGATTTCAGAGCTGTATGCTCTAATGTGTGAGCCCCCTTACTTGATTTTCCACAAAGACAAGGTGTCTTTCCATACTAATCCTAAGATTCTACCAAAGGTGGTATCTGAATTTACTTTTAAGTCAAACCATCCACCTGCCAATTTATTTTCCTGAGCTTGCCAATCCTGGGGAAGCACTGCTTCATAATTTAGATGTACATAAAATACTGCGGTATTGTATGCACTGCATGAAGGACTACAGAAAGTCTTCGCAGCTTTTTGTTTAATTTGCCACTGGGAAAGAGGAAGCCCCAGTTTCCAAACAGTGCCTGTACAAATGGTTGACAAATTGTATTACTTTTTGTTGTAGGGAGTACAGTAAGGAACTTCCTGGGGTTGTTCGTGGTCATTCCTCCAGAGGCATGGCCACGTCTGTTGCATGTTTTAAAAATTTGTCTGCTGCTGAAATCTGTGCAGCTGCTACCTGAAGCACTGTCCACACATTTACCAAATATTACAGTCTGGACATAGCTTCAAGAAAGAAGGGTCAGCTTTGTCCTAGCTGTGCTCCTAGGCCTACTTTCTTGGGCCTGTCAGCTCCTGCTGCCCAGACTGTTTATGGTCAGTACTGCTTGGTGCTCGTTCCATAGTTGTGGCCTGATAAAAGAGATATCCTCGAAGAAGCTAGAATAGTTATGTACTTGCTTGCCATAACAGTAGATCTTCGAGAGAATATCTTTCATCAGGCAATACCGTCTCACCCTCACATGTCCTATTGGATCTTGAGAATCTGGGGAATGCTGTCTCCATCTCCATGAGGATTTATCTGCTGCTCTCTGCCTTGCCTGGTCGCAGAGTCCTGCATCCTCTTCTGGTTCCCTACAGAGAGGTCCATTGAGCATGATCTCTGGCGGAGAACTGAGGAAGGAAGGCCCGCACACGTTTATATGGGAGAGCCAACATCTGATGTTGTTATGGGCGGCCCCTAGCAGACTGCTTGCAAAAAGTTTCTGAGCGATCCTAGCGCCTGTCAGCTTATAGTTCCATAGGTGTGGTGTGATGAAAGGGATTCTATCAAAGATCTACTGTTACAGTAAGTACGTAACTGTTCTTTACTTACCTGTAATCATAGTTCTAGGAGTGGTATATGGTTCACATCCACACAACTCTCCTAGCCTCCCCTGGCAAGTGGCACATGCATTTCTGCTTCTAGTGTGCAAGATCTGCCATCACGAGACCGAATCGGGGGATATACTGCCTGGGTTGTGGGAGGAGCTTAGCTTAAAGACGACCGGCCAATCAGACCGTTCTGGTGGAATTGCCAGAGTGTGCATTTGAACCA
The DNA here is from genome assembly GCA_016271365.2 of Neoceratodus forsteri. NCBI lineage: Eukaryota > Metazoa > Chordata > Ceratodontiformes > Ceratodontidae > Neoceratodus > Neoceratodus forsteri. Next base: position 895,905,089 of record CM028130.1, on the reverse strand, counting down.
TATACCACTCTTAGAACTACAGTTACAGGTGAGTAACCTATTGTTTGTAAGTCTGGTATCTTCTAGTACAGTCCTTTTTTTTTAATGGGTGGTGCCTGAGCTCAGTTTTAGATTATCTGGACTTTTTTTTTTTCTAGTGCTCAGCCATACCGAGAGTGGCTCTTTGTGCTTCTATTTAGGAGCTTGATCGCCTTGCCAGTCCTGTGGCTAGGATCTTTGAGTACCTCTGGTCCCTCTTCTGGCTGGTGCTGTCAGCGACGACAATCAAGGTGCATATCTGGCAGCCATCTCTGCATACTGGGCACGGGCTGGTATGTCAGCGAAGGCCCAGGAGAAGGTGGTCAGGTGCTTTTTCAAGGCCCTGGACCACCTGTTCCTCTGCTGCATGAACCACCGCCATGTGACCTTCTGCTGATGCTGGTTGTGCTCATGTACAAGCCTTTTGAGCCCATGTACAAGTGTGAGATGTCACAGCTATCGTGGAAGACTGCCTTCTTGGTGACCATCATGTCAGCCAGAAGAATCGGTGAACTCCAGGTGCTCTCAGGTGGGGTTGTCACAAACCCACTCAACAGGTCAGGCCCTCTGCTTCCACAGTGCCAACCTCTGAGCGCAGTCTTGTGAACAGTTAACAGAAACAGGGTAACCCTCATGTCTGTTTTGTGGGTTCGAATCAACCTTTGGGCTCAGTTCTGGAGGGATTCAAACTGTGAACATCTTGTTAGCATACCCAATGTACAGGCTCAGATAATTCTGCTCTTCGGGGGGGCCAGATATCTTTTGCCTATGGGCACCTAATCAGGTGTACAAAATGAACCCTTAAAAACTCCATTAAAGACCTCAGAATAAATTCTTACCTTTTCCCAGTTTGGTAAAACCTCTAAGCTTTGTACAGTGTCAGCTTTAACCATGTATGTGTAACCCCTACCCAGTATGCCGTTTGTATCTGACAGCAATACCAGGTGGGCTGGGTTCGGGGAGGAATAGGCCACTCGGCACAAAGGCTAGGTTTGGCTACTCTGCACAGGGGCACCCAAGTAACTCCGAACACAGGAAGCAATAACTGTAATGTCCAATACCAGAAGTGGGATTCTAAAGTGTAGCTTTTATTCACATCCAACAGAATAAACAAAGCATAGACGGACCCCCACGGGGCTACACTCCTGGTAATGCAGATTAAAGGAGACCAGAACACATGCTCATCACCTTAGCCCTCAGGCTCTACAACACACTGGGCACACAGCCCGGACTTGTACGCTGGTTTGGGTTACACAACCCGAACTTGTACAGTGCTTTGGGTTTTCCCTGGCTCTGCTCCCTTGCCAGCCACTTGGACACCTTCCATACTTCATGGAAACATTTTCTGGTGGCTCCCTAAACCACCCAAGAGCACCTCGGCTTCATCAGGGAATCCTCCTCTTTAATCCCGCTTCTGGGTACTTTCCTCAGGCATTGGCCAAGTACCTGAGGGAAAACAAAAGATGTCTCAGAGCAAATCCGTAGAGGTGAATTTGGTTACTACTGATGGGGGGGTCTCCCTCCTCTTGCTCCCACAATTCATACCCAGCCATTTCTCTGGACAGTAAACACCTCATCCTTTAACACTTTGCTGTGTAGATTCTTGCTAAATGTATTTCACATTCAGTCTACTTGTCTTGCTTTCCATTTGTGCTGGACTTGAACATACTTAAGATAAGTGGCATTGTTCATTACTCTAGACCCCCAACAGGTTAAGCAGTCCAATCCCCACATTCTTTCTTTCCATTTTGTACTGGCCTTGAACATTCTTGTAAGTGGCTTTGTCCATTACTCTAGACCCCCCACTGAGTTAAGCAGTCCAATCCCCACATCTTCCAACTGTACTTGGCTGTCTTTTCCTGACCCCACAGTAACAGTCCCTTCAAACACCATGAAGTCTTGCTATATTATGACAATTAGCAGTTAGCCACAGCACTTGAACTGCACCGGAGAGGAAGGAGTTAACTCCAGGCTGACTGGAGTTCCAAGGCAAGCGCTTTGCTGAAAGCTCTATCTGGCTAGTTTCAAACTGAAACTGTCAGATTCTTTACTCCGCTTCACTGAACAGTCGCCCGAGATCTGCTCCTTCAGCTCGGTTCATTTCTCGTTCAAACGAGTGTTTTCGTTCATTTTAACCGCAATAAGTATTTATTTTACCGCATTTCGTTCAAAGCTCTATCTGGTAAACCGTAGTACAGGATTTTAAAGTCTGTGTGGAATTAATTATCGGTTCGGTTTTGAACCGATCGTTGGTTAAAAACAATTTTAAATAATAGCTTGGGCTTTTAGGGTGCGGTTCTGTTCTTATCGGTTCTAAAAAAACTGTCTTAAATTGGGTTTTTCAAATACCCGTGTACGGTTAGAACGATAAAGGGTGTCTTGCCTGGCACTGCCATAAAAAGACAGGATTTTGGATAGGCTGGCATTATGTCTGAGAAACCCAAAGAAAAACCGGGCCCACTGGGTTTCAACACTGTGATGTTTGTGGGGAAGCCTTTGCCAAGGCTGAGCCACACACCATGTGTTTATTGTCTGGGGCTGACCACCTCCTGTCAGACTGCCAGGTGTGTAGAATTTCCTGCAGCCACCCTGAGAAAAGATTGGGCCGGCTCAGGGACGAGAGGCCAAAAGTCCACTGACCGGATGGCCAGCCCGGTCCAGCACCCACTGGACCAGAGGGGTGCCCTCTGACCAGGCGAGACTTCCCGGCAGAAGGAAGGCTGGTTCTGAGGAACCAGTCCCAGTAAAAATCTAAGAAATCAGCAGGTCTGGAGTGCAAGATTGCCTCTCCAACTGCTGCAGAGATAGCTAAAGCCATACAGATTGTCCAGTCACTGTCTCAGGGACCGGCCGAACCACCAACAAAAAGGTTGGTTCGTTCGGTTCCAGTGGTTCAAGAGTATGATGTTGAGGAATTTTATGAACCACAGGAGGGGGAGGAAGATTTTGATCATTATGTATGTGGCTGGGAGGGTCTGGACGTGCCATTGAACCGGACATTTCTCCAGACAGACCATTAGAATCTCCCCTATACTGTCTGAGTCCCCTTCTCATTTTATGTTTTACAAAAGGTTGCAAAACCTCCAGCTTCCCTTGGAAGAGGCTGTGGATGAGCAAGAGGAGCCTGATTATGTTGAGATGATGGATATCCCAGAGTCTAGGAGGTTGTCTATTCCTTTGCATAAGTCATTTAGGAAGCAAACAACAAAATTAAAAATCCTCATTCTGTCCCTCCTGTAGATAAAAAATGGACAGAAGGTATACTTTATCAGGCCCTGATACAGACTTCCTCACTGAGCAGTGTAGTCATGTAGGTGTGGTACAAGCTGCAGCCTGTGACAGAGTAATATCCCCTGGCCTCACATCCTCCTGATAAGGATTCCAGGAAGATTGATGCCATGGTGAAAAACAGTATATGGCAGCTTCTTTGGGACTCAGGCAGGCAAACTATATGGCTTATGTGGCTAGATATCAGAAATCTAGATGGGATACAGTGTTGCAGTTAGCCAAGCAGGCCCATGGCCAGCTGGCTAGTGAATTGGAACAGGTGGCTGCTGATGGCATTGTAGCCTCTAAAGTTCAATTTCATACTGCTGTAGACGTTAATGATGTTTCTCTAGGGTCATGGCCACTTCTGTAGCTTTCCTGAGGTTGGCATGGCTCAGGTGCACTAATCTGTCACAGGATACTCAGTCAGAGGCTATGGATTTTCCTGTGGGAAATTCTCTGTTTGGAGAGCAAACGAAAATTATGTGAAAAAGATGGATGAATACAGAACTACCTACAAAAGTGCCCAGGCCAAGGAGCGGCATGCCACTCACAGAGGCACACTCCCAGAGGTAGGGCAGGCCTTCCACAGGCCTTTTATCAATCCCAAGCCTCCTCTGCTTTTGCACAGAGGGTTTTTTAGAGGCAGAGGTAGGCGGGCGCAGATAAACCGTCCCCACCCCTCAGCCTAAGGCTACTGCCAAGCAGGCACCCTGATGGGGTGCCCAGGGCCGATTCTCCTGTACCAGTTGGAGGCAGGTTGGCTTATTTCAGCCAGAACTGGGTGTCCCTAACTTCGGACAAATGGGTTCTGGAGGTAGTAAGCCAGGGTCTGGTTCTCAGCTTCAAACAGTTTCCAAAGATGAGAACCAGACATTTTCCACCTGCAAGCCCTTTAGAGGCCCTTGCTTTGGAAGCAGAGGTCTCTTCCCTCCTAGACTGCAAAGCAGTGGAAGGGGTTCCTCCTTGTCACCAGGGCAAGGGGCTGTACTCCAGATACTTTCTTACCCCAAAAAAGACAGGAGAATGCGGCCCATTCTGACTTAGGTACCTGAACAAGCATCTTTTGAAACCAAAGTTCAAAATGTTAACTCTGGCAATGATTTTGCCCTCCTCAGGCCAGGGGACTGGCTAGCCTCCCTGGACCTCAAGGATGCCTATTTCATGTCCTGATCAGGCCTTCTCACCGAAAATACCTCAGGTTCGAACTGCCCTCAGGTCACTACCAGTTCAGAGCAATGCCCTTCGGTCTTACCTCTGCTCCAAGGGTATTCACAAAATGTCTAGCTGTGGTAGTGGCCCATTTAAGAAGGCAAGGGGTTGCTGTGTTTCCCTACCTGGACGACTGGCTCATTGTGGGTCAGTCCCCAGATCAGGTAAAATCCCACTTGCAAGTCACCCAGCAGCTTCTCACTTCTGGGATTCCTGCTGAATTTACCAAAGTCAGTTCTAGAACCAGTTCAGGTACTAGCTTTCATAGGTGCGAATTGGACACAAAGTTGGCCAGGGCATTTCTCCCCTGGAAAGGGTAGAGAAGCTGATTGCCCTGGCATCCTCTTTCACTCCAGGGTCTCTCTCACCAGCAAGGTACTTTCTGCAACTTCTAGGGCACATGGCTGCCTCCACAGCTGTAGTGCAAGGAGCAAGATTCCAGATGAGACATTCAGTTTCATTTGAGGGCCTATTGGTCCCAAAGGAGGGACCCCCTTACCAAATTGGTCCCAGTGACCCCAACTCTGATTCTAGCTCTTCAGTGGTGGCAGGATCAGAGCAATCTAAGACAAGGGGTCCCCTTCATTCCCATTTGTCATTCCCTCACCCTCACCACGGATGCCTCCTTGCTGGGGTGGGGCATGCACTTGGGCGACCTTTCCACTCAGGAAGTGTGGTCCCCCCAGGAATCTCTGCTCCACATCAACCTATTGGAACTCAGAGCTGTCTTTTTAGCTCTTCAGGTTTTCTCAGCATCTGTCCAGAACAAAGTAGTTCAGGTCAGGACAGACAATACCACAACAATGTGGTACATCAACAAGCAGGGGGCACTCGGTCATCAGCCTTGTGCATCAAGCAATGAAGTTGTGGTCTCTGGCTTACTCCCGAACACCTCCCTAGTAGCAGTTCACCTTCCAGGGAAGGACAATGTTCTCAGCGGATGCCCTCAGCAGGATTTCTCAGGGTCATCACGAATGGTCTTTGAATCCCTAGTGCTGGGGTCAGTTTTTGCCAGATGGGGCACTCCTCAGATAGATCTTTTCGCAGCCCCAGACAACCACCAACTTCCTCTGTTCTGTTGCAGGCCTCCAGTAATGGCTCAGTCCCCTGGACGCCTTTCTGTTGGATTGGGAAGGAAGTTCCTGTATGCCTTTCCCCTTCCCCTTCTCTTCAGGGTGTTAGTAAAAATCAGATCCCAGCCCTGCAAAGTGATTCTGATTGCACCAGACTGGGCCAGGCAACCCTGGTACCCACTGCTTCTGTCCCTGACAGTCCACCCTCCCCTGGGCCTTCCCAGGGTCCACAATCTGCTGACTTGTGCCCAGGGGAGAGTTTGGTATCTGGACCTCAAATCCCTCCACCTCAAGGCTTGGCTCTTGAGGAGTTAGAATTTGCTGATTTACACCTTTCTCACGGTGTCCTTGATATTTTAAAGGCCTCTAGGAAGCCTTCCACTAGGGCCACTTATAATTCCAAGTGGAAGAGGTTCTCCATCTGGTGTTCTGGGAAGCAAATTGTCCCAGAATCTGCTGATTTGCCCATTTTGCTGGACTACTTGGTCCATCTTAATTCCTTAGGCCTCAGGCCAGCTACCTTAAAGGTTCATCTGGCAGCTGTCTCTGCTTTTATATCAGCAGGAAAGCCTGCCTCCCTTTCTTCTCACCCTGTGTTCTCCAAGTTTTTTAAGGGGTTACTTCACACTAACCCTCCTTTTCGGGACCCAGCCCCGCCTGGGACCTTAATGTTTGCATTGCTCAGTTAATGCAACCCCTTTGAACGCCTGTCTTAGCAGACCTTAAGTTCCTAACGGAAAACTGTTTTCCTAGTGGCCATCACTTCCGCCAGACGCACAAGTGAGTTACAAGCCCTGTCAGTGGAAAAGGATTTTATTTCTTTTCACAGAGATAAGGTAGTCCTCAGGACTAACAGAAAGTTTTTACCTAAAGTGGTTTCAGATTTCCATCTTAACCAATCTATCTCCCTTCCAGTATTTTTCACTGAGCATTCTTCCTCGGGTGAGAGGAGATTGCACAGTTTGGACGTCAAAAGGCTTTAAGCTACTATTTGGAACGCACCAAGGGTCACAGGTTCGAATTCTCCAACTCTTCCTTACCTATGGCGAGGTTGGCAAAGGAAACCTGCACTAAGAGGACAGTTGCCAGGTGGATTGTCTCTTGTATCCATCTTGCTACCACAAACTAGGTAGAGAACCCCCTCAGGACTGAGGCCCATTCCACCAGGGTACAGCTGCATCTCTAGCGGCTGCTAGAGATATTCCCATTCTGGAAATCTGTCAAGCTGCTACTGGAAAACAGTTCACACCTTTACCAAGCATTACTCCCTGGATGTCCAGTCCAGGAGGATGCTTTCTGCTTAGCACAGCCGTGCTTCAGAGCCTATTTCCTAAGTAGGTTCTGGGCCTCCATGGAGGTACTGCTGTGTATTCACATTGTCACAATATAGCAAGACTTCATGGTGTTTGAAGAAAAATTACCACCTTAGTAATTGCTTTTTCTTCCTCATGGAGTTCACATATTACCACCCCCAACCTGCCCCTCTCAGAACTTCTACTTGGGTAAGGGGTTGGCAAATTAGTGCAAGCACTGTGTCATGCGTTATAGCTCTTTTTCCCTTTTCCTTTTCTTTAGGATTAGGAAACTAGGTATTTCTGTTTTGGTTAGAGGTTTGGCCCCTCCTGGACTTCTGTCTTTTGGGAGGGCCTAATAGTGCTTGTTAGGGTGATATTGTTGTTGCTGTTTCTGTTATTGTTATTCTACTAGTAGGTAGCCATTTGACTAGTGTAGGTTTTTTCACACAGACTTTTGCTTAGTGTTGGCTTCGTAAGATCTGACAGTTTCAGTTTGAAACTAGCCAGATAGAGCTTTCAGCAAAGCGCTCGCGCTTGGAACTCCAGTCAGCCTGGAGTTAACTCCTTCCTCTCCGGGGCAGTTCAAGTGCTGTGGTTAACTGCTAATTGTCATAATATAGCAAGATTCCATGAGAAGAAAAGCAATTACTAAGGTGAGTAATTTTTTCTTTTGTTTCCTTCTGTTTCAGGTGAAAAACACTTGGCTCTTTTTCAGAGCGAACTCACTCTTTGGTTGCAGGTGCCCCACAGGCGTTTCCTCCTCAAGGAATCTCTTACAGAGCTTCTGGTGCCTCAGCACAACTCATACAGGCAGCTTCTTTCCCTGAGCTGGGCCCAGGGGGGTTCCCCCTGGAAAACAGGCAGACACCTTCCCCCAATCCCCTCAGGGATGGGGCTCTGAACCAGTGTGAGTGATCTCCACTACTTCAGTTACCAGTTCCTGTGTTCCTCTTGAGGTGGAAACACACACCAAAAACAAAAGTAGCTCTGAAACAGAGCTTAAAGCTCTGAAAGCCTGCACACACTGTGCTGCACTATAGTCTCTCTCTCTAAGACTGCTCACAGACTGGCTTCAAATTCCCCAACGTTGTGCTCTAACCTCCAACTGCAACATTCCAGTGTGGCTTATGCAGCTGAGACAGTTCTAAAATGATGTCATCCCTCAGTCTCAACTGAGACTGAGAACTGAGTGAGACAGTGTGGAATCCATTTAACTGGAGTTTTACAAGCTGCCTTCCCTGCCTACCACTAGGTCTTACTGGGATTCTAGTAACCCCGGGTAACAGGGGGGTTACATATGCTTCCCTTGTCAAGAAAAAGAATTTCAAAGGCACACCAAGTAGTCTCTAAAGTAGAGGTTTACTTCAAAATAGATTAAAAAAATATTAAATGTAAATACAGAACCATATATCAGAAAAACATATAAATCACTTAAAAAAAAAAAAGTTTTAAAAAAAGTGCAGATTCCTACCACTAATACTCTTAAACTTGTCTGTTCTAAGGTATTCTTATCTCAGTGCTGTAGATGTTTCTTTTTCAGAATCCAAACTTTTGTGTCTAAATGGAATACTGTTTAAAAACTGGTTTGCCAACCTCTTTGCATGAGGTCACCTAGCTCCTCCCTGTCAGAATATAAAAAAATATATCTATGCAAAACAGGATGTCTTATCAAAGTATTAAATTCTGTGACCTCAGCACAACTCATTTTCTCATATGACTTTCTTTGGTTTTATGAGCAGCTTTCTCTTTCCAGGACATCAAAGGGCTTGTGTCTCTCTGGCAGATCTCATGGAGGTGCAACATGCTTTGTATCACCATGTGAATATTAACTGTGTTTCCTCAGAACGTCATAAAAGTTTATGATCTGTCTTGGCAGTTGGCAAGCTGCAATTAGTCACATAAACATGAGATGCTTAATTTAGCCTCTTCTAGCCTGTAATTATCTCTTGGCCTTCCATGTCACACCTTGTAGCTAAAACCTGGGAGGGGGTTTGTCATTCCACGGGCTGTTTCAGCATCTCTCATGAGAGACATTCAATAACACATTTTTATATTACAAAAATCATAGATTAATCAGAACCAGCTGTCTGAGTATCACAGGGGTCTCCATGTCTGGTCTTCCACAAGGACGTCCATCGCCCCCACCTGAAGTTCCTCCCCAAGGTTGTATCAGAGTTCCACCTTAGCCAGGTGATAAACCTTCCAGTATATTTCACCAACCCATCTGCGGAGGCTGACCGTTGGCTTCATAATCTGGACCTGCGGGGGATACGCTTTTACTATGTAGAGCACACGGGTGGAGTTAGGGGTGAGGCTTGGCAGCTGATTGTGACATACACTGAGGCTGCACTTGGCAGACCACCAGCTAAGCATGCAGTTGGCAGGTGGATCACATCCTGTATCGACTTCTGCTATAGGTTGGCTGGTAGTGAGCATAGGGCTTGTGGCTTATTCCACCAGACATACAGCTACCTCAGTGGCTGCTTCCAGGGACATCTCTATCCAGGAAATCTGCAGGGCTACTACCTGGAAGTCAGCACCCGCCTTCATTTCGCATTACAGCATCAATCTTGAATCTCATGGGATGTGTGCATTTGGGACCTCAGTTTCTCTTATCTCTGTTTTCCAAGTAGGGGTACACTACTTGCCCCCTTCTCCCAGAGAACTGCTGAAAGTCTGCCAATGTGTGGGTAGTGAACTATATCCATGCGCCTAGAAAAATAGATTACTCACCTGTAACTGTAGTTATAGAAGTGGTGTGTAGTTCACATCCACACCACCCACCCGGCTTCCCCAGGCAAGTGGCACACAGATTCCTGCTTCTACCGTGCAAGATCTGACATCATGGGACAGAGATGGAGGATGTATTGCCCTGGTGGTGGGAGGAGCTTAGCTTAATGATGATCCGATGAATATGCACTTTCAGTGTGTGGATGGGAACTATGTACCACTCCTAGAACTACGGTTCCAGGCGAGTAACCTATTTATCTCCACTAGTGAGTGATAAGACCCATAACTCATGAGTGGCAAAGCAACGTTTAGTTATGAAGGTTTGATTACTCGTGTGTGGAGATAAATGTTGTATACCACTGCCCCTTAATATGATAATATCACATACTTTTTAGTGTTTTTATTAGCATTTTACCTGCTTTTAACTTGAAACCACATTTTCTTTCTAAAGTGTTCCCTATTCATTATCGTAACATGCCCTATATGTTTAGCCGTCAGACCTATTAGATAAAATTGTCCAAAATTGACATTTACCACCATCCGTTATTGCGCTGGTACTCTTATTTTGATACCAGTGCTCTAAACCTTACTTAAAGCAGCAGTGCAACAAAACTGGAAAAGAAATATGACCCTACCTTTTTTCACTTTTCAAGATTCTAGACATCCTCCAGTTTTTATATGGTGGTACAATTTTTTAATTCCACCAAAATTTGAGACTTTTATGAATGTTTTAATTAAGCAATAATGACTGAATAGTTGGTCATTTCCCAGTGATTAACAACTGGCTGGGAGGAAAGGTGGCCGGAGGTTCACCCAAGGGCCAACCCCATGAGCAGAGTGTCACTTCTGTGCCGGTCATTTCTAACAATTTCAGACCAGTACGGCAGCCAATCGGTGAGCTAATCTAGCTCATGAATAATTAATTAGACTTATAATGTATTTTTTTTTTCTCAAGAAAAAGATGGCTGCCACATCTTGCATAAACATGATATTGTAAACCTAGCAAGGGTTTGGATCTTAAAAATAAGACTCACAGTAGGCAACATAAGAGGTACCTAGACAAGTACAGTACATTTGACAGGTCAGACCAAGCAGAAACTGCACTGGGGTAGGTGCCTGGATAAAGAACGTAGTTTAGTAATAGAAAAAATCCAGCACTCACCATCCAGAATGAAATGCTGCTCACAATGTGGTGCACTAGTGCAAAAGTTTAATTTCTCAGAATCAGTGGCAGTGTAAAAATACACATCATCCTGACGCATTTCGGAAATGAAATCTTTTCATTATCAAAGGATCTTTGTAAGTAAAATAGGGCTCTTGATTTATACATCATGCTCTATGATGTCATAATTCTCAGATAGACATGTTAAAAATGTATTTAAAGTGACAGTGACCAATAAAGCCAAACATTATGAAACATACTAATAAAACTGGTGCTACTATGTAGAACCAAAGGTGATAAAGAAATTTTTCATTGCACTGCAACTACTTTTATGTTAGTATTTGTGTACCGGGTGGGTATACTGGAACAAATTACCCATTTACAGGCACGGCCCAGGTTACGTATGAAACGGTGCATACAAGTTAACAAAGTCTTACATATTAAAAAATGCAGATAACAATGACAGACCAATTTAAAAGCATCTGCATATGGTCTAATAGTAGTAAAGTATTATAAATGAAAATATGTATTTAACCCAAAATGACATCATATATTTATCCAGTTTTACCCAATTTATATTCCGTAGGACATGGAGAAATTAGCTTTTTATTTACTTTGGAATGCTGCCATCAGTGCTGCCTAGTAACGTGGCAGAGTGAAGCGGAGCCCCAAGTTCTAGATCAGCACTCTTTACAACATTCCAGAGTAAATAAAAAGCTTATAATACTCATAGAGCCTGTTTTTCTGGTGTTTTCCAAACCTTGCTTGTCAAGTTTCAGAATATATAACCTGTTGATAGTACATGGAAGAGGGCGTTTATGTATGGAATTCAATGAATTCCTAGGCTGCTTGTACCATTGTAGTGACATCAACCTGTTGTATCATCTTGAGTGCGTTGCTGCAATGGTACAACAACTTAGAATGCCCTCGCGCTCCTGTAACCCTGACTGCTGCGCCAGTTGCTCGTCTTTTTACGAGTGATCAGCTCCATTGTTGTATTGTTGCCCGTACACTGTAAAAGACAGTGGATGGGCAACAGTGGACAACTTTGTGTTAACTTCTTGAGGTTGTAATGTCAACCATAGACCTCTCGAACTTTGCTCTTGAGGTCTTAGTGGTTGTCATGACAAACTGTCAAAGTGAACACAGTGTTGTTCATTATTGCCTGTCCATTATCCTCTATTTCTTAACATTTCGGAATGTGAAAAACAGAGTTGCTCTCTAAACCAGTTACATAGAAACACACAGAAACATGACAGCAGAAGGGGACAGATGGTTCATCTAGTCTGCCCGTTGAGGGTTTCTGGAAACCCTTGTGGTTCCAAGAACTAGCATATCAGTTACTGCTGCATAAGGCTACTCCCCAAAGTGTGTGTCTGAATACTCTATCTCACCCGTGTTTGAAGGCAGTGACTGTATTTGCCTCAATCACCTCCTGGGATAATCTGTTCTATGGTTCAATTACCCGCTTGGAAAAGAAATGGGTTTCTGAGTTCACGTTTCAAAATCCTCCCGAGTTTCCATTTGTGCTCTCTTGTTCTGCAGTTTGTGGATCTAGTGAAAAAGATGTGAGAAAGATACTCCCCACCCCCCCCATCTCCCTCCTAGTTTCCAGGAAGAACATATTGAGTTCCTCCAAACATTTGTTGTATGATAACGCATTCAAACCGGAAATCATTTTAGTAGCTCTTCTCCGCACTGTCTCCAGTCTGTTAATGTCGTTATTTAGGTGCAGGGTTCCAAAACTGGACACAGTACTCCAAGTGAGGTCTTACCAGGGATCTGTAGAGAGGAAGGATGGCGCTCCTGTTCCTGCTGTCGAAACTTCTGTTGATACATCCCAACATTCTGCTGACCTTACTATATGCCGAGTTGCACTGACCGGACACCTTTAGGTCACTTGAGGTCAATACCCCAAGATCCCTTTCTTCAGATGATGGATGTGTTGATTTGGACGCTGTTCAGCTAATATTCTGTTCGAGGGTTGTTCCTTCCGAGGTGCATTACCTTGCAATTTTTGGCATTAAAGTTAAGCTGCCACTCCTTACACCATTTTTCTAGTCTCCTTGGGTCATTCTGGAGGCTTTTTATTGCCACTTAACTATCCACCCTACTTCCCAGCTTGATATCATCCACAAAGATTGCTATTCTACCTTTTATCTCATCTCCTATGTCACTGATTAAAATGTTGAACAGGACAGGTCCAAGGATCGATCCCTGGGGAAACTCCTTTGGTGACATCTCCCATCTCTGATCCAACTCCGTTCACCATCACCCTCTGTTTCCTGATAAGAAGCCAAACTGACACCCAATTGATGATGTTTTCTGCTATGCCCGAATCCCTAAGTTTGGCCAGAAGTTGAAAAACCAAGTCGAAGGCCTTGCTGAAATCAGAATATAGAAGGTCCACTGGATGACTGTTTATCAATTTCCTTTGAGACCCAGTCAAAGAATTAAATGAGATTTGTTTGGCACGATCTGCCTGCCATGAAGCCATGCGGTCTGGTATCCTGAAGACCATTATTGTTCAGGTATTCTACTACATCCTGTTTAATTGATGTCTCCATCAGCTTTCCCACCACTGACGTCAGACTAATCGGCCTGTAATTTCCAGCTTCTTACCCCAGTGGTCCTTTAGCATCAGTAACTATATGCAGTGAGCCGACTAGGTAGGACTACCTCGGAGGTGGAGATTATGGTAATGAGTTTATGAATTAGCCAATCAGAAAGAAGCATGATGATGTGCTGAACAGGGAGAGTGAGGAAGGCTCCAGAATTTTTTCTCCGCCTGACTGAGCAACACTGCCTCTGAGGTGCTCTCTCTCTCTCAGCCAAGAAAAAGTCAGAGTTTTACTATTTGATAGCGTGCTGAGAATTTTGTAACAGTTTTTAGCAGTTCCCGGGAATCGCGTATTTCTCTCTGTTCCACTGTTCCCCGCGGCTCCTTTTTTCTTTATTTTCAATAGTTTTAAGTTATCACGTTTATTATTTCCATGGTTCCTTTTATTGTTTTTTTAGCAGTTCCCTTTTTAGGTGGGAACCAACATTTGTCTTGATTTTTTTTACCTACGAAAAGTCACGGTTCTTTCCACGAGGGAACCGACTACTAACCTTTACTTTTTACGTATTGGACTGTCTAACTACAAGGTTTTCTGTAAATTGGCATGTCTGAAATCCCTAAGAAAAGTACTGGACCCACAGGTTTTAAAAATTGCTTAAATCGTCAGAGAATACTAGCTAAAGCTGATACTCACGACCTGTGTTTGAAGTGTTTAGGTCCAGACCAATACTGTGTTCTTTGCTCTAAATTTTGTCCAGAAACTTTAAGAAACAGAGCTAAAAGGCTTAGAGCTATGGCTAAAGAAGGGTCTTCATCTGGCCCCAAACACAGACCAAAGGCTACTGATGAGGGACCTTCAAAGAAAATAAATCAAGGTGCTGATGAAGCATCTTTTAAGTCTAAGCCTAATGCAGATGCTGATGAAGTGCCTTTAAAAACAACACAAATACAGGTGCTGATGAAGTGCCTATTAAACATAAGGCTTCAGAAGGGGCTGAGGAAGTTCCTACTGTGACGTAGACAGCCAGTTCTAAAGTGCTGTATCATTTTTTTTTATATAAAATGTATTAATGTCTCTGCTGAAAATTCAAATGCTCTAGGAATGACCTCACTCATCCCCCCCCCCCCCCGATTCCAGCTGAGAGATGAAAGCCATGGGAAACGGCTGAAAGTATTTGAGTTCACACACACTCAGTTTTTTTTTTTTTTTAGAGACGATGTGTTACCTGGAAGACTTTTATTAAGGATCCTGTTTCTCTGAGCTAATTACAGACTTGTTTAAATTAATTTTGTTAAGAGAGAAATCATAAACTAGGTTTATGACGTTAGAAAGGGAAGCTAGGATATTACACAGAGGTGAGGTCATAAATGCTCATATGAAGCCTGTGTGAGGAGGGTACAGCATGAGATTAAAGAAAGTGTCATTTGAAACTTGAGTTATGCTAAGGTTGCAGAATTAATACTTTGAAATTACATCCTGTGGTTGTATAGAAATATATGTTTTTAGATATTTTGACAGAGGAGGAGCTGGATGATGTCATCCAAAAGGGGTTGGCAAAAATCAGCTTTTAAAGATTATTCTGTTTCACTACAGGGGGACACTTTTAGCTGACTCTGACCAAGATAACATCTGAGCACTGAAAGCAGGTATTTAGAAAGCTAGACAAAATCTAAATATTGTTGTAGGAATTGTACTGTTGTAAACCTTGTTTTGTTTTAAAGATTTGTGTGTCTTTTGATATGAGTTCTGTATTGTATGTTTGATGTATTATATATTTTAGTAAAAACTGATTTTAGAGCAAACCTGTCTCTTTGAATTGCTTTCTTTTGCTAAGAAATATTTATGGTTAGCAGACAGCAGACATAGCTTGTATGGTGGTACCAAACTGGAAAGAGAAGCGTTTTAAATCTGAGGTCTTTATTAAAGTTTTTTAAAGGGTTCATTTGTGCATGCCTGGTTAGGTGCCTGTAGACAAAGATATCTGGCCCCCTGAACACAGATATATCAGAGCCTGTGCATTGGGTATGCTAGCAAGAGGTTAACAGTTTGAATCCCTCCAGAACTGGAGACCAAAGCTTGATCCGAACTCACAAAAACAGACAAGAGGGTTACCTTGTCTGTTACACTGTTCACAAGACTGCGCTCAGAGGTTGGCACTTTGGGAGTAGAAGGCCTGACCTGCTGAGTGAATCTGTGACACCTACTAAGTTAAAAAAAAAAAAATAATAAAGGTGCTGATGAAGTGCCTAGTTCAGAAAGGAAGCCTGAACAAGTCACTGATAAAGTGGCTGCTAAAAAGATACGTAAAGACAAAAAAGAAAAAAAAAAAATGCACCTCCAAGTGGTGCTAAAGGTGAGGCAGCAGTTGGTAAAAAACATAAAGCAAAATCAAAAAATGTGGAACCCCAGGGAGGCAAGCCCCAAGACCCTATCGAGGACTTACCATTCCTGGAGGAAATGGCTAAAGCATGGCATCTGTATCAAACTTTGCAGGGCATGGGGTCCATTTTCAGTGCCCCTTGTGGGCTAAAGAAAATTCCTTCTTCAGCTCCCTCTGATTCAGGGGCTGATGACAAGGATGAGGATGAAGATTTTTATGATGTCCCTGATGACATTTCAGAGGGTAAAGCCCCAGAACCTGATCTGTCACCTGATTCAAATTTTGGAGCATCCCCTACAGATCAGGAGGATACCTCCTCTATGTTAACTTTCATTTAGCATAAGGTGGATACTCTTGACCTCCCCTTTCAAAAGTCCAACCAAGAGGAAGATGAAGACCAAGATTACAGGGAAATAAAAGGTCTTCCTCCTCCCAAGAAGTTAGCACTTCACATATATAAGCCTTTCAAGAAAAATGCTTTTAAGTTTCTTCAGACTTCCACTTCTCTCTCAGGAGTCAAGAAGAGGACTGATAAAAAGTTATCAGCTGTCCAAGACTGACACTGAGTTCCTGTTTGTGCACCCTAGTCACGAAGGTGTGGTGCAACAGGCAGCATGTGATAAAGCTGGAATCCCTCTTTCTTTCCAGCCTCCTGAACAGGACTCTAAAAGGCTGGATTTTATGGCTAGAACGACATATCTCAGCCTCTTTGCTCCTCTGCCTTGCTTCATACATGGCTTATATGGCCAAGTACCGGAAGGCTCTTTGGAATTCGGTCCTAGCTATAGTTAAGCAGGGCTCTTACTCTATGGCTAAGGACCTAGTGTAGACTGCTAAAACTGCCTTAGAAGCTACAAAGTACCAGTTCCATATGGCAGATGACAGTAATGATGCAGCCTCCAGGGTCATGGCCCAGGCCATCTCCCTAAGGCGCTTTGCCTGGCTTAGAACAACACATTTGTCACAGGACACTCGGTGCAAAGCCATGGATTTCACCTGCGACAGAAATGTGCTGTTTGACTCTAGGACTGAGGAATATATGAAAAAGGTTGATGAGTACAAAACAACCTACCAGAACAATACTTCGAAAGTGAGGTCTTCTGCTCCTCAAAAAAAACAGAAAGGATATAGAGGATGGGGATACTTCCCTAAACCTTACTATTCCTTCCCCCCTCAATTCGACCTCTCTCAACTTAGAGGTTATTTCAGAGGTGTAGATGAAAAAGGGGTCAGAGAAGGGCTATCTCTACCCCTGCTACACAGCAAAAGCCCTGATCCCTCAGTCCAGGTCGCCTCTCCTCTACCTGTAGGGGGCAGGCTCTCTCACTACTTCCAGTCATGGACCCTTATCATTTCAGACAGTTGGGTCCTAGAGGTAGTGGAAAAGGGTCTGCCTCTTTGGTTCAAAAGAATGCCAGCCCTCAAGGACACTCAGTTGTCCAAATCTCTAACCCCAACAGAAAGGATCCTGCTGGAGATGGAGGTAAAAACATCTTTTGGAAGCAAAGGTGATAGAGTACCTGCCCATCAAAGGGGCAAGGGTCTCTACTCCAGATACTTCGAACACAAAAGGAAAATGGGCAGTGACAACCTATTTTAGACCTCAGATACTTGAACAAGCATCTTCTGAAGAATGGTCGCCCTAAAAATGGAGATACATTCTTTACAGCAGGCAGACTGGCTAGCCTCCCTAGATCTCAAGGACACCTACTTCCATATCCCAATAAGGCAGTCCCACAGAAAGTTTCTGAGGTTCAAACTTCCTTCAGGGCATTATCAATTTGCAGCCATGCCCTTCGGCCTGACATCTGCACCAAGAGTTTTCACCAAATGTCTGGCTGTAGTGGCTACACATCTAAGGAAAAAAGATTACAGTCTACCCTTATTTGGACGACTGGCTCATAGTGGGGAAACACCCCTTTATAAGTGGAAAGGGCTCTCTTCCTGACAAAGGAGACTCTGCATTCCCTAGGGTTTCTCATAAATCAAAAGAAATCCCACCTGGAACCAACACAACTCTTCATATTCATAGAAGATCAGTTGGGCGCACTGCAGAGCAGAGCTTTCCTCCCTGTGGAGAGAATCCAGAATGTTATAGCAGTGCCAAATTCTTTCGTCCTGGGCCAGCCCAAGCCAGCCAGACACTTCCTAAGGCTACTGAGACACATGGCGTGCATGACAGCCGTGGTTCCAGGAGTCAGGTTCAGAATGAGGGACATACAGAAGCACTTAAAATCTCACTGATGCCAAAGCAAAAGCTCACTGTTCAAATTGATCCCAGTCACAAAGACATTCCTTCAGTCATTGGCCTGGTGGAAAGAAATTACCGACCTCTCAGTAAGAATTCCCTTCCAAACCCCTTCCCCAACAAGAATCATTACTACAGATGCTTCTCTGCTTGGATGGGGAGCCCATATGGACAGTTCTTCCACCAGTGGCTCTTGGACTACAAAAGAGTCACAGGCTCACATCAGTCTGCTGGAACTCGGGGCCATTTAGGTGACTTTGAAGGCATTTGCCCCTCAGATAAAAGGGCAAACAGTCCAGATTGGGAGAGACAACACCACTGCAATGTTCTATACAAACAAGCAGGTGGCACAAAATTCAACATTCTGTGCTTGGAGGGCATGAGGATTTGGGGCCTGGCCTACTCTCTGGGAGTCAACCTACCAGCCATTCACCTGCCAGGCAAGGACAACACTCTAGCGGATGCTCTCAGCTGCATCAGCCAGGGGCACAGCGAATGGTGTCTGAACAAACAGGTGCTGGCCACAGTGTTCAGGAGGTGGGGCACACCAAAAATAAATCTGTTTGCCTCTCACCTAAATCATCAGCTTCCTCTGTATTGCTGCAGGCCTCTGGTCCTGGGTACCCTTCCAGTGGATGCCTTAGTACTGGATTGGTCAGGAAGGTTGCTTTACGCCTTTCCTTCTTTCTCTCTGCTTTTCAGAGTTTTACTAAAACTCAAAGAACAGTATGCGACAATGCTACTAGTGGCTCCAGACTGGCCAAGGCAAGCCTGGTACCCCCCTGTTGATAACACTATCATGCAGCAAACCCGTTCGCCTTCCTCTCAGTCACTCCCTTCTGACTCCCCCACAGACAGGGGTGACTTACATGGATCTGAAATCTCTTCACCTCAAAGCTTGACTCTTGAGGAGTTAGAGTTCTCTGCCACTCAGTACTCCAAACAAGTTCTAAAGATCCTGAGGATGGCCAAGAAGCATAGTACAAAAAAAGTCCTATGCAGCCAGATGGAAAAGGTTTTCCTTTTGGTGCAAACAGAAGCACATTAATCCTTTTAAGGCTCAGATTCCTAATCTTTTAGATTATCTGGTGTATTTACAGGGCACATGCTTAAGGCCTTCCTCCCAGAAACTACATTTCAAACAACATGAAGTCTTGCTATATTATGACAGTAGCAGTTTGTCCCACCACTAGAACTGCTCCGGAGGTGAAATGGTTAATGCCATTCCAAAATAGAACTTTGAGCACGAGCTCTAAGAAGCAGCTCTATCTGTGTAATTTCAAACCTGAACTGTCAGATTCTTTACTCCGCCTCAGTGAACAGTCGCTCTGGAGATTTCTCCTACTGCTCGGTTCATTTCTCGATTTAAACAGTGTTTTCTCGGTTCGATTCAACCAAGAATAGTTTTATTTTAACCGCAAAACCGTTCGGTTCAAAGCTCTGTCTGTGGTAATCGTAAATAAATTAAAGGTTTTGTCTGTGTGAACTTGTAAGTTTATCGTTCGGTTTTGAACCGATCAGCTGGGATTTAAAACTTATTAACTTTAAAGTTTAACATTTTAGAGTCGCGGTTCCCGGTTCTTATCGGTTCTAAAAAAGCGGATTTATATGCGTTTTTTCCAATACCCGTGACACGGTTAGGAACCGATAAGGTGTCTTGCCTGGCACTGCCGCTTAAAGGGCAAGTTTTTCTGGTTAGGCTGGCATTATGTCTGAGAAACCCAAAGAAAACCGGGCCCACTGGTTTCAACACTGTGATGTCTGTGGGAAGTCTTTGCCAAGGCTGACCCACACACCACATGTGTCTATTGTCTGGGGTTTGACCACCTCCAGTCAGACTGCCAGATATGTAAGAATTTCCCTGCAGCCACCCTGGAAAAGAGATTGGGCAGGCTCAGGGAACGAGAGGCCAAAAAGTCCGCTGACCCGGATGGCCAGCCTGGTTCAGTGCCAACCGAACCGGAGGGAGTGCCCTCTGATCAGGGCGAGACTTCCTCGGGCCAAAGAAAAGCTGGTTCTGAGGAACCAATTCCAGTAAATAAAACAAGAAAGTCAGCAGGTTTGGAGTCCAAAACCCTTCTCCAACTGCTGCAGAGATAGCAAAAGCCATACAAATTGTCCAGTCACTGTCTCAGGTTCCATCCAACCGCCACTATTCTGGCAAAGGTCGGTTCATCCGGTTCCAGTGGTTCAGGAATATGATGTTGAGGAATTTTATGAACCAGAGGAGGGGGAGGATGATTATGAACAGTATGAATGTGGCTGGGAAGGTCTGGGTGTGCCCATTGAACCGGACATTTCCCCAGACAGACCTCTAGAATCTCCCCCTATGCTATCTGAGTCCCCATCTCATTTTATGTTTTACAAAAAAGTTGCTGAAACCCTCCAGCTTCCCTTGGAAGAAGCTGTGGATGAGCAAGAGGAGCCTGATTTTGTAGAAATGATGGATATTCCAGAGTCTAGGAGATTGTCTATTCCTTTGCATAAGTCTTTTAGGAAGCAAACAATAAAAATTTTAAAAGCTCCTAATTCTGTGCCTCCTGTAGATAAAAAGATGGACAGAAGGTACACATTGTCAGGTCCTGATACAGAATTCCTTTCTCAGCAATGCAGTCATATTGGGGTAGTTCAGGCTGCAGCCTGTGATAAAGCTAATATCCCCCTGGCTTCACATCCTCCTGACAAGGATTCCAGGAAGATTGATGCCATGGCGAAAAAACAGTATATGGCAGCCTCTCTGGGACTCAGGCAAGCAAATTATATGGCGTATGTAGCTAGGTATGAGAAATCTAGATGGGATACTGTTATGGAATTAGCCAATCAAGCCCATGGCCAGCTGGCTAGCGAACTAGAACAGGTGGCTGCTGATGGCATTGAGGCTTCTAAGGTACAGTTTCATGCTGCTGTGGATGTTAATGATGTTTCCTCTAGGGTCATGGCCACATCTGTAGCTTTGTGGGTTGGCCTGGCTCAGGTGTACTAGTCTGTCACAGGATACCCAGACTAAGGCTATGGATTTTCCTGTGGTGGGAAATTCTTTGTTTGGGGAGCAGACAGAATTACATGAAAAGATGGATGAATATAGGACTACTTACAAAAGTGCCCAAGCTAAGGAGCGGCAAGCCACTCCTCAGAGGCATACCCCCAGGGGTAGGGGTAGGCCTTTTCACAGGCCTTTTTACCAGACTCAGGCCTCCTCTGCCTATGCTCAGAGGGGCTTCTTCAGAGGCAGAGGCAGACGAGGGGTGGGCAGGCCTGCTCCCACCCCTCAGCCTAAAGCTCCTGCTAAGCAGGCACCCTGATGGGGTGCCCAGGGCCGATTCTCCTTTACCGGTAGGGGGCAGGCTGGCTTACTTCAGTCAGAACTGGGCTTCTTTAACCTCAGACAAGTGGGTTCTGGAAGTAGTATGCAGGGTCTGGTTCTCAGCTTCAAAAGTTTCCCAAGTTGAGAACCAGATTTTTCTACCTGCAAGTGCTTCAGAGACCCTTGCTCTGGAAGCAGAGGTCTCAACCCTGTTGGCTCTCAGAGCAGTGGAAAGGGTTCCTCCCCTGCACCAGGGCAGGGGTCTGTATTCCAGATACTTCCTTACCCCAAAAAAGACAGGAGAATGGCGGCCCATATTAGACCTCAGATATCTGAACAAGCATCTTTTGAAACCAAAGTTCAAAATGGTAATTCTGGCAATGATTTTACCCTCCCTAAGGCCAGGGGACTGGTTAGCCTCCCTGGACCTCAAGGATGCCTATTTCCACGTCCTAATCAGAAGCTCCCATCGAAAGTACCTCAGATTCGAACTACCCTCAGGTCATTACCAGTTCAGAGCAATGCCCTTCGGCCTTACCTCTGCCCCAAGGGTATTCACAAAGTGTCTAGCAGTGGCTCACTTAAGGAGGCAAAGGATTGCTGTTTTTCCCTATCTAGACGATTGGCTCATTGTAGGCCAGTCCCCAGAACAGGTAAAATCTCACCTGCAAGTTACCAGCAGCTTCTCACCTCCCTGGGCTTTCTGCAATCTACCAATGTTGGTTCTGGAACCAGTCCAGGTACTCACCTTTATAGGGGCAGAGTTGGACACAAAGCTAGCCAGAGCTTTTCTTCCCTTAGAAAGGGTGACGAATTTAGTGACTCTGGCCTCCTCCTTCACCCTGCAGGTCTCTCGACCAGCAAGACACTTTCTGCAGCTCCTGGGACACATGGCTGCATCCACAGCTGTTGTGCAGGGAGCAAGATTTCAGATGAGACATATTCAGTTTCACTTGAGAACCTGTTGGTCTCAGAGAAGAGACCCCCTTTCCAAGTTGGTCCCAGTGACTCGAACCTTGATCCAGGCCCTCCAGTGGTGGCAGGATCAGAGCAATTTAAGATTGGGGGTCCCCTTCATTCCCCCTGCTCACAATTTGACTCTCACTTCAGATGCTTCCCTTCTGGGTTGGGGAGCCCACATGGGCGACCTTTCCACTCAGGGAGTGTGGTCCCCCCGGGAATCTCTGCTCCACATCAATTTGCTGGAACTCAGAGCTGTCTTTTTAGCTCTTCAAGCATTTTCTGCAAATGTCCACAACAAGGTGATACAAGTCAGAACAGACAACACCACAACAATGTGGTACATCAACAAACAGGGGGGCACTCGGTCTTCGGCCTTGTGCACCGAGGCAATGAAGTTGTGGTCTCTGGCCTATTGCCTGAACACTTCCCTCATAGCAGTTCATCTTCCAGGGAAGGACAGTGTCCTAGCGGATGCTCTCAGCAGGATTTCCCAGGGCCATCACGAATGGTCCCTGGATCCTCAAGTGCTGGGGATAGTCTTTGCTAGATGGGGCACCCCTCAGATAGATCTTTTTGCAGCCCCAGACAATCACAGACTTCCTCTGTTCTGTTGCAGGCCTCCAGTGTTGGGCTCAGTCCCCCTGGATGTCCTTCTCCTGGATTGGGAGGGAAGTTTCTTATGCTTTCCCTTCCTTCCCTCTCCTATTCAAAGTATTAGTCAAAATCAGATCTCAGCCTTGCAGGGTGATTCTGATTGCCCCGGATTGGGCCAGGCAGCCCTGGTACCCACTCCTTCTGTCACTGACAATCCATCTTCCCCTTTGCCTCCCCAGGATTAACAACCTGTTAACTTGTGCCCAGGGAAGGGTTTGGTATCCGGACCTCAAATCCCTCAACCTCAAGGCCTGGCTCTTGAGGAGTTAGAGTTTGCTGATTTACACCTCTCTCAAGGTGTTCTTGAAATCTAAAGGCTTCCAGAAAGCCTTCCACTAGAGCTGCTTATAGTTCTAAATGGAAGGTTTTCCATTTGGTGTGCTGGGAAAATATTTCCCAGAATCTGCTGATTTGCCCATTGTATTAGATTACATGGTCCATCTTAATTCTTTGGGTCTCAGACCAGCTACCCTGAGAGTCCATTTGGCAGCTGTATCTGCTTTTGTGTCAGCAGGAAAGTCATACCCTCTTTCCACTCACCCTGTGTTTTCCAAGTTTTTTAAAGGATTACTCCATACTAATCCACCCTTTCGGGAACCGGCCCCTGCCTGGGACCTTAATGTTTGTATTGCCCAGTTAATGCAACCCCTTTTGAACCTCTGTTTTCTGCAGAGCTTAAGTATCTAACTGGAAAACTGTTTTCTGGTGGCTATCACTTCTGCTAGGCGCTTAAGTGAGTTGCAAGCCTTGTCAGTGGAAACTGACTTTATTTCTTTCCACAGGGATAAGGTAGTCCTTAGGACTAATAGGAAGTTTTACCTAAGGTGGTTTCAGATTTCCATCTTAACAATCTATCTCACTTCCAGTATTTTCACTGATCAGTCCTCTTCTGGTGAGAGGAGGTTGCACAGCCTGGATGTTAAGAGAGCTCTTAGTTACTATATAGAGGCTACCAAAGGTCACAGGTTCAATCCTCCAACTTTTCCTTACCTATGGTGAAGTTGGGAAAGGCAAAACCTGCCACTAAGAGATCAGTTGCGAGGTGGATTGTCTCTTGTATCCAATTTTGTTATCAGAAACTGGGCAGAGATCCCCCCTCTGGCTTGAGGGCTCATTCTACCTGGGGTACAGCTGCGTCTCTAGCTGCTGCCAGAGACATCCCTATATTAGAGATATGCCAGGCTGCTACTTGGAAAACGGTACACACTTTTACCAAGCATTACTCCCTGGATGTCCAGGCCAGGAGAGATGCTCGGTTTGGCACAGCTGTTCTTCACAGCCTATTCTCTAAGTAGGTTCTGCCCCTCCTCCATGGAGGTACTGCTGTGTAGTTGCTACTGTCATAATATAGCAAGACTTCATGTTGTTTGAAGAAAAATTACTCACCTTAGTAATGTTGTTTCTTCTAATGAGTCTTGCTATATTATAACCTCCCCAGCCTGCCCCTCTCAGAACTTCTACTTGGGGTGGGGTCACGGGCAACGTGTGTGGGCACTATTTTATGCCCTTTTAGCTTTCTCCCTTTGGGAGTTTGGGGTGTGTGTGTTTTATTATACTCGTTTTATTCTCATGTTGTTAGAATTGTGTTAGTAGTTCTGGTCCCCTGACTTGAGTCTTGGGTGTTGGGACCAGCAATGGTTGTTAATATTTAGGTAGCCATTTGGCTGAGTGTAGGTTACAGCTTCCACACAGACCTTAGTGAGTTTTTGCTCGTAAAGATCTGACAGTTCAGGTTTGAAATTACACAGATAGAGCTGCTTCTTAGAGCTCGTGCTCAAAGTTCTATTTTGGAATGGTATTAACCATTTCACCTCCGGAGCAGTTCTAGTGGTGGGACAAACTGCTACTGTCATAATATAGCAAGACTCCATTAGAAGAAACAACATTACTAAGGTGAGTAATTTTTTCTTGGCAGCTATTTTGGCTTATCTTTATATTGGAAAGACCAAATCTTTTTTTTCCCCAATTGGTGTTTAAACAGTTTTTCAAAGACCTTCTCCATCTCCAGTCAGGGAAGTCTGTCCCTCCTTGGAGCCTGAACCTCTCTGTATTGCCAAGTTTATGGAGCCACCCTTTGAACTTATGGCTATGGCTTACCTCAAGTTTGTCACTTGGAAAACTATATTTCTAGTAGCCATTACCTCTGCAAGAAGGATTTCAAAGTTACAGGCTCTCTCTACTGAGCCCAACTACATTATCTCTCACAGGGATAAGATTGAGTTCAGGACAAACAGAAAATTCCTGCCTATGGTGGTCTCAGAGTTTCACCTCAATCAGTCCATTACCGTACATATGTTCTTTACTGAGAAATCCACTCCAAGGGAGCAGAAGCTCCACAGTTTAGATGTCAAAAGGGCTCTACTTTACTATTTGGAACACACCAAGCAGTTCCTTGCACACGGTTCTTCCTCACTTATGGGGAAGTAAATAGAGGAAGACCAGCCACTGAGAGTACTGTCTCTCGTTGGATAGTCTCATGTATCAGATTTTGCTATGACAAGGCTAGTAAGCAACCACCTGAGGGGCTTAGGGCCCACCCTACTAGGGGCACTGCTGCCTCAGTGGCAGCTTCTAGAGACATACCTCTGCTGGATGTCTGCAAGTCATCTACTTGGAAGACTGTACATACTTTTCACCAAACACTGTTGCTTGGATGTACAGTCTACATCTGATGCCAAATTTTGCAAGGTGGTGTTGCAGAGCGGTCTTTCCTAAGTAGGTTCTCTACCCACCTCCCAACTGTACTGCTTTGTAGTCTGTATATGGTTACTGATGCTAAAGGTCCCCTGGGGTAAGAAGAAAAAATTACTCACCGTAGTAATCTTCTTTCTTCCTAGGTGTCCTTTAGCATCAGTAAGCTCCCACCCGCCTCTTCAGATAACCTTCAGAAGAGGGCTCTGCTTCTTGCCATTCTATAGATCTGGTTATATGAAACTTTGGATTGCATTTTGAGCAGAGTTTTAAGTTTTGGTTCTGTTATTGTTACATGTTTTTTATCCTGTTGGTTCATACCTTTGTGGGCATATGCCCATTCTAGCTTCGAAAAAATTCTGGAGTCCTCCTCACTCTCCCTGTCCAGCACACCCTCATGCTTCTTTCTGATTGGCTAATTCATAAACTCATGACCATACTCTCCATCTCCGGGGCAATCCTACCTAGTCAGCTCACTGTCAGGAAAAAAAGTGGGTTGAGTCCTCATCTATGTTCGATCCAGTATTGTGGCATCCGAACTTGCCTACTCTGCCTTTGTTCCTCCTCCCAATTGAATGCATCTTCCTTTCATTAACCCTAGGCAAAGTCAAACAATTTACAATTAGTTGCGCCTACCGTCCCCCGAAGGAGGCTAATAATGTCCTTCCCTCCTTCATAGCTTCTCTTACCAACCCACCTAGACATCATCTCCTACTCTGTGGTGACTTTAAAATTAATTGGCTGAACCTTACTAATAATAAAGCTCATTCTATCCTATCTGTCAGCGTGGCTGAGTTGGTAGCACATCTGCCTGTGGACCAGAAGGTGGTGGGTTCTCGTCCCACACCGGGATTGGACTTGCACCTACAAAATGCTGGCTTCCAGATGTAGTATTTTTTTTTTTGGGGGGGGGTGTACTGCTGGGTTGTACCATCCTTCGGATGAGATGTTAAACTGAGGTCCCTTCTACCCATCCTGGTGTTGTCCTAGTGGGTGTCCAGGTGGAAGTAAAAGAACTCAGGGCACTCTTCACCAAGAGTAGAGGACATTCCCGGTGTCCTGGCCAACACTCCCTTTCCCATAAACCGGTTCATGCAATTGTCCAGGCTGTGCATGGTTGTTGATGTACATTATGGCCACCACTACACATTCAGTCACTTCACTACCAGTCTAGCATTGCTTCTAAAGCACTTTGGGATACAATGTGTCTGAAAAGCGCTATATAAATACTGATTCTTCTTCTGGCTGACTCCAGCCTTACACAACACATCTCCGAACCCACTAGACTAAATATTAAGCCTGGTAACCACTCACTGCTTGACTGGGTTGTGTCAAATTGTCCTCATAGGATTCAGTGGGCTACTGTGCTTCTTGATAGCATTAGTGACCACTCTCTGCATCTGGAACAACAAATACCCTAACCCTCCCCCTTAAATCACCATGTTGAGAAACATGTCATGGTTTGACCCCACTACCTTCCTATCTTCCCTATCAGCTGCCAGTTTGAACCCAATCAGAACCCTGCCTGATATAGACCAGATCTTGGAATACTTCATCAGTACTTTAACAGACATAATAAATACATATGCCCCCTTCACTGAAAGGAGGTTCAAGGGTTTAAATGCATCTTGGATTAGTAAGGATCGAAGTCATCTCATGTTCCTCTGTGACTCAGCTTGGAAAAACTTCAAAAAGTCTAGCAACCCCTCCGATTGGATGACATATAAGCACTTTTGCAACACTTGTAAAAGTAAATTACATAATGCAAAACAGATTTATTTTCGTTCCTTGCAAACAGAGTGGCTAGCTAATGCCAAGGCTTTCTGCAAACAGATCAGTATTCTAATGAAAAGGTCACTCCCCAACAGCACGTAGCTCCCTACACGATCAAGGCTCGACTCTTTCGGACCCCCATATCTACCGCTGACAGCTTAAACCATTTCTTCACTGATCTTTCCAGCTATACCTCGCACTTGACCCCTCCCTCTGACTTCTACCCCCCCAAGACAATTCTCTTCTTGCCCTCAATTTCGTCTAAAATTAGCTACCTGCAAAGAGGTGTTACAACTTCTGTTAAAATTAAAGGTGGCAAGCTCACATGGCTGTGACTCATTAGAACCTCGGTTCCTAAAATGTGGCGCCCCAGGCCTTGTAGTCCTCATCCGTGACCTAATAAATATGTCTCTTATCAGTGGGACTATTGCAGCAAAATGGAAAGTGGCGATCGTAGTTCCACTGCATAAGGGAGGCATGCATGCTGTAGAAAACTACAGGCCCATTTCAATGCTGTGCCCATTAGCTAAGATACAAGAGCGTATAGTTTTTAATCCGCTTTAATCATATCTGGAACAACATCAAATCCTAACTGACTGCCAGGACGGTTTCAGAAAGAATTATAGTACCTTAACGGGCCCTAACTTAAAGTGTCTTCAGATATCTTCAAAGCTCTTGACAAAGGGCTCTTTACTGATGCCATTTTCGTGGATTTCACGAAGATTTTCGACTTAGTTAACCATAACATCTTGCTGGACAAGCTTCACTCATTTGGCCAGGATAGTCATTCACTCTTCTGGCTTAACAGTTATCTCTCTGGCCACTCCCAGGGAGTAAAATGGTCCGTTGCCCTCTCCTCTTTTCAGGCCATCTCTCACGGCATCCCCCAGGGATCCATCTTGGGATCTTTTCTGTTCTCACTTTTTATTAACAACTTACCATTGCACTGCGGGTGGGTCCAAGGTGCTACTTTATTCCGACGATACTATCTTATACGGGTCATCATGCGATATTAAATGGCTAAACCAGAACTTGGCATCGGACTTCCATGCGTTAGAGGAGTGCTTTAAGAAGAACCATTTAGTCCTCAACACTAAAAAAACAAAGGCTATACTCTTTCGAAACTTTTCCATAAAAACTGGTCAGTGCTGCTCATTTCTTATTACGTCCACATCTGGGGACGCCCTTGAAACTGTTCAGACATTCAAATACTTAGGTATGGTGCTAGACCTCTCTCTCTCTCTTTTGAGCAGCATGTAACACAAACTACCAAAAAACTCAACTAAAAACTCTACCTACTTTACCGCATTTGTCCACATCTCTCTCATGCATCGTGTCATAAAATCGCGACCTCCTCCCTCCTTCCCATCCTATTCTACGGCACCCCTCTACTGTGTGGTGCCAAACCCACCATACTCTTCTGCCTTAGAACATTGTATTACAGGGTGGGACGTTTTGCTCTCGGGAGCCTACCCTCAACTTCATCACTGCGATGTGTTAACGGCACTAGATTGGCCTGATTATGACCAAAGATTGCAGTTCGCCACCCTTACCTTTACCTTGCCTTTCTTTTCAAACAACATGAAGTCTTGCTGTATTCTGACTACATGCAGTTATCCCCAGCACTTGAACTGCTCCGGAGAGGAAAGGGTTAACTCTATGCCAAGGCTTAGAACATTGAGCTCGAGGTCGGTTTTCAAACCTCTGTCCCAGCTACTCCTCAATGTAACAGTCAGATTCTTTACTCTGCCTAACTGAGAAGTCGCTCCAGAGATTCTCTCCTTCACTTCAGTTCGGTTTAAGTAAAAAAATTGGTTGGTTTGTCAACTGTTTACTTATTTTTTCGGTATTCACATCTCTGTCCTCAGTACAATAAGTGTTTAGTAGGTAGTTTAGTGTTTTGTGGTAGAAATTGTTTTTTTGTTTGGTTTCTTCCCGGTCGGTCCAGTTAGTAACCGAAACAATTCTGTTTTTTTTTTTTCCTTCTTCTGTGATTTGTATTGTGGTTTCCGGTACCTCTTGGATCCTAAAAAAAAAAAAAAACGATTATTCCCTTGGTTTTTCTAATCGACCCGTGACACGGTTGGAACCGATAGGTTTGTATTGCCTGGCTTAAACGCTGGTAAGGGTAACTTTTTCCTTTAGGCATGTCTGAGAAACCAAAAAAGAAAACCTGTCCCACTGGGTTTCAGCACTGCACTGAATGTGGGGAGGCCTTTGCTAAGGCCAGTCCCCACCTTGTCTGTGTTTGCTGTCTGGGGTTTCACTACCTCAAAGCGGACTGCCAAATCTGCAAAAACTTTCCCAAAGCCACTTTAGATAAATGTTTAAGTAGGTTGAAGGAAAGCGAGGCCGATAAATCCGCTGACCCGAATGGCCAGCCTGGTTCGGTTCCGACTAAATCTGAGGGGGTGCCCACTGACCTGGGCGATACCTCCTCGGGCAGAAGGAAAGCCAGTTGTGTGGAATCGGTTCCGTCTAAGAGAAGGCGCAAGTCTGCCGGTTCAGATCCCTGTTCCCATGTTCCGAACGCTGATGAAATAGCTAAAGCCATTTCTGTTGTACAGTCGCTTCTCCCGGTCCCAACCGAACCAACACCGACTCAAAGATGATCGGTTTGGTCGGACTTTCCTGCTTCTAAATATGATCCTGAAGCATTTTATGAGGGTGATTGGGAAGGAGATGAAGATTATGAAGACAAGGATTATGAAGGCCTAGATGAGCCAGTAGAGCCTGACATCTCCCCAGAGAGGCCTTCTAATGTGTCTCCTCCCAGACTTTCTGAGTCCCCCTCCCATTTCTTTTTCTACAAGAAAGTGGCTGATACTCTTCAGCCTCCAATGGAAGAGGCTGAACAGGATCAGGAGGAATCTGACTGCATTGAGATGATGAATGTCCCAGAGTCCAAATAGGTGTCTAGCCCTCTGTATAAATCCCTGGTGAAACAGACACAGAAAATTCTTCAGTTTCCAACATCCATACCTCCTGTGGATAAAAAGATGAACAGAAGGTATGCCTTGTCATGTCCTGGGATGGAATTCCTTACAAATCATTGCAACCATGTTGGGGTAGTACAAGCTACAGCCTGCGACAAGGCTAACATTCCCCTGGCATCTCGCCCCCCACATAAGGATTCCAGGAAAGTGGATGCCATGGCAAAGAAACAGTACTTTGCCTGAGCCCCAAAGAGGATGCCATCTAATTACATGGCATATACAGCCAGATACCAGAAGTCTGTGGGGTACGGATCTGGAGCTGGCTAAGAATGCCCCTCTCCAGCTGGCCAAAGAGCTGGAGCAGGTGGCTGTGTATGGTATTGAGGCATCAAAGGTCCAGTTTCATGCTGCTGTTGACTCGAATGATGTACATTCTAGGGTCATGGCTACATCTGTCTCCATGAGGAGATTTGCTTGGCTCAGGTGTACCAATTTATCACAGGATACCCAGACTAAGGCCATGGATTTTCCTGTCAAGGGTAACTTTCTGGTTAGCAAACAGAGGCTTACATTAAAAAGATGAACAGATACAGGACCACCTACAGGAATGCTGCAGCCAAGGAAAAGCAAGTCACTCCTCAGAGGCAGCAATCTCGGGCTGGCAGGGGCAGGCCTTTTCAAAGGCCATTTCACCAAGTCCAGGCCTCCTCTTCTGTCCAGCAGAGGGGGTTCTTTAGGGGAAGAGGCAGAAGGGAGATGACCAGGACTCCACCCTCTACTCAGTCCAAACCCCCTGCCAAACAGACACCCTGATGTGTCAGTCAGGGTCGCCTCCCTGGTTCCAGTAGGGGGCAGGCTGGCTCACTATTTCCATGTCTGGAAGTCTTATTACCTCAGACAAATGGGTC
Source organism: Neoceratodus forsteri (assembly GCA_016271365.2). Lineage (NCBI taxonomy): Eukaryota > Metazoa > Chordata > Ceratodontiformes > Ceratodontidae > Neoceratodus > Neoceratodus forsteri. Next base: position 895,873,914 of record CM028130.1, on the reverse strand, counting down.
CTGGAAGTAGTGAGCCAGGGACTTGCTCTCAGCTTCAAACGGTTCTCAAAAATGAGAGCAAAGTCTTTCAGTCCTCCCTCTCCTGTGGAGACAAAGGCTTTAGAGGCAGAAGTCTCCTCTCTACTGCTCCTGTGAACAGTAGAGAAGGTACCTCTCAATCACAGGGGAAAAGGACTGTATTCCAGATACTTCGTTACCCCAAGAAAGACAGCGGAGTGGCGACCCATCCTAGATCTACGATACCTAAACAAACACATACTAAAGCCAAAGTTCAAAATGGTGACTCTGGGAATAATTCTCCTCTCTCTGAGACCAGGAGATTGGCTAGCCTCCCTGGATCTCAAGGATGCCCATTTCCATATACCTATCAGACATTCCCACAGAAAGTACCTCAGGTTCGAGTTGCCCTCAAGCCACTACCAGTTCAGAGCAATGCCTTTTGGCCTAACATCTGCTCCAAGGGTTTTCACCAAGTGTCTAGCAGTAGTGGTGGCCTTTCTCAGGAGACAAGGCATCTTATTGTTACCTTACCTGGACGACTGGCTCATAGTGGGTCAGTTCTCAGACCAAGTCAGGTCAGCTCTAGAGGTCACTTAAAAGCTTCTGGACTCCTTAGGATTCATCCTAAATCTAGAACAGTCTGTTCTGGAACCAGCCCAGCTTCTCACATTTATAGGGGTAGAGTTGGACACTGTCCAGGTAAAGGCCTTTCTTCCTCTTTCAAGGGTTCAGTCTCTCATCACCCTGGCTTCCTCCTTTTGTCCACTAGTGTCTTGGCCAGCCAGAGACATTTCTTGCAGTTGCTAGGCCACATGGCAGCTTGCACTGCAGTAGTGCAAGAGGCAAGGTTTCAAATGAGAGAGATTCAATTTCATCTAAAATCTTTTTGGTCTCAGGAAAAAAGATCCCCTCTCCAAGTTACTTCCAGTGTCTCAAACTCTGGTTCAGGCTCTCCAGTGGTAGCTGGAGGAGGACAATCTGAGGCAAGGCGTCCCCTTCCTCAGTCAGGCCCAAACAGTGATTCTCACCACAGATGCTTCCCTGCTGGGATGGGGAGCCCATCTGGATCAGCTTACTACTCGGGGAACACAGTCTCATTAGGAGTCTATCCTGCACATAAATCTTCTTGAATTCAGGTCTGTTTTTCTAGCACTTCAGACATTCTCGAGCACAATTCAGGGGAAAGTGGTGCAGATCAGGACAGACAACACCACAATCATGTGGTACATCAACAAGCAGGGGGGGCATTCAGTCCTCGGCCTTGTGCACCAAAACCATGTAAATATGGTCACTAGCTCATTCCCTGCAGGTTTCCCTGATAGCTGTGCATTTCCCAGGGAAGGACAATGTACTGGCAGATGCTCTCAGCAGGATTTCCTAAGGTCAACACGAATAGGCCCTGAATCCTCTAATTCTTCAGATCATTTTCAAATGGTGGGGCACTCCAGATATAGATCTCTTTGCAGCCCCGGACATCAGCTTCCCCTATTCTGCTGCAGACCGCCTCTTTTGGGGTCTGTTCCTCGAAATGCTCTCCTGTTGGATTGGACAAACAAGTTTCTGTATGCTTTTCTTCCTTTTCCTCTGATACTCAGAGTTCTGGTCAAGATCAGATCTCAGCCTTGCACTGTGATTCTGGTGGCACCAGACTGGACCAGGCAGCCTTGGTACCCACTACAACTGTCAATGTCGGTGACAATTCCACTTTGTCTTCCCAGGCAGTTCAGTCTTCTCACCTCCTCACAGGGGAGGATACTTTATCCCAACCTTCAGGCTCTCAGACTCGAAGCTTGGCTCTTGAGGAGCTAGAATATGCAGGCCTGCATCTTTCCCAACCAGCACTGGACATTCTTAAGGCTAGTAGAAAACCTTCCACTAGCAAAACCTACAATTCCAAATGGAAGAGATTCGGTTTTTGGTGTTCCCAGAGGCATATTCAGACATATTCAGCTGACATTGCCACTGCTTTGGACTATTTGGTGCATCTTAATAGCTTAGGCCTCAGGCCTACCACTGTCAAGGTGCATCTTGCAGCTATCTCTGCCTTCCTTTCAGCTGGGAAGTGCTCTTCCTTAGCCTCCCATCCAGTTTTCAAGAGATTTTTCAAGGGTTTGGTTCATATCAGTCCTCCTTTTAGGGACCCTACTCCTGTTTGGGATCTGAATATCTGCATTGCACAGCTTATGCAGCCTCCCTTTGAACCATTATCTTCAGCTGAGCTAAAATACTTGACTTGGAAAACTGTGTTCCTGGTATCCATTACCTCTGCCAGGAGAATCAGCGAGTTACAGGCTTTATCAGTTCTAGAAGCAAATGATTTGATACCTTTTAATGGACCAACATAGATGTAACAACAAGAACAAAGTGCTCTAGCTTTCGGACCAACCAGTCCTTCGTCAGAAGCCTAATGACCTTCATCAGTGGAACCTGATTTAGTTTCATTTCACAGGAATAAGGTGGTCCTTCGAACGCAGAGAAAGTTCCTTCCCAAAGTGGTATCAGACTTTCATTTGAACCAGTCTATGTCATTGCCTGTATTTTTCACTGACCATTCTTCCTCTGGAGAGAGAAAGCTACACAGTCTTGATGTAAAGAGTGCCCTTAGTTATTATATAGAATTCACTAAGACCCATAGGAATGACTGTTCACCGCTGTTTCTCACTTATGGAGAAGTGGGAAAAGGTAAACATAGAAGTTGACGGCAGATAAGGACCGCAAGGCCCATCCAGTCTGCCCATTTCTTTTTCTGCCTTATAAATGTGCCATCAGCCTTTGCTCTGTCAGTGGCCTATCTATTCATAGTCATTTGTATTGCTCCCTTATGCCTATCCCATGCCTGTTTGAAGCCCTGCACTGTATTCATAGCCACCACTTCTTGTGGTAAGCCATTCCATGCATCCACCACCCTTTCTGTGAAAAAGAATTTCCTCACATTCCCCCTTAATCGGCCCCCCTCTAATCTCATGCTGTGTCCTCTTGTCCTGCTATTTTTCTTATATTTAAACACGTTAGGCTCTTTCACCTTATGTCCTTAAGGTGTTTGAATGCCTCGATCATATCACCTCTCTCCCTCCTTTGCTCAAGGGTATACATATTGAGCTCCGTTAATCTGTCCTCATATGTCTTCTGATGCAGTCTCTGCACCATTTTGGTTGCCCTTCTCTGACTGCCTCAATTTGGTTAATGTCCTTGTGAAGGTGTGGCCTCCAATACTGCATGAGTACTCCAGATGGGGCCTAACCAGTGTCTTGGCACAGAGGGATTATTACCTCCCTCTTACGACTTACGATACCCCTACTAATGCACCCTAACACCCCCCCTAGCTCACCTACTGCTTTAGAGGTCTGTTTGATGATTTTAGGTCATCAGATGATGATGCCCAAGTCTCTTTCTTCCTTTGTGACTGCTAGCAACTCCTCCCAGCCTATAGGTGGCTTCAGGGTTTCTCTTCCCTATGTGCATGATTTTGCACCCTTTGCATTAAATCCCAGTTGCCACTCTTCTGACCATTCTGCTAGTTTTATCCAGATCTCTTCCATTCTGCCCACCTCATCTGGATCATCTACCTGTTGCAGATCTTGGTGTCATCTGCAAACAGACAAGCCTTACCCTCTAGTCCATCTGCAAGGTCACTAATGAAGATGTTGAAGAGGACTGGCCCCAGGACTGATCCCTGAGGTACCCCACTTGTGACTTGAATCTCTTCTGACTGTATACCATTTACCACCACTCTCTGTTTTCTGCCTGTCAACCAGTTTGCCACCCAGTTGACCAACTTCTGACCCACCTGAGCCTACCCAGCTTATTTATCAATCTTCTATGTGGAACAGTGTCAAAAGCTTTGCTGAAGTCAAGGTAGGCGACATCAACTGCTCCCCCTTGGTCCACCACTCTGGTTACCCAGTCAAAGAAATCTATGAGATTAGTTTGACAGGACCTTCCTTTGTTAAACCCATGCTGTCTTGGATCCTGTGCCCCTATGGATTCCAGGTGTTGCACTATCCTTTCCTTAAGGAGTGCCTCCATAATCTTGCCCACTACTGAGGTAAGACTGACCGGTCTGTAGTTCCCCGCCTCCTCCCTGCTACCACTCTTGTGGAGCGGGATCACATGAGCCCTTCTCCAGTCTTCTGGGACCTCTCCTGCCACTAAGAGAACTGTTGCCAGGTGGAGTGTCTCCTGTATCCAGTTCTGCTACTCAAAGGTGGGGAAAGAGCCGCCCTCAGGCCTGAGGGCACACTCTACCAGAGGTACAGCTGCTTCGGTCGCAGCAGCTAGAGACATACCTTTAGTGGAAATCTGTAAAGCAGCCACCTGGAAAACTGTTCACACATTTACCAAGCATTACTCTCTCGACATCCAATCAAGAAGTGATGCTAGGTTTGGCACAGCAGTGCTGCAGAACTTGTTCCCCAAAATAAGTTCTTTAACCCCTTCCTCCAAGGGGGTACTGCTTGGTAGTCTGCATATAGTTAGAATACAGCAAGACTTCATGTTGTTTGAAGAAAAAAATTACTTACCATAGTAATGTTGTTTTTTCTAATGGAGTCTTGCTGTATTCTGACCTCCCTTCCTGCCTCCCCTCCTGGAACCTAGTTGTTTTTGGGATATGGGTGGGCAGGCGCAGTGCTGTAGCCCAAGGGTGTTCCTAGGTTACCTTTCCTTTGGTGAGTTTTTTTTATTGCTATTTTTAAGTTTCACTACATACTTGATTTCTTTTTGGGGTTCTCGACTTGAGTCTTCTGGACCCTAAAAATCTTTTATTGCCTTTTGGCACAAAATTTTAGAAAAACAATTTCTGTTTATAGTTAGTTAGCATAGTGCTTGTAAGAATCTGACAGTTACACTGAGGAGTACCTGGGACAGAAGTTTGAAAACTGAGCTCGAGCTCAACGTACTATGCCTCGGCATAGAGTTAACCCTTTCCTCTCTGGAACAGTTCAAGTGCTGGGGCTAACTGCATATAGTCAGAATACAGCAAGACTCTATTAGAAGAAACAACATTACTGTGGTGAGTAGTTTTTTTCTTCTCTTCCCCATGCCTGAGCGATGTACTGCAGTTTAAACCTTCCCCCCCGTATACGTAGGTCCTCTTCAGCCCCACTACTATGCACACCTTATTCCCGTATAACAATTGGCAAGCGGTCATTTGCCTACTCTGCACCCTCCTCTTGGAACATACTCCCCTTTACATCTATCTCCCTCACCTCACTGGCCTTGTTCAAGTGCTCCCTCTCTGTGCACCTCTTGCAAGCTAAACCTTGCACTTGCCTAGCCTAATCTACTTCACTTCTCTCAAATCCTGAAATTTGATCCTCCAAAACCACCTGACCTGACGTTATTTGGGTCCTAACTGCATTCCTCCTGTGCTGGACAATGTTATAATAATGTTTCAAACTGTAATTAATGGTCAGACTTGATATATGTATAATGGTCATATATGTGTCATATGTATAATTGCTGTATTTTGCCTCTTCTCATTACTATCATTGTTGTATTAGTTAATGAATTGTTTTTCTGCAACCTGCTGTTATGTTGTACCCGACCTGGATCGCCCCTGAAAAAGGGACTGTACGGTCTCAGTGGCCTTACACGGTTGGCAAAATCCAAATAAATAAATATAGTTGCTGATGCTAAAGGACACCTTGGAAGAAAGAAGATTTCTACAGTGAGTAATTTTTTCATCTTCCTTCCTCCCTGCTTTGTGAAGAGGGATCATGTCCACGATTTTTGAATCGTCTGGCACCTCTCCAGTTTGTAGAGAGCGGGTGAATAATATGGTTAAAGACTTTGCGAGTTCTTAAGCTTTGCATTTGAATCTTATGGCTGTCTTAACCTGTTTATTAAGCTATATTGGATTTTTTCTTTTATGCTTCTTGGTTGATATTTTAACACAGGTTTGTGGTGGCCTCTGAAATAGCTTGCTTGATTTTCCTCCATAGTTCCTCAACCCCAGTGCCTGATAGATGTGTCTTAATTTCCCCTTGATGAATTCTGTCATGATGTTGAAGTTGGTGCCCTTAAAACGTAATACCTTCACAGTTGATTGGAAATAAGAAGCCCTTAGGGATATAGTGAACCATACAGAGTTATGGTAATTGTTTGACTAGCATTGAGTCCACAGTCTGAGTTTGTAAGGATATCTAAAATGGCATTAGTTCTGGTAGGCTCCACTACCAGTTGCTTAAGGTGACAATCATAAGAAGCTTCCACGATGGCTTGACTTTTGGCTGATTTGGCTAAGGGAATAGCCCAATCAACATCTGGCATGTTTAGGTCACCTACTATGATTACATCCCCTTTAGATCGTATACCCTTGGTTTCGTCTATTAGGAGTTGGTCCGAGATTTCAGAGTGACCGGGAGGTCTATGTTTTACTCCTAAATAGACCTTTTTGCTGGTGAGAGTGATTATTTGAACCCATAGGGACTCCACACCTTCCTTCTTGACGAGATCGAATGATGTCGCCCTAATATCCTCCTGCACATAAAGTGCTACCCCCCACCCCTAGAACTTTTACGATCCAACCTATAGATCGAATAGCCCAGTATGTTGAGATCCCATTCATTATAACCAGAGGTCCAGGTTTCCATAATGGCCACAAGAATGTCCAGCTTGAATTCAGCCATCGGTGCCTGGAGTTCACTGGTCTTGTTCCCTAGACTTCTTGCATTAAGACTGAGCACCCTCCATTCCGCCATGGATCTACTGACGGAACAAGAGTGCTTGTGCTCAGTACCAGAAGGTACTGTCTTACGGGGTCCATGAGACTTGACCAAGCATGAAGGGTTAAGTGATAGGTTAGGCTCTACATCGTATTTTAAAGGGGGAACTGCGAATAAGGTTCCATCTGATGCTTGTGATGAAGTGGGTGCCGTTGTCTCGTGTTCTCCCATAACTAGTTTAAAAAACCCAGGTGTACATCAATTTTTTACCTGTGTGCACTTGCACCTTCTCTGGAAAGATGAAGGCTGTTGTACCTAAAAAGCCTTTTTTCACAGAACTTGCCCAAATGACGTTGAAACCCTGTTCGCTGCACCATGTGTGGAGCCATGTGTTAAATTCCAGAATTTCTTTTATTCTTCTCCCAGAATTGTCTTCCCCTTGCCCCATACTGGTAAAACCTCCAGAATGGATAGTGAATTGGCCATGGGTTCCATCTGTTCTCCTAGTTTCCTAAAGTGTTTCTGAACCTCAGAAATAGTTTGGTGCGCCAGATCATTGGTCCCCAGATGAATAACTACATTGGGGCTGGCAGTGGTTTTTCTGTGATCTTTTTTATGCGATCAGTGTCCCTTCTGGCTGATGCACAATGGGAGACAGCGGATGGAAGTGGAGCATTTGGGGTCGACAGTTACAGCAGCAGTTGCAAGTTCCATTATGAAAGCATGAGCTGAGCTGTCATGGACAATGTACAGCATCATGCGCTGATTAAAACTGGCAGCTTGAACCTCAGTTAACCATATTTCCCTATTGAAAAAACAGGATCAAACTGTACTATAAAAAATACACCCCCCATGAGAACTCACTGGATTCTCAACTCCTTGTTAGTTCAGTGACATCAGGAAGGCACTCGAGCTTCGTTTTCATACCTCTGATGTCACTGAATTAACTTGGCGTTGAGAATCTGCTCATTCTTAATAATGAGGGGGGGTTAATTATTGTGTGTGTGTGTGTGTGTGTATAACTATATATATATATATATATATATATACACATATATATATTATATATATCTATATATACACATACACACACACACACACACACATATATTCATGGCAAAAAACTCCGTTCAGTGCATCGGTTAGGGTTGTTCCACAGTGACAAAAGCGAGGAAATTCGATGTTAGGGTTGCCAACCCCCCTTGCACCCCACCAACAGGCATCGGGGTGTGTGTTGGGGTCGTTGGTCCTAACTCTCACCCCATTCTTGTGTAAACAAGCTGAGGTGGTGCAGTGTAGGCGACTGGGGTGAGAGTTGGGGCCAACGACCCCAATGCACACCCCGATGCCTGTTGGTGGGGGTTGGGTGCAATGGGGGATGGCAGCCCAAACATTGAATTTCCTCGCTTTTGTCGCTGTGGAACAACCCTAACTGACTGAACGGAGTATTTTGCCATGAATTTCCCTTCTTTTTGAGAATGAGGACTATAAATAGTGAATGGAGTGTGGTGGTGGGAGGGCCCCGCGCTCCCACCACGTGATTTTTTGTCACATACAAACATCCGAAATTTGCCAGCAGATAAAGGCCTAGAGATCTATCAAGTCTGCTCGAATGTGCAGCTAGCACCCCTTATTCTGCACAATAACGGTAACTGTACCGCAAGTGCAAACGGTAACGCACATGGTGACACAAACGTAAATGGTAAGAGAAACGCAAGTGCAAACATTAATGAAAACAGAAACGGTAATGCAAATGGTAATGGCGACAGAAACGCAAACGTTAACAAAAACAGTAACATAAACTGTAACGCCAACGGAAACGCAAACGATAAAAGAAATGCAAACAGTAACAGAAAGGCAAACAGAAATGCAAATGGTTAAGGCTACGGCACCGGAGAAGGAAGCAGTAACACAATCGACAACGGAAACGCAACCGAAAATGCAAACACTAAGGGCAACCAAAACGCAAATGGTGACAAAGACGCAAACAGTAATGGTAACGCAATTGGAAATGCAAACAGTTACAGTAACAGCAACGACGGCAAAGCGAACAGTAACGCAAACGGAAAAGCAGGCGTGTACGGAAACGCAAGTGGTATCGCGCACAGTCACAGTACCGCAGTTGGAAACGCAAATGCTAATGGTAACAGCAACAATAACGCCAAAGGAAACTAACTCAAGCGCATACGGAAACGCAAACCGTAATGCGCACGGTGATGGTAATGCAATTGGAAATGCAGATGGTAATGGTAACAGCAACGATGACACCAAACGAAAGACACAAACGCAAATGCAAATGGAAGGGCGGCCACAAACGCAAATGGAAATGCACATGGTGACGCAAATCGCAATGCAAACAGAAACAATAGTGCAAATGCAAGCACAAACGAAAACGCAAAGGGTAACGCACACAGTGGCGTACACAGGAATGCTAACGCAAATGGGTACAGAAACGCAAGTGGAAATGCTAACTGTAACAGTAACGGAAGCGCACACCCAACAGCTCCGTAGAGAAACACGGTGAGTACAAAGAATGTATGCATAATAAAGGGGATTCGGAGCAGAAAATGAGTGCTTGGAATACCAAATTGCTTATCTCAGGAACAGTACAACGTAGAAAAAAAAAATACATTTCATATTATTTATTACTTTCCTGGGTAGTTTTGCTCTTAGCGCCCTAGTGGGGAGCTAAGCATTTTCTGACAAAAGTCCATTATCTTAAACCGTTCCTCGATATCGGGCCTCAAAAGCGTGGCGCCCACAGTGTTAGTCTATGGGAAAAGTGTCAACTTCGAGTACCGTAAACTTTGCATCCCTGCAATATTTTGTCACCAAACCACCAAAAGGCACATCTGTGGGATGTTGGCTTTCTTCCTCAAATTTCAGCTTAGTAGAGCAAACCAGTGTTTTGTAGCAGAGCGGCAAAAAATTCCTATTATTTTGGCCATAGTGTCGCAAAACACGACACTTTCGCAAAAAAATCCTTAAAGTGTTGCAGGTGCGACACTACTTTTCCCTAAAATTTCAAAAACATATTTCTGGGGTGTTTAACCCCCCCCAAAAAAGACATGACTAGCATCCTCGGGGCTTGACTAGGTAAACACATAAAGAATTGAGTCCCTAGAGGATCCCAATTTTAAATGCCAAGCAGTTCTGTGATTAGTAACTGAAAAAAAATAATGGCTGACTCACGTCACTACAGGGGTCATTTGCGATACTAAAAACTGCATTTGCGACACTGTTGAACTTTTTGTTAACTTTTCCCATTGACTATAATGGGGAAATTGTTTTTTGAATAACTTTTGAACCATTCAGTATTTTTTCACGAAATCTTCGAAAGGCACATCGGGGACCCCAGCTGCATGTTCCCTGAAGTTTTCGGACTGGTTGCGCAAACTGTGCGACCTGTAGGCACGAGCAAAGAATGTGCAAAAAAGCATAAATGCGCTACGGAATCTCGCTTTATAACTCCCAACTGTATATCCGACCGGTACGAAACTTGGCAGATCCCAAGATCTGTGTTACCGCTCCGTGCCTGCCATATTTCAGGCAAATCCGTTGTATGGTGGCAAAGTTATTAGGGTGCAAAATTTCACACTTTAACCTTCAATGGGGTACTCAACCCTAACTATCGTGGCACTACCATGCCACTATAATACATACATAAATACACACACACACACAAATATATATGCAGTATATGGTTAGGGCTTATTTTGTATGGAATTCAGTGGCTTTTTAAAAGCTGTTGTAGGACAGTTCATAGGTCACGGTAAGTTGTAGTATCATTGTAACGTCACAGCGATACTACAGCAGCTTTTCTCCTTTGAACTGCCCACATGACTCCTTAGCGCAGAGATCTGAGAGCAACATGTTGCGCGGGGCTGGATGGAGCCACTCAGTAAAGTCGCATCGCAGCTATCTGAAAATGAGTAAGGTACCTACGTTTTTTAAAACTAAAAATGCTGCAGTTCTTTTACTTTTATTTGGAATGAGCAGGCGTGCCTGAAGCAGAGCAGAGCTGGGGTTGTGGCCGGAGACAAGCTGGTGGCAGAGCACATGCTGAGCACTGCGCAAAACAAAAGAAAAAAAAAAGCGCATATAACTTTGTTTCTAGGGATATGGGTATGTTCTATCCACACTTTCTGACAGATCATCTTCCCCTTTAAGAGGTGCCAGAATGACTTCAAGCTGGCTCCTCCCGCCCACACGGGTGGTAAAACCCTCGGCTCTGCCCCATGACTCCAGATCTTCCTTTCTGTTGGAAGGTACAGGTTCCCTCCCTAGCGCTCCCATGTGTGGTAGGCCCTGGCTCTTGAATCTTAGGATTTGCTTCCAAAACTTACCTTAAAACTCATCAGAGTTTTGTCTTCGGTTCCTTCTCTCGCTCCTGCGGGGGAAGAAAAGACTGATCTTACTTTGAGAAGGCTCTTGCAGTAGGTAATTACATATAGGACTAAAGCTGGCAGGCGTCAGGACCCCACGCAAACATTTCTAGCTAGCAGTCTCTGGCGAGGGAACGCCCCCACGTCAGGTGACCCGGCGTCAGTATAAAGGGGCGGTCGGTCCTCCACGCCCGCCTTCCAGTTCTTTCCTGCCGTTAGCTCGTGAAAGCGCCTTGCTGTAAAGTTCACTGCTCGTCATTCTGTCGTAGGTAGTTCTACTGTCGATTTTTCTCGATTTCATTCAACTTTTAGTCAGCTTTTTCAGTGGTGTATGTCGTCCCCTACACCCTCCAAGCACAAGAATAAGTGAGACTCGTGCGGCGTCCAACTCCCACACAAGGACAGTCACTCCCAGTGCCTCTTCTGTCTGGGCCCAGATCACCCTGTGGAGAAGTTCCAGCATTGACTGAAGTTCAACGCCGCCACCCGCAGATGGAGACAGCAGTCTCTGGATGGCCACATCCTTAAAAAGATGATGATCTCCATGGAGAAAGAGCTGAAAAAGCTCCGTCAGGCTTCAACTTCCCCCGAGGGCCATCGTAAGAAAGATAAGGAGAAGCACTGGAACTCCTCAACCACTGCGACTTCGGCTGGAGCCGCCGTATTAAAGGTAATGTCCCCGCCGGGGACCGGGTCCACGAGCGCCCAAGACGGCATCGCTCACCCGCCTGGCTCGCACTCAGGCTCTTCGGTGCTTCCGGCTAAAGGAGGCCTCCACCCCAGTAAGACGCACAAGGCTGCCTACTGGGTGTGGAGTGGTTTGCAAGCCGGACGCCAGCCCTTCCTGACTTGCCTGAGAAGACCGCTATGTCGCTGACCCTTCGGGGCAGTGCACAGCCCCTGTTCCACCCGACCAGACTGCTCCCCCATCGCGGCCTGCCTCTGGCCGGTAAGTCAAATGTTGGACCTTCCTATGCTCGCACGGCATCAATGCTGACGCCGGACCCCAAGCTGTCTGCCGTCCCGGGCTCCCTGCAGCCTTCGCTGCCCTCTGAGGACCCAGCATATCCTCAGCCTGACCCTGGGGATTTCTTCCCTCCTTCTCCGGGCGATGCCGGGGATCTCACCTCGCTATCATCAGGTCTCCCTCCCGCCGGGCCGGACGACCTGATGTCTGTTCCTCGGACGCTGGCTCCGACGCCGGTCCTACCATCGCTGGGTGACATCCCTCTTTCTCTCTCGGATGCTGTCCCCACACCGGGCCTGCCGCTTGCTGGGCGCTCTCGGGCCGTCTGCCCGGCACCCCTCCCCGGCCCCTGGGTATCCGACGCCATCATACCCAGAACCGCAGTATCCGGCACCCCAGTACCCGATGCCAGCCTATCCGATGCCGCAGTACGTGGTGACTCACAACCCAACACTGGGTTACCCACCGTTGGGGTATGGATACACGCACTATGGATATGCCCAATATCCGTATCCCCGTCCCCCTCCTCCTCCTCCGCCGCCCCCCCAGCCGCTGGTGGATCTGAAGGAGACTCTAGCCTCCTGGTGGGCTAAGGCCAAGGTTGAACTCACCAGAGAGGCATAGAGTCGTCTCCCGACGATGGTACTGGTTCCAGTTCCCGTATGTCCAAGACGAGAGACTATCTCTCCCCTCCTCCGGATACCAGAAGCGAGCCCTCTAGTTCCAGGGCAGGGCTGCATACGCTTCCCCGAGGGCTTCCTGAGGGGTCCGTTCCTCCCCCACACCGGGAGGTGGAGTCTTCTTCCTCCTCCTCGGACGACTCCAATGGCTGTTCCGACCTGGATGACTAGCCTCGCTCTCCAGACAAGCCCAATCCAAGGACTCCTCCAAAGTCTCCTCTGGAGGATCCTTCTTTCACGGAGTTGCTGCGTAAAATCCAGGAGGTTCATCAGTGGCATTCCTTGGAGCCGGATCCACAGCGTAAGAAACTTGTTGCGCACCTGGATCTGCCCGAGACCGCTCTGACCTTGGTGCCACCCTGGATTGAGCCTCATGCCAACCTTGTTTCCACTATTTGGAAGCAACTGTGGGCCATAGCCCCTCTTCCTAGGAAGTGGAATAGCCTTTATCAGGCACCTGAGGGTGTTGACTACCTTATTTCTCACCCTCGAGCTGATTTGGTCGTGATTAGCGTCACTCACGGTTGGACAGCTAACCCGAAACCCTTGAGCTCTTCGCCACCTGACAAGGAATCTCACTTTCTGGACCAGTATGGAAAGAAGGTCTACGCTTCTTCCACTCTGGGTATCAGGGCCCTGAATTATGTTGCCCACATGGGGGATTATCAGAAGGCGATTCTGAGTGAGGTGGAATCTAAGCTGGACTCCCTTCCTGACTCTCAGACGAAGCAGGAAGTGGCTGGTCTAGTCCGCTCTGCACGTTCGGCCAGTCGGCACATTCTCTGTGCCACGTACGATGCAGTGGACGCAGCTGGTCAGAGCTCAGCTTTTGCCGTGGGGCTGCGGCATCATGCCTGGCTCCGTGTGTCAGGATTGGTCCCGGAAGTGCAGTCTGCTATTCAGGACGCGCCTTTCAGGGGTTTGGTGCTGTTCGGAGGTGATGTCAAGGTCATCACCACCGATCTGCAGGAGAAGGGGACTGCTCTGAAGTCCATGGACTCCATGTACCAACCCCCTCAGATGCAGCATCGTCCCTTTCGCAGACATAATCGGCAAAAGGTGAAACCACAGGGAAAGCGGGCCAGTAAACATCGGGTCCCTTCGGCTGCCAAGCCTCCCTGCCCAAAAAAGCAGCAGGGGCATCAGCGGCGATGCTGCTTCACACCACCTGACTCCTTTCCTCTCCCACAGCCTCTGGGGTTCTCAGAGGAACCAGTGGGAGGGAGGTTCTCCCTCCATCTTCCGGGTTGGGAGCAGATGACTTCTGACACTTGGGTGCTCTAGCTGATCGCAGAAGGACACTCAGTAGAGTTTTTTCGGACCCCGGTCATCATACTCACAAGAACATCATCTTCTGGTTCAGGAAGAAATTTCCGCCCTTCTCTTAAAGGAGGCAATATAGTCTGTCCCCCTCCCTCTTCAGGGAACAGGGTACTATTCCCTTTTTTTCCTGGTCCCGAAGAAGTCAGGAGATGTGAGGCCGATTCTCGACCTCAGCTCCCTGAAGTTGTTTGTAGAGTACAAAAGCTTCAGATGCTCTCTCTTCAGGGTCTCCTGCCCCCCTTCTTCGGCCAGGACAGTGGCTGTGCGCTCTGGATATGCAGGATGCTTACCTGCATATCTCTATCCGCCCTTCCCATCGCAAATACCTACGTTTTGCATTCCAGGGGGACCACTACCAGTACAAGGCCCTCCATTTGGTCTGTCTTCGCACCCCGAGTGTTCACCAAATGTCTGTCGGTGGTAGCGGCCTACCTGTGTACCCGGGGGTGCAGGTTTTCCCATACCTGGATGATTGGCTCCTGGGGGCCTCATCCAGGGAGGAACGCCTGCGCTTCCTTTCCCTTACCCTGCAGGTTTTGCCTGCTTGGGTATTACCGTCAACCAGACCAAATCCCACATGATCCCGTCTCAGAGGCTTCAGTTTATCAGGGCGATCCTGGGCACGACCTCCGTCCGGCATGGTGTTCCTGCCACTGAACAGGGCGGCCACACTACAGGCTCACATCAGCCTGTTATCCAACCACAGGCAAGTCAGCGCAAGGTCAGTACTTCGCCTCCTCTGGCTCATGGTGACTGTGATTCCTACAGTCCCTCGTGCTCGGCTCCACATGAGGATTTCTGTGGACACTTTGGTCTCAGTGAGATCAGCTGGTGGACGACCTAGATCAGCTGGTTTTGGTCTTCACTCCCATGGCTCGGGACTTGCAATGGTGGATGGTTCAGGGAACCTTTGTCTGGTTGTTACTTTCTGTCTTTCTCCCCAGGCTGACTCACGGACCCCTCAGGCGAGGGTTGGGGAGCCCATCTCGGGCCGCATAGGGCCCAGGGCTCCTGGTCCAAGCTCGAGAAATCTCTCTACATCAATGTGCTTGAGCTTCAGGCTGTGCTGTATGCTCTTCAGGCTCTGCATCTGCATCTGCTTCCCGGGCATCTGGCTGTCCAGACAGACAACATGTGTGTGATCTGGTACATCAACAAACAGGGAGGAAGTCGTTCTTACCCTCTTTGCAGGGAGGTGATGCGAGTTTGGGATTGGGCTGTGCAGCATAACCTTCACCTCATGGCCAGTCACGTCCCGGGGGTCGAGAACACGTTGGCATACCACCTCAGTCGGTCGTCTGCTCACTCTCACGAGTGGGAACTGGATCAGGGGGTAGCAGACGATATCTTCCTACGTTGGGGAACACCACAGGTCGGCCTGTTCACATCCCCTCAAAATGCAAAACTTCCCAACTTCTGCTCGTTCGCTCCAGGGCGCGGCATTTTTTGGAGAGACGCTCTGTCTCTTGACTGGAAGGGCAGATTAGTCTATGCTCCCCACCCCCCGATTCCGAGGGTCTTAGAAACTTCGGCTCAGAAGGAGCTCACATGATTCTGATTGCTCCTTTCTGGCCTAGGCAAGTTTGGTTCTCTCTTCTGCAACAGTATTTAGAGGAACCTCCTCTTCCTCTTCCTCTGTCGCAACTTTTGCTGACCCAGAATCAGGGGACCTTGGTCCATCCAGGCCTCAAGTCCCTTCAGTTGCACGCGTGGCTCCTGCAGATGTAGCTCAAGCCCGATTCGGGCCCCAGTGGCTGAGATCGTGGTGGAGGCCAGAAAACCCTCCACTAGATCTACCTATGCCATGAAATGGAAACGGTTCACTATCTGGGCCGCTTCTAAAGATCTCAAGCCTTTCTCATGCTCTGTTGGGCAGCTTCTGGATTACTTGTGACACCTCTTTGACCTGGGTCTCAGTCATTCATCTTTGACGGTTCACATGGCGGCCATTTCAGCCTACCATGTCCCTTTTGCAGACAGGACGTTTGCTCAGCTGGAGGTCTCTTAAGACCTTTCTTAGAGGGGTCCTCCACTTGAGACCCCCTATCCGGGTTCCTGCCCCTCCTTGGGATCTGAATTTCATTCTTGAGAAGCTTACTCTGCCTCCTTTCGAGGTAGCAGCCTCAGCAGACCTGAAGTTTCTCTCGTGGAAGACTCTGTTCCTCGTGGCCATTACTTCTGCTGGAAGGATTTCCGAACTTCACGCCCTGACGTGCAAAATCCGGTATTTGATTTTTCACAAGGAACGGGTGGCTCTGCGTACCAACCCTATGTTTCTCCCCAAGGTGATAACGGAATCTATGCTGAGCCAATCCATAGAGTTACCTGCTTTCTTTACGCAACACTCCAATCAAGGAGAGTACCTCTTGCATACTCTGGATGTTCACCGGATTCTGAGACACTACACCACCAGGATGAAGGATCTCAGAAAGACTGATCAACTGTTTGTCTCTTTTACTCATTAAAAAGAAGGCAATGCTGTTTCCAAGCAATGTCTGTCTAAATGGTTGGCTCATTGTATCACTTTCTCTTATGACAAGTACAACAAGACCTTGCTGGGTTAAGTCAGAGGCCACTCCACCAGAGGGGTCGCTGCCTCTGCTGCTTGTTTCAAGAATGTGTCCGCGGCAGACATCTGTGCAGCCGCAACTTGGACTTCTGTCCATACCTTTACGAAACATTACAGTTTGGACATTGCCTCTCGCCGTAGAGCAGGCTTCGGGTTGGTTGTTCTGCAAGGTCTCCTTTCCTAAGACCTTCACAGCCAGGGGGTCTACTTTTGAGTAGTTTTTCCTCCTTCCGTTTGCTTCTTCTTGTTCCAGACTGCTTGAGACTCAGTCCTATATGTAATTACCTACTGCAAGAGCCCTCTCGAAGTAAGATAGTACAGTTAAGTAAGAACTTACGTAACAGTAGATCTTCGAGAGAGGCTCTTGCAGTAGGTAACACCTTCCCGCCCTCCATCCCCCTAAGCTTTTTCAGCTCCTTTTCCAGGATGGGAAATATCTGCTTCTATCTCATCTTGCCTTTGGCGGGAAAGAACTGGAAGGCGGGTGTGGGGGACTGCCCCTTTATACTGACGTCGGTCATCTGACGTGGGGGAGGTTCCCCGCCAGAGACTGCTAGCTAGAAATTTTTCCGTTGGGTCCTCCTGACGCCTGCCGGCTTCAGTCCTATATGTAATTACCTACTGCAAGAGCCTCTCTCGAAGATCTACTGTTACGGTAAGTTCTTACGTAACTGTACTTTCCTGGGTTTCCTAAGAAGGAGCCTAAAAAAGAGAAGACTCAACGTTGACGCTCTTGGGATCGGAAGCGGTCCTGTTCTCAGGAGACTCCGGTTTCGACTTCGGTCGAAACTGTGGCTGCGACTGCTGGTTTCATGAAGCCCCCATCAGACCAGTTGGCAGAGACGCTGGTCGATTCGGCCGAGATTTTTCTCGAACCGATCGACAGGTTGTCTTTTGAAGAGGCCGATAACTCTCTTTTTCGGACTCCAGTGATGATAGTGTCCTCTGAGTCTGCTCAACCCGCTGGGTTGAACCCGCTGGCTTTAAACCCTGACCTGGAAGAGCCACGAGGCTCCCTGGCTCCTTCTGATGTTCCCCGTTGGCCCTACCGATGGTTGATATCGAGGTCTGTCTTCTTTCTCTGAGTCGGGCAGATCTCACCGTCACCGGCGATCTCGTTCCCAGCATCATGGCAAGTAGCGACGCTACGACTCCTCTTCGTCCTCCTCGGCTGAGAAGAGGCTCCAGTGCAAATTGCGTCGATGCTATGAAGACTTAATGTGGCAGCAGCTGGTTTTGTCTGGTCTGAAACTGACCCCGGTTTCTACCCAGGTTATCGTGGCTGTGGCCTGAACGACAGACGTCTGCTCCTGCGACCATCACCCCCACGGAGGTGCCACCGCAGGCTCAGCCAAAGCAGGCTACTCTGCCGATTGTGGTAGAGCCGCCACCTGAACAGCCGAAGTCTGCCCCATCGGCTGTCTGTCACCTTCGCTCCCTACTGCCCAAGTTGGGTCGAGGGCGACTTGGGTGGAGACCCGCTTTACGCGGACTCTTCGGAGTCTAAAGACTTCTCGCTCCACTCACGTCCACTCGACATAGAGCCCTCGGGAGGGGGGGGGCTATCCATGGATGAGGGACCCACCTTGTTTATGGGCATTTATGCCCCTACAGAGATTCTGAACAAAGGGGACTCTCCTACGGAGGTCTTCTCTGCGGCCGAGGCCATTGTCAGCCCACCCCTGGACCTTTGGCAGCACCCTTCCTCTTGCCCTTCGCCCTCGGCCTGGATGGCCCGTAAGTATGCGATTTCAACTGGTTCCCTTTCGGAGTTTTCGGAGCATCCCTCAGCTAAGGGACTGGTGACTGATTCCGTTTTTCAGTGCTCGGGCAATACGGGGACGTTGATAGACTGCCAGACAAAGGGTCTAAGAAACTGGACCATTCAGCTAAAAAAGTCTGCGCTGCCTCTTTGCTCGGCCTTTGTTAGGCTAGCTCGGCCATGCTGATGGCACACTTCCCCGTACCCTTTTGGGCTTCCTGGTCAAGGTGATCCCTCACCTCCCTGCGGACCTCCCGACCACTGTCAAGCAGGTCAGGGACCAGGGGAGGGCAGTGGTGATGCAACAACTCCAGACAGCTCTGGATATTGGCGATTCATGTGCTCGCTCTGTCGCAGCCGCAGTAGCCATGCACCGTTGGGCTTGGTTGAGGATCTCGACCTTTACAGCAGATACCCAGCACAAGTTGGCGGATATCCCCTTTTTGGGCACCGACCTGTTCAGACCTGGTGTCGAGGGCCATCTCCAACTAATTGAAAAGTCCAGTGCCACCCTGGACTCTGTGACATCCGCCCAGAAGGACAAGGGCCTCAAGCACCAAAAGCACAAGCCCTTTTGGTCTTACACTCCTGCGGCTAAACCTGCCTAGCAGCAGCAGGCTCAAACCTGGCAATCTCTGGCCAAGTTGGTGGCCTCATCGGTCAGAAGGCCTGGAGGGAAGGGACCTGGTGGACCCTCGGCCGGCTCCTCCTCCTCCAAGCCTGCTCAGTGATGGGTTGGGTGGGTGCCACCTTCAATCCCATTATGCCTCCCCTGGGTCCTCTTGTGGGGGGCTGGCTCCGTCACTTCCTTTCCACCTGGTCCGTTATCACCACAGACAGGTGGGTGCTGTAATTAATCGGCCGAGGTCTGCCTCTGGAATTCGAGCAGCACCCTCCAAGCCAAGCCAAGCCCTGCGGAAGGATTTGGCGTTCGCTGTCACTCAGTCGGCTGTTCGAGACGACATCGCTCAGCTCCTCCGCAAGGAGGTTGTGCGCAAAGTGGCGGAATCTCCGACAGACCCAGGGTTTGTTTCCAGATACTTCCTGGTACCAAAACGGATAGGCGACTGGCGCCCCATTCTCGATCTGCACGACCTGAACAGGTTTTGCATCTTCCGGATGGTAACTCTGGCTCAGATCATACCATCCCTGGAGCAAGGCATGTGGTTTTGCTCCCTGGATCTTCAGGATGCATTCTTCCACGTCCCAATCCGTCTGTCCCACCAAAGGTTCCTCCACTTCCAAACTGAGGGAACCCTCTACGTGTTCCAGACCATGCCCTTTGGCCTCTTGTAGGCCCCCCAGGGTCTTCACCAAATGTGTTGCAGTGGTGGCAGCTTTCCTGTGGTGCTGAGCAGTCTGGGTTTATTCCTGCCTGAACGACTGGCTCATAGCAGGTCCCTCCAGGCAGGAGGTGGAGCGGTCCAAGGATCTGACCCTTCAGACTTGCTTCGAGCTGGGTCTCCTGATCAACAAGGCCAAGTCGGAACTCATGCCCTCACAGGCGATTCATTTAATCGGGGCAGAGCTCGACTCTTGTCAAGCCAGAGCTCGGCTCCCGGCAGACAGGGCAGAGGTTCTCTCCTCCTTTGCCATTCATTTCTGGTTGGGCAGTTGTGCCCTGCCTGGGACTTCCTGCGCCTTCTTGGCTACATGGTGGCCTGCATCAGCGTGGTCCGATGGGCCCGCTGGCATATGCGTTCCCGTCAGTGAGAACTGGTCAGTCCATGGTCTCAGCATTCAGGTCACTTCGACCAGCTGGTCACCATGACTTGGAGAATGTGGGACAGCCTCCAATGGTGGCTCGTCCCAGCTCATCTGCAGGAAGGCATCCCATTAGTCCACCCCGAGCCAACAGACATCCTGACGACTGATGCCTCTCTGAATTGGGGTGCCCATCTGGGGGAGCACAGCGCCTACGGGCTCTGGTCCTGTCAGGAATCCCTGTGTCACATCAACCAGCTGGCGCTCCGTGCGGTTCAGCTAGCCCTGACTGCATTTGCTCTGTTCATTCAGGGTCAAGTGGTCCTGGTCTAGATGGACAATACCACGACCATGTACTATCTCAACAAGCAGGGCAGGATGCACTCCTTGCCCCTGTGCAAGGAAGCTCTCTGCACTTGGGCCCTCGTGCTCAGCTTAGGGGCGGCTCTCCTAGCCATCCATGTGGCAGGAGCCTTGAATTAGCAGGCCAGTGCTCTCAGCTGGATGGGCATCTCATGAGTGGTCTTCCCATTTGGAGGTAGTACAAGATCTGTACTCCTGGTGGGGCACCCCTCAGGTGGACCTGTCTGCCTCTAGGGAGAACGTGAAGCTGAGGCTGTTACATGCCCGGCCCCCTCAACAGGGCTCGTCGCAGGGGGATGCCTTCTCGAGGCCGTGGACCCCAGGCTTCTTCTTTGCCTTCCCTGCACTTGCCTTGATCCACAAGGTGCTCCTCAAGACCAGGAGGGACAAAGCACAGGGGATCCTGGTAGCCCCAGTCTAGCCACACCAATTCTGGTATCCAGATCTCCTCAGCCTCAGCAACAGGCTCCTGAGGTGTCTTCCAGCACGCCTGGACCTGTTCTCCATCAATCAGTGGAAGGCACTCCATCCAGACCTTCACTCCCTGCACCTAACAGCCTGGTTCCTGAGTGGCCAGAGTTCCAGACTTTGGGTCTTTCCGACGAGGTCCTCTCGGTTGTTGAGGCATCCTGTAAGGAATAGACCAGAAAATGCTATGCCTTCAAATAGAAAAGATTTTCCATTTGGTGTCAGGGCAAAGGATTGGACCCCCTCGTCCTGTCCAGTGGCTAGCATTTTGGACTACCTGTGGTCTCTCTCCCAGCAGGACTTGGGTCGACGACCCTTAAGGTGCACCTGGCACCTGGCAGCCATCTTTGCTTACCGGGTGCGGGCCGGTCAGCAGTCAGCACAGGAGAAGGTGGTCTGGTGCTTTTTGAAGGGCCTAGATCATATGTCACCTCCAGTGCGTGAACCACCACCTCCATGGGATTTACTGCTGGTTTTGACAGAGCTCATGGGCAAGCCATTCGAACCGATGCACAGGTGCGATATCTTCCACCTGTCATGGAAGACCGTCTTCCTGGTGGCCATTACATCAGCCAGAAGGATTATGGCGCTCCAGGAGCTCTCGGTGGAGTCTCCTTACCTGCTTTTCTGCAGAGACAAGGTTGTCCTGCGCCCCCACCTGAAATTCCTTCTGAAGGTAGTGTCAGAGTTTCACCTTAATCAGGTGTCGACTCTGCCGGTGTACTACCCCAGTTACACCTTGGAGGCCAAGTACCAGCTCCATACTTTGGACCTGAGATGAGCACTCACTTACTACAAAGAGCGTATGGCGGGAGTTCGGGGAGAGATTTACCAGCTGTTTGTCACCTATGCTGAAGCCGCACCTGGCAGACCTGCAGCCAAGCGGATGATTCGCAGGTGGATCACTGCCTGCATTGATCTCTGCTATAGATTGGTGGGTAGGGAGCCTACTGTAGGGCTAAGGACTCATTCCACCCGCCATACCGCTGCATCGGTGGCTGCTTCTAGGGACATGCTTATCCAGGAAATCTGCAGGGCTTCATTTCCCATTACCACATTGACCTCGAGTCATGCTGGATGCTGGTTTTGGGACCTCATTTCTCCAGTCTCTGTTCTCTAAGTAAGGGGTGTGCACCTTGCCTTCCTCCTCCCGGAGAACTGCTAGGAATCTGCCAGAAAGTGTGGCTAGATCAACATATCCACATCCCTGGAAACACAGGTTACTCACCTGTAACAGTAGTTCTAGGAGTGGTATATGTTGTTCATACACACTGACCCAGCCGACCTCTCCGGCTACGATGCACACCGCTGCTTCCAGTGGATAAGATCTGGCGTCATGGGGTGGAGCCGAGGGTCTTACCACCCAGATGGGTGGGAGGAGCTAGCTTGAAGACGTTCCGTCACCTCTTAAAGGGGAAGGCGATCTGCCAGAAAGTGTGGATGAACAACATATACCACTTCTAAAACTACTGTTACAGGTGAGTAACCTGTGTATATGGACAGCCATACACTAACAAGGCTGTGTTACCATCAGGGCTCCAGATAAGGGAAGCACTGACCTGTTTTACTCACCTCATTTTAGGAAATGCTCTTCAGAAATTTTTTTAACGAGTACCAGTACTCACCCAACATTTGTAAATACTCCACACTCCAAAGAATAGTGCTTCATAACATAACTGGTGATTCAAAAGGAGCATTTTTTTTCCAGATTTACAGCACTTGTATGCATCCCAATTTTGTTTTACTCACAATATTTTAAAACTGATGACTAAATTACTCCTACCTGCTAACATTATGTGGAGCATTGTTTACACATGATGAATTCTTATCTAGAAAAAGCATTGTTTTTAAAAATGTACTCCTCACTCCACTCTGACCAGACATTTGTAGGCATCTGAATTTGATTTTACTCACTTCACTTTCAAAATGAGGAGTACAGTACTCATCCCCAAAAATCTTATCTGGAGCCCTGTTTACCGTCTTGGGATTGAGACAATATCGGGGCCTCTCGAGTTTTGCTCTCAAGGTCCCTATGATGTGATCCCATCCCCTCGACGGAAACACAGCCTTGTTGTGCATGGTTATCCATATACTGTTCTATGTACAGTGTATGATGAAACGCTGTTCTGTATGGAAATCCATGCCTAGAACAGCATTGTTGTGCTGCAGTAATGATGTTATGTTGTGCTGCACTAGCGACGTTACTACAACAGCACAACAGATTAGAACACTTCACCGTGTACATAGTACATGAGCTGCGGCTGCTGTCGTTAACACTGTCAAGTTGTCAGTTACAGTCAGCACTAACAGAGTGGTGGCATCAACAGTTCACTCATAAATGACATCAGAAATGGAAATGTTCATCTCTGTGCATACTACGATTGCCCATAGCCTATAAAAGATTTGTTTGAGCAACCATACATATACAAGAATGAGTTTGTCTCAAGGTTTCCTTGGTAATAAGAGACCTCTATATTAAATCACAGTCTTGTTGTGTATGGTTGCTCATACACAATTCTCTGTATTTAGGGATACCTTATTAAATGTCCTTCTTATAGCATGGAAAAAACACCTAATGCCATTGTGATGAGGCTGCAGGGTGAATAACATGTTCTAGGGATGTGGATATGATGTTTTATCCACACTTCAGGCAGTATTCCTTTCACCTTTAAATCAGCCAGAATGTCTTCAAGCTGGCCTCTCCCACCCACTCGGGTGGTCACTCCCCTAGCACTGCCCCGTGATGTCAGATCTTCCTTTCCGCTGGAAGAATAAGGTTCCCTTCTTGTCGCTCTTGCGCTGAGTTGACCCTTTGCTTATTAAAAACCTTTATTAAAGAAAGTCTTCAAGTGACTATGTCTCTCATCTGGTATGGATGACGCAGAGTCAGCATGGTGTTTTAAAAAGTGTGCCTATGGGCAAAAGATGTCCCAGACGGACCTGCACACCATGTGCGTCTACTGCCTGGGCCTCGGGCACGATCCCCAGACTTGCGGCCTCTGCCACATCTTGCATCGTCCACATTAAAAGATTGGTATGCCTGTCTTCTTTTGGGTCATCTGGACAACCAGGATCCTCCCGTTTAAGTCCAAGGATGCCAGTTGGGTGGTCTGTGTGGCTGCAGAGTCTGCTGAACAACTTGCAGCTTTTGAGGTAGCTGCGGCCCAGGCTGCAGCATAAGCTTCCTTGTGTATAGCCTTTTTGTCGCTCTCTTTGGGTGCTTTCTTCACGGGGGCAATTAGGGACTTGTGCCACACCTTTTCCACCCATGGGCAGGGTCCCCTCTCTGGCACCAAGTCCAAATCGAAATCTAAGAAAGAGACCAAGAAGGGGTCTTGTTGTCTATCGTGGGCCTCAGATTCCCACGCTTCTTCGGAGTGTCCGACTTCAGTCGATCCTTCGGCCCAGGACGCTGGCTCCATGGTCTCCCCATTGGGCCAGTTGGTCGAGATGCAGGTCGATCTTCCAGCTGAGATTTTTCTCGAGCCAGTCAATCCATTGTCACAAGACGAGGCCGATACCTCCTTGTCTAGGACTCCGGTCCTACTGCTTACCTCTCAAGGAGGGACCAACCAGTCTGCTGATATGCCACCTCTCACCCAGGATCTTCTGGACCAGGAGGAGGCTCAGCTCTCGCTGTCCCCCTTTGAGACCCACCGGCGGCGACCCCGACGATCAAGGTCACGGTCCTGATCCCATGGCTCCGAGTTGAGCAGCCTGCGTCTGCATCGATGCTCGTGCTCTTGACATTCGGGCAAGCGGCTTCACCGCTATTCTTCTTCATCCTCCTTGAGCGAGGAAAAGCTCTGGCGTAAGTTGCATCAGTGCTATGAGGATTTGATGTGGCAACAACTCATGTTTACCAGGGTGAAGTCTATGCCTACCTTGACCCTGGCTATTACATGGCTTTCACCACAGAAGCTGCAGCCTTCTCCGCCTCGGCAGGAGCCGACCCGAATGGTTCCAACTCTGCCTTTCCGCCGATTCTGGTGGAGCCACCGCCAAAACAGCCAGTGCCCAGCCCTCTGTCTAAGGAGGCCCACTCAGCATCTGGACTTCCTCATCGGCTGTCTGTCACTGTTACTCCCAACCAATCCTGTAAGTTCAGTGGGGACTCTGGCGGTCAACCTTTTTTTTTTTTTTTTTACTGCATCCTCCAAGTCTGAGGGCGCCTCCTTAAACTCTTGTCTGGTGGATGTGGAGTCAACTTAGGATTTATCGATGGAGCAAGGCCCCACTTCTTTCATGAGTCTTTTCTGCCTCATCTCAGAGTCCACGGGTCTCCTCATGGAGCCTGTCCAGAAGAGGGCTTGGTGCCCACTCACCGAGATTCTTGACGGGGCAGCTTCCCTGTGGAATCCTTCCCGGTCACGGAGGCCATTCTTGGCCCGGCATTGGAACTGTGGCAGCATCTGGCCTCTTATCCTGCGCCCTCAGTCTGGATGGCCTGCAAATATGGGGTCCCTACCGGTTCTCTTTCGGGATTCACAGAGCACCCCTCGGCTGAGGGTCTGGTGACTGACTCTGTTTCAGCACACAGGCAACTTGGGAAAAGTTTATAAGCCTCCTGACAGTGGGTCCAAGAAACTGGATCACATGGTCAAAAAGGTCTATACTGCCTCCTCTCTCAGCCTTCGGCAAATGAGTTCGGCCCTTTTAATGACCCACTTCTCTCATGCCATTCTGGGCAAACTTGATGAGGTGCTTCATCATCTCCAGGCAGATTTACAGACCACAGCCAAGCAGGTCCAGGATCAAGGCCGAGTGGTGGCTAAACAGCAACTCCAGACTGCCATAGATATTGGTGACTCTTGTGCTAGGTCCATGGCAGCCACGGTTGCCATGTGCCGCAGGGCTTGGCTGAGGATTTGGACATTGATGACAGATACCCAGCACAAGCTGGCAGATGTCCCCGTCTTGGGCACCGACTTGTTTGGGCCTGAGGTAGAGGGGCAGCTCACTCGCATTGAAAAGTCCAGTGCCACCTTGGACTCTGTGACTTCCACCCAGAGGGATTTCAGTGGTTCTAAACAGCAGAAGAAGAAGCCCTCTCTGCCCCTGCGGCCAGACTGTCCCAACCTCAGACTTGGCGTCCCTGACCAAAGTCAGTGGCCACAGTCCAGAAGCCAGGCGGTGTTGGGGTTCTGTCAGCTCCTCAGCCGGTCCTTCCTCCGCCTCCAAGCCTGCCCAGTGATGGGTTGGGGGTGCCTTGGCTTCCCCATGCCTGTCCTGACTCCCCTGGGTCCTCCCATGGGGGCCGGCTCTGCTACTTCCTTTCCTCCTGGGGACAGGTGGGTCTTCGAGATACATGGTCAGGGTCTGCTTCTAGAGTTTGACGCTTACCTGCCTTGCTGAGCCCATGCCCCACAGGAGGACATAGTGTCTGTCTACATCATGTTGGCCCTTTGGGATGACATCACCCAGCTCCTCTGCAGGGAGGTCGTGACTCCTGTCTCGGACCCTCCAGCACAACCAGGATTTGTGTCCGGGTACTTCCTGATGCCAAAACGGATGGGGGGCTGACGCCTCATCTTAGATCTGCACAACATGAACAAGTTCTTCAGGCAGCGCACCTTCAGGATGGTCACTCTGTCTCAGATCATGCCATCTCTTGAGCAGAACATGTGGATCGAGAGAGAGCTCTTGCAGCAGGTAATACGAGGAGGACTATGCCGCCTGGCACTAGGACCCCACGGAAAACTTTCAGCTAGCAGTCCAAAGGCGGGGATTGCCGCTGATGTGTGTGCTCCATGCCACATAGCCACTGTATAAAGGGATGGTCCCCAGTGCCACCTCAGTTCTTTTCCCACTGTCGACCCAACATCTCAGCTCCACGGACGCCTCCTGCTTCCCGTTGACCGCCATTTGTTGGACGTGCCACGCAATTCAATTTCACGAGTGTTCAGTCGCCTCCTATATGTCTACTGAGCCTTCTGCATCTACACTGCGGCATGAGGCTAAGAGTGCACGTGGCAAGCAGATTCTAGCAAAGGACGGCCATTCAACCTGTCTCTCGTGCCTGGGACCAGAGCACAAGATAGACAACTGCCCGCACTGCCAAAGCTTCAACCAGTGTACCCGCATCTGCCGCCTGAAGACTCTAAAGGCGTACCTCCTGGAACAACAAGTGGCCACTATGCAGAAGTCACATTCTGGGCACAGCTCCTTGTCCTCCACTCACGACGCTTCCCCCAGGGAGAAAAAGCATTCGGAGAAACACCACAAGAAGGATAAGGATAGGTCCAGGTCAGACTCGTGCTCGCGTTCCCTGCACAAGGATAAGGCCTCTTCCTCCTCCGGCTGGAAGTTGGACTCTGCCCCTCCTTGGTCAGTAGCTCTTCCAGAGTCTTTGGCCGCCAGGCCTCCCGCCTCTTCCCAGACATCAGGCGGAGATCGGGGCATGAGCCTTCTCAGACCCCATCTTCTATTTCATTGGCCGCCAGACCCCACAAACAATTGATAGGGTCTGGGTCCCAGGACTTGGCCACCTCTTCCTCTGCGACTGGGGTTTGATTCAGCTTTTCCATCGTCAAAGCCTCTGTCTCAGGTTCATCAGCTAAGTCTGACAACTGTGGCAAATGGCAGGGTGTACCCTCCAAACAAAGCACCACGATGTCTGACCTGTCATCCATAATTAAGTTGGACCAACGACAGGCTGCCACAATGTCTGCCACCACAGCTGCGGTGCCAGACACAAGGCTCCTGACTCCCAGTTACCGTCAGCACCCCAAGGGCCCACGCCAGAGGGCCTGACGACTCCTGACGTGATGCCAGAACCTTCAAATCCCCTGACGACAGGTTCCGATGACCAGGCTCTGGCTGATCCCCTGACGACAGGGCCCAGGGAAGACTATCAGATGCCAGTCGATGGCACCGATGGCAGTCTGTTACTGGAGCCTCGGCAGATCGGCCACCGACTTCTTCGGGACCGATCGACAAGGAGCCAGAGCAACCATCAGGCTCGATGGTCCCCTTGGCAAAGGTTGGCGCACTATTCATCCGCTGGTGGAACACCATTCAAGGTGACCTCCTCCCCAGGCTGGAACCTATGAAAGTGCCAGTGGCTGTCCCTCCAACTCAGTTGACTCCTCCCCCTTGATCACTGTCACCACCCCCAATGCCAGCTTGCCTGACTCCAGGTAGCTAGGTCCATGGCTTAGACGGACGTCGGAGCCATGGACATCACACCTCCTCATGGTCTTACTCGTGTAGGAGGAGCAGGTCCGGAGACCATCGCTCCCGTGGATGGAGCAAGGCAGTTTTATTTATAAGGCGCTCAATCCCGGAGGCTCTGGTTGCCAAACATAAACGAGGGTATACAGCAGTAGTAAAAACATAATAAAAACCTCATTAAAAAGTAACAGGATTAAAATACACCAAAAGAGGTTTCCAGAAGTCAATCATCAAGGGACTGGCCAAAGCTAAAGGTGGTATCAGCAGCCAAAGGCCAGGCTGAAGAGGTGGGCCTTTAGCCTCCCCTTAAGCACCTCAATCG
Source organism: Neoceratodus forsteri (assembly GCA_016271365.2). Taxonomy (NCBI): domain Eukaryota; kingdom Metazoa; phylum Chordata; order Ceratodontiformes; family Ceratodontidae; genus Neoceratodus; species Neoceratodus forsteri. The sequence continues at coordinate 895,845,533 of CM028130.1, read as the reverse complement.
CAGGAGCCTCTTGGACTGCAGGTGGAAGTGAGTTCCACAGGGTTGGCCCAGAGACACTAAAAGCACGATCTCCTGAGGTCTTGAGCCGAACCCTGGGAACATCCAGGAGGCCCCTCGAGGAAGAGCAGAGGGAGCGAGCCGAGGACACTGGTGTCAGGAGCTCACAGGTAACCAGGACCCAGCTCTTATAAGGCCTTAAAGGTGAGACCCACCTTGAAAAAGACCTTCCACCTGACCAGCAGAGCGTGCAGAACTGGGGTCACATGACTGGACCTCGAAAGGCCCATCAGGTAACCGTGCTGCTGCACTAACTGCAGCCTGCTGAGGGTCCCTCCTGTGACCCCAAAGTACAGAGTGTTGCAGTAGTCTAGCCCGGAAGTCATAAAGACATGAACTAGTGTTGGTAGGTCCTCAGGCAGAATGAGGGGCTTAATTCGGGCAATGTTCCGCAAGTGGTAAAAACCACTGCTGACTACAACTGACATCTAATCTTCAAAGGTCAGTCTGCAGTCAAGGATCACGCCCAGATTTCGGACCCTCTGAGAAACCATCAATGGAGTAGACTCCAGAACAATCCAGAGTCCGCCCCTGGTGATAACCCATGACGCCCGCGACCAGGCTTAATCACCAGCACCTCAGTCTTAGCCAGGTTGAGTCTCAGCCAGCTAGAAGCCATCCAGTCATTGATTTTAGGTAGATATCTGTTAAGCACATCAACCGCTCCCGATGTCCCGGGTGCAGAAGACAAATACAGTTAGGTATCCTCTGCATAGCAGTGAAACTCCACACTGTATTGTCGAATGATCTTGCCCAGAGGCAGCATGTACATTGCAAATAACATTGGCAACAAGATCGAACCCTGAGATACTCCACAGGACAGAGGCATTGGGGAGGAAGAGGAGAAATTCCCCATCACCACCCACTGCACTCTCTCTGAGAGATAGGACCCAAACCATTTGATGACTGTATCGGTGAGCCCACAGAACTCATAGTCGAACAAAAAGCATGACGTGATCCAGTGTCAAAAGCTGAAGAGAGATCATATAAAAAGTATAAGGAATCACAGAAGGAGCACGACAGGGAACTGTATCAAAGCAGAAATAAGTGGGGAAGGCAGTCAGAATAGCAAAGGCCCAAACTGAGGGAAAAATAGCCAACTCAATTAAGAAGGGGGATAAAACCTTCTGTAGGTACATTAGGGAGCATAGAAAGGTTAAGGGAGGAATAGTGAAGATTAATAAAGGAGAGGGGAGGTGGGCAGAGGGAGACAGTGAAAGGCAGAGACACTGAATGAATACTTTTGCTCAGTATTCACAAAAGAAGATGAGGAGGAGTTACCCAAACCAGACAATAGAAGCACTCTGGGTAGGGGGGTTGACACCAGTCCATTTACAGTTGAGAGTCCTGAAAGAACTCCTAAAACTCAAGCTGGACAAAGCAATAGGGCCTGACGGGATTCACCCCAGAATTCTAAAAGAACTAAGGGAGGACCTAGTGACACCACTGACCCCACTTTTTAACAAATCATGGGAGGATGGGGTTGGTACATGAGGACTGGAGGAGGGCAGATGTGATTCCCCTTCACAAAAGTGGGAGCAAGGCAGAAGCAGGAAACTACAGACCTGTAAGTTTGACCTCAGTGGTAGGGAAAATGATGGAATCACTTCTAAAAGAAAGAATTGTTGAGTACCCAGAGGCCAGCGGGGCACAGGACCCAAAGCAGCATGGATTTACAGCAGGAAGGTCATGTCAGACTGATCTAATTGATTTCTTTGACTGGGTGACCAAAGTAATAGACCAGGGAGGGGCTGTGGATATGGCCTACCTAGACTTTAGCAAGGCATTTGACACAGTCCCGCACAAAAGACTAATAATCAAGTTAGCCAGCCTCTGAGTGGGTTCCAGGGTGGTAGCCTGGGTAGCAAACTGGCTGCAGAAGAGGACACAGAAGGTGACAGTGAATGGAACACATTCTGAAGAAAGGGGGGTTACTAGTGGAGAACCTCAGGGCTCAGTACTGGGTCCAATCCTCTTTAACATCTTTATACAGTAGGTGACACTGCAGAGGGTCTGGAGGGAAAGGTATGCCTCTTTGCAGATGACACAAAGATCTGTAACAGAGTTGATACACAAGGGGGGTAGAAAGGATGAGAAGGGACTTAGCAAGGTTGGAGGAATGGTCAGACATATGGCAACTTAGATTCAAAGCAAAGAAGTGCAAAGTAATGCACCTGGGAAACAAAAACCCAGGAGAAGAGTACACAATATCAGGGGAGGTACTAACAACAACAACAATGGAAAGGGACTTGGGGGTAGTCATATCAGATGACCTAAAGGTGGGTAAGCAGTGTGAGAAGTCAGTAAGGAGAGCCAGGGGATACTGGGATGCATAGGATGGGGCATCACAAGTAGAAAAAGGGAAGTGGTTATCCCTAAGTGCAGACAGTTGGTGAGACCTCATCTGGAATACTGTGTGCAGTTTTGGAGACCCTATCTACGAAAGGACATAGACAGGATGGAAGCAGTCTAGAGGAGGGCAACTAAAATGGTGCAGGGTCTGCATCAGAAACCATACGAAGAGAGACTGAGAGAGCTTAATATGTATACCCTTGATGAAAGGAGGGACAGGGGGGACATGATAGAAACTTTTAAGTACCTCAAGGGAATCAGCAAAGTCCAGGAGGGTAGCATCTTTCAGAAAAAGAGGTGTGTAAGAACAAGGGGGCACAATTTAAAGGTAGAGGGGGTATGGCTCAGGGGTAATGTGAGGAAATTTTGTTTCACGGAGAGAGTGGTGGATGCATGGAACCGCTTTCCTGGGAAGGTTGTTGGGTCTAAAACAGTGGGGGAATTCAAACATGCATGGGACAGACATAAGGCAATTTTAGTGGGGGGGTTGCAGGAAGTAGGCTGTTGGTTAACTAAAATCTGCAGCTTATCCAATAGGAAGGGAAATGGGCAGACTGGGTGGGCCAAGTGGTCCTTATCTGCCGTCAAAGTCTATGTTTCTATGTTTCTGTCGAGGAGCACAAGAACTGACCTGTCCCCTCTATCTCTAGCCCTAAGCAGATCATTATGCACTCTCACTAGAGCAGTGTCAGTGATATGTCTGGTCTGAAAACCCGACTGGAATGGCTCATAGATATCCAAGGACACCAGGCAATCCTCAAGCTGATGTGCCACCAGTTTCTCAACAACCTTGCTCAGAAATGGCAGGTTGGAGATCGGACGGTAATTCACCAGGATGTCTGGATGGAGGGATGATTTCTTTAGGAGGGGCTTCACCAGTGCTTCTTTCAAAGCAACTGGGAAGACCCCCTACACCATCAAGCACCTGGCAATCCCGGTGAGCACCTGGCCAACTGCATCGACACATCCCATTAAGAAACGCATTGGTGCCGGGTCCAGTTCACAAGAGGTGTGCTTCAGCTCCAAGATCACCTTAGTCACTTCAGACACCTCCATTGTCCTAAACTCCTCCCGGGTAGACTGAGTTCCTCTGAAGCTCCCAGCTTGACCACTGTGAGGCATAAGCTTCCCTGGTGGAATCCCTGGCCGGATAGCTGACACTCTGTCGGAGAAAAACAGAGCAAACTCTTTACATAAAGTGGCTGAAAAAGCTTTTTTCGGCCAGAGACAGGCAGGATGTAAAAGCCTGTCCACGGTCCGAAACAGCTGAGATGGTCGGTTTCTCCCCGCAACAATTTCCCTGGACAGAAATGCTGCCTTCTTACAGGAAATTGCCTCCTGGTACTCAGCATAGTGAGAACGAGGGCCAGCCTGTCGGCCTCCAGCCGGGTCTTCCGCCAGCAATGCTCCATCTTCCGACTCCTGGTCTTCATTACCCTGAGATCCCCATCAGACTAAGGGGATCTCAAGTGAGAAGATCTGGGTCATATATGGACCGGTGTGATGGCATCTAGGACTTCAATAACCATCCTATTATAGGTGGCTACTGGCTCTTTCAGTGCCAGTCGCACATGCTGCGTCAACCCTAGATAGGTCAGCTAACGCCAGTAGTCCCTCTGGGTCAACACCCTTTACGGGGCACTAGCTGACCATCTCCACAGGGGAAGGACTTTCCGGGGGGGGCCCAAAGCTGACCTCCATGGTGCATTGGTCAGACCAAATGACCTGATAAATCTTGAGGTTGTCAATTTCAAGACCCAGCTAGAACACCAGATTGAGTGTGTGGCTGTGTTGATGGGTAACAGCAGCAGCTGCTTGTGACAGACCCAGTGATTGCATCAGGTGGAGGAGGTCGTAACTGAAATGTGAGGATTCGTCGTCGACCCAGGCATTGAAGTCCCCCAGGATTAAACGCCTGGGGGACTCCAGTACCTGGTCGATGACGAAGTCTGCTACCTCCTGTAGGAATTGGCAGGGCAGTACACAAGGAGAATCCTGCAACGTGCACCTGCACGGCGACGCAGTCAAAAGATCGGGTGCTACCAACTGGGTGCACCGAGAAGCCCAGATTGGAGTGAAAAATGATGGCCACTCCCTCACCCCTGCAATCCTTACTCGAAGAGTGCACCACGGTATACCCAGCAGGGACGGCGGCCTCAGATACAGGGCCCGTATTGTCACCCAGCCAGGTCAAGGGGACGCCACTCCTGGTGTTACAGCAGGTCTACTGACTGCCAGTCGGAGCAGTCCAGGGGCTACAGCAATTCCTCCTCATCCTACGCCTCTTCAGAGGAGGACCTTCCCCCTGCTCTCACCAGATCCCAGGAAGAACTCACCGAGGTCACCATCTGATGATCCTAACTTCTTAGAGGTGATGAGGCACATACAATTCCTCAATCAATGGGAAACTGAGGACTTGGACCCAGAGAGGAGATGCCTAGCTAAATTCCTGGAGGCCACTGACCCTAAGCCTCTGGTCAGTCCCCCTGTTGTGGAACCATTTCAGGACATCATGAAGCTGGCACGGAAACATCCAGCTACTACGTCGACATTGCCCAAAAAGGCAGACCGTTTATACAGAACACTCAGGAACAAGCCACACCTTGGTGAGCAGCCTAAGATGAACTCAGTAGTGCTGACAGCGTCCCATGGCAGGTCGCAGCAGCCTAGACATTCCAGCTCCCAACAACCTGACAAGGAGTCTAAGAAGATATACCAATTGGAGCAGAGCGTGTATGCCTCATCCACCTGTACCATCAGGTCTCTAAACTTTATGGCACATATGGTTATGTACCGGAAGTGCCTGTGGCAAAAGGCTATGGACCTCGCAAAGACCCAGGCAGACTTGCAAAACAAGACAGAGCTCTTGGCAGTTCTGCAATCTGGCTCTGATGTGGGCAAGCTCGTTCTCCGCAATTCCTGTGATACAGCGGATACTGCAGCCTGGGCTGCCGCCTCCGGGGTGTGCCTCAGGCGGCACTCCTGGCTGAAGATGTCTGGATTCAGGCAGGACCTCCAGGACACCATCCTGGATTTGCCCTTTCAGGGCCCAGTTCTTTTCAGGCAAGAAGCCGAAAAGATTATAACAGGCCTACAAGATTCAGGCAAGGCAGTCTGAGGTGCATAAGATTTACAAATCTGAACCCTACTCTCCCAGGAGCAAGCCCTTTCGGAGGCATCAAGGGCAGTTATCAAAGAAACAGCTGCAGCGAGGTGGGTTCATAAGAAAGGGACCCCCTCAAGCAACAGGTTCTCCGGGACAGCGCTCGACTAAGCAGCGTAGAGTGCCCCCCCTACCCCATCGCCTCTGCCTGACTCCTTGCCCACCACCCCCCCTTCAGCAGAGCTGTTAGGGAAGCAGCGGGAGGGCAGTTCTTCCTTTACCTCACAGATTGGCCAAATATCACCATAGATCAATGGGTACTGCAGCTCATAGAAAAGGGTTATGCCCTGGAGTTCTCCTAGCTACCGCCGGACAACCCACTGGTCCCATCGACCTGCTCCCCATCCCACGAATGTCTAATCCAGGCAGAAATCCAGGCCCTTCTGTCCAAACAAGCCATTCAAGTAGTGCCAGAACCCCAAAGGGGCAATGGGTACTACTCCCGCTTCTTCCTGATCCTGAAGAAGATGGGGGACCTTCGTCCCATCCTAGACCTCAGTCAACTGAACCTCTTAATAGAATACAAAAGGTTCAGGATGGTGACGCTCCAGGGGCTACTTCCCTCGCTGTGCTATGGACATTGACTCTGTTCCCTGGACATGCAGGATGCATACATGCACATAAAGATCCTGCCATCTCACATGAGATATCTCAGGTTTATGTTAGAAGGATAGCACTGCCAGTTCAGGGCCCTGCCCTTCGGCCTATCCTCGGCACCTCAGGTGTTTACCAAGTGCCTGGCAGTGGTGGCGGCAGCTCTCAGAAGGCGGGGACATTACATTTACCCCTGCCTGGAAGACTGGCTACTGTTGGCCTCATCCAGAAAACAACTCTGCCACACACTGGAGTGCATCTTCAGCATGTTCCAGATCTTTGGGATTACACTGAATCTCCCAAAGTCCACTCCATGGCCGTCTCAGAGGCTCCAGTTTATAGGAGCTATGTTGGACACTGTTCATGGGAGAGCCTTTCTCCCACTGGACACAGTTCAAGGGAGAGCATTTCTCCCACTGGACAGGACAGATCGCCTTCAGGCGCTCGCTCAGAGAGTAGTCTCAGTAAGCCAGACTCCCACCAGAACGGTCCTACAGCTCCTGGGGCACATGGCTGCTGCCATAGTGACCGTGCCTCTCGCTTTTCTGCACATGAGGACTTTCCAGTGGAATCACAGAGTGCAGTGGGATCAGCGAAGCGACTACCTCGACCAGAGAGTCAGGATCTCAAAAGTGGTGCATCAATCATACCTTATCATGGTGGCTGTTCCACTCCCGATTATCGATAGGGACGCCATTCAGCAATCCCTCTCCTCAACAATGGTCACCACAGATGCATCAGGCATGGGATGGAGTGCCCACTTCAGGGACCACAAGACCAGGGGGTCCTAGACTCAGACAAAATGCTCTCTCCACATAAATGTTCTGGAGATGAGAGCAGTGCTTTTTATGCCTTACAGGCGTTTGAGTGACCTCCTTCCAGGCCCCACTTTAGTCCAGATGGACAACGTGTCGGTGGTATTCTACATCAGCAAGTGGGGGAAGGGGGACACATTCTTACCCTCTCTGCAGAGAGGCCATGAGGGTATGGTACTGGGTGATAGACCACAACCTGGAACTTCTTGCAGCACATGTTCCAGGTCTTCAAAATATGCTTGCAGATGGCCTCAGTCTCTCGCAATCCCAAACCACGAATGGGGGTTGCTACAGGATGTAGCAAACGGTCATTTCGCCAGATGGGGCACTCCAGAGTTGGACCTCTTCGCGTCCCCACTGAACGTCAAACTGCCAAGTTTTTGCTTGCTAGAGCCAGGGCATGGTGTTTTTGGTGAGATGCGTTGTCCCTCTCCTGGACCGGGAAATTTCTCTATGCTTTCCCGCCCTTTCTCCTTCTGCAGTGAGTTCTGCTCAAACTACAGTTGGAGCCAGCAACCTTGATACTGGTAGCACCGTTCTGGCCCAGACAGATCTGATTCCCGCTTCTGCTGCAGATGGCGGTAGAACCCCCAGTTCTGCTTCCTCTATCCTCTCGCTTGCTATCCCAAGAGCAAGGTTCTCTAGTGCACCCAACCTCAAGTGTCTGCATCTTCACGCATGGCTCCTGCAGTCCTAGTCAGGAGCAGGTTTGGGCGTCGGAGGGGCTAGCGGAAGTATTGGTGGCTGCTAGGAAACCATCTACTAGGGTCATGTACGCCATGAAGTGGAAGCAGTTCAGCCTCTGCGCTGCTACCCGTGACCTGGATCCATTCTTGTGTGAGGTGAAATGGGTCCTGGAGTATTTGTTATCCCTGTTGGACTCGAGTCTAAGCTACTTCTCCATAAAGGTACACCTTTCGAGTATCTCAGCCTATCACGTACCGGTGACTGGCAAGACCTTGGTGCAGCTTGATCTGTCGTGCACCTTCCTGCGAGGTATCCTGCATATTAAGCCTCCCATCTGGGATCCTGTCCCTCCATGGTATTTGCTATTCATGTTAGAAAAGTTAATTTTGCCTCCCTTTGAATCAGCCACGATTTGCGAGCTCCGCTTTCTCTCTTGGAAAGCACTGTTTTTAGTTGCTGTTACTTCAGCCCGGAGAATTTCAAGCTTCAGGCTCTCATATGTAAAGAGCCGTATTTGGTTTTTCGCAGGGGCAGGGTGTCCATTTGCACAAATCCTAAGTTTCTTCCAAAGGTGGTGTCTGAGATGACTCTCAGCCAGGACATCAGCCTACCGGTTTATTACCCGGAGTACTCCAACAAAGGGGAGGCTTTGTAGCATACCTTGGATGTACATAGAATCCTTAGGTACTATATTGACTGCACCCGGTCCATCAGGAAATCTGACCAGTTGTTTGTTCCTTTTGCCCAATGGATGTTGGGAGCACCAGTCACAAGCAGTTGTTGTCAGAGTGACTGGTCAACTGTATTGTTTTCTGTCTTAAGAAGCATGAAATCCCCTGCCAGGGCCAGTAAGAGGTCACTCAACAAGAAGGACATCTACATCATTTGCTTCACTCAAGAACGTGTCTGCAGCAGACCTCTGTGCTGCAGCCACATGGAGTTTGGTGCGTACCTTTTTCTGGCACTGCAGTTTGGACATTGCTTCCAGACAGAGGGCAGGCTTTGCCTGGCAGTCTTCCAAGGGGTTCTCTCTTAATAGCCCAGGGGTATTACCTTCTTTTCCACTACCCTTCTGACCTGGTGATATCCCAGTACTGCTTGGGACTTGGTCCTATTCGTTATTACCCTCTGCAAGAGCTCTATCTCGAAATGAGATAGTACAGTTATGTAAGAACTTACTGTAACGCTATATCTTACTTTGAGAGGACTCTTGCAGTAGGTAATCACTTGTAGGACTGGTGCCCCCTGGCATCAGGACCACACAGAAACATTTGCTAGCATTGTCTGACAGGGGACCAACCACCAGATGTCACATGACTGACATCAGCGTGACCCTATATAGTATTGGGTGGTCCCCACGTCCACTCTCCAGTTCTTTCCAGCTGTCAACCTGCGCACATCGGACTGATTCAAGCTTGTCGCCACAGTTTGGATGCCCATTTGAGGAGTATTCATTTTTCTAATTTTTTCTAGAGTTGTTTGTATGTTGTCCTCTCCAGAGTAACATAAAGACAAGTGCAGTACGTGTGGAGTGCAACTTCTACACAAAGACCAACATTCTCTTTGTTTCTTCTGTCTCGCGCTTAGCCACAAGGTTGAGGAGTATGAGGCCTGTGCCCTCTTCAACCAGGCCATGTGGAAATGACGCCAGCAGGCTCTCGAGGCCCATAACCTTAAGGAACAAATGGCTTCAATGGAGCAGTAATTGAAGAAACTGAAGAGTGCGTCGTCCTCACCCGGGGATTCCCACAAAAAAAGGAAAAGGGACAAGGAGAAATGCAGGGAACAGGAGCATTCCCTCCCTCCAGTGAAGATGCCCACAGGTCCTTCAACAGAGGATCGGCCCCCTTCCTCTGAGAAAACTGCCACCAAGCCTACGCTCCCACCTTCTTGGCAGGCCTTGGTCCCCCATACCGCCACTGGTCACGGATTTGTCCGAGGCTGTCGCCCCTCTTAGGTCCATCTCCACCCTGGGCTCTAAGATGGCAGGTGTGGCCGACAAGTCGCTTGTCGGATCCTCCGAGGAGCGCCAGGCCGGGGTTTGTAAGTTGGGTTTCGGCTGCTCTGACTCCCATGCGGCCCAGGTCGATCAGCCGATTGTTGGACCCTCCGATGATTGCCCGACCGCTTTGCGACCGTTAGGCTCTGACATGATGCTGCTGTACGTCAGTACCATCCAGGTTGGAGGACTGGGGTCTCCACGGGGTTCTCTTCATGAACCCTCGTTGCCTGATCTGTCTGAGCTTCCCCCACTAGCGCGCAAACCCCAACAGATGACCACCCTTCGTTGGGGTTTCCTGACAACAGAGGGCCGCTGGACCTTACGGTGGCTCCTATGCTGCCTCCAGCGACGCCAGACCATTTTCCCCAATGCTCGCATTTTCCCTTGTCTCCACCAGGACAGCCATCGGGCTTTAACCCGTCGTGTGCACCTTCTGTCATTCCTCCCATCAGGGCACCCCTTGGGATCTCTTCCTTCTGGGATTGCTGTTCCTTAGGGAACCCCAGCTGGTCTGTCAGGCTACCCTCCATCAGGCCTCCCCCGTCGGTCTATCCCCTGACGAGGCCTCCTTCTGGCTACCTCCTCTCAGGACCTTCTGCTTTCCTTTCTGTCAGGGCAGCCATCTGGTTATCCTCAGTCAGGCCTTTCGTCTTACCCACAATACGATCCGACTTCAAGCTTTCAGACATCGGCTTATCCTCCGTCAGCCCTGATGCAGGACCCTTTTTCATCAGCCTGCTTGTATCTGGGCTACCCTGGTTCTTGCCCTTCACCGGACTACCCTCACCATTAACCCCCCCATGCAGTTTTGGGGGACATGGGCCTGGATCTGGGTTTGTGCAACCACCACCTCCTCACCAGTCCCAGGTGGACTTTAGGGAAATTCTCAGTTCTAGGGACATGGATATGTTCATCCACACTGTCTGGCAGGTTCCTTGCCGCTTTAAATCTTGGCGGAAGGTCTTCAAACTGGCTCCTCCCACCCAACCGGGTGGTAAAACTCTCGGCTCCGCCCCATGATGCCAGATCTTCCTTACCGCTTGGAAGCTCAGGTTCCCTCCTTAACGCTCTGCGTGATAGACTGGATCCTAACTCTTCGGTTTGTCCGAAACTCGTTTTAACATTTTCAAGACTTCGGTCTTCCTTTTCCCTCACGGCTGCGATGGACAAATCGACTCCCGGTTTTCGGCGGTGCCCTTGTGGGCAGAAGATGTCCATGACGGATCCGCTCTCCACGTGCGTCTACTGCCTTGGCCTAGAACACGACCCGCGGGCCTGCGAGGTCATGCTGTTTATTCTTGGCCAACATCTTGGAGGACCCGCACTGCCAGCTGAAGCTCAGGTGCCCGAGGAAGCGCTATCCGCGGTAAAGTCGAAAGAGGCCCGTTAGGCGGTTACGGCGGCCGGCTCGTGGAGCAGCTTCGAGCAGATGATCGCCCTTGAGGAGGAGAGTGGCCCAGGCCATCTTCTCCTCCTCGATCCGGCATTTATCCCGCTCTCTTTGGGTACCTCGTATTCTGCTTCGTTCAAGGAGCTTTGTCAATCCCTTTCACGAAGGAGAGGGGCCATCCGGGACATTCTCTCGGTCCAAAAGAAGGATTGAAGATGAAGTCCCATCGTGTCGGCGTTCGTGGGAGCGGGAGGGGTTCCCTTCCCCGGACAGCCGATTTAGAGCTTTGGTGAGGTTGCGGCTAAAACCGCTGGCTTCATGGTGTCCCGTCAGGTCAGCTGGCGAGACACCCGCCGGCCAGTCGGGAATTTTCTCGATCCGTCGGATGGGTTGTCGACTGGTGAGCCGACAACCCTTCTTCGCTGTGGTTCCCGGTGGAGACTGAGGATCTGCCTGCGCCCCCAGTGCAGCAGTCCCCGGTTAAGGTGTCCGAGCCGAGGGAAGAGCGGGCGTCCCCTGCTCCTTCCCAGGCCCGTCCTCGGAAACACTAAGGATCTCGGTCTCGGTCTTGGACTTCTTCTCGGTCCAGCTGATCCCGCCGACATCTGCGGTCTCTGTCTCTGCACAGAGGTAGGCGGCGACGCCGCTCATCCTCGTCTTCCTTCTCGGAAGAGGAGAGGCTTTGGCGCAAATTGCATTGACGCTACGAGGACCTGATGTGGCAGCAGTTACTTTTGTCTGGGAGCAAGTCGACACCAACGCCTTCCCCGGCCATCAAGTGGCTGTCACCCGAATGGCCGAAACAACCTCTCGCTGCAGTCGAGATGCCCAAGCCTGGGCTGGTCGTTCGGCCGAAACCTGCTGCCCCACCGATTGTGGTGGAACCTCCGCCTCCATAACCGAAATCGAGGACGCTGACCAAGGACTCTCGGTCGGGTCAAGGCCTGCCCCACAGGTTGTCGGTCACCCTCACTCCCGACCACCCTCGGCAGGTGGAGGGTGGCTCAGGCCATAGGCAGCTCTTCGCGGACTCCTCGGAGTCCGACGATGACTCCTACCTGTTCTCCAGGCTAGTTGACCTGGAGTCCTCCAGGGGCCAGTCACTGGACGAAAGCCCATCGTCCTTCATGGGTCTGCTTCGGCTCATCTCGGAGTCCACCGGGATGCAGCTCGAGCCCGTATCCAAACGGGCCAAGGATCCCCTGACGGAGATACTGGACTGAGGGGATTCACCCACGGAGGCCTTTCTGGTGGCTGAGGCCATTGTAGGCCCAGCCTTGGAGCTTTGGCGGCCTGCTTCCTGCCCTGCCCCTCGGCCAGGATGGCCAGGAAGTATCACGGTCCCCTACTGGCTCTTTGCCCGGTTTTTCGGAACACCCCTCTGCCGAGGGGTTGGTCACCGGCAGCATTTTCCGGCATTCCGGGAATGCTAGGGATGTGGACAAGCCCCCCGACAAGGAGTCCAAAAAGCTGGACTACGCTGGGCGCAAGGTGTACGCTGCATCCTCCCTTGGCCTCCACCAGACCAGCTCGGCCGTGCTGATGGCACACTTCTCCCACGCCCTCATGGGCTCCCTGGATGAGGTGATCCCTCATCTCCCGGCTGACCTGCAGACCATGGTCCGGCAGGTTCGGGATGAGGGTAGGGCGATGGCGAAGCAGCAGCTCCAAACAGCTCTGGACATAGGAGACTCCTGTGCCAGATCGGTTGCGGCCGCGGTGGCCAATGCGCCGAAGAGCATGGCTGAGGATATCCACCTTCACGGCGGATACCCAGCACAAATTGGCAGATGTCCCCTTCTTGGGGACCGACCTCTTCGGCCCTGGAATGGAAGGTCACCTCCAGCGGATCGAGAAGTCCAGTGCCACTCTGGACTTGGTCATCTCCGCCCAGAAGGACAAAGGCCGCCGGCAGCAGCAGCACAAGCCCTTTCGTCCTTCTGCGCCTGCGGAATGTCCGGCGCACCAGGGCCAGCAGGCTTGCGCTTGGCATCCCAAGCCTGTGGCTTCCTCTAGTAGGAAGCAGGGAGGTAAAGGCCCAGGAGGTCCCTCGGCTGGCCCCTCCTCCAAGCCTGCCCAGTGACGGGTTGAGGGGTGTCGTCCCAAGCCTCGTCACTCCCCCCATGGGGGGACTGCTCCGCCACTTCCTTTCCGCCTGGTCCGCTATCACCACGGACCGCTGGGTGTTGGAGGTGGTAGGAAAGGGCCTGCCTCTGGAGTTCGAGCAGGCTCCACCCTTTCGAGCCGTCGCCCCTCGGGGGGCCACGGGGTCCGCAGCCTCGCTGTCAGCCCGCCGAGCCGATATTGCCCTGCTCCTCGAGAAAGAGGTGATCAGGAAGGTGGCGGATCCTCCTCCAGACCCGGGGTTTGTGTCTAGGTATTTCCTTGTCCCAAAACGGATGGGGGGCTGGCGCCCCATTCTCGACCTGCACGACCTGAACAGGTTCCTAAGGTCTCGGACCTTCAGGATGGTCACTCTGGCTCAGATAATCCCATCCTTGGAACGAGGCATGTGGTTCTGTTCCCTGGACCTCCAGGACGCGTTCTTTCACGTCCCAATCCGTCCGTCTCACCAGAGATTCCTCCGCTTCAGAACGGAGGGATCCCTTTACGAGTTCCGGGCCATGCCCTTCGGCCTCTCCCTAGCTCCCAGGGTCTTCACCAAATGCATGGCAGTGGTGACAGCATTCCTGCGGCGCCGAAGGGTTCGGCTGTACCCCTACCTGGACGACTGGCTGATTGCAGCCCCCTCCAGAACGGAAGTGGAGGGTCCAGAGATCTGGCCCTCAGGTTTGCTCTCAGATTGGCCTCCTCATCAACGAGGCCAAGTCAGAACTCGTGCCAAAGCACGATGATACATTTCATCGGGGCAGAGCTCGACTGTCTTCGAGCCAGAGCACGGCTCCCGGCAGACAGGGCCGAGGTTCTTTCCTCCTTTGCCCAATCATTTCAGGTTGGACAGTCGCGCCCTGCCCGGGACTTCCTGCGCCTCCTGGGTCTCATGGCAGCCTGCACCAGCGTGGTCCGTTGGGCCCGCTGGTACATGCCTCCCCTTCAGTGGCGACTGGCCAGCCAATGGTCACAGAACTTTGATCCATTGGATCAGCTAGTGACATTGACCCAGGTGATGTGGAGCGCTCTCCAGTGGTGGACCGTTCCGGCACGTCTGCAGGAGGGCATCCCGTTTGTCTGCCCCGAGCCGACGGTCTCTCTATCGACCGATGCCTCTCTGATGGGTTGGGGTGCCCATCTGGGGGAGCACAGAGCGCACAGCGTCTGGTCCCCTCGGGAGTCCCGATACCACATCAACCTGCTGGAGCTTCGAGCGGTTCGTCTAGCCCTCACCGCCTTTGCTTTGTTTCTACAGGGTCAAGTGGTTCAAGTCCAGACGGACAATACCACAACCATGTACTACCTAAACCGCCAGGGCGGGATGCGCTCCATGCCTTTGTGTAGGGAAGCGCTCCGCATTTGGTCTCTCGTGCGCAGCCTGGAGGCGGATCTCCCCACTATTCACGTGGCAGGAGCCTCCAAAACCCTGGCCGATGCCCTAAGCTGGATAGGGGCTGCGTTTCACGGGTGGTCTCTCCTGCCGGAGGTAGTACAAGATCTCTTCTCCCACTGGGGCACGCCTCAGTCGGACCTGTTTGCCTCCAAGGAGAATGCGAAGCTGAGACTGTTTCATGCCCGGCCCCCTCAGCAGGGCTCGCTGCAGGGGGATGTGTTCTCGAGGCCGTGGACCCTGGGCCTCTTCTGCACCTTTCCCCCAATTCCCTTGATCCACAAGGTGCTTCTCAAGGCAAGGAGGGACAAGGCGCAGGTGATTCTGGTAGCCCCAGCCTGGCCCCGCCAGTTCTGGTATCAGATCTCCTCAGTCTCAGCTCCAGGCTCCGAGGTGGCTTCCAGCCCACCGGACCTGATCTCAGTCAATCAGGGAAGGCATTCCATCTGGACCTTCAGTCCTGCACCTGACAGCCTGGTTCTGGCTGGCTAGATTTCCAGGCCTTGGGTCTTTCCGGCGAGGGTCCTCAGCGTCGTTGAGGCATCCCGTAGAGTCGACCAGAAAATGCTATGCCTTCAAATGGAAGAGATTCTCCATTTGGTGTCAGGAGCAAGGGCCTGGACCCTTCCTCCTGTTCCTTGGCAAGCATACTGGACTACCTGTGGTCCCTTTCTCAGCTAGGGCTTCGGTCGACGACCCTTAAGATGCACCTGGCAGCCATCTCTGCTTAGCGGGCGCGGGCGGAAGCAGTCAGTGGTGCAGGAGAAGGTGGTCGGGCGCTTTTTCAAAGGCCTTGATCAAATATCCCCTTCGGTGCGAGAACCTCCACCTCCGTGGGATCTACTGCTGGTATTGGCTAAGCTCATGGGCAAGCCATTCGAACCGATGCACAGGTGTGACATCTCTCAACTGTCGTGGAAGACCACCTTCTTGGTGGCTATCACATCAGCCAGAAGGATGGGAGAGCTCCAGGTGCTTTCCATTGAGTCTCCTTATCTGGTCTTCCACAGGGACAAGGTTGTCCTGCGCCCCCACCCGAAATTCCTTCCGAAGGTGGTGTCGGAGTTTCACCTTAACCAGGTGTTGACTCTGGCGGTGTTCTACCCCAGTCACACCTCGGAGGCCGAATATAGGCTCCATACTTTGGACCCTAGAAGAGCGCTCGCTTATTTCAAGGAGCGGACGGCTGAAGTTCGGGGAGAGGTTCGCCAGCTGTTTGTCACCTACGCTGAAGCCGCACCTGGCAGATCTGCAACCAAGCGGACGATAGGCAGGTGGGTCACCTCCTGCATAGATCTCTGCTGTAGGTTGTCGGGCATGGAGCCTCCCAGAGGGATAAGAGCTCATTCTAACCACCATACCACTGCATCGGTGGCTGCTTCCAGGGACGTCCCTATCCAGGAAATCTGCATGGCTGCTACCTGGAAGTCAGCACACACCTTCATCACCCACTACCACATCGACCTTGGGTCATGCCGGGATGCTGGTTTTGGGGCCTCGGTTCTTCATTCTTTATTTCCCAAGTAGGGGATGTGCGCCTTGCCTCCCTCCTCCCGGAGAACTGCTAGGAGTCTGCCAGACAGTGTGGATGAACAACATATCCATGTCCCTAGAAATACAGGTTACTCACCTGTAACAGGAGTTCTAGGAATGGTATATGTTGTTCATCCACATGACCCACCCGACCTCCCCGGCTTCGACGCACAACCTGGCTTCCAGTGGGCTAGATCTGGCGTCATGGGGTGGAGTCTAGAGTTTTACCACCCGAGTGGGTAGAAGGAGCCAGCTTGAAGACCTTCCGGCAAGATTTAAAGCGGCAAGGAACCTGCCAGACAGTGTGGAGAACAACATATACCATTCCTAGAACTCCTGTTACAGGTGAGTAACCTGTATTTCTTGATGGACGGTGACCAAGAGTCAGTTGGTCTCCGAACTCGACAGCAGACATCCTGCCCCACCGAGTGTCAGCCGCCCAGCTCCTCTGCCTACAGTGCCTTCGCCGGGGAGTACTCGTCCCTCAATGTCTGATCATCTATCTGAGCCTGTGACTCATCGGACGCCGGAGGGTGTCACCAGGAGCCAGATCCTCCTATTTAAGAAATTCCAGCGGATTCCGGGGATTCAGAGCCGGATTCTGACTCCTCAGGCGCGGACAGCTTGGTATTAGTAACCCCTCCCCATGGGGAGCCGGTCCCTTGGGAATCACCCAAGTCCTCACCAGAAGATCCCTCCTTAGTGGACCTCCTCAAACAGATGGCGGAGGCCCAAGGGTAGAAGTCAGAGGCTCTGGACCCCAAAAGATGAAGGTTGGCAGAGCACCTGGACTTCCCTGATACAAGTCGAGTACTTACCCCACCCTGGTTGGAACCACACGAGGACTTAGCTTCAACTATCCCAGCCATGGCCGAAAAAGCCGACCGGGTCTACAGGACACCCGAGGGAAAAGACCATCTGACCGCATGTACTAAAGCAGACTCTGTGGTTATAACAGCAGCCCATGATAAATCTGCCAAGCTGCAGCACCTCACCCCCGATAAGGAGTCCAGACAAATGGAACAGTTGTGGAGGAAAGTTTGTGAATCCTCTACTCTAGCAATTTGTGCTTTGAACTATGCCTCGCACATGCTAGAGTGCCAGAAGACCTTGTTCCGCCAGCTCGAACCTGTCGTCGAGGCCTTACCGGACTCTGAGTCAAAGTCTTCCCTTGAAACCACTTTAAAAATGGCCAAGGTGGCTGGACACCATTCTTTACGGGCCACTTACAATGCGATGGACTCCTCTGCTTGGGGTGCGGCCACTGCTGTGAGCCTTCAAAGGTACTCTTAGTTAAGAGTATCTGTAGTAGCCCCTGACATTCAGTCGGCTATCCAAGATGCCCCCTTTAAGGGGTCTGTCCTGTTCGGTGGAGACGCCCAGGACATCATAACTAGCCTGCAGGATAAGGGCACAGCACTTCGGTTGGTTCATACCATGTACCATCCAAAGACATAACAGCAAAAGCGTCCTTTTCATTGGCAAAACAAACGCCAGTCGAATCAGCAACCCAAATGCCAGTTCAGGTGTAAGGCTCCCAACTCTGCCACCGGCCCCCAAGCCAAAACCCAAAGAGCTGCAAGAGCGGCCCTTCCTAACCCTCCCTTCCACTCCTGACTTGGTGACCCACGCCGCCTCCCCTTCCATTGCAGGAGCAAGTGGGTGGAAGAGTCGCAAGGCATCTGTTAGGCTGGGAGTCCATCACAGCAGACGCTTGGGTGCTTCAGCTCATAAAGCTTGGACACATCCTAGAGTTTCGAGAAAAACCTCCAGACAGTCCACCAAGGGTTTCTTGTTATCCAAGGGCGCATATTCCCCTCTTAAGGGAGGAAATCATGGCTCTTCTTCACAAGGAAGCAGTAGAGGCAGTGCCGGCCAACCAGTTAGGGAAGGGATTTTATTTCCACTTCTTTCTGGTACCCAGAAAGATGGGGGATTTTCACCCAATATTGGATCTAAGCACCCTGAACCTTTTCATAGAATACAAGAGGTTTTGGATGCTGTCATCGCAAAGACTTCTGTCCCTCCTAGCCAAGGGCCAATGGCTCTGTACACTGGACATGAAGTATGCATATCTTCACATCCCAATCTTCCGTCTTCACCACAGTATCTTCAGATTTTGTTTCCAAAGGGAACATTACCAGCTCAGGGCTCTTTCTTTTGGTCTGTCCTCCGCCACGTGGGTTTTTACCAAATGCGATGTGGTTGTGGCAGGGACCTTGCAATGTTAGGGACATGCCATCTTCCCCTACCTCAATGATTGGCTCATAGCAGCCCCATCAAGGGAGGAGTTGGAAGCTTCCCAATCTGCTGCTATTTGAGGGCTCGGGTATCACAGTCAGTTACCCCAAGTCACAACTTGCTCCATCCCAACGCCTTCAGTTTATTGGGGCAGTTCTGGATACAGTGCAGGGCATGGCTTTTCTCCCCTTGGACAGAGTAGATACCCTGATGGGTCAGGCCAAGATGATTTCTTCAAACCGTCATATTTCGACCAGAGCGGTCCTCCGTCGTCTTGGCCTCATGGCAGCGGCTATCCCCACTGTCCCTTTGGCCAGATTCCACATGCAGAGTTCACAGTGGACTCTGAGCTCTCAATTGGATCAGAGGGAAGACAATTTAGTTTGCCCAATCCTCATTTCCACCCCAATGCAACAGGACCTGTTGTGGTGGCTGGACCCCAGCAGTCTTTTGCTGGGAGCCCCTTTTCAGACCCCTCCCCACTCCCAAGTACTGACTACAGATGTGTCGGGAGAAGGTTGAGTTGCCCGTCTGGGATCCCACAGAACCCAGGGTCTGTGGTCCCCTTTGGAATCACACTTGCACATAAACGTGCTGAAGATGAGAGCAGTGCTTTATGCTCTTCAGGCCTTTCAGCACATACTTATTCATGAAGTACTCCTGATTCAGACGGACAACGTGTGTGGTGTGGTACATCAACAAGCAGGGGGCACCCACTCGTATTGTATTTGCAGAGAAGCGATGCGGGTCTAGAACTGGGCAGTTCTGCACAGATTACTTCTAAGAGCAGTTCACATCCCAGGAGTGCAGAACGTTCTCGCCGACAGTCTCAGCTGCACCAGGGAGAGGGCCCACGAATGGGAACCAAAGCAAGAAGTAATAGATCACATCTTCGACCTGTGGGGTCATCCAGAGGTGGATCTGTTTGCAGCCCCATCAAACCCAAAACTTCCTAAGTTTTGCTCGCTTGATCCTGGGCATGGTGTATTCGGGATAGACTCACTGTCTCTTTCTTGAATAGGGAGATTTCTGTACGCATTCCCTTCCTTTCCAGTCCTACAGAAGGTGTTGACGAAGCTCCAAGCGGAGGGAGCACAAATGATTTTGATAGCTCCGTTTTGGCCTCAACAAATCTGGTTCCCTTTGCATCAGTGGTTGGCAGTGGAACCGCCAATCCCTCTTCCTTCCTCCTACAATCTTCTTACTCAGGAACAGGGCACCTTGGTACACCTGGGGCTAAAGTCCTTTCATCTTCATTCATGGCACCTCAGGACGTAGCTGCTTTGAGGTATGGGGTTTCCACCAGGGTAGCACAAATTCTGGTGGAAGCATGAAGAACGTCCACCAGAACTACCTACGCCATGAAGTGGAAGCATTTCTCCATTTGGGCCACTGCAAAATATCTGGGCCCTTTCACGTGTCCTGCTCCCCAGGTCATGGAATACCTTCTTCATCTCTCAGACCTGGGCCTGAGTTATGCATCCCTGAAGGTGCATTTCGCAGCCATCTCTGCCTTCCATTATCCAGTTGGTGGCAGGACAGTGGCTCAGTCAGAGGTCTTCAAAGGTTTTGAAAGGTATCCTACATCTGAAACCCCTGGTGCGTAACCCTGCTCCACCGTGGAACCTTGGTTTTCTGTTAGAGAAATTGACCTTCAAACAACTTGAAGTCTTGCTGTATTCTGACAAGTGCAGTTAGCCCCAGCCTTTAAACTGCCCCGGAGAACAAAGGGTTAACATTTCTATGCAGAGCATAGAATGCTGAGCTCAAGCTCAGTTGATGTCTCCGTTTCCCTTTGAACGCTAACTGTCAGATTCTTTACTCCACCTCACTGAACAGTCGCTCTGGAGAGTTCTCCTGCAGCTCAGTTTGAAAGTCGGTTTTAAGTGTCGTTTTTTCGTCGGTTTGTAACCGAAAAAAGTTTCCCGCATAACTCGGTTCAGTCTCTGTCTGTGGTATCGTGAGTACTAGATAATTTTTGTACTGTGTTTCTGTGTGAAACTTGTAAAAAGTGTGGATCGGTTTGGCCAAACCGATCATTTGTTTAAATCTTATGTAAATTTTAGTGTGTAGTTACCGGTTCTTATCAGTTCTAAAAAAATAAAAACGTGTTTTGAAACGTTTTTTTCCAAGACCTGTGACACGGTTAGGAACCGATAAGGGAGTCTTGCCTGGTGGTTGCCGAAAAAAGGGTAAGTTTAGTTAGGTTGGCCATGTCTGAGAAACCCAAGAAAAAAACTGGGCCACTGGGATTCAACACTGCAGTGAGTGTGGGGAGGTCTTAGCTGAGACCGATCCCCACACCACCTGTGTTTATTGTCTGGGGTTTGACCACCTCGATTCAGACTGCCAAATTTGCAAGAATTTTCCCAAATCCACCCTGGAAAAGAGAGTAGGTAGACTGAGAGAAAAAGAGGCTGAGAAGTCCGCTGACCCGGATGGCCAGCCCGGTTTGGTTCCGACCGAACCAGGAGGAGTGCCCTCTGACCAGGGTGATACTTCTTTGGGCAAAAGGAGAGCCAGTCCTGAGGGGTCGGTTCCGACAAAAAGAAAGCGCAAAGAAAAATCGTCCAGTTTGGATCCAGAAGTCCATGTTCCGACTGCCGAAGAAATAGCCAGAGCGATTTGGATTGTGGAATCGCTTCGCCTGGTTCCGACCGATCCGGCGGCGCCTTTTGGCAGGGGCTCAGTTCAGTTGGTTCCCCCGGTTCACAATTATACTTTGGAAGAATTTCATGAACCGGAGTTTGAGGAGGAAGGGGAATTTGATGATGATGATGATGATGATGATGATGATGATGATGATGAAAGTCTAGATGTGCCTGTGGAACCGGACATCTCCCCAGACAGACCTTCAGGTGTATCCCCTCCTTGGCTTTCTGAGTCCCCTTCCCACTTTATGTTCTACAGAAAGGTGGCTGAGACCCTCCAACTTCCTATGGAAGAGGCAATGGAGGATCAGGAGGAGCCTGATTATGTAGAAATGATGGCCATCCCAGAGTCCAGGAGACTGTCTATTCCCCTCCACAAATCTTTTGGGAAACAGACATAAAAAATTCTGAAGTCTCCCAATTCTGTACCTCTTGTGAACAGAAGAATGGACAAGAGGTGTACACTCTCTGGTTCAGAAACAGAGTTTTTATACCACCAATGCAGCCATGTTGGGGTTGTGCAGGCTGCTGTCTGTGATAAGGCAAGCATTCCCTTGGCTTCACACACCCCCAGACAAAGACTCTAGGAAGATTGATGCCATGGCAAAAAAGCTGTACATGGCATCTTCCCTGGGACTCAGACAGGCAAATTATATGGCCTATACAGCCAGATACCAGAAGTCCAGGTGGGACACTGTACTGGCACTGGCTAAACAGGCCTCCCTCCAGCTAGCCAAGGAGCTGGAGGCGGTGGCTGCAGATGGGATTGAGGCATCTAAAGTTCAGTTTCATGCTGCTGTAGACTTTAATTATGTGTCATCAAGAGTCATGGCTACATCTATGGCTCTTTGGAGAATGGCTTGGCTCAGATGTACTAGCCTCTCCCAGGATACCCAGGCTAAGCCATGGATTTTCCTGTAGTGGGTAATTCTCTGTTTGGGGAGCAGACAGAGAATTACATGTAGAAAATGGACTAGTACAGGACCACATACAGGAGTGCTCAGGCCAAGGAGAGGCAGGCAACTCCTCAAAGGCAGCAGTCTAGGGGCAGGCCTTTTCAAAGGCCTTTTTACCAAGCTCAAGCCTCTTCCTTTTCACAGAGGGGGTTCTTCAGAGGGAGAGGCAGAAGGGGGATGAGCAGCCTAAAGCCCCTGCCAAGCAGACACCCTGATGGGCCTGCCCGGGTCGACTCTCCTATTCCTGTAGGGGGCAGGCTGACTTACTTTGTCCAGGACTGGATGTCTCTGACATCAGACAAGTGGGTCCTGGAAGTGGTAAGCCAGGGACTGGTTCTTAGCTTCAAGAAATTTCCAAAGATGAGAGCCAAACCTTTTCCACCTGCAAATCTCTCGGAAACCCTTGCCCTAGAGGCAGAGGTTTCTTCTCTTCTGTCCTTAAGAGCCAGAGAGAAAGTACCTACCCTACACTGTGGCAAAGGTCTGTACTCCAGGTACTTCCTGACCCAAAAAAAGACAGGGGAGTGGCGACCCATCCTAGACCTAAGATATCTAAACAAACATCTTTTAAAACCAAAGTTCAAGATGGTAACTCTGGGAATAGTCCTTCCCCTCTCTAAGGCCAGGAGACTGGTTAGCCTCCCTGGACCTCAAAGATGCCTACTTTCACATTCCCTTCAGGTGTTCCCACAGAAAGTACCTCAGGTTCAAGTTGCCCTCAGGCCACTATCAGTTCAGAGCAATGCCCTTTGGCCTAACCATAGCCCCAAGGGTTTTCACAAAGTGCCTGGCAGTAGTAGTTGCCTTTCTAAGAAGGCAAAAGATTTCCATTTGTCCATATCTGAACGATTGGCTAATGGTGGGCCAGTCTCCAGACCAAGTCAAGTCTCACCTGCATGTGACCTAGCAAGTGCTCACTTCTCTAGGATTTCTTCTCAGCCTTCCCAAGTCAGTTCTTGAACTAGTCCAGCTTCTTACTTTTATAGGGGCAGAAGTGGACACAGTCAAAGCAAGAGCCTTTCTCCCTCTAGAAAGGGCAAGGGCTCTTGTGGAACTAGCCTCTTCCTTCAGCCTTTGGGTATCTTGACCAGCAAGGCATTTCCTCCAGCTCATGGGCCACATGGCAGCTTCAGCAACAGTGGTCCAAGGGGCAGGATTCCAGATGAGGCATATTCAGTTCCATCTGAGAACTTTTTGGTCTCAGAGGAAATATTCCCTTACCAGACTGATCCCAGTGACTCTGACCTTGATCCAATCCTTCCAATGGTGGTAGGATCAGGACAATTTAAGATAAGGTGTTACGTTTGCCACTCAGCCTTGTTCAGTAGTCCTTACGGACGCTTCTCTTCTGGGCTGGGGAGCACATCTGGGGGCCCTCACTGCCCAGGGGCTGTGCCCCCCCCCCCCAAGAATCCCTTCTCCATATCAGTCTCCTAAAGCTCAGGGCAGTTTTTCTGGCCCTGAAAGCTTTCTCTCAATCAGTACAGAACAAGGTGGTTCAGGTCAGAACGGACAACACCACCACCATGTGGTACATCAACAAGCAGGGAGGCACTCGGTCCACGGCCTTGTGCATGGAAGCCATGAAGTTGTGGTCCCTGGCTTATTGCTTCAGACCTCTCTGGTAGCAATTCACCTTCCAGGGAAGGAGAATGTGCTAGCAGATGCACTGAGCACGATCTCTCAGAGCCATCTCGAATGGTCACTGGACCCTCAAGTGTTGAAAGTGATTTTTTCAAGGTGGGGCACTCCAGAGATAGATCTCTTTGCAGCTCCGGACAATCACCAACTCCCTCTCTTTTGTTGCAGACCTCCAGTCTTGGGCTCAGTCCCCCTGGATGCCCTGATTTTGAATTTGGAAGGAAGTTTCTGTATGCCTTCCCTCCCTTCCCACTCCTGTTCAAAGTTTTAGTCAAAATAAGGTCTCAACCTTGCAGAGTGATTCTGATTGCTCCAGATTGGGCCAGACAGCCCTGGTACCCCCTGTTGCTTTCCCCAGCAGTCCATCTTCCCCTGTCTCTTCCCAGGAATTACAACCTGTTAACATCCTCTCAGGAGGATTTGGTACCCCAATCTCCAGTCTCTCAATCTGAAGGTGTGGCTCTTGGAAGAGTTAGAGTTTGCAGATCTGCACCTTTCCCAAGGGGTTCTGGATATTCTCAAAGCTTCTCGAAAGCCCTCCACCAGAAAGACACATAACTCCAAATGGAAGAGATTTAGCATTTGGTGTTCTAAGAAGCATACTTCTCCAGATACTGCTGGATTGCCTACTGTCCTGGATTATGTGGTCCATCTTAGTGGGCTAGGCCTCAGACCAGCTACTCTTAAGGTACACTTGTCAGCTGTTTCTGCGTTTCTCTCTGTGGGGAAGTCTTCCTCTCTATCTTCCCATCCTGTGTTCTGTAAATTTTTTAAAGGATTGCTTCACACCAATCCTCCTTTTAGAGACCCTGTCCCTGCCTGGGATTTGAATGTTTGCATTGCTGAACTTATGCAACCCCCTTTTGAGCCTATGTCATCAGCAGAGCTTAAGTACTTGACTTGGAAAACTGTGTTCTTGGTAAGCATTACCTCTGCCCGGCGTATCGGTGAAGTGCAAGCCCTGTCAGTGGAACCTGATTTTATCTCCTTTCACAGGGATAAAGTGGTCCTTAGTACTAATAGAAGGTTCTTGCCCAAAGTGGTTTCAGACTTCCATTTAAACCAGTCTATGTCTCGTCCTGTTTTCTTCACTGATCATTCTTCCTCAGGAGAGAGGAGGCTACACAGTTTAGATGTTAAGAGCTCTTAGTTACTACATAGAGCGTAGCAAGGGTCACAGGTTTGACTCCCTTCAGTTGTTCCTCACTTATGGAGAAGTAGGAAAGGGCAAACCTGCCACCAAGAGATCTGTTGCCAGGTGGATCGTGTCTTGTATACAATTCTGCTATGAAAAACTGGGAAAACCTCCACCCTCAGGCCTGAGGGCTCATTCTACAATAGCTGCTTCCCTGGCTGCTGCCAGGGATATGCCTCTCTTAGAAATTTGTCAAGCAGCCACCTGGAAAACAGTCCATACCTTTACCAAGCATTACTTTCTGGATATCCAGGCTAGGAGTGATGCTCGGTTTGGCACAGCAGTACTTCAGAGCCTATTCCCAAAGTAGGTTCTGTCCCTCCTCCATGGAGGTACTGCTTGTTAGTCTGCAAAAGTCAGAACACAGCAAGACTTCAAGTTGTTTGAAGAAAAAATTACTCACCTTAGTAATTATGTTTCTTCTATTGGAGTCTTGCTGTATTCTGACCTCCCTTCCTGCCTCCCCTCTCAGAACCTGTTTTTGGGAAGTGGGTGGGCAGGTGCAGTGTTGCACCTCAGGGGTGCTTTTTTTACACCGTCCTCTTGTATGGGTGTTTATTTTGTTATACTCCTGTTCGGTTTGGGTTTTAAGTTTTGGGGTTCCTGACTTGAGTCTTCTTTTGGTAGTCCAAAACTTTATGTTGCCAGTTGGCTATTAAAAAATGTTGTTTTATAATTTCCACATAGAATACAATTAGAGTGTTGCTCGTAAGAATCTGACTGTTAGCGTTCAAAGGGAAACAGACAGAGACATCAATCGAGCTCAGCATTCTGTGCTCTGCGTAGAAATGTTAACCCTTTGTTCTCCAGGGCAGTTTAAAGGCTGGGGCTAACTGCACTTGTCAGAATACAGCAAGACTCCAATAGAAGAAACATAATTACTAAGGTGAGTAAGTTTTTCTTACCTCCTTTTGAGCCAGCAAGTTCCACAGCCTGTTTCAGAACTGTATCTGCAGCAGATATCTGCACAGCAGCTACGTGGAGTTCTGTCCACACTTTTACAAAACATTACAGTCTGGACATTCCCTCAAGGCATAGGGCTGGTTTTGGACTAGCAGTCCTTCAGGGTCTCTTGTCCTAACTTATACTGGGATTACTTTCCAGCCTCCCTAGTACTTCTTTGTCCCTTGGACCCTTTACTGCTTGGGACTACAAGTGATTAACTACTTTAAGAGCCCTCTCGAAGTAAGATAGTACAGTTACGTAAGAACTTACCATAACAGGAGATCTTCGAGAGAGGCTGTTGCAGTAGGTAACCTTTTTCCTCACCCATCTTCCCCCTTACCTTATTGGGGTAGTTGTATGCTCTCTTTCCAGAAAGCCATTTTTTTTATTCTTGGATCCAGGATCTCCAGGTAGGTCACCTGGGGGCCAGTGACCATCACATGGTATGGTTCAATTTGGCCACTACATCTAAATCATCCCATTCCAAGGCAAAAATATGGGAGTTCAGAGGAGCTGACTTTGATAAGATGGCCAACAGAGTTAAGCTAGCCCTGGCAAAAAGAAACACAGGTGAGGGGGTACAGGCAAAGTGGGCAAGCTTTAAGGATGCAATACTTGAAGCAACATCCCATTGTGTTATAAAAGGAAGTGCAAAAAGACGAAGGAAACCACTTTGGTTCTCAAATACAGTAGCAGAAAAGGTCAGAGCCAAAAGGCTGTCTGTCAGGAAATATAAGGGAACACAGCGGGATGAAGATAGGGAGGCATACCAGACTTCCCTAAGGGAAGGCAGTAAGGCAGGCAAAGTCCCAAACTGAGGAAACATTAGCACGAACAGTAAAAGAAGGTCGCAAGACTTTCTATAGGTACATTAGTGAAAGGAGAAAGCCCAGAGGGGGTATTGCTAAGCTCAAAGGAGAAAAGGGGGCATGTGAGGAGGAGGACCCTGTAAAAGCATCTATCCTAGATAGATACTTTTGCTCAGTAGTAACTGAAGAGAAGGTAGGGCAGGGCCCACAGCTCAGCACCATGGACACGGGGGGTGGGAGGTGAGCACTACTCCCTTCACAAAAGAAGAGAGGGTCCTACAAGAGCTCGCTAAGCTCAGGGTGGACAAGGCAATGGGACTTGATGGCATACATCCCAGGGTACTTAAGGAGCTAAGGGTGGAACTAGCAGAGCCATTATCAGAACTGTTTAGTGAGTCTCTAGCACAGGAGAGGTCCCAGAAGACTGGAGAAGGGCTCATGTGATCCCGCTCCACAAGAGTGGTAGCAGGGAGGAGGCAGGGAACTACAGACCAGTCAGTCTTACCTCAGTAGTGGGCAAGATTATGGAGGCACTCCTTAAGGAAAAGATTGTGCAACATCTGGAATCAATAGGGGCACAGGATCCAAGACAGCATGGGTTTACAAAAGGAAGGTCCTGTGAAACTGATCTTATAGATTTCTTTGACTGGGTAACTAGAGTGGTGGACCAAGGGGGAGCAGTTGATGTTGCCTGCCTTGATTTCAGCAAAGCTTTCGACACTGTTCCACATAGAAGATTGATAAATAGGCTGGGTAGGCTTGGGATGGGTCAGAAGTTGGTCATTTGGGTGGCAAACTGGTTGACGGGCAGAAAACAGAGAATGGTGGTAAATGGCATACAGTCAGAAGAGATGCAAATCACAAGTGGGGTACCTCAGGGATCAGTCCTGGGGCCAGTCCTCTTCAATATCTTCATCAGTGACATTGCAGATGGACTAGAGGGTAAGGCTTGTCTGTTTGCAGATGACACCAAGATCTGCAACAGAGTAGATGATCCAGATGGGGTGGGCAGAATGAGAAGAGATCTGGACAAACTCCAAAATGGTCAGAAGAGTGGCAACTGGGATTTAATGCAAAGAAGTGCAAGATCATGCACATAGGGAAGAGAAACCCTGAAGCCACCTATAGGCTGGGAGGGGAGTTGCTGGCAGTCACAAAGGAAGAAAGAGACTTGGGCATCATCATCACCGATAACCTGAAATCATCCAAGCAGACCTCTAAAGCAGTAGGTAAGGCTGGGGTATGTTAGGGTGTATTAGTAGGGTTATCACAAGTCGTAAGAGGGAGGTAATAATCCCTCTTTACAAGACACTGGTTAGGCCCCATCTGGAGTACTGCGTGCAGTACTGGAGGCCACACCTTCACAAGGACATTAAACAAATTGAGGCAGTTCAGAGAAGGGCAACCAAAATGGTGCAGGGACTGCATCAGAAGACATATGAGGACAGATTAATGGAGCTCAATATGTATACCCTCGAGCAAAGGAGGGAGAGAAGTGATATGATCGAGACATTCAAACACCTTAAGGGCATTAACAAGGTGAAAGAGTCTAACGTTTTTAAATATAAGAAAAATAGCAGCACAAGAGGACACAGCAGGAGATTAGAGGGAGGCCGATTAAGGGGGAATGTGAGGAAATTATTTTTCACGGAAAGGGTGGTGGATGCATGGAACGACCTACCTCAGGAAGTGGTGGCTATGAATACAGTGCAGGGCTTCAAACAGGCATGGGATAGGCATAAGGGAGCAATACAGATGAGTATGAATAAATAGGCCACTGACAGAGCAAAGGCCGATGGCACATTTATAAGGTAGAAGAAGAAATGGGCAGACTGGATGGGCCTTGCAGTCCTTATCTGCCGTCAACTTCTATGTTTCTGTGTAACCTCCTCTTTTCTCTCCTTTCATGTCCTTTTTGGTCTCCGGTTGGAGAACTGGAGGGCGGACGTGGGGACCGCCTACTATATAAGGTCATGCTGACGTGAGTCACGTGACGTCTAGGGGCGGTCCCCTGTCAGACAGTGCTAGCAAAAGTTTCTGTGCATTCCTGATGCCAGGGGGTGCCAGTCTTACAAGTCATTACCTACTGCAAGAGCCTCTCTCGAAGATCTACTGTTAACGGTAAGTTCTTATGTAACTGCACTGTGTCACTTCAAGATAGAGTTCTTGCAGCAAGTAACACCATTAGGACTATGCCGCCAGGCACTAGGACCCCACAGAAAATTTCTAGCTAGTAGTCTAAGGCAAGGGACTGCCCCCCTGATGTCGGCCCCGCCCCCCAACGTCACCCATGGTATAAAGGGGGGGTTTCTCAGCATCACCTCAGTTCTTTTCTCACTATTGACCCGCGCTTATTGGCTCCAGGTACACCTCCTGCTTCCAGTCGAGTGCCATTTTCGTGCTTCACACAGTTAAAATTTTTTCTTCTGAATTACA
Source organism: Neoceratodus forsteri (assembly GCA_016271365.2). Lineage (NCBI taxonomy): Eukaryota > Metazoa > Chordata > Ceratodontiformes > Ceratodontidae > Neoceratodus > Neoceratodus forsteri. The sequence continues at coordinate 895,816,564 of CM028130.1, read as the reverse complement.
AGTTTGTCGTGTATGTCTTCCCAGTCATCTTCCTCTTCAGAGCGGCAGAAATCGAAGTGTGTGTGCGGCAAGCAGATCCCGGCGAAAAATGGCTATTCGGCCTGCCTGCTCTGCCTAGGCCCCAACCACAGGCTAGACGACTGCCCACACTGCCAAGGCTTCAACAGGAGGACCAGGATCCGCCGCCTGAACACACAAAGTATACATCCTTGAACAGCAAGTGGCCACCATGCAAAAGACCCAGTCGGGGCACAACTCTTCTTCCTCGTTGAAGGACTCCTTCCCCAGAGAGAAGAAATTAAGAAATTGAGTGGGAAACACCATCATTGGGACATGAAAAGGTACAGGTCAGGGTCCCATCCTAAGTCCCCTTACAAGACTTCCAAGTCTTCGACCTCTGGTAGTGTCTGACTCTAGCCCCCCACCCCCTGTCTCTGGTTCTGCTTGAGTCACAATTGAGGAAGCCCCACCTCTTCTTTGGCGCATGGCAGGGAGTCTTTTGGGCTCAGGCTTTCTTATGTTCCTGGCTATCCGACCCCCACAAGAAGATGCTAGGTTCTCAGTCAGCATGACAGGCGCACTCTGCTTCAGGTGGCCGGTCAGATCCTGGCTTCCGCAAGAGCACAGTTCCCGGGCTGTCCAATAGTGTGGCAGGGTCAGATGACTCCAAGAGACACCAGTATAGCGAGCGCCAGAAAAAGCATCACTTGCCTTCCAGGCGGTTGTCGGCCGAGGCTTTGGACCAACATCAGGCCTCCTTGCCCTCGGACTCCACTGCGGAGCCAGACCAGATGCCGCCATTGAAGCCACCGTCTGCTCCACAGGGCCCTTCTGAGAACCTGACTGCAGACCAAACGTCAGGGGACCTGACACTCGGCTCGGGGACAACCGAGACCGGGTGCCACCCCCTCCACCTTTACCTCGTCTTAAGGGGCTTGCTGTCCGAGCACCCAATGCCAGAGGTCACAGTCCCGCAAGGACCAATGCCAGATAAGAAAGTTCCATCTGACCCGTTGCCAGGGGACAGCATACAGTTAGGGCTGACACCAGCACCCCAGCCAGGCCCAGTCATCCCTTTGGCAGAGGTTGGGGCCTTGTTTACTAGCTGGTTGAACAGCATAAAAGGGGATTTGTTGCCTAGGTCACTGGAGCTGGCCCCCAGCCCTGTGGGGACCCTGGCTCCACCTAGACTGTCTCTCCCCCCCCCCCCAGCATCCACCCCCACCACCCCTGATGCCAGACCATCAATCAGGGGATGAGGGGCATTGGTCACCCTTATGTCAGTGACACAATCGCCACCCGTCCAGATCCTCCTCCTCCTCCAGGGGACAGCCCTATACATCTTCAGAAGGATCGTCGGGAGGCTCCTCCTGCTACGACTCCTCAGAATATGATCTGTCCCTGCCATCGCCAGACCATAGGAGGGACTCCCTGAGGTCCCTTCTGGACGACCCCTCATTCCTGGATATGAGGCATATCCAGTTCTTAAGCCAATGGGAGATGGAGGAGTTGGACCCTGAAAGGCGCCATTTGGCAGAGTTCCTAGGGGCCACTTAGCCCAAACCTCTGGTCATACCTCCCATAGTGGAACCCTTCCAGTATGTCACAAAAATAGCCTGGAAGCACCCTTCCACTACCTCAGCAGTCCCTAAAAATGCTGACTGATGTTATAGGACACCAAGGGGAGAATCACATTTGAACGAGCAGCCTGAGGCAGACTCTGGGATCCTGACAGCTGCCCACGGGAGAGCCCATCAACCAAAGCATATGAGCTCCCAGCCACCATGTAAGGAGTCCAAGAATTTGGGTCATTTGGGTTGCAAGATGTAGTTCCCTGCCACCTGTACAGGCAGGTCCCTGAATTTTTTGGCACACGTGATGTATCAAAAATCACTGTGGAACAAGGCCATGGACCTGGCCAAGAATCAGCCAAACTCTGCCAACAAGTCAGAATTACTGGCAGTTCTCCAATCTTGTGCTGATGTCGGTGAGCTCTTAAGGTGCTCGTACAAGTCGGCACTCACTGCCACCAGGGCTGCGACCACCGGCATATGTCTGTGGCATCACTCCTGGCTTAGGGTCTCAGGATTCCGCCAGGATCTTCATGACGCCATACTAGACACCCCTTTTCAGGGCCCAGTCCTTTTTGGGCAGGAGGCCGAAAAGTTGATCACTGGCCTGCAGGACTCTGGGAAAGCAGTCTCTGAGGTACACAAAATATGCAAATCGAACCAGCCATGTCCAGACGCTGCTTCTTTCATAAGCAGCATGGTCAGCAAGGAAGGAGACAGTAACACAGAGGGGGTTACAAGAGAAAGGGTACCTCCCATCCGCAGGAACTCAGGGACGCAAGAACGCCAGAGCTCCCTTGCCAACTCCAACAAACTCGACATGACTTTCTGCCATCTCCCGTCCTCCAGGGGAGGCAGTAGGCAGAAGATTCGACCTCAACGGCTGGTCCAGTATCAACGCCGATCAGTGGGTGTTCCAGATAGTAGAGAGGGGTTATGCCCTTGAATTCACCCAGATCCCTCCAGACAACCCACCTCTGCCCTCCCTTTGCGTCCTATCCCATGCAGGTTTTATCAGGGCAGAAATCCAAGCCCTCCTAGGCAAGAGAGCAATCCAAGCAGTGCCGCTGTCTCAGAGGAAAGGAATATTACTCCCACTTCTTCCTCATCCCGAAAAAGGCAGGAGACCTTTGTCCCATCCTGGACCTCGGTCAACTGAACACTTTCATTGAATACAAAAGGTTCAGGATGGTAACACTACCGGGATTGTTACCCATGCTTCACCAAGGGGATTGGCCCTGTTCTGTGGACATGCAGGACGTCTACATGCATATAAAGATCCTGCTGCCCCACAGAAAGTACCACCGCTTTACCTTCCAGGCAGAGCACTATCCATTCAGAGTGCTACCATTCATCCTCTTTTCGGCACCCAGGGTGTTCACCAAGTGCCTGGCAGTAGTGGCAGCAGCTCTCAGGAAGCAGGGATATTATGTCTACCCCTTCCTCGATGATTGGCTGCTAACAGCTCCCACAAGAGTTAAGCTGTGCTGCTCTCTGGAAGTCGCTTTTTGCCTGTTCCAGGATCTGGGGGTTACCCTAAACCTTCCCAAGTCATCCCCTCAGCCCACCCAGAAGTTACAATACATGGGGACTGTCTTGGACACTGTCCAAGCGAGGGCCTTCCTTCCCTCAGACAGGGCAGATCTACTAAGAGAACCAGTTTGGAGAGTTGCCTCTACAAATCAAGTTCCAGCCAGACTGGTGCTACAGCTGCTAGGCCACATGGCAGTCACCATCGTAACTGTTCCCTTATCTTGTCTGCACATGAGGGTTCTCCAGTGGAACCTCCGGGTCAGTGGGACCAGCACTTGGACGACCTCAAGCAGCCAGTCCTAGTCTCCAAGGCAGTACGCGATACTCTGGAATGGTGTCTCACCCCTTCCCGGTTAGAATCTGGGGCTCCCTTCCAAAACCCAGTCCTCAGCAGATACTGACAACGGATGCCTCGGGACTAGGATGGAGTGCACATTTCCGAGTCCACCAGACAAGTGGGACTTGGACCTCTTTGGAATGCGACCTCCATATAAACGTGTTGCTGATGAGAGCCATTCTGTATGCCTTACAGGTGTTCCAGATGAGTCTCCTGCCAGGGCCTCTACTTATCTAGTCAGACAGCATGCCAGTGGTCTTTTACATCAACAAGCAAGGGGGCACACACTCTTAACCCCTCTGCAGGGAGGCCATGAGGGTCTGGTACTGAGCAGCGGAGTACAACCAGGAAATCACAGTGGTTCACGTTCCAGTGGTTCAAAACACCATAGCTGAGAGCCTCAGCCTCTCTCTGTCTCAGTCTCATGAATGGGAGCTACTACAGGATATTGTAGTTGAGCTTTTCAAAAGGTGGGGCCTTCCAGAACTGAGCCTCTTTGTGTTCCCACACGCCAAACTGCCCAATTTCTGCTTGCTAGATCCAGGGCCTAGCGTTTTCTGGTGAGACGCGTTGTCCCTCTGTTGGGCATGGAGGTTTCTGTATGCCTTCCCTCCCTTCCCACTGATTCAGTGTGTGTTACTCAAACTACAAGCAGAACAGGTGACCATGATTCTCATTGCGCCATTCTGGCCTTGACAGATCTGGTTCTTGCTGCTCCAACAGCTGGCAGCAGAGCCTCCAGTTCCCTTGCCCCTGTCTCCTTGCTTGCTTGCTCTCGCAGGAACAGGGAACCTTAATGCACCCGAATCTTCAGTCACTGCATCTGCATCTATTGTTCCTGCAGACTTCGGGTCTGAGTCGTGTCTGAGAATAGGCAGGATTGTAGCCTAGTGCTCTTACCCGGTTACCAAAAGCTAATAAATAAATTAGTCAGAGACAGCTATGTGGTATCTTCAAGGGTAGCCGGGGTTCTGGTGGCCGCAAGGAAACCCTCAACTAGGGCTGCATATGCCATGAAATGGAAAAGTTTCTGCCTATGGGCAGCATCCCGTTCCCTGGATCCCTTTACCTGCCCAGTGAATTCGGTACTGGAGTTCCTCCTTTCCCTATCTGACAAGGGTCTCGGCTCTTCTTCCATAAAGGTACACCTTTTTGCACTGTCAGCTTACCATGTACCTATGGAGGGCAGGACCCTGGTGCAGTTAGACTTGGCAAAGGCCTTTTTCCATGGCATTCTGCATATCAACCCCTCCCCCCCCGGGAGGATCCCATTTCCCCCCCGGGACTTATTTATTTATGTTAGAAAAGCTTATGTTGCCTCACTGTGAGCCAGCCGCAAGTTGCGAGCTATGCTTCCTTTCATGGACAGTGTTTTTGGTTGTAGTTAATTCTGCTCTGAGGATTTCTGAGCTTCAGGCTTTGATGTGTAAAGAGCCTTATTTGATTTTTCACAGGGACACAGTATCCCTGCGCACCAGTCCTAAGTTTCTCCCGAAGGTAGTGTCCAAGTTCACTCTTAACCAGGACATTCAACTTCCAGTTTACTACTCAGAGTACTCAAAATAAAGGGGGTGGCCCTGTTGCATACTCTGGATGTTCACAGAATTCTTTGTTTCTACATAGTTCGCACTCTGATCTTCTAGAAAAACAGACCAGTTCTTTGTCTCCTTTGCTCAATGACTGTTAGGGGCACCAGTGAATAAACAGACTTTGGCCAAATGATTGGTCAATTGTATAGTGTTCTGTTTACCAGAAATACGACAAACCTTTACCGGGACCGGTTAAAGGTCACTCTGCTAGGGGTGTTGCCACTTCATTTGCATCCCTAAGAAATGCATCAGCAGTGGATCTTTGTGCAGCTGCTACTTGGAGTTCATTCCACACCTTCATAAAGCAATACATTCTGGACATTGCTTCATGAGGGAGAGCAGGCTTTGGCCTAGCCGTCCTCCAGGGACTACTCTATTAGGAGTCCAGTGGTTTACTATCTTGCATAACCATCACCCTTCTGACCTGGATTCTATCCTTGTACTGCTTGGGACACAGTCCTAATGGTGTTACCTGCTGCAAGAGCTCTGTCTTGAAGTGAGATAGTACTGCTACACAAGAACTTAGCGTAACAGTAGATGTTTGAGAAGAGCTATTGCAGCAGGTATGCTTTCCCTCCTTCCTGCCCCTGGGGTTATGTAACTGTATTTTTTCCTCTGAGGATGTGAGAACCTTCTCGGTTTCCTATCCTTTATGCTAGCTAGGTCACCGGTGGGCGAACTGAGGTGGTGCCGGGGGACCATCCCTTTTATACCATGGGTGACGTTGGGGGGCCGGGCTGACGTCAGTGGGGTGGTCCACCACCTTAGACTGCTAGCTAGAAATTTTCTGTGGGGTCCTAGTGCCTGGCAGCATAGTCCTAGTGGTACTACCTGCTGCAAGAGAAGAGCTCTTCTCAAAGATCTACTGTTACGGTAAGTTCTTACATAACTGTACTGTCTTAGAGAAGAGCTTTTGCAGCAGGTATGTTTTCCCTCCGTCCCGTCCCCCCCAGTGTTTTTTTTCCAGTTGTCCCTTTCAGGATGACAAAGCTTCCTCTGTTTGTCCATTCCTTTAAACTAGCCGGGTCTCAGGCGGGCAAAAAGAAGTGGCATCAGGGGACTGCCCTTGATACCCTGAGGTGCCCGTGAGGTGGAGCCAACGTCGGGGTGGTCCACGCTTTGACTTTAGCTAGAAGTTTTCCGTGGATCCAAGTGTCTGGTGGCATAGTCCTATTCATTATTACTGCTGCAATAGCTTCTTCTCGAAGATCTACTGTTATGGTAAGTTCTTACATAACTGTACTTGTTGCTCTTTGGATCTTCAGGATGCATTCTTCCACATCCCAATCCGTCCGTCCCACCACCGGTTCCAGGCGGAGGGAACCTCTGAGTTCCAGGCCATGCCATTCAATCTATCCTCTGCCCCTAGGGTCTTCACCAAATGCATAGCAGTAGTGGCAGCCTACCTGAGGTGTCGAGGAGTCCAGGTATACCCTACCTGGATGACTGGATAATTGCAGGTCTCTCTTGGCCTCCTGTTCAACGAAGCCAAGTTGGAATTCGTGCCCTCACTGGTGATTAAATTCATCAGGTAGAGCTCGACTCTTGCGGAGCCAGGGCTCAGCTTCTGGCGGACAGGGCAGAGGCTGTCTCCTTCTTTGCGCGATCATTTCAGGTTGGGCAATTGCACCCTGCTCGAGACTTCCTGTGCCTCCTGGGATACAGGGTGGCATGTTCCAGAGTGGTCTGTTGGGCCTGCTGGAAAATGCACGCTCTGCAGTGGGAGCTAGTCTGCCAATGATCTCAACGCAAGGGCCACGTTGATTAGCCGATAACTGTGACCCAGCTGATGTGGAATGCCCTCCAGTGGTGGTTGGTCCCGGAACATTTGCATGAAGGTATCCTGTTTGTCCACCCAGAGCAGACGGTCATCCTGATGTCTGATACCTCCCTCTTGGGCTGGGGAGCCCACCTGAGGGAACATAGTCCATGAGCTCTGGACTCCCAAGGAGTCCTGTTGCCACACCAACCTGCTGGAGCTCTGGGCAGTTTGGCTGGCGCTGACTGTTTTTGCTCCACACATCCAGGGTTAGGTCATTCTGGTTCAGACGGACAACACCACGACCATGTACTACCTCAACAAACGGGGCGGGACACACTCACTTCCTCTGTGCAGGGAAGCTGTCTGTGTTTGGACCCTCGTGCGCAGTCTGGAGGCCGATACGCTGCCCATCTATGTGGCTGGTGTCTCCAGCCAGCTGTTGGACGCTCTCAGCCATCTGGGCGAGGCATCTCATGAGAGGTCTCTCCACCCAGAGGTAGCACACAGCCTGTTCTCACAGTGGGGCATCCCTCTGGTGCACCGGTTTGCCTCCAGGGAGAACACAAAGCTGAATGTGTACTGTGCCCGCCTCCCTCTGCAGGAAATGCTGCAGGGGGATGCCTTCTCCAGGCCCTGAACCCAGGGCGTTCTTTCAAACAACATGAAGTCTTGCTATATTATGACATATGCAGTGAGTCCCAACCTTCGAACTGCTCCGGAGGTGAAAGAGTTAACTTTCCATGCCAGGCATGGAACGCTGAGCTCGAGCTCGGTTGAAAACTCTGTCTGTTGTTCTTCAAACTCAAACTGTCAGATTCTTTACTCCGCCTCACTGAACAGTCGCTCTGGAGATTTTCTCCTTCTGCTCGGTTCATTTTGTCGGTTAAAGTATTATTTTCTCGGTTTTTTGACCGAATTTAAACCGCAACCGGTCGGTTCAAGCTCTGTCTGTGGTATTGTGAGTACTAGATAGGTTTTACATTTATTTCTTCTGTGTGGAACTTTTAAACGGTTATCGGTTCGGTTTGAACCGATCAGGTTGTTTAAAATACATTAATCTGTCTTTTAGAGTGTGGTTACCGGTTCTTATCGGTTCTAAAAAAAACGGATTTTATTACAGTTTTTCCACAACCCTTGACACGGTTGGGAACCGATAAGAGGGTCTTGCTTGGCGGATTGCCATAAACGGGCAAGTTTGGTTAGGACTGGCACTATGTTTGAGAAACCCAAAAGAAAAACCGGGCCCACTGGGTTTCAACACTGCAGTGTCTGTGGGGAAGTCTTTGCCAAGGCTGACCCCCACACCACCTGTGTTTATTGTCTGGGGTTTGACCACCTCAATTCAGACTGCCAGATTTGTACAAATTTTCCTGCAGCTACCCTGGAAAAGAGAGTTGGTAGGCTCAGGGAAAGGGAGGCCAAGAAGTCCGCTGACCCGGATGGCCAGCCCGGTTCGGTTCCAACCGAATCTGAGGGTGTGCCCTCTGACCAGGGCGAGACTTCCTCGGGCAAAAGGAGAGCCGACTCTGAGGAGTCGGTTCCAGCAAAAAGGACTAGGAAAATCAGCTGGTGTGGAGCCAAAACTTTCCTCTCCAACCGCTGAAGAAGTAGCCAAAGCGATTAAAATTGTCCAGTCGCTTTCCCCGGTTCCGACCGAACCGGCACCATCAGGTAAGCGTACGGTTCGGCCAGTTCCACTGGTTCAAGAGTATGATTTAGCGGAATTTTATGAACCGGAGGAGGGGAAAGAGGAGTATGAGGAGAGTGAATGTGGATTTGAAAGTCTGGATTGCCCATTGAACCGGACATCTCCCCAGACAGACCTTCAGGAGTGTCTCCTCCTAGGCTTTCCGAGTCCCCTTCTCATTTTATGTTTTATAAAAAAGTGGCTGAAACCCTCCAGCTCCCTATGGAGGAAGCTGTGGATGATCAAGAGGAGCCTGACTATGTGAAAATGATGGATATCCCAGAGTCTAGGAGACTGTCTATTCCTTCGCATAAATCTTTTGGGAAACAGACTGTAAAAATTCTAAAAACTCCTCACACTATACCTCCTGTTGATAAGAGAATGGACAAGAGGTACACATTGTCAGGCTCTGATACGGAGTTCCCTTACACAACAATGCAGCCATGTTGGGGTAGTGCAGGCTGCAGCCTGTGACAAGGCAAATATTCCCTTGGCTTCACACCCCCCTGACAAGGACTCCAGGAGGATTGATGCCATGGCAAAGAAACAGTACATGGCAGCATCCTTGGGACTCAGACAGGCAAATTATATGGCTTATGTTGCTAGATACCAGAAATCCAGATGGGATACTGTTATGGCTCTAGCAAAACAGGTCCCTGGCCAGCTTGCCAAGGAGCTGGAGCAGGTGGCTGCTGATGGTATTGAGGCTTCTAAGGTGCAATTTCATGCTGCAGTGGACTCTAATGATGTGTCATCAAGAGTCATGGCTACATCTGTGGCACTTCGCAGAATGGCTTGGCTCAGATGTACTAGCCTGTCACAGGATACCCAGACTAAGGCCATGGATTTTCCTGTTGTGGGTCATTCTCTGTTTGGGGAACAGACAGAGAATTACATGAAGAAAATGGATGAGTATAGGACCACCTATGGGAGTGCACAGGCCAAGGAAAGGCAGGCCACTCCTCAAAGGCAGCCTTCCAGGGGCAGGGGCAGGCCTTTTCATAAGCCTTTTTACCAAGCCCAGGCCTCCTCTTCAGCTTACACCCAGAGGGGGTTCTTTAGAGGGAGAGGCAGACAGGGTACAAGCAGGCCTGCTTCCACCCCTCAGCCTAAAGCCCCTGCCAAGCAGGCACCCTGATGGGGTGGCCAGGGCTGATTCTCAACTACCTGTAGGGGGCAGGCTGGCTTACTTTGTCCAGGACTGGAAGTCTCTGACATCAGACAAGTGGGTCCTGGAAGTAGTAAGCCAGGGACTGGTTCTCAGCTTCAAAAAATTTCCAAAGATGAGAACCAGATCCTTTCCACCTGCAAATCCATCAGAGGCACTTGCCCTAGAGGCAGAAGTCTCTACCCTCCTGGCTCTCAGAGCCGTGGAAAGGGTTCCACCCCTACACCAGGGCAAAGGATTGTACTCCAGGTACTTCCTTACCCCAAAAAAGACAGGAGAATGGTGGCCCATCCTGGATCTCAGATACTAAACAAGCACCTTTTAAAACCAAAATTCAAAATGGTGACTCTGGGAATTATTCTACCCTCTCTAAGGCCAGGGACTGGCTAGCGTCCCTGGACCTCAAGGATGCCTACTTCCATATTCTCATCAGAAGCTCCCATCTAAAGTACCTCAGGTCTGAGCTGCCTCAGGCCATTACCAGTTCAGAGCAATGCCCTTTGGCCTCACCTCTGCTCCAAGGGTATTCACAAAATGCCTGGCAGTAGCAGTTGCCTACCTAAGAAGGCAAAAAAGTGCCATCTTCCCTTACCTGGACGACTGGCTCATAGTAGGCCAGTCTCCATACCAAGTCAGGTTACATCTTCAGATAACTCAGCAACTGCTTACCTCTCTAGGTTCCTTCTGAATCTTCCAAAGTCAGTTCTAGAGCCTGTCCAGCTCCTCACCTTCATAGGCGCAGAACTGAACACAGAGGAAGCCAGAGCCTTCCTTCCTTTGGACAGGGCAAGGACCCTGGTCTCTCTGGCCTCCTCATTCACCCTGCAGGTCTCTCGACCAGCAAGGCATTTTCTACAGCTCCTGGGGCACATGGCTGCTTCTACAGCAGTAGTGCAAGGAGCAAGATTTCAGATGAGGGACATCCAGTTCCATTTGTGAACCTTTCGGTCTCAAAGGAAGGATCCTCTTACCAAGTTGATCCCAATGACTCGAACCCTGGTCCAAGCCCTACAGTGGTGGCAGGATCAGAGCAATCTGAGACAAGGGGTTCCCTTTGTCACTCAGTCTCACTCTTTAATCCTTACTACAGATGCATCCCTCTTGGGGTGGGGAGCTCACATGGGCGACCTCACTACCCAGGGACTGTGGTCCCCTCAGGAATCTCTGCTCCACATCAACCTGTTGGAGCTCAGAGCAGTTTTTCTAGCACTTCAAGCTTTTTACAAATCTGTTCAGAACAAAGTTGTACAGGTCAGAACAGACAACATCACCACAATGTGGTACATCAACAAGCAAGGAGGCACTCGGTCTACGGCCTTGTGCACCGAAGCAATGAAGTTGTGGTCTCTGGCTTACTCCCCGAACACCTCCCTTAGGGCAGTTCACCTCCCAGGCAAGGACAATGTCCTGGCAGATGCTCTCAGCAGGATTTCCCAGGGCCATCACGAATGGTCACTGGATCCCCTGGTCCTGGAGGTAATATTTGCCAGATGGGGCACCCCGCAGATAGATCTTTTTGCAGCCCCAGACAATCACCAACTTCCCCTTTTTTGCTGCAGGCCCCCAGTGTTGGGCTCAGTCCCTCTGGATGCCTTAGTTCTCAATTGGGAAGGGAAGTTTCTCTATGCTTTTCCCCCCTTCCCTCTCCTGTTAAAAGTGTCAGTCAAAATCAGATCTCAATCCTGCAAAGTGATTCTGATTGCTCCAGATTGGACCAGACAACCCTGGTATCCACTCCTACTGTCCTTAGCAGTCCATCTTCCCCTGTGTCTTCCCAGGAATCACAATCTGTTAACCTGTGCTCAGGGAAGGGTTTGGTACCCGAACCTCAAATCTCTCAATCTCAAGGCCTGGCTCTTGAAGAGTTAGAGTTTGCTGATCTACACCTCTCCCAAGGTGTAATGGATATATTGAAGGCTTCTAGGAAGCCTTCCACCAGGGCTACTTACAATTCCAAAAGGAAGAGGTTTTCCATATGGTGCTCTGGGAAGCATATTTCCCCAGAATCTGCTGATTTACCCACAGTCCTGGATTATATGGTCCATTTAAACACTTTGGGTCTCAGACCAGCTATCCTAAAGGTGCATTTGGCAGCGGTGTCTGCTTTCATTTCAGCAGGTAAACCCTCTTCTCTTTCAGCTCATCCTGTATTCTCTAAGTTTTTTAAGGGATTGCTTCACACCAACCCTCCTTTTAGGGACCCTGCCCCTGCCTGGGATCTTAATGTTTGCATTGCTCAGCTTATGCAACCTCCCTTTGAGCCCTTGTCTTCAGCGGAGCTTAAGTATTTGACTTGGAAGACTGTGTTTCTGGTAGCCATCATCTCTGGCAGATGCATAAGTGAATTACAAGATTTGTCAGTGGAGCCTGATTTTATCTCCTTTCATAGAGATAAGGTGGTCCTCAGGACTAACAGGAAGTTCTTGCCTAAGGTGGTTTCAGATTTCCACCTTAATCAATCTATTCTCTTCCAGTGTACTTCACTAACCATTCCTCCTCTGGCGAGAGGAGGCTGCACAACATAGATGTGAAGAGAGCCATAGTTACTACATTAGGCGTACCAAGGGTCCTGGTTTGACTCCCTCCAACTGTTCCTCACTTATGGTGAGGTTGGTAAAGGGAAACCTGCCACTAAAAGATCCATTGCCAGGTGGATTGTCTCTTGTATCCAATTCTGTTATGAAAAGCTGGGTAAGGTTCCTTCCTCAGGCCTCACTCTACCAGAGCTACAGCTGCTTCCCTGGCTGCTTGACAAATCTCTAGAATGGGGATGTCCCTGGCAGCAGCTACCTGGAAAACAGTTCACACTTTTACCAAGCATTACTCTCTGGACACCCAGGCTAGGAGTGATGCTCGGTTTGGCACAGCTGTGCTTCAGAGCCTGTTTCCTTAGTAGGTTCTGTCCCTCCTCCATGGAGGTACTGCTGTGTAGTCTGCATATGTCATAATATAGCAAGACTTCATGTTGTTTTAAGAAAAAATTACTCACCTTAGTAATGTTGTTTCTTCTAATGGAGTCTTGCTATATTATGACCTCTCCTGCCCCTCTCAGAACCTCTGTTTTTGGGATGTGGGTGGGCAGTGCAGTGTTGGCACTTAGTAGATGCCCACCTTGTTTTTCACCCCTCCCTTTTTTGGGGTGACTGGGTGTTGTGTTTTTCATTTTTTGGGTCTCCTGACTTGAGTCTTTGTTTGGGACCAAAATGTGTTCTTATATTTAGTAGCCAGTTGGCTAGTGTAGGTTTACAGCTTCCACACAGGACCTTAGTGAGTTTAGCTCATAAAGATCTGACAGTTTGAGTTTGAAGAACAACAGACAGAGTTTTCAACTGAGCTCGAGCTCAGCGTTCCATGCTTGGCATGGAAAGTTAACTCTTTCACCTCCGGAGCAGTTCGAAGGTTGGGACTCACTGCATATGTCATAATATAGCAAGACTCCATTAGAAGAAACAACATTACTAAGGTGAGTAATTTTTTCTTATGCCTTCCCTCTGTTTCCCTTGATCCACAAGGTGTTGCCCAAGGTGAGGAGTGACAAGGCTTGGATTATCCTGTTGGGTCTGGACTGGCCTTGCCAGTTCTGGTACTCCGATCTCCTCAGCCTCAGCAGCAGGCTCCCGAGGCGTTTCCCTTCACGCCTGGACCTGCTCTTGCTCAGTCAAGGGAAGGTACTCCACCCGGACCTTCAATCCCTGCATCTGACTGCCTGGTTCCCGGGCGACTAGAGATCTTACTTTGAGAGGGCTCTTGCAGTAGGTAATTACATATAGGACTGATGCTGGCCGGCGTCAAGACTCAACGGAAAAATTTCTAGCTATCAGTCTCTGGCGGGGTAACGCCCCCACGTCAGGTGACCGACATCATTCGGCGTCAGTATAAAGGGGCGGTCTACCACGCCCGCCTTCCAGTTCTTTCCCGCCATTAGGTCGTGTCAGTGCCTTGTGGTAAAGTTCAGCGCTCGTCGGCTCTGTCGCCAGTAGTGTTTACCGTCATTTTTTTGAGTTATTCGACATAATCGTCAGCCTTTCATTGGTGTATGTCATCCCATACACCCTGTGAGCTCAAAAATAAGTGCGACTTGTGTGGCGCCCAACTCCCGCACAAGGACGGCCATTCCCAGTGCCTCTTCTGTCTGGGCCCGGACCATCAGGTGGAGAAGTGCCAATACTGCCCTAATTTTAACGTCGCCACCTGCAGACGGAGGCAGCAGTCCCTGGAGGCCCATATCCTCAAGAAGATGATGTCCTTCATGGAGAAGGAGCTGAAAAAGCTCCGGCAGGCGTCCACTTCCCCCGAAGGCCATCGTAAGAGGAAGGACAAGGAGAAGCATCGGGACAAGGGCTTCTCTTTCACCATGACTCTGGCTGGAGTCGCCGTACTCCAGGTAACGTCCCCTCCAGGGGACTGCTGTGTGACTGCCGTCTTTGAAGTTTGCAAGGCGGCATGGGCCTGCCCGTCTGGCTCGCGCTTGGGCCCTTCTGGCAACTCCGGGCTGTTGGAGGCCTCCGCTCCCAATAAAGCCATCACTGTGTGGCCTACTGGTTCGAGTGGCTCTGGTAAGCCGGACATCAGCCCCTCTGATGCCCACATGGAGACGGTCGATAAGTCGCTCAAACCTTCGGGGCGGCGCACGGCCACTTTCCCGCCCGACCAGTCTGCCCCTCCTTTGCGACCTACCTCGGGCGATGGGTCTGCTAAGTTGGATGCTGGCTCCTCCGATGTCCACCCAGACTCCGCTGGTAAGTTGGATGTCTGCCGACCCGACGTCCGCGCGGCGGCTGAGCCAATGTTGGACCCTCTTACATCTGCTGTTCCCGGCTCTCCACAGCCTTCGCTGCTCTCCGGGGACTCTGGATCTCCTCAGCCTGACCCCGGGGACTTTACCCCACCATCCCAGGGTGATGCCGAGGTTCCTGCTGTGCCTCTATCAGGCCTCCCCTCTGCTGGGCCAGATGATGTGACGTCTGTTCCCCGTACGCCGGCTCCGACGCTGGTCATACTGACGCTGGGCGACATCCTTCTCCCGGATGCCGCTCCAACGCCAGGCCCTCCGCCTGCAGGGCCTTCTGCTCCAGGCCCGCCCGCTGGGCTTCCGGGCATCCAACTCCGTCTTATCCAGCGCCGTCTTACCCGTTTCCGCAGTATCCGACCCAGTACCTGATGCCGGGTTACCCGCCGTAGGGTTACGGATATTCACCCTACGGGTACACTCAGTATCCATATCCTCCTCCTCCTCCACCGCCCCCTCAGCCTCCAGTGGACTTGAAGGAGACTCTGGCCTCCTGGTGGGCTGAGGCCAAGGCTCAGCTCACCAGAGAGGTGGAGAGTCGTCTCCCGGCGACTGTTCCGGTTCCCGTACGCCCCAGATGACAGACTCCCTCCCCACCTCCGGATACCAGGGGTGAGCCTTCTGGTTCCAGGGCAGGGCAGGACACGCTTCCCCGAGGGTTTCCTAAGGGGTCCGTTCCTCCCCCACACTGGGAGAGGGAGTCGTCGTCTTCTTCCTCTTCCTCCTCAGACACCTCGGATGACTCCAACGGTTGTTCCGACCCGGACAATGAGTCATGCTCTCTGACCAAACCAAGGCCTAGGATTCCTCCGAAGCCGTCTCCGGAGGATCCTTCTTTCTCAGAGTTGCTGCGCAGAATCCAGGAAGTTCATCAGTGGTGCTCTCTGGAGCCGGACCCACAGTGTAAGAAACTCGCTGAGCACCTGGATCTGCCCGAGACCGCTCTAAACTTGGTGCCACCCTGGATTGAGCCTCATGCCGACCATGTTTCCACCATTTGGAAGCAACCATCGGCATTAGCCCCTCTTCCTCAGAAGTCTAAAAGGCTATACCAGGCTCCCGAGGGTGTTGACTTCCTTGATTCTCACCCTCGAGCCGACTCGGTGGTGATTAGCGCTGCTTACGGCCGGTCAGCTAATCCGAAGCATTTGAGCTCGTCTCCACCTGACGAAGAATCCCGGCTTCTGGACCAGTACGGCAAGAAGATCTATGCTGCTTCCACTCTGGGTGTTAGGGCCCTGAACTATGTCGGTCACATGGGGGATTACCAGAAGGTGATTCTTAGTGAGGTGGAATCCAAGTTGGACTTCCTTCCTGACTCTCAGGTTAAACAGGAAGTGGCTGACCTTGTCCGTTCTGCTCGTTCGGCCAGTCGGCACATGCTTTGTGCCACGTACGATGCAGTGGGCACTGCTGGTTGGAGCTCGGCTTTCGCCATAGGCTTACGGCATCATACCTTGCTCCGTGTGTTAGGTTTGGTCCCGGAAGTGCAGTCCGCTATTCAGGAAGGACTCTTCCGGTGTTCGGTGCTGTTCGGTGGTGATGTCAAGGACATTATCACCGATCTGCAGGAGAAGGGGACTGCACTGAAGTCTGTGGACTCCATGTACAATCCCCCTCCATCGCAGCGTCGTCCCTTTCACAGGCGGAATCAGCAAAGGGCGAAACCACAGGGAAAGTGGGCCAATAAATGTCGGAGCCCTCCGGCTGCGAGCCCCACCACCCAAAAGGCAGCGGGAGCTTCGCAGCATGCCCCACCCTGACTCCTTTCCTCTCCCACAGCCTCTGGCGTTCCAGAGGAACTGGTATGAGGGAGGTTTTCCCTCCACCTCCCGGGTTGGGAGAGGATAACTTCAGATTCCTGGGTGCTCCATCTCATCGCAGAGGGACATTCGATAGAGTTTCTCCAGAAACCCCCTCGACACCCTCCCCCAAGGTCGTCGTACTCGCAGGAGCATCATCTTCTGGTCCAGGAAGAAATTTCCCCTCTTCTCTTGAAGGAGGCAGTAGAACCCGTCCTCATTCCTCTTCAGGAAACTGGGTACCATTCCCATTTCTTCCTGGTCCCGAAGAAAACGGGGGATGTGAGACTGATTCTTGACCTCCGCTCCTTGAACTTGTTCTTGGAGTACAAGAGGTTCAGGATCATCTCGCTGCAGAGCCTCCTGCCCCATCTCCAGCAGGGACAGTGTCTGTGCGCTTTGGATATGCAGGATGCCTACCTGCATATCCCTATCCACCCTTCCCACCGCAAATACCTGCATTTTGCGTTCCAGGGGGACCACTACCAGTTCAAGGCCCTCCCATTTGGTCTTAGCTCGGCACCCCAGGTGTTCACCAAATGCCTTTCGGTGGTAGCGGCCTACCTGCTTATTCAGGGGGTGCAGGTTTTCCCGTACCTAGACGATTGGCTCCTCTCGGCCCCATCCAGGGAGTAGCTCCTGCGCTTCCTCTCCCTTACCCAGCAGGTCTTTTCCTGCCTGGGTATTACCATCAACGAGGCCAAGTCCCATCTGATCCCGTCCCAGAGGCTCCAGTTTATTGGGGCGATCCTGGACATGATCTCTGGCATGGCCTTCCTGCCACCAGACAGGGCGGCCACTCTCCAAGCCCAGGTCAGCCTGTTGTCCGGCCGCAGGCGAGTCAGCACCAGGTCAGTCCTTCGTCTCCTCGGGCTAATGGTGGCTGCGATTCCGACAGTTCCTCGTGGTCGGCTCCACATGAGAATCTCTTAGCGGACGCTTTGTTCTCAATGGGATCAGCTAGTGGATGACCTAGATCAACTTGTTCTGGTCTCCACTCCCATGGCTAGGGACTTGCAGTGGTGGATGGTTCAGGAGGAACTCTCTTCAGGGTTCCTGGTCTCCTTCCCCTCGCGTTGACTACTGACATCTCAGCGAAGGTTGAGGAGCCCATCTCGGGTCCTCACAGGACTTGGGGCTCCCTGGTCAAGCTCAAAGTCCCTTCACATCAATGTGCTGGAACTAAGGGCAGTCTGCTAATGCTCTTCAGGCTCTGCATCTGTTTCTGTCTCCCGGTCACCTAGCTGTACAGATGGGCGATATGTGTGTGGTCTGGTACATCAACAAACAGGGAGGAACTCGTTCCTACCCCCTTTGCAGAGAGGCGATGCAGTCTGGGATTGGGCAGTGCAGCACAACCTCACCTCCGCATTTCCACGTCCGGGGTGAGAACATGCTGCTGAACAGGCTCAGCCGCTGATCTGCTCTAGCTCACCGAATGGGAACTGGATCAGGGGTCATAAACAACATCTTCCTCGGCTGGGAATTCACAGGCAAACCTGTTTGCACCCTCAAAACACACAACTTCCTGTCTGCTGCTCCTTGCTCGCTCCAGGGCGAGGCATTTTGGAGAGACTCTTTGTCTCCTGAGACTGGAAGGCAGATTAGGTCTATGCCTTCCCCGATTCCACTGATACGGTTTTGCAGAAACTCAGTTCGGAAGGCTTTCGAACGATTCTGATAACTCCTTTCTGGCCAGGCAAGTTTGGTTCTCTGTTTGCACAACAGTACTCAGACCTCCTCTTCTCTTCGTCTGTCACTGTTTTTGCTGACCCAGGATCAGGGGACCCTGGTCCATCCAGGCCTCAAGTCCCTTCAGTTACCGCAGCGTGGCTCCTGCAGACGTAGCTCAAGCCTGATTCAGGGCCCCCCGAGTAGCTGAGATTCTGGTGGAGGCCAGGAAACCCTCAACCAGATCCACTTATGCCATGAAATGGAAGCGGTTCTCTATTTGGGCTGACTCCAATGATGTCAAGCCTTTCTCATGCTCTGTATGCCGACTTCTGGATTACCTGTGACACCTCTTCGATCTTGGTCTCAGTCATTCATCCTTAAATGTTCACATGGCAGCCATTTCAGCCTATCACGTTCCCTTTGCAGACAGAACATTTGCTCAGCTGGAGGTCTCTGAGACTTTTTGAGAGGGGTCCTTCACTTATGACCCCATATCCGGATTCCTGCCCCTCCTTGGTATCTGAATTTCATTTTAGAGAAGCTTACTCTGCCTCCTTTCGAGCCGGCAGCCTCAGCGGACCTAATGTTCTTTTCTTGGAAGACTCTCTTCCTAGTGGCACGTACTTCTGCACAGCGGTTTCGAGCTCCAGGCCTGATGTGTAAAATCCGTGTTTGATTTTTCAAAAGAGCGTAAGTGGCTCTGCGTACCAACCCAAGTTTCTCCTAAGGTGGTAGTGGAATTGACTGAATCAATCCAAGGTTGCCTGCCTTTTTTATGCAGCACTCTAATCAGGAAAGTACCTTCATACTTTGAAAGTTCACTGAATTCTAGAGATACAACACCAACAGGATGAAGGATCTCGAAGGACCCTGATCAACTTCAGTACTCTCTTTGCTCATAAAAGAGAAGGCAATATTGTTTCTAAGCAATGCCTATAGAAATGGTTGGCTCATTGTATCACTTTCTGTTATAACATAGAAACATAGAATTTGACAGCAGATAAGGACCGCTTGGCCCACCCAGTCTGCCCATTTCCCTACCTACTGGATAAGCTGCAGATCCTAGTTAACCAGCAGACTACTTCTTCTTACCCCCACCCGCCAGAATTGCCTTATGACTGTCCCATGCATGCTTGAATTCCACCACTGATTTTGACTCCACAACCTCCTCCGAAGCCATTCCATGCATCCACAACCCTCTCTGAAAAAAATACTTCCTAAATTACCTCTGAGCCGCCCTCTATCTTCAAATTGCCCTCTTGTTCTTGCACACCTCTTTTTTGAAAGATGCTACCCTCTTGGACTTTGTTGATTCCCTTGAGGTACTTGAAAGTTTCATGTCCCCTCTCCCTCCTTTCCTCGAGGCTATACATATTAAGCTCCTTTAAGTCTCTCTTCATATGTCTTCTGGTGCAGACCCTGCACCATTTTAGTTGCCCTCCTCTGGACAGCTTCCATCCTGTCTATGTCTTTGCGGATTGGGTCTCCAGAACTGCACACACAGTGCTCCAGATGGGGTCTCACCAGCTGTCTGTCAGAGGATAATAACTTCCTGTTTTCTACTGGTGATGCCTCTCCTATGCATCCCAGTAACCCCACCCCTCCTTGCTGCCCTCTCACATTGCTTGCCCACCTTTAGGTCATCTGATATGACTACCCCAGGTCCTTTCCATTTTGTTGTTGTTAGTATCTCACCCCATTGTGTACTCTTCCTGGTTTTTGTTTCCAGGTGCATTACCTGGCACTTCTTAGCATTGAATCTAAGCTGCCATACATTTGACCATTCCTCTAACCTTGCCAGTCCTTCTCATCCTTTCCACCCCACCCTGTGCATCAACTCTGTTGCAGATCTTAGTGTCATCTGCAAAGAGACATCCTTTCCTTCCAGTCCTTCGCAATGTAAACGCATAAAGACATTGAAGAGGGACCGGTCCTAATACTGAACCCTAGGTACCCCCTAGTAACCCTCCTTTCTTCTGAGTGGACTCCATTTACTATTACTCTCTGTGTCCTATTCTCCAGCCAATTCTTTACCCAGGCTGTCATCTTGGGACCCACTCCCAGGCTGGCTAACTTGTATATTAATCTTTGTGTGGGACTGTGTCAAATGCCTTGCTAAAGTCTAGGTAGGCCATGTCCACAGCCCCTCCCTGATCTACTACTTTGGTCACCCAGTCAAAGAAATCTATCAGATTTGTCTGGCATGACCTTCCGCTGTGAATCCATGCTGCCTAGGGTCCTGTCCCTCTGGCCTCTAGATACTCGACAATTCTTTCCTTCAGAAGTGATTCCATTATTTTCCCTACCACTGAGGTTAAACTAACAGGTCTGTAGTTTCCTGCTTCTGCCTTGCTCCCACTTTTGTGAAGGGGAATCACATCTGCCCTCCTCCAGTCCTCGGTACCACCCATCCTCCCATGATTTGTTAAAAGGGTAGTCAGTGGTGTCACTAGTTCTACCCTTAGCTCTTTTTAAATTCTGGGATGAATCCATCAGGCCCCATTGCTTTGTCCACCTTCAGTTTTAAGAGTTCTTTCAGAACCCTTTCTTCTGTAAATGGGCCGGTATCAACTTCTGTATCCAGAGTGTTACTACTGTTTGTTTTATGTACCTCCCCCTCTTCCTTTGTAAATACTGAGCAAAAATATTTGTTTAGTATCTCTGCCTTTTCACAGTCTCCCTCTGCCCACCCTCCCTCCCTTTATTAAGCCTCACTATCCCTCCCTTAGTCTTCCTTGCTCCTGATGTACCTATAAAGGTTTTCCCCTTCTTAACTGAGTTGGCTATCTTTCCTCAGTTTGGGCTTTGCTGTTCTGACTGCCTTCCCAGCCTCCTTTGCTTTAACTGATACAGTTCTCTGTCCTGCTCCTTCTCGATTCCTTGTACTTCCTGAATGCTTTCTTTTCTCTTGAACCTTCACTGCCACTTCCTTTGAGAACCATAGTGGTTTCTTACATCGTCTTGTTTTGTTTATTTGCTTCACAAAAGGCTCGTACCTCTGTGATGGCAGTTTTATTATTCCCCATTGTTCTTCCACCCTCCTTCCTGCCCATTTGCTAGTGCATTCCTTAGGCACTCACCCATTTTGGCAAAGTCAGCCCTCCTAAAGTCCAGTACTTTTGTCTTTGTATGGCTCGACTCTATTGCTGTGTTTATTGTGAACCATACTGTTGATGGTCGCTAGTTCCCAGATGGCTACCCACTTCTACATCTGTGATCTCTCTCCATCTCCATTTGAGAGAATCAAGTCTATATTGCTCCTCTCGAGTGGGCTCCAGTACTAGTTGTCTAAGGCATGCCCCCTGTAGGGCATCTAGAATAACTGCACTCTTCGAAGTGGCAGCTGCAACTGCATTCCAGTTAACATCTGGCATATTCAGATCACCCATCAGCAATATCTCCCCTTTTTCTGCCATTCTAAGTATACTTTCTATCATTTCCCTGTCCATTTCCTCCCCTGAAGAAGGGGGTCTGTATACAACCCCTGTGCGTATTGTGGTGCCATTGCCTGTCTCCAAATTTACCCACAGTGCTTCTTCTCCTCCCTGTTTACCCTTTTGTTCTGTTGCTTTTATTCCTTCCCTTATGTAAAGAACTACTCCTCCTCCTCTTTTACCCTCCCTGTCCCTCCTGTAGACAGTGTATCCTGGTATGTTTATGTCCCAGTCATGGTTTTGTGTACCATGTTTCTGTGACTGCCACGATATCCAGATGTTCCTCCTCCATCAAGGCCACTAATTCAGGAAGCTTGTTACCCAGACTATGGGCATTAGTACTCATTGCTCTCCATTTTTTGATGGCTTTACCTTCTGTTGCAGCATCCCCCACTGACCGTTCTACCTCAGTCTTTTTCTCATTTAGTACCCTGTTTTGTAGGGAGAGGCTGGGATTTTCCTGCTGCTTGTCAGTGCCTCCCCCTTTGACTAGTTTAAAAGCTTGCCAATGAAGCATTTAAACCGATTGCTCAAAAGACTTGTTCCCTTCCTGGACAGATGCAGACCATCCTGCCAGTATAGGCTGGTGTCCCTCCAGGTGGAACCCCAGTCCCCAATGAAGCCAAACCCCTGTGCTCTGCACCATTTTTTCAACCATTCATTAAACTGCATGGTGCCAATTACCCTCGCCTCCCCCATGCTTTTGACAGGCAGCACCTCTGAGAAGGATACTGTGTGTGCTACTTGTCTTAGGTCCCTCCCCAACTCTGCAATGTCCTCCTGCACTGCTCTAATCTCATGATGAGCCAAGTCATTTGTCCCTAGGTGGACAATTATGTCCAACTCAGAACTCCTTGCAGCTGTTCTCATGATCCTGAGGATGCGCTTCCTGTCCCTCCAAGCCATGGCACCAGGCAGGCACCTTACTTCATTTTCCCAGCTCCCCAGTTCTATACCCTAATAATTGAGTCCCCACCAGGAGCTGCTTCCTTTCCTGTGGTGTCCTCTGCCTCCTTCCTGTGGGCCTCCCTTGTGACAGTTATCATCAGTCTTCTCTGTGGGTCAAAAACATCAAAATAAAAAATAAAATGTGTTCAGTATAACTATTTACAAAGGCAGTACAGAGAAAACAGTCCTTCTGAGTGTTTCTTCTCAGTTTCAAATCTCGGTCTCTCTCGTAAAAACATTGCTGCTCTTTTTGTAACAAAAAATTGCAGGTGTAGTAAAAGAACATAATGACCCAGAACTGACCTCTTGTTGACAGCTCTGCAAAAGGTTTAAAGACTGCATCTCAGGTTAACCCCTTGACTTCTAAATAGCATTTGCAATCATTTCAACAGTATAATTATATACAGTTTTAAACAAAGGATCCCAGTGTCAGTGACATTTCCACATAAAGATTCACATATATTTTTATATCTACATATATGCAAGGGGGAAGAAAATGGAAAGGGAAGGCAGAGAGATAGCGAGAGGTGGAGAACTGCGAAACCATCGGAGTGATCAGTTCCTAGGTCATACAAGAAAATCTGGTTGCACAATCAGACAGAGAAGAAACAGAAAAGGAGAGAATAGAACAGACCCTTGCGTTTAAACCCTTTCTGCATAGCAAATGGGGCAGGGCCTTATTCAACCTTGTCACAGAGGCCATGAGACAGGAGTCCCTCCAGGGAACCAAGGAGAGAGAAAAGGTGCCCAGCTAGCAGAAAGGCTGGAGGGCTGGAGCAACAGGACAGCTGAGCTGGGGAGAGACAGAAGGGGGACAGAGTTCCTATGTAACTGTTCTATATTCTTTGGGGACATCTCTGTCATCAGGTCACAACTATGGAACAAGTCCCAAACATAAGACAGTATGGGTGGCAGGAGGCCAAAGGCCTAAGAAAGAACACCCTGAAGCACAGCTAGGCCAAAACCTGCCCTTCTTCAAGAGGCAATGTCCAGACTGTAGTGCTTGGTGAAAGTGTGGACAGTATTCCAAGTGGCAGCAGCACAAATTTCCACAACTGACACATTCCTAAAACAGGAAACGTAAGTGGCCATGCCTCTGGTTCAATGGGCACAAAGCACACCAGGAAGTTCCTTATCATACTTCCTATAACAAAAGTAATACAGTTGGCCAACCATTTAGACAAGCACTGTTTACATACTGAGTGCGCACTCTGCCAAGGACAAAAGAAACAAACAACTGAAAAGACTTTCTGCAAGCCTTATTAGTATGGTGTGTATAGAACCTGAGAATTCTATGCACATCCAAAGTATGGAGCAATGCTTCCCGGATTGGCATGCTCTGGAAAATAAACAGGCATGTGATTAGAGTGATTCAGAGTAAACTCAGACACCACCTTGGAAAGAAACGTAGGATTAGTACACAGAGAGACCCAGTCTTTGTGAAAAATCAAATAAGGCTGCTCACACATGAGAGGCAGTAGCTGACATTCTTCGAGCAGAAGTAACAGCAGTTAAAAATAATGCTTTAAACGACAGAAAGCATAGCTCGCAAGATGCGACTGGCTCAAAAGGAAGCAGGGTCAGCTTCTCGAGCACAAAATCGATGTCCCAAGCCGGGACTGGATTCCAGATAGGAGGCTTTAAGTATAGAATGCCTCTCAGAAAAATATGGTCCACATCCAATTGGGCCACAGCACGGCCATCAATAGCCACATGAAAGGCTGAAACAGCAGGCAGGTGCACCTTAAAGATCAACTTCTACGCTCCTGACTAGCCCCCCTCGCTGACACATATCCCGCACCTGACCTGGCCAGGAGTCATTTTCTATAAATGATTCCTTTGTGGGCTACCGTTTAAAAATGTTATTTCACTCATAACTTCATTCTCTGACCCGCCGGCAAAAAACTGAACCAGTTTCGCATCCTACGGCCATGCCCCCACGCCGGCACACGCAGCCCCCAAAGTGACCGCCCGATTAAGAGGGTCCCTCTTACTAGAGCGGTCACTTTGCTTTCTTAAAATCCCAACACTAAAGATACATAAAGCCTTTGGGAAAATCAGCCCCATTCTAGTTACTGGAAGTGCATACGCAGGCCTTCGCTTACTGACATCACAAAACGGGCCGCTGCGGCCCCGGCGTGGGGCATGGCCGTAGGATTCTGTTTTCAGCAGAATAAAGTTACGAGTGAAATAAAATTTTAAAACGAAGCCTACAAAGGAATCACTGATGGAAACCACTCCTGGCCAGGTCAGTTGCAGGATATGTGTCAGCGGGGCCAGATGAGAGCTGCTCTTAATAGAGGAATGATGAAAGTTCTGCATCAGATAAGGACTAGAGATACTCTAGAACTTGGTTGTCTGGACAAGTGAAAGGGTCCAGGTGATTGCAAGCAGCCTATATAGCACAGCTCTTCCATTTCATCAAGTAAGTGGCCTAGTGGAAGGTTTCCTGGCAGCCACCAGGACATCAGTTACCTTCTGAGACACCCCAAACCAAGCAATGGCTGTGTCCTCAGGAGCCATGCATGCAGATGGAGGAACTTGAGGTCTGGATGGACCAGGGTCCCCTGAGTCTGTGCCAACAGGTGCCTGCAAAAGGGCAGGGGAACATGGAGTTCCATAGCCAATTATTGCAGTAATGGAAACCGTATCTGATGAGGCCAGAATGGAGCCACCAGAATTAGGATGGCATCCGCCATCTGTAACTTGACAAGCGCTCTCTAAATTGAGAAAAGGCATACAGAAACAGAACAGTTACATAAGAACTTACCGTAATGGTAGATCTTGAGGGATCTCAATCATCAGTTCACACTGCAGGAACTTCACAGTCGGTGAAGCAGGATCCGCACAGAAGATTTTCCAGCAGTACCACTGGGGCCGCCACACCAACCCTATAAAAGGTATGAGTGGCCCTGCTCCCTCCTTGGTTCAGAGACTAAGGGAGCAAATGAGCCATGGGGCACCGAGAAAAGAGAGAGGTGCCCAGGCCAAAATAAAAGGCTAGATACACCAATTCCGGAGTCCAGTTCAGAACAGGCTGAAAGAAATGCAAAACCTGGGGGAAGGAGGGAGGGAAAAGGTAACCTACTGCAGGAATCTCTCTTGAGTATCTACGGTTACGGTAAGCTCTTACATAACTGTACTATCTTACTTCAAGAGGGTTCTTGCAGTAGGTCATCATATAGGACTGAATCTCAAGCAGTCTCAGAGAGACTGAGACAGTTACGTGAGGAGGAGCAACTGAAAGAACAGAACAGGACCAGCCTATGACAACAGGCCCTGCACAACGGCGAGGCCAAATCCGGCCCTATGCAGAGAAGCAATGTCCAGACTGTAATGCTTGGTGAAGGTATGGACCCAGGTTCCTGCCGCACAGATTTCTGCTGCACAAACATTCCTTATGAACGCTGTAGAGGTAGCCATGCCTCTGGCAGAGTGACTTCTTACTTCCCCTAGAAGAGGTTTGTCGTACTTCTGATAACAGAAAAGGATGCAGTTAGTGAGCCACTTGGATAGACATTGCTTAGATACTGCCAACCCCAAGGATTTGGGAGCAAAGAAGACAAAAAGCTGATCAGACTTTTTGGATTCTTTGGTTCGGTGAACGTAGCACCTCAAAATCCTATACACGTCCAGTGTGTGAAGGAGAGCCTCACCCCATTTGAGTGAACAGGATAGTAAACTGGGAGTTCAACCGTCTAGTTCAGGGTGAACTCAGAAACCACCTTGGGAAGAAACTTAGGATTTGTACGCAGGACTACCCGGTCCTTAAGAAAACTCAGATAAGGCTCCTTATGCATCAGGGCCTGAAGCTCGGAAATTCTATGAGCATAAGTAATAGCAACCAAAAATAATGCCTTCCAAAAGAGGAAGCGCATATCACAGCTCATCGCTGGTTCAAATGGAGGAAGCGAAAGCTTCTCTAACACAAAATTCAAGTCCCAACGTGGGGTGGGATTGGGGATGGGGGGGTTAGATGGAGGATCCACTTTAAAAAGGTCTTAGAGATCTCAAACTGTGCCATGGGTTTCTCCTCCACTAACACATGGCAGGCTGAAATAGCAGACAGGTGGATCTTAAGGGATGAATAAGACAGACCAGAATCAAACAGGTTTAACGGATACTTCATAATCTGAGGAGCTGAGCAAGAAAAGGGATCCCATCCCTTAGACACCGCCCAAATGGAAAAACGCTTCCATTTCATTGCATGCGTGGATCAGGAGGAGGGTTTCCTAGCCTCCACCAGGACCTGAGCGACCTTCTGGGAGACCCCAAAGCGAGACCTGATTATGTCTGAAGGAGCCATGTATGAAGATGCAGGGTCCTGAGTCCTGTATGTACCAGCCTGCCTTGATCCTGAGTCAACAGATCATGCCAGAGAGGGAGAGGAACTGGGGGTTCTACTATGAGTTGCTGCATTAGCGGAAACCAGATTTGCCTCAGCCAGAGAGTAGCTATCAGGATCATCCGTGCTCCCTCTGCCTGGAGTTTGAGAAGTTACTTTCTGCAGAACGGGAAAGAGAGGGAAGGCATACAAGAACTTCCCTGTCCAACACAGCGACAACACGTCGTGCCAGAAAGCACCAGGCTCTCGAACGAGTGAGCAGAAGCTGGGAAGCTTTGCGTTGAATGGGGAGGCAAACAGATCTATGAGTGGGCGACCCCATTTCAGAAAGAGAGAATCTGCTACTTCCTGACTTAGTTCCCATTCGTGAATGAGGGACAACGTCCAACTAAGGCTGTCCACCAGGACACTGTGAACACCTGGAACGTGCACGGCCGTGAGAAACACGTCATGCTGGACTGCTCAGTTTCACACCCGCATCACCTCCCCTGCACAGGGATACAATCGGTGCCTCCCTGCTTGTTGATGAACCAGACCACCGACATATTGTCCGCCTGGACCAACAGTGTTCCTCTTGAAAGGGTAGACTGAAAAGGCCTGAAGGGCATAAAGGACTGCCCTCATCTCCAGGATGTTGATGTGGAGAGACATCTCCAACTGGGACCACGAACCCTGAGTCCAGTGGTCCCCAGCCCAGACAGGAGGCGCCTGTGGTGAGGGTCCAGAGGAAGGGAGCTTGAAAGGAAGGCCCTGAGACAGATTCCGGGATCTAGCCACCAAAGGAGATCCTCTTGAGCACACTAGAGACTAGAACCGGGTGGTCCAAGTTGTCCAAGTGTTGATCCCACAGGACGCCGCAACATCCACTGGGTGAGCCTCATATGCAAACTGGTGAAAGGGACCGTGGAGCTGGAGGCCGCATCAGGCCTAAGAGGCGCAATAGCCTGGCCGGAAGAAATCTCTAAGAGGCTACTAGGTTGACCTGCTCTTTAAGAGCCTATGCCCTGTCCGGCGGAAGGAAGGCTCTGCACTGGACCGTGTCCAAGACCGCTCCAATGAACTGAAGGTTCTGGGAGGGGTAAGAGTCGACTTGGGGATGCTGACTATGATCCCCAGTCACAAAGAGAGTTCCAGAGTACATGAGAGGGAATCCAGAAGACTGTCCCTGGACAGGGCTGTCAAGAGCCAATCGTCCAGGTAAGGGAACACTGCTATACCCCGATGGTGCAAGGCCGCTACCACCACTGTTAGGCATTTGGTAACGACCCGGGGTGCCGAAGACAGACCAAAGAGGAGGGCTGTAAACTGGAAGTGCTCCCCCTGGAAGCAGAAATACAGGTAACAGCGGTGGCGGAAAGCCAATGGTCCTTCTACAGAAGAGGCAGGAGACCCTGCAATGTCAGCATGCAGAACCTTTTGTACTCGACAAACAGGTTCAGTCTGCTGAGGTCCAAAATGGGTCTGAGGTCGCCATCTCTTTCGGAACCAGGAAAAAATGGGAGTAAAACCCTTTTCCCCACTGAGGCCAGAGGGATTGACTCTGAACCACCTTCTGTCTTGGAGCCAAGTTCCTCCCGACTAAAGGAACTTGTGCGGGAGTAACTCAAACGACCTGGAGGATTCTGAAGGAAACTCCAGAAATTCCAAACTGTGCCTTCTGAAATGAGCTGCAGGACCCATGCATCTGAAGTTCGTCCCTCACTCCTGCATGTGAAGGCGACCTTCCTCCCACCAACTCCCTCGCACAGTGGCAGAGGAGGGGAGGAAGTTGCCAGTCAGTAAGTGGAGGGACGAGGGATAGGACGGCTCCGGCCACTCTCTGAGATTCAGAGGCAGGTGGGTAGGTGAAGGTGGAACCCATGGCCTTCTTTTGCCCCTGTCGCTCGTGGTAAAGGGCTGCTTACCTGCTTCTTGGCCTGTCGCCGAAAGGGCCGCTTTCTTCTGAGAAGCCCCGATCAAGAGTGGACCTCACGACTCAGGGCCTGGCCACTGTCCTGGAGATCCGTGATAATATCTTTGGTGTCCCCTCCATAAAGGACCGAATCCCTAAAGGGGGCATCTTGAATAGCAGCCAGGATGTCATTAGAGATGCCAGAAATGCGTAGCCAAACATGCCATCTCAGAGAGACGGCCATGGCAGAAGAGCGGGCTACCACGTCATACCTAGACCTGAGCACATGTCTGCAGGAGATTTTTGACAGGCGCAGGTCTTTGACAAGCTCCTCCTTGAGGTCCGAGGATTCCATGGCCTGGATACAGGCCTCCAGCTTGGCCGTGGTCACTTTTTGGAAGGAGATCATGTGCGCCACGTAGTTGAGGGAGCAGAGGGCACACATAGCGGAGGAATAGAGCTTTTTCCGACCTGGTTGAGCAGTTGGGATTTCTTGTCTGGGGTTGGGGGAGAGAGACATTGCTTCAGGGTAGCTGAAAGCATCATAAGCAGCTGCTTTGACAATGGAATTAGCTTTAGGGTGAGCATCCAAACACGAAACACCCTCAGGAGCATGATATATTCAGCCTTCTCAGGGACAGCCAGGATAGAGTGGGGGCAGCTGCCAGATGGTACTGGTGAGGTCTTCATGAGGGGTTGTCCAGGGGGGTGGGGGGAAGACAGGGACAGAAGAAACAGTCTCTAAATCCAAATGTTCCGTAAGACATTTTCTCTTAGGGTCTTGTTCCTCTGTATTTCAGCTGTTGTTCTGCTGGATAATACGCAACAACTCTGTGAAAGAGGAGTCCTCCGAAGGAGATGTGGTAGATTCCTTGGCCTTAGCCACAGAGGAATACTCATCTGAAGAGTCATCTGAGGAATCCTCCTTGGAGTCTGGAGTGTCATGATCCTCAGGGGTTCTGAAGTCTGAAAGAGTAATCTCCTGAGGCGTGGTCCCGGAAATATGCACTGTCGAGCAGACAGAGCTGACAGGGGACAGGGAATGAAGGGGAGGGTCGACTACGGGCCGGTAGATGCCTCTCCAAATCAGAGACCACTCCGACCTAGCCTCCTTCCACCAGGATTGAATTAGAGACTGGAAATCCTGTTGTGGGGCCACAGGGAGGTGGGAGGCGGTGGAGTACATGGGCGGGCGGGTAATGATACAAAGGTGCGCCCGACCCTTGGTAATGATGATGATGAGGGTCACCCCGGTAATAGGATAACCTGAAGGATGATACCCCGAAAAAAACGAATGGGGTACAAAATCCAACGTCAGGCCAGATGGAGGATAGGCCGATGTTTGCCCCAGGTGTGGAAGATAACCTTGATGGGTAATGTATGACCGAGACAGGCCAGGGACAATATCCTGCATCACGATACCAGACGTCAGAGGGGCAGGTGTCAGACCTGCGGTTATGTGAGTATGTGGCGCCGGGCTTGGTGTAACTACAGCTTGCATCGGGGTCGTACTCGATGGCCCTGACAGAAGGGGCATCGGACCTAATACCTGTCGGCGCCCCTGGTGCCAGAAAGGGCAGCACCGATGGAGGAGGGCCTAAAGGCGGCACAGTCGGCTGGTCCAGCGAAGGATGAGTAGGGTCGGGGACCCTCTGAACACTAGGGACAGGCATCGGAACCCAGGGCCTAGTGTCCTTTGGGGGGGCCTGAGACACTGTAACTGGGGTGGAAGAAGAAAGTACCACCCTCCAGGGGTCCGCTTCCTCCTCCTCTGTACCGACGTGACCACTGGGGTCAGAGGTTCCACTGGGGAGGTGGAGAGGAAGGCTCCCGCCCAGGAGGAGCCTGAGGGAGGTGGCAAAGCCATCAGCATGCTCGATCGGACGTCAGATGAGGTGGCATCAGCCCCTGATGGGTGAGTAACGTCCGGGTGGTCGTCCGAGATAGGGATGACTGGCTTAACGGACAGTAGAGGGACCGGGCGGAGGAGGGTACGACCCTCGACCAGCTCATCGGTCAGAGTCGTGCAGGTCCCTGTCTGATCCTGGGGACCCAACTTAGGACAGCCGCACGGGCCCTGGAGGAGCCAGGGGCCAACTTATGGCAGAGACGGGCATTCGCCAAAGGAGCGGTGGAT
The DNA here is from genome assembly GCA_016271365.2 of Neoceratodus forsteri. Lineage (NCBI taxonomy): Eukaryota > Metazoa > Chordata > Ceratodontiformes > Ceratodontidae > Neoceratodus > Neoceratodus forsteri. Next base: position 895,785,897 of record CM028130.1, on the reverse strand, counting down.
GACTTACCAGTGGAAAGCAGAAGAAAAGTGGCCATAGGGCCTGGAGAAGTCCCGCGCGCAGCCTGAACTACCACAAGGGCAGGCGGCAGAGGAACGGCCTTACTGGTTAAGGGTTTACTGGAACCCACTCGATCCCGATCCTCCAGATGCTCCCGCTCCTTTTGTTTTTCTTTCTTTTTCCTTTCAGACTCAGGAGTAGGGGAAGAAGCGGTGTCCCTCAATTTTTGCATCTCTTTCTCTAGAGGCACCATTCTGGTCTTCAAAAGATAGGCCTCCAAAGCCTGCTATCTCCATCTGTGGGTGGCCTGATTGAAAGGCTTGTAATCAGGGCTAGCCACGGTGTCGTGGTTCGGGCCTAGGCAGAAGAGACATCAACGGTGACCGTCCTTATGAGGGATCTGTACGCTGCAATTCTTCTTTGTTTTCACTGTTGGAGGTGGAGAAGACAAACGAAATGTAAATCGAGAAGAAAACTTCGAGAAATGAAGGCAAAAATGGCGATCGACTGAGCAATGTTTACCACTAAGAACTATGTGCAGGTCGACGGCGGGGAAAAACTGGAAGGCAGGCGTGGGGACCACCCACAGTATAGGGTCACGCTGATGTCTGTCACGTGACGGGTGGGCAGTCCCCCACCAGGCATTGCTGGAAATGTTTGCCGTGCGGTCCTGATGCCAGAGGGCGCAGTCCTATATGTGATGATCTGCTGCAGGAACCCTCTTGAAGTAAGATCTACTGTTACAGTAAGTTCTTAATTAACCGTTACATCTTCTTTTGTGGTATCTCAGTCATCAGGTCACACCGCAGGAACGAGTCCCAAGCAGTTACAGGTGCAACAGAACAGTCTGGGAAGAAGGCCAACCAAAGCCTAAGACAGGAGACCCTGCAGAACAGCCCAGCCAAAGCCTGCACAGGCTCTAGAAGCAATGTCCAGACTGTAGTGTTTGGTGAAAGTATGGATGGTACTCCAAGTGGCAGCAGCGCAAATGTCAGCAGCTGAGGCCCCTTTGAAACAGGCCACAGTGGTAGCCATGACCCATGCAGAATGGGCTTTCACCGTCCCTGGCAACTCTATACCATGCTAGTTGTAGCAGAAAACAATACAATGGGCCAACCATTTGGACAAACATTGTTTGGAACCCTTAGTGCCCTCTCTTCCTGGGCGAAAGAAACAAAAAGTTGTTTTGTTTTTCTGCAGTCCTTAGTTTTGGAGCAGATAGTATTTCAAAATTCTGCGCACATCTAAAGTATGGGAGTAGTGCTTTCCCTGACAGGTACATGCTCTGTAGGTGGATAGATTGGTCAGGTAAACTCAGACACCACCTCAGGGAGAAACTTAGGATTTGTTCACAAAGACACCCTGTCTGTCAAAATCAAGCAAGGCTCTAAGCACCAGAAAGCCTGAAGCTCGAAATCCTTTGAGCAGAGTAACAGCAGCCAAAATAACACTTTCCAAGAAGAAAGAATTACCCACCTGTAGTAGTCTTGTTTCTTCCCAGGGATCCATAATATTATTACTCTTTGCAGTGCCTCTTAAGTCAGCACTGCCCCAGAGCCAAATAGAATGCTATGCTAATTATAGAATGTTTAGCTCAGGTCCTTCATTTTCAAACTGCCCTATTCTAACTGCCTGGATTCTACCTCAGATTTTCTGTCTCTGCTGCAAAGTTCAGATGCCCTGGAGTCTCTCTCTATCAAGATCGTCTAAATTGTGCATAAGATCAAAAAAACTTAAGTATTTTGTCTTATTTTTTCATTACTGCCTTATTCTTATTTAGTTTTTTACCTCATAGATTAAGTTCTTTCGTTTTTGTTTTTTTATCGGTTCTCATGGTTCCTTTGAACCAAGGGTAACTGATCATTTGTAAATATTAAAGGAAACTTTTAGATAGGTTTCGATTGTTTTTCCTTTTAAAATATTTAATTCAACTGCTTTTGAACTGGGTGTTCCGTTCTACTAGCGGTTCTCGGTTCCTGAACCGATTGGAACTGCGGTTCTGTTTAAAATTATTGGTTTCTGAACCAATCGTTTTTTATTTATACCAACCGCTAAATCTTAAATCTTGTCCTATGTAGTGGTTTTTGAGTCCTGTTTTCTATAATGGCGGATAAACCTAAAAAGAACACAGGACCTACAGGTTTTAAAATTGTATTAAATGTGCAGAGGTATTTTCAAGGGCTACAAACATGACCTTTGTCTGCTCTGTTTTAGTGTTAAACATTTCAATGAAGATTGTGAGATTTGCACGCCTTTCCTTGAAAAAACTGTAGAAAAGCGCAGGGAGAGATTTAAGATAAGACTTGAAGAGGGTCCGGGGCCGACCAGTCCACTCCCTCAAAAATGTGGCTATTCCTTCTAGAGCCTCCAAATCCACCCTGATCGGGTGAGGCTCTAGTAAGAGAGGCAATCAGCCGGCTGACTCTCAGGTGCCTGCCAAAAAAACTACGAAAAAGTAAGCAGACTGACACCCTGGCTGAAATGCCTCAAGGGGTCCCTCAGGTGCCCATACATACTCTCTCTCTCTCCTGCTGATATTTCACAAGCTCTGGCTTTGTTACAAATGCTGCATAGCCTGCTCCCTCCCCAGCAACCTGTAACTGTTCCATCTGATAAAACAGCTGCTGCTACTCCCCTTGTTCCTGTTCCCACTATGGGTGGTGGTGATGATGAAGATGAGGGGGAGGAAGGAATAGAGCCTGAGGTGTCACGAAGCAAGACTTTAGCTCCCTCCTAGGCCTGCAGAAGATTTTTCCTCCCATTTTTCTTTCATTAAGAAAATGGTGGAAACACTGGACCTCAGACAATTGAGGAAGTACAAGATGAAGAACTTCTCCTTCCTCTCTACACATTTTCAGAAGACATTCTGGAAATTTTAAAGCTCCTCAGACTGTCACACCTATTGACAAAAAATGTGACAAAGTACCAACTGGAGAGATCTGATGCTGAGTTTTTATTCAGTCACCGAGATCATCAGGGCATTGTGCAGCAGGCAGCCTGTGAGAAGGCCAAAACTCCCTTGTCTTCTTAACCCTCTGAAAAAGACTCCAGAAGGGTGGACAGTATGGCTAAGAGGGGGTACCGCTCAGCATCCCTTGCTATCAGGCAAGCCACTTATCAGGCTTATGCTGCCCTTTACCAAAAGGCTTTATGGCAGTCTGTGCTGGATAATGCAGAGGTAAATCCCTCCGCACCATTTCTGACTTACTAGAGACAGCCAAATTGGGTGTGGAGGCTTCCAAATACCAATTCCAGATGGCAGCAGACACAAACTACACTGCTGCCAGATGGTTAGCTAGTACTATAGTTATGAGAAGGTTTGCCTAGCTGAGGGCTACCAACCTCACCCAGGACACTCAAAACAAAGCAATGGATTTCCCAGTTGAGAGCCATTCCCTTTGGTGCACAACTGAAGCCTACATGAAGAAAGTAGATGAATACAAGGCTACTTTCAGAAGTAATTCCACCAGGGACAAACCTTCTCCCTCCACATTTTGTTCTAGGGGAGGCAGGGGCAGGTCTACCTTTAAAAGACCTTTCTTTCAGGTGCAAGCCGCTCCGCAGACACAGTACCAACCCCAGCAGATGGGTTTCCACAGGGCCGGGGCAGAAGAGGCTCTCGAAGAGGGTCTCATTCTACCCAACCTCAACAACAGCAAAAGCAGAACCCCTGACTCTTCCCCTCAGGCTGCCTCTCCACATCCAGTAGGGGGCAGACTTTCTCACTATTTCCCGGACTGGTCAAAAATAACATCAGACAGGTGGGTCCAGGAAATAGTGGGTCAGGGTCTCTCCCTTTGTTTCAAGACCCTTCCCCCTCTAAGGGTAAAACGTTTTGCATCAGTTCCTCCCTCGCAAAGAAAACTACTGGAGCAGGAGGTAAAACTTATTACTGGCAAAAGCAGTTGAGCCTGTCCTACACAATCAAAGAGGGCAAGGGTTCTATTCCAGGTATTTCCTAACAACAAAAAAGACTGGAGAGTGGCGGCCTATACTAGACCTCAGACATCTAAACAAGTACTTGGTGAAACCCAAATTCAAAATGGTCACAATGGCAATAATCCTGCCAATGCTACAAAAGAAAAAATTACTCACCTTAGTAATGTTGTTTCTTCTAATGGAGTCTTGCTATATTATGACATATGCAGTGAGTCCCAACCTTCGAACTGCTCCGAGTCCCAACCTTGAACTGCTCCAGAGGTGAAAGAGTTAACTTTCCATGCCAGGCATGGGCAGCTGAGCTCGAGCTCGGTTGAAAACTCTGTCTGTTGTTCTTCAAACTCAAACTGTCAGATCTTCTGAGCTAAACTCACTAAGGTCCTGTGTGGAAGCTGTAAACCTAAACTAGCCAACTGGCTACTAAATATAACCACACGTTTTTGGTCCCAAAACAAAGACTCAAGTCAGGAGACCCAAAAATGAAAAACACAACACCAGTCACCCCAGAAAGAGAGGGGTGAAAAACAAGGTGGGCATCTACTATGTCACACTGCACTGCCCACCCACATCCCAAAAACAGAGGTTCTGAGAGGGGCAGGGGAGGTCATAATATAGCAATACTCCATTAGAAGAAACAACATTACTAAGGTGAGTAATTTTTTCTTCAAACAACATGAAGTCTTGCTATATTATGACATATGCAGACTACACAGCAGTACCTCCATGAAGGAGGAACAGAACCTACTTAGGAAATAGGCTCTGAAGCACAGCTGTGCGAAACCGAGCATCACTCCTAGCCTGGGTGTCCAGAGAGTAATGCTTGGTAAAAGTGTGAACTGTTTTCCAGGTAGCTGCTTGATAAATCTCTAGAATGGGGATGTCCCTGGCAGCAGCCAGGGAAGCAGCTATACCTCTGGTAGAGTGAGCCCTCAGGCTCCTGAGGGAGGAACCTTACCCAGCTTTTCATAACAGAATTGGATACAAGAGACAATCCACCTGGCAATGGATCTTTTAGTGGCAGGTTTCCCTTTACCAACCTCACCATAAGTGAGGAACAGTTGGAGGGAGTCAAACCTGTGACCCTTGGTACGCTCTATGTAGTAACTAAGGGCTCTCTCTTCACATCTAAGCTGTGCAGCCTCCTCTCGCCAGAGGAGGAATGGTCAGTGAAGTATACTGGAAGAGAAATAGATTGATTAAGGTGGAAATCTGAAACCACCTTAGTCAAGAACTTCCTGTTAGTCCTGAGGACCACCTTATCTCTATGAAAGGAGATAAAATCAGGCTCCACTGACAAAGCTTGTAATTCACTTATGCGTCTGGCAGAAGTGATGGCTACCAGAAACACAGTCTTTCAAGTCAAATACTTGAGGTCTGCTGAAGACAAGGGCTCAAAGGGAGGTTGCATAAGCTGAGCAATGCAAACATTAAGATCCCAGGCAGGGGCAGGGTCCCTGAATGGAGGGTTAGTGTGAATCAAATCAAATCAAATCAAATTTATTTAAAAACACGCCCAATCCGAAGGCTCTGAAGCCACACAAAAACTGTACAGTGTGTCATACTGTATACATTTTCAATTACAATATCATACAAATATAAAATATATAAAAACTCGGTCACCGAATGCCTGCATGAATAAAAAAGTCTTCAGACGACTCTTAAAGGCCTCTGTAGTGGGAGCCTCTCTCACTACAACTGGCAATAAGTTCCAGAAAGCCGGAGCAGCAACTCCAAACGAACGATCCCCTGCAGATTTTAACCTTGTTCTCGGAACTTTGAGGAGGCCCCAACTAGAGGAGCGTAGATCTCGGATAGAGGTGTATGGTACCAGGAGATCAGAAAGGTAACCAGGGCCCTGTCCATGTAGGGTCTTATAGGTGAGAAAACCCACCTTCAACAAAACTCTCCACCTGACAGGCAGCCAGTGCAATTCACGCAATACTGGAGTGATATGACAAAACTTACTCTGCCCGGTCAAAAGCTGGGCAGCAGCGTTTTGCACTAGCTGAAGTCTGCAAAGAGAAGTTCCAGAGACCCCGAGATAGAGTGCATTACAGTAGTCAAGCCTAGAGGTAACTAAGGCATGTACCAAGGTAGGGAGGTCCAGAGCCGGAACAAGGGGCTTAATCCTGGCGATATTTCTAAGATGGAAAAAACAGGAGCGAACCACGGAGGATATCTGGACCTCCATGGACAGGTTCCTGTCAAAGATCAATCTGCGGGGTGCCCCACCTGGCAAATATTACCTCCAGGACCAGGGGGATCAATGAAGCAATCCCTTAAAAAACTTAGAGAATACAGGATGAGCAGAAAGAGAAGAGGATTTACCTGCTGAAATGAAAGCAGACACAGCTGCCAAATGCACCTTTAGGGTAGCTGGTCTGAGCCCCAAAGTGTTCAAATGGACCATATAATCCAGGCCTGTGGGTAAATCAGCAGATTCTGGGGAAATATGCTTCTCAGAGCACCATATGGAAAACCTCTTCCATTTGGAATTGTAAGTAGCCCTGGTGGAAGGCTTCCTAGAAGCCTTCAATATATCCATTACACCTTGGGAGAGGTGTAGATCAGCAAATTCTAACTCTTCAAGAGCCAGGCCTTGAGATTGAGAGATCTGAGGTTCGGGTACCAAACCCTCCCCTGAGCACAGGTTAACAGATTGTGATTCCTGGGAAGACACAGGGGGAAGATGGACTGCTAAGGACAGTAGGAGTGGATACCAGGGTTGTCTGGCCCAATCTGGAGCAATCAGAATCACTTTGCAGGATTGAGATCTGATTTTGACTAACACTTTGAACAGGAGAGGGAAGGGGGGAAAAGCATAGAGAAACTTTCTTTCCCAGTTGAGAACTAAGGCATCCAGAGGGACTGAGCCCAACACTGGGGGCCTGCAGCAAAAAAGGGGAAGTTGGTGATTGTCTGGGGCTGCAAAAAGATCTATCTGCGGGGTGCCCCACCCGGCAAATATTACCTCCAGGACCAGGGGATCCGGTGGCCATTCGTGATGGCCCGGAAATCCTGCTGAGCATCTGCCAGGACATTGTCCTTGCCTGGGAGGTGAACTGCCGTGAGGAGGTGTTCAGGGAATAAGCCAGAGACCACAACTTCATTGTTTGATTGCACAAGGCCGTAGACCGAGTGCCTCCTTGCTTGTTGATGTACCACATTGTAGCGGTGTCTGTTCTGACCTGTACAACTTTGTTCTGAACAGATTTGGTAAAAGCTTGAAGTGCTAGAAAAACTGCTCTGAGCTCCAACAGGTTGATGTGGAGCAGAGATTCCTGAGGGGACCACAATCCCTGGGTAGTGAGGTCGCCCATGTGAGCTCCCCACCCCAAGAGGGATGCATTTGTAGTAAGGATTAAAGAGTGAGACTGAGTGACAAAGGGAACCCCTGTCTCAGACTGCTCTGATCCTGCCACCACTGTAGGGCTTGGATCAGGGTTCGAGTCACTGGGATCAATTTGGTTAGAGGGTCCTTTCTTTGAGACCAAAAGGCTCTCAAATGGAACTGGATGTCCCTCATCTGAAATCTGGCTCCTTGCACTACTGCTGTAGAAGCAGCCATGTGCCCTAGGAGCTGTAGAAAATGCCTTGCTGGTCGAGAGACCTGCAGGGTGAATGAGGAGGCCAGAGAGACCAGGGTCCTTGCCCTGTCCAAAGGCAGGAAGGCTCTGGCTTCCTCTGTGTTCAGTTCTGCGCCTATGAAGGTGAGGAGCTGGACAGGCTCTAGAACTGACTTTGGAAGATTCAGAAGGAAACCTAGAGAGGTAAGCAGTTGCTGAGTTATCTGAAGATGTAACTTGACTTGGTCTGGGGACTGGCCTACTATGAGCCAGTCGTCCACGTAAGGGAAGATGGCAATTTTTTGCCTTCTTAGGGAAGCAACTGCTACTGCCAGGCATTTTGTGAATACCCTTGGAGCAGAGGTGAGGCCAAAGGGCATTGCTCTGAACTGGTAATGGCCTGAGGGCAGCTTGAACCTGAGGTACTTTCGATGGGAGCTTCTGATGAGAATATGGAAGTAGGCATCCTTGAGCTCCAGGGACGCTAGCCAGTCCCCTGGCCTTAGAGAGGGCAGAATAATTCCCAGAGTCACCATTTTGAATTTTGGTTTTAAAAGGTGCTTGTTTAAGTATCTGAGATCCAGGATGGGCCGCCATTCTCCTGTCTTTTTTGGGGTAAGGAAGTACCTGGAGTACAATCCTTTGCCCTGGTGTAGGGGTGGAACCCTTTCCACGGCTCTGAGAGCCAGGAGGGTAGAGACTTCTGCCTCTAGGGCAAGTGCCTCTGATAGATTTGCAGGTGGAAAGGATCTGGTTCTCATCTTTGGAAATTTTTTGAAGCTGAGAACCAGTCCCTGGCTTACTACTTCCAGGACCCACTTGTCTGATGTCAGAGACTTCCAGTCCTGGACAAAGTAAGCCAGCCTTCCCCCTACAGGTAGTGGAGAATCAGCCCTGGCAACCCCATCAGGGTGCCTGCTTGGCAGGGGCTTTAGGCTGAGGGTGGAAGCAGAGCCTGCTTGTACCCTGTCTGCCCTCCCTCTAAAGAACCCCCTCTGGGCGTAAGCTGAAGAGGAGGCCTGGCTTGATAAAAGGCCTATGAAAGGCCTGCCCTGCCCCTGGAAGGCTGCCTTTGAGGAGTGGCCTGCCTTTCCTTGGCCTGTGCACTCCTATAGGTGGTCCTATACTCATCCATGTTCTTCATGTAATTCTCTGTCTGCTCCCCAGAGAATTACCCACAACAGGAAAATCCATGGCCTTAGTCTGGGTATCCTGTGACAGGCTAGTACATCTGAGCCAAGCCATTCTGCAAAGTACCACAGATGTAGCCATGACTCTTGATGACACATCATTAGAGTCCATTGTAGCATGGAATTGCACCTTAGATGCCTCAATACCATCAGCAGCCACCTGCTCCAGCTCCTTGGCAAGCTGGCCAGGGACCTGTTTTGCTAGAGCCATAACAGTATCCCATCTGGATTTCTGGTATCTAGCAACATAAGCCATATAATTTGCCTGTCTGAGTCCCAAGGATGCTGCCATGTACTGTTTCTTTGCCATGGCAACAATCTTCCTGGAGTCCTTGTCAGTGGGGTGTGAGGCCAAGGGAATATTTGCCTTGTCACAGGCTGCAGCCTGCACTACCCCAACATGGCTGCATTGTTGTGTAAGGAACTCTGTATCAGAGCCTGACAATGTGTACCTCTTGTCCATTCTCTTATCAACAGGAGGTATAGTGTGAGTTTTAGAAATTTTACTGTCTGTTTCCAAAAGATTTATGCAAAGGAATAGACAGCCTCTGGACTCTGGGATATCCATCATTTCCACATAGTCAGGTTCCTCTTGATCATCCACAGCTTCCTCCATAGGGAGCTGGAGGGTTTCAGCCACTTTTTAAAAATAAAATGAGAGGGGACTCAGAAGCCTGGGAGGAGACACTCCTGAAGGTCTGTCTGGGAGATGTCCGGTTCAATAGGCACATCAGACTTTCAAATCATTCACTCTCCTCATACTCCTCTTCCCCCTCCTCCGGTTCATAAAATTCCTCTAAATCATACTCTTGAACCGGCCGAACCGTACGCTTACCTGATGGTGCCGGTTCGGTCGGAACCGGGGAAAGCGACTGGACAATTTTAATCGCTTTGGCTATTTCTTCAGCGGTTGGAGAGGAAAGTTTTGGCTCCACACCAGCTGATTTCCTTGTCCTTTTTGCTGGAACCGACTCCTCCGAGTCAGCTCTCCTTTTGCCCAAGGAAGTCTCGCCCTGGTCAGAGGGCACTCCCTCCGGTTCGGTTGGAACCGAACCGGGCTGGCCATCCGGTCAGCGGACTTTTTGGCCTCCCTTTCCCTGAGCCTACCAACTCTCTTATCCAGGGTAGCTGCAGGAAAATTTTTGCAAATCTGGCAGTCTGAATTGAGGTGGTCAAACCCCAGACAATAAACACAGGTGGTGTTGGGGTCAGCCTTGGCAAAGGCTTCCCCACAGACACTGCAGTGCTGAAACCCAACGGGCCTGTTTTTCTTTTGGTTTCTCAGACATAGTGCCAGTCCTAACCAAACTTGCCCGTTATGGCAATCCGCAAGCAAGACCCTCTTATCGGTTCCCAACAATGTCACTGGTTGTGGAAAAAACGACAAAAACTTTTTTTTTTTAGAACCGATAAGAACCGGTAACCACACTCTAAAAGACAGATTAACATATTTCAAAACAACCTGATCGGTTCAAACCGAACCGATAACTGTTTACAAGTTCCACACAAAAGAATTAAATGTAAAAGCTATCTAGTACTTACAATACCACAGACAGAGCTTGAACCGACCGGCTGCGGTTTAAATTCGGTCAAAAAAACGAGAAAATAATACTTTAACCGACAAAATGAACCTAGCTGAAGGAGAAAATCTCCAGAGCGACTGTTCAGTGAGGCGGAGTAAAGAATCTGACAGTTTGAGTTTGAAGAACAACAGACAGAGTTTTCAACCGAGCTCGAGCTCAGCGTTCCATGCCTGGCATGGAAAGTTAACTCTTTCACCTCCGGAGCAATTCGAAGGTTGGGACTCTGAGCAGTTCGAAGGTTGGGACTCACTGCATATGTCATAATATAGCAGGACTTCAGGTTGTTTGAAAGGGGACTGCTGTCCTCTTTGGATTCAAAAGATGCATATTTTCACATCCCTGTCAGAGAATCACACAGAAGATATCTCAGGTTCACTCTCCCCTCAGGCCACTACCAGTTCTCAACTCCCTTTCGGCCTTACCTCAGCACCAAGGGTGTTCACAAAGTGCACAGCAGTAGTAGTGGCACATCTCAGAAAGCTGGGTGTCACAGTTTGCCCATATCTGGCGACTGGCTGATTGTAGGAAAATCCCAAGTATCAGAACACTTACTGCTAGCTCAAGGTGTTCTCTCCTCCCTGGGGTTTCTTCTAAATGCCAAGAAATCAGTTTTCACCCCAGTCCAAGTACTGCAGTTCATAGGGGCAGAACTCAATACAATTTTGGGAAAGGTTTTCCTACCCTTGGAAAGGGTACAGGCTATCCAGCTTCTAGCAAGCTCATTTGTCCTGGGCAGGACAAAACCAGCAACTCAGTTTCTACAGCTGTTAGGCCACATGGCTTCAGCAACAAGAACAGTCATGGGTGCCAGATTCCAAATGAGGGACATTCAGTTTAACCTCAGGGCCCACTGGTCCCACAGACGAGATCCACTTTCAAAACTAATTCCTGTAACAAAAACTCTTCTACAGGCCCTTCAGTGGTGGAAGGATCCAGACAACCTAAGGGAAGGGGTGCCTCTGCTGCAGGAGCCCCCCTCATTAGTGCTCACAACAGATGCCTCCCTCCTAGGATGGGGTGCCCACCTAGGGGACCACACAGTTCACAGCTCCTGGAGCAGTGTAGAGTCACTCCTGCACATAAATCTCTTGGAGTTAAAGTGACTTACCAACTTCCCCCGATGTCATGCTTGCAGATCACCTTCCCTTCACTGAGTGATGCAAAGCTCAGCTGCCCTGAATTTAAGTATTAAATATATTCAGATGCTTAGTTTTTTAACATTTTTGTGCCACAGTTGTCTCTGCATGTTTTTTTTCTTTGTTTGAAGTTCACACATGAGCAGTGCATCCACATGCATGAGTGACATCAGCACAGGGAAGGTGTTCCCACTGCACCTTTCTCACTGCTTGTTCATTCATCTTTCCTGGACCCAGCCTCAGTGAGTGCAGATCCAAAACTGAACTGGCAAAAATTACAGCACTGATGACTGAAACTGTTTGTTATATTGGCAGCTGAGGCGGATACTTGCTTTTGGGATTGCAGAAGTGGTAATTTCTCCCGATTTTCAATTTTATTCATCTGACTAAGCTCTGTGTCCTAGGTCCATCGGTTCTAGGAACATCACAATCTACATTGCTTGAGTACAGTGTTACAGTTTTATTAAGTGCTACAAGTACATAATTATAACAAGTCTGTATAAAAAATAAACATGTTTTAAATGAGTGGAGCTGTAATCTGTAGCGTACTGGGACACAAAAGGACAACTTTTGAACTGGGCAGATCTATAAATTGCAGTAAGCTTTTCAGTACTGGTGCATAGAGATCTGTGTTAAATGGATGACTTTTTCAACAGTTCAGAATTGTAATGTGCAGTAAGAGTATAAGCACTGAGCTGCACAGTCCAATCCCAGGAGAACCGTGCAAGAAACTGTATATTTTTGGCAAGTGCTGCTTCCAGTGTGATTGCTTCAGTAAACTGCCTTTGCTATTGCATTTCTGATTGTCACCATCATTATAGACAGTTTATATTTTTTCCTGTGCTCCTGTGTTTTCTTGGGCTCATTTGGTGTTCTCACGCAAGCACCATAACACTGATCACCAAAGTATGCTTAGATGTGCATGAATAAAGGGACATGGTGCACTGAATTGTTTCTCCAGCTTGCCAGCTCCTCGCTAAGTGTATAAATGAATACAATAAAATCAGTTATATATTGTACATAGTTATACTTTACATAGTTTACAGTGTATCTCAAACTTAAATACTTAGTTTTTTTAACATTTTAACATACAGTCTTTATTTATAATTAGGATTACACATCACTGTATGTGTCCAAGCATCAGCAAAAGAAGAGACTACAGTTGCCATCCTCTCCGACACTGTGGTACCAATGTACGGCTCCTATGGTGTTATACTGCAAAGCGTGCTAATCAGTTCAGCATACTTAGGGAATAATGTCTGAACCAAAATATGGGCCATACAGCAATGAATGCAGGAGTCTACACAATGCACCATGACATCAGTAAGGCATGGGAGACAGTATAGTGCAGCATCTGTTGTATTTGCTGTACACTTACGTATGTGCATCAGAGATCCACTGTAATAGAAAAATTGGAAAACAAACGGCTTGACATAGACCAAGTGGTAACGAAGTATGGTGACATAAGTGAGGAAGGGTGGTTCAAATACAGTCTAAAGCTTGAGTACCTACCGCAAGGATATGTTCCTTTTTGTAGTGGACCAATCAAACGGTACTTACGCCATCTAAACATAAATGCAGTCTCTTTCTCCATGAAAAGGGTATTGGCAGTGTAATTTTTAACCTTGGGGGGTGGGGGACGATCACCGACTTTACTGTGTATTTTTTGCTCAATTCATAATGTATCTGGAGGCACACATGTAGCGGCAATAAGCCAATGCCAGGATGGTATTACAGATGCTTATGCAGACACTAATGACAGCTGCAGTCTGTATAGTTCCTGAGCGCTTAGAGGTAACACAAAGCTTGTGCAATAATTAGTTTTAAATTTATAACATGCCGTAAACAGGGGAACCAGTGACTTCAACACGTTACTCAATCACTGATATCTCTAAAGGGGAAAGTACAAGCAGACTACCCACCCCCAAACACACACACACATACAAAGAGAAGAAAGCTATAGCGTAGACCAGTTGGCAATAGGGCAAAGACAGACCCAAACAGTATAAATAATTTACAGATAATAAAAGTTCTTTGCTGCAGCATTTTCCAAGTGTATGTGTGCAGCTGGGGGTTTGGAGTGGTTGGGGTACAAGGTGCCTGCTTGTAATTTCCACCCTGTGCTCCATCAGAGTGAGTGACTGATAAATCAATTGGCAGGAGTTCACTACTAACTAGTACCAGGCGAGGAGTTTGGACAAATTGAGCCATTTATCCTGCTCAAGCAATGCCACCAGATCGAGCCGTGCTCTCAGTGTCGAGCTGGTGGCCAACAACTCATTCATATAGGAAAGCAATCCCCCCACAAAAAAGAAATATAAACCCAGGGTACTATCACTAGCATTTGTGTGGGCAGATCGATGCTGGGAGTAACAGAACACACACCATACCTCGATTTTGCACAGTAAATGACAGCAATGAGGGAACCAAACCGTAGCACTAGTAGCAAAATATAATATTAACAGTCTGTGTTGCTAAGTCTATCTGCTGCTGTACTGGAATGGATCGGGACTACTGCTCTGACTGCCTGAGCTACCGCCCACATCATTCTTGCTGCTGTCATAGGGTCATCCCTATGAGGGATCTACTATGCAGCGCTGTCAAACTAATGGCACTATGTCAGTGTCCGAAAGATCACTGTTAGTGCAGGACAACATAATGCTTTCATCATCGGACCCTGAAAATGAACCGCTTGACATTGCCATTGTCGTGCTGCATGCTACGACCAAGAGCTCTGTTATCAAGACAGAAATGCTGTGACCAAGAACTAATTTTAATTGAGAGCACAGATCTCCCTGTGGTGACACTGCAAAGGTAATGATTGTCAAAGGTCACCAAATACAGGCTCCAATACACAAAATGATACTTCCTGGTTTGTGAGGGTGAAAACCTGATTTAATTTGCTAAAATAGGCTATGCATCTATCAAAATACACTGCAAATCAGTTCTATATGCAGTCATCTTTCAGTATATGTGTTCATATATCCAAACTTGGTAGATCGCTTTAAGAACAGTTTACCTGGCCATTCGGGCTTTCACTCATCTTATAAATGGAAAAGTGGTTCAGGTCAGAACAGACCATACCACCACAATGTACCACAACAACAAACACGGAGGGACAAGATCCACTCCACTAAGCACAGAAGCAATGAAAATATGGAGCCTGATTTACTCCATAAATGCCTCCATACAAGCAATTCATCTGCCAGGGAAGGACAATACACTGGCAGATGCTTTGAGCAGGATAAACCAGGCCCATCACGAATGGGCACTGAACAGCCAAGTAGTGCAGGTCCTATTCAGGCAGTTGGGAACCACAGAAATGGATCTTTTTGCTTCCCACCAGGATCACCATTTACCCCTTTATTTGCTGCAGGGCTTCAGTGAAAGGGACTGTTCCTATGGATGCCCTGATTCTCGATTGGACAAGCAAATACCTTTATGCCTTCCCTCCTTTTCCTCTGATTCTGAGTACTCATCAAGCTCAGGTCACAGCCAGCTTCAATGATTCTGATAGCACCAGACTGGCCAAGACAGCCTTGGTATTCCCTGTTGCTCTCAATGTCAGTGAGCAAACCGATCTACCTCCTTAGAGTACAATCTACTGACTTCCGTCCAAGGCAGGGTGGTGTATCCCAATCTCATGTCTCTCAGACTCAAAGCTTGGCTCTTGAGGACTTAGAGTATTCAGACTCCCAATACTCTCAAACAGTTTTAGAAGTCCTTAAGAGTTACAGAACACTGTCTACTAAGAAAACTTGTGCTTCAATAGGGAAAAGATTTTCTATTTGATGTACAGACAAGGGCATAATCCCAGTACAGGCTGCCATTCCAACCCTCCTAGATTATTTGTCTTATCTGCATTCCTTGGGGTTGCAGCATTCAACCATGAAAGTTAATCTGGCTTCACTTTCAGCTTATCTCTCTGTAAGGAAAGCGGTATCCCTAGCCTCAAATCCCATATTTGGAAGTTTTTTTAAGGGCCTTTTACATCTGTCCCCTCCCCCCCATAGGGAACCAGTGCTAGCTTGGGACCTCAACATTTGTATTGCCCAGCTTATGCTTCCAGCATTTGAACCCTTAGCTACTGCAGAGTTCCAATTTCTTACCTGGAATGTAGTTTTCTAGTGGAACTTACCTCTGCTAGGAGGATAAGTGAGTTACAAGCCCTATGTGTGGAGAAGGATTATATTTCTTTCCACAATGATAAGGTAGTGTTGAGAACTAAAAGAAAATTCCTTCCCAAAGTAGTTTCTGACTTTCATTTAAATCAGTCCATTACCCTACCAGTATTCTTTACAGCACACGCTAGTTCTGGTGAGCGAGTGTATAGTTTGGATGTGAAGAGAGCATTGTCATTATATAGCCAATACCAGATCATAGGCAGGACAGACAGCAAATGTTCCTTACCTATGGGGAAGTAGGTAAGGGATCTCCTGCTTCAAAGAGGACTATATCTCGGTGGATAGTCCAGTGTATTCAGTTCTGCTATTCAAAGGTGGGCAAGGTCCCTCCTTCAGGTCTTCGGGGCTATTCCACAAGGGGCAAGCAGCCACCACTGCAGCTGCCAGAGAGGTCCTTCTGTTGGAGATTTGTAAAGCAGCTACCTGGAGATCAGTCCACACCTTTACCAAGCACTACAGTCTGGATACTCAGGTCAGGAATGATGCCACTTTTGGAAGGCTGTTTGCAGTCTTTTTCCACATAGATTCTGCCCACCTCCTAGTGGTACTGCTACATAGTCGCAAGAGTAATAATATTAGTGGATTCTGGGGTTAGAAGAAAAAATTACTCACCTGTAGTAATCTTGTTTCTTCCCAGGGATCCACTAATATTATTACTCCTGCCCCTGGTCCTCCCCTTAGAATCACAGAAAAATACTCTATACAGCTGAGATGTCTCTCAGTATGATGGGTATGTCATCTGCTGGCACATTTTGTAATACTTAGCTGATAGGTTCTTTTCTAAGGGTATATCTGGCTCAGAAAAGAGGACTCATTCTTTTACTGTGTTTTTGTTGGCCCTTTCTTGGCCTATTACATCCTTTTACATGGCCCTGTTGGCCATTAGCTTTCTAATTGTTAATTGTTCTATATATTATGGCTCTTTGTAGGCTTCACAGAAATCTGAGGTAGAATCCAGGTAGTTAGAATAGGGCAGTTTGAAATGAATGCACAAGCTAAACATTCCATAATTAGCATAGCTATTTTGGCTCTGGGGCAGTGCTAGCTAAAGGGCACTGCAGAGAGTAATAATATTAGTGGATTCTCTGGGTTAGAAAGGAAGTGAAGCTCACAAGTTGCGTCTGGTTCAAACGGAGACAGGGTCAAATTCTCCAAAACAAAATTCAGATCCCAAGCCACAACAAGGGAACTGACTGGAGGTTTCAGGTGCAGGATGCCCCTGAGAAAGGTACGGGACAAATCTAGCTGAGCCACGGTATGACCTCCCACGGGCTCATGAAAAGTGGAAATAGCCGAAGGGTGCACTCTGAGGGAGGAATACTGGAGGTCTGAGTCCAACAGGGATATCAGGTAGTCCAGAATCTGGCTCACTGGACAGATGAATGGGTCCAGATGATGCTTGGCAGCCAAGATGGCAAACCTCTTCCACTTCATGGCACAAGTGGCTCTGGTGGAAGGCTTTCGAGCTGCCATGAAGACACCCATCACTTTCTGAAATACCATAACTCAGGCAATGGCTATGTCCCCAGGAGCCAGACATACAGAAAAAGGGACTTGAGGTTCGAATGGACCACAGTTCCCTGGGTCTGAGTCAGCAGATCCCTGCAGAGGGGAAGAGGAATCAGCAGTTCCTCCACTAACTGTTGCAGTAACGGAAACCATATCTGCCATGGCCAGAAGGGAGCGACCACAATCATGCTATCCCCCTCCATCTGCACTTAGATTAGCACCTCTGAATCAGAGGAAACGGAGGGAAGGCATAAAGGAACCTCCTGCTCCAGAAGAAGGACAACAACATGTCTCACCAGAAAAACTCCAGGCCCTGGATCTAGTGAGCAGAAACTGGGCAGTTTTGCGTTGAGTGGGGATGCAAAAAGGTCCAACTCTGGATGACCCCATCTGGCGAACAGATCTTCTGCAACAGATAAGAGACGTTCCCATTTGAGCATGCTGGACTGCGTCTGGCTGAGGTTGTCCACTAAGGTGTTCAGCACGCCTGGGACATGGACTGCCGAGAGAACCAGACTGTGTTCCAGTGCCCTGTACCAGACTCTCATGGCCTTCCTGCATAGGGGGTATGAATGCGTTCCCCCTTGTTTGTTGATGTAGTAGACAACACTGAGATTGTCTGACTGGATCAACAGCTGACCTGGAGGGAGATGGTTCTGAAAAGCCTGCCTGGCATCTAGGACCACCTGCATCTCCAGGGTGTTGATATGCAGATACAGCTCGATCTGGGGCCATGTCCCCTGAATCTGACAGGGGCCCAGGTGTGCTCCCCAGCCCAAACCAAAGGTATCCGTGGGGAGGATCTGCTGGGGAGGACAGATCTGGAATGGAACCCCTTGTAACAGGTTCTGGAGGTCCATCTACCACTGGAGCACCTTGTGGATTGGGGACGAAACCAGCACTAGCTGTTCTAAGTCATCCGTGTGTTGGTCCCATTGCACCAGGAGTGTCCACTGGAGCGCCCACATGTGCAGTCTGGCCAAAGGGACCATGGCAGTGGTTGCGGCCATAAGTCCTAGTAGCCTTAGTGTACCGCAGGGACAAAACGGCTCTGGGAAACCTCCTGAGCCTGGGCAATGAGGCACTCCACCCTGTTGAGAAGCAGGAGGGCTCTGCCCTGCATGGAGTCAGGATGGCCCCTATATAACTGCAGCCTCTAGGATGGAATAAAGACAAACTTGAGCAGACTGACAGTGATGCCCAGGAGAGTAACATTTGGGGTCCTCTCTCCAGGGGTCCAAAGGAGCTGATCTCTGAACAGAGCCTTGAGGAGCCAGTCATCCAGGTGGGGTAAAACATACAGTCCTCCTCTCCAGAGGGCAGCTACTGCTGTTAGCACTCTGTAGAAAACCCATGGCGCAGAAGATGAGCCAAATGGCAACACCTTGAACTGGTAATGCTTGCACTGAAAAGGAACCGGAGAAACCTCCTGTGTGGTGGACATACGAGATATGCAGATAAGCATCTTACATATCCAGGGAGCAGCCATTCACCCTGCTTGGGTCAGAGCAGCAGGCCCATCAGAGTGACCATGCATAATTGTTTGTACTGGATATAAAAATTGAGGACTTTGAGACCTAGAACAGGCCTCAGATCTCCGATTCTTTTTGGGACCAGGATGAACCTGGAATAGAATACCCAGTCTTCTGGTGCCCAGGCACTGGCTTGATGGCCTTTTTCTGCAAAAGGGACTGTACCTTCTCCCAGAGAACCGTTAAATGTGCCAGGGGATAGGAGGACAGTACTGGAGGAGTCTCTGGAGGCATCTCTCACAAGTTCCAAGTGTGACTCCTCTCTGTAATCTTAAGAATCCAAGCATCTGAAGAAAATATTAATCACCGCAGTAATCTTCTTTCTTCCAAGGGGTCCTTTAGCATCAGTAACTTTAGCAGTTAGCTGGCTAGGAGCAACTGCCCCAGAGGTATGCCTTTAAGATAATTTTATTTAAATGAGCTTTGGGCAATAGCCAATCAAAAACAGGAGGGGAGGGGGAGCAGAGTGAGAGCAGCCCTGGAGGCTTCAGAATTTTAAGAAAAATGAGGGCACATGCCCTGAAAATGCGAATAAGCCAGCAGAAGAAGGCCATTTGGTCTATCAAGTCTGTTCATACTGCAGGGTCCACAGCCTGAGCTAATGTCCCTGCCCTCCTTCCACACTCCTCCCATCCTCCCTACCCATGATCCTTACCCTTCCCCCTATGCCTATCCCAGCCTCTCTTCAAGCATCCCACTGTCTTCAACGAGATGACCTCTTCCGGCAGCGCATTCCAAGTGTTCAATCAACAAGACTCAAAAAACATGCAAATGTCCACAAAAGTGGAAATATAAACAACAACATGAGTTAGAAACTCATCAATAAAAAACTCCAAATTTGGTAAGAGATGTGATAACAGAGCCCTTCTCCTGACAGGTGAACCGCGGAGGAAGGGTGGAAGCTTACTGATGCTAAAGGACCCCTTGGAAGAAGGAAGATTACTGTGGTAATTTTTTTTTCTTACCCCAAGAGTCCTTTAGCATCAGTAACTTTAGCAGACTACCAAGCAGTACCAAGTGGGAGGTGGGCAGAGAACCTACTTAGGAAAGAGGCTCTGCAGAACCACCCTGCCAAATTTGGCATCAGTTCTGGTCTGCACATCCTAACTGCAGTGTTTCACAAAGGCATGCACAGCTTTCCAGGTAGCTGCTTTGCAGACATCCAGAAGGGGAATGTCCCTTGCTGCTGCAAGTGAGGCTGCATTGCCCCTGGTGGATTGGGCCCTGAGCCCCACTGGAGGTTGTGACCAGCTTTTTCATAGCAGAATCTAATACAAGAGACCAACCAGTGGGAAACAGTTATTTTGGTAGCCGGTCTTGCTCTGCCTACATCCCCGTTGTCATCGAGGCACAGGTCAGGAAGCATAGGGAAAACCAGGAGCAGCTGTAGAATTCACCAAAAATATCTATTTACAGTAGCAGTAACAAAAAAACAACAAAACCTAAACTTGTTCAGAATAACTATGTACAGAGGAGAAAACAGTAGTTTTAGTTAAGTCTCTTGTGTCCTTTTTCTTCCCCTGCAGCTTAGCTCTTATAAGTCTTTTCAACCCTCCCCTCCCCCAATCCTTAGCAAGCATCCTGGTTTTGTAAATATCCGCAGGAGCTGCTAGAACACAGTGTGCTTCTTGAGTTGAGGCCCCTTTGCACAGCTTTTGAAAAGGCTTAAAACTGAACTCTGGTAACCTCTAGCTTCCTACAGCTTTTGTAGCCATCTCAAATTATAAATACATACATTTCAACAGTAACAAAAGAGATCCCATCAGTTACATTTCCACATATTGATCTGCATATATTTTAAATCAGCAGATCTAGATATGCAAGAGAGAAAACAGACAGCAAGAGAAACAGACAGTGAGAGGCAAGAACTGCGAGCCTGTCGGGCTGATCAAGTCTGAAGTCTCACAGGAAAATTTGGTTGTGTAACCAGACAGAGAAGAGACAGAAAGGAAATATCCTTGCATTTAAACACTTTCTTTAACAAATGGGACAGCGTCCTAGTCTACCCTGTCACACCCATAGGTGAGGAACAACTAAGTGGAAGAGCCTCTGGACTGTCTAGATATGCTCCATATACTAAAAGATGGCTCTTCTGACATCCAAGCTGTGGAGCTTTGCTCGCCAGGAGGATTTCAGTAAAGAAGACAGGCAGAGTAATGGACTGGTTTAAGTGGAACTCTGAAACCACCTTTGGCAGAAATTTCCTACTTGTCCTGAGCTAAACTTTATCATTGTGAGGATGATGTAATTTCGCCAGTGCACAAGGCCTGTCGCCTGAAATCCTCGTGGCAAAGATAACGGCCACCAGGAAGACTGTCTTCCAAGTCACGGACTTGATATGAGCAGTGGACATAGGCTGAAAGGGTGGTTTCATAACTTAAGCCTGTCTATGCAGAGGTTCAGGCTCTAAGGAGGAACCAGCTCTCTGACTGGAGGCTGAAGGTGCAAGAGGCCTTTGAAAAACTGTTTAAATATGGCATGGGAAAAAATTTATTTTTTCTTTCCCACCAAAAGGTAGGCCAAAATTGCAGCTAGGTGTAGCTTGAGGGAAGATGGTTTCAAGCCTGACACCTGCAAGTGTACCAGGTAATCCAACAGCTGAGGGTCTGAAGCTGAAAGGGGGTCAATCTTTTTGCTCTTGCACCAGAGGGGAAACCTTTTCCATTTGGTTGCATAAATCTTCTTAGTGTTCGACTTTTTAGCCATCTTCAGTATCTGAAGGACCTGTTCAGAGTACTAAGAGGATGGAAACTCTTAACTCATTTGCTCCTGGTGTCCATTTCGGGTCGGACATATCAATGGATAGTTCCAACGCCATATGGTGTCTATAGGAACAAATGTGTTAACTCCTCAAGAACCAGGCTTTGAGGTCAAGAGAGTGTATATCTGGATATTGCACTCCTGTCTGAGGAAGGGTCAGCAGGGAGCGAGTTGGAGGCAGGCGAATGGGCCTGCTGCAGGACACACAGACGGGGAGGGTACCAGGCTTGCCTGGGCCAGTCCGGAGCCACCAGGATCATTGATGCAGGATGTTTTCTGAGTTTCAGCAATACCCTGAGTTATCAGGGGAAAGGAGGGAATGCATATAAGAACCTCCCTGACCAGTCCAGGATCAAGGCATCCAGGGGAAGCATTCCTGGGATTGGGGGCCTGCAACAGTACTGAGGAAGCTGAAAATTGAGGGGAGAGGCAAATAGATCCACTTCTGGTGTGCACCACCGCCTGGACACTGTGGCTAGTATTTATTTATAAAATTTTGGTAACCGGGTAGGCCCACTGAGCACCGAAGGTCCATTTTTCAGGGGCGACCCGGGATAACAATACATGTTTTCATACAGAGAAAGACTTGGGTTACAGATTAATTTCAAGTAGCATACATGTTACAGTCATGGTTGTCATCATGATACAGTTCTTACTAATAGGCTGGCAATAACGTTTTTGAAAAGAAGGGGCCGAAAGAAAGGTAGATTGCAGGATGCAGTCATGGTTATCAATCTGCAATATTCGGAGGAAAGCTATCTGTAGGATGATGACAAGAGCGAAGTGCAATGGATCATGATGGGATACGTGGATAGACTGACCTAAAGTATGTTGAAGTAAGTGTAGGTGGGGGACTCTCATGAACCATGCCAATGGCAAGTGCTGGTGTCAGTCGTGTGGGCCTTGAGCCTGGTGCACAAATTCATCAGTGAGTACTTGCTAGTTCAGAGTCCATTTGCTCTGGCCTTGACTGATGCGACTCAGAGCATCTGCCAGGGTATTGTGTTTGCCTGGGAGGTGAATAGCTGAGAGGCTGACTCCCAGGGAGAAGGCTAGAGACCAGCGCTTCAGAGCTTCTGAACAGAGTATTCCTGATCTGGTACCACCCTGTTTGTTGATGTAAAACATTGCAGTGGTGTTGTCTGTTCGAATTTGAACCGCCTGCCCTTTTATGCTGGGAGCAAAAGCTTTGGGAGCTAGAAGACTGCTCTGAGTTCCAAGAGATTTATGTGCAACTGTGACTCTTCGACAGTCCAAGTGCCGTTTACTGAGGCACTGTCCAGATGTGCTCCCCAACCCAGGAGGGAGGCGTCTGTGGTTATCACCTTTGTGGGTAGCGGAGCTTGGAAGGGTACCTCTGCTTGCAAATTTGCAGGGTTCTTCCACCACAGCACCTTCTGGAGGAACTGCTCCATCACATGTATCAGCTTTGAAAAGTTGTTGCTTCTCTGAGACCAGCGAGTTCTGAGGCAGGCTTGCAGGAGTCACATCCTGTACCTGACTCCTGGGACTACTGCAGTCACTGAAGCCATGTGTCCCAGGAGTATGAGAAAATGTCTGTCTGGTCCTGGCTGTCCCCAGGCGAAAGAATCTGCCAACTGAAAGGAAACTCTGAATTCTTTCCTGTGGGAGGAAGGCATATCCTTTCTGAGTGTCCAGCTGAGCCCCTATGAAGGTGAGCAGCTAAATGGGTTCCGAGTAAGATTTCTTTAGATTTACCAGGAACCCCAGATACTCCAGAGTGCATTCTGTAAGGAAAGGGACTCCTTGACTCTGGCAAGGAGACTGCTACTATGAGCCAGTCATTCAGATAGGATAGAGAACGCCACCCAGTCTCCTGAAGTGTGACTGCTACCACCGCCAGGCACTTGGCAAAGACTCTTGGAGCCGAGGACAAGCTAAAGGGCATTAAGGGCAAATTGATAGTGTCCAGAAGGAAGCTTGAATCTGAGAAACATCCTGTGAGACCTCCTTATGGGTATGGGAGTAAGCATCCTTTAAGTCCAGGGAGGCTAGCCAGTCTCCTGCTGTAAAGACTGTATGACTAGTGACAGAGTGACCATTCTGATTTTTTTTTCAGATGTTTGTTTAAATATCTGAGATCGAAGATAGCGCCCAAGTCCCCAGTTTTCTTTTTAACGGCCAGAAAGTACCTAGAATAGAGGCCCTTGCCCTTCTCTGAGCGGGACCTCTCCACTGCTCGTAGAGCTGAAAAGTTCTGTACCTCCAATTCCAACAATGGAACTTGTGTTGTGGACAGAGGTCTTGGACACCTGGGTATGCTTAATCTCTGGCATCTGCTTGAACTGTAGTGGCAAACCTTTTTCCACTATCTCCAGAACCCACTTGTCTGACGTAATGAGGGACTAGCTCTGAAGATAGTGGGAGAGTCTGCCTCCTACCGGAAGCGGGGAGGCGACCTGGACACTCGCATCAGGACTTAAGACTGTGAGGCTACCGTTTGGGTAGAGGTGGCCCTTCTTTGGCCCCTTCTGCCCCTGCCTCTGAAAGACTCCCTGTATTGACCGAAGTTAGATTGGGGACAAGGATTGAAAGGCCTGGGAAAAAAACTACTGCCCCTGGGTCGGGATCTCTGAGAGGCGGTAGGCTTAGGTGTAGATGAGTGACTCTGCCAGGAGGCCTTGTACTCATCAACCTTTTTATGTAGTCAGTCATTCTGTAATCAAACATCATGTTTTGATCACAGGGAAAATCCATGGCCTTAGCCTGGGTGTCTGTGGTTAGACTGGTAGTTCTAAGCCAGGTGGAGCATCTCAGAGAGATGGCATGGGCCATCGCCCTAGAGGTGGCATCATTACTGTCGTCCGCCATGTGAAATTGGTATTTGGTAGCTTCCAGGGCAATTTTTGTCATATCCACCAGCTCCTGCACCACAGAATCTGACCCACTGCGGGCAATGGCCAGGAGAGACTTCCATAGGGCTTTCTGATATTTGGCTGAGAAAGCCATGTACGAAGAAAGTCTGAGAAGCAGGTAAGCTGTGGCATACATTTTCTTTGCTATAAAGTAAATTTTCTTGGAGTCCTTGTCTAGAGGTAACGGGACAAGGAAACCCAGCTTTCTCATGAGCTGCCTGTTACACTATACTCGTGGCTAGGGTGTGCAGACAGGAACACGGGTACCAGTTCTAGACAATCTGTTTCTTCTCAATCTGCTTGTCAACCCCTGACACCGATGTGGGAGTCTGAAGTACTTTCATGGTATTTCTTCTGAATACATTATAGAGAGGGATGACCAGGGTCTTAGGAGCTGAAGACCTCATCTCCCTATAATCTTCGTCTTCATCAATATCCTGGGTTGGCTCCTCTGATCCAGGGTGTCTAGCATATTTTCTAAAATGTAAACAGAGAAGGAATCCTCCTGGGCACCGGGGGGAGGCCGAACAGAGGGTCCTGGGACTCATGGCCCTCAAAATCAAGTCAGGGCATCATAAAAATGTTCCTAGTCATCTCGCCACCCTCACAGTCTACAGAGAGAACTCTGGAAGAGTGCTTGCCATCCCCAGTAAATATATGCCCCACCTTTTGTAGGGTCTGAAACAGTTGCCATACTTTTGCTATGTCTTGCACAGATGGAAGACCCTACGCAGACTTTGGTTGTGTGTGTTTTGTTTTTTCTTAATGCTTTAAGCTGCCTGCTGTCTCACTATTGGCTTTCCCAGGAGCAACAGGAGCATTTTTTTTCTTGACAGAGTTTCTTTTTAGCCACTTCATCAGCGGCTTGATCAAGCTTCCTTTTTCCAACACTTTTATCATTTTTAATTTGTGAGGAACTTCATCAGCTCCTTTAGAAGCTTTACTTTTGACTGGAATCTGGAGGCTTCTAGTCGCCCTCTGCTTACAGTACATTTTATTGTTAATACTTTTAGATAGTCCCTCATCGATAGCCTTTGATTTATCTTCAGCCATAATAATTAAAGGTTTCTTTGCTATGCGCCAATTTAACAAAGCAAACCCAAGATCTGGACCACAATAAACCAAGTGCAGGTTTCTGTGAAATGCTACCGGCCAGTCCTGCCACAGCTAAATAACTATTTTAAAATGCCTTTTTTTGTAGTACTGGAATCTATACCAGTGCCAATCTAATAGAAAACCCAGTAATACTGGTAAACTACGCACAGGTTTCTGTTGATGCTGTGAAGGCCAGTCCTGTGACAGCTGCCACCTTAGGTCCAGTTTTTTATATACATATGTGTGTGTGTGTGTGTGTGTGTGTGTGTGTATATATATATATATATATATATATATATATATATATATATATATATATCTTGGTTTCTCTGATAATGCCAATCCTCAGAGAACTCACAGGCAACTGTAAAAGTTTAAAATCCAGATGGCTGCCTCATGGTGAAACCCTGAAGTCTGAGGTAAAAGACAAGCAACTGACACTAATTTGACGGTTTCTTCACAATTTAAATTAAAAGGAGAGGAACCTTTGAAATTACGCACTGCGGTAAAATAACACAAAATTTGTGCAGACGCGGTAAAAATAAAAGTCAAAATAGCGTAACTGCACTAAAATAGAAAACCAGTGCAGCACTAACCAAATGTAAAACTTTCACTCAGCACACTATAGAAATGAATTTATGGGAAAAACTTTACAGATAAGCGCTAGAGGCTGTCAACAAGAATTTGAGAAGTACCTCAGGGCCAATGTTGCTCAGTCCAGCGGAGAAAAAATTCTGAAGCCTTCAGGTTGCCTCTCACTTAGTTCACTCCCCCTCCTGTTTTTGATTGGATATTGCCCAAAGCTCATTTAAAAAATTATTTTAAAGGCATACCTCCGAGGCAGTTGCACCGAGCCAGCTAACTGCTAAAGTTACTGATGCTAAAGGACTCCTGGGTAAGTGATGGATTTATCCATTGACTGAGATGCAGGGAGAACTGACCTCCGACCACCGCCTCTTGGTCGGAGACCAGAAAAAGGGGTATGGGAAGGAGTCAGGCAGATGCAATCCGACACTGGGGCTGATCCATCGCCTGGTCGCTGTGGTAGCGCTCGAGGAGAGGACGGGCAAGGCAGAGGAGGCTTTTTTTTGCCCTGGGGATGGGAGCCTGCTCCGGACTTAAGGGACACCTACAAAGGATGGGCACTGTCTGCTCCTAGGCTGTGTATGGTAAAGTGAATGGACAGACTTAATAGCCCTACTAGATGCTTGCAAATCATTGATGATGTCCTGGATATCTGGTCCAAATAACTTGGAGCCACTGAATGGGTCATTCAGCACCTTCTGTTGGACGTCTGCTGCAAACCCTGAGACCCTCAGCCAGGAGTGCCTATGAAGGCCGATGCCTGTGGCAGCAGCCCTGGCACCAGTGTTGGAAATGCCATATAAAGCCCTGAGGAGATGCTTACCAATATCCTCAGTGGTCTGCAAACATTTGAGAACCTCCTGTTTCTGGGAGCATTCTGGCAGGGCTTAAGCATCTGCCTTGCCCTTTTTCCAGATGAAGTTTTGGTACTTAACCATATGCAAAAGAAAATTAGCAATCCAAAGCCCCAAGGAGGAGGAGGCATAGACCCTCTTGCATCCAAAGTCAACCCACCTGGATTCCCTGTCAGGAGGTAGGGAGTTAAGGTGCTTAGGCACCTTGCAGCCATTGTGTGTTGCTTTAATAACCACAGAGTCAGTCTAAGGTTAAGCAGTACAGTAAGGCGGGCCTTGAGGAGCATGATAGAGCTCATCTCCCCTGCAAGGCATGGCAGGAACCATGTCTGGCCTATGCCAGGCCGCTGTAATGGCATTCCTCAGGGAAGGATGGGAGGAATGACCTTAGGGGAGATTTGGGAATCTCCAATAAGTCCACCAGGTCTCGCCTGGAGGCATCCTCCTCCTCAGTGTGGAAGTCATAGCTGAGGACAACTGCTTTATCACATTAAAGAAAGTAGCATCTTCAGGAGGGGAACTGGGAGTATGTCCAACAGAGTCCTCGCTGACTGAAGATGCAGTGGACCTGTCTGAGGAAAGAAGCTCCTCCTCCTCAGGGAGAATCAGGTCAGGATGGTATTCCTCTTCGATGTCAACCTGCTCCAATTCGAGGTCCAACAAGCAAAATATCGATGGCATCCTACGAGGTGCGGACCGAAGAGGCCCAAGAGGTGTCGACGATGGGGCCGTCAACGGTGCTGGGGACTCAGGCCTGTAAGACCCCAACTGGTGCACAAGAGCTGTAGTGATCGGAGTCCTAATCAAGTTAGGGTCAACGGCAGAAGATGTGTTGAGGGTGGAGGGGTCATCGTCACAGGGCTCGACGAACCGTCCATCAGGACTTGGACGGCCATGGGCCTGGAGATGCATCTGGTTGTGATGGAGGGGCTGGTGTCAATGAACTGAGGGTCAACAGACAGGGGGCCGATGGCTGGCCAGCCTCCCTGAGAGGCGGGAGATGGCACTGTCATTATGGGCCTGGAAGAAGCAGAGGCCTGGACAGAAGAATATGTTAGTGCAGCTGCAGTCGACAGAGAACCCGTTGAGGACAAAGAAGCTGTCAGAGAGGAAGCACCACTGGGGGCAGCGATACTGTTCATTGGCCTTTTTGTGACTCTTTCCTGAGGACTTGTCTCAGCGCTTCAAGGCCTGGGAGCTCAATGAACCCAGAGGCGACTGAGGAGGAGGAGGAGAGACCCCTGAGGACCCCTGCCCAGAACTGCCTACCTGTTGATCCATGAGGAATTTCTTCAATGCCTTTTTGAGTCACCTAAGGGTTGTTTGGTTGAATTTGCGGTAGAGTTTACAGTCAAGAGGCATCGTAGTCAAGCCCAAGACAGCAGACACAGATGTTATGGTCATCTGAAGAGACAATCTTCTTTCCACAGCAGCAGTGATGGAAGAGAAGTGGA
This sequence comes from Neoceratodus forsteri, assembly GCA_016271365.2. Classification (NCBI taxonomy): domain Eukaryota; kingdom Metazoa; phylum Chordata; order Ceratodontiformes; family Ceratodontidae; genus Neoceratodus; species Neoceratodus forsteri. The sequence goes on along the minus strand of CM028130.1, from coordinate 895,757,636 downwards.
GGGAGAAATATTAGACATAAACAAGGTAAAATAATCTCTTATTTAAAAGAGATACTAAAACCTAGCATAAAAGAAATATTGTAAGCAAAAATGGCGCGAAACTGCATCACAGCTTCAGCAGAACTTTCTGTATTGGTTGAAAAGATTCAACTCTTTGAGGTCTAGAATGGGTCTCAAGTCCCCAGTTCTTTCGGGAACCAGGAAAATTCGCGAGTACGACCCTTTGTTCCTCTGCTGCATGGGTAATGGTTCTATGGCCCTTTTGCACAGCAAGGTGAACACCTCCTCCCGAAGCACCGTTGTGTGGTCTGGAGGATAAGAGGTGGGAACTAGTGGAACATCTGGAGGCTGTTCTACAGCATGACTTTGATTATCTACAGGATCTAAGCATCTGTGGTAATGGTTCTCCACTGGGACAGATGGAAGGAGAACCGACCTCTGATTACCACCTCCTAGCTTGGAGGGGGTGTCTGGCAAAGAGTCTGACTGAGGTGGAACTGGCAGCCGGGGCCGCTCCTCCTCCCTGGGAGTGCTCAGCAGAGGGAACAGTGGTGGAAGAGGGGGCAGGCAAGGCAGAGCTGGCCCTGTGTTTGCCCTGGAGCTTGGTTCCTAAGCCAGACTTGGCGAGAGACCACGTACGAAAGGAGGGCATTGGTCTACTCCTGGGCTGGGTATGATAAAGGGAGTGGACAGACCCAACAGTCCTGTTGGATGCTTGCAGGGCATTAATAATATCCTGCACATGAGGATCAAAAGTTTGTGACCTACTAAAGGGGCATTCAAGACCTTTTGCTGGACTTCAACTGCGAAGTCAGAGACTGTAAGCTCGGAGTGCCTTCTAAGGCAAATGCCAGTGGCAGCTGTCTGGTTGTAGTACCAGCAATATCATAGACGGCTCTGAGGAGATGCATGCTAACATCTTCTGAGGCCTGGAGGATTCTGAGACGCTCTTGTCTCTGAAAACCCTTAGGAAGGGCCTGAGCAGCAGCCTTGCACTTCTTCCAGAGAGTATTCTGGTACTTAATCATACAAGCCAAATAGTTGGCAATCCTAAGGCCCAAAGTGGCTGAGGTAAAAGTCCTCTTCCCCGAGGTCAATCCTCCTAGATTCCCAGTAGAGGGGAGAGAAAGTACAGTTACATAAGAACTTACCCAAACAGTAGTTCTTTGAGAGGGGCTCTTGCAGTAGGTACTCACATACAGGACTAAGCTGACAGGCGTTAGGACCACACAGAAAACTTCTAGCTAGCAATGTCTGGCGGCGGATCGGCCCCGATGTCACGTGACCATCAGCGTGGCACTACATAGGGAGCAGTACTCATGCCCGCCCTCCAGTTCTCCCGCTGGAGACCTAGGAAGGAGACAGGAGATGAGTGGGCCCCAGGAGCTTGAAGGTAATACAGGAAAAAGAAGAAGAAACCCAGGGGTAGGTGGAGAAAGAGCCTACTGCAAGAACCTCTCTCGAAGATCTACTGTTATGGTAAGTTCTTACGTAACTGTACTATTTTACTTCGAGGGGGTTCTTGCAGTAGGTACTCACATATAGGACCGAGTTCCAAGCAACGATCTGAGACAAATCTGAGACATGGGAGGTAGGAACGGGTCTGCAGTAAGCAGGAACCTAAGACAAGAGGCCCTGCAGGACAGCTAGGCCGAAGCCCACTCTGTACCTTGAAGCAATGTCCAAACTGTAGTGTCTGGTGAAAGTATGGACAGAACTCCAAGTCGGGCTACATATGTCGGCAGCTGAGATACCCTAAACAAGCAGCAGAAGCAGCCATGCCTCTGGCTGAATGTCCTTTGACCTCCCCCGGAAGGGGTTTGTTGTACTTCTGTAACAGAATGTAAATACAGGTTACTCACCTGTAACAGGAGTTCTAGGAGTGGTATATGTTCATCCACACTGTCTGGCAGGTTCCTGCCGCTTTAAATCTTGCGGAAGGTCTTCAGCTGGCTTCTCCCACCCACCGGGAGGTAAAACCCTCGGCTCCACCATGACACCAGATCTAGCCCACTGGAAGCCAGGTTGCACATCGGCCGGGCAAAGTCGGGTGGGTCGGATGAACAACATATACCACCTCTAGAACTCCTGTTACAAGTGAGTAACCTTGTATTTCTAGGACGTGATATGTTGTTCAATCCACACTGTCTGGCAGACCTCTGCAGTTTCTCTGGGAGGAGGAGGCAAGACGCACCCTTACTTAGGGAATAAGGACTGCAGAACAAAGGTCTCAAACCAGCATCCCAGCATGACTCAAGGTCAATGTGGTAATGGGAAATGAAGGTGTGTGCTGACTTCCAGGTGGCAGCCCTGCAGATTTCCTGGATAGAGGCGTCCCTAGAAGCAGCCACTGAAGCAGCGGTATGGCAGGTAGAATGGTCTCATCCCTTTGGGCTCCATGCCCGCCAACCTATAGCGAGATCTATGCAGGAGGTGACCCACCTGCCTATCGTGTCCGCTTGGCTGCAAGTCTGCCAGGTGTGGCTTCAGCGTAGGGTGACAAACAGCTGGCGAACCTCTCCCCGAATCCTTAGCCATTCGCCTCCTAATAATAAGAGAGCGCCTTCTAGGGTCCAAAGTAGGGAGCCTATATTCGGCCTCCTGAGGTGACTGGGGTAGAACACCGGGCAGAGTCAACACCTGGTTAAGGTGAAACCCCACACCACCTTCAGAAGGAATCTAGGGTGGGGGCAAGGACAACCTTGTCTCTGTGGAAGACCAGATAAAGAGACTCAATGGGAGCGCCTGGACCTCTCCCATCCTTCTGGCTGACGTGACAGCCACCAGAAAGCAGTCTTCCACGACAGGTGAGAGGCGTCACACCTGTGCATCGGTTGAATGGCTTGACATGAGCTTAGCCAATACCAGCAGTAGATCCCATGGAGGGGTGGTCTCTCACCTGAGGATATGTAATCAAGGCCTTTGAAAGCGCCCGACCACCTTCTCCTGCGTCACCGACTGCTTGCTGGCCCGCACCCGGTAAACAGAGATGGCTGCCAGTTGCACCTTAAGGGTTGAAAACCGAAGCCCTAGCTGAGAAAGGGACCACAGGTAGTCCAGAATGCTAACCAAGGAACAGGAAGACGGGTCCAACCCCTTGTCCTGACACCAAATAGAGAATCTCTTCCATTTGAAGGCATAGCATTTTCTGGTCGACTCCTTACGGGATGCCTCAACGATGTTGAGGACCTCGTCGGAAAGACTCAAGGCCTGGAACTCTAGCCGCTCAGGAACCAGGCTGTCAGGTGCAGGGACTGAAGGTCCAGATGGAGAACCTTCCCCTTGTCAACAGAGAGCAGGTCCGGGCGGGCTGGAAGCAGCCTCGGGAGCCTGGAGCTGAGGCTGAGGAGATCTGGGTACCAGAACTGGCGGGGCCAGCCTGAGGCTACCAGAATCACCTGCACCTTGTCCCTCTTCGCCTTGAGAAGCACCTTGTGGATCAAGGGAAATGGAGGGAAGGCGCAGAAGAGGCCCGGGGTCCACGGCCTCGAGAAGGTATCCCCCTGCAGCGAGCCCTGCTGAGGGAGGGGGGGGCGAGCAACAGTCTCAGCTTCGCATTCTCCCTGGAGGTGAACAGGTCCACCTGAGGGTAGCCCCAGTGGGAGAACAGATCTTGTACTATCTCCGGCAGGAGAGACCACTCGTGAGAGGCAGCGCCTATCCAGCTGAGGGCATCGGCCAGACTGTTGGAGGCTCTTGCCACATGGATGGCTAGGAGATCCGCCTCCAGGTAGATCACGAGAGACCAGATGCGGAGAGCCTCCTTGAACAAAGGCATGGAGTGCGTCCCACCCTGGCGGTTTAGGTAGTACATGGTCGTGGTATTGTCCGTCTGGACCTGGACCACTTGACCTCGTACAAACGGAGCGAAGGCGGTGAGGGCTAGAGAATCACCAAGCTCCAGCAGATTGATGTGGCATCGGGACTCCCGAGGAGACCAGAGAGCGTGCGCTCTGTGCTCCCCCAGATCGGCACCCTAACCCATCAGAGGCGTCGGTCGATAAAGAGACCGTCGGCTCGGGGCGGACAAACGGAATGCCCTCCTGCAGATGAGCTGGAACGATCCACCACTGGAGAGCGTTCCACATCTACTGGGTCACTGTCTCTGGCTGATCCAAAGGACCGGAGTGCTGTGACCACTGGCTGGCCAGTCCCCATTGTAATGGATGCATGTGCCAATGGGCCCAACGGACCACGCTGGTGCAGGCCGCCATGAGGCCCAGGAGGCACAAGAAGTCCCGGGCAGGGCGCAATTGTCCAACTTGAAATGATTGGGCAAAGGAGGAAAGAACCTCGGCCCTGTCCGCCTGGAGCTGTGCTCTGGCTCTTAGAGAGTCGAGCTCTGCCCCGATGAATTGGATCACCTGCTTTGGCACGAGTTCCGACTTGGCCTCGTTGATGAGGAGGCCAACTTGAGAGCAAATCTGGAGGGACAGATCCCTGGACCGCTCCACCTCCAGTCTGGAGGAGGCCGCATTCAGCAAATCGTCCAGGTAGTGGTACACCAGGACCCTTCGGCGCCGCAGGAATGCTGTCACCACTGCCATGCATTTGGCGAAGGCCCTGGGAGCTAGAGAAAGGCCGAAGGGCATGGCCCAGAACTCGTAGAGGGACCCCTCTGCCCTGAAGCGAAGGAATCTCTGGTGGGACGGACAGATTGGGACGTGAAAGAACGTTTCCTGAAGGTCCAGAGAACAGAATCACGCCTCATTCCAAGGATGGAATGATCTGAGCCAGAGTGACCATCCTGAAGGTTCGAGACCTTAGGAACCTGTTCAGGTCGTGCAGGTCTAGAATGGGGCGCCAGCCCCCCCGTCCGTTTCGGGACCAGGAAGTACCTGGACACAAACCCTGGGTCTAGTGGAGGATCCGCCACCTTCCTGATCACTTCCTTTTGGAGGAGCAAGGCAATGTCGGCTCAACGGGCCGACAGAGAGGCTGTGGTCCCGTAACCCCCATGGGGCGACAGCTCGGAAGGGTGGGGCCTGCTCGAACTCCAGAGGCAGACCCTTTCCTACCACCTCCAACACCCAACGGTCCATGGTGATAGCGGACCAGGCGGAAAGAAAGTGGCGGAGCCGTCCCCCTATGGGGGGGAACCCAGGGAGAAGCGATGCAGTTGGGGGCGACATCCCCTCAACCCGTCACTGGGCAGGCTTGGAGGAAGGACTGGCTGAGGGACCTCCCGGGCCTTTTCCTCCCAGCTTCCTGTTGGAGGAAGCTGCAGGCTTGGCTTTGGGGTGCCAAGTGTGAGACTGCTTGCCCTGATGCTGGTGTTGCTGGGCCAGACGTGCCGCAGGGGCAGAAGGGTGAAAGGATTTATGCTGCTGTCGGCGGCCTTTGTCCTTCTGGACAGACGTGACCGAGTCCAAGGTGGCATTGGACTTTTCAATTCTTTGGGGGTGGCCTTCCACCCCAGGCCCGAACAAGTCGGTACCCAGGAAGGGGACTTCTGCCAACTTGTGCTAGGTATCCGCCGTAAAGGTGGAGATCCGCAGCCAAGCTCTGCAGCGCATGGCCACTGCTGCCGCTACTGACCGCGCACAGGAGTCTCCAATACTGAAAGCCATTTGGAGCTGCTGTTTCGGCGCTGCCCTTCCCCGATCCCACACCTGCTTGACCGTAGTCTGCAGATCAGCCAGGAGATGACGGATCACCTCATCCAGGGAGTCCATAAGGGCGCAGGAGAAGTGCGCCATCGGTACGGCCAAACTGGCCTGACGGAGGCCAAGGGAGGACGCAGCATATACTTTGCACCCGGCATAGTCCAGCTTTTTGCACTCTTTGTCGGGGGAATTGTCCACATCCCTAGCGTTCCCTGAACGCCGGAAAACGCCGTCGGTAACCAACCCCTCCGCAGAGAGGCGTTCCTAGAAACTGGACAGAGACCCCGTATGGACCACATACTTCCTGGTCATCCTGGCCGAAGGAGCAGGACAAGAAGCCGGCCGCTGCCGTAACTCCAAGGCTGGGCCAACAATGGCTTCAGCCACCGGAAAGGCCTCCGTGGGAGAATCCCTGGCCCGCTTGGATACGGGCTTGAGCTGCATCCCGGTGGACTCCGAGATGAGACGAAGCAGACCCATAAACAATGATGGGCTCTCGTCCATCGACTGCCCCCCCGGAGGACTCCAGGTCAAGGGGCCTGGAGAACAGGGAGGAGTCGTCGTCAGACTCTGAAGAGTCTGTGAAGAGCTGCCTAGGACCTGAGCCACCCTCCACCTGCCGAGGACGGTCGGGAGTGAGGGTGACCGACAACCGGCCGGGCAGTCCCTGACCCGACCGAGAATCCTTGGTCAGAGCCCCTGATTTCAGTTGTGGAGGTTCCACCACAATCGGTGGGGCAGCTGGTTTCGGCCGAACAACCGGCCCAGGTTTGGGCACCTCGACCACCGTGAGGGGTTGTTTCGGCCTTTCGGGTGACAGCCACTTAATGGCCGGGGACAGCGTCGGCTTGTTCCCGGTCAGAAGGAGCTGCTGCCACATTAAGTCCTCGTAGCGTCGACGCAATTTGCGCTGAAGCCTCTCCTCCTATGAGGAAGAGGAAGACGAGGACGAGTGGTGCCACCGCTTTCCTCGGTGCTGAGACAGAGACCACTGGTGCTGGCGGGATTGGCTGGACGAGGCGAAGTCGAGACCGTCGGCATTTCGAGGTGGGTCTGGGAGGCGGAAAACCCGTTCCTCCTCGCTCAGGAGCCTTGACCGGGACTCCGGCACAGGAGGCGCAGGCAAGTCATGGTTTCCACCGGGGAACGGTGAAGAAGGTTGTCGGCTTCACCAGTCGACAGCCCGTCAGCAGGGTCAAGAAAAATCTGCGACCGTGGCCGTGGTGTCTCGGCGGCTGACGGATGAGACCATGAAACCAGCGGCCTTAGCCGCAACCTCGAACGGCGTAGAGTGTCGACTGTCCGGGAAGGGGACCCTCCCCGCTCCCACAAACATCGACGGTGGGACTTACCCTTCGAGTCCCTCTTCTTGGACCGAGAGGAGTGTCCCGATGGCCCCTCACCTTTCGTGGAGAGGGATTGGCAAAGCTCCTTGAAAGAAGCTGTATCGGAAGATCCCAAGGAGAGCGGGATAAATGCCGCGACCGAGGCCTGGGCCGCCTCCTCCTCGAGGGCGATCATCTGCTCGAGTTGCTCAGCCGAGCCAGCCGCCGTGGAAACCGCCCAAGGGGCCTCCTTGGACTTCACCGGCAGATAACTTTTCTCGGGGTGCCCAAGTTGGAGCCGGGCAGCACGGTCTTCGAGGACGTTTGGCGAAAAAGACTTGCACAACTTGCAGGCCTGCAGATCGTGGTCAAGCCCGAGGCAGTAGACACACGTGGAGTGCAGATCAGTCCTGGACATCTTCTGCCTGCATGGGCACCACCGAAAACTGGGAGTCGATTTGTCCAGCGCAGCCGCGAAGGAAGAAGCAGACCAAAGACTAGAAAACTTTAAAATTATTTTTGGGTGAACCAAAGAGTTTGGATCCAGTCTAAACGCAGAGCGCTAAGGAGGGAACCTGAGCTTCCAAGCGGTAAGGGAAGATCTGGCGTCATGGGTGGAGCGAGAGTTTTACCAACCGGGTGGGTGGGACGAGCCAGTTGAAGACCTTCCGGCAAGATTTAAAGCGGCAAGGAACCTGCCAGACAGTGTGGATGAACAACATATCCATGTCCCTAGAAATGAAAATTACGTACCTACCGAATTCTTGATCTTCCTGGACGGAGTCTCCACCACTCATTCACACTAACTGACTACACTGGAGATGCCAGGACCCAGCGGGATCCAAAAATCTTCAGAAGGGCGGTGCCTAGGTGAGACCATGCATGCACAGTGCCCTTGAACTGGCTTGCGCCCATAGGCTATCTTGGCATCGACCCTCAACCCGTCTAAGTACTTTTTTGACCGAGGAGGTGCAGCGTAAACTAACCTAATGAAACAACCTAATCTGGACATAAAATAGTCCGTATGACCTGTGTAAGAAGGGTCAATGCAACAGTCTCTTCACAACCCAACCAACGAGGAAGTGAAGACCAAAACAGGATGAGTGAGCTTGGGGGATGCTGGGTGGGCGTTTGAATGAGTGGTGGAGACTCCGTTCAAGAAGATCAAGAATTACGGTAGGTACATAATTTCCATATAGTGTATGGCGGAATGCTGTTCCGCACAGAAATCCATGCCTGGAACAGTGTTGTTGTGCTGCACTCGGTACGTCACGATCTTGTTGTGCTGCACCGAAGTTAAGTCACTGGTGCAACACAACAAGATCGAATGATGGCGATGCACAACTTCGAGCCGGCCAAGGGTGACGAGAAGTAAGCGGTTGGTACAGATGCCGGGCGTAAGCCTTATTTTTCTTCTAGACTTGTTTGGGGATCACATACTGCTGATTATGGCTGCCCATACACTATAAAGATTGTGTATGAGCAATCATCACAAACAAGCCACTGAAAGATCAAGGTTTCATAGTAGCGGACCTCTCGAGCTGTGCTCTCGAGGGTCCTGGTTACCACAGAAACCTCTCGATCAACTGCCTTGTTGTGTATGCTTGCTCATACACAATCCTCTATATCTTCCTGGACACAGAGTCTCCACCTCTCATTCGCACTAATGGGAGAGTGCCGAGCTAATATAATCCCCGAGAAGGCGCAGGAGAGGAGCTCACTTAAGACAAAAGTTCATTAACGATTGACCTGACAAAGTTGGCACTGACTGGAATGGACATCCAGGGCATAGTGCTTCACAAGCGTTTGCACCGAGCTTCAAATAGCTGCACTACAGATGTCATGTCTGCAATGGGCACGTTACGAATTTCTGCCAGAGATGCCGTGGCTGCTCTGGTAGAATGGGCGTATACCCTACCTTCCAGCATAACCTGTGCCATGGAGTAGCACCGTAAGGCATGCCACCAGCCACGCTGAAATACATCGAATGGCAACAGGCTGATCCAGCCGGGCCATGCTGAAAGAGATGAAGAGTTGTTTAGATTTGCGGATCTCTTGTTCTGTCCAAGTAGAACTGCAGAACCCGTTTAACATCCAGAGAATGACGGGCGCACTCACCCTCATTCTGGAAGTTTGTCAAGTAGGTCGGAAGAACCAAGGGCTGGTTCAGATGGAACTCACATACTACTTTAGGGAGAAATTTAGGGTTAGTTTGAAGAACCAGTTTGTCCTTGTGAAATACAGTGCATGGTGGGGTCTGTGACCAAAGCATGTATTTCAGATACTCTGCGAGCGGATGTAATGGCTACTAGAAGGCAGCCTTCTAGGTCAAGAACTTTAACTCACAAGTTGCTAGGGGCTCAAAAGGTTTATGGGTGAGCATGTCTAGCACAAGGTTAATATCCCAAGCGGCCACTGGTCTCCTGACTGGTAGTCCAGTGTGGAGTATCCCTCTTGACCAAGGGTAACTGAGCCAAAGACAAAGAGTGTACAGGCTCGTGGCGCATGAGATGGACCATCACAGCTGAGTATTGTAGACCTGCATTCGACAGGTCCAGAATATACTCCAAGACTTTTGTTAGGTGGGCATGAGAAAGGGTCCAAGGAGGACTTTGCACCAGATGGAGAACCGCTTCCACTCAGCTGTATAAGTCTTCCTAGTGGCGGTTTGCATGCTGCTAGAAGGATATCTGAGACCCTATGCGAGATGTCAAATCTACTCACGTCTATCTCTTCAGGAGCCATGCACGTAGAGATGAAGGGATTTAGGCTTGGGATGGCCACTGGGCCCTGGGTCAGTAGGTCCATACGAGTGGAAGCTGTCTCAGCGAGTTCTGATAGTCTATTGATCAACGGAAACCAAATTTGATGAGGCCAGAATGAAGCTATGAGGATCATCCTGCCCCCTTGTGCCTCAAGTCTGAGCAGCACCCTCTGAATCAAGGGAAGAGGAGGAAAAGAGTACAGAAAGCGTATTGTCCACCGCAGTGTGAATGCATCCTGACAGAAGGCGCCAGGTTCTGGATTTCTAGAGCAAAACAGAGTCAGTTTTGCGTTGAGTGGGGACACAAAAAGGTCCAGGTCCGAAGACCACCACTCTTCGAAGAGTAACTGAACGATGCTTGCGTTGAGAGACCATTCATGAGGATCCGTTTCCGTTCTGCTGAGATGATCCGCTAGATCGTTCTGCATTCCCAGAAAGTAAACAGCCTGAATTAGGGCTTTGTGCCCCAGGCACCACTCCCACACCCTCATCGCTTCCCTGCACCAGGGGTAAGAGTGTGCTCCATCCTGTCTGTTGATGTAATACATCACTACTTTGTTGTCCGTTTGAGGGAGAATGATCTTGTGAGAGAGCATGTCCTTTAGAGCTCAGACTGCGTACAGGACAGCTCTCATCTCTAGGACATTTATGTGGAGCTGAGACTCATCCTAAGTCCGTCGACCTTGGGTGTGGAGATCTTGACAGTGAGCTCCCCATCCAAGAAGAGATGCATCCGTGGTGACAGAAATCTGGGATTCCAGTGGGGCAAAGGGATAGCCTTTCAGGAGGTTCTCCTCTTGAGTCCACCAGGTGAGAGATTGCTTTAGGGGGTTCTGCCACTTTGATGTGAAAAAACTGGGGATGTGTGGTCGGGGACCACTGAGTACTGAGCATCCACTGGGTGGTCCTCATGTGAAGATGAGCTAGAGGCACCATGAACAATGAGGAAGCCATGAGACCCAGCATGCGTTGCATCGAGAGGGCCCAAACTGAGTCGTTTCCTCTGATGAAGCAGGCCATCTAAAGGATATCACTCCTCCTGTCTTTTGGAAGAAAAGCCCTCATGCTGGGGGGTTTAAGGAGGCACCTAAGAGGAGCCATTGGGAGGGCTGGAGCTGCGACTTCGTACTTCAACAGGATTCTCAGGCTTCCAGAGTCTCTTGTCTGGAAGGGCTTGCTAGTAGGCAGTCATCCAGATGTGCCAACACTTGAATTCTGAGCTTCCTGAGATGCGCTCTTTGAGAACTGCAAAGCACTATGTAAAGACTCAAGCTGCGAGGACAGCCCAAAGGGCAGGACCCGAACTGGTAATGCTGACCCAGCACCACAAATCGGAGATAACTGTGGTGGTTTGGATATATGAGAACATGTTGGTAGGCGTCCTGCATGTCCAGGAGGCCAGCCAATCGCTTTGATGAATCAGAGTAAAAGACTGCCGAGTGGTTATATCTTCAATTTCTCCTGGTTAAGGAATTTGTTTAACTTCCTTAGATCGAGAATAGGGTGCATGCCACCTGCTTTCTTTGGATCTGGGAAATATGAGATGAAACCCATGTTCCGTTGATCTAATAGAACTACTTCTACTGCCCTGTTGTTCAGAAGGCCTTGAATCTCGGAAGCAAGAAGGTCTGACAGAGACAGACAGCATGGGCTGTCGTTTGGGTGGATGATCCGGAGGGTTTCTGAAAGATTTAGAGAGTAGCCCTCATGGATTATCCTGAGCACCCACTTGTCTGAAGTGACTGACTTCCATTAGTTGTAAAACTGAGTCAGACGCCCTCCTACTGCCGAGGAAGAGTCCCCATCAGACAGCTGAGGTGGGACTTGGGCCGGAATCTCAGAGGGTGGCACTAGGAGCTTTTGGGCCCTGTGCCTTCTGCTGCATTTTCTTTTGTGGCTGGGGGGCTTGATTTTTGGTGAAGCCCCCTCTGCCCTTGCCACGAAAGAACTGACAGTTATGAAACTGCAGCCTGTTCCCGGCCCGCTGAGGGACAGCACAAGGCAGTCTGGCCGTTTTGATAGTTGTTCTAGCTTTCTGTGTGGCCTCTAGTGCCTGCTCAACTTGAGGACCAAACAGATATGTCCCGTCAAATGACAAATTCATAACTCTCTGCTGGGCATCATTTATGAATCCCTATGTCCATAACCACAGTGGCGTCAGGTACACATACCTGCTGTTGCTGCCCTGGAAGCAGTGTCGAGAGCATCCACAGCGGCTTTCAGCTGCTGATGGTTGAATTCAATGCCTCTAGTAATGGTCTGGAGAAGCTCTGTGCTACGTCCAACTCCGGAAGAGCTCTACAGTGGCTTTGATTGAGTGCCACAGGATATATTCATACTAGAGACATAACCCTGGTAGCTAGCAATGCGCAAACCCAGGTGGAGCAGCAAAACTCGCTTCCCAAAGTGTTAGTCTGTGAGAGTCCTTATTTACTGGGCGTGCCGTAGATTCTTGAGGAAGGACGGCTTTGTCATTTTCTGCCAAGACAACTATGGCATCAGCAAAGGCTTGCAAGGTTAGAATAGGACGATCCTTGGGAGGGGTGTATTTCCAATCTATGGATTTGGCAACAGAAGGAATAGGCGCCGGATTATCCCACACCATTTGTGAGAGTCTCAAAAGAGGGTTGCATGGGAGGGGTCAATTCCACAGGAATATCCAGAAAGTGCAGATACTGCAGATGCAGCAATTCCCCAGGATCAACCTCTGAAGTCTGGAGAGAGAGAAAAATTACTCACCTTAGTAATTATGTTTCTTCTAGTGGAGTCTTGCTGTATTCTGACAAGTGCAGTTAGCCCCAGCCTTTAAACTGCCCTGGAGAACAATGGGTTAACTTTTCTATGCAGGGCACAGAATGTTCATCTCGAGCTCGGTTGATGTCTCTACCTGTTGTAATTCGAACTGCAACCGTCAGATCTTTACGAGCAAAACTCACTAGGTGTTCTGTGTGGAAACTGTAAATTTTTACTAGCCAACTGGCAGAAAATTAATCTTCTGGGTTCTCAAAGGAAGACTCAAGTCAGGAAACCCAAACACAAAAACCAATCAAATGAAATAACATCTCACCCCTGAGAAACAGAGGGTGTAAAGGGGGCACCCCTAGGGTGCCAACACTGCGCCTGCCCACCCACATCCCAAAAAATCTAGGTTCTGAGAGGGTAGGCGGGAGGTCAGAATACACAGCAAGACTCCACTAGAAGAAACATACATTAAGGTAAGTAATTTTTCTTCAAACAACATGAAGTCTTGCTGTATTCTGACTATTGCAGACTAACAAGCAGTATCTACATGGAGGAGGGACAGAACCTACTTTGGGAATAGGCTCTGAAGTACTGTTGTGCCAAACCGAGCATCACTCCTAGCCTGGATATCCAGAGAGTAATGCTTAGTAAAAGTATGGACCGTTTCCCAGGTGGCTGCTTGACAAATTTCTAAAAGAGGGATATCCCTGGCAGTAGCCAGGAAGCAGCTGTACCTCTTGTGGAACGAGCCCTCAGGCCTGAGGGTGGAGTTTTTACCAGTTTTTCATAGCAGAATTGTATACAAGACACAATCCACCAGGCAATAGATCTCTTGATGGCAGGTTAGCCCTTCCCAACTTCTCCGTAAGTGAGGAACAACTGGAGGGAGTCAAACCTGTGACCCTTGGTATGCTCTATGTAGTAGCTAAGGGCTCTTTTAACATACAAACTGTGTAGCCTCCTCTCTCCCGAGGAAGAATGATCAGTGAAGAAAACAGGGAGAGACATAGACCGATTCAGGTGGAAATCTGAAACCACTTTAGGCAAGAACTTTCTGTTAGTTCTAAGGACCACTTTATTTCTGTGAAAAGAGATGAAATCAAGTTTCACTGACAGGGCTTGCAATTCACTGATACGTCTAGCAGAAGTAATGGCTACCAAAAATACAGGTTACTCACCTGTAACAGGAGTTCTAGGAATGGTATATGTTGTTCATCCACACTTTCTGGCAGGTTCCTTGCCGCTTTAAATCTTGCGGAAGGTCTTCAAGCTGGCTCCTCCCACCCACCCGGTGGTAAAACTCTCGGCTCCGCCCCATGGCGCCAGATCTAGCCGCTGGAAGCCAGGTTTATGCGTCCGAGCCGGGAGGCGGGTGAGTCGTGGATGAACAACATATACCATTCCTAGAACTCCTGTACAGGTGATAACCTGTATTTCTAGGGACATGGACATGTTGTTCCTCCACATTTCTGGCAGACTCTAGCAGTTCTCCGGGAGGAGGGAGGCAAGGCGCACACCCCCTATTTAGGGATAAAGACTGGAGAACCGAGGCCCCGACCAACATCCCAGCGTGACCCAAGGTTGATGTGGAAGGGGGAAGCCGGTATATGCCTGCTTCCAGGTAGGAGCCCTACGGATATCCTGGACAGGAGTATCCTCGGAATCAGCCACAGATGCAACGGAAGGGCGGGTAAAATGAGCACTTATCCCTCTGGGAGGCTCCATGCCCGCCCACCTATAGCGGAGATTTATGAAGGAGGTGACCCACCCTCTCGTTGTCCACTTGGCTGCAGGTCTGCCAGGTGCGGCTTCAGCGTAGATGACAAACAGCTGACGAACTTCTCCCGAACTTCAGCCCTACGCTCCCTGGGAAGGTGAGCGCTAAATAGGGTCCCAATGGATCCTATATACGGCCTCCGAGGTGTGAATGGGGTTGAACCCCTGCAGAGACAATACCCGGTCAGGGAAAAACTCCGCCACCGCCATCGGAAGTAATTTGGGTGGGAGCAGGACAACTGTCCCTGTGGAAGACCAGATAGGGAGATTCAAGGCGCCTGGAACTCTCCCGTCCTTCTGGTTGGCATGGTAACCCCAAGAGGTGTTCTTCCACAACAGGTGGAAACTCACACCTGTGCAAAGGTTCGGCAACTTGTCCGTGAGCTAAGCTCATACCAGCGTAGATCCCACAGAAATGGGGATACTCTCCCGGAGGAGGTGTGATCAAGGCCTTGGAAAGCGCCAGACCACCTTTCCTGCGCCACCGACTACCTTCCGGCCCGCACCCGGAAGACAGGAGTGGCTAACAGGAGCACCTTGAGGGTCGTCGACCAAAGCCCTTGTTCAAGAAAAGAACATACCACAGGTAGTCCGGAATGCTCACCGAAGAACAGGAGAGGGGACCAGGCCCAATCCTAACACCAAATGAAGAACTCTTCCATTTGAAGGAGAGCATATCTGGTCGATTCCTGGTAGGACGCCTCAAAAACGTCAAGGACCTTGCCGGAAGACCCAAGACCTGGCCACTAGCCGCACAGGGACCAGGCCGTCAGGTGCAGGGATTGAAGGTCTGGATGGAGTACCTTCCCCAAACAACAGAGATCAGGACCGGGCGGGCTGGAAGCCACCTCGGGAGTCTGGGGCTGAGACTGAGGAGAGCTGGATACCGGAGCTGGCAAAACCAGTCTGGGGTTACCAGAATCACCTACGCCTAGTCCCTCCTCGCCTTGCCTGTGGGTCAAGGGAATGGGGAGAGGCGTGGAAACCCGAGGTCCCGGCCTCAAGGCATCCCTACAGCGAACCGTGCTGAGGGCGGGCATGAACAGTCTCGGCCTCGAATTCTCCCTGGAGGGAAAACAAAGGTCCACCCGAGGTGTGACCTAGAGGGAGAAAGGTCTTGTGCAACCTCCGGCAGGGAGACCACTCGTGAGGCGCAGCCCTTATCCGGCTTAGGGCATCGGCCAGGGTGATAGTGGTTCCTGCCATCGAAATGGCTAGAAAACCGCCTCCCGGCTGCGCGCAAGACCCAATGTGGAGAACCTCCTTACGGAGAGGCAAGGGGCTCATCCAACCCTGGCGGGTTAGGTAGCACATGGTCGTGGTATTGTCCGCCTGGACCTAAACCACTAGACCCGCACAGATGGAGCGGCGGTGCAAGCTAAGCGGACCGCCTGGAGCTCCAGCAGGTAGGAAAGACATCGGGACTCCCGAGAGGACCAGAGCGATGCACTCTGTATTCCCTTGATGGGCACCCCACCCATCCGAGATGCATCGGTCGGAGAAGACCCGTCGACTCAGGGCGGACGAAAGGATGTTCTCCTGCAAATGAGCTGGAGCGGTCTGAAGGAGGCGTTCCTAACCCAGGCTGTTGTCAGGACTGGTCCAAAGGGCATGAGTGTTGTGACCGCTGGCTGGCCAGCCCCATTAAGGGGCGCATGAACCGGGCGATCCAAACAGACCACGCTGGTGCAGGCCACCGCAAGGCCCAGGAGGTGCAGGAAGTCCCAGGCAGGCGCGAGTGCCCAGTCAGACCTGACTAGGTAGGGAGGAAGAACCTACGCCCTGTCCGCTGGGAGCGAGCTCAGACTCAGAGTCGAGCTTCAGTCGAAGAAAGGATCACCAGCTAAGACACGAGTTCCAACATGGCTCCAATAAAGGAGACCAGTCTGAGGAGCAACCTAGGGGCCAGAAATCTGGACAGTCCCCTCCGCCCTGGAGGGGTTGCAGTCAGGCCGCCATTCGGTGGGGTTCGCCCGGACCCCTCAGTGCCGCAGGAATGCTGCTGAGCAGAGACTGAAGGGCCTGGCCTGGAACTCGTAAAGAGATCCCCCGCTTAAGAAACGGAGGAGTCTCCCAAGAAATGGATGGATCGAAGTGTAAAATCGTCCTGGAGGTCAGGAAATAGAGCCACTACGCCTGCGTTCTGAGGATGGGATATCTGAGACAGAGAGACCATCCCGTCGTGCGGGTCAAGAATGGGGCGCAAGCCCCCCGTCCGTTAGGGACCAGGAATACCTGGACACGAACCCAGGGTCTGGAGGAGGATCTGCCACCTTCCTGATCACCTCTATCTCGAGGGGCCAGGCAAGTCGGCTTGGCGGGCCGACAACGAGACTCACGGACCCCATGGCCCCGAGGGGCAGCTCAAGGGTGGGGCCTGCTCGCAATCCCAAGGCAGGACCTTCCCTAGCACTCCGACACCCAGAGGTCCGGGAAGCGGACCAGGTGGAGAGGCGGGCTGTCTCCCAGGGGAACCCGAGTAGGGGTGACGGGGCTGGGGACAGCACCCCTCAGCCCGTCACTGAGCAGGCTTGGAGGAGGGACTGGCCGAGGGAGCTCCTGGGCCTTTACCTCCCTGTTTCCCTTTAGAGGAAGCCGCTGGCTTGGGGTCAGGACGCCCAGCGCAAGCCTGCTGGCCCTCATGCTGGAGTTGATGGGACAGTCGAGCCGCAGGGGCCGAAGGACAAAGGGGCTTATGCAAAGGCTGCCGGCAGCCCTTGTCCCTCTGGGCGGGGGTGACAGAGTCCGGAGTGGCATCGGACTTCTCGGTCCCCTGGAGGTGTCCCTCCACTCCAGGGCCGAAGAGGTCAGTCCCCAAGAAGGGGATGTCCGCCAACTTGTGCTGGGTATCCGTTGAGAAAGTGGATAACCTCAGCCACGCCCTGCGGCACATGGCCACTGCGACCACCACCGACCTGGCATAGGAATCACCTAAGTCCAGAGCAGTCTGAAGCTGCTGCTTCGCCACCGCCCTAACCTGGTCCCGCACCCGCCAGACCGTGGTCCGCAGGTCAGCCGGGAGATGAGGGAGCACCTCATCCAGGGAGCCCAAAAGGGCGTGGGCAAAATGTGCCATCAGTGCGGCCGAGCTGGCCTGTCAGAGACGTAGGGAGGACGCAGCATAAACCTTGAGCCCAACATAGTCCATCCTTTTGGACTCTTTGTCGGGGGGCCTAAACACATCCCAAGCGTTCACAGAACACTGGAAGACATTATCGGTAACTAACCCCTCAGCAGAGGGGTGCTCCGAAAACCAGACAAGAACCGACAGGGACAGAGTACTTCCTGGCCATCCTGGCCGAGGGCCAGGACAGGAAGTAGGCGCCACAGAGCTCAAGGCCGGGCCAACAATGGCCTCGGCCACCTGGAAAAGCCTCCGGTGAAACCCCTCGGTCCTAGAATCTCCGATCAGGATAAGAGACCCGTTTGGACACGGGTTCAAGCTGCATCCGGTAAACTCGAGATGAGCTGAAGCAGACCCATAAGGGACGATGGGCTGTAGAGCCACAGAACGTTCGGAGAGGACCCTGGGTCCTCCCGACTGGGGAACATGGAGGTCGGCGTGGGACTCTGGAAGGGTCTGCAAGGAGCTGCCTCAGGCCTGAGTCACTCTTAGCCCGCCCGGAGGGGCGGGAGATGGGGGAACAGACAACCTGCGGGACAGGTCGTGACCCGACCGAGGTTCCACCGAAGACGGTGGGGCAGCAAGGTTTGGACGAACAACCGGCCCTGAAGTGGGCACCTCGACTGCAGCGAGCGGTTGGGTCGGCCGTTCGGGCGGCAGGTGCTTGCTGGAAGGGGAATGAATCGGAGTAGATTGATTCCCGGACAATAGCAACTGCTGCCACATGAACTCCTCGTAACATCGACGCCATCTGCATCAAAGTCACTCTTCATCCGAGGAGGGAGACTAGAAGGAACGGTAATGCCACTTAACTCAGTGCCCCGACCGAGATCGCCAAAGTCGGCCGGAGCGCTTGACCAAGAAGAGGACCGAGACCCAATCCGGGAACCGAGGTGGGCCTGGGAAGGGAGCGGGGACGCCCGCTCTCCCTCGGCAGACGAAAAGACTGAGGCCTGTCGCCCGAAGAGCTACAGGCAGAACCTCGGCCTCCACGGAAAACCGCGAAGGGTTGACAACTCCTGCAGTAGACAAGCCGGGTGACGGTCGAAGACTCGACAACATCGACGAAGTCATGGCCGGCTGACCTGCCACGGGACACTGCGGAAGCCAGCGGCCTGAGCGCACTCCTCGACCAAGTCGAAAGTCAGCAGACAGGGAAGGGAACTCTCAGCCCCGCCAGCCGACGATGGGACTTAGCCTGCGACTCCTTTGACCTGGGCGAGAGGCAGGTCCCGAGTTCCCTCTCCCTCCGAGAAAGGGACTGGCGAGCTCATTGAGCAGGCTGAATGAGGAGAACTCAAAGAGAGCGGGATAAGCGCCGCGACCGAGGAGTGGGAGGGGACAGACTTGGTCGCCGCCTCCTTCATGGAGGAAAAGAGATCGAGCTGCTCAGCCGAGACAGCCCGACGAGCCTCCAAGGATTTTTCCGGCGCGGAAAAGGTTTCAGGTCGCCCAAGCCCCAAACAGGCCACACGATCCTCCAGGACGCTGGTCGAAAGGGCACAGCAAAAAAAAAAAAAAATAGCAAACTTGCGGATCATGGTCCAAGTTGAGGCAGTAAACGGACGTGGAGTGCGGGTCCTTCCTGGAGGTATTAACCGGGCGCCTCCGGGAGCCGGGAAACGAAATATCCATCACAGCAGCGAGGGAAGAAGACCGAAGGTTTAGAAAACTTCCAACTAAATTCGGAGAAACCGAAAAATCAGGAACCAGTCGAAAACGCAGAGCGCTAAGGAGGGAACCTGAGCTTCCAAGCGGTAAGGAAGATCTGGCGTCATGGGGCAGAGCGAGTTTACCACCGGGTGGGTGGGAGGAGCCAGCAGAGACCTTCCGCAAGATTTAAAGCGCAAGGAACCTGCCAGAAAGTGTGGATGAACAACATATCCATGTCCCTAGAAACACGGTTTCCAAGACAAGTACTTAAGCTCTACTGAGGACAAAGGTTCAAAGGGGGTTGCATAAGCTGAGCAATGCAAACATTAAGATCCCAAGCAGAGCAGGACCCTAAAGGGGGTTGGTGTGAAGCAATCCCTTGAAAAATACAGAATACAGGGTGGGATGACAGTGAGGAAGACTTGCCTAGTGACAGGAAAGCAGAAACAGCTGACAAGTGTACTTTGAGAGTAGCTGGTCTGAGGCCTAGGCCACTGAGGATGAACCATATAATACAGAACACAGAGGCAATTCAGCAGTGTCTGGAGAAATACTCTTCTTAGAACACCAAATGCTGAATCTTTTCCATTTGGAGTTGTAAGTCTTCCTGGTGGAGGGCTTTCCAGAAGCCTTGAGGATATCCAGAACCCCCTGGGAAAGATGTAGATCTGAAAACTCTAACTCTTCAAGAGCCATGCCTTGAGATTGAGAGACTGAAGATTCGGGTACCAAATCCTCCCGAGAGGATGTTAACAGGTTGTAATTCTTGGGAAGAGACAAGGGAAAATGGACTGCTAGGGACAGCAACAAGGGATACCATGGCTGCCTGGCCCAGTCTGGAGCAATCTGAATCACTTTGCAAGGTTGTGACCTTATCTTGACTAACACTTTGAACAGGAGGAGGAAGGGGGCAAAAGCATACAGAAATTTCCCTTCCCAGTTCAGAATCAGAGCATCCAGGAGGACTGCAGCAAAAGAGAGGAAGTTGGTGATTGTCTGGGGCTGCAAAAAGACCTATCTCTGGAGTGCCCCATCTTGAGAAAATCACCTTCAACACCAGAGAATCCAGGGCCCATTCGTGATGGCCCTGAGATATTCTGCTCAGTGCATCTGCTAGGACATTGTCCTTCCCTGGAAGGTGAACTGCTATCAGAGAGGTTTGCAGGGAATAAGCCAGGGACCACAACTTCATTGCTTCTGTGCACAATGCTGTAGACCGAGTGCCTCCTTGCTTGTTGATGTACCACATGATGGCAGTGGTGGTGTCTGTTCTGACCTGAACCACCTTGTTCTGTACTGATTTGGAAAAAACTTGCAGTGCCAGAAACACTGCCCTGAGTTCCAAGAGATTGATGTGTAGAAGAGATTCCTGAGGAGACCACAGGGAAGCATCTGTGGTAAGGACCACTGAATGAGCCTGAGTGGCAAATGGGACCCCTTGCCTCAAATTGTCCTGATCCTGCCACCATTGCAGGGCTTGAATCAGAATTCGAGTCACTGGGACTAGTTTGGTAAGGGAATCCTTTCTTTGGGACCAAAAAGCGCTTAAGTGGAACTGAATGTTCCTCATCTGGAATCTTGCGCCTTGGACCACTGCTGTAGAAGCTGCCATGTGGCCCAAGAGCTGAAGGAAATGCCTGGTGGAGACACCTGAAGGGCTGAATGAAGAGGCCAGCTCCATGACAGCTCTTGCCCTTTCCAGGGGAAGGAAGGCTCTTGCTTTTACCATATCCAGCTCTGCCCCTATGAAGGTGAGGAGCTGCACTGGTTCGAGAACGGACTTTGGTAGGTTGAGAAGAAATCCTAAAGAAGTGAGCACTTGCTGGGTTACTTGCAGGTGTGACTTGACTTGGTCTGGGGACTGGCCCACTATGCGTCAGTCATCCAAATATGGAAAAATGGAAATCTTTTGTCTTCTTAGGAAGGCAACAACTACTGCCAGGCACTTTGTGAAGACCCTTGGGGCTGTGGTTAGGCCAAAGGGCATTACTCAGAAAAGTGATAGTAGCCTGAGGGCAACTCGAACCTGAGGTACTTTCTGTGGGTGCACCTGATGGGAATGTGAAAGTAGGCATCTCTGAGGTCCAGGGAGGCTAGCCAGTCCCCTGGCCTTAGAGATGGAAGGATAATTCCCAGAGTTATCATCTTGAACTTTGGCTTTAAAAGATGTTTGTTCAGATATCTTAAGTCCAGGATGGGTCGCCACTCTCCTGTCTTTTGGGGTTAGGAAGTACCTGAGTACAGTCCTTTGCCCCAGTGTAGAGTAGTGCTCTCTCTCTCTCTCTCTCTCTCTCTCTCTCTCTCTCTCTCTCTCTCTAGCTCTCAGAGCTAGGAGAGCAGAAAACTCTGCCTCTAGGGCAAGGGTTTCTGAGAGATTTGCAGGTGGAAAAGATCTCGCTCTCATCTTTGGAAATTTTTTGAAGATGAGAACCAGTCCCTGGCTTACTACTTCTAGGACCCTCTTGTCTGATGTAACAGACATCCAGTCCTGGACAAAGTAAGCCAGCCTGCCCCCCTACTGGGATAGGAGAGTCGACCCGGGCAGACCCATCAGGGTGTCTGCTTGGCAGGGGCTCTAGGCTGAGGGGTGGATGCAGGCCTGCTCATCCCCCTTCTGCCTCTCCCTCTGAAGAACCCCCTCTAAGCACAGGAAGAAGAGGACGCCTGGGCTTGGTAAAAAGGCCTGTGAAAAGGCCTGCCCCTGCCCCTGGACTGCTGCCTTTGAGGAGTGGCTTGCCTTTCTTTGGCCTGAGCACTCCTGTAGGTGGTCCTGTACTCATCCATCTTTTCATGTAGTTCTCTGTCTGCTCCCCAAACAGAGAATTACCAATGACAGGGAAATCCATGGCCTTAGCCTGGGTATCCTGTGATAGGCTAGTACATCTGAGCCAAGCCATCCTCCGAAGGGCCACAGATGTAGACATGACTCTAGATGAAACATCACTGGAGTCCACAGCAGCATGAAATTGCACCTTGGATGCTTCAATCCCATCTGCAGCCACCTGCTCCAGCTCCTTGGCAAGCTGGTCAGGGGCCTGTTTAGCCAGAGCCAGAACAGTGTCCCATCTGGACTTCTGGTATCTAGCTGTGTAGGCCATATAGTTAGCCTGCCTGAGTCCCAAAGATGCTGCCATGTACTGTTTCTTTGCCATGGCATCAATCCTCCTGGAGTCCTTATCTGGGAGGTGTGATGCCAAGGGAATATTTGCCTTATCACAGGCAGCAGCCTGCACTACCCCAACATGGCTGCATTGCTGAGAAAGAAACTCCATGTCCGAGCCTGAAAGGGTGTACCTCTTGTCCATTCGTCTATCCACAGGAGGTATGGAGTTAGGAGTCTTTAGAATTATAATTGTCCGTTTCCCAAAAGATTTATGGAGAGGAATAGACAGTCTCCTGGACTCTGGGATGTCCATCATTTCAACAAAATCAGGCTCCTCCTGATCCTCTACTGCTTCTTCCATTGGAAGCTGGAGGGTTTCAGCCACTTTTTTGTAAAATATAAAGTGGGAAGGGGACTCAGAAAGTCTAGGAGGAGAAACACCTGAAGGCCTGTCTGGGGAGATGTCCAGGTCAATAGGCACATCCAGACTTTCATAATCACCATCATCATCCTCATACTCTCCCTCCTCCGGTTCATAAAATTCTTCTGAAGTGTACTCCGGAACCGGGGGAACCGACCGAACAGAGCCCCTGCCAGATGGTGCCGGTTCGGCCGGAACCGAAGTTAGCGATTGCACTATCCTTATCGCTTTGGCTATCTCATCAGCGGTCGGATAATGAATATGTGGATCCGGACCGGATGATTTTTCTCTTCTCTTCCTTTTAACTGGAACCGACTCCTCAGAATCGGCTCTCCTTTTGCCCAAAGAAGTTTTGCCCTGGTCAGAGGACACTCTTTCTGGATCGGTCGTAACCGAAACGGGCTGGCCATCTGGGTCAGCGGACTTCTCAGCCTCCCTTTCCCTCAGTCTACCTACTCTCTTATCCAGGGTAGCTTTGGGAAAACTCTTACGTAGTTGGCAGTCTGAATCGAGGTGGTCAAACCCCAGACAATAAACACAGGTGGTGTGGGGATCAGCCTTAGCAAAGGCTTCCCCACACACACTGCAGTGTTGAAACCCAGTGGGACCGTTCTTTTTCTTGGGTTTCTCAGACATGGCCAATCCTATCCAAAAATTACCCTTTTTTCCGCAATCTGCCAGGCAAGACTCCCCTATCGGTTCCTGACCGTGTTAGAGGTCTTGGAAAAAAACGTAATTAAATCTGTTTTTTTTTTTTTTAAGAACTGATATGAACCAGTTACCACACTCTAAGTAAATTCACAAATTTTTTAAGACTAAACTGATCGGTTCAACCAAACCGATCCGAAATTTACAAGTTCCACACAGAAACTAAATGTAAACCTATCTAGTACTCACAGTACCACAGACCGAGACTTAAACCGACAGATTCGGTAGCAGAAATTCGGTAGAAACCGGGCGAAAAATGACACTTTAACCTACTTTTTTGAACCGAGCAAAGGAGAAATCTCCGGAGCGACTGTTCAGTGAGGTGGAGTAAAGAATCTGATGGTTGGAGTTTAACCAACAGCAGACAGGGGCTTCAACCGAGCTCACGCTGAATGTTCCATGCTGGCCATGGAAAGTTAACTCTCTGTTCTCTGGGGCAGTTGAAAGGCAGGACCTAACTGCAATAGTCAGAATACAGCAAGACTTCATGTTGTTTGAAGATCTGACTCCCAGCAGGCGAGCGACGTCGTCATTGAAGTGCACTCGACAGTGGGGGAAAAAAGGAACTGAGGTGGTTGGAGGGTTGATGCCGAGATAGCCTATATGGCACAAGCCAGTCTCATGGCCTTACCTCGGCACTGGCCCTCCTGAAGACTTTTGGCTCCCGCTGGGTCCCAGCACCTCTGGCGTAGTCCCATTAGTGTGAATGAGTGGTGGAGACTCTATGTCCAGAAGATCTTCAGATTGGTTCGAAGAGCCACCCGGTCTCTGAAAAATCAAGTAAGGCACCTTACACATTAGGGCCTGAAGCTCAGAAATCCTTCGAATGAAGTGATGGCCACTAGGAACAGCGCTTTCCAAGAAAGGTAGAGCATGTAAGAATTCGCTGCCGATTCAAAGGGAGGCAGTGAGAGTTTTTCCAGGATGAAATTCAAGTACCAGGGTGGAGCCGGGCTCTGTACTAGTGGTTTTAAATGTAGTGTCCCTTTCAAGAAGGTTTTCGATACCTACAGCCGAGCCAAAGTCTTGGTACCCACAGGGACATGGTAGGCAGAAATGGCCTATAAATGGGCTTTTAAAGTTGCACAACTAAAATCCAGGTCATAGAGATGCAGCATGTAATCTGAGACCTAGGTGACTGAACAGGAGAAGGGTTCTAGCCCCTTGGAGTCTGCCCATATGGAAAACCTTTTCCATTTCATAGCATACGTGGCTCTAGTGGACGGCTTTCTGGCCTCCACTAGTATCTGTGCTACCTTTGGGGAAACCCCGAAACGTGCGGCAGCTATGTCAAAGGTGTTACGCATGTAGATGAAGGGACCCGAGACCTGGGTGTACCACGGTGCCCTGTTCCTGGGTCAAGAGATCTTGAGAGACTGGCAGTGGAATACTTGCCATCTTTTGTTTCAAAAGATGAGCTTCCAGGGACTGCTGATGGCATTTACGTGTGGCCGGATTAAATTTCTGGCAATGCTCACACCCTTCGATCTTATGGCCTGGGCCCAGGCAAAGAACACAGAGGGAATTGGCCATCCTTGTGAGGAGCCGAGTTCCACAGGAGTCGCACTTGTTCTTATGTGATTCTGAAGGTGTCAGACACGACATTCACAATTGATAATACAACACTTTATAACAAGAAATCGATAAGAAAACAGTAATTTAAATGCTAAGTTTAAGTTATATTCATCCAAAGATGGCGTAGACAACTGCAACAATCTACCACGAGGTCCGACATACACAAGCTGATGGCAGGAAAGAACTGGAGGGTGGGCGTGGGGACTGCTCCTTATATAGCGCCATGCTGATGTTGGTCACGTGACCTCGGGGACGGTCCCCCGCCAGACACTGCTAGCTAGAAGCTTAGTCTTATATGTGAGTACCTACTGCAAGAACCCTCTTGAAGTAAGATCTAAGGTACTTGGGTGCCTTGTCCCTGAGCAGCCTTGATCACCACTGATTCAGTTTCCAGCTGGGCTGCATAAAAAGGCAGCCTCAAAGGTGCCTGATAAAGCTCATCAGCCCTTCTGGGCATGGCAGGTACCAGGCTGGGCCTATGCCAGGCAGCACTGGCAGCATCATGGAATGCTGGAAAGCAGAGGAGGAGGAATAACTTAGGGTGGAGATTCTGGGATCCCCAAGAAATCCACCCAATTCCTCTTTGTGACAGTCTCTTCCTCAGTCTGGAACCCCATAGTGGAGGAGAGCTGTTTCATAATGTTAAGAAAGCAGGGGTCCTCTGGGGGGATCTTATGGTGTGTGTGACAGAATCCTCACTCCTGGAGGATATCGTAGACCTGTCAAAGGAGTCAACCTCAATGTCTTTCTCCTCATCCTCTTCCTCAGGGAGGATGAGATCAGGGTGATATTCCTCCTCTATGTCGGCCTGTTCTGCAGCAGGGACTGACAGCCGGATAGGTCGAACTGGCATCGACTTTGAAGCAGTGCCCAATGTCGAGGGTGACGAAGGTCCAAGCCTTGGAACAAACTGTTGTATGAGAGCCCAGGTTATGAGAGTAAGAACAGCATTAAGGTCGATGGCAGGATAAGGAAGACTCGTGGACACGGGTATCGACGGAGAGGGTGAGAAGCCTAGCTCTGACGAACCACCCCTAGCTCAGGCGGAGGGGCCTAGTGCCTGTGGACCTTGCGATTCAAGAGGTCATGACAGTGGGACTGGGGCCGACAGCCCCTCCAGAGCCCTAAGAAGGCTGGGGAGAACTCTCCCCCATGGGGGTCTGATAGGAGCCAAGGTCTTCATGGAGCGAGGCATTGAAGCCAAAGTGTTCCAGGATATGATCCCAGGAGAAGAAGTCAGTGGGGACTGGGATCAGCTTCGGAGGGGTGGGGTCGGTCCTTAGGCTGGTCCTTGGTGTCCTTAAGAGTCTGAAGAGGACATCAGCGACTGGGAAGGGGGAGCCCCGGAAGACCCCTGCTCTCCGCTGGCTGCCTGTTGCTCCATAAGGAATTTCTGCAGGGCTTTCTTGCATTGTCGCCGAGTGGTAAGACTGAACTTCAGGCAAAGCTCACAGGCAAGAGCATCGTAACACGGCCCCAGACAGCACACACAAAGTCTGTAGTATCGATTGAAGAAATCCTCTTTCCGCAGAGACTGAAAAGAGACGTCTAAGGAGTAGTTCTCAACATACAAAAACAAAAGGAATCACTTTAAAATAAAGTGATTCAAAGGTTGTAACCAAAGAAAAGGTAAGTAGAATTTTGGCAGTCGAGCTACAAAGCTTCCGCGGAGTTTGTGCACAAATGGTCAATGGCGGGAAAAGAACTGAGAAGGGAGCGAAGCCATCCACGCTTTTATAGGGCTGTGATGACAGAGCTTGACATCAGTATGGGCGGCCCCTATCAGACTCCTGCAGAAAAGCTTCACTGGGATCCTAGTGCCTGACAGCTAAGTTCCATTAGTGTGACCCGATGACAGGGATACTCCTGAAGAAGATCTATCTAGGTTCTGATGTTCAGAGGCCTGGTTCTGTGCGAGTAAGGACAGAAATTGGGATACAAAGGGAATAGCCTAGGCTAGTAGGTTAATTCAGAACAGGCTGGCGGCAACACATAAAACATGTAATCCAGATGTTAAGCCAGGAGCTCCATGACAGTCACAAAACTACACTAACTAGTGCCCTTGTTGGTAGTGTCACACAAAAAGTCAAGACTACCATGAACTAAATAGTTAAAGGAGCACTTTGTGACAAATGACACTTGATATCAATACTGTTAAATGATTTTAAATGTTTTTCTTTTAATATTATGTAGCAGAAATTGTTACTGTCAGTACGAGACTAACATTGTATTTTAGGCATTATGGTTACTATTTATTATTTTATATACACATGTACACTGTTTTAAGTTATCTGGGATGCTACTGGAAATGAGTGTGGGCTCCATGGTCAATATCCAATAAACAAATTTGAACACAAGATGTAAAGGAGACAGGACATTTGAGTGAATCTGCAGTTGTTTAGAATGTTCCTATTTTCAGAAACATGACCAAATGATACATATTCAGCTGTACCTGAATACACAGTGATGTGAAAAGTGTGTTTTCAATTACTGCCTTTTCATACAGAGCATGCTGAACATGAACTTAGAGTGTTAAGTGTGTCGTGGTTTGTGTACAGAAATCTTAGTTCTGCTCTGGTGAGTCAAAGCTCATCATAAAGAGTTCTCAATCCATGCAATGTCAATCTAAAACTCCAAATTCTTGGTTCAAAAAAAAAAACATTTTAGCAGCTGCAAAGTTTTTGGTAATAATTTTTCCCTTTCTATTACTGAGGAGACTTGTATGACACATGCACATGGACCCTACGCACAGCCAAAGCTGAGTACTACAAAGCATCCTTAACCTCCACCTGGGGCTCCGGGCGAATAATATAGAGGAACTCTGCGGTAAGGTCCCAATCCGCCCCGGATCAGATGGCAACAAGCGGTAACCTTTCCTCGGATCCTTCAGTATAGCATCTGCCCTTAACTCCCGCTTTCACTGATCTTAACCATGTCCTCCCCAATTTCTTAGGCCCCCCGCCCCCTCACCCCCTCTTGCTCCACCCTTTAGGTCTCACGTGTTATTACCCTGAGGCAGCTAAACCCTACCTTGTCAAATCCCTAAGCCACTCCCACTATAGTAGCGATTCACTAGACCTGAGACTTCTCCATCTCACCCTCCTGGAAGTCCTAAACCCGCTCACCCATATTCTCAACTGCTCCCTCTGCCGAGGAAAATTCCCCACCCGCTGGAAATCAGCTTCTATTACCCCCATCTATAAGAGTGGGGACCGTACCCCCACTATCTACTGCCCTATCTCCATTCTCCCCCTCCATCTAAAACATTGCAGCGTACTGTCTCCGATCAACTCACTGACCACTTAACGACATATAATCTACGATGTAAACAGCAACATGGCTTCCGTAAGGGGCATAGTACAACCACAGCCCTCTTTCAGTTTCCCTCATCGTCCACTCGGTTTTGACCGTGGCCACCTCTCAGGGGCCGTCTGTGTGGATCTCTCTAAAGCATCTGACAGTCAACCATGCCCTCTTACCGAACACTCTCTCCTCCATTGGCTTTTCCAGTGATGCTCAAAGTTGGTTCCCCGACTATCTGTTGGATAGAACACAACAGGTCAAGATTGGCACCACCCTGTCCACCAGCCTCCCAGTCAACTCCGATGTTCCACAGGGCTCCATTCTAGGCCCTCTGTTATTTAGTCTGTATCTAAACTCCCTCCCATCGGCCTGCTCCGGCAATCTGCTCCTTTACACAGATGATGCTGTCCTGTATGCCTCCGATCCAGACCCCCTTAAACTCCACCAAGCATTTCAACACTCTTTCTGCAAAGCTGAAAATTGGTTCTCCGCCCAGCAACTAATAATCAACTATAACAAGACAAAAGTCATGGTCTTCTCGCATCCACAGAACTCCCTTAAGAACCTTTGCCCCCAAATTCTCGATGCCAACCAGACCCCGCTCAAACAACTTCTAGGTATCATGCTAGATCCAGCCCTCAACTATTATCAACATATTGATCAACTATCCACTGCCCTTAACTCTAGAATTAGAATGCTCTATCGGTACAAACACTGCCTCACACCCAACACCCTCCGGCTCACCGTCTCTTCCTCTGTCCTCTCCCTTCTGGACTACGGTATTCTCGTATACAGCGCTGCGTCTACCTCTGCACTCAGCAGACTCCGGCTCGCACTAAACAAAGCCTGCCGCCTCATCCTCAGCTGTGATAGTTTCACACACACCTGCTCCCTCTACAGGGCCACAAATTGGCTAAACCTAGACAACAGGGTGAGGTTTCACACCTGCCTAATGGCCAAAAAAATTGCACTAAGTCTCACCCCCCAGCCCTATCCTCACTCCATGCCCGGCCTCAGCAGTCTGATCCACCCGGCGTAACTTGGGCAAGCCATGACTCTCACGGGTACCCTGCCTGCCGGCGTCTCCCAATTCAAAGATCCTTCAGTTACAAGGACCTTTCCTGGACGAACTCACTCCCAAGCCATATAACTAACGGAAAAAGGCTTGGCCCCTTTAAATCCCGGCTAAGGAACACCTTCAGGCCTCTAACCCATGTGATTGCCCCTGACACCCCCCCCTTTTCCCTGCCCTCCCACTACAACAATTATCCCCTCACGTCCGCCCTCCCCAGACCTCTCATCCACGCATACCTAATTATGACTTATTTTTTATTAAACTGAATCGTTAATTCCTTGCCTGAATGCTCTACTACTACTACTATATGACCATCAGCCTACTTCAGAATCCTTCCGTAAATTTATGACTGTGCTGAAGTCCTGAAACTTCTGTTATCCCTGTCTGATAGCCACTTACTGAACACCTATGTACTCCTATGCTTATACCAATATACTGTAATCTGTAAATATGTTGTCTCTGTACTTCTATGTCTGATGTGGAACCTTTGTAAATGAGTCCTTGACCCAAAGGTCTTTCTGAATTCCTCAACAAAATAATAAAAATAAATAATTGACAACAAGATCGCTGTCCCTAGACTATCTGATCTAGTTATCTGTCTATATCTGACACTGAAATGCTGTTTATGACATAATTACCTCCACAGCAACAGACTAGAATGTCATAAACAGTGTGACAGGGTTGAATAAGACCCCGTCCCATTTGTTATGCAGAAAGAGTTAAATGCAATGACCTGTTCTGTCCTCTTCTTTTCTGGCTCATCTGTCTTGTTGCACAATCAAATGTTCTTGTCAGACCTAGGAACTGATCACTCTGATGCTCTCATGATTCTTCGCCTCTTGCTATCTCTCTGCCTTCACTTGCGGTTTCCATTTTTTCTTCCCCCTTGCATATCTCTGGTTATAAAATGTATGTGACTCTTTATGTGAAACTGGGATCCCTTGGTTTGAAATATATACAGTTATACTGTTGAAATGATTGCAAAAAAGCTATCTGGAATTTAGGGGGTTAACCGGAGATGCAGTTTGAGCTCCTCTCAGGCTTGTGTGCAAACTCTTTTGCAGAGCTGTCAGCAGGAGGCCGGCTGGGACACTGTTCAATTTGCAAGCCTGCTCTGCAAAGAAACCAAGGAGAACTCTGATACATTTTGTGAGAAACAGGATGTATCCGTAATGAGCTCAGGATGAAGATGTCAGGCAAAGACTTGTTATAAAAAGAGCAGCAATATGTTTGTTAGAGAGACTTCTTGACAACTGGAAAGAAACCCTCAGGTAAAGGACTTTTGTTTTCTTTGTTTGTACTGCCTTTGTATTTCGCTCTCCTGAACAATTTTCTTTTATTTTTATTCTATTGTTATTAATAATAATAAAATGGAACTTGTGAATTTATAACTGCTCCTAGTTTTCCTATGCTTCTTGACCTATACCTCGAAGACAAACAGCACTGAGATGTCAGGTGTAGCAATCAGCCAGAACAGACAGGCATGAGATTATATTTCCATGCAAATGTTCTAGCAACAAAAAATAAGGCTGAGAATTAAACTATGAGAATCAGTTACACTATGAAACATAACCTAAACTATATCTAAACATTGCATTTTTTCATAGCTGATTCAAATATGTCAGGGACTCTTAAGTACTGTGTGTTAACGTGAACTGTTGTGCCTCATTTCAGTCCCTTACCTGACAGCAGCGCCTGTGATGTTAGCTTTATGGAGGGAAGGGGTGCTGGGATCTTAAAAAAGGAGGGAGAAACATAATTAGTGCTTGTATGAAACAGTGATGTAGTGTTCTACTTGTGTTTATAAATAAACAGTAGGCGCATTTGTTGTTGTCGTTAGTTGAGGAAGTTGCTATCCAGTACATACGTATATTAAAACAGATGAGAAAGATAAATATGATAGGCATGCAGGCTGACAGTTAATAAATGTAAACCTACTTAAGTGCTGAAGCGGCTGGCTGAAGAATTTCTTTGCATAGTCATTTTTCAATACATGGGAAGGTAACGATGCCAGGTACCTGTAAGCACATGACAACTATTAGGAAATCCCTTCTTGCCAAACCAAAGTGATCATTTTTATTATTCTGCAGAAAGGATACTGCATGTAAAACACTTTACAATTCACAACATAGTTCAGACTTACAGGAAACCAAGCAGCAAAACTCAAAAACAAAAAAAATCAATCCACAGTAGAACTACTAATCCTATTCATTTAAGGCTACATCAGCTGGTTCGATGCTTTGCCAATGGGTTATGGAGTCTTTCACCTCTTGGTCACTGGTTCAAATCCAGCCAGGTCAGCAATGTCTAAAAGATGACTGAACTAAATAAGCTTTACACACTTACCTAAGGTCCGATTCCAAGTCTGCATGGTTCCTTTCCTGCAGGAAAATGGAATCTCCACCAGCTAAGTGCGGAATGAATTGTTCAACATTGTCTTGTGGGAACTTATTTGAAAGCTAAAAAAAAAACAAACAAAAAAAAAAAAACAGGGTAGTTTTGAAATCAACTTTTACCAGTGCAGTGACTTTGTCTAAGCTAATAATGACAGCTGAAAAGAACCCACAAAAAGCCCCAGGAAGGGGTCATGCATAAATGAACTGGGGTGATGCTCTTGTGCTGCCACTGATTAGGGGGCCTGAGCTGATGTAAGGCTGCACAGCACACCGTGCAAACTTCTGCAGCATCTCAGTCCCACACAGTAAGGGCTGTGATTGACCTAGACATCAGAGGATGGGTGGCATAATGACAGACGGATCTAGTTTCTGGCATTGGCCTGGGAACAAATAGTGAAGGTAGAGGAGATCTCCCTCCAGACACAGCAGGCTAGGTAGGACACAGAACTATTAGCGATAAGCACTTAAACCACTGGCACTGGAGAGCACAAGCAGAGGCTCACATCAACAGTTAGGAGACAGGCACAAACTAAGATGCTACTGAGGAAACATGAATACATACAGGGAGGAAAAATGCATGACAAAGTGCAAGCCTTGGCTGACCCAAGTGGGGACACAGAAACAAAGAGCAAAGAAAACACCATGCAACAATAATGCCTTGTGCTTTCGCATGGATCAAACCGAGAAAGTCTGGATATGTGGGATCAGATATTCAAATGGAGTGTGGGTGCCAAGGGGTTGTTTGCCTGTATTAACCGGGTTTTGCACCCAATTCGTGGGGGAGTTCTATATTCAGAGACCCCCCTCTCCCACAGCACGGGCAAAATCTGCTTGTGCCCGAGTAGTAACATACCACTGCGCCCATGCAAATGAGGGGCTCGCCCCAGCAGCATATTCAGCAATTTGTACCACCGGTAAATGCCACCCAAACAGGAACTATTTACCATCTTTGCAAACCCCAACTTTATGGGGCTCAAGATCCTGGTGGCAGGCAGCAGTACAGCAGCCATCCACCTCCAGACCCCCGAACCCTGAACCAATGCATGCCCTGGTGTTTAGTGGCACCCCCCCCCTTGCCCTCCAATCACCCATACCTATAAAGTTAATACTGTCCATGGTGCCTAGTGGCACCCCCCCACATTCCAATCACCCATCCCTATACAATATTCTTTTGTGTCTAGTTGTACCCCCATCTTCCGAGCACCTGTCCCTATATCTGTAGTGTTGTCCATGGTGTCTAGTGGCACCTCTGCCCTCCGATCACCCATCTCTGTAGTTGCAGGAGTATTCCCTGGTATCTAGTAGCAACCCCCCAGCCCTCCGATCACATGTCCCTGAAGTTGCAGCAATTTCCTGTGTTTGTGGTGGCTCTCACCCCCCTCACTCCACCAGGCACCCATCCCAGTGCCAACCGCAAGTCCCCGATGGCCATTGGCCCCTCCACACCAAGCACACAACCCAGCTAGACCCTCCCCCCATGAAGGCGATGCCATGCAGAGTCTCTGATATGATAACTGGCACAGCACTCCTCTCACCTCCTTGGCGCCGCCATACTTGATGACAGGAAGTGCACGGCATATACTGTACATGCACTCCTGTTATCCCACATGGTGGTCAGCCGAGGAGGTGTGAGAGGCGGGCTGTGCCGGCTGTCGTATAAGGGTCTCTGTTCAGCAGCACCACCTTCACAGGTATGGGGATTTTGCTAAATGGTGGCTCAGTGCGGAGGTGTTAGCCACTGGGGACTCCGCAGTTGCACCAGGACAGGTGCCTGGGAGGTCGGGGTACCACTAGACTCCAGGAAATCACCACAACTTTAGGGATGTGTCATCAAAGGGTGGGGAGTGCTACTAGACACCAGGGAATACTCTACCACTACAGGGACAGGTGACTGACTGCAGGGCAGGGGATGTCATCAGACACCAGGGACAACACTTTCAAACAGATACAGGCGCTCGGAATGTGGGGGTGCCACTGGACACCAGGGAAAACAAGGCTATTATGTGGACGGGTGATAAGAGGGCGGGGGGCAATATTAAGACACCAGGGAGGGCATCTGCATTGAGGAGACGGGGACTTGGGGTGTGGGCAGTCACCACCATGCTCAACGTGGTGGGTGACCACAACACAGATGCAAACCTGCCACCGCTTCCATGCAAATGAGACCATAATGGGTAGGATGATATAGCCCCTTAGCACCTTGCATGCCCAATGAGCTCATTTGCATGTTGAGGCTGAATATCACACAATGACTCCTGGCACTATTTTGTCTGGGGGCACAGTTCTAAATGGGCTTCATACAGTCCATGTCAGGGCAGCACTACTTATTTATTTATTTATTATTGTAAATTCTAGGAATTAATACCTTTGAGCCAAGGCTCTTTTACAAAGGTTCCGCGTTAAAAATCGGTTACAAACAATAGGGGTACAGGGTTGCACATTTAGGTAACATTGTGGAAATAGACAGAGACAAAAAATAGCTAATCTAATGACATTTATGAACAGCAGATAAATCACTTAAGCACTTTCACTATTTAGAAAACAAGTGGAGAGGGAAGATAGGTAAGGGAGGTAAGTTAGGTAGTGTAAGTGAGAAAAAGAGGAAAGAGGGGTGGGAGGAGGAGCAGACCATTGTAGGAGACAGGATCCACTAGTAGGCCTTTGTCAAGTAAGAGGGCAAGGAGGAAGTGAGAATAGATTAGGATTTAATCAAGGCAGTCACAGGAGTTTGAGGTGGCTAGGTGAGAGAATAGTCTAGATTTAAAGGCACCTAATGAGTTAGAGGAGGTAATAGAGGTGCTGAGAATGTTTAGCCAGTTGGGGGCACGATAGGCAAATGATCGTTGGCCAAGTGTGGTCCGACAGTGGGGGACCTGGAGAAGCTGGGTTTCTGATCTTTTGGTAGATCGTACACTTGAGTTCTGGCATAGCAGGTCTTGAACGCAGGGTGGAGTGAGGCCCATGATGGATTTCTTGGCCATTAGGCAGGTGAAGAACTTTAAACGGTTTGATAGTTGTAACCACCCAGTATCAGCAAAGAGTTCACACGTATGAGTAAGTCGATGTGCTTGACTTAGTACTGCGCCTGCATGGCCCTAGCTTGAGACGGACAGCACTGGTGCACTATCGGACCGACTACAGCAACCTCTGGGTCGGTCGGAAACACAAGCGTAAAGCAAACCTTCACACTCCGACTCTGCCCATATTTGAATATCTAGTCCCAGGTGCCATTTCCCAAAGTACCAACAAAACATAAGCAGCAAGCAATTACATTTTTTTGTTTTGCTCCTTTGACCCTTGTACCTTTCTTCCTTCAGATTACTAACGCTCCCTTCGACCGCCAGATTCCCCTCTCACTGTCACACTCCGCTCTATGAATTTCTTTGTGATCTGCTGTCCCCTGCTGTTCTGCCAGCAGGGTACCAAAAAAGACAGTACTCTTGAGCAGGGATTGTGGTGCACCAAGAGGTTGTGTGGTGTGGGAGAAGCACATGGGTGTATCCCTCCAGCATACTTGGGTCAGGTGTCAATTTTTCCACTTTGCTCCCTCCCTCTCAAGAGCACACCTGCTAAGGCATCTGGGGGAAGCATATGGTTGACAATGCTGCCAAGTATACCATCATGAACCACCCTTAGAGTGGAAAGCGAGTGTCTGCTCCTTTGCTCTTTATGCCAGCCTCCAGTCTTGACAGCTTAGGGTGCTAGCCTGGGTTTCCAGCATACCAGAGTGGCTCCCCCACTGCTCAGCCCAGAGCCTCCACTCCTGACACCTTAGGGTGCTGACCTGGGTTACCAGCATACCCAAGCAGCCCCCCCCCCCCCACTGCTCAGCTCAGATCCTCCGCTCCAAATGACTTAGGGTGCTAACCTGGACTGCCAGCGTACCACAGTGGTTCCCCACTGCTTGGCCCAAAGTCTCCGCTCCTGATGGCTTAGGATGCTAACCTGGGCTGCCAGCATACCACAGCGGTCCCCCACTGCTCAGCCCAGATCCTCCACTCCCTTTCTTTTTTTATTGGCAGAGACATCAAGTATACAGTAGATTATCATACCCAACCTTAGAAGGGTTTTATATTGATATACAATTCAGTAAGAATAATACACAATGTCAGGTTTATAATACACAGTATAGAAGAATGTTAAAGTACTATCCCGAAGGGTCACAGAACAACGACCCTGGGTATCCCTAAGCAAGTGGCAGGACCTCATACCATCTTTAAATTTTATTTTAAGGAAAAAGTTTGAAGCCCCCCCCAACACCCATTGACAGCTTGAGGAATGGAGGAGGTGGCGGGGGACACAGCAGAGGGTTCCCTGCTCCCTCCCCTCTAGGGACACATTCTGGGTCAATATGGGAGAAATAGATTATCCACCGCTGCCATTTCCTCATGAAGGCATCCTGTTTATTATGAAATGTAGCTGTCAAGTATTCGAGTCTATAAATGTCATGAACTATTTTGTGCCAATCTGAGACTACCAGGATCACAAGAGACATCCACCTACCTGTGATGGCATTTTTTGCTGCTAGTAGGAAAAGGGGAAGTAAGGTGTTGGTCCACCTTGGTCTGTGGGGAGGAAAGATGGATAACAATACCATCTCTGCCGACAGTTCAATTGTCTCTCCTAGACATTTCTCCAGTTCCATCTGTAAAGTGCACCAAAAGGGCATCAAACTTGGGCAGTGCCAGAATATATGTCCCAGATCCGCAAGTTTGCAATTACAGTTTCTCCAACAGTTGCCGTATGAGGCTGGCATATATTTTGCTAGAACTGCTGGAAAGAGAAAATGTCTAGAACAGGCTTTCCATGCAAATTCTATCCACATTCCTGAGGAGGTAATTTTGGTTGCTTTCAACGTTGTTTGTCTCCAAAGCGGGAAAGGGATTTCTAGTTCTACATCCTTATTCCAGGCCTCTAATATCGAATAGGATGAGTCCCCCAGATTATCTCGTATTATTCTATATAGGTGACCTATTAGATTCCCCCTGGGACCTCCATCAAGGGTGTCTCTAAGTAGGGTCCAAAAAGTAGGTAAGGGAGAGGGATTACAAGTGGGAAAATCTTTTTGTTTTAAGATGTAGTTTCTCACCTGGACATAACTGTATCTGTCCTGGTCAGGAAGGGCCTATTTCTGTTGTAGATCCAAAAAGGGTAGGACATCAGAATTGTTAACCAACTGGTAATATTAGTAAGTCCTAACCCTTGCCAAGACCCGAACGAAGAGTCGAGTAGGGCCGGATGAAAGTTGTCATCACCTGATATTAGTGTAAAAAAGATACTCTGTTTAAAGGGCTTTTTGTATTTAAAGTTATTCCATATACTTAGAACTTGGACAGTATAGTTGGAGAAATCACTAAGCAAAGGAGATGATCCAGAAGAGGAGAAAGCAATTTTCTCTATATTGTGGAGATCATTTATTAGAAATTCTATTTCTTTCCAAGGCAACGGGTTTGTAAGAGAGAGCCAGAGGAAGATTTTTAGGAAAGCTACTGAGGCATACATTTTCAGGTTGGGAGATTTACTTCCCCTTGATCCAAAGGAAGGTACAATAAAGAGGGACAAATCCTCGGTCTCTGGCTGTCCCAGATAAAGGAAGACAGCATCTTGTTCCAGGACTTAAAGTAGAAAGTTACCGGGTAAGTCGGGATGTTTTGGAACAGGTATAATAGTCTAGGAAGTATGTTCATTCGTATGGTTTCTATTTGTTGTGAGAAAGTCAGTTTTAGGTTACTTCACTGAGATAAATCATCATGAATAAGAAGAAAGACTGGTTCGTAATTAACTAATTCGAGATGTTCTAGATTAAAAGGTATGTGAATAACTAAATACCCAAGCCACGGAGGTCCTCCTATGCAAAGGAAAAAGAGTGAGGCTCTAGCCAGACCTAAACTGTCTGCCATTGGGAAACCTCTCAGACCAATTAGAGAGTTTTCTGGGGCTCCAAAGGTGGCCATTGGGTCCAACGCTCCCCAAACACCCCCCCTCCTGAGAAAGCACTCAGCAGCTCTACACCTCATATTCCAGGGATTATTGAGGTAGACTCAGTATAAGTCAGTCGACAGCAACGCCCTGCTGAAATTGCGGAAAGAACTGTATAATGAGCAGCACCAGATACATCGAATGTGAAGAACACCCCTCCCCACTCAGCTAGTGATTAAACAGGAGGACAGCATGTTTGTAGTTCATGTGCATCACCAGGTA
Source organism: Neoceratodus forsteri (assembly GCA_016271365.2). Lineage (NCBI taxonomy): Eukaryota > Metazoa > Chordata > Ceratodontiformes > Ceratodontidae > Neoceratodus > Neoceratodus forsteri. The sequence goes on along the minus strand of CM028130.1, from coordinate 895,719,864 downwards.
AGGAAAAAGGTCTGGCTCCCCATGCGATGCACAGGGGGAAACACCAGACCTCACCCAACAACTAACACACCGGAATCTGGCCAATGGAAAATCAAATACACAAATGCTCGCAGTCTGGGAAACAAGATCCCAGACCTGCAGACAATAATGACGAGGCTAAACTGGACATAGTAGCCATTAGCAAGACATGGTTCACCAGTAACCACACTTGAGAGACTTCAGTACCTGGCTATGTACTGTTCAGGAGAGAACAAGGTGCAAAAAAGGGGGGTGGAGTGGCCTTTTACGTCAATGAAAATATCAAAGCTACAGAAATTCAGAATACACATAAGGAGCCAGAAACAGGAAATGGGACAGTCATACGAACGGGAGTTGTCCACAGGCCTCCAGACCAGGGGGAGGACATAGACACATTACTGTTAAAAGATATACAAAACAAGACAGGTAAAGGGGAGGTTCGGATAATGGGAGACTTCAACATGCCAGATACAGACTGAGCAATACCAGCAGGAACATCTGCCAGAACTAGACACATGGTGGATTCCCTGCAGGGGGAGGGCCTCAAACAACTGGTACAACAACCCACAAGAGACAGGGCTATCCTAGATCTAGTACTGACTAACAGGGAAAGGGTCACAGATCTACAGGTAGAAGGTCACCTGGGGGCCAGTGACCATCACATAGTATGGTTCAATTTGGCCACTAGAACTAAATCATCTCATTCCAAGGCAAAAATATGGGACTTCAGAAGAGCTGACTTTGACAAGATGGCCAACAGAGTTAAGCTAGCCCTTGCAAGAAGAAATACAGGTGAGGGGGTACAGGCAAAGTGGGCAAGCATTACGGATGCAATACTTGAAGCAACATCCCACTGAGTTAGAGAGAAAAGGAAGAGCAAAAGAAGAAGGAAACCACATTGGTTCTCAAAAACAGTAGCAGAAAAGGTCAGAGCCAAAAGGCTGGCCTTCAGGAAATACAACAGAACGCAGCAGGATGACGACAGGGAGGCATACCAAGCTTCCCTAAGGGAAGCAGGGAAGGCAGTAAGGCAGGCAAAGGCCCAAACTGAGGAAACTAGCACAAATAGTAAAATAAGATGACAAGACTTTCTATAGATACATTAGTGAAAGGAGAAAGTCCAGAGGGGGTATTGCTACGATCAAAGAGGATACAGGGGCATGTGAGGAGGAGGAGGAGGACCATGTAAAAGCATCTCTCCTAAATAGATACTTCTACTCAGTATTTACTGAAGAAAAGGTAGGGCAGGGCCCACAGCTCAGCACCATGGACACGGGGGCAGGTGTGCACTAGTCCCTTCACAAAAGAAAGGGTCCTACAAGAGCTCTATAAGCTCAGGGTGGACAAGGCAATGTGACCTGATGGCATACATCCCAGGGTACTAAATACGCCAAGGGTGGAACTAGCAGAGCCATTATCAGAACTGTTTACTGAGTCTCTGAGCAAAGGAGAGGTCCCACAAGACTGGAGAAGGGCTCATGTGATCCCACTCCACAAGACTGGTAGCAGGGAGGAGGCAGGGAACTACAGACCAGTCAGTCTTACCTCAGTAGTGGGCAAGATTATGGAGGCACTCCTTAAGGAAAGGACAGTGCAACACCTGGAATCCATAGGAGCACAGGATCCAATACAGCATGGGTTTACAACAGGAAGGTCCTGTCAAACTAATCTCATAGATTTCTTTGACTGGGTAACCAGAGTGGTGGACCAAGGGGGAGCAGTTGATGTCGTCTACCTTGACTTCAGCAAAGCTTTTGATACTGTTCCACATAGAAGCTTGATTAATAAGCTGGGTAGGTCAGAAGTTGGTCAACTGGGTAGCAAACTGGTTGACAGGCAGAAAACAGAGAGTGGTGGTACACGGTATACAGTCAGAAGAGATACAAGTCACCAAGTGGGGTACCTCAGGGATCAGTCCTGAGGCCAGTCCTCTTCAATATCTTCATCAGTGACATTGCAGACGGACTGGAGGGTAAGGTTTGTCTGTTTGCAGATGACACCAAGATCTGCAACACAGTAGATGATCCAGATGGGATGGTCAGAATGAGAAGAGATCTGGATAAACTGGCAAAATAGTCGGAAGAGTGGCAACTGGGGTTTAACGCAAAGAAGTGAAAGATCATGCACATAGGGAAGAGAAACCCTGAAGCCATCTACAGGATGGGACGGGAGTTGCTGGCAATCACAAGGGAAGAAAGAGATTTGGGCATCATCATCACCGATGACCTGAAATCATCCAAGCAGACCACTAAAGCAGTAGGTAAGGCTAGGGGGATGTTGGGGTGTATTAGTAGGGGTATCACAAGTCGTAAAAGGGAGGCAATAATCCCTCTTTACAAGACACTGGTTAGGCCTCATCTGGAGTACTGCGTGCAGTACTGGAGGCCACACCTTCACAAGGGCATTAACCAAACTGAGGCAGTCCAGAGAAGGGTAACCAAAATGGTGCAGGGACTGCATCAGAAAACATACGAGGACAGATTAACGAAGCTCAATATGTATACCCTGGAGTAAAGGAGGGAGAGAGGTGATATGATCGAAACATTCAAACACCTTAAGGGCATTAACAAGGTGAAAAAGTCGAACATGTTTCGATACAAGAAAAATACAGGACAATAGGACACAGCATGAGATTAGAGGGAGGCAGATTAAGGGGTAATGTGAGGAAGTTCTTTTTCACAGACAGGGCGGTGGATGCATGGAACGGTCTACCTCAGGAAGTGGTGGATATGAATACAGTGCAGGGCTTCAAATGGGCATGGGACAGACATAAGGGAGCAATACAGATGAGTATGAATAGATAGGTCATTGACAGAGCAAAGGCTGATGACACATTCATAAGGTAGAAAAAGAAATGGGCAGACTGGATGGACCTTGCAGTCCTTATCTGCCATCAACTTCTATGTTTCTGCTCCATGTGTTTGTGTCCCTTTAAGAGGCTTCTCTATCGAGTGATTCCCTTTTTTAATTTCTTGGGCCTCATGGTCTTTGAGCAGGCCTCTTGAAATTAAGTCTCTTTTAGCTTCGTCTGCTGATGAGCAGGACTGGGGACCGGTGGAAAAGAAGACAACCATCCTGGCAGGGTAGGGCGTTTTAAACTTCAATTTATTTGTTCGAAGGCAACAGAAGAGGGGAGTGTATTCTCACCTGAGACGCTGGGGTGTCCGGGCATAATCACCGACGATGAAGATCCTTTTATTTTCATACATTATTGTTTTCTGTGCCCAGGCTTTCTGGATCAGTAATTCATTCATCGCACAGTTCAAGAAGCGTGCGATGATCGACTTTGGGCGCGCTTCTGGCGGGGATTTGGGAACTAACGCTTGATGGGCCCTCTCTATGTCGTTGGGAAAATCCGGGCCCAAGTCAAGCGTGGAGCAGAGAAAATGGTTGAGAAAAGCTTGGATGTCTGTGCCTTCCTCGCCCTCAGGTATGCTGTAGAACCATAAAGTTTTCCTCTATGCCTGATTCTTCGCATCCTCCTGCTTTTGGATGGTTTGGAGTTGCAGAAGTGCCAGCTCTTTCACGGAGGTTTCAAGGGCATCCAGACGCTCCATGCTGCAGGTGATCTGCAAGTCTTCCTCATCCAGGCTGCTCTGTAATTGCCCAAGATCCGTGCAGAGGTCGAGGAGGGTCTGTTTGACTTCAGAGCTAAAATTTTGGATGGCTTGCAGGATCGATTCAGAGGGTGTATTGCCCAGTGTATTTTTACTGCTGTGGCGAATGTACTTATTGTCCTCCGAAGCCGCAATCTCTCCCTCGTCGACGGAGGTATCACTGTCTCCCTGATCCTTGTACGAATTAAAAATTCAGAATCGCTTCCGATCAGCTCCTCGCAGATTCATATAGCAAGGTGTTTGTTTAAATTGCCAGTTGGCTGACGTTTTAGCCCATATAGAACGCTCTAGATGTACTTTTTAATGTTTTTTAAGTATATAGCAGGGGGAGAGCTTCAACTCACACTGTTTCTCACTCCATGGCACCACTGGAAGTCCCAGATCCTCCACTCCTGATGGCTTAGGGTGCTAAACTGGCATATCACAGTGGCCCCCCACTGCTTGGCCCTGATCCTTCACTCCTGATGGCTTAGGGTGCTAACCTGGCATACCACAGTCCCCCCCACTGCTTGGCCCAGATCCTTTACTCCTAATGGCTTAGGGTGCTAAACTGGCACACCACAGTGGTACCTCCACTACTTGGCCCACAGCCTCCACTCCTGATGGCTGAGGATGCTAACCTGGGCTGCCAGCATACCAGAGAGGTCCCCCACTGCTCAGCCCAGATCCTCCACTCCTGATGGCTTAGGGCGCTAACCTGGCAAACCACAGTACCCCGCTCCCTGATCCTCCACTCCTGATCGGCTAATGTGCCAAGCTCGCCCAGAGCCTCCTCTCCTGATACCTTAGAGTGTTAAGAACAGTTGTGTAAGACCTTACCTCTACAGTAGATCTTCCAGAGAATCTCATGAGGCCACACCTTTGGAACCATAACTGCATCAGCGCTAGGAGCACACGTAAACTTTTACAAGCAGTCAGCCAGGGGCTGCTCATGACAGCGTCAGACGTCAGTGTATACACAGACATCGGGCAGGCCCTCCTTTCCTCAGTTCCCCACCAGATATCATGCTGGCAGGACCTCACTCTAGGGGACCTCGAGAGAGACCCCAGCACTCCACATACCAGGCGAGACAGAGCGCTGGAATAGATACCAATGGGGACAACAGTACAAGGATCCTTTGTTGCAACCTCAGAGGAGGAAGGAGGGTGGGATGGCATGGCTTAATGAAAAAGATTCTAATGAAGATCTGTTGTTATGGTAAGTTCTTCCATAACTGTTCTATATATCCTTTGAAGAGATCTTTCATCAGGCCACACCTTTGGAACAAGTCCCAAGCAGTACCAAAAGCTAACAGTCTGAGCAGCTGGAGCCTATAGGTTAATGATAATAGGCTCTGTAGCACAGCTAGGCCAAAGCTGGCTCGTCTATGAGAGACAATGTCCAGACTGTAATGTTTAGTGACAGTGTAGACAATATTCCATGTGGCAGCTGTGCAGATTTCTGCAGTGGAAACATTCCTAAAACAAGCTACAGAAGTGGCCATGCCTCTAGTGGAATGATCACAAACCACACTGGGAAGTTCCTTCCTGTACTTCATGTAACAGAATGTAACGCAATGTGCTATCCAGCTGGACAAACACTGTTTAGAAACTGAGGCACACTCTTTCCCAGGAGTGAAGGAAACAAACAGCTGCGGGGACTTTTTGCAGTCCTTTGTACGGTGTGTATAGCACCCAAGTATTCTGTGCGCATCTAGGGTATGAAGCAATACTTCCAGTTGATTAGCATGCTCTGGATAGCACATTGGTTGGTGGATGGTTTAAACTCAGACACCACCTTTCGAAGAAATTTAGGATTAGTACACAAAGACACACTGTCTTTCTGGAAAATCAAAAAAGTAGGCTCACACATGACAGCCTGCAGCTCTGAAATCCTTTGAGCAGAAGTGACTGCAACTAAAAATTACACTTTCCAAGAAACAAAGTGAAAGTCGCAGCTCGCTCAAAAGGAGCCAAAGTCAGCTTTTCCAAAATAAAATTCAGATCCCAACCCAGGACTGGATTTTGAATGGGAGGCTTAATGTTTAAAATGCATCTCAAGAATGTACAGACTACCTCCAGCATAGCAACCGTATGGCAGTCCACAGGCACGTGGAAAGCTAATACATAAGCCAAGTGCACTTTGAGGAATACTGCAGGTCTGAATCCGACAAAGGGCACAGGTACTCTAGAACCTGATTGACCGGGCAGGTAAGAGGATCCAGGTTATGTGATGTGGACCACAAAGCAAAGTGCTTCTATTTCACGGAGTAAGTCTGTCTGGTGGACAGTTTTCTAGCAGCCACCAGAACATCTATCACTTTCTGTGATACCCCAAAGTGAGCTATGGCTATGTTTTCAGGAGCCATGAGTGCAGAGTAGGGACTTCAGGTCTGGATGGACTTGGGTTACTTGTTCCTGTGATAGTAGATGCTTGCATAGGGGCAGAGGTACCAGGGGTTCCACTGACACTGCTGCAGCAGGGGATACCGTATCTGTCAAGGCCATAGGGTAGCAATGGGTATCAGAGTTGCCCTCTCTATCTTCAGTTTGAGCAGGAGTGTCTGAATTAGTGGAAAGGGAGGGAAGGCATACAGAAACCTCCCTTTCCAGGACAGAGACAACACGTCTTGCCAGAAAACTCCAGGCCATGGAGCCAGTGAGCAGAAACGTGGCAGTTTTGTACTGTGTGATGACACAAGAAGGTCCAACTCTGGACAATCCATCTTGTGAAAAGGTCATCGACCACTGAAGTCAGCAGTTCCCACTCATGCATCCTGAACTGTTACCTGCTTAGTTTGTCTGCCAAGACATTTTGGACACCTGCAACATATACTGCTGATACTTCTACATCATGCTCCACAGCCCAGTACCAAACGTGCACTGCTTCCCTGCACAGCGAGTAAGAATGAGTTCTCCCCTTGTTTTTTGATGTAATGCATCACAATGACGTTATCTGTCTGTATTAACAGAGGAGCTGGGGACAAGTGGTTCCGGAATGTCTGCAGTCCATATAGGACCAGTCTCATTTCAAGAACATTCTCTGCAAAGTGTTCTCCACCTGCTTGCATCTGAAGAGGTCCCAGGTGGGCTCCCCATCCCGATTCTGAGGCATCCATGGCGAGAATCTGATGTGAGGTAGGAATCAGAATAGGATGCCCTTCAGCAGGTTGCTGCACTCCATCCACCACTTGAGCACTCTGCACAAGGCAGACATTTCTAGAACAATCTGTTCTTGATCATCTGTCAGCTAGTCCCACTGGACTCTCAGGGTCCACTGTGGGATCTGCATGTGCAGCCTGGCCATTGTCACTGTGACAATGGTTGCTGGCATAAAACCCAGAAGGTACACAAATGTTCTTGCTGAAACATAACAGTTGTGTACCAATTGTGCTTGTACAATCAAACGTTCTGCCCTGCCAAGCAGCAAAAACGCAGAACCGGGGTCGTATCCAGAACTGCCCTTATGTACTGCAGTCGCTGGCGGTCCCCCAGCCCAACCTCAGTTCTCCCACCAGAGACCCCAGCACATACGGAAATTGGAGAACCAAGGTGGTTCCTCTACACCAAGGGATGAAGGGAGGGAAAGCAGTATGTACTGCAAGAGCTCCTCTCAAAGATCTACTGTTATGGTAAGTTCTTAAGTAACTGTGCTATCTTACTTCAAGGGGGCTCCTGCAGCAGGCAATGCCATTAGGACTGAGTCCCAAGCCATGTAAAGATCGACCCAAGTCAGCTGGGAGGAGGCAGAAGTCAGTGTAAGGCTTTCAAGAGAGCAGACCCTGCAGGACTGCAAGTCCAAAGCCCGTCCTACACCTGGACATAATATCCAGACTGTAATGCCGAATGAAAGTGTGCACAGAACTTCAAGTGGCAGCTGCACAGATATCCGTTACTGACACATTCCAGGAGGAGTCAAAGGAAGCAGCCATGCCCCTGGTAGAATGGCCTTTAACCAACCCTGATAAAGGCTGGTCATACTTGTGGGAACAGTAGACAATGCAATTGACTAACCATTTGGATAAACACTGCTTTGAAACAGAAGAAAAAATTACTCACCTTAGTAATGTTGTTTCTTCTAATGGAGTCTTGCTATATTATGACAATTGCAGTATGACCGCAGGTTAGAACTGCTCCGGAGGTGAAATAGTTAACTTTCCATGCAGGCATGGAACTTAGAGCGCGAGCTCGGTTGAAAACTCTCTGTTGTGCTTCAAGCACAAACTGTCAGATCTTTATGAGCTAAAACTCACTAAGGTTCTGTGTGAAGCTGTAAACCTACACCAGCCAACTGGCTACTAACATAAACACTCATTTTCTGGCCTAAAACAAAGACTCAAGTCAGGAGACCCAAAAATGCAAAACACAACACCAATTCACCCAAAAGGTAGGTGAAAAACAACAAGGTGGGCATCAAAAAGTGCCAACCCTGTACTGCCACCCACATCCCAAAACGGAGGTTCTGAGAGGGGCAGGCAGGGAGGGAGGTCATAATATAGCAAGACTCCATTAGAAGAAACAACATTACTAAGGTGAGTAATTTTTTTTTCAAACAACATGAAGTCTTGCTATATTATGACAATTGCAGACTACACAGCAGTACCCCCATGGAGGAGGGACAGAACCCACCTAGGAAATAGGCACTGAAGCACGGTTGTGCCAAACCAAGCATCACTCCTAGCCTGGATGTCCAGGCAGTAATGCTTGGTAAAAGCGCGAACTGTTTTCCAGGTAGCTGCTTGACATATTTCTAGAATAGGAATGTCTCTGGCAGCAGCCAGAGAAGCAGCTGTACCTCTGGTAGAGTGAGCCCTCAGGCCTGAGGGGGGAACTTTACCCAACTTCTCATAGCAGAATGGATACAAGAGACAATCCACCTGGCAATGGATCTTTTAGTGGCTGGCTTCCCTTTACCAACTCAGCATAGGTGAGGAACAGTTGGAGGAGTCAAACCTATGACCCTTGAGTACGCTCCTATGTAGTAACTAAGGGCTCTCTTCACATCTAGGCTGTGCAGCCTCCTCCCCCAGAGGAGGAGTGGTCAGTGAAGTACACTGGAAGTGAAATAGATTGATTAAGGTGGAAATCTGAAACCACCTTAGGCAGGAACTTTCTGTTAGTCCGAGGACCACCTTATCTCTGTGAAAGAGATAAACTCCTGCTCCACTGACAACGCTGCATAATTCACTTATGCGTCTGGCACAGGTGATGGTTACCAAAAACACAGTTTTCCAAGTCAAGTACTTGAGCTCAGCTGAAGACAAGGCTCAAAGGGGTTGCATAAGCTGAGCAATGCAAACATTAAGATCCCAGGCATGCAGGATCCCTGAATGGAGAGTTGGTGTGAAACAACCCTTAAAAACATGGAAAATACAGGATGAGCTGAAAGAGAAGAGGATTTACCTGCTGAAATAAAGCATACACAGCTGCCAAGTGCACTTCAGGTAGCTGGTCTCAGCCCCAAAGAATTCAGATGGACCATATAATCCAGGACTGTGGGTAGATCAGCAGAGACTGGGGAAATATGCTTTCCAGCACCATATGGAAACCTTTCCATTTGGAATTGTAAGTAGCCCTGGTGGAAGGCTTCCTTGCGGCCTTCAATATATCCATTACACCTTAGGAAAGGTGTAAATCAGCAAACTCTAACTCTTCAAGAACCAAGCCTTGAGATTGAGAGATTTGAGATTGGTACCAGACCCTTCCCTGGGCACAGGTTAACAGATTGTGATTCCTGGGAAGGGACAGGGGAGCATGGACTGCTAAGGACAGCAGGAGTGGATACCAGGACTGTCTGGCCCAATCCGGAGCTATCAGAACGACTTTGCATGATTGGGATCTGATTTTGACTAGCACTTTGAACAGGAGAGGAAAGGCATAGAGAAACTTCCGCTCCCAACTGAAGGGCTAAGACATCCAGGGGGAGTGAGCCCAACACTGGGGGCCTGCAGCAAAAAAGAGGAAGTTGGTGATTGTCTGGGGCCGCAAAAAGATCTATCTGCGGGGTGCCCCATCTGAATACTCCCAAGACCAGGGATCCAGTGACCATCTGGTGGCCCTGGGAAATCCTGCTGAGAGCATCTGCCAGGACATTGTCCTTGCCTGAGAGGTGAACTGCTGTAAGGGAGGTGTTCAGGGAGTAAGCCAGAGACCACAACTTCATCGCTTCGGTGCACAAGGCCGTAGACTGAGTGCCCCCTTGCTGGTTGCTGTACCACATTGTAGTGGTGTTGTCTGTTCTGACCTGAATACTCTTGTTCTGAACAGATTTGGAAAAAGCTTGAAGTGCTAGAAAAACTGCTCTGAGCTCCAACAGGTTGATGTGGAGCAGATTCCTGGGGAAACCACAGACCCTGAGTGGTGAGGTCGCCCATGTGAGCTCCCCAGCCCAAGAGGGACGCATCTGTAGTAAGGATTAGAGAATGAGACTGAGCGACAAAAGAAACCCCTTGTCTCAGGTTGCTCTGATCCTGCCACCACTGTAGGGCTTGGATCAGGGTTCAAGTTACTGGGATCAACTTGGTAAGAGGATCCTTTCTTTGAGACCAAAAAGCTCTCAAATGGAACTGGATGTCCCTCATCTGAAATCTTGCTCCTTGCACAACTGCTGTGGAAGCAGCCATGTGTCCTAGGAGCTGCAGAAAATGCCTTGCTGGCCAGGAGACCTGCAGGGTAAATGAGGAGGCCAGGGAGACTAGGGTCTTTGCCCTGTCCAGGGGGAGAAAGGCCCTGGCTTCCTGTGTGTTCAGTTCTCGCCTATGAAGGTAAAAGCTGGACAGGCTCTAGAACTGACTTTGAGGAGATTCAGAGAAACCTAGAGAGGTAAGCGATTGCTTTCTGCGTTATCTGAAGGTATAAACTGACCTGGTCTGGGGACTGGCCTACTATGGGCCAATCGTCCAGGTAAGGAAAGATGGCAATCTTTTGCCTTCTTAGGTAGGCAACTGCTACTGCCAGGCATTTGGGTGAATACCCCTGGGGCAGAAGAGGCCGAAGGGCATTGCCTGAACTGGTAGTGGCCTGAGGGCAGCTCGAACCTGAGGTATTTCGGTGGGAGCTCTGATGGGAATATGGAAGTAGGCATCCTTGAGGTCCAGGAAGCTAGCCAGTCCCTGGCCTTAGAGAAGGTAGGATAATTCCCAGAGTCACCATTTTGAACTTTGGCTTTAAAGGTGCTTGTTTAAATATCTGAGATTCAGGATGGGCGCCATTCTCCTGTCTTTTTGGGAGTAAGGGAAGTACCCGGAGTACAAACCTTTGCCCTGGTGTGGGGAGAACCCTTTCCACAGCTCTGAGAGCAGGAGGTGAGACCTCTGCCTCTAGGGAGAGTGCCTCTGATGGAGTTACCCGTGGAAAAGATCTGGTTCTCAGCTTTGGAAATTTTTTAGGCTGAGAACCAGTCCTGACTTACTACTTCCAGGACCCACTTGTCTGATGTTAAAGACTTCCAGTCCTGGACAAAGTAAGCCAGCCTGCCCCAGGTGAGGAGAATCGGCCCTGGCAATCCCATCAGGGTGCCTGCTTGGCAGGAGCTTTGGGCTGAGGGGTGGAAGCAGACCTGCTTACCCAGTCTGCCTCTCCTCTAAAGAACCCCTCTGAGCATAGGCGGAGGAGGAAGCTTGAGCTTGGTAAAAAGGCCTATGAAAAGGCCTGCCCCTGCCTCTAGGAAGCTGCTTTTGAGGAGTGCCTTTCCTTGGCCTGTGCACTCCTATAGGTGGTCCTATATTCATCCATTTTCTTCATGTAATTCTCTGTTTGCTCCCCAAATAGAGAATTTCCCACAACAGGAAAATCCATGGCCTTAGACTGGGTACCCTGAGACAGAGTAGTACATCTGAGCCAAGCCATCCTGCGAAGTGCCACAGATGTAGCCATGACTCTTGATGAAACATCATTAGAGCCCACTGCAGCATGAAATTGCACCTTGGATGCCTAAATACCATCCATAGCCACCTGTTCCAGCTCCCTGGCAAGCTGGTCAGGGACTTGTTTCGCTAGGGCCAGCACAGTATCCCATCTGGATTTCTGGTACCTAGCAGCATAAGCCATATAATTTGCTTGTCTGAGTCCCAAAGATGCTGCCATGTACTGTTTCTTTGCCATAGCATCAATCTTCCTGGAGTCCTTCTCAGCGAGGGTGGAGGCTGGGGAATATTAGCCTTGTCACAGGCTGCAGCCTGCACTACCCCCACATGGCTGCATTGTTGAGTGAGGAAATCAGTGTCGGAGCCTGATAAGGTATACCTCTTGTCCATCCTTTTATCCACAGGAGGTATAGTGTGAGGAGTTAAAACTTTTACTGTCTGTTTCCGAAAAGATTTATGCAAAGGAATAGACAGTCTCCTAGACTCTGGAATATCCATTATTTCTACATAGTCTGGCTCCTCTTGGAGCTTCCTCAACAGGGAGCTGGAGAGTTTCAGCAACTTTTTTATAAAACATGAAATGAGAAGGGGACTCAGAAAGCCTTGGAGGAGAAACCCCTAGGGGTCTATCTGGAGAGATGTCCGGATCAATGGGCACATCCAGATCTTCAAAACCATATTCACTCTCCTCATATTCCTCTTCCCCCTTCCCCGGTTCATAAAAATCCTCAAAATCATAATCTTGAACCCGGATGGGCAACCAGACAGGCAACACTTACGGTGTCGGTTCGGTCGGAACTGAGAGAGAGAGACTGGACAATTTGAATTGCTTTAGCTATTTCCTCAGCAGTTGGGGAGAGAACTTTGGCTCTACACTAGCTGACTTTTAGTCCTTTTGCTGGAAACTCCTCAGAACCGGCTCTTCGTTTGCCTGAGGAAGTATCGCCTGGTCAGAGGGACTCCTCCGTTCGGTTGGCACCAACCGGCTGGCCATCCGGGTCAAGGGACTTTTGTCTTCCCTTTCCTGAGCCTACCAACTCTCTTATCTATGGTGGCAGCAGGAAATTGTGACAAATCTGGCAGTCTGAATTGAGGTGGTCAAACCTCAGACAATGACACATGTGGTGTGCGGGTCAGCCTTACAAAAGCTTCCCACAAACACTACAGTGTTGAAACCCAGTGGGTCCGGTTTTTCTTTTGGGTTTTCGTGATTAATGCCAATCCAACCAACTTGCCCGCTTATGGCAATCCACCAAGCAAGACACCCTTATCAGTTCCCAACCATGTCACGGGTCGTGGAAAAAAACGTAATGAAATCCGTTTTTTTTAGAACCAATAAGAACCGGGAACCGCACTCTAAAAAAGGACTAGTAGATTTTAAATACAACCTGATCGGTTCAAACCGAACCGATACAGATACAAGTTCCACACAGAAAAATATATGTAAAACCTATCTATTACTTACATTACCACAGACAGAGCTTGAACCGACCGGTTGCGGTTTAATTTAAGCTAAAACCGACAAAATGAACGAGCAGAAGGAGAAATCTCCGGAGCGACTGTTCAGTGGTGAATAAAAATCTGACAGTTTGCGTTTGAAGCACAACAGACAGAGTTTTCAACCGAGCTCGCGCTCTAAGTTCCATGCCTGCATGAAAAGTTAACTATTTCACCTCCGGGCAGTTCTAACCTGCGGTCATACTGCAATTGTCATAATACAGCAAGACTTCATGTTGTTTGAAGCCCCTTCTTTCCCAGGGGCGAATGAAACAAACAACTGATCAGATTTACGAACGTGGGTGCGGTCCAAATAATAAGGAAGCACCTGGTGGACATCCAAAGTGTGAAGTAAGGCCTCCCCTCAACTTGAATACTCTGGGTAATAAACAGGCAGGTGTATGTCTTGATTCAGTGTAAACACCGACACCACCTTGGGCAGAAAAGTAGTTATCTAACAACTTACCGTAACAGTAGATTTTCAAGAGAGACTCTTACAGTAGGTATTCACATATAGGACTAAGCCACCAGGCGTCAGGACCCCACGGAAAAATTTATAGCTAGCAGTCTCTGGTGAGGGACTGCCCCCATATCAGGTAACCGGCGTCATAAGATGTCAGTATAAAGGGGCAGCCACCACACCTGCCTTTCAGTTCTTTCCCACCAGAGACCAAAAGAGGCAAGACGAGAGAGAAGAGGATATTTCCCCTATGGAAATTAAGCAAAGAAACTTAGGGGGACAGAGGATGGGAAGGCAATACCTACTGCAAGAGCCTCTCTCGAAATTCTACTGTTACGGTAAGTTCTTACGTAACTGTACTATCTTACTTCGAGAGGGCTCTTGCAGTAGGTATTCACATATAGGATTGAGTCCCAAGCAGTCTGGAACAAGAAAAAACACTCGAGAGGAGGACTATCATGCATAACATAGAACCTCATGGCTGAATGGGTCTCATGAAAGGAGACTTTGTAGGACAGTCAACCCGAAGCCTGCTGCACGGCGAGAGGCGATGTCCAAACTGTAGTGTTTCGTGAAGGTATGGACAGAAGTCCAAGTTGCGGCTGCACAGATGTCTGCCACGGACACGTTCTTGAAACAAGTCGCAGAGGCAGCACTCCTCTGGTGGAGTGACCTCTCACTTGACCCAGAAGGGTCTTGTTGTACTTATAACAAAAAGTGATACAATTCACCAACCATTTGGATAGGCATTGCTTGGAGACAGCACTGCCTTCTCTTTTGTGAGCAAAAGAGACAAAAAGCTGATCAGTCTTCCTGAGATCTTTAGTCCAATTGGTGTAGTATCTCAGGATTCTGTGAACATCCAAAGTATGCAAGAGGTACTCCCCTTGATTGGAGTGTTGCGTAAAGAAAGCGGATAGCAAAATAGATTGAGTCAGCGTAGATTCATCCACCACCTTAGGGAGAAACTTAGGGTTGGTGCAAAGAGCCACACGTTCCTTGAGGAAAATCAAGTATGGGATTTTACACATCAATGCCTGAAGCTTGGAAATGCGCAGAGCACAAGTGATTGCCACTAGGAAGAGTGTCTTCCAAGTCGCTGTTGGCTCAAAGGGAGTCAGAGTGAGCTTCTCCAGGATGAAATTCAAGTCCCAAGGAGGGGCAGGAATGCGAATGGGGGGGGGGTATCAAATGGGAGAACCCCTCTGAGAAAAGTCTTAGAGACTTCCAACTGAGCAAAAGTCCCGTCTCCAAAGGGAATATGATAGGCTGAAATAGCTGCCATATGGACCTTTAATGAGGAATGGCTGAGACCCAGGTCAAAGAGGTGACGCATGTAGTCCAGGACTTTGTTGACTGGGCACGAAAAAGGCTCAAAGTCTTTCGAGTTTGCCCAGATGGAAAACCTTTTCCACTTCATAGCATAGTTAGACCTGATGGAAGGCTTTCTTGCCTCCACCAATATGTCCGCTACTAAAGGAGAGACTCCGAAGTGGGCTTTAGCCAAGTCTGTAGGAGCCACGCATGGAGATGCAGGGATTTGAGACCTGAATGAACAAGGGTCTCCTGATCCTGGGTCAACAACTGTTGTGAAAGAAGAAGAGGTGGTTCCTCTGACAACTGTTGCAGGAGAGAGAACCAAACTTGCCTGGGCCAGAAAGGGGCGATGAGAATCATTTGAGCCCTCTCCAATCTGAGTTTGTTCAGGACCCTCTGAATTAAAGGAATGGGAGGGAAGGCATAAACAAATCTGTCCTTCCAACCGATAGACAGAGCATCCCGCCAGAAAGCATCTCACCCTGGAGCGAGTGAGCAAAAGGCGGGAAGTTTTGTATTTTGGGGAGAGGCGAAGAGGTCTATCTGAGGTGTCCCTCACTGCCGAAAGATACAGTTTATGACCTGTTAATCTAACTCCCATTCGTGGGACCTGGCTGAGGACCAACTGAGTTTGTCTGCCAGTGTGTTTTCCACTCCCGGAACGTGAACTGCGGTCAAGTGAAGGTGATGTTGGGCTGCCCATTACCAGACTCTCATCACCTCTCGGCACAGGGGCTAGGAACGTGTTCCTCCCTGTTTGTTGAGGTACCAGACTACGCACACTTTGTCGGACTGGATGAGGAGATGATCGGGGAGAAGAGCCGGAGGGCATAGAGGACTGCCTTCAGTTCGAGCACATTTATGTGCAGATTTTGTTCCAATTTGGACCAGCTGCCCTGAGTCCTGTGAGACCCTAGGTGGGCACCCCAGCCTTCCTGACACGTCTGTCGTCAACGTCTGGGAAGGAGGAGCTATGCAGAAGTGAACTCCCAGACACAGGTTCTCCTGAACCACCCACCAGTGCAAGTCCCTGATCACTGGATCTGATACTAGCACCTCTTGGAATAGGTTGTCCCTGGTCTGGTCCCCTTGCGACCGAAGTGTCCATTGAGAGATCCTCATATGGAGTCTAGTGAACTGGACTGTCGGAATGGCAGCCGCCATTAGCTCGAGGAGGCAGAGGACTGACTTGGCTCTGACCCTCCTGTGACCAGACAGAAGACAAGCCTGATTCTGAAGGGTCTCGACCCTGTCCGGAGACAAGAAGGCTTTGCCTATGGTCATGTCCAAAATCGCCCCTACAAATTGGAGGCGTTGGCAAGGGACCAGGTGGGACTTGGCCTGGTTGATGGTGATACCCAGGCTGGTAAAAACCTGCAGGGTAAGGGAAAAGGAGTGCAGGAGTTCCTCCCTGGACAGGGCCGCCAGGAGCCAGTCATCCAGGTAAGGGAATACCTGCACGCCCTGGGTACGCAGGTGGGCCACTACCACCGACAAGATTTGGTAAACACTCAGGGGCTGAGGAAAGACCAAATGGAAGGGCCTTGAATTGGTAGTGGTCCCCCTGAAAACAAAAATGGAGGTATTTGCGATGGGAAGGGCATATGGGGATATGCAGGTAAGCATCCTGCATATCCACAGTGCATAGCCACTGTCCCGGCCAAAGTAACGGTAGAAGGCTCTGCAAGGAGAGCATTCTGAAACATTTGTACTCCTCGAACATGTTCAGGGAGCTGAGGTCTAGAATCGGCCTCAGGTCTCCCATCTTCTTTGGAACTAAGAAGAAATGGGAATAGTAACCTGTCCCCCAAAGATGAGTGGGGACTGGCTGTATCGTCGCCTTTGAGAGAAGGGAGATGATTTCCTCTAGAACTAGAGGAAGATGCTGCAGGGAGTAAGACGACTGAGGGGGTGGGTTACAGGGTGGTTTCTGCAGAAACTCTATTAAGTGTCCTGCCGATATCAGCTGGAGCACCCAAGCGTCCGATGCTATCCTTTCCCAACCCAGCAAATGAGAGGAGAATCTCCCCCCTACCGGTTCCTCTGAAATGGCCAGAGGCAGGAGTCAGGAGGTGGGGCAGCACAGTAGCCGAGGCTCTCGCGGGTGTTTGCTTTTTTTTTGGGGGGGGGGGGGTCTTGGTTGCTGGAGGGGCCCGACATTTGTTGGCACATTTTCCTGGAGGTTTTCATGTTGCTGGGTTTGGCAACGAAAAGGACACCACTGCCCTTAAGGGGGTCTGTACATAGTCTGGACGGACTTGAGTGGAGCCAGGCATGACGTGTAGGCCTACGGTGAAGGCTGAGCTCCTTCCAGCTGTGTCCCCCGCATCGTAAGTGGCACGGAGCATGTGCCTACAGGCCAAGCGAGTGGAATGGACTAGATCTCCCAATCCCTGCTTAGTCTGTGACTCAGGAAGAGAGTCCAACTTGGATTCCATCTGGCTAAGGATGGCCTTCTGGAAATCCCCCATATGGGCAAACTAGTTGAGGGCCCTGATGCCTAGGGCAGAAGAGGAAAAGATCTTCTTCCCGTACTGGTCTAGAAGTCGGGATTCCTTGTCAGGCAGAGACGAGCTTAGATGTTTAGGGTTGGCGGAGCGGCCGTGGGCGGCGCTGATGAGAACCGAATCCGCCTTGGGGTGAAGGCTGAGAAAGTCTACACCCTCAGGAGCCTGGTATAGCCTGGCCGCCTTCCTTGGAAGGGGGCTAGCATTGAAGGTTGTTTCCAGATGGTGGAAACAAGATCTGTGTGAGGCTCTATCCAGGATGCAATCAGTGTAGGAATGGTCTTGGGCAGATCCAGATGAGCAGCAAGTTTTTTACGCTGTGGGTCTAGCTCCACTGATTGCCACTGGCGTGTTTCCTGTATCTTCCTTAACAACTCCAGAAAGGAAGGGTCCTCCGGAAGGGACTTTGGAGGATCCCTCGGCCTGGGGCATTCTGGAGTGTGGGGCTCGTCTTCATGGTCAGAGTGGCCGGGCTCAGAGTCAGATGTCTCTAAAGAAGTGGAAGAAAACTCCTCCCTGGGTGGGGGAGGGACGACACCTGAGGGAAGTTCCCAGAGGACACTTGTCCTCCCCGCCTCGGGTGTCAGAGGGTTCTCCTCTGGTGTCAGGCAAGGTGGAGGGGGTCTCCCATCTCCGACGTAGGGGGTCCGGTGAAGGGACCGACGTTAGGAAATGACACTCAACCTCTTTAGTGATCCAAGCCCTGGCCTCAGCCCACCAGGAGGCCAAGGTCTCCTTCAGATCCACCGGTGGCGGTGCAGTGGGCAGCAGAAGAGGTGGGGGATACAGGTAATGACAGTACCCGTAATACGAGTATCCGTAGCCCGACGGCAGTTAGCCCAGCGTCGGGTACTGCTGTGCCGGATACTGTGGCGTTGGGTACTGCGGCATCGGGTACTGAGGGGCCAGGGATTGCGATGTCTGGTACCCTGGTGCCACGGGCTCTGATGGAGCAGAAGGATCTGGCAAAGGCCTTGCTGGCAGGTCAGACTGAGGAAGCGTTGGACCCGGTGTGGGTATATCATCGAGTGGATCCGACCTTCCTGATGGAGGAGCAGATCTTCTATCAGGCAAAGGGATGCCGGAGGGCAGTGTCGGAGCAGCTGGTGTCTGAGGATGCAGCGTCAGGGGTTCCGCAGGAGGTGGGATCCCTGGCAGAAGCATCTTAAGGTCTTCGGATTCCACCGGGGAAGGAGGATTAAAATCCCCGGGTGTCAACTGAGGGGACGCAGGGAGCTCAGTGGGCAACATGGTGAGACGATGCGGAGAGCTTGGGACCTCAGACAGGAGAATGGGGTCTGGCACAGGCTTCTTGACCAGGTGGTCGGAGGAGGAGCTGGTGGGCGAATTATTGGACTCCTTGTCTGAGGAAGGCCGCGAAGGAGTGGCAGCCTTGTCGGAGGGGGTTGGCTGGGCGCTCACCTGAGTAGGTGAGCGGCTTAGCATCCTTTTCCGGGCGGGCATCGGTGGGGCCGACGTCCGAATTACCAGATCTGCTCTGACTGGAAGGCCACGAAGAAGGAGTGGCCTTAACGGGAGCAGAGGCCTCCTTTGCCCTGGAGGCTGCCGAAGGGCCCGAATGCGAACCCAACGGGAGGGGTGATGCCTTCTTGGTAGCCACCAAGACGGCCGTCAAAGAGTGATCCCCCAGAGGAGATGTTACCTTAAGGGCCACGACTCCAGCCGAAGTCGTAGCTGCTGTGGATGATGACTCCCGCTCCCAGTGCTTCTCCTTGTCACGCTTCTTTTTGCAGCCTTCGGGGGAAGTGGACGCCTGCCTAAGCTTTTTTAACTTATTTTCCATGGAGGCCATTTTCTTCTTGGGGAGACAGCTTCCAGGGACTGCTGCCTTCTCTTGCAGGTAGCCAAGCTGAACTTCTGGTAGTGCTGGCACTTCTCCATGGGGTGGTCTGGGCCTAGACAGAAGAGGCACAAGGAGTGGCCATCCTTGTGTGGAAGCTGGGAACCACACGAGTTGCACTTCTTCTTATGCGATTCGGAGGGCGTCGGGGACGACATACAGAGCAGGTATTTGTAGAAAAGTTGACAAAAAGTAGAGAAAAAGGTCAAAAAAGTTGAAAAACTAAGATCAACGAACAACTGATGAGCGCTGTTCTACCGCGAGGAACTTTCACAAGCCGACGGCGGGAAAAAGAACTTGAAGGCGGGTGTGGGGACCGCCCGTTATACCGGCACGTTCTGACGCCGGTCACTTGACGTTGGGGAGGTCCCCCACCAGAGACTGCTAGCTAGAAATGTTTCCGTGGGGTCCTGACGCCTGGCGACTTAGTCCTATATGTGAATATCTATGTAAGAGCCCTCTTGAAGTAAGATCTTAGGATTAGTCCGCAAGGACACCCTGTCCTTGTGGAAGACCAAATAAGGCTCTTTATACATCAGAGCCTGAAGATCAGAAATCCTTCAAGCAGAAGTATTAGCAACTAAAAACAATGCTTTCCACGACAGAAAGCGTAATTCGCAACTTGCGGCAGGTTCAAAGGAAGGCAAAGGAAGTCTTTCTAAAATAAACAAAAGGTCCCATGGAGGGACCGGGTCCCTAACGGGAGGTTTCAGATGCAGTATGCCTCGCAAGAAAGTGCGGAGAAGATCCAGCTGGACAAGAGTCTTGCCATCAAAAGGTGCATGGTACGCTGAGATGGCTGACAAGTGCACCTTAAGTGACAAGCAACTCAGACCTGAGTCCAATTGGGAAAGGAGGTACTCTAGAACTAGATTCACTGGACAGGTGAAGGGATCTAGTTGACAAGCGGTGGCCTATACACAGAAATGGAAATTACGTACTTACCGTAATTATTGATCTTCTTGGACAGTCTCCATCACTCATTCACACTTGTGGGATAGCGCCGGTGGCGCTAGGACCAAGCGGGAGCCTAAAGTTTTCAGAAGGGTCGGCGCCAAGAGAGGGCCATGCATGCGCAGCACCGCGAGACTAGCTCGCGCCTGTGTAGGCTATCTCGGCGTCGACCCTCCAACCAGCCTCAGTACCTTTTCGACCAAGGAGGTGCAGCGTTACTAATGAGAATAACTCATCCTGAGTTTCTGGGCCTGAGAGGGCCCAGATGGCCTTTGCAAGAAAGGCTAAAGAATAATGTCCTCACAGTCCGAATCATAGGACCGTGAAGACCAGGAAAGAAAATGAGTGAACCAAGGGGATGGTGGGTGGGCGTGTGAATGAGTGATGGAGACTGTCCACAGAAGATCAACAGTGCAGTGAAATCGTGTTTCCATATCTTCCTGGACTCAAGTCTCCATCACTCATTCCACTTGTGGAGAGTACCAAGCTAAAACCAACAACCCTGGTAGGGTGGTAGGAGATAGGGTTCACTCAGAAAGGACGGCCAAGGACTGTCCTGCTAATAAAAAAAGAGCTGTCTTGTAAAGAGCATCTAGAACATAGTGTTTACAAGATAAGCGCTCGAGTTGTAACTCACTAATTTACAGACGACTGCAATGGGCATAAAATGAAAGTCTGCCAGGAAACCACCACCACTTTAGGAGAGTGGTAAGAACCTGGCCTCACAATTTGGTCTAGGACCAAAAGTAATAGTGTCAAAGATATATACTAATGTAATGTAAAGGACCCTCAGGAACTGAAAGAGTTGGAGGTAAAGTCTACTGGTTCAGGGAAGACCGGAAAGTGCAGATGGGAATCCCCACTATCCAGTATGGTTGACCTGTAAACAACAGGTCCAGAAGACTTGAACCCTTATTTGGTGAGCAAGGGGTCCAGGTGGGGTAATCCGTCAAGGAGAATGGTCTCCACTTAGTCACAGGATCTTCCTGATGGAAGGCCAACGCGACTTAGAAGCCTCTCGTGGTGGTCTAGTAAAACATATCCTACCCACTGAATATTCCAAGAGGAATAATTCTGCCCTTGTGTGTACAACTGTGCAGCAGTCTCTGAACTCAGGAAGAAAGGAAAAGGTGCACAGGAGGATGTGTCCACTGTGGAAAAAAAAAAAACATTCCAACAAAAACCAGGGGCTGGATTTCTAAGGTCAATAGAGGCAGATGTGCATCGAGGAGGGACACAGCCGGACCAAGTTAGGGCTAACCCATTTGTTGAAGTGACTGAAAGAGGCAGTGAGACAGTGTAGTGAGGCACTAACCACTCTGGCTTTCCTGAAAGGAGTAGGAAGGATTCTAGTTCATTTGCTGAAAAAGAAACATCACCATTCCCTCTCACAGTTGAAGAGGATAGCTTCATGAGCGACTGGCATGGACCAGAGAGCAGGAGCCAAAGGTGTGAATATTTGAGAAGCTTCCTCAGAAAAAGGGACCTACTTGACCATCCGTCAAGAAGGAGAAAGTCGCCTGTTAAATTAAGCAAGCAAGGAAATAGGAAACTGAGTGGAGAGTCGCTTCTGCTGCTGTAAGGCTCTGTTCGAGAAAAGAAAGCCTGATAAAAGAATAGGAATTAACAGACTGGGCAGACGCCTAGATCTAGAAAATGTCTCTGAATGAGAGCAATCTCTTAGAGAAAGAGACGACCCATATCGTCGCGGATCGGACTCCCGTGAGAAAGAAGAAATCAGGTACTCTTTACCGTATCCAGGAGAGCGCCTCCGGAGAATGGGGTGCAGGGTAATTTCGCTAGGCCATGTGCTGTGATAAAAACCATATGATATAAAATTTTTTTTTTTTTTTTTAGTCCGAGCCAAAGAAGGCCTTCAGGCTGCTATTTTGAGGATTGTCTTGACACAAAAGACGAAGATGTTCTCCATCTGAGTGTGGAAAGAAGCCTAGCGTCCATACTGAAATCATGACCAGACTAACAATCACAGCTGGAGAAGTTAACCACCTGTGCGAGAAGCCACTGAAGAGGCAATATCACAAGGGCTATATACCCCTATCAAAGGAGGCGGAAGAGTCAGAGCGGCCCCTGACCATTAAATTAAAATGTTCACAGAGTATAACTGTCTAGATGATTGAAAAGTCTGACCTTGAGAAGAGTATAGGTCCACGGACGCAGTGAAATACTATAGTGGACCCAGTTACTGAGGAACTACTGAAAGGATTTTCCATCATGGACTCTGGAGATAGAGATGACACACCCTCCGGTATATAAAATGAGCTGTCCGCTGCGTTACTGACCAGAAGGACAGGAAAAGACTCATCTAGATCACCTCTACTACAGAAAGACCTCCAAAGAGGTCTAGGTCAAAGCCACTAGAGACTCCGCCATCAGGAGGATGTCGGGAGCTTGATACCACGTGAGGGGGCAGAGAAAATGCTGAGCAGAATGAGATTCCGCTGGCAGAACGGTACAGCAGGGTTCAAGAAGAAAACCGCTGGATGACACAAGATCCCACATAGACCACCACTCACTAAAAAGTGTGGAAAAAAAATAATCCGCAGAACAGGAGTTCATTCTGCGGTAAACATCCCTCCACAAGTTCTGTGGAATGAGTCTGAAAGGAAAAATGTGTCACTAATTCTGCCATACAGCACCCAGTAGCACCCATGTGGCATCAGCAGCACTCGTGGCACAGGAGGGCACCAAGCAGTGTCTATGCCAACCTAGGCAAAACCCAAGGGTAGCCATGGCAGTATCCACTTGGTACTCCCGGCACCCATGTAGCAATGGCACTGAGGGCACCTCCAACGCCCATGGCACCAATGACACCCATGGCAAGAATGGCACCCGAGGGCACCAATGGCACCCATGGCACCCGAGGGCACCAGCCCGCGGCACCCACGGGTGTCAACCCGGTACCCAAGGCAGCAGCGGCACCCATGGCACCTGAAGCATGCATGGAACCCATAGGTGCCCACAGCGTCACCCGAGGCACCCACGGGTGCTCCCAGCGCCACCACTGGCATCCGCCCCGCAAGTGCATGTCGCAGCCCGCGGGTGCACAGCACTACTGATGGCACCAACAACCAGTGGCAGGAAGAGAGAAACCACGGCGCCGCACAGAGTGGCGGTGTCGACCCAGCGCCGAGCAAGGCACTGACCATGTTCTACGAGCCCGGCGGTGCCCGACCAAGGCACGAGCCATGGCTCAGGGAGCCTGGCGCCGACCATGGCTCTGAGCTAGGGCGCGACCAAGGCACCGAGCCATGACTCCGAACCAGGGCCGACTAACTATGGCTCCGAGCCACGGCGCCAACCAAGGCACCGAGGCACGGCGCCGACAATGGCCCAGCCACGGCACCGACCAAGGCATCAAGCACGCGTGCCGACCATGGCACCGAACCACGGCGACCAAGGAAAATGCCAATGGAAATCCTGAAAAGGAGAAGGAAAAGGTGGTGCCCGTGCGGCCCCTGCATGGAAAAGCGAGAGGGGGGTAGGCACGAGGGGTCGACACGATGGCAAAGGCACCCAGAGAGCACCTCACCACATGATCCAATCAACCCGGCTCAGTCCAACGGCTCCGAGGCCCAGAGGTCCCGAAAACAGGAACAGAGCCAGGAAAACTGGAGTCGAACCCCCTGCTCCATAGGAGCGACCCAAAGGGGAAACTGCTCACCGGAGCTCCAGCGAGGACAGAGATGGAGCTCGGAGTCGAGAAAGGAGCCGTAAGGAGCGGGGCCAAGAGGAACCCACCAAAGTCGGTTCGGGCCCATCACCCCTCCAGACGAACATTCCTCGTGCAGACATACCAACGGGCAACCTCAAGCAGCACCAATTCTTCTTCTCCGAACGAGGAAGAGGACCTCGAGGTCAAGCGGAGCCGGATCACCGGAACTGTTAGATTTGTGCTTCAGAGGGCTGTCCTCCCCCCGAGCACAGGACTGTCCGTAGTCAGACCCCGTTAACTAGGGGCGGCAGACCGGACACAGCCCCTCTGCCATAAAAACTTTCAAACGAAGTCCTCCTACCGTCACCGCTACCGTCTAAGGACGACTCCGTTGATGGCAGGAAAGAAATTCTTTTTCTTCTTCTTCACAATCTTCTTCTTCTTTGTAAGATAATAAATTACTACTTCAAAATATTAAAACATTAAGAGCTGTTGTCGTATAGATGAAAACTTCGACTCCGGCAGACGAGCGACGTCGACATCCAAGCGCACTCGACGGCGGGAGAAAAGGAACGGAGGAGGTTGGAGGGTCGACGCCGAGATAGCTTGACACAGGCGCGAGCTGTCTCGCGAAGCGGCGCGCGCGGGCCCTCTTTGGTGCCGACCCTTCTGAAAATTTTAGGCTCCCGCTTGGTCCTAGCGCCTCCGGCGCTATCCCACAAGTGTGAATGAGTGATGGAGACTTAGTCCAGGAAGATCCCTTCTATTTCATAGCATAAGTATCTCTAGTGGAGGGTTTCCGGGCTGCCACTAGAACATCTGCCACTTGGGAAGGAGCCCCAGATTGGGCAACTGCTTAGTCTGCAGGAGCCATGCATGAAGATGCAGAGACTTGGGGTTCAGATGGACCAGAACACCCTGCTCCTGGGAAAGCCAGTTGAAGCACAGAGGCAGGAGGATCGGAGGTTCCACCGCTAGCTTCTGGTGGAGTGGAAACCATATCTGGCATAGCCAGTAAGGGGCTGTTACGATCATCTCTGCTCCCTCTGACTAACTTGAGGAGAACTCTCTGCAGTAATGGAAACGGAGGGAAGGTGTACAGAAACCTCCCTGTCCAGGAGAGGGACAAAGCGTCTCACCAGAAAACACCATGCCCTGGATCTAGAGAGCAGAAACTGGGCAGTTTTGCTTTGGATGGGGATGCAAATAGGTCCAACTCGGGACAACCCCACCTGTCGAAGAAGTCTTCGACCATGGAGAGAAGTTGTTCCCATTCATGTGCCTTGGACCAGGATCAGCTTAAGCTGCCAGCCAAGGTATTCAGAACACCTGGAACATGCACAGTAGTCAGGTCCAGGTGATGCTCTATGGCCCAATACCAGACTCTCATGACCTACCTACAGAGGGGGTAAGAGTAAGCACACCGCTGATTGTTTATGTAAAAGACCACTGACATATTGTTCATCTGGATCAGATGAGGGCCCAGGAGCAGGTTCATCTCAAAGGCCTGCAGGGTGTAAATGATCACCCGCATCTCCAAAACAGTGATGTGGAGATGCTGCTCCTGTGGAGACCAGGTCCCCTAAGTCTGACTGTCTGCAAGATGGGCACCCCAGCCCTGGCCCTACGCATCCATGGTCAGGATCTGATGAGGTGACTGTCCGGAAGTGGACCCCCTTGGAGAGGTTGGAGGGGTTCAACCACCATACCAGAGTCTATCAAACAGGGTTGGAGACTGACACCAGTTGCTCTAAATCATCTGTGCACTGGTCCCATTGGATCTAAGATTCCACTGGATTACCTTTATGTGCAGGCGAGCCGAGGGAACTGTTGCAACGGCCGCGATGTGTCCCAACAGCCTTAGAAATGACCTGGCCTGGACCTTGCAAGACGAGACCAGTTGAACCTGTGCTTGAAGGAGTTCTGCTCTGTTGGAGGGTAGAAAAGCTTTGCCTTGGGCGGTATCCAAGACTGCCCCGATGTACTGAAGCCTCTGTCTTGACCAAGGGGAGGATTTGGGGAGACTGAGGCTGATCCCCAGATCCTCAAAGAAGGTGAAGGTGGCCTCCACGATTCTGAGCAACTGTTCCTTGGTGGGAGCTGTCAGAAGCCAGTCATCCAGATAAGGGAAGACATAATGGTCTTTCCTCCTTACGGCCGAAGCTACTACTGCGAGGCACTTTGTAAAGACTCGGGGGGACAGAGGACAGGCCAAGCCTGAAACTGGTAATGGTTTCCTTGGAAACGAAAGCGAAGAAACCTATGTGGGGTAGAAAGACTAAGATGTGAAAATAAGCATCCTGCATGTCCTGAAAACAAATCTGATCTCCCGGATGAAGCGGGGGGAGAAGGCCGGGAAGAGTGACCATCCTGAAGCATTTGTATTCTGTGTACTGGTTCAGTTGGCTGAGGTCTAAGATGGGATACAAATCTTTGGTTCTCTTTGGGACCAGGAAGAAATTAGTGTAAAATCCCTTTTCCCTGTTGTGCCAGAGGGATGAGTTCTATGGCCTGTTTTCGAAGAAGCACCAGAATCTCCTCTTGGGTGAGGGCGATGTGGGCCTGAGGGTAATGGAAGGGCATCGCAAGACTGTCCGGGGCATCTCTAAGAACTCTAGAGTGTGCTCCTTTTCCAATCGCTGAAGAACCCATTGATCTGAGGTTATTCTGTGCCATCCCTCTATGTAGAAAGAGAAAAACGACCCCCCACCACCTCCCCCAGGGTTTCGGCCAGGGGAGGGGGGTCACGTAAGGAGTCAGACTGAGGAGCCGGGGACATGCAATGTGGCCTAAGAGGTTCTTGGAGCTCTGGGGTTGAACTTCCAGTGGCCTGGGTAGTGGCTTTTCTCTTAGAGGCACTTCTGGGTTGTTGGCCCCTGGCTTGATGTTTGGAGGGGTGACGAAAGGACTGAGGCAGGGACTAGTATAAAGTTTGTACGGAACGCAAAGCCTTGCTCTGACTCCTGTGGCAGTGATTATGTTTGGGAATCCTCGCCTAACAGAACAGGACCCTTGAAAGGAGCATCTAGGATCTTGGACTTCACAACCAGAGCAAAACCGGAGACTCTGAGCCAGGAATAGTGACGAAGACAAACTCTTGTAGCCGCACCTCTACCAGCGGAGTCCGTAGAGTCATAAGAAGCTCTGAGGATGTGAGTACCAACATTCGAGCCAGATTTCAGAAAGTGCAGAAGCTCAGTCCAGGAGCATCAGGCTGAGCTTGTGCCACCTCCAAAGCCTTCTTCCACAGGGCATTCTGGTATTGGACCATGTGCACCAGAAAGTTTAGGAAACGGATAGTGCAGGTGGCAGAAGCATAGATCTTCTTGCCAAAATTGGTCTGTCTGGAGTCCTTGTTGGGAGGCCAAATGCTAAGGTGAAATGGGTCGCTTAGAGCAGACATAGGCAGTGTTAATGACTACAGAGTCAGCCTCTGGGTGCTCCCCATAAAAGGGCTCATCCCTAGGAGCATTAGTAGAGGATGGATAGATGCTTCCAAGAAGCCCTATTGACGTCCTTGAAGGAATCTATAAGGGGTGGAATGACCAAGGGTAGTGACTCCTTTTTATGGAGAAATATGGCCAGCCGACGTCACTCGGGGTCCACTTCCTCCGTGTCCCAACCCATAAGGAACTGGATGTGCCTCATCACCTCCATAAAAGTAGTGTCATCTGGAGGAGATCAAGGGGTATCCTTTACGCTCCTCTGGCAAATCAGAGCCGTTGGATTCCTCAAGAGAAAGAGGAGTATCTTCCCAACTTGCCGGAGGATGGAGAGGGCGCGCAACAATGTCTTTGTCGGTGAGTCCTGGAATGGCTGGTATAAGCTCTGTCAGGCTGTGGGATAGGTTCTTTAGGTGGTGCAATTGGAGCTTTCCTAGTAGGGAACTGATCCTTATCCAGATTCGGAGAAGAGTCCTTCAGAATCGGAGTACAAGACTCCTTCGGGGGACTCCTTGTTCTTTAAGTATGCCCACCAAGCTGCAAAGAGGACATTCAGGTCTGTAGGTGGATTCTGAGGTGTGACTGGGGGAGTCGGCGTCGGTGGGGTAGGATTAGAAGGCCCCAGCATTGGTTCCTTAGGTTTCTGTAAACTGGGCATCGGTTCTACAGGTGTCAGGTTAATAGATGTCAGTCCGAGGCATAGAACCATCCGGTGTCGGTCTAATGGGAGTAGGAAGACTGGGCATCAGACCCTCGGGCATAGGCTGAGTGGTGACAAGTTCCTCCGGCAACAGCAGAGGGTTAGGGACAATGGCTGAGAAATCACCTTAAGTCGACTTCGGGGTAGCCGTCATCGAACGGACAGGCATGGGCTGACCTCGGTCTAGTGATGCAGCCGGCACCAGCCAAGAAGGGGAAGCCTGTCCCAGGGAGCTAGCTCCCCAGTGGGGCAGAGGCGTCACTCTTGCGGGGGAGAGGAGAGCATGTCCCGGGTGCTGTTTGGTGGCACTGGTCCCTGAAGTCAGGCTGTCTCAGCGGAATCCCGGACTGGGTGGGCCACAACACAAAGACCCGCCACCCGAGGATGACCCGGCCAGGCCACCTGCTGATGACCCGCTTGATGTAAGGGCCTGAGTGTCAGGGGCTGAGAGGCTGAGGACGAAATCCCGGGCTCCAGACAACCACCGCCCGAGACGGTGATGAGTGCGGGTGATCTGACCACTGGTAGCCCAGAAGGAGCGAAAGCTGGCGGGGGTAGTAGGGGCCAACCTCCCACAGGAGGAAGACCCAGGCTTGGTCACTGACATGCGTAAGGACCTAGAACGAGAAGTTTACCAGGGTTTGTCCCTGTGTTTCTCCCAGTGTTTGTGCTTTCTGCTGGACTTCTCTTTGTGAGATGAGGAAGAAGTCAAAGCCCCGGAGGCTGGGGAAGAAGACATACTTTTGTGGAGCTCCTTCTCCATCGCTGCTAATTTTTGCTGTAGCAGGAAGGCTTCCAGGGTCTTCGGATGGTGTAGCCTGGTATGCTGGTTAAAATCCTGGCAGTGCTGGCAGGCCTCGGTGTCGTGGTCCAGGCCTAGGCAGAGTAGACATGACAAGTGGCCGTCCTTGTGGGGAAGCTGCTTGCCACAAGCACATTTCATTTGCCACCGTTCCACAGAAGAGGATGAGAAAAAGACACACAAAAAGTACTGTAAAAGGAAGGATTTTTAGGAAAATAATAAAGTGTGGTAACGCGAAGAAAATGGCGGTCGACTATAGCAGAAGGTGTCCATGAAGGTCCAACTTGTGCCGGTCAATGGCAGAAAAAGAACTTAGGTTGGACTGGGGAACCACCCCTTTTATACCATAGGCAGATACTGGGGCAGGCCAGTGTCAGGAGGGGCGGTTCCCCACTATATACTGCTAGCTAGAAGTTTTCTGGGGGGTCCTGGTGCCTGCCAGCTTCAGTCCTAATGGTGTTGCCTGCTGCAAGAGCCCCCTCCAAGTAAGATCCTCAGATATTTCCTGTGAGGTTTCCTGATTTTGATTTGGAGGTAGGCATCCTTCATGTCCAAGGAGCAAATCCAGTCCACTGTTTGCAACAGGGGAAGGAGACCCTGCAGAGAGACCATCCGAAACGTCTTGTATTCAGTGAAGGAGTTTAGATTCCTTAGATCCAGAATAGGCTTCAGATCCCGATCCACTCTGGGACAAGGAAGTACCTGGAGTAAAGCTTCTGCGTTGGAGATGCAGGTTCTGTGGCCTGTTTTTGAGGAGTGGGGTCTTCTTGGTGGCCTTGAAAGAGGCACTGGTGAGACCCCTTTTGAAGAAACCCTCACTGGACCCAGACTGTATCACTAACTACAGACTATCATCTAACCTCCCATTCTTAGGGAAGGTTTTAGAAAAAGTGGTGGCCATTCAGTTTGAAGCACGTCTTGCCTCCTTGGACACTTCTGAGTGCTTCCAGTCTGGATTTAGGCCTCGGCATAGCACGGAGACTGCCCTGGTGAAGGTGCTTAACGATCTCCTAATAGCAAGAGATGGGGGAAAAGTGTACCATTCTTGTTCTCCTGGATCTCTCTGCGGCATTTGACACTGTGGGCAATGAGGTGCTATTGGACCACCTACAGAACTGATGTGGATTAACCAGCACTGTCATCAGCTGGTTTAGATCCTACCTCACGGACAAAGTGCAAAGGGTGACAAAGGGGTTATCCTCATCTAACCCGATGCCTCTGTACTGTGGAGTTCTGCAGGGTTCGGTCCTGGCACCTCTGCTGTTTACGCTGTACATGTGGTATGGGTTGGATTTTCACTGCTATGCTGATGATACCCAGTTATACCTGTCCTGTGCAGCTGGAAACCAGATGGTGGCCTCTGTGTTTAACACCTGCCTGGCAAAGAAGAACTGGATGATTCATAACTGGCTATGACTCAACCCAGACAAGATGGAAGTACTGGTGGTGGATCCTGACTGGCGACAGGGCAGGGAGGATTGAGGAATGATCCTGGCTTGAGGCTAGGGGCATCCCATTGATCCCCTCAAATCGGGTTAGGGATCTGGGAGTGTTCCTTGACAATGGTCTAACACTTACTGCTCAGGTGTCGGCCATCACCCAAAGTGTCTTCTAACATCTGAGGAACACTGCCCAGATCCGAGCCCTGTTACCAGCAAGAGGACCTTGCCACTTTAGTGCATGTCTTTGTCACATCTAGGTTGGACTACTGCAATGCTCTCTACCTAGGGCTATCTGGAGGAAATGTCCGCCATCTGCAGCTGGTGCAGAATGTAGTGGCCAGGCTGCTGACTGATGCACCAAGATCAGATCATATTATGCCATTTCTCCACGGATTGCACTGGCAGCCGATAAGGTGAAGGATTGCCAATCTCCTTGTTTTAGGAGTGGCATTATAGTTGGTAGAGTGACCATATGAAAATGCTTATACTGAATATATAGGTTTAGATGTCTCAGATCTAGAATGGGTCTGAGGTCTCCAGTTCTTTTGGGTACAAGAAAGAAATGGGAATAGCACCCTTTCTGATGTTCCACAGCTGGCACAGGCACAATGGCTTGCTTGGCCAGAAGTGCTGACAGTTCCTCTTGGAGGATAGGAATATGCTGGGGAGGGTAATGGATCACCCAAGGAAGGGAGGGAGGGGGAAAGGAGATGAATTCCAAAGTATGACCCATTTGGATTACTTGAAGTACCTATTTGTCCGAAGTGATAGTCTGCCAAGCCTCTAGATGGAGAGCAAAACGACACCCTACCGCCTCAGAGGCCTGGTCGAAGAGGCAAATGGGGTTCCTGAGCAATAGGCTGGTCGGCCGCCGCAGTGGGGGCGGGCACGGGAGCCTCAGGTGGCAGAGGGGCACCTCCTGTAGGTTGGTTTTGTCCTCTGAATCCATCGCTGTTAGAATTTTGATATTTTCCTCTTCTTCGGGAGTAGGAGGAAAAACGAGTACGGTGAGTTGATTAGGGGTTATGATACAGCCCTTGGACCGTATGAAGAGTTCTTCCAGATGCTCGTAAATCAACTATGAGAGTCTGTGTACCTGGCCCCCGAATAGTCTGGACCCGTTAAAGGGTGTATTAGTTATCTTATGTTGTATGTCAGGTGTAAATCCTGACACGTGAAGCCAAGCATGGCGATGCAGAGCCACACCAGTGGCTGACAGTCGGCAGAAGTATCCACAGCATAACCCGACCTAAGAAGGTGGCGGGAGATGGAAATGGAAGTGGTAATCATGGCCAGTAAATACAGGTTACTCACCTGTAACAGGAGTTCTAGGAATGGTATATGTTGTTCATCCACACTGTCTGGCAGGTATCCTTGCCGCTTTAAATCTTGCCGGAAGGTCTTCAAGCTGGCTCCTCCCACCCACCCGGGTGGTAAAACTCTCGGCTCCGCCCCATGACGCCAGATCTGGCCCGCTGGAAGCTAAGGTAGTGCGTCGAAGCCAGGGAGGTCGGGTGGGTCGTGTGGATGAACAACATATACCATTACTAGAACTCCTGTTACAGGTGAGTAACCTGTATTTCTAGGGACGTGGATATGTTGTTCATCCACACTGTCTGGCAGCCTCCTAGCAGTTCTCCGGGAGGAGGGAGGCAAGGCGCACACCCCCTACTTAGGGAATAAAGACTGGAGAACCAAGGCCCCAAAACCAGCATCCCGGCATGACTCAAGGTCGATGTGGTAATGGGTGATGAAGGTGTGTGCTGACTTCCAGGTAGCAGCCCTGCAGATATCCTGGATAGGGACGTCCCTGGAAGCAGCCACCGATGCAGCAGTATGGCGGGTAGAATGAGCTCTTATCCCTCTGAGAGGCTCCATGCCCGCCAACTTATAGCAGAGATCTATGCAGGAGGTGACCCACCTGCTTATCGTCCGCTTGGCTGCAGGTCTGCCAGGTGCGGCTTCAGCGTAGGTGAAAAACAGCTGACGAACCTCTCCCCGAATTTCAGCCGTGCGCTCCTTATACTAAGCGAGCACCCTTCTAGGGTCCAAAGTATGGAGCCTGTATTCGGCCTCCGAGGTGTGATTGGGGTAAAACACCGGCAGAGTCAACACCTGGTTAAGGTGAAACTCCGACACCACCTTCGGAAGGAATTTCGGGTGGGGCGCAGGACAACTCTTGTCCCTGTGGAAGACCAGGTAAGGAGACTCGATGCAGGCGCCTGGAGTTCTCCCATCCTTCTGGCTTGACGTGATAGCCACCAAGAAGGCGGTCTTCCACGACAAGTGAGAGTTCACACCTGTGCATTGGTTCAAATGGCTTGCCCAAGAGCTTTGCCAGTACCAGCAGTAAATCCCACGGAGGTGGAGGTTCTCCACGGAGGAAATGTGATCAAGGCCTTTGAAAAAGCGCCAGACCACCTTCTCCGCGCCACCGACTGCTTCCCGCCCGCGTACTGTAAGCAGAGATGGCTGCCAGGTGCACCCTAGGGTCACCGACCTAAGCCTGATTTAGGGAAAGGGACCATAAATAGTCCAAGATGCTTGCCAAGGAACAGGAGGAAGGGTCCAAGCCCTTGCCCTGACACCAAATGGAAAATCTCTTCCATTTGAAGGCATAGCATTTCCTGGTCGACTCCTTATGGGACGCCTCAACTACATTGAGGACCTCATCGGAAAGACCCAAGGCCTGGAACTCTAGCCGCTCAGGAACCAGGCCGTCAGGTGCAGGGATTGAAGGTCCAGATGGAACACCTTCCCCTGATTGACAGAGAGCAGGTCCGGGCGAGCTGGAAGCAGCCTCGGGAGCCTGGAGCTGAGGCTGAGGAGATCTGGGTACCAAACTGGCGGGGCCAGTCTGGGGCTATCAGAATCACCTGCGCCTTGTCCCTCCTTGCTTTGAGAAGCACCTTGTGGATCAAGGGAAATGGGGGAAGGCGTAGAAGAGGCCCGGGGTCCACGGCCTCGAGAAGGCATCCCCCTGCAGCGAGCCCTGCTGAGGGGGGCGGGCATGGAACAGCCTCAGCTTCGCGTTCTCCCTGGAGGCAAACAGGTCCGCCTGAGGTGTGCCCCAATGGGAGAACAGATCTTGTACTACCTCCGGCAGGAGAGACCACTAGTGGGATGCAGCCCCTATCAGGCTCAGGGCATCGGCCAGGGTGTTGGGAGACTCCTGCCACATGAATGGCTAGGAGATCCGCCTCCAAGCTGCGCAAGAGTGACCAAATGCAGAGAGCTTCCTTGCACAGAAGCATGGAGCGCGTCCCGCCCTGGCGGTTTAGATAGTACATGGTCGTGGTATTGTCCGTCTGGAATCAGACCACTTGACCCCGGAGAAACGGAGCAAAGGCGGTGAGAGCTAGGCGGACCGCTCGGAACTCCAGCAGGTTGATGTGGCATCGGGACTCCCACGGGGAGCAGAGGCGGTGCGCCCGGTGTTCCCCCAGATGGGCACCCCAACCCATCAGAGAGGCATCGGTCGATAGAGAGACCATCGGCTCGGGGCGGACAAACGGGATGCCCTCCTGCAGATGAACTGGAACAGTCCACCACCAGAGAGCGTTCCACATCCCTGGGTCACCGTCACTAGCTGGTCCAATGGATCGTAGGCGTTGTGACCACTGGCTGACCAGTCCCACTGAAGAGGGCGCATGTGCCAGCGTGCCCAACGGACCACGCTGGTACAGGCCGCCATGAGACCCAGGAGGCGCAGGAAGTCCCGGGCAGGGCGCAATTGCCCAACCAGAAATGACTGTGCAAAGGAGGTAAGAACCTCGGCCCTGTCCGCCGGGAGCCGTGCTTTGGCTCGAAAAGAGTCAAGCTCTGCCCCGATGAAAAGAATCACCTGCTTCGGCTCGAGTTCCGACTTGGCCTCGTTGATGAGAAGGCCGATTTGAGAGCAAACCTGGAGGGCCAGATCTCTGGACCGCTCCACCTCCTGTCTGGAGGGGGCTGCTATCAGCCAATCGTCCAGGTAAGGGTACACCCAGACCCCTCGGCACCGCAGGAAAGCTGTCACCACTGCTATGCATTTGGTGAAGACCCTGGGAGCTGGAGACAGGCCAAAGGGCATGGCTCGGAACTCGAAAAGGGATCCTTCCGCTCCAAAGCGAAGGAATCACCGATGAGACGGACGGATAGGGACGTGAAATAACGTGTCCTGCAGGTCCAGAGAGCAGAACCACACGCCGGGTTCCAGGGATGGTATTATCTGAGCCAGAGTGACCATCCTGAAGGTTCGAGACCTTAGAAACTTGTTTAGGTCGTGTAGGTCGAGAATGGGGCGCCAGCCCCCCGTCCGTTTCGGAACCAGGAAGTACCTGGACACAAACCCCGGGTCTGAGGAGGGTCCGCCACCTCCTGATCACCTCCTTTGGAGGAGGAGGAGGAGGAGGCGATGTCGGCTCGGCAAGCCGACAGTGAGGCTGCGGACCCCGAGGTGCGACGGCTCTGAAGGCGGGCCTGCTCGAATTCCAGAGGCAGGCCTTTTCCCACCACCTCCGACACCCACCTGTCCGTGGTAATAAAGGACCAGGCGGAAAGGAAGTGCCGGAGCCGTCCCCCCACGGGGGGAACCTGGGGTGAGGTGATGGGGTTGGGCGACACCCCTCAGCCCGTCACTGGGCAGGCTTGGAGGAGGGACGGCGAGGACCTCCTGGGCCTTACCTCCCTGCTTGTGTTGGAGGAAGCCCGGGCTAGGTTTGGGATGCAAGCCCGAGCCTGCTAGCCCTGGCGTTGCTGGGCCGGAAGTGCCGCGGGCGCAGAAGGATGAAAGGGCTTAGGCTGAGGTTTGCGGCCTTTGTCCTTCTGAGCAGATGAGACAGAGTC
This sequence comes from Neoceratodus forsteri, assembly GCA_016271365.2. Lineage (NCBI taxonomy): Eukaryota > Metazoa > Chordata > Ceratodontiformes > Ceratodontidae > Neoceratodus > Neoceratodus forsteri. The sequence goes on along the minus strand of CM028130.1, from coordinate 895,684,902 downwards.
CAAGGTAGCATTGGACTTCTCGATCCTCTGCAGGTGACCTTCCACCCCAGGGCCGAAGAGGTCGGTCCCAAGAGGGACCTCGCCAACTGTGCTGGGTATCCGAGTGAAGGTGGATATCCTCAGCCAAGCCCGACGACGCCTTAGCCACTGCGGCCGCCACAGACCTGGCACATGGTCCCCAATGTCTAAAGCAGTCTGGAGCTGCTGTTTGGCCACTGCCCTGCCCTGGTCCCGCACCTGCCTAACCGTGGTCTGCAGATCCGGCGGAAGATGAGAGCGACCGTCAGGAGCCCAACAGTGCATGAGAGAAATGTGCCATGAGGACGGCCGAACTGGCCTGGCGAAGGCCGAGGGAGGACGCAGCGTAGACTTTTCACCCGGCATAGTCCAATTTCTTGGACTCCTTGTCGGGAGGTTTGTCCACATCCCTAGCGTTCCCGGGACGCCGGAAAACGCTGTCGGTAACCAACCCCTCGGCCGAGGGGTGTTCCGAAAAAACGGACAAGGAACCGGTAGGGACCGCATACTTCCTGGCCATCCTGGCCGAAGGCGCAGGGCAGGAAGCAGGGCGCTGCCAGAGCTCCAAGGCCGGGCCCACTATGGCCTCGGCCACCGGAAAGGCCTCCGTAGGGGAATCCCCTCGGTCCAGAATCTCCGTGAGGGGATACCTGGCCCGCTTAGAAACTGGTTCGAGCTTCATCCCGGTGGACTCTGAGATGAGCCGAAGCAATCCCAGGAAGGACGAAGGGCTATCGTCCACCGACTGTCCTCCTGAGGACTCCAAGTCCATTCGCTTGGAGAAAAGGGAGGAATAGTCTTCAGACTCGGAAGAGTCCTCAAAGAGCTGCCTCGGGCCTGAGCCACCCTCCACCTGCCGGGGTCGATCGGGAGTGAGGTGAGCCAGACAGCCTATGGGGCAGTCCCTGAGCCGACCGAGAATTACGGTGGGCCCCAACTCTTGGCTGTGGAGGCGGAGGTTCCACGGAATCGGTGGGGCAGCTGGTTTGGCGAACAACGCGGACTGGGAACAGGCTCCTCGGATAAAGCGAGGGGTTGTTTAGGCCGCTCGGTGACAACCACTTAATGGCTGGGGAAGGCGGGCGCGTTACTTCGGTCAGAAAGGAGCTGGTGCCACATGAGATCCTCATATCTTCGACGCAACTTACGTCGAAGCCTCCCCTCGTCCGAGGAGGAGGAAGAGGATGAGCGGCGGCGCCACGGGAGACCGAGACCGCCTATGACGGCGGGATCGACTGGACCGCGAAGAAGTCCGAGACCGAGACCCTCGGCTTTCCCGAGGACGGTGCAGGGAGGTGTCGTGGGGAGCCGGCACTCCCCTCGGTTCGGAGGGTTCAACCGAAGGCTCCGGAACCGGAGGCACAGACAAGCCAACATGGTCCTCAACTCCCACCGGGGGAACCGGGGAGAGGGGATTCTCGGCTTCTCCTGCCAACAACCCATCCAACGGGTGAGAAAAATCTTGACCCGGCGTCGACAGAGTCTCGGTCAACTGGTCTGGCCAGGGGACACCGTGAGACCAGTGGCGAAAGCGGCGGTGGAGCCAAGTCGGCAACCCGACAACTCGGGAGAGAGGATTTTTCCCGCTCCCAAGAGCGTCGACGGTGAGACTTACCCTTGTCTCTCTTTTTGGACCGAGAAAACGGTCCAGCAGAAGTTGGTCCCTCACCTTTAGTAAAGAGAGTCAAACAAAGCTCCTTAAAAGAAGCTGAATAAGAGGCACCGAGAGAGAGCGGGACAAATGCCGCAGCCGAGGTAGAAGCGGCCCGCGCCGCCTACTCTTCGAGGGCGATCATCTGCTCGAGCTGATCCGCTGAGCCCGGCGCCGCGGAAACCGCTGACCAGGCCTCTTTGACTTCACGGGACGCTTCTCGGGGCGCCCCAGTTGTAAGCAGGCAGCACGGTCTTCGGGAGCGTGGGCGAAAGGAAGAGCACAGGTCATGAGCCTGCCGGTGCATGCTCAGAGCCCTAGACAATGAGCGCTGCGTGGAGTGCGGATCCGTCCGAACATCTTCTGCCGCAGGAGCATCTCCGGAAACCGGAGTCGATTTGTCCATCTGGCAGCGAGGAGAGAAGACAAGTCTTTTAGCAAAAACTTTTAAATTGAAAATTCGAAGAATTAGGAACCAGTCTTATCATGAGCGTTAAGGAGGAACCTGAGCTTCAAGTGGTAAGGAAGATCTGGCGTCATGGGGCGCAGCCGAGAGTTTTACCACCCGGGTGGGTGGGAGGAGCCAGCTTGAAGACCTTCCGGCAAGATTTAAAGCGGCAAGGATACCTGCCAGACAGTGTGGATGAACAACATATCCATATCCCTAGAATTGGTCTTTCTCCTGGAAAGGAGGGAGCTTACTGACAACTTCTATGATAGAGGTCCCCAGGGTACGTTGATATTTAACCATATGTCCTATATAATTAAGTATACAGAAATTCATAGTACCCGAGGAAAAAACCTTTTTCCCTAGGTGATTAATCTTTTGGGACTCTTTATCTGGAGACAAGGAGCTCAAGTGTTTAGATTGTGTAGACCCATCATGAGCAGCAGAAATGACCACTGAATCAGACTCTGGGGTAGTGGAGAGGAATAGGTGGTTAAAAGAGACTGGTATAGTCGCTTAGCCTTGGGAGGAACCACTGAAATATTAGAAGGCTGCTGCCAAGCAGCCGATAAGGCACTTTGATATGTAGGGATTAGTGGTGGGACCACTAATGCCGGTTCATCTGGCAATTCTAAATAATTTGCCATATCCTTATGCTGTTTGTCATGTTCCGTAGTGGAAAATCCCATCCCTTTTTGTATTTGTTGCATCATGTCACTAAAGGTGGGATCATCTGGAGGTGAAGTGGCCATTGGTTGAGACAAGTCTTCGTCCAGAGAGGTTTTCTGAGTAATCCTTCATGTCAGGAGGAAATGAGTATGCAGGTTCAATGTCAGAGTCGTCAATACGACGGCGCTTTTGAGATGGAGAGGGACTATCCCCCCACTCTGGCGTGGGGGGCCATAACGTAAGCTGTGCAAGACCTGCTGCACGATTTTGTTTTGGAATTCCTGATCCTAAAAAGGGGGCTGGGTAAGGGATGTAGTTAGTGTGGGCACAATAAGAATAATGGAAGGAACAGGACATGCAGTATAGGCAGACCTCGAACCTGTGTGGTAAGAGTCCAGGGTCCCTGTCCTGATCTAGTCGACCTCTGTATGAGCCCACTTGTGTTGGTGGGGGGGCATGCTGAAGGGCAAAAGCCAACAGCTTACCCTGAGGTCATTGGGTCCTTGTAGAGGATCCCATGAGGCATTTATCATGAAAAGAACCTGTCAAAATCGATGGGGGAGAAGCACCGATCAATGGAGCAATCATGGGTTTAGTTGCTGAAAGGAAGCCTGAAAGCACTGACAGGTCAAAGAACACCGTTGATGGAGCAGGTATTTCCAGAACCGTATTTAAGGCAGTGGCAAGCATAATCGATGATGGAATCGTCGTTGACGACAAGGAAGTTTGTCCAAAGCCTACCGTCGACGAGAGAGGAGCTCTCGTCGATGGAGAAGCATGCTGTGAACCAACCGTCGATGAGAGAGGAGCTCCCGATGGAGAGGCATGCTATCGACCCATCGTCGATGAGAGAGGAGCTCCCATCGATGGAAAAAGCATGCTGTTAACCAACCGTCGACGAGAAAGGTGCTCCCGTCGACGGAAAGGCATGCTGTTGACCCATCGTCGACGAGAGAGGAGCTCCAGTCGACAGAAAAAGCATGCTGTTAACCAACCGTCGACAACAGAGGGGCATGCTGTCGACCCATCGTTGACAGGAGAGGAGCCCCTGTCGATGGAGAACCATGGCAAAAGCCTGTCGTCGACGAGAAAGCATGCTTTTGAGTGGATGTCAATGAGAGAGGAGCTCTCATCGATGAGGATGCATGTTCCAGACATCCAGTCGATGGTGTAACCTTTGACTAGGCAGCCGTCGATGGACGTCATGAGCAGAAGGTAGAGCCCTCTCCTTTGACCACCCAGCATGAAAGCCTGTGGCTGGGAGCCCTTGGTACAAACCCCTGGTTCTCAGTAATTAGTGTTGTGTGAGGGCCCCAAACATCTCACACAAAGTAGATGGTTGTCAAATTATAAATCTTCCTGACACAATGACAGGAACGAAATAAAGCTTGCTTGGATGAAGAATCTGTAGACGTTCGTCCGAATCCAATTTCTCGTCGAACTGCTACACAGAAGATGAATTAGCTGCTGTACGAGCTGAAGACTGCGGGAAAATGAACAAAAGATATCAGGAACCACCCACACTTATATAGGAAGCAGGATGTGATGTCATGTGTGGGTGGTCCCTGCTGAAAACTGCTAGAAGAAGCTGCCGTGCAACAGCGACCTCTGCTGAATACTCCCAGAAGCAATGACTTGCTGCAAGAGACCATTCCGCAGAAGATCTATGGTTACAGGTGAGTAATCCTCATTTCTAGGGATGTGGATATGGTGCAGTATCCACATGCTGGCAGACTCCTAGCAGTTCTCCAGGAGGACAGAGCAAGGTGCACATTCCTATTTAGAAAAAAAGGGACTGGAGAACAGAGGTCCCAAAACCCACATCCTAGTATGACTCAAGGTCGATGTGGTAATGGGAAATGAAGGTGTGTGTGCTGACTTCCAGGAAGCAAACCTGCAGATTTCCTGGATAGGGACGTCCATGGAAACAGCCACCAAAGCAGCAGTATGTCTGGTGGTATGAGCCCTAAGCCGTACAGGAGGCTCCATACCAGCCAACCTATAGCAAAGGTCGACGCAGGATACAATCCACCTGCCAAGTGTCCCGCTTAGCTGCCAGTCTGCCAGGTGCGATTTCAGCATAGGTAACAGAGCTGGAGAACCTCTCCTAGAACTAAAGCCATGCACTCTGTGTAATAAGCGAGCGCTTGCCTCAGGTCCAAAGTATGGAGCCGTGTTCAGCCTCCAAGGTTGGACCGGTGAAATGCACCGGGAGATTGATCACCTGGAAACTCCGAAACAACCTTCAGAAGGAACTTCAGGTTGGGGCAGATGACAACCTTGTCCCTGTGGAACACCAAGTATGGAGACTCCACCGACAGCGCCTGAAGCTCACTAATCCTTCTGGAGGAGGAGGTGATGGTTGTGACGCAGACAGCCAGTTCTGAGTGCTGTATATATATATTTTTAATATAAAATGTATTAATGACAGTCTCTGCTGAAAAATCAAATGCTCTAGGAATGACCTCACTCATCCCCCACCCAGATTTCAGCTGACAGATGCAGGCCAAGAGAAATGCTGACAGCATGTATCACACACACTCAGTCTTTAGAGACAATGTGTTACATGGAAGACTTTAATCAAGGATCCTGTTTCTCTGAGTTAATTACACAGTTGTTTAAGTTAACTTTGTTAAGAGGGAAATCATAAAAAAGGTTTATGACGTTGATGAGAAAACACAGGTTATTACACAGAGGTGAGAGGTTGTAAATGCTCCTATGAAGCCTGTGTGAGGAGGATGCAGCATGAATCAAAAGAGGTGTCATTGAAACGGAGTTATGCTAAGGTTGCAGAATTAATACTTTGAAATTACATCCTGTGGTTGTATAGAAAAATGTTTTTTTTTTTTTAGATATTTTGACAGGGAGGAGATAGATGACCTCATGCAAAAGTGGTGGGCAAAACCAGCTTTCAAAGATTATTCTGTTTCACTACAGACACACTTATCTGACACTAACCAAGAAACCATCTGAGCACTGAAAACACGTATTTAGAAAGCCAGACAAAATCTAAATATTGTTGTAGGAATTGCACTGTTTTAAACCTTGTTTTGTTTAAAGATATGTATGTTTTGTGATAAGAGTTCTGTATTGTATGTTAGACATATTATTATTATATATTTTGGCAAAAACTCTAATTTTTAGAGCATACCTGGTCTGTCTTTGCTTTCTTTTGCTAAGAAATATTTATGGTTATAGCAGACAGCAGACATAAGCCTGTATGGTGGTACCAAACTGGAAAGAGAAGCATTTTAAATATGAGGTCTTTATTAAAGTTTTAAGGGTTCATCTCTGAATACCTGGTTAAGTGCCCGTAGGCAAAGATATCTCCCGGAGAACAGATATATCTGAGCCTGTGCAATTGGGTATGCTAGCAAGAGGTTAACAGTTTGAATCTCTCCTGGACTTGAGACCAAAGGTTGATCTGAACTCACAAAAACAGACAAGAAGGTTACCTTGTCTGTTACACTGTTCACGAGACTGCGCTCAGAGGTTGGCACTTTGGGAGTACAGGACCTGACCTGCTGAGTGGGTTTGTGACAATGGCCACCAAGAAGGCAGTCTTCCACGACAGTTGAGAGATGTCGCATCTCTCTGCATTGGTTCGAATGGCTTACCCATGAGTACTGCCAAGACCAGCAACATGTCCCATGATGGGGTGGTTCAAGCACCAGCAAAGACAGGTGGTAAAGGCCCTTAAAGAAGTACATGGCCACCTTTTCCTATGCCAGCATCGGTATACCAGCCTGCATCGGGTATGCTGAGATGGCTGCCAGGTGTACTTTGAGGGTGGTCAACCTCAGGCCCAACTGGGACAGGAACCACAGGTAGTCCAGAGTGCTAGCCAGGGGGCAGGACAGGGGGTCTAGCTACTCAGAGAGACTCAAAGCCTGGAACTCTAACCGCTCAGGAACCAGGCCATCAGGTGCAGGGGACTGAAGGTCCGGGTGGAATACTTTCCTCTTGCGACAGGAGAGCAGATCCAGGCACAGAGGCAGACGCCACAGATGCCTGCTACTGCTGAGGCTGAGGAGATCTGGGTCACAGAAATGGCACGTCCAGTCTCGGGCTACCAGGATTACCTGCACCTTGTCTTTCCATGCCTTGAGCAGCATTTGGTGGATCGGGGAAGGGAGGGAAGGTGTAGAAGAGGCCCGGGGTCCAGGGCCTCTCAAAGGCATCCCCATCAGTGTCCCACACTGAGCAAGGTGGGCACAGAACAGCCTCAGCTCTGCATTCTCCTCCAAGGTGAACAAGTCGACCATGGGAGTGCCACACTGTGGGAACAGGTGGTTTACCACCTCCTAATGAAGGGATCACTTGTGAGATGCCTCGCCCACCCGGCTGATGGCATCCACTAGCTGGTTGGAGGCTCCAGCCACATGACTCGCAAGGAGATCGGCGTTCAGACTAAGCATGAGGGTCCAGAAGTGGACGGCTTCCTGACACAGCCAGAGGGAATGCGTTCCACCTTACCTCCTGAGGTAGTATATGGCTGTGGTATTGTTCATCTGGACCTGCATGACCCAACCCCGAACTGATGGAGCAAATGCACTGGCTGGAGCTCCAACAGGCTGATGTGGCATCAGAACTCCTTGGGGGTCCAGAGCCCATGGGCCCTGTGGTCCCCCAAGTGGGCTTCCCAACCCACCAGAGACATCTTGGTCATCAGAAAGACAATTAGTTCTGGGAGGATGAATGGGACTCTTCCTGTAGGTGTTCCAGGACTGTCCGTCACTGGATGGCATCCCACACTGACTGCGTCACCACAACCAACTGGTCCAGGTGACCGAGGTGCTGAGACGACTGAAGGGCCAGCTCCCATGGTACAGGGCGCATCTGCCAGTGGGCCCACTGGACCACGCTGGTGCAGGAGGCCATGTACCCCAGCAGCTGCAGGAAGTCCAGGGCAGGACGTGAGTGCCTTATCTTAAATGATCGTGCAAAGGAGGTTAAGGTCTACTGCCTGGTCCGCAGGGAGTCAAGCTTTGGCCTGGAGGGAGTTGAGCTCCCCCCCCCGATAAAGTGGATGGTCTGCGAGAGTCTGAGTTCCAACTTGGCTGGGTTGATGAGCAGACCCAAGGTCGAGCAAGTCTGGAGGGCCAGATCCCTGGACCATTTCACTGACTCCTGGGATGGACTGGCAATCAGCCAGTCATCCAGGCACAAACAAACCCGGATCATGCGGCACCTCAGAAATGCTGCCACCACTGCGATGCACTTGGTGGAAACCCTGGGGGCTGAGGAGAGGCCGAAAGGCATGACTGGGAACTCATACAGAATCTCCTCCATGCAGAGTCGAAGGTACCATCAGTGGGATGAATGGAGTGTGATGTGAAAGAAGGCATCCTAGAAATTCAGAGAGCAGAACCATATGCCCTGCTCCAGAGATGGAATTATCTGGTTCAGAGTAACCACCTGGAACATGCACCTCCTCGAGAACTGGTTCCAATCGTGGAGATCCTGTATAGGGTGCTAACTCCCCATCCATCTGGGAACAAGCAAGTACCTGGACACAAAAACCTGGCCTGCCGAAGCGTCCAGAACACAAGCCACAATGACTTTCGAGAGGAGCTGGGCAATGTCCTCCCTGAAGGCAGATGGCATGTCAAAGGAAGCCACTGATTTCCATGGGGCATGGGCTCAGTAGGGCAGCACAGCCTCAAAGTTGAGAGGCAAACCTCGACCCACCACATCCAGCACCCATTTGTCTGTAGTAATACTGGACGAGGTGTGTCAGAAATAGCGAAGCTAACCTCCCACAGGATACTGAGGCAAGGACAAGATGGTCGTGAGGCAGACACCCTTCAACCTGTCACTGGGCAACAATGGAAGAGGATGAACCTGCTCAGGCCGCCAGGGGAGCATCGCTGCTCGGACCTCCGGATTTCTTGGGGCCCTGGTTGGCAGACTTAGGCCACCAGAGCTGGGACTATCCTGACTGGGCCTGTTGTTGCTTAGACCACTGGGGCTAAAAACGGCCAAAACAAGAAAGGCTTCTTTTTTGGCTTCTGGCCCTTGACGTTATTTAGCGAGGATGTGACGGAGTCCAGGGTGGCAATGGACTTCACAATCCTTGTGAGATGTCCATCCACTCCCATCCCAAAGAGGTCATGCCCAAGAAGAGGCATCCACCAGCTTATGTTGGTACCTGCAATGAAGGTGGAGATCCTAAGCCAGGCTCTGTGGCACATAGCCACCGCCACTGACCGGGTGCAAGAGTCACCGATGTTCAAGGCCGCCTGGAGCTGGTGCTTAGCAAGAGTGCGGCCTTGGTCACTGACCACTTAGATTGGAGACTGCAAGTCTGGGGAAAAGGTGGGGAATGACGTGGTCCAGGACCCCCATAAGCGCATGGCCGAAACTGCCCATCATAACGGCGGAGCTTGCCTGCCTAAGGCCCAAGGAGGACATAGTGTTAACTGTCATGGCTGTGACGTCCGGCTTTTTAGATTCTTTGTTAGGGGAGAGAGGCCTGTCAACATCACCGACACTGCCTTTCCAACAGAAGACGGAATCTGCCACTAAACCCATGGCCAAAGGGTAGTAGTAGTAGATTTTATTTCTTTTGGGCACCCTTCCCCAAAGGCTCAGGATGCCCTTACAAATATACAATTAAAGCAGCATACAAATAGAGTTCAACAACAACATAAAATACATGTAAATAACATCCTCCAATAAACAAATTAACCCTAACGATCTAAAACAGTAAAACTACTGGTCATATTCAGTTGCTACATTATACCCCAAAGACTTGTTGAAAGAAAAAGACTTTCAATTTTCTTTTAAATATCTCTAGGGAGAAGCCTCCCAGAGGTGCCCCAGCAAAGAATTCCAGAGGATCAGGGCCTGCCACTTCAAAAGCCTGATCACCGGAATACTTTAATCTTGCTTTGGGGACCTCCAAGAGGGCCTCCCCTACTGACTGGAGAGAGTGTGTCCTGGGGTGTAGGGATGCAGATGCTCCCTCAGGTAGCCTGGACCCAGCCCATGCAGGGCCTTATAGGTCAGCAGACCTATTCTGAAGGAGCTGCGCCAGCGCATCGGCAGCCAGTGCAGTTCAAGCAACACCGGTGTAATGTCACAAGAGACCCCCAGTCAGAACCACATACCTGCAGAACATATGGGCAGACAGCGCAGGACAAGAAGCTGGATGCTGCCAGAACTCCAAGGTGGGACCCATGACAGCTTCTGCCACTGGAAAAGGCCACCCCCAGGGAGTCATCCTAGTCAAGGATCTCCATCAAGGGTACTTGACCCACTTCTGGACTGGCTCCAGATGAATCTCCATGGACAGGGAGATAAGGCCCTGAAAGAGACAAACCATGGTTAGAAGCATGTTCCTCAAAGAACTCGCAATCAAAGCCCAGGTCCTAGAAGAATGCAAAGAGGAGTCGTCTGTGTCCAAGGACTTCTCGAACACCACCCTTGCCCTCTGTCTCCATGGATCACTCTGGATTCATCAGAGTAGGTTATCTGGTCCAAATGATGGATGGGAAGATCAGAAGCCTGGCCAGCAGCCTTGGACGGGGCTCCACCAAAATCAGTGGAGACACCGGGGTTGGCTCAAACGGACGGGGCTGAATCAGAATGAGCCTCACCAGAGTAGACCATGGGAGCGCTGGGGCCTGTGGAAGAGACTGACCTTGCTTGAGGACCCCCACTGCTGCCACATGAGCTCCTCACAGCGCCGCAACTTGCGGTGGAGCCTCTCGTCATCCCAGGACAAGGAGAGAGCAAGAACGGCGCTTTCTGGGAGGTCGAGAGCAAGAATGGCCAAAGATCGGGGCCAGGTCCTTGACCTGCACACTCGACTAGCGACAAGTGTGCCGCCATCAAGGAGACACGGCAGGAGGGGCTGTGTATACCACATGGACTGGTTCCTGCCACAAATTCCCCCGGGAGGACATTCCTGGGAGGAGACAGCCTGGTTGACCAACTTTTCCTGCCCCTCCTGGGAGAGGGCCGAAAGGACAGGAGTCTGGGAAAGAGAATCATCCCCCAACTTGTCCAACAGGTCAAGAAAAATATTGGCTGGCTTGTCAGCCCGCGTATCGAACAACAAGCCTGATGAGGACACCATGGAGCTTGCAGCCTGCCCTTTGGTCCTGGGAGGATCAGCTTAAGCCAACAGCTCGACAGCCTTCGAGCAGTTGAAGGAGTCGAGAGAGCAGGAAGAGTGAGCCCACTCCCGGTTCCACGACGAGTCTTCTTCAGCTTCACCTTCGAAGATCTGCTCCCTCAGGAAAGACCCTCCCTGAGGGTCTGTAGGGACTGACACATATCCCAGAACAACCCAGTAAAGGAAGCCCCCACACTGGCACCCACTGGAAGCAGCACAGGGGTGAAAGAACAGACAGCTGTGGCCTGGGCTGACACTTCTTTAAGAGCGACCAGCTGAGAGTCTGAACCTACCACCGCTGAAACGGCCTTGTGGGCATCTTTGGACCTGATCGGAAGATCCTATTTAGACGAGTATACTTGTCCTCAAGAGAGGAGAGCAGGGTCTTACACAGGCCACAAGCCTGCGGGTCATGTTCTGCCCCCGAACAGTACACGACATATTTTGGTTGCACATGAAGCACCATTTGAACCCTGAGCCAGTTCGAGGTTGTCAACCTCCATTTTCTGCAGCTTTTCTGGTTGATAATGAACCAAAAAAGGAGAAAAAAAGCCTCAAAACGCAATTAGAAATAAATGGGCCTACACCACGCACAGAGAGCTGTGAAGGAGGAGACCTGACTCTTCCAGCGGAAAGGAAGCTCTGACATTATGGGAAGGAGCCAAGGAGGATACCACCAAAGTGAGTGGGAGGCACTTAGCTTGAAGATGTTCCGCCTGGATTTAAACGGGAAGGAAGACTGCCAACATATGGACAGTGCACCATATCCGCATCCCTAGAAAGAACAGTTGCGTATTTACCACAACAGTAGATCTTTGAGAGAATCTCTCATCACGCCATATCTCTAGAACTACAGCATAACCTGCCAGGTGCTAGGATCTCATGAAAACTTTTACAAGCAGCCCACCAGGGGCTGCCCACCACGTCGGACACTGGCTACTAAATAAAACGTGGGTGGCCCCTTCCCTCCTTAGTTCTTCGGCAGAGATCATGCTCAGAGGACCTCTCTCTCTGTAGGGAACCAGGAGAGAACCTAGGGCACTGCCAACCAGGTGAGGAAGAGAGCTATAGGTACACCATCACAAAGAAGGAGACAGCACTGATTAGAGTCTCAGGATCTTTTGGGGGAAGGAGGATGGGAAGGTATGGCCTGATGAGAGGTTCTCGCAAAGGCCTACTGTTATGGTAAGTACATAACTGTTCTATTTTGATTTGAGGATATCACTTTCATCAGGCCACACCTATGGAACGAGTACCAACCAGTGCTTACCATAAACAATTTGGGTGGCTGGAGCCAACGAGCCTAAGAAAGCAGACCTTGAAGCACAGCTGGGCCAAAGTCGGTCCTTTTTTGAGATGCCTAGGACTGTAGTGTTTAGTGAATGTGTGTAGAGCACTCCCGATGGCAGCTGCACAGATGTCTGCAGCAGACACATTTCTGAAATGGGTAACAGATATGGCCAAGCCTCTAGTGGAATGACCACAATCAACCTCAGGAAATTTCTTAACGTACTTCCTGTAACAGAAAATAATACAATTTGTTAGCCATCTGGACAGGCACTGTTTAGAAACTGGGGCGCCCTCTTTCCCAGGGATGAATGAAACAAAAAGCTGCAAGGACTTTCTGCAGTCCTTGTGCGATGTATACAGTACCTGAGTATTCTATGTACATCCAAAGTATGGAGCAATGCTTCCCCTGGATTGCTCAGGAAAATAAACTGGCAGGTGGATGGTCTGATTTAAAGTGATCTCAGACACCGCCTTTGGTAAAAACTTAGGATTAGTCGCAAAGACATCCTGTCTTTGTGAAAAATCAAATAAGCAGGCTCACACAGAGTATGTAGCTCTGAAATCCTTCAAGCAGAAATGACTGCAACTAAAAACAATGTTTTCCAAAAAAGAAGCGACTGACTCAAAAGGAGCCAAAGTAAGCTTTTCTACAACAAAATTCAAGTCCCAAGCCAGGACTGGATTACAGACAGGAGGCTTCATATGTAGAACGCCTCTCAAGAACGTACAGGCCATCTCCAGTTGGGCAACTGTACGACCCTCAATAGGCACACAGAAAGGCTGAAATGACAGCCAAGTGCACTCTGACTGAGGAATACTGCAGGTCTGCATCCAATAAGGACAGCAGATACCCCAGAACCTGGTTAACTGGACAGGTAAACAGGTCCAAGTGATATGAAGCAGCCCATAAAGCAAACTGCTTCCGCTACATAGAATAAGTGAATCTGGTGGAAGGTTTTCTGGCAGCCACCAGGACATCAGCCACTTTCTGGGAAACCCCACACTGGGCAATGGCTATGTTTTCAGTAACCATGCATGAAGATGGAAATCTGAGGTCCAGATGGACCAGGGTTCCCTGTTCCTGCGACAGTAGACCCTTGCATATGGGCAGAGGCACTGGTGGTTCCACTGCCAGCTGTTGCAGTAGAAGGAAAAAAGATCTATTGAGGCCATAGGGAAGCAATGAGGATCACAGCTGCCCCCTCCTTCTGAAGCTTGAGTAGCACTCTCTGAATTAGTGTGAAGGGAGGAAAGGCATACAGGAATCTCCCTTTACAAGAGAAAGACAACGCGTCTTGCCAGAAAGCTCCTGGTCCTGGAATGACTGCGCAGAAAAGCGGCAGTTCTGTACTGTGTGGGGAAACAAAAAGTTCCAACTCTGGATGACCCCATCTGTCGAACAGGTCTGCAGTCAGCAATTCCCACTCGTGCATCCTGGACTGGGACCTGGTTAACCTGTCTGCCATGACATTTTTGGACACCTGGAACATGTACTGCTGACAGTTCTAGACCATGTTCCAGAGCCCAATAACAGACTCTCATCACTCCCCTAAACAGGGGGTAAAAGAGAGTTCCTCCCTGCTTGTTGATGTAATGCATCACAGACTTCTATCTGTACTAGCAGAGGACCCAGAGACAGAGGAGTCTGGAAGGTTTGTAGTCCATACACAACATGTTACATTTCTAGAATATATATATGCAAGGTGCTTTCCACTGGGGTCAATGTACCCAGCATCTGATGGGGTCCAAGTGTGCATCCCAGCCCATCTCTGGTAAGGGAAGGGGATCAGGAAGGGAGCCCGTTTTGACAGACTGCTGAGTTATCCACCACTTGAGTACTTTGTGTACAAGAGAAGTGACTAGAACTCTGTTTTAAATCGTCTGTGAGCTGGTCCCACTGGACTCTTAGGGTCCACTGAGAGATCCTCGTGCAGTTGGGCTAAGGACACTGTGACAATGGTCACTGTCATAGCCAAAGGAATGTCCTGATTGAGACATAAGGGCTGTCATATACCGGCTGGGCCTGGGCAATCATGCATTAGGCCCATGTTCAGGGGCAGGAAGGCTGAGCCCTGAGCTATAGCCAAGACTGCTCCATTGTACTGCAGGCACTGACAAGGTGTCAACACAGACCTGGGTATGCTGAAAGTAACCCCCAGGGCATCGAACATATGCCTCATTCGAGCGAAGGTGTGCAGGAGCTGATCCTTGGCATGGGCTTTCAATAGCCAGTTGTTCAGGTAGGGAAAAACATAAGAGACCTTCCTTGCGAAGGGCTGCTGCCACCACTGCCAAGCATCTGGTAAACAGCTGTGGTGCAGAGGACAAGCCAAAGAGCAATGCTCTGAATTGGTCGTCGTCCCCCCCCCCCCCCGGAACAGGAACCTCAAATATTTTCTGTGAGGTTTGCAAATTTTGATTTGAAAGAAGGCATCCTTCATGTCGCGGGAACAGAGCCAATCCCCCGCTTGCAGCTGTGGAAGCCTTACAGAGTGACCATTCTAAACTTTTTGTACTCTGTGAAGAAGTTCAGGTGCCTGAGATCTAGAATGAGCCACAGATCAATGGTCCACTTCGGGACTAGACACAGCGAGAGTAGAACCCTGAGTTTCTTTATTCGAAGGGCACAGGCTCTATGGCCTTCTTTGAAGCAATGTCTGAATTTCCTCCAGGAGCAGAGGAAGGTGGTCTAGAGGATAGTAAGTTGGCACTGACAGATGATCGGGAGGTGTGTCCAAAAGTTCCAGAGCATGTCCCTGTTGTAGGATTTCCAGAACCCAAACATCTGTGGTCACCTCCTTCCACGGAGTCAAACAAAGGGAGAGATGATCCCCTACAACCAGCCCTGTAGGTAATGGTTGGGGGGTGTACAAAGAGTCAGGCAGAGCTGCTGTGGCCACTCCTCCTGTGCCACCCTTTCTAGGAGCTTTTAAATAGGCAGATGACGTGGTGCCTGGGGTGGGCAGGGCTCCCACTCCCTTGCCCTTACCTTGCTGTCTGGTGGCTGGACAGTGTCTAGTACCAGCTAGATGAAAGGGTACCCTCTGTCTGCCCCTTGGCTGGGTATGATAGAGAGAGTACATGGGCTTCAGAGTCCTGCTTCAGTCCTGAAGGTTAGACAGAATGTCTTGGACATCAAAACCAAATGGTTTATGTCCTCTAAAGAGGGCCCAGAGAATGGACTGTTGCACGTCATTCACAAACCCTGCCACCCTGAGCCAGGGGTACCTCCTCAGATAAATGCTTGAGGAAGCAGCCCTGGCAGAAGCGTCTGAAATATCATGAGCCATGCAAAGAAGATGCTTTCCCACATCAGCCCCAGCTACGAGAGCCTTAAAGAGTTCCTGTTTGAGGGTGCCCTCTGGTAAGGCTTGTGCAGCTGCCTTGGCTTTTCTCCAGTGTGTGTTGTGGTACTTAATCATGTGAGCCTGATAGTGAGCAATCTTAAGGCCCAGAGAAGCTGAGGCAAAAGTCCTCTTGCCTAGCACATCCAACCTACTGGGCTCTATCAGGCAGGAGGGAGCTCAGGTGCCCTTGATCTATCGTGAGCAGCATTAATAACCACAGAGTCTGCCTCAGACTGGGTGGCAAAAAAGGGTTTCCCAGAAGGAGTCATACACATTTTATCTACCTTCCTTGTTATGCTTGGATAACATTTGGCCCATATCAGGCAGCAAAGGTGGCATCCTCCAGCACGGAGAGGAAAGGTGGTACCACAGTAGGAGTAGAATCAGTCTACTCCAGGAAGTCTATTAAATTTTCTTGGCGGTGTCCTGCTCTCCTTTAGGTCAAAGCTCATGGCAGCCTGTAACTGCTGCATCATGGTGAAGAAAGTTGGATCCTCTGGTGGGGACCCTGGAGTGTGGACCACTGGGTCCTCACTGCAGGTGGACACAGTAGAGCAGGTGCCCTTTTCATATGGGCATTCAGCACAGTCCTCAGGCTCCTCTTCATCATCCAACATTATTAAATCATGATTCTATTCAAAATCTTCATCGACCTGGCTGATGGGTAGCAGGGAATGCGCCGGCAAGGTCGGCAGTGCCCTAGGAGGTGGCTGAGGCATAGCTTCATTTTGTGTCATTGTGCGGGAAGGTTAGTAGAAGGCCCCATTGCCAGGCCCCCTGGAACAAGGGGAGGAGGAGGTAGCAGGCATCTGAGCATGTCTGTGAAGGAAAACAGAAATGCCTTGATGTCGGCACCTATATGGTAGGTAGGTGCACCAGCAGGAGTCAACAGGGGAGGCCCCATTGACAGTGGAGGCCTGTTAAGGCCAGTACCTTACCCCAACCTGGAAGTTGTGCTGACGGTCCGGGGGGGGGGGGTGTGTCACCATTATAGTGGTAGAAAGCGGCGCAGGGGAGGTCCTACCTCCTGTGATGCACAGGAGCAACCTGGAACACACCAGGGAGGTTTTTTCCTTCTCCAGGTGCTTGTGCTTATGGCTCTCAGACAACTCTTCCCAAGATTTTGAGACCTGGATCCAGAAGAGTGGGCCATCAATGTGGTGGTGCTCTTCTGCTGGAGCTCCTTCTCCCTGTGGACTTCCTGCTTCAATAGGTGTTTCTCTAGGGCCTATTTTCAGCATCACCGGGTGGCAGAATTGAACTCCTGGCAGATCGGATAGGCTTTCATGTTGTGGTCCAGGCCTAGGCAACAGATGTGGATGTCTTAAGAATCACCAGTGCAGATCTTCTCACCACATTCACAGTACCAGACCAATTCTGATGATTCCTTCGACAACATACAGGTCGTTGAAAATCACTTGCAAAAAGTATTATTGCGCAATGAAGAATAAAAAAATGGAGCGGCGGCAGCTGCAGTGTTATTTCCATCAGCAGTTCAACGAGTATGGTCGACAGTGGGAAAAGAACTGAGGAGGGGAGGGGCCGCCCACATTTTTGTAACAGCCAACGTCTGACATCATGAGCGGCCCCTGGTGGACTACTTGCAAAACTCTGCATGTGGTTCTAGTGCCTGGCGGCTTACAGTTCCATAGGTGTGGCCTGATGAAAGAGATATCCTCGAAGAAGATCCAAGGTTACCATTTACCAAACCGGTTCCCCACTGCCTGGCCCAGAGCCTCCGCTCCTGACAACTTAGGGTGCTAACCTGGGTTTCCAGTGTACCACAGTGGTCCTCCACTGCTCGGTGAATGAAGCCAGCCTGTCAGCAGTTTAGTTAGTATAGTTTAGGCAATGTCTGTGATTGCATGCGTTATCCATCTGTAGCTAAACTGCTGCACATAGAGGATATGGGTAAGGTTTAAGATAAGATTTAGTGAATGGCATTTCCTTAAGTTCGGTACCACAGCAATCTGAATGACAAGGCAATGGACAAGTGGCAATTTCTCGGGCTGCTGTATTCTTTAAAGAGGTAGTGTACTGCCTAAAATTAATATTAGATTTTAAAAGCATCCAACCATTACATTTTATAACTGAGGTAGTTTTTCTTCCCCCTTCGTTTAATTAGAAGATTGTTTACCTGATGTTAGTAGGTGTGATGTGTGGAACAACACTCTGGCAGCTGACATATCTACCTCTACAGTCCGACACTATATCATCAGCATTGTGACCTCACTGACTATGACATCACTGCTGCTTAGGAACAGCAATTCAGTGACTGCCATGTCATTCACCTGTGATGTCACTGTCAGTGAGATCACAATACTGATGATGTAGTGTGGGGCAGTACAGCTAAATATGTCAGCTGCCAGGCTAACAGCTGTTCCACACACCCAGCACAATAGTACCACATAGAAGACTTTCTGATGAGCAAAAGGAAAAAGAAAAATACTTCAGAAACAAAAAGTTACAACTGACTACTTCTTAAAATTTGTATTATTTTCTTGTCTGCATGTTCTGACTCCACTAGCTCTTTAAATAATAATAAAAAAAAAAGTTTTGTTAAGCAGATTCACAATACAAATCTCAAATCCAGGATTTCCCGTTTTGTGAAGAATTTTAAATTGTTGGATATCGTGTAACAAAACTTTGAAATCAAAAATTGTTTTTTGTATCTAGCAAGTATACGAATGACTACCCAACAGACTAATAACATGGCAGCACATCACTACACCATAACTGTTTCCAGCCTGTGTAATACTGCAAAGCTTGTTGGGATGTAATGCAGTGTCATAGATTCCTGAATGACAAAAGTGATAAACTGCCACCGAAAAGAACAGTTGCGTACTTAACGGAACAATAGATCTTCAAGAGAATCTTTTTCATCAGGCCACACATCTGGAAGTACGCCTGCGTAAGAGCTAGAACCATACAGAAATTTTTGCAAGCTAGGGGCCGACCACGAGGATGTCATGCACCAGCGTCTACATAAACATGGGCGACCCCATCCCTCCTCAGTTCCCCGCCGGGTATACCAAGGACCTCTCTGTGGGGAACCAGCACATCAGGCCAACTCGCAGCATGCCAGGCAAACGTGGCAGCTGGAACAGGCAGGTATGTACAGAAACAATGCAGAAAATCCATTGCCATAGCCCCAGTGGAGAAGGAGGGTAGGAGTAGGACAGCATGACCTGATGAAAGAGATTCTGTTGAAGATCTACTGTTGCGGTAAGTACATAACTGTTCTATCTTCTTCAAGGATATGTTTTTCATCAGGCCACACCTTTGGAACAAATCCCAAGCAGTAACCTCCCCCCCAAAAAATAAAAATAAACTGACAGGCTGGGTGGATGGTGTATATGTGTTCATGACACAAGCCCTGTAATACAGCCAGGCCAAATCCTGTTCGTCCATGAGACATGATGTCCAGACTGTAGTGTTTAGTGAAGGTATGGACAGTGCTCCATGAAGCAGCTGCATAGATAGCAGCAGATACACTGTGAAAGCAAGCAACCTAAGTGGCCATATCTCTTGTGGAATGACCATGAACCACTCCAGGAAGTACTTATCATACCTTCCTATAACAGAACGTAATACAATGTGCCAGCCATTTGGACAAGCACTGTTTAGACACAGGTGCACCCTCCTTCCCAGGGGGAAACAAAAAGTGGAGAGGACTTTCTGCAGTCCTTGGTGTGGTTCATATAATATCTGAGAATTCTATGTTCATCCAAAGTACAGAGTTATGCTTTACCTGGACTGGCATGCTCTGGGTAGCACACTGGGAGGTGGATAGTATGATTCAAAGTAAATTCAGGCACCACCTTTCATAAGAACTTAGGATTTGTATGTAAACACACTCTGTCTTTATGAAAAATCAGATAAGGAGGCTCACACATTACAGCCTGTAGCTCTGAAATCCTTCGAGCAGAACTGACTGCAACTAAAAATAACACTTTCTAAGAGAGAAAGCAAAAACCATAATTCGCAGCAGGCTCAAAAGGAGCCAAACAAATCTCAAACAAAATTCAGGTCTCAAGCTGGGACTGGATTTTTATGGGAGCTTTCATATGTAGCATACCTCTCAGAAGAGTAAATGATACCTCTAACTGGGCAACTGCACGGCCATCCACAGGGGCATAAAAAGCTGAAATAGCAGCCAAATGCACCTTGATTGAGGAATACTGCAGACCAAAGTCTGATAGGGACAGCAAGTTTTTCAGCATTGCACTGACCAGGCATGAAAATGGATCCAATTGTTTGGAAGCAGCCCACTTCAAAGAATAAGTAAGTCTGGTGGAGGTTTTTCTGGCAGCCACCAGAATATCAGTCACCTTAGGTGATGCTCCCAAATTTTGACATGGGTATGTCTTCAGGAGCCATGCATGTAGACGGAGTGACTTCAGGTCCAGATGGACCACAGACCCCTTGCCCTGTGACACCAGGCCCCAGCACATCGGTAGAGCTACTGAGGGTTCCACTGCCAACTGTTGTAGCACTGGATACCATATCTGCTGAGGTCATAGTGGAGCAATGGGGGATGTCGGTTGCCCCCTCCATCTTTAGCTTGGAGTAGTACACTCTGTATTAGAGGAAAAGAAGGGAAAGTATACAGAAACCTCCCTTTCCAAAAGAAGAGCAATGCATCTCACCAGAAAACTCAAGGCCCTGGAGCAAACAAGCAAAAATGTGGCAGTTCTGCATTGTGCAGGGATACAAAAAAGGTCCAACTCTGGGCGACCCCACCTTGCAAAGAGGTCTTCTATGACTGAGGTCAGCAGTTCCGATTTGCACCTTCTGGACTGTGACCTGCTTAATTTGCCTGCTAAGATGTTTGGGACACCTGGAAGATGCACGGCTGATAGTCCTAGGCCATGTTCCAGAGCCCAATACCATACTCTTATTGCTTCCCTACACAGCAGATAGGAATGTGTCCCCCCTAGTCTGCTGATTAATGCATCACACTGACACTGTCCATCTCTGTTAAGAGAGTACCTGAAGTCAGATGCTCCTGAAATGCATAGAGACTGTACAAGACAGTTCTCATCTCCAGGGCACTTACATGCAATCGCGTCTCCACCTGGGCCCAGGTACCCTGTGTCTGATGTAGGTTCAGGCGTGCTCCCCACCTGGATCCCGAAGCATTCAGGATGAGAATTTGCACTGATTTGGAATCAGGAATGGAATGCCCAGCAGTAAGTTGCTGCAGTCCATCCACCACGTCAGTGCTTTTCTCAAGGGAGATGTGACCAGCACCTGTTGGGTCTAGTTAGTCAGTCGGTCAACTGGTCCCATTAGACTCTTAAGGTCCATTGTGGGATCCACATATTCAAACAGGTCAGTGGCATGGTGACAATGGCTGCTGCCATCAGTCCCAGAAGGCATAGGAAAGTCCTGGCTATGACATATTGACTGTTGTACACCATTTGTGTTTCAGCCATGAGGCATTGGGCCCTGTCCAGAGGCAGGAATGCATGGCCCTGAGCCATGTCCAAGACTGCCCCATGTACTGCAGTTTTTGATCCAGGTCAATAATTACTTTGGCAGACTGACCGTCGCCCCTAGGTCGAACAACGTCCTGGTTCCAGCCAGGGTGTGCAGTAATTGGAGAGGGGGATGAAGAGGACCCGGAACCCCCTTTTCCAGACTGGCTAGTTTCTGCTCCATAAGAAATACCTTGAAAGCACGTTTGGGTTGGCAGCGGGTGGTAAGGTTAAACTTCTGGCAGATGGTGCAGGCTTCAGGAGAGTGTGAAGGCCCCAGACAGCAAACAGAGACGTTGTGGTCATCCCCCCCCCCCGAAAAATCTTCTTTCCGCAGCAGCAGAGACAGAAGAGAGAGGATGACTCAACGGTTCTAGACATAAAAGAAAAGGAAATGGAAAACAGAATGAAAAACTGCGGTCAACTGAACGACAAGACTTCCGCAGGAGACCATGCAAGTCAGGTGACAGCGGGAAAGAACTGAGGGGTGGGGGGGCACCTACGCCTTTATATGGTATGTGACATCAGCACACTGATGTCGGCGTAGGCGGCCCCTAGCGGACTGCTAAAGAAAAAGGTTTCCGTGGGATCCTAACAACTGACTGCTAAGTTCCATAAGTGTGACCTGCTGAAAGAGAGATCCCCCAATGAAGATCTGTTTTACTGCAGCTCAAATTAGTTTGAACCAGCTTGCTGTGGTCAGTGGACCCAATCTACGAGGTGGGGTGTAAGAAACACCAAAATGTACCTACCAATGAGGTCATGTATGAGAACATGTATTTTGCCTTATTTAGTAGCATGAGTGTTATTTCGTGAGAACTTGTTTGTAGGGTATAAGTATGATGTGCAAACTCTGCCAAACTGAGCAGAAACGGAGTACAGCTGTGCAGAAGTATCATGATACTGATAGGTTCCACTGCTCCTAGCAGGGAACATCCGTCTCTATTTCTGCTATCTGGTAATAAAATTTGTATTTATTGAACTACTAGGATTACAATACCTTTGAACCAGAGGTTCTTTTACAAAGGCTCCGCGTTATACAGGGAATTGAACAAAGAAAGAAAGATTGGAACAAAAATGTTGTTAGAACTTTATTACCTGTGGGATCTTTGGACTTGTGTTGTGCTTCTGCCTACAAGTCTAGAATCTGCCAACAATGGGTTACTTGGCTGCCAGAGCGGCAACCTGGATCTCGTTAAGGAGACCTTTTCTTTGTCCTTATGTTAATGCCTGTGGCTTCACGACAACTTTTCCTTCAATTTTGATGACTGTGATTCGGTCAACAGGGCAGGCAACTTGAATTTTTCCTGCATTTATTTCTCCATCGCTGCCAAAGTTTTCTTTACAAAGAACTTTTCCAGCACTCCTTTTCTGGCGTCGCCTGGTAGCAGAGTTGAAGCCCCTAGAACTCTCACATGCTTTAACGCTGTGAACAAGGCCTAAACTGCAGACACACTTTGTGTGAGTCATCCTTTATCTTTTCTCTGCATTCACAATACCAAAATGACTTCAAGGGTTCTTTCAGCAGCATAAAAATGCTGTAAATCACTAAATTAGTAATTACTTGCAGTTAGAAAAAATATCTATAATAAATGACACCTAGCAGTCAAGATGTTTTTTGTGGCAGGTCCAATGAGTATGACTGATGGCAGGAAAAGAACCGAGGAGAGATGGGGCCGCCCACATTTATGTGGTCCTAGTGCTGATGCATGTGCAGTTCCAAAGGTGTGACCTGATGACGAGATATCCTCAAAGATCTGCCTTGCTTCCTGCAGTAACTCTATAGAATTCTGCAATAATCTGTACTGCAACCTCGTGGGCTCCACTGTACCTTGCCCGTGAGAGACCCAAGTGCAGGAGCAATTGTGGTGGTGCTGCTCATGGGGGTGATGTAGTATTATGGTGGCAGAAAGTATTTAGGCTGCATCTTGTTTGCTATTTAACTGCACGGCAGAGACTATACCCCAGTCTGAGGCACACTGCCAAGATTAACTGCTGGAATGCTATTCCAGTTCATGCTGTACAAATGAGTTCTGGGATATTACCCCAACATGCTATATAACTGACTACATTTGGGTGAGCTGCAGATGTGATGCTTCCACTCTGTGTAGAGGAAGCACTAGGAGAATATGTCTGTCGGCAGCAACCAACAGTTTACATGCAAGTGATAACTGGCAGGGGTCTGGAGAAAACCAAAACCCCTGTCCTATGCGGCCAAGACTGGGTGCACAGTGTGCTGTAGGAGTACCAGGGATGGAGAAAATAGGAAAATGACCACCCGGGGGGGGGAGAGACAAAAACATACCCACTCATGAAGGAAATCTTACCTTCAAAAGAAATTCAGTCAGTTCGTGGAGAGATTTGGTTAAGGAGGATACTGACGAATCTGACCAAAAGACCTAAAGAAATACAATAAAAAAAACACAGTAACATACAAAACACATAAGATTAGCTTTTAGAATTGGATGGGCTTTGCAAACTGAATCATTTAAACACAATTCAACAAGAACCTCAGGTGCAGTTACAATGTTTATGGATTTTGTCTTTGGCACATAATACCACTACTGCACACTCACACAGGTCTGCCACATTATGATTCAAATCAGACCTTTCAAGCATTTAGCTCTCTCCTGGGGGCCTGGCACCAGAATCAGTATTCTCCTATTGTACTGCCAGCTTTGTTGCTCAGGGGAATTCTGGAGGAGCTAACTAAGCTGTTGTTGCATATACCCACGCACAGGGCGAATAAAAATAGGTTACTCACCTGTTAATTCTAGGAGTGGTATATAATGTTCATCCACACTTTAGGCAGTGTTCCTTTCCCCTTTAAATCAGCCGAAACATCTTTGAGCTGGCTCCTCCCACCCACCCACTCATGTGATAACTCCCCTAGCACCGCCCCCTGATATCAGATCTTACCAGCTGGAAGTAAGACTCTGTGAGCCACTTGCCAGGGGAGGCCGGGTGGGTCAGTGTGTATGATCATCATATACCACTCCTAGAACTATGGTTACAGGCGAGTAAACAGGTTACTTATCTGTAACAGTAGTTCTAGGAGTGGTATATGATGTTCATCCACACTGTCTGGCAGTTGCCTTTCCCTTTAAGACTTGCCAGAAATATCTTCAAGCTGGCTCCTCTTACCCACCTGGGTGATAACTCCCACAGCTCCGCCCCATGACGCCAGATCCTGCCCGCTGGAAGCAGTGTGTGTGTGTGTGCCAAAGCTGGGGAGGTCGGCTGGGTCGGTGTGGATGAACATCATATACCACTCCTAGAACTACTGCTACAGGTGAGTAACCTGTGTTTCTAGGGATGTGGATATCATGTTCTATCCACACTGTCTGGCAGATTCCTAGCAGTTCTCCGGGAGGAGGGAGGCAAGGCACACACACCCTACTTTGGGAACAGAGACTGGAGAACTGAGGCCCCCAAACCAGCATCCTGGCGTGACTCTAGGTCACTGCAGTAATGGGAAATGAAGGTGTGTGCAGACTTCCAGGTAGCAGCCCTGCAGATTTCCTAGATAGGGACGTCCCTAGAACCAGCCACCGTTGCAGTGCAATGAGCCCTTAGCCCTCCGGGAGGCTCTCTACCCACCAACCTATAGCAGAGATCAATGCAGGATGTGATCCACCTGCCAGTTGTCCGCTTGGCTGCAGGTCTACCATTTGCAGCTTCAGTGTAGATGACGAACAGCTGGCAAATCTCTCCCTGAACTCCAGCCGTGTGCTCTTTGTAGTAAGCGAGCACTCGCTGCAGGTCCAAGGTATGGAGCCTGTGTTCAGCCTCCGAGGTGTGATTCAGGAAGAACACCAGCAGAGTCATCACCTGATTCAGGAGAAACTCCGACAAAACCTTAGGGAGGAATTTCGGGTTGGGGCGCAGGACAACCTTGTTTCTGTGAAAGATCAGGTACGGAGACTCCACCGATAGTGCCTGAAGCTCACTGATCCTTCTGGTTGACGTGATAGCCACCAGGAAGGCGGTCTTCCATGAGAGGCGAGACATCTCACACCTGTGCATCAGTTCAAATGGCTTGGCCATGAGCTTTGCCAAAACCTGCAACAAGTCCCATGGTGGTGGTGGTTCACGCACTGAAGGGGAAATGTGCTCAAGGCCTTTGAAAAAGCACCAGACCACCTTCTCCTGTGCCACCGACTGCTGACTAGCATGCGTCCAGTAAGCAGAGATGACTGCCAGGTGCACCTTAAGGGTCGACAACCAAAGTCCTCCTTGGGAGAGAGACCACAGGTCGTCCAAAATGCTAGCCACTAGACAAGATGAGGGGTCCAGCCCATTGCCCTGACACCAAATGGAGAGTCTTTTCCACTTGAAGGCATAGCATTTTCCGATTGATTTCCTTCTAGATGCCTCAACTACAGTGAGGACATCTTCCGAGAGATCCAAAGCCTGGAACTCTAGCCGCTCAGAAACCAGGCCATCAGGTGCAGGGATTGAAGGTTCGGGTGGAGTACCTTCCCCTCACTGACGGAGAGCAGGTTCGGGTGTGTGGGAAGATGCGTCAGAAGCCTGTTGCTCAGGTTGAGAGATCGGGGTACCAACACTGGCGGGGTCAGTCTGGAGCCACCAGGATCAAGGCAGTAAGAAGGGCTAGGGGGATACTAGGATGTATAGGGAGAGGCATCACCAGCAGAAAACAGAAAGTTGTTATCCCTCTATACAGACAGTTGGTGAGACCCCATCTGGAGTACTGCATGCAGTTCTGGAGACCCCATCTCTGCAAGGACATAGGATGGAGGCAGTCCAGAGGAGGGCAACTAAAATGGTGCAGGGTCTGCAACAGAAGCCATACAAAGAGAGAATAAGAGTGCTCAATATGTATACCCTTGAGGAAAGGAGAGAGAGGTGGGGACATGATAGAAACTTTCAAATACCTCAAGGGAATCAACAAAGTTCAAGACAGGAGCATCTTTCAGAAAAAGAGATGTACAAGAACAAGGGGGCACAATCTGAAAATAGAGGGGGAGGGGACGGCTCAGGGGCAACTTGCAGAAGTATTTTTTCACCAAGAGGATTGTGGATGCATGGAACCACCTTCCGGAGGAGGTTGTGGGGTCAAAAACAGTGGGGGAATTCAAGAATGCATGGGACAGACATAAGGCAATTATAGTGAGGGGTAGGAGGAAGTAGGCTGTTGGTTAACTAGGATCTGCAGCTTATCCAATAGGTAGGGAAATGGGCAGACTAGGTGGGCCAAGCGGTCCTTATCTGCCGTCAAAGTCTATGTTTCTACATTTCTATGATCACCCGTGCCTTGTCCCTCCTGACCTTGAGCAACACCCTGTGGATCACGGGAAGTGGAGGAAATGCATAGAAGAGGCCTGGGGTCCACGCCCTTGAGAAGGTATCCCCCTGCAGCGCGCCCTGCTGGGGAGGGGCAGCAACAAAACAGCCTCATCTTTGCATTCTCCCTGGTGGCGAACAGATCCACCTGAGGAGTGACCCACTGGGAGAACAGACTGTGAACTACCTCCCGGTGAGAAACCACTTGTGAGAGTCCTTGCCCAGCCGGCTGAGGGCATCAGTCAGCTGGCCAATGGTGCCTGCCACATGGATGTCTAGGAGATCTGCCTCCAAGCTGCACAAGAGGGTCCAGATGCAGAGAGTTTCCTTGCATAGAGGTAAGGAGAGCGTCTCGCCCTGCTTGTTGAGTTAGTACATGGTCGTGGTGTTGTCCGTCTAGACTTGGACCACTTGACCCCGAACAAACTGAGCGAATGTAGAAACACTCAGAGCTCCAGCAGGTTGAAGTGGCATCAGGACTCCTGGGGGTCCAGAGCCCGTGGACTCTGTTTTCCCCTAGGTGGGCAACCCAGCCAGTGAGAGAGGTATCTGTCATCAGGATGACCGTCAGCTTGGGGCGGACAACGGGATCCTTTCCTGCAGAAGCTCGGACGAGCCACCACTGGAGGGCATCCCACATCCTCTGGGTCAGACCAACCAGCTGGCCGAAGTGACCTTTGCACTGAGACCACTAGCTGGCCAGCTCCAATTTTAGGGAGCGCATATGCCAATGGGCCCATCGGCCCACACTGGTGCAGGCCACCATGTAAACCAGAAGGCTCAGGAAGTCCCGGGCAGGGTGTGATGACTCAACCAGAAATGACTGGACAAAGGAGGCGAGAACCTCCGCCCTGTCCGCCGGGAGCCAGGCTCTGGTTCAGCACAGGTCGAGCTCTGCCCTGATGAAGCTGATTACCTGTGAGGGCACAAGTTCCAACCTGGCCTCGCTGACCAGGAGGCCAAGGTTGATGCAGGTCTGGTGGGCTCCACTGCCTGCATGGAAGGACCCGCTATCGACCAGTCATCCAGGCAGGGGTACCCCTGGACCTCTCCGTGCCTCTGGTAAGCTGTCACCACTGCTATGAATTTGCTTGAAGACCCGGGGGGCCGAGGAGAGGCCAAAAGGCATGGCCTGGAACTCGCAGAGAGTTCCCTTGTCTCGGACGCTAGGAAACCTTCAGTGGGGCAGACGGATCAAGATGTGGAAGAACTCATCCTGAAGATCCAGAGAGCAAAACCTCATGTGTTATTCCAGAAATTGTATGATCTGGGACAGAGTTACCATCCTGAAGGTGCAGGATCCGAGGAATTTGTTCAGGATGTGCAGCTCTAGAATGGGGCGCCAGATCTCCCCTTCCCCAATCCGCTTTGGCACCAGGAAGTACCTGGAGACAAACCCTGGGTGTTCTGGAGGATCCACTACTCTGATCACAACCTTCTTGCAGAGGAGCTGGGCTGTGTCATCTCAAAGAGGTGACCAGTGTCTGCAGACACCAAGTCCTCCCATGGGGCACAGGCTCGGCTTGGAGAGTAGTGCTTGAATTCCAGAGGCAGACCCTGGCCGACCACTTCCAGAACCCATCTGTCCGTGGCAACAGTGGACCAGATGGAAAGGAAGTGGTGAAGCCGCCCCACCCCCACCAGGAGGACCGAGGCGGGCATGAGGGTGGCAACCCCCATCCCGTCACTGCAGGCTTAAAGAAGGAAGATCCGGCTGAGAAGCCATCGGGTCCCTTCTTTTTGGGCTTTTGTACCACCGAGGCCACAGACTTGGCCGGAGGTCCCCAGGACTGAGCCTGCTGGCCAGACTGATGCTGGACTGGTTTTGCCACAGGAGTGGAAGACCGAAAAGGGCTTGCGCTTCTGCTGCTTGGAGCCCTTGGGGTCCTTCTGGGTGGATGTCACAGAGTCCAGGGTTCATTGGACTTTTCAATGCACTGGAGGTGACCCGCCACACTAGGCCCAAACAGGTCAGTGCCAAAAAAGGGGACATCCACCAGCTTGTGCTGGGTATCTGCCATGAAGGTCGCGATCCGCAGCCAAGCCCTATAGCACATGGCAACCACAGCCACCACTGAGCGGGCACAAGAATCACAAATATCTAGAGCTGTTTGAAGTTGCTGTTTAGCCACAGCCCTATCATGCTCTTTGACCTGTTTGACCGCGGCCTGAAGTTCTACACGAAGGTGAGAAATCACCTTGTCCAGGGAGCCTAACAGGGCATGAGAGAAGTGTGCCATCAAGATGGATGAGCTCACCTGGCGGAGGCCTAGCAAGGAGGCAGCATAGACCTTTTTGGACGAATGGTCGAATTTCTTGGACTCTCTGTCCGGTGGTCTATCAACGTCCCTGGTATTGCCCGAGTGCTGAAACATGGAGTCAGCCACCAACCCCTCAGCAGAGGGATGCTCCATGAACCCTGAAGAAAAAATTACTCATCTTAGTAATGTTGTTTCTTCTAATGGAGTCTTGCTATATTATGACAATTGCAGTATGACCGCAGGTTAGAACTGCTCCGGAGGTGAAATAGTTAACTTTCCATGCAGGCATGGAACTTAGAGCGCGAGCTCGGTTGAAAACTCTGTCTGTTGTGTTTCAAACGCAAACTGTCAGATCTTTACGAGCTAAAACTCACTAAGGTTCTGTATGGAAGCTGTAAACCTACACTAGCCAACTGGCTACTAACATAAACACTCATTTTTGCCTAAAACAAAGACTCCAAGTCAGGAGACCCAAAATGCAAAAACACAACACCAATTCACCCAAAAGGTAGGTGAAAAACAACAAGGTGGGCATCAAAAGTGCCAACCCTGTACTGCCCACCCATCCCCAAAACAGAGGTTCTGAGAGGGGCAGGCAGGAGGGAGGAGGTCATAATATAGCAAGACTCCATTAGAAGAAACAGCATTACTAAGGTGAGTAATTTTTCTTCAAACAACATGAAGTCTTACTATATTATGACAATTACAGAACTACACAGCAGTACCCCCATGGAAGAGGACAAGAACCTACCTAGGAAATAGGCTCTGAAGCACGGCTGTGCCAAGCCGAAACATCACTCCTAGCCTGGATGTCCAGGGAGTAATGCTTGGTAAAAGTGTGAGCTGTTTTCCAGGTAGCTGCTGACATATTTCTAGAATAGGAATGTCTCTGGCAGCAGCCAGAGAAGCAGCTGTACCTCTGGTAGAGTGAGCCCTCAGGCCTGAGGGAACTTCACCAACTTCTCACAGCAGAATTGGCTACAAGAGACAATCCACCTGGCAATGGATCTTTTAGTGGCTGGCTTCCTTTACCAACCGCCATAGGTGAGGAACAGTTGGAGGAGTCAAACCTATGACCCTTGGTGACGCTCTATGTAGTAACTAAGGGCTCTCTTCACATCTAGGCTGTGCAGCCTCCTCTCCCCAGAGGAGGGTGGTCAGTGAAGTACACTGGAAGTGAAATAGATTGATTAAGGTGGAAATCTGAAACCACCTTAGGCAGGAACTTTCTGTTAGTCCGAAGGACCACCTTATCTCTGTGAAGAGAGATAAACTCCTGCTCCACTGACAACGCCATTTACTTGTCGCTCTGGCAGAGGTGATAGCTACAAAAACACAGTTTTCCAAGTCAAGTACTTGAGCTCAGCTGAAGACAAAGGGCTCAAGGGGGTTGCATAAGCTGAGCAATGCAAACATTAAGATCCCAGGCAGGGCAGGATCCCTGAATGGAGGGTTGGTGTGAAACAACCCTTAAAAACTTGGAAAATACAAGATGAGCTGAAAGAGAGAGATTTACCTGCTGAAATAAAGCATACACAGCTGCCAAGTGCACCTTCAGGGTAGCTGGTCTCAGTCCCAAAAGAATTCAGGTGGACCATATAATCCAGGACTGTGGGTAGATCAGCAGAGACTGGGAAATATGCTTTTTCCAAGCACCATATGGAAAACCTTTTCCATTTGAATTATAGGTAGCCTGGTGGAAGGCTTTCTTACGGCCTTCATATATCCTACACCTTGGGAAGGTGTAAATCAGCAAACTCTAACTCTTCAAGAACCAAGCCTTGAGATTGAGAGATTTGAGATTCGGGTACAGACCCTTCCCTGGGCACAGGTTAACAGATTGTGATTCCTGGGAAGAGACAGAGGAGGATGGACTGCTAAGGACAGCAGGAGTGGATACCAGGGCTGTCTGGCCCAATCCGGAGCTATCAGAATGACTTTGCATGATTGGGATCTGATTTTGACTAGCACTTTGAACAGGAGAGGAAAGGGAGGGAAGGCACAGAGACTTCCCCTCCCAACTGAGGGCTAAGGCATCCAGGGGGAGAGAGCCCAACACTAGGGGCCTGCAGTAAAAAAGAGGAAGTTGGTGATTGTCTGGGGCTGCAAAAAGATCTATCTGCGAGGTGCCCTATCTGGCAAATACTACTCCCAAGACCAGGGGATCCAGTGACCATTCGTGGTGGCCCTGAGAAATCCTGCTGAGAGCATCTGCTAGGACATTGTCCTTGCCTGGGAGGTGAACTGCCGTAAGAGAGGTGTTCAGGGAGTAAGCCAGAGACCACAACTTCATTGCTTCGGTGCACAAGGCCGTAGACCGAGTGCCCCCTTGCTTGCTGATGTACCACATTGTAGTGGTGTTGTCTGTTCTGACCTGAATACTCTTGTTCTGAACAGATTTGGAAAAAGCTTGGAGTGCTAGAAAAACTGCTCTGAGCTCCAACAGGTTGATGTGGAACAGAGATTCCTGGGGAGACCACAGACCCTGGGTGGTGAGGTCGCCAATGTGATCTCCCCAGCCCAAGAAGGATGCATCTGTAGTAAGGATTAGAGAATGAGACTGAGTGACAAAAGGAACCCCTTGTCTCAGGTTGCTCTGATCCTGCCACCACTGTAGGGCTTGGATCAGGGTTCGAGTTACTGGGATCAACTTGGTAAGAGGATCCTTTCTTTGAGACCAAAAGCTCTCAAATGGAACTGGATGTCCCTCATCTGAAATCTTGCTCCTTGCACAACTGCTGTGGAAGCAGCCATGTGTCCTAGGAGCTGCAGAAAATGCCTTGCTGGCGGGAGACCTGCAGGGTAAATGAGGAGGCCAGGAGACTAGGGTCTTTTGCCTCTGTCCAGGGGAGGAAGGCCCTGCTTCCTGTGTGTTCAGTTCTCGCCTATGAAGGTAAGAAGCTGGACAGGCTCTAGAACTGACTTTGAGAGATTCAGAAGGAAACCTAGAGGTAAGCAGTTGCTCGTTATCTGAAGGTGTAAACTGACCTAGTCTGGGGACTGGCCTACTATGAGCCAATCGTCCAGGTAAGGAAAGATGGCAATCTTTTGTCTTCTTAGGTAGGCAACTGCTACTGCCAGGCATTTGGTGAATAACCCTGGGGCAGAAGTGAGGCCGAAGGGCATTGCCCTAAACTGGTAGTGACCTGAGGGCAGCTCGAACCTGAGGTACTTTCGATGGGAGCTTCTGATGGGAATATGGAAGTAGGCATCCTTGAGGTCCAGGGAGCTAGCCAGTCCCCTGGCCTTAGAGAGGGTAGGATAATTCCCAGAGTCACCATTTTGAACTTTGGCTTTAAAGGTGCTTGTTTAAATATCTGAGATCAGGATGGGCCGCCATTCTCCTGTCTTTTGGGGTGAAGTACCGGAGTACAAACCTTTGCCCTGGTGTGGGAGAACCCTTTCCACAGATCTGAGAGCCAGCAGGGTGAGACCTCTGCCTCTAGGGCGAGTGCCTCTGATGGAGTTGCAGGTGGAAAAGATCTGGTTCTCAGCTTTGGAAATTTTTTGAAGCTGAGAACCAGTCCCTAACTACTACTTCAGGACCCACTTGTCTGATGTTAAAGACTTCCAGTCCTGGACAAAGTAAGCCAACCTGCCCACAGGTAGAGGAGAATGGCCCTAGCAATCCCATCAGGGTGCCTGCTTGGCAGGGCTTTGGGCTGAGGGGTGGGAAGCAGACCTGCTTGTACCACGTCTGCCTCTCCCTCTAAAGAACCCCTCTCTGAGCATAGGCGGAGGAGGAGGAGGCTTGGTAAATATGAAGAAAGCCTGCCCCTGCCTCTAGGAAGCTGCTTTTGAGGAGTGGCCTGCCTTTCCTTGGCCTGTGCACTCCTATAGGTGGTCCTATATTCATCCATTTTCTTCATGTAATTCTCTGTTTGCTCCCCAAATAGAGAATTTCCACAACAGGAAAATCCATGGCCTTAGACTGGGTATCCTGAGACAGGGTAGTACATCTGAGCCAAGCCATCCTCGAGAGTGCCACAGATGTAGCCATGACTCTTGATGAAACATCATTAGAGCCCACTGCAGCATGAAATTGCACCTTGGATGCCTAAATACCATCCATAGCCACCTGTTCCAGCTCCCTGGCAAGCTGGTCAGGGACTTGTTTCACTAGGGCCAGCACAGTATCCCATCTGGTTTCTGGTACCTAGCAGCATAAGCCATATAATTTGCTTGTCTGAGTCCCAAAGATGCTGCCATGTACTGTTTCTTTGCCATAGCATCAATCTTCCTGAGTCCTTCTCAGCGGGGGTTGAAGCTGGGGAATATTAGCCTTGTCACAGGCTGCAGCCTGCCCCTACCCCCACATGGCTGCATTGTTGGTGAGGAAATCAGTGTCAGACCTGATAAGGTATACCTCTTGTCCATCCTTTTATCCACAGGAGGTATAGTGTGAGGAGTTAAAACTTTTACTGTCTGTTTCCGAAAAGATTTATGCAAAGGAATAGACAGTCTCCTAGACTCTGGAATATCCATTATTTCTACATAGTCTGGCTCCTCTTGGAACTTCCTCAACAGGGAGCTGGAGAGTTTCAGCAACTTTTTTATAAAACATGAAATGAGAAGGGGACTCAGAAAGCCTTGGAGGAGAAACCCCTAGGGGTCTATCTGGAGAGAGATGTCCGGATCAATAGGCACATCAGATCTTCAAAACCATATTCACTCTCCTCATATTCTCTTCCCCTCCCGGTTCATAAAATCCTCAAAATCATAATCTTGAACCCGGTGGAACAGCTTGAACTGACAGCCTTACCTGAAGGTGTCGGTTGGTCGAGGAACTGAGAGAAGACTGGACAATTTGAATTACTTTAGTCTATTTCCTCAGCAGTTGGGAGAGAACTTTTGGCTCTACACTAGCTGACTTTTAGTCCTTTTTGCTGGAACCGGCTCCTCAGAACCGGCTCTTCGTTTGCCTGAGGAAGTATAGCCCTGGTCGAGGCACTCCCTCGATTCGGTTGGCACCGAACTGGGCTGGCCATCGGGCAGCGGACTTTTTGGCCTCCCTTTCCCTGAGCCTACCAACTCTCTTATCTATGGTGGCAGCAGGGAACGAGACAAATCTGGCAGTCTGAATTGAGGTGGTCAAACCCCAGACAATAGACACATGTGGTGTGTGGGTCAGCCTTACAAAAGCTTCCCCACAAACACTACAGTGTTGAAACCCAGTGAGGTCAGGTTTTCTTTGGGTTTCTCAGACATAATGCCAGCCTAACAACTTGCCCATTTATGGCAATCCACCAATAAGACACCATTATCGGTTCCCAACCTGTCAATGGTCGGAAAACGTAATGAAACTGTTTTTTTAGAACCGATAAGAACCGGAACCGCACTCTAAAAAGGACTAGTAGATTTTAAATACAACCTGATCGGTTCAAACCGAACCGATAAAATTACAAGTTCCACACAGAAAAATAATGTAAAACCTATCTAATACTTACATTACCACAGACAGAGCTTGAACCGACCCGGTTGCGGTTTAATTCGACTAAAACTGAGAAATAATACTTTAAACCGACAAAATGAACCAAGCAGAAGGAGAAATCTCCGGAGCGACTGTTCAGTGAGGCAGAGTAAAGAATCTGACAGTTTGCGTCTGAAGCACAACAGACACAGTTTTCAACTGAGCTCGCGCTCTAAGTTCCATGCCTGCATGGAAAGTTAACTATTTCACCTCCGGAGCAGTTCTAACCTGCGGTCATACTGCAATTGTCATAATATAGCAAGACTTCATGTTGTTTGAAAGGGTACTGGTGGACACCACTTATTTGCGGGTCATCCGGGCCAAGGGCAAGAGGCAGGGCACTGCCAGAGCTCCAGGACAGGGCCAACAATGGCCTCGGCCACTGGGAAGGCCTCTGTCTGAGAGTCCCCTTTGTTCAGAATTTCTGTAAGGGGATATCGAGTCCTCTTTTGGATGGGCTCCAGCCTTCATTCTCGTAGTCTCGGAGATGAAGCGGAGAATGCCCATGAACGAAGTAGGGCTTTCTTCCATGGAAAGATCCCCGACTGACTCTGTGTCCAATGGACGGGAGTGCAAGGAGGAATCCTCGGACTCAGAGGAGTCCGCATAGAGCAGGCAACCAACTGTGTCATCTTGAACCCACCATGGGCAGTCAGGCGTAAGGGTGACCTACAGCCGATGGGGAAGCCCCTTTGCTGGCCGAGACTCCTTGGTCAGAGCGCACCACAATCAGCGTAGAAACTTGCTGTGGCCAAGCCAACGGGGTCTGAACTGGCTCAGCTGGGGGAGGAATGGTGCCGACTGTCCACGTCGGCCTTTCAGGCGACAGCCAGGTAATGGCCGGGGTGGTAGCCAGTGTCGGCTTCAGCCTGGACAGAACTGCTGCCACGAGGTCTTCGTAGCGTCAACGCAATTTGAGCCGAAGCCTCTCCTCACCTGAGAAGGATGAAGACGAGTAGCAGCGGTGCCGCTTGCCATGGTGCCAAGAGCGAGACCGCCAATGTTGGTAGGACCTGCTCGACCCTGAAGATGATGACCGAGACCTTGACCTCAGCCATCAGTGGTGCGGAAGGGGGCCCTCAGAGGGAGCCGGGGAGGTGCACAGCTCCTCCTGATCTGCACTGATGACCCGCGGGTCTGGCTCAGCGGACTGAGCCAACCCGTCAGTGGTCACCGGCAGGACCGGAGTCCTGAAAAGAGTGTTATCGGCCTCTTCGGACGACAACCGGTCGACAGGGTCAAGAAAAATCTTCGCCACCGTCTCAGCCAACTGGTTCGACAGAGTTACCATGAAGCCAGTGGCCAGGGCCGCGGTTTCGACCATAGTCAAAACCGAAGATTCCTGAGAGTGTGAACAGTCCTGGTCCGACGATTGTTGATGACGAGTCTTCTATTTATCCTTTGTGGACTCCTCCTTGCATAAGCGGGAACTATGCGACTCAGAAGGGACCTCTCCCATGGTCAAGAGGGACTGGAACTGCTCCTTGAAGGAAGCCGAATAGGTGGAGCTCAACTGGAGCAGAACGAAGGCCAAGGCAGAAGAGGATTGAGAAGCGGCCTGGGCCGCCTCCTCCTCCTCGAAGGCCTTGAGTTGCTCAGCGCTTGTCTGCTGTGTCCGCTGTGGACGCAAGGAACAAAGTGGCATGGCATATGAGATTGTTAATGATACTGAGTGAAAGTGACTAAAAAGTAAGGTAAAATGGAGAGACAGTTTATTAAATGTGAACATTGTTTTATGTATGTTCAGGGTGTAAATCAAATAAAGGGATACGAGTGTAATAAGTGCATATTATTTGGAGATCTGATGCAAGAGATTAGTGAGCTAAAGAACAGACTGAAATCAAATCAAAATATAAAGTCGCTTGAAAATTTAATAGATTCTGTTGCCAGTGATCTAGGTACAGAACTGAATGTAGCAGAAAATGAGGATGAACATTGGGCCACAGTTAGGAAGAGTAAAGGGAAATGCAGAGGTAAACAAATATATAACAGAGCTCCCATTGAAACTTTAAATACTTTCATGGTATTAGATATGGACTCAGACTCTGGTGATAGCAACGAAATTCAGCGCCTAGACAGTACTGATAGGGCAACTGAAATTTATGGAGAAAATACATACAGAACAACAGTAGAGGACAAATTAAATAATCCAGCTGTAACTAGACTAGGAGTGGGAAATGTACAGAAGCTACAAATACCATCAGTAGAGGAAGAGAACTTGAGGGAACTGAAAACAATGCACACAAAGTCTACAATAAAAGAAATTATAGTGCTAGGGGATTCCACTATGACAACATTGTATGCAAAAAGAGACATAATGATAATAGTATGGTTAGTATGCTTCCTGGAATAAAAATTCAAGAACTAAGACAAATATTGGATGGATGGATGAGCAAAGTTAAACCACCATTGGTGATCCTGCAAATAGGTGTAAACGATATTAATTCCAAAGAAAAAGGGAACATTCTGGAAAACTGTATTGAATTAGTCCATGACATAAAAAAATCAACTACAGATATATCTATCTTACACACGTATGGAAGGTTTCAACACAAAAATCATGAAATCGCCTCGATTAACCACAGATTGAGGAAATTTTGTTTAGAACAAGGGATAGGGTTTATAGAAACGCAGTATCTTTAGAAATAATTCATTGTATAAAAAGGATGGACTTCATTTAAATAAAATGGGGGAAAGAATTCTGGGGAAGACTTAACAAGATCACTGAGAACCATTTAAACTGGGTAAAGAAGGGGGAGGGGATAATACCCAGATAAAAAAACAGATATCTATAAATCAAAAACACAAAACAAGCAACTGAAGTATGTTAATTGCTTGTTAACTAATGTCAGAAGCTTAGACAAAAGGTTTGAAGAATTCACTTACTTAGTGACAATAATATCAAAATCGCAATTCTTACAGAAACCTGGTGGGAGGAGGGAGATACATGGGACAAAAGTCTAACATATTATAAATCTAGAAAACACAGGAAGGGTGGCGGGGTGGCAATCTATGTTAATTAGTCCATACAAAGTATGGAAATATATGACGGCAACTTAAATATCGAACATCTAACCATAAAGATTATTCCCCATAATGCCCCAAAAATTATCTTAAGGGTACTGTCCCCCCCCCCCAAATCTCCAGAGAGAAGGATCAGGAAATCAGACTACCTGGATCTCTTAAATCCAGCATAACATATCATTATAGCAGGAGATCTAAACCTTCCAGGAACTGATTGGGTGAACCAAATTACAGTGGGCAGCACTGAAAGATATTATCTAGAAAAACTTAATCAATTAGGCTTAGAACTGACAGTTAAAGATAACGCAAGAGGAAACAGAATTCTAGATGTGGCATTGACAAATGTGGGAACTAAAATAATGGATACAGAGGTGGGCCCTCCAATAGCTAACAGTGACCACAAAACAGTTTTTTTTTTGTTTTGTTTTTCAAACCAAAAGAACAGCCTACACAACAGGGTAGCAAAATAAAAATCCCAAACTTTGAAAATGTGAAATTTGATAAAATAAGAAAGGCATTGAAAACATGGGATTGGGAAACAGACTTTTCAGAACTAACATTAGATGGGATGTGGGATACTCTAGTAGCTAAAATAAGAGCAATATCGTAGAAACATAGAAGTTGAAGGCAGATAAGGACCGCAAGGCCCATCCAGTCTGCCCATTTCTTTTTCTACCTTATAAATATGCCATCGGCCTTTGCTCTGTCAGTGGCCTATCTATTCATACTCATTTGTATTGCTCCCTTATGCCTATCCCATGCCTGTTTGAAGCCCTGCACTGTATTCATAGCCACCACTTCTTGAGGTAGGCCATTCCATGCATCCACCACCCTTTCTGTGAAAAGAATTTCCTCACATTCCCCTTAATCCCCTCTAATCTCATGCTGTCCTCTTGTCCTGCTATTTTTCTTATATTTAAACATGTTAGACTCTTTCACCTTGTTAATGCCCTTGAGGTGTTTGAATGCCTCGATCATATCACCTCGCCCCTCCTTTGCTCAAGGGTATACATATTGAGCTCTGTTAATCTGTCCTCATATGTCTTCTGATGCAGTCCCTACACCATTTTGGTTGCCCCTTCTCTGGACTGCCTCAATTTGGTTAATGTCCTTGTGAAGGTGTGGCCTCCAATACTGCACGCAGTACTCCAGATGGGGCCTAACCAGTGTCTTGTAATGAGGGATTATTACCTCCCTCTTACGACTTGTGATACCCCACTAATACACCCTAACACCCCCTAGCCTTACCTACTGCTTTAGAGGTCTACTTGGATGATTTCAGGTCATCAGTGATGATGATGCCCAAGTCTCTCTTTCTTCCTTTGTGACTGCTAGCAACTCCTCCCAGCCTATAGGTGGCTTCAGGGTTTCTCTTCCCTATGTGCATGATCTTGCACTTCTTTGCATTAAATCCAGTTGCCACTCTTCTGACCATTTGCTAGTTTATCCAGATCTCTTCTCATTCTGCCCACCCATCTGGATCATCTACTCTGTTGCAGATCTTGGTGTCATCTGCAAACAGACAAGCCTTACCCTCTAGTCCATCTGCAAGGTTACTAATGAAGATGTTGAGAGACTGGCCCCAGGACTGATCCCTGAGGTACCCACTTGTGACTTGCATCTCTTCTGACTGTATACCATTTACCACCACTCTCTGTTTTCTGCCCATCAACCAGTTTGCCACCCAGTTGACCAATTTCTGACCCACCCGAGCCTACCCAGCTTATTTATCAATCTTCTATGTGGAACAGTGTCCAAAGCTTTACTGAAGTCAAGGTAGGCGACATCAACTGCTCCTTGGTCCACCACTCTGGTTACCCAGTCAAAGAAATCTATGAGATTAGTTTGACAGGACCTTCCTTTGTAAACCCATGCTGTCTTGGATCCTGTGCCCCTATGGATTCCAGGTGTTGCACTATTCTTTCCTTAAGGAGTGCCTCCATAATCTTGCCCACTACTGAGGTAAGACTGACTGGTCTGTAGTTCCCTGCCTCCTCCCTATCACCATTCTTGTGGTGCGGGATCACATGAGTCCTTCTCCAGTCTTCTGGGACCTCTCCTGTGCTCAGAGACTCACTAAACAGTTCTGCTAATGGCTCTGCTAGTTCCACCTTTAGCTCCTTAAGTACCCTGGGATGTATGCCATCAGGTCCCATTGCCTTATCCACCCTGAGCTTAGCAAGCTCTTGTAGGACCCTTTCTTTTGTGAAGGGAGTAGTGCTCACCTCCCTCCTCCCTGTGTCCATGGTGCTGAGCTGTGGGCCCTGCTCTACCTTCTCTCCAGTAAATACTGAGCAAAGGTATCTATTTAGGATAGATGCTTTTACATGGTCCTCCTCCTCACATGCTCCCTTTTCTCCATTAAGCTTAGCAATACCCCCTCTGGACTTTCTCCTTTCACTAATGTATCTATAGAAAGTCTTGTACCTTCTTTTACTGTTCGTGCTAGTGTTTCCTCAGTTTGGGACTTTTGCCTGCCTTACTGCCTTCCCTGCTTCCCTTAGGGCAGTTTGGTATGCCTCCCATCTTCATCCGCTGTGTTCCCTTATATTTCCGAAGGCCAGCCTTTTAGCTCTGACCTTTTCTGCTACTGTATTTGAGAACCAAAGTGGTTTCCTTCTTCTTTTGCACTTCCTTTCTGTCTAGCACAATGGGATGTTGCTTCAAGTATTGCATCCTTAATGCTTGCCCACTTTGCCTGTACCCCTCACCTGTGTTTCTTTTGCCAGGGCTAGCTTAACTCTGTTGGCCATCTTATCAAAGTCAGCTCCTCTGAAGTCCCATATTTTTGCCTTGAGTGGGATGATTTAGATGTAGTAGCCAAATTGAACCATACCATGTGATGGTCACTGGCCCCAGGTACCTTCTACCTGGAGATCTGTGATCCCTTCCTTGTTAGTCAGTACTAGATCTAGGATAGCCCTGTCTCTAGTGGGTTGCTGTACCAGTTGTTTGAGGCCCTCCCCTGCAGGGAATCCACTATGTGTCTAGTTCTGGCAGATGTTCCTGCTGGTATTGACCAATCTGTATCAGCATGTTGAAGTCTCCATTATCAGAATCTCCTTTAGCTGTCATGTTTTGTATATCTTCTAACAGTAATGTGTCTATGTCCTCCCCTGGTCTGGGGGCCTGTGAACAACCCACTTCTTATGGCTGTCCCATTTCCTGTTTCCAGGGTGACCCACAGTTCTTCTGCTCCTTATGTGTATTCTGAACTTCTGTAGCTTTGATATTTTCATTGACATACAGGGTCCCTCCTCCCCCTTTCTGCACCTCGGTCTCTTCTAGACAATACATAGCCAGGTACTGGAAGTCTCCCAAGTGTGGTTACTGGTAAACCACATCTCACTAATGCTACTATGTCCAGTTTAGCCTCTGACATTATTGCCTGCAGGTCTGGGATCTTATTTCCCAGGCTGTGAGCATTGTGTACATGATTTTCCATTGGCCAGATTTGGTATGTTAGTTGCTGGGTGAGGTTTGGCATTACCCTGTCAAAGTGATGGGGGAGACAAACCTTTTTTCTTACCTGGTGATGCAAATGAACTGCAAACATGCTGAATCCCTGTTTGACCACTAGCTGAGGGGAGGGTGTTCTTCCCATTCGACGTATGGGGTGCTGCAGCCCTCTCCCCATTTGCTAGTTTAAATATTCTGCAAAGACATCAAACTTCTGCCCCAATGCACTGGCTCCCTCCTTAGTCAGATGCAGTCCATCAAATTTAAAGAACTTTCGCTCCCAGAACTGTTGCCAGTTCCCTACAAATCTGTGTCCTTTTCCTGGCACAGCCTTGAGCCACGTGTTTAGCTCCCTATCTCCCCTTCTCTGACCTTCGTCCATCTGCCCCCTCTCCCAGACTGGCAGGATCTCAGAGAAGAGATGCGGGACGAAATGGATGATAGTTTGTCACCCAGCCTGGTCAGGTGTTACTTAGTCTCCACAACTGATCGGCTGGCGAGATCATTAGTCCCTATGTGTACTAGGACATCAATGTTTTCTCCTGCTTTGTGAACAATTTTAGCAATGCGGTCAGTGCGTAATGTGGGAGTTTATCGAATGCTTTGGAAAAGTCCAGTTTTGCATATACCCTATATAAGAATTCAAAACAGGGTAATACCCCAAAGTGGTTAACTCACAAAATAAAAAAACAAATCAAACTCAAATACAAAATGTATAAATTATCAAAGCTAGACAAAAATGACCTTTCAAAATATAAGGAACAGACAAGGCAAGTAAAGAAACTAATAAAAGCTAAAGCAAACTCTGAAAAACAACTTGCCAATAAAAAGCAAAGATAACTATAAGACCTTTCATTCTTATATTAATAATAAAAAAGGTAATCAATCGATAGGTCCATTCAAGGATGAAAAAGGGAATACATTAAACGATAGAGAAATGGCAAATGTACAGAATAAATATTTTAGCACTGTATTTAATACTAATGATAAAGCAACAACTGACTGACATAAAATACATCCGATGAAAATCTGATTAAAATCGAGATAAAAGACGTAATGGACAGATTAAAAAAAGATTAAAACAAACAAATCACCGGGACCAGATGACATACATCCAAGACTTATTACAGAAATAGCAGCAGAGATAGCCCAACCAGTAGCCTTTGTCTTCCAAAGATCATTAGATAAAGGGGAAGTGATTAAGAAATGGTGAGAAGCACACATAGTGCCAATCTTTAAAAAACGGTAAAGATTCCCCTGAGAATTACAGACCTGTTAGTTTAATAACAATAACAGGTAAAGTATTGGAAGGTATTATAAAGGATCATATTCATGTCCACCTGACTGAAAATTAATTTTATTCAATCATAGCCAACATGGGTTTAAAAAGTCAAGATCTCGTCAGACCAACCTTCTGCAGTTTTATAAGAGAGTAAGCAGGGTTTTGGACTTCGGGAAATCAGTGGGTGAAATATAACTGGACTTTTCCAAAGCATTCGATAAACTCCCACATTACGAGTTGATCGAATCCCTTCTTTCCCTTAAGATCAACAAAAAGCACATAAATTGCATAGCAGTTTGGTTACAGGGGAGGAGACAGAGAGTGGTGATAAATGGTGAACTGTCTGACTGGCTTTCTGTGTGACAAGTGGGGTCCCTCAGGGGTCGGTAATGGGACCCTATATGTTTAATATATATATATTTCATCCTTACAATGTAATTCTGAGAATATAAGGTTGACAAAATTTGCAGACGACTGCAGAGTGGGGGCAGTGGTCACTTCAAATCTGGACCAAATTAAACTACAGGGAATCCTCAAATACATCAAGGAGTGGACAATAAAACATAAGCTTAAATGAAATGAAGAAAAATGCATAGTCTTACACATGGGTAAAAAAAACTTGGGGTTTCAATATAATATTAATAACAGACAACTTAAACATATAGCCAAAGAAAGGGACTTGGGCGTTATTATAAGAAATTACCTTAATTTCAGATTTCAATGTGATCAGGCTATATAAAGTGCTAATACAGCCCTAAACTGTATTCTGAGACATCTCATGCAGAAGTAGGGAGGTTCCGATTCCCTTGTATGGGTCAATAGTGAGAACCCAGCTGGAGTACTGTTCTCAAGTCTGGGCCCCTCACATGAATGGGGAAACAGACAGACTGGAGACAGTACAGAGAAGGGCAACTAGATCATTGGTGGGGTTGAACGGTAGACTCTATAGAGATCGACTGGAGGAGCTTCACCTGTATTCTCTTGCATATAGGAGATGGAGGGGTGACATGATACTGGTTTACAGATCCTTTCAAGATAACAGCCAAAGAATACACCTAGGCCTAGAACTATACAAAAAACTTATAATACTAGAACTCACAAAAAACAGCTAAAACAACATAAGTGGAAGTCACAAAAAAGAAAATATTGGTTTAGCCAACGAGTGGTCCCTCACTGAAACTCCTTCCGACAAGATAGTGGAAAGCCCAACATCAGAAATATTCAAAACAATGCTGGACAGATACAGTAAACATAAGGTTAGAGACTATTAAAAAGATTGGCGCTTTGGCAAGCAAAAGAGGACGAACATCTAATTAATGCTTTGTAAACACTATGATACTATAAACTGCTCGGCGGACCCCACGGATGCGGAGACCACCAAATAGGCATCCCTTGATTTGACCAGCGGATAACGTTTCTCTGGATGGGCCAACTTTAGGTGGGCTGCGCGGTCCTCCAGGACATTTGGATGAAACGACCGACAAGTCGGAGGCCTGCAGGTCGTGATCGCGGCCCAGACAGTATATGCACAAGGCATGGGGGTCGGTATGCAACATCTTCTGCCCGCATGGGCATCGGTGAAATCCGGGTGAAGATTTATCTTCCATCGCAGTCGCGATCGAGGTGAAGACGAAACTCTAATGAGTTTTAGAGAAA
This sequence comes from Neoceratodus forsteri, assembly GCA_016271365.2. Lineage (NCBI taxonomy): Eukaryota > Metazoa > Chordata > Ceratodontiformes > Ceratodontidae > Neoceratodus > Neoceratodus forsteri. The sequence continues at coordinate 895,641,418 of CM028130.1, read as the reverse complement.
ATGTTTTAAGTAAATCTGAAAATTTAAGCGCCAAGGCCTACTCAACGCGGGAGCGGTAAGGAGGGAACCTACTTCTTCCACTGGAAAGGAAGATCTGGCATCATGAGGCAGAACCGAGGGAGTTACCACCAGGGTGGGTGGGAGGAGCAAGCCTTGAAGATGTTTCCCGCAAGTCTTAAAAGGAAAGGCAACTGCCAGACAGTGTGGATAAAACATCATATCGACCTCCTTAGAACCTGTTTTTCTAGGGATGTGGATATGATGTTCTATCCACACTTCAGGCAGACTCCTAGCAGTTCTCTGGGAGGAAGGGGCAAGGTGCACACCCCCTATTTAGGGAATAAAGATTGGAGAACGGAGGCCCCAAAAGCAGCATCCTGGCATGACTCAAGGTCAATGTCGTAGCGGGAAATGAAGGTGTGTGCTGACTTCCAGGTAGCAGCCCGACAGATTTCCTAGATACGGATGTCCCTGGAAACAGCCACTGAGGCAGTGGTATGGTGGGTGGAGTGAGCTCTAAGCCCTAGGGGAGGGTACCTACCCACCAACCTATAGCAGAGGTCAATGCAGGATACAATCCACCTGCCAATCGTCTGCTTAGCTGCCAGTCTGCCTGGTGCAGCTTCAGCGTAGGTGACAAATAGCTGGTGAACCTCTCCCTGAACTCCATGCGCTCCTTTTAATATTTATTTATTTAGTTTTTGAAGACCGGGTAAGTGAACTAGACAAATCCTGCCTATTTTCAGGAACGACCCGGGGCAAAGGGGATACAGATGAATGCCAACTGACCTTGAACCAGATTAAGCTGTTGGTGGTATTTTTAGTGAATAGTGAGTAATAGGCGAGCAGGTCCAAAGTATGGAGCCTGTGCTCAGCCTCCGAGGTGTGGTTGGTGAAGTACACTGGGATATTGATCACCTGGTTAAGGTGCAAATCAAACACAACCTTTGGGAGGAAACTTCAGGTTGGGGTGAAGAACAACCTTGTCCCTGGGGAAGACCAGGTAAGGAGACTCCACCGAGAGCGCCTGGAGCTGACTGATCCCTCTGGGTGACATGATAGCCACCAGAAAGGCGGTCTTCCATGACACGTGAGACCTTTCGCACCTGTGCATCGGATAGAATGGCCTGTCCATGAGCTTTGCCAGTACCAGCAACAAGTCCCAAGGTGGTGGTGGTGGTTCATGCACCAGAGGGGAAATGTGGTCAAGGCCTTTATAAAGGCATCAAACCACCTTCTCCTGTGCAACCAACTTCATACCAGCCCACGCGCGATAGGCAGAGGTGGCTGCCAGGTGCACCTTAAGGGTCATCGACCGAAGGCTCAACTGAGAAAGGGACCAAAGGTAGTCAAGAATGCTAGCCACCGGACAAGATAAGGGGTCAAGTCCCTTGCTCTGGCACCAAATGGAGAACCTCTTCCATTTGAAGGCATAGCATTTTTGGGTTGACTCCTTCTGAGAAACCTCGACCAAATTGATGACATCTTCGGAGAGACCCAAAGCCTGGAAAGTACAGTTACGTAAGAACTTACTGTAACAGTAGGTCTTCAAGAGAAGCTCTTGCAGTAGGTAATTACATACAGGACTGATGCTGGTCGGCGTCAGGACCCAACAGAAACATTTCTAGCTAGCAGTCTCTGGCGGGGGACCGCCCCCACGTCAGGTGATCGACGTCATGCAGCGTCAGTATAAAGGGGCGGTCCTCCATGCCCACCTTCCAGTTCTTTCCCGCCAAAGGCCAAAAGGCAAGAGCGAGAGAGAAGAAAAATTACTCACCTTAGTAATGTTGTTTCTTCTATTGGAGTCTTGCGGTATTCTGACTATTGCAGTTACGTCCTGCCTTTCAACTGCCCCGGAGAACAAAGAGTTAAACTTTCCATGGCCAGCATGGAATGTTCACCGCGAGCTCGGTGGAAGCCCCTGTCTGCTGTTTAAACTCCAACCATCAGATCTTTACGAGCAATACTCACTAGAAGTTCTGTGTGGAAACTGTAAAACTCACACTAGCCAAGTGGCAACTAAATTTTTACTAAAGAGTTTTTTGGTTTCAAAGCAAAGACTCAAGTCAGGAAACCGAAAAAACAAAACACATCCCAAAACACAACACTCACCCAAAATAAAGGAGGGTAAAAAAGGGACAACCCTAGGGTGCCAACACTGCTACTGCCCACCCACATCCCAAAAACCAGGTTCTGAGAGGGGAGGCGGAGGGGAGGTCAGAATACAGCAAGACTCCATTAGAAGAAACAACATTACTAAGGTGAGTAATTTTTTCTTCAAACAACATGAAGTCTTGCTGTATTCTGACTACTGCAGACTACTAAGCAGTACCTACATGGAGGAGGGACAGAACCTACTTTGGAAACAGTCTCTGAAGTTCTGCTGTGCCAAACCCAGCATCACTCCTAGCCTGGATATCCAGAGAGTAATGCTTGGTGAATGTATGGACTGTTTTCCAGGTGGCTGCTTGACAAATTTCTAAGACAGGAATATCCCTGGCAGCAGCCAGGGAAGCAGCTGTACCTCTAGTAGAGTGAGCCCTCAGGCCTGAGGGTGGAGTTCTACCCAGTTTTTTATAGCAGAATTTTATACAAAAAACAATCCACCTGGCAATACATCTCTTAGTGGCAGATTTGCCCTTACCAACCTCTCCATATGTGAGGAACAATTGGAGGGACTCAAACCTGTGATCCTTGGTGCGCTCTATGTAGTAGCTGGGGGCCCTTTTAACATCCAAGCTGTGCAGCCTCCTCTCTCCAGAGGAGGAATGGTCAGTCAAGAAAACAGGGAGAGACAGACTGGTTAAGGTGGAAATCTGAAACCACCTTAGCTAAAAACTTCCTGTTAGTTCTTAGGACCACTTTATCTCTATGGAAAGAGATGAAATCAGACTCCACTGACAGGGCTTGCAATTCACTGATACGCCTGGCAGAGGTAATGGCTACCAAAAACACAGTTCTCCAAGTCAAGTACTTGAGCTCTGCAGAGGACAAAGGCTCAAAGGGTGGTATCATAAGCTGAGCAATGCAAACATTAAGGTCCCAAGCAGGAGCAGGGTCCCTAAAGGGGGGATTGGTGAGAAGCAATCCCTTGAAGAACTTACAAAACACAGGATGGGCTGACAGAGGAGAGGGTTTGCCTACTGATAGGAAGGCAGAAACAGCTGCCAAATGCACTTTAAGTGTAGCTGGCCTAAGGCCTAGGCCATTGAGATGGACCATATAGTCCAGAACCGTAGGCAACCCAGCAGATTCTGGAGAAATATTCTTATTAGAACACCAAATTGTGAACCTTTTCCATTTGGAATTGTAAGTCTTTCGAGTGGAAGGCTTTCGAGAAGCCTTAAGGATATCCAGAACCCCTTGGGAAAGATGCAAATCAGCAAACTCTAACTCCTCAAGAGCCATGCCTTGAGATTGAGAGACCTGAGGTTCGGGTACCAAATCCTTCCCTGAGAGGATGTCAATAGGTTGTAATTCCTGGGAAGAGACAGGGGAAGGTGGACTGCTAAGGACAGCAACAGTGGGTACCAGGGCTGTCTGGCCCAGTCTGGAGCAATCACAATCACTTTGCATGGTTGTGACCTTATCTTGACTAACACCTTAAACAGGAGAGGGAAGGGGGGAAAGCATACAGAAATTTCCTTCCAATTCAGGATCAGGGCATCCAGGGGGACTGAGCCCAAGACTGGGGGTCTGCAACAAAAGAGGGGAAGTTGGTGATTGTCTGGGGCTGCAAAAAGTTCTATCTGTGGAGTGCCCCATCTCAAGAAAATCATTTTCAAACTAGGGGGTTGAGGGTCCATTCGTGATGGCCCTGGGATATCCTGCTGAGAGCATCTGCTAGGACATTGTCCTTCCCTGGGAGGTGAACTGCTATCAGAGAGGTTTGCAGGGAATAGGCCAGGGACCACAACTACATTGCTTCTGTGCACAAGGCCGTAGACCGAGTGCCTCCTTGCTTGTTGATGTACCACATGGTGGTGGTGGTGTCTGTTCTGATCTAGACCACCTTGTTCTGTACAGATTTGGAAACGGCTTGCAGTGCCAGAAACACTGCTCTGAGTTCCAAGAGACTGATGTGAAGCAGAGATTCTTGAGGTGACCACAGCCCTTGGGTGGTAAGATCCCTCAGGTGGGCTCCCCAGCCCAGCAGGGAGGCATCTGTGATGAATATCACTGAATGAGACTGAGTGACAAAAGGAACTCCTTGTCTCAAATTGTTCTGATCCTGCCACCATTGCAAAGCCTGGATCAGGGTTCGAGTCACTGGGACTAGTTTGGTAAGGGAATCCTTTCTTTGGGACCAGAAGGCTTCAAAGTGGAAATGAATGTCCCTCATCTGGAATCTTGCTCCCTGGACCACTGCTGTGGAAGCTGCCATGTGGCCCAGAAGCTGAAGGAAATGCCTTGCTGGTCGAGACACCTGTAGGGTGAATGAAGAGGTCAGTTCCGTAAGGGTCCTTGCCCTGTCCAGGGGAAGGAAGGCTCTTGCCCTTACTGTATCCAGCTCCGCCCCTATGAAGGTGAGGAGCTGTACTGGCTCGAGAACTGACTTTGGAAGGTTGAGGAGGAATCCTAAGGAAGTAAGCACTTGCTGAGTTATTTGCAAATGTGACTTGACTTGGTCTGGAGATTGACCCACTATGAGCCAGTCGTCCAAGTATGGAAAGATGGAGATCTTTTTTCTCCTTAGGAAAGCAACCACTACTGCCAGGCACTTTGTGAAAACCCTTGGGGCTGATGTTAGGCCAAAGGGCATTGCTCTGAATTGATAGTGGCCTGAGGGCAACTCAAACCTGAGGTACTTTCTGTGGGAGCACCTGATGGGAATGTGAAAATAGGCATCTTTGAGGTCCAGGGAGGCTAGCCAGTCCCCTGGCCTTAGAGAGGGAAGGATTATCCCCAGAGTCACCATTTTGAACGATGGCTTTAAAAGGTGTTTGTTCAGATATCTTGGGTCCAGGATGGGCCGTCATTCTCCTGTCTTTTTGGGGGTTAGGAAGTACCTGGAGTACAATCCTTTGCCCTTGTGTAGGGTGGGAACCCTCTCTATGGCTCTGAGAGCCAGGGGGGAAGAAACCTCTGCCTCTAAGGCAAGGGTCTCTGATGGATTTGCAGGTGGAAAGGATCTGGTTCTCATCTTGGGAAATTTTTTGAAGCTGAGAACCAGTCCCTGGCTTACTACTTCCAGGACCCACTTGTCTGATGTCAGAGACTTCCAGTCCTGGACAAAGTAAGCCAGCGTGCCCCCTACAGGTACTGGAGAATCGGCCCAGGAAGACCCATCAGGGTGTCTGCTTGGCAGGGGCTTTAGGCTGAGGGGTGGATGCAGGCCTGCTCATTCCCCGTCTGCCTCTCCCTCTGAGCATAAGAATAGGAGGCCTGAGCCTGGTAAAAAGGCTTTTGGAAAGGCCTGCCCCTGCCCCTAGACTGCTGTCTTTGAGGAGTGGCTTGCCTTTCTTTGGCCTGAGCACTCCTGTAGGTGGTCCTGTACTCGTCCATCTTTTTCATGTAGTTCTCTGTCTGCTCCCCAAACAGAGAATTAACAATAACAGAGAAATCCATGGCCTTAGCTTGGGTATCCTGTGATAGGCTAGCACATCTGAGCCAAGCCATCCTCCAAAGAGCCACAGATGTAGCCATGACTCTTGATGAAACATCACTGGAGTCCACAGCAGCATGAAACTGCACCTTGGATGCCTCAGTCCCATCTGCAGCCAACTGCTTCATCTCCTTGGCAAGCTGGTCAGGGGCCTGTTTAGCCAGAGCCAGCACAGTGTCCCATCTGGACTTCTGGTATCTAGCTGTGTAGGCCATATAGTTAGCCTGCCTGAGTCCCAAAGATGCTGCCATATACTGTTTTCTTTGCCATGGCATCAATCCTCCTGGAGTCCTTATCTGGGGGGTGTGATGCCAAGGGGATATTTGCCTTATCACAGGCAGCAGACTGCACTACCCCAACATGGCTACATTGCTGAGAAAGGAACTCCGTGTCTGAGCCTGAGTGAGTGTACCTGTTGTCCATTCGTCTGTCCACAGGAGGTATGGAGTTAGGAGTCTTAAGAATTTTATTTCTCTGTTTCCCAAAAGATTTATGGAAATAACAGTCTCCTGGACTCTGGGATGTCCATCATTTCAACAAAATCAGGCTCCTCCTGATCCTCTACTGCTTCTTCCATAGGAAGCTGGAGGGTTTCAGCCACTTTTTTGTAAAACATATAGTGGGAAGGGGACTCAGAAAGCCTAGGAGGAGAAACACCTGAAGGTCTGTCTGGGGAGATGTCCGGGTCAATAGGCACATCCAGACTTTCATAATCACCATCACCATCCTCATACTCACACTCCTCATCCGGTTCATAAAATTCTTCTAAAGTGTAATCCGGAACCGGGGTAACCGACTGAACCGAACCCCTGCCAGATGGTGCCGGTTCGGCAGGAACCGAAGTAAGCAATTGCACTATTCTTATCGCCTTGGCCATCTCATCAGTGGTCTGAGTATGAATTTCTGGATCCGAACCTGACGATTTATCTTTTCTTTTAACCGGAACCGACTCCTCAGAATCGGCTCTCCTTTTGCCCGAAGAAGTATCGCCCTGGTCAGAGGGCACTCCTTCTGATTCGGTCGGAACCGAACCGGGCTGGCCATCCGGGTCAGCGGACTTCTCGGCCTCCCTTTCCCTCAGTCTACCTAATCTCTTATCCAGGGTAGCTTTGGGAAAATTCTTACAAATTTGACAGTCTGAATCGAGGTGGTCAAACCCCAGACAATAAACACAGGTGGTGTGGGGATCAGCCTTAGCAAAGACTTCCCCACACACACTGCAGTGTTGAAACTCAGTGGGCCGGTTTTTTTCTTGGATTTCTCAGACATGGCCAATCCTATCCAAAACTTACACTTTCTTCGGCAATCCGCCAGGCAAGACTCCCCTATTGGTTCCTGACCGTGTTACGGGTCTTGGAAAAAGCCGTAATAAAAATCCATTTTTTTTTAGAACCGATACGGGCCGGTTATCACACTCTAAGTAAATTCACAAACTTTTTTTACCGAACTGATCGGTTCAGCCGAACCGATCCACGATTTACAAGTTCCACACAGAAACTAAATGCAAAACCTATCTAGTACTCACGGTACCACAGACAGAGACTTAAACTGACAGTTTCGGTAGCAGCAATTCGGTAGAAACCGAGCGAAAAAATTACACTTTAACCAACTTTTTTTAACCGAGCAAAGGAGAAATCTCCAGAGCGACTGTTCAGTGAGGCGGAGTAAAGAATCTAACAGTTGGAGTTTAAACAACAGCAGACAAGGGCATCAACCAAGCTCGCGGTGAACATTCCATGCTGGCCATGGAAAGTTTAACTCTTTGTTCTCCGGGGCAGTTGAAAGGCAGGACCCAACTGCAACAGTCAGAATACAGCAAGATTTAATTTTGTTTGAAGCGGATATTTCCCCTCCTTGAAAAGAAGCTGAAAAAGCTTAGGGGGATGGAGGACGGGAAGGTATTACCTACTGCAAGAGCCTCTCTAAAGATCTACTGTTACGGTAAGTTCTTGCGTAACTGTACTATCTTACTTCGAGAGGGCTCTTGCAGTAGGTAATTACATATAGGACTGAGTCCCAAGCAGTCTGGAACAAGGAAAAGCAAACGGGAGGAGGAAAGCTACTCAGAAACAGACCCCCTGGTTGTGAAAGCCTTAGGAAAGGAGGCCTTGCACAACAGCCAGCCCGAAGCCTGCTCTATGGCGAAAGGCAATGTCTAAACTGTAATGTTTCATAAAGGTATGGACAGAAGTCCAAGTGGCGGCTGCACAAATGTCAGCCGCTGACACATTCTTGAAACAAGCAGCAGAGGCAGCGACCCCTCTGGTGGAGTGGAAACAACTGAGAAGCTGCGTGGGATATACTATTTTGGACGAAATATCTGTAACTAATCTCTCTCTCTCTTGCTTACATCTGAGAGAAGTTTTCCTCACTTTTAAAGTGGTATTGCTTTGTGTTTGTTTTAGTTTTTAAGTCAGGAAGGGTTTTTTTAAAACTGCTTATCTTCTGCATATTTTATTTTCCTTTGTGGCTAACTGGAATGATTACTAGAATTCTGTGAGAATCTGCATCAATATATTTTGCAACTTTTGGTGGGTTTACATCTGAGAGAAGTTTTCCTCACTTTTAAAGTGGTATTGCTTTGTGTTTGTTTTAGTTTTTAATTCAGAAAGGGTTTTTTTAAAACTGCTTATCTTCTGCATATTTGATTTTCCTTTGTGGCTAACTGGACTGATTACTAGAATTCTGTGAGAATCGGCATCAATATATTTTGCAACTTATGGTGGGGTTGTGTGATTCAAAACAGCAAAAGCTGCAGTTTGTAATTGGATGCCAAACATAGCCTGAGGTAGGGGTAATTGTCTTCACAAGTCAGAGCTCAGCATCACAGCCATTTGTCTAGCTAGACCATTTCAGCATTATTCAATTACTATAAACTAGTGGTGTGATCCTGTTTGAGGCAGAAGTCCATCTTCTTCCAAGTTGTGTACAGGAGTGCTTGGAAACAACTGAGAAGCTGTGTGGGATATACTATTTTGAATGAAATATCTGTAACTAATCTCTCTCTCTTGCTTACATCTGAGAGAAGTTTTCCTCACTTTTAAAGTGGTATTGCTTTGTGTTTGTTTTAGTTTTTAAGTCAGGAAGAGGGTTTTAAAACTGCTTATCTTCTGCATATTTGATTTTCCTTTGTGGCTAACTGGACTGATTACTAGAATTCTGTGAGAATCTGCATCAATATATTTTGCAACTTTTGGTGGGTTTAAATCTGAGAGAAGTTTTCCTCACTTTTAAAGTGGTATTGCTTTGTGTTTGGTTTAGTTTTTAATTCAGGAAGGGTTTTTTTTTTTAAACTGCTTATCTTCTGCATATTTGATTTTCCTTTGTGGCTAACTGGAATGATTACTAGAATTCTGTGAGAATCTGCATCAATATATTTTGCAACTTTTGGTGGGGTTGTGTGATTCAAAATAGCAAAAGCTGCAGTTTGTAATTGGATGCCAAACATAGACTGAGGTGGGGGTAATTGTCTTCACAAGTCAGAGCTCAGCATCACAGCCATTTGTCTAGCTAGACCATTTCAGCATTATTCAATTACTATAAACTAGTAGTGTGATCCTGTTTGAGGCAGAAGTCCATCTTCTTCCAAGTTGTGTACAGGAGTGCTTGGAAACAACTGAGAAGCTGCGTGGGATATACTATTTTGGACAAAATATCTGTAACTAATCTCTCTCTCTCTTGCTTACATCTGAGAGAAGTTTTCCTCACTTTTAAAGTGGTATTGCTTTGTGTTTGGTTTAGTTTTTAATTCAGGAAGGGTTTTTTTTTAAACTGCTTATCTTCTGCATATTTGATTTTGCTTTGTGGCTAACTGGACTGATTACTGGAATTCTGTGAGAATCTGCATCAATATATTTTGCAACTTTTGGTGGGGTTGTGTGATTCAAAATAGCAAAAGCTGCAGTTTGTAATTGGATGCCAAACATAGCCTGAGGTGGGGGTAATTGTCTTCACAAGTCAGAGCTCAGCATCACAGCCATTTATCTAGCTAGACCATTTCAGCATTATTCAATTACTATAAACTAGTGGTGTGATCCTGTTTGAGGCAGAAGTCCATCGTCTTCCAAGTTGTGTACAGGAGTGCTTGGAAACAACTGAGAAGCTGCGTGGGATATACTATTTTGGACTAAATATCTGTAACTAATCTCTCTCTTGCTTACATCTGAGAGAAGTTTTCCTCACTTTTAAAGTGGTATTGCTTTGTGTTTGGTTTAGTTTTTAAGTCAGGAAGAGGGTTTTTAAAACTGCTTATCTTCTGCATATTTGATTTTCCTTTGCGGCTAACTGGACTGATTACTAGAATTCTGTGAGAATCTGCATCAATATATTTTGCAACTTTTGGTGGGTTTACATCTGAGAGAAGTTTTCCTCACTTTTAAAGTGGTATTGCTTTGTGTTTGTTTTAGTTTTTAATTCAGGAAGGGTTTTTAAAACTGCTTATCTTGTCAAACATCCTCAGAAGGGCTAAAATAACTGCATATTTGATTTTCCTTTGTGGTAACAAACCACCAGGCTGTTTTGGGGCTGGAGAGGTTTACTCTGTGTCTGACTTGGAGGTCTGGATTTTTCTCTGTTTGATTAGCAGGGTACTTTCTCTGTCAAATTGTTGTGTAGGGTATCTTGCTGACGAGGAGGCACTCATCATGAGCGGTGGGTGAGAACTTTTAGTTGATTGTTTTGTGAGGACACAGTTGAGCCCAACCCCTTCCACCCCTCACCCACCCACCCCTGGAAATAGTTCCTTTATGCCTGAGGTTCTGACATCATTTCCTCAGTGCAAGGTGCATTTCACTGTCATATCCTCTCTAGCACACTGCACTGACAATATAAGCATACACATTGTATAATATATATATTTATATATAACAAATCACACTGCATACAGCATACACACACACAAATACAATAAAAAAACTAGATAAACATGTGAGGAGTAGTGCAATCATAATGGCTGTGGGGCCAGCAGTCTTCCGGAAGTCTTTCTGGAGGCTGAGATGCTGCCCTGTTGCAGACAACCATCTGACCTGAGGGAGGAAGTTGCCCATCTTCAGGCACACTGGACAGTAGTAAGGAAACCTTCCCCCAGGCCACACTGGACAGTAGGAAGGGAACCTCCCCCATCCAGGGAGCACTAGCGCCACCACCACTACCTCAGAGGTTGCGAAGAAAGCACAGCAGTTGGACCACAGTGCACTCAGGGAGGGTGAGGAGGGTGGAACAGAGGCACACCCAATCAATTGTTCCACTCCACAATCCATACAGCATTCTGGGGGAGCATAGCTCCCCGACGGATGCACCACTAGAAGACTGATGATAACTGTCTCAAGGGAGGCCCACAGGAGGAGGCAGAGGACACCACAGGAAGGGAAGCAGCTCCTGGTGGGGAACTCCAGCTATTAGGATATAGAAACTGGGGGAGCTGGGAAAAATGAAGTAAGGTGCCTGCCTGGTGCCATGGCTTGGAGGGACAGGCGCATCCTCCAGGATCGAGAACAGCTGCAAGGGATTCCGAGGCTGGGCGTAATTGTCCACCTAGGGACAAATGACTTGGCTCATCATGAGATTAGAGCAGTGGGAGGACACTGCAGAGTTGAGGGAGGGACCTAAGACAAGTAGCACACAGTATCACTTCTCAGAGGTGCTGCCTGTCAAAGAAAGCATGGGGAGGCGGCCAGTAGTGGCACCATGCAGTTTAACAATGAATGGTTGAAAAATGGAGTGCGAACACAGGGGTTTAAGCTTCATTGGGGACTGGGGTTCCACCTGGAGGGACACCAGCCTATACTAACAGGATGGTCTGCAACTGTCCAGAAAGGGAACAAGTCTTTTTGAGCAATCGGTTTAAATGCTTCATTGACAAGCTTTAAACTGGTCAAAACCGGAAGCACTGACAAGCAGCAGGAAAATCCAGCCTCCCAACAAACAGAATTGCTAAATGAGGAAAAAGACTGAGGTAGAGCGGTCCAGTGGGGATCCTGCAACAGAAGGTAAAGCCATCAAAAAAAGAAAGCAATGAGTACCAATGCCGTAGTCTAGGTAACAAGCTTCCTGAATTAGTAGCCTTGATAGAGGAGGAACATCCTGGATATGGTGGCAGTCACAGAAACATGGATACAAACAAAACCATGACTGGGACATAAACATACCAGGATACACTGTCTACAGGAGGGACAGGGAGAGTAAAAGAGGGAGGAGGAGGAGTAGTTCTTTACATAAGGGAAGAATAAAAGCAACAGAACAAAAGGGTTAAACGGGAGGAGGAAGAAGCACTGTGGGTAAATTTGGAACGATGGCAATGGCACCACAATACGCGACAGGGGTTGTATGACACACACCTTCTCAGGGGGAGGAAAAGACAGGGAAATGATAGAAAGTATACCTCAGAATGGCAAAAAAGGAGATATTGCTTTGATGGGTGATCTGAATATGCCAGATGTTAACTGGAGTGCAACTGCAGCTGCCACTTCGAAGAGTGCAGTTATTCTAGATGCCCTACAGGGGGCATGCCTTAGACAACTAGTACTGGAGCCCACTCGAGATGGAGCAATATTAGACTTGATTCTCTCAAATGGAGATGGAGAGAGGATCACAGATGTAGAAGTGGGTAGCCATCTGGGAACTAGCGACCACTGAACAGTATAGGTTCACAATAAACACAGCAACAGAGTCAAGCCATACAAAGACAAAAGTACTGGACTTTAGGAGGCTGACTTTGCCAAAATAGAAAGTGCCTAAGGAATGCACTAGAAAGCAGACAGGAGAGGAAGAACAATAAGAATAATAAACTGCCATCACTGGTCAAGCTGCCTCCACGACTTTTAGCATGATCTCGGCCGGGGCACTGAGTTAAGGCATTACTGCTCCTTCTAGTCTCCCCTCCCTCGTGGATGAAGAGTGACTTTGATGCAGATGGCGCTTAGATGTTACGAGGAGTTCATGTGGCAGCAGTTGCTATTGTCCGGGAATCAATCCATCTGATCATTCCCTTCCAGCAGCACCTCGCTGCCGCACGGGCGACCAACCGCCGCTGCAGTCGAGGTGCCCACTTCAGGGCCGGGTTGTTCGTCCAAACCTTGCTGCCCCACCGCCTTCGTGGAACCTCGGTCGGGTCACGACCTGTCCCGCAGGCTGTCTGCTGTTCCCCATCTCCCGCCCCTCCGGGCGGGCTAAGAGTGACCAGGCCTGAGGCAGCTCCTTGCAGACCCTTCAGAGTCCGGACGCCGACCCTCCATGTTCCCCAGTCGGAGGACCCAGGGTCCTCTCCTGAACGTTTGCAGGCCCACAGCCCATCGTCTCTTATGGGTCTGCTTCAGCTCATCTCGAGTTTACCGGATGCAGCTTGAACCGCGGTCTAAACGGGTCTCTTATCCCCGATCGGAGATTCTAGGACCGAGGGGTTTCACCGGAGGTTTTCCAGGTGGCCGAGGCCATTGTTGGCCCGGCCTTGAGCTCTGGCGGCCTACTTCCTGTCCTGGCGCTCGGCCAGGATGGCTAGGAAGTACTCTGTCCCTGTCGGTCTTGTCCTGTTTTCGGAGCACCCTCTGCTGAGGGGTTAGTTACCATAATGTCTTCCAGTGTTCTGTGAACGCTGATGTGTTTAGTCCCCCACAAAGAGTCCAAAAGGATGGACTATGTTGGCCTCAAGGTTTATGGCAAGGCCCTCCCCACGCCCTGACAGGCCAGCTCGGTCCGCACTGATGGCACATTTTGCCCACGCCTCTTTGGGCTCCTGATGAGGTGCCCTCATCTCCCGGCTGATCTGCTGACCACGGTCTGGCGTGGGTGCGGACCAGGTTATTAGGCGCGGGCTAGCAGCAGCTCAGACTGCTCTGACTTAGGTGATTCCTATGCCAGGTCGGTGGTGGTCGAGGGCTATGTGTCACAGAGGGCGTGGCTGAGGTTATCCACTTTCTCAACGGATACCCAGCACAAGTTGGCGGACATCCTCTTGGGACTGACCTCTTCGCCCTGGAGTGGAGGGACACTCCAGGGGACCGAGAGTCCGATGCCACTCGGACTCTGTCACCCCCGCCCAGAGGGACAAGGGCTGCCGCAGCCTTGCATAAGCCCTTGTCCTTCGGCCCCTCGTGGCTCGACTGTCCCATCAACTCCAGCATGAGGGCCAGCAGGCTTGCGCTTGGCGCCCTGACCCCAAGCCAGCGGCTTCTCTAAAGGGAAACAGGAGGTAAAGGCCCAGGAGCTCCTCGCCAGTCCCTCCTCCAAGCCTGCTCAGTGACGGGCTGAGGGTGCTGTCCCCAGCCCCGCTACCCCTACTCTGGTTCCCCTGTGGAGACAGCTCGCCTCCTCCACCTGGTCCGCTTTCCCGGACCTCTGGGTGTCGGAGGTGCTAGGGGAAGGTCCTGCCTTGGGATTGCGAGCAGGCCCCACCCTTTTGAGCCGTTGCCCCTCGGGGGCCATGGGGTCCGCAGCCTCGTTGTCGGCCCGCCAAGCCGACTTGCCTGGCCCCTCGAGATAGAGGTGATCAGGAACGTGGCAGATCCTCTTCCAGACCCTGGGTTCGTGTCCAGGTATTCCTGGTCCCTAACGGACGGGGGGCTTGCGCCCCATTCTGACTCAGCACGACGGGATGGTCTCTCTGTCTCAGATATCCCATCCTCAGAACGAGGCGCGGTGGTCCTATTTCCTGACCTCCAGGACGACTTTATACTTCGATCCATCCATTTCTTGGGAGACTCCTCCGCTTCTTGCTGGGACTCTTTACGAAGTTCCAGGCCAGGCCCTTCAGTCTCTGCTCAGCAGCATTCCTGGCACTGAGGGGTCCGGGCGAACCCCACCCGAATGGCGGCTCTGACTGCAACCCTCCAGGGCGGAGGGGACTGTCCAGATTTCTGGCCCTCTAGGTTGCTCTCAGACTGGTCTCCTTTTTATTGGAGCCATGTTGGAACTCGTGTCTTAGCGGGTGATCCTTTCTTCGGGACGAAGCTCGACTCTTGAGTCTGAGCTCGGCTCCCAGCGGACAGGGCCGAGGTTCTTCCTCCCTTACCTAGTCAGGTCTGACTGGGCAATTGCGCCCTGCCTGGGACTTCCTGCACCTCCTGGGCCTTGCGGTGGCCTGCACCAGCGTGGTCTGTTTGGATCCGCCGGTTCATGCGTGCCCTTAATGGGGGCTGGCCAGCCAGCGGTCACAACGCTGCGTTCCTTTGGACCAGTCCTGACAACAGCTGGTTAGGAACGCCTCCTCAGACCGCTCCAGCTCATTTGCAGGAGAACATCCTTTCGTCCGCCCTGAGTCGACGGTCTTCTCCGACCGATGCATCTCGGATGGGTGGGGGTGCCCATCAAGGGGAATACAGAGTGCATCGCCTCTGGTCCTCTCGGGAGTCCCGATGTCTTTCCTACCTGCTGGAGCTCCAGGCGGTCCGCTTAGCTTGCACCGCTCGCTCCATCTGTGCGGGGTCTAGTGGTTTAGGTCCAGGCTGACAATACCACGACCATGTGCTACCTAACCCGCCAGGGTTGGATGAGCCCCTTGCCTCTCCGTAAGGAGGTTCTCCACATTGGGTCTTTCGCGCAGCCGGGAGGCGGTTTTCTAGCCATTTCGATGGCAGGAACCACTATCACCCTGGCCGATGCCCTAAGCCGGATAAGGGCTGCGCCTCACGAGTGGTCTCCCTGCCGGAGGTTGCACAAGACCTTTCTCCCTCTAGGTCACACCTCGGGTGGACCTTTGTTTTTCCCTCCAGGGAGAATTCGAGGCCGAGACTGTCTCATGCCCGCCCCCTCAGCACGGTTCGCTGTAGGGATGCCTTGAGGCCGGGACCTCGGGTTTCCACGCCTCTCCCCATTTCTTGACCCACAGGCAAGGCGAGGAGGGACTAGGGCGAGGTGATTCTGGTAACCCCAGACTGGTTTTGCCAGCTCCGTATCCAGCTCTCCTCAGTCTCAGCCCCAGACTCCCGAGGTGGCTTCCAGCCCGCCCGGTCCTGATCTCTGTTGTTTGGGAAGGTACCCATCCAGACCTTCAATCCTGCACCTGACGGCCTGGTCCCGCAGGCTAGTGGCCAGGTCTTGGGTCTTCCGGCAAGGTCCTTGACGCTTTTGAGGCGGCCCTACCAGGAATCGACCAGATATGCTCTCCTTCAAATGGAAGAGTTCTTCATTTGGTGTTAGGATTGGGCCTGGTCCTCTCCTGTTCTTCGTGAGCATTCCGACTACCTGTGGTATGTTCTTTCTGAACAAGGCTTTGCACGACGACCTCAAGGTGTTCCCTGTTAGCCACTCCCGTCTTCCGGTGCGGGCCGGAAGGTAGTCGTGTGGCGCAGGAAAGGTGGTCTGGCTGCCTAAGGCCTTGATCACACCTTCTCCGGGAGAGTATCCCCATTTCTGTGGGATCTTACGCTGGTATGAGCTTAGCTCACGGACAAGCTGCTCGAACCTTTGCACAGGTGTGAGTTTCCCACCTGTTGTGGAAGAACACCTTCTTGGGGTTACCATGCCAACCAGAAGGACGGGAGAGTTCCAGGCGCCTTGAATCTCCCTATCTGGTCTTCCACAGGGAACAGTTGTCCTGCGCCCACCCGAAATTACTCCATATGTGGCGGAGTTTTTTCCCGACCGGTATTGTCTCTGCAGGGGTTCAACCTCATTCACACCTGGAGGCCGTGATATAGGATCCATTGGACCCTATTTAGCGCCACCTTCCAGGGAGCGA
The DNA here is from genome assembly GCA_016271365.2 of Neoceratodus forsteri. Lineage (NCBI taxonomy): Eukaryota > Metazoa > Chordata > Ceratodontiformes > Ceratodontidae > Neoceratodus > Neoceratodus forsteri. The sequence continues at coordinate 895,625,141 of CM028130.1, read as the reverse complement.
GGGCTGAAGTTCGGGAGAAGTTCGCCAGCTGTTTGTCATCTCACGCTGAAGCCGCACCTGGCAGACCTGCAGCCAAGTGGACAACGAGAGGGTGGGTCACCTTTCATAAATCTCCGCTATAGGTGGGCGGCATGAGCTCCCAGAGGATAAGTGCTCATTTTACCCGCCTTCCGCTGCATCTGTGGCTGATTCCGAGGATACTCCTGTCCAGGATATCCGAGGGCTCCTACCTGAAGCAGGCATATACCGGCCTCTTCCACATCAACCTTGGGTCACGCTGGGATGCTGGTCCCTCGTTCTCCAGTCTTTATCCCTAAATAGGGTGTGCGCCTGCCTCCCTCCTCCCGGAGAACTGCTAGAGTCTGCCAGAAAGTGTGGAGGAACAACATATCCATGTCCCTAGAAATACAGGTTCTCACCTGTAACAGGAGTTCTAGGAATGGTACATGCTTGTTCATCCACGATCACCCGCCTCCCGGCTCGGGACGCCATTAAACCTGGCTTCCCAGCGGCTAGATCTGGCGCATGGGGCGGAGCCGAGAGTTTTACCACCCGGTGGGTGGGAGGAGCCAGCTTGAAGACCTTCCGCAAGATTTAAAGCTGCAAGGAACCTGCCAGAAAGTGTGGATGAACAACATATACCATTCCTAGAACTCCTGTTACAGGTGAGTAACCTGTATTTTTGGTAGCCATTACTTCTGCTAGACGTATCAGTGAATTGCAAGCCCTGTCAGTGAAACTTGATTTCATCTCTTTTCACAGAAATAAAGTGGTCCTTAGAACTAACAGAAAGTTCTTGCCTAAAGTGGTTTCAGATTTCCACCTGAATCGGTCTATGTCTCTCCCTGTTTTCTTCACTGATCATTCTTCCTCGGGAGAGAGGAGGCTACACAGTTTGTATGTTAAAAGAGCCCTTAGCTACTACATAGAGCATACCAAGGGTCACAGGTTTGACTCCCTCCAGTTGTTCCTCACTTACGGAGAAGTTGGGAAGGGCTAACCTGCCATCAAGAGATCTATTGCCTGGTGGATTGTGTCTTGTATACAATTCTGCTATGAAAAACTGGTAAAAACTCCACCCTCAGGCCTGAGGGCTCGTTCCACAAGAGGTACAGCTGCTTCCTGGCTACTGCCAGGATATCCTCTTTAGAAATTTGTCAAGCAGCCACCTGGGAAACGGTCCATACTTTTACTAAGCATTACCTCTGGATATCCAGGCTAGGAGTGATGCTGTTTGCACAACAGTACTTCAGAGCCTATTCCCAAAGTAGGTTCTGTCCCTCCTCCATGTAGATACTGCTTGTTAGTCTGCAATAGTCAGAATACAGCAAGACTTCATGTTGTTTGAAGAAAAAATTACTTACCTTAGTAATTATGTTTCTTCTAGTGGAGTCTTGCTGTATTCTGACCTCCCCCCCGCCTACCCTCTCAGAACCTAGATTTTTTGGGATGTGGGTGGGCAGGCGCAGTGTTGGCACCCTAGGGGGTGCCCCCTTTACACCCTCTGTTTCTCAGGGGGTGAGATGTTATTTCATTTGATTGGTTTTTGTGTTTGGGTTTCCTGACTTGAGTCTTCCTTTGAGAACCCAGAAGATTAATTTTCTGCCAGTTGGCTAGTAAAAATTTTACAGTTTCCACACAGAACACCTAGTGAGTTTTGCTCGTAAAGATCTGATGGTTGCAGTTCGAATTACAACAGGTAGAGACATCAACCGAGCTCGAGATGAACATTCTGTGCCCTGCATAGAAAAGTTAACCCATTGTTCTCCAGGGCAGTTTAAAGGCTGGGGCTAACTGCACTTGTCAGAATACAGCAAGACTCCACTAGAAGAAACATAATTACTAAGGTGAGTAATTTTTTCTTCTCTCTCCAGACTTCAGAGGTTGATCCTGGGGAATTGCTGCATCTGCAGTATCTGCACTTTCTGGATATTCCTGTGGAATTGACCCCTCCCATGCAACCCTCTTTTGAGACTCTCACAAATGGTGTGGGATAATCCGGCGCCTATTCCTTCTGTTGCCAAATCCATAGATTGGAAATACACCCCTCCCAAGGATCGTCCTATTCTAACCTTGCAAGCCTTTGCTGATGCCATAGTTGTCTTGGCAGAAAATGACAAAGCCGTCTTTCCTCAAGAATCTACGGCACGTCCAGTAAATAAGGACTCTCATAAGACTAACACTTTGGGGAAGCGAGTTTTTGCTGCCTCCACCCTGGGTTTGCGCATTGCTAGCTACCAGGGTTATGTCTCTCAGTATGAATATATCCTGTGGCACTCAATCAAAGCCACTGTAGGAGCTCTTCCGGAGTTGGACGTTAGCACAGAGCTTCTCCAGACCATTACTAGAGGCATTGAATCCAACCATCAGCAGCTGAAAGCCGCTGTGGATGCCTTCGACACTGCTTCCAGGGCAGCAACAGCAGGTATGTGTACCCGACGCCACTCGTGGTTATGGACATAGGGATTCATAAATGATGCCCAGCAGAGAGTTATGAATTTGTCATTTGACGGGACATATCTGTTTGGTCCTCAAGTTGAGCAGGCACTAGAGGCCACACAGAAAGCTAGAACAACTATCAAAACGGCCAGACTGCCTTGTGCTGTCCCTCAGCGGGGGAACAGGCTGCAGTTTCATAACTGTCAGTTCTTTGTGGCAAGGGCAGAGGGGCTTCACCAAAATCAAGCCCCCCAGCCACAAAAGAAAATGCAGCAGAAGGCACAGGGCCCAAAAGCGCCTAGTGCCACCCTCTGAGATTCCGGCCCAAGTCCCACCTCAGCTGTCTGATGGGGACTCTTCCTCGGCAGTAGGAGGGCGTCTGACTCAGTTTTACAACTAATGGAAGTCAGTCACTTCAGACAAGTGGGTGCTCAGGATAATCCGCGAGGGCTACTCTCTAAATCTTTCAGAAACCCCTCCGGATCATCCACCCAAACGACAGCCCATGCTGTCTGTCTCTCAGTCAGACCTTCTTGCTTCCGAGATTCAAGGCCTTCTGAACAACAGGGCAGTAGAAGTAGTTCTATTAGATCAACGGAACATGGGTTTCTACTCCCGATACTTCCCAGATCCAAAGAAAGCAGGTGGCATGCACCCTATTCTCGATCTAAGGAAGTTAAACAAATTCCTTAACCAGGAGAAATTGAAGATATAACCACTCGGCAGTCTTTTACTCTGATTCATCAAAACGATTGGCTGGCCTCCCTGGACATGCAGGACGCCTACCAACATGTTCTCATATATCCAAACCACCACAGTTATCTCCGATTTGTGGCGTTGGGTCAGCATTACCAGTTCCGGGTCCTGCCCTTTGGGCTGTCCTCGGCAGCTTGAGTCTTTACATAGTGCTTTGCAGTTCTCGCAGCGCATCTCAGGAAGCTCAGAATTCAAGTGTTGGCACATCTGGATGACTGCCTACTAGCAAGCCCTTCCAGACAAGAGACTCTGGAAGCCGTAGGAATCCTGTTGAAGTACGAGAAGTCGCAGCTCCAGCCCTCCCAATGGCTCCTCTTTATAGGTGCCCTCCTTAAAACCCCCAGCATGAGGGCTTTTCTTCCAAAAGACAGGAGGAGTGATATCCTTTAGATGGCCTGCTTCATCAGAGGAAACGACTCAGTTTGGGCCCTCTCGATGCAACGCATGCTGGGTCTCATGGCTTCCTCATTGTTCATGGTGCCTCTAGCTCATCTTCACATGAGGACCACCCAGTGGATGCTCAGTACTCAGTGGTCCCCGACCACACATCCCCAGTTTTTCACATCAAAGTGGCAGAACCCCTAAAGCAATCTCTCACCTGGTGGACTCAAGAGGAGAACCTCCTGAAAGGCTATCCCTTGCCCCACTGGAATCCCAGATTTCTGTCACCACGGATGCATCTCTTCTTGGATGGGGAGCTCACTGTCAAGATCTCCACACCCAAGGTCGACGGACTTAGGATGAGTCTCAGCTCCACATAAATGTCCTAGAGATGAGAGCTGTCCTGTACGCAGTCTGAGCTCTAAAGGACATGCTCTCTCACAAGATCATTCTCCCTCAAACGGACAACAAAGTAGTGATGTATTACATCAACAGACAGGATGGAGCACACTCTTACCCCTGGTGCAGGGAAGCGATGAGGGTGTGGGAGTGGTGCCTGGGGCACAAAGCCCTAATTCAGGCTGTTTACTTTCTGGGAATGCAGAACGATCTAGCGGATCATCTCAGCAGAACGGAAACGGATCCTCATGAATGGTCTCTCAACGCAAGCATCGTTCAGTTACTCTTCAAGAGTGGTGGTCTTCGGACCTGGACCTTTTTGTGTCCCCACTCAACGCAAAACTGACTCTGTTTTGCTCTAGAAATCCAGAACCTGGCGCCTTCTGTCAGGATGCATTCACACTGCGGTGGACAATACGCTTTCTGTACTCTTTTCCTCCTCTTCCCTTGATTCAGAGGGTGCTGCTCAGACTTGAGGCACAAGGGGGCAGGATGATCCTCATCGCCCCATTCTGGCCTCATCAAATTTGGTTTCCGTTGATCAATAGACTATCAGAAACTTCGCTGAGACAGCTTCCACTACGTATGGACCTACTGACCCAGGGCCCAGTGGTCCATCCCAGCCTAAAATCCCTTCATCTCCACGCATGGCTCCTGAAGAGATAGACGTGAGTAGATTTGACATCTCGCATAGGGTCTCAGATATCCTTCTAGCAGCATGCAAACCGGCCACTAGGAAGACTTATACAGCTGAGTGGAAGCGGTTCTCCATCTGGTGTGCAAAGTCCTCCTTGGACCCTTTCTCATGCCCACCTAACAAAAGTCTTGGAGTATATTCTGGACCTGTCGAATGCAGGTCTACAATACTCAGCTGTGATGGTCCATCTCTGCGTGCCACGAGCCTGTACACTCTTTGTCTTTGGCTCAGTTACCCTTGGTCAAGAGGGATACTCCACACTGGACTACCAGTCAGGAGACCAGTGGCCGCTTGGGAGATTAACCTTGTGCTAGACATGCTCACCCATAAACCTTTTGAGCCCCTAGCAACTTGTGAGTTAAAGTTCTTGACCTAGAAGGCTGCCTTCTAGTAGCCATTACATCCGCTCGCAGAGTATCTGAAATACATGCTTTGGTCACAGACCCCACCATGCACTGTATTTCACAAGGACAAACTGGTTCTTCAAACTAACCCTAAATTTCTCCCTAAAGTAGTATGTGAGTTCCATCTGAACCAGCCCTTGGTTCTTCCGACCTACTTGACAAACTTCCAGAATGAGGGTGAGTGCGCCCGTCATTCTCTGGATGTTAAACGGTTCTGCAGTTCTACTTGGACAGAACAAGAGATCCTAAATCTAAACAACTCTTCATCTCTTTCAGCATGGCCAGCTGGATCAGCCTGTTGCCATTCGATGTATTTCAGCGTGGCTGGTGGCATGCCTTACGGTGCTACTCCATGGCACAGGTTATGCTGGAAGGTAGGGTATACGTCCATTCTACCAGAGCAGCCACGGCATCTCTGGCAGAAATTCGTAACGTGCCCATTGCAGACATGACATCTGTAGTGCAGCTATTTGAAGCTCGGTGCAAACGTTTGTGAAGCACTATGCCCTGGATGTCCATTCCAGTCAGTGCCAATCCTTTGTCAGGTCAATCGTTAATGAACTTTTGTCTTAAGTGAGCTCCTCTCTCCTGCCGCCCTTCTCGGGGGATTATATTAGCTCGGTACTCTCCCATTAGTGCGAATGAGAGGTGGAGACTCTGTGTCCAGGAAGATATAGAGGATTGTGTATGAGCAAGCATACACAACAAGGCAGTTGTGATCGAGAGGTTTCTGTGGTAACCAGTGACCTCGAGAGCACAGCTCGAGAGGTCCGTTACCATGGAAACCTTGATCTTTCAGTGGCCTTGTTTGTGTATGATTGCTCATACACAATCTTTTATAGTGTATGGGCAGCCATAATCAGCAGTATGTGATCCCCCAAACAAGTCTAGAAGAAAAAATAAGGCTTACTTCGGCATCTGTACCAGCACGCTTACTTCTGCGTCACCCTTGGCCGCTCAGTTGTGCATGCGCAAATGCGTTCGATCTTGTTGTGTTGCACCAGTGACTTACTCGGTGCAGCACAACAAGATCGTGACGTACCGAGTGCAGCACAACAACACTGTTCCAGGCATGGATTTCTGTGCTGAACAGCATTCCGCCATACACTATATGGAAATTATGTACCTACCGTAATTTTGATCTTCTTGAACGGAGTCTCCACCACTCATTCAAACGCCCACCCAGCATCCCCCAAGCTCACTCATCCTGTTTTGGTCTTCACTTCCTCGTTGGTTGGGTTGTGAAGAGACTGTTGCATTGACCCTTCTTACACAGGTCATACGGACTATTTTATGTCCAGATTAGGTTGTTTCATTAGGTTAGTTTACGCTGCACCTCCTCGGTCAAAAAAGTACTTAGACGGTTGGAGGGTCGATGCCAAGATAGCCTATGTGGCGCAAGCCAGTCTCGCGGCACTGTGCATGCATGGTCCTACCTAGGCACCGGCCCTTCTGAAGATTTTTGGATCCCGCTGGGTCCTGGCATCTCCAGTGTAGTCCAGTTAGTGTGAATGAGTGGTGGAGACTCCGTCCAGGAAGATCAAGAATTACGGTAGGTACGTAATTTTCATTTCTAGGGACATGGATATGTTGTTCATCCACACTGTCTGGCAGGTTCCTTGCCGCTTTAAATCTTGCCGGAAGGTCTTCAAACTGGCTCGTCCCACCCACCCGGTTGGTAAAACTCTCGGCTCCACCCCATGACGCCAGATCTTCCTTACCGCTTGGAAGCTCAGGTTCCCTCCTTAGCGCTCTGCGTTTAGACTGGATCCAAACTCTTTGGTTCACCCAAAAATAATTTTAAAGTTTTCTAGTCTTTGGTCTGCTTCTTCCTTCGCGGCTGCGATGGACAAATCGACTCCCAGTTTTCGGTGGTGCCCATGCAGGCAGAAGATGTCCAGGACTGATCTGCACTCCACGTGTGTCTACTGCCTCGGGCTTGACCACGATCTGCAGGCCTGCAGTTGTGCAAGTCTTTTTCGCAACGTCTCAAGACCGTGTGCCCGGCTCCAACTTGGGCACCCCGAGAAAGTTATCTGGCCGGTGAAGTCCAAGGAGTTCGCGGCGGTTTCCACGGCGGCTGGCTCGCTGAGCAACTCGAGCAGATGATCGCCTCGAGGAGGAGGCGCGGCCCAGGCCCCGGTCGCGCATTTATCCCGCCTCCTTGGGATCTTCCGACAGCTTCTTTCAAGGAGCTCGCCAATCCCCTCCACGAAGGTGAGGGGCCATCGACACCTCTCTCGTCCAAGAAGAGGGACTCGGGGTAAGTCCCACCGTCGGTTTGTGGAGCGGGAGAGGTCCCTTCCCGGACAGTCGACACTCTACTTGGTCGAGGTTGCGGCTAAGGCCGCTGGTTATGTGTCTCATCCGTCAGCCGCCGAGACACCCCGGCCACGGTCGCAGATTTTTCTTGACCTGCCGGACGGGCTGTCGACTGGTGAAGCCGACAACCTTCTTCACCGGTTCCCCGTGGAAACTATGACTTGCCTCGCCTCCGTGCCGGAGTCCCGGTCAAGGCTCCTGAGCCGAGGGAGAACGGGTTTCCCCGCCCTCCCAGACCCACCCTCGGAAATGCCGACGGTCTCGGACTTCGTCTCGGTCCAGCCAATCCCGCCAGCACCAGTGGTCTCTGTCTCAGCACCGAGGAAAGCGGTGGCACCACTCGTCCTCGTCTTCCTCTTCCTCATAGGAGGAGAGGCTTCAGCGCAAATTCGCCGACGCCACGAGGACTTAATGTGGCAGCAGTCCTTCTGACCGGAACAAGCCGACGCTGTCCCCGCCATTAAGTGGCTGTCACCCAAAGGCGAAACAACCCCTCACGGTGGTCGAGTGCCCAAACCTGGGCGGTTGTTCGGCGAAACCAGCTGCCCACACGATTGTGGTGGAACCTCCACAACTGAAATCAGGGCTCTGACCAAGGATTCTCGGTCGGGTCAGGACTGCCCGCGGTTGTCGGTCACCCTCACTCCGACCGTCCTCGGCAGGTGGAGGGTGGCTCAGGTCCCAGGCAGCTCTTCACAGACTCTTCAGAGTCTGACGACGACTCCTCCCTGTTTTCCAGGCCCCTTGACCTGGAGTCCTCCGGGGGGCAGTCGATGGACGAGAGCCCATCATTGTTTATGGGTCTGCTTTGGCTCATCTCGGAGTCCACCGGATGCAGCTCAAGCCCGTATCCAAGCGGGCCAGAGATTCTCCACGAGGCCTTTCCGGTGGCTGAAGGCCATTGTTGGCCCAGCCTTGGAGTTCTGACAGCGGCGGCTTCTTGTCCTGCTCCTTGGCCAGGATGACCAGGAAGTATGTGGTCCATACGGGGTCTCTGTCCAGTTTCTAGGAACGCCTCTGGAGGGGTTGGTTACCGACGGCGTTTCCGCGCTCAGGGAACGCTAGGGATGTGGACAATTCCCCGACAAAGAGTGCAAAAGCTGGACTATGCCGGGTGCAAAGTATATGCTGCGTCCTCCTTGGCCTCCGTCAGGCCAGTTTGGCGTACCGATGGCGCACTTCTCCTGCGCCTTATGGACTCCTGGATGAGGTGATCCGTCATCTCTGGCTGATCTGCAGACTACGGTCAAGCAGGTGTGGGATCGGGGAAGGGCAGCGGCCAAACAGCAGCTCCAAATGGCTTTCAGTATTGGAGACTCCTGTGCGCGGTCAGTAGCGGCAGCAGTGGCCATGCGCTGCAGAGCTTGGCTGCGGATCTCCACCTTTACGGCGGATACCTAGCACAAGTTGGCAGAAGTCCCCTTCCTGGGTACCGACTTGTTCGGGCCTGGGGTGGAAGGCCACCCCCAAAGAATTGAAAAGTCCAATGCCACCTTGGACTCGGTCACGTCTGTCCAGAAGGACAAAGGCCGCCGACAGCAGCATAAATCCTTTCACCCTTCTGCCCCTGCGGCACGTCTGGCCCAGCAACACCAGCATCAGGGCAAGCAGTCTCACACTTGGCACCCCAAAGCCAAGCCTGCAGCTTCCTCCAACAGGAAGCTGGGAGGAAAAGGCCCAGGAGGTCCCTCAGCCAGTCCTTCCTCCAAGCCTGCCCAGTGACGGGTTGAGGGATGTCGCCCCCAACTGCATCGCTTCTCCCTGGGTTCCCCCCCATAGGGGGACAGCTCCGCCACTTTCTTTCCGCCTGGTCCGCTATCACCATGGACCGTTGGGTGTTGGAGGTGGTAGGAAAGGGTCTGCCTCTGGAGTTCGAGCAGGCCCCACCCTTCCGAGCTGTCGCCCCATGGGGGGTTACGGGGACCACAGCCTCTCTGTCGGCCCATTGAGCCGACATTGCCTTGCTCCTCCAAAAGGAAGTGATCAGGAAGGTGGCGGATCCTCCACTAGACCCAGGGTTTGTGTCCAGGTACTTCCTGGTCCCGAAACGGACGGGGCTGGCGCCCCATTCTAGACCTGCACGACCTGAACAGGTTCCTAAGGTCTCGAACCTTCAGGATGGTCACTCTGGCTCAGATCATTCCATCCTTGGAATGAGGCGTGTGATTCTGTTCTCTGGACCTTCAGGACGCGTTCTTTCACGTCCCAATCTGTCCGTCCCACCAGAGATTCCTTCGCTTCAGGGCAGAGGGGTCCCTCTACGAGTTCTGGGCCATGCCCTTCGGCCTTTCTCTAGCTCCCAGGGCCTCGCCAAATGCATGGCAGTGGTGACAGCATTCCTGCTGGCGCTGAAGGGTCCTGTGTACCACTACCTGGACGATTGATTGATCGGCCCTCCAGACTGGAGGTGGAGCGGTCCAGGATCTGTCCCTCCAGATTTGCTCTCAAGTTGGCCTCCTCATCAACGAGGCCAAGTCGGAACTCGTGCCAAAGCAGGTGATCCAATTCATCGGGGCAGAGCTCGACTCTCTAAGAGCCAGAGCACAGCTCCAGGCGGACAGGGCCGAGGTTCTTTCCTCCTTTGCCCAATCATTTCAAGTTGGACAATTGCGCCCTGCCCGGGACTTCTTGTGCCTCCTGGGCCTCATGGCGGCCTGCACCAGCGTGGTCCGTTGGGCCCATTGGCACATGCATCCATTACAATGGGGACTGGCCAGCCAGTGGTCACAGCACTCCGGTCCTTTGGATCAGCCAGAGACAGTGACCCAGTAGATGTGGAACGCTCTCCAGTGGTGGATCGTTCCAGCTCATCTGCAGGAGGGCATTCCGTTTGTCCGCCCCGAGCCGACGGTCTCTTTATCGACCGACGCCTCTGATGGGTTAGGGTGCCGATCTGGGGGAGCACAGAGCGCACGCTCTCTGGTCTCCTCGGGAGTCCCGATGCCACATCAATCTGCTGGAGCTTCGGGTGATTCGTCTAGCCCTCACCGCCTTCGCTCCGTTTGTACGAGGTCAAGTGGTCCAGGTCCAGACGGACAATACCACGACCATGTACTACCTAAACCGCCAGGGTGGGACGACTCCATGCCTTTGTTCAAGGAGGCTCTCCGCATCTGGTCTCTTCGTGATCTACCTGGAGGCGGATCTCCTAGCCATCCATGTGGCAAGAGCCTCCAACAGTCTGGCCGATGCCCTCAGCTGGATAGGCGCTGCCTCTCACGAGTGGTCTCTCCTGCCGGAGATAGTACAAGATCTGTTCTCCCACTGGGGCTACCCTCAGGTGGACCTGTTCACCTCCAGGGAGAATGCGAAGCTGAGACTGTTGCTCGCCCCCCCCTCCCTCAGCAGGGCTCGCTGCAGGGGGATACCTTCTCGAGGCCGTGGACCCCGGGCCTCTTCTGCGCCTTCCCTCCATTTCCCTTGATCCACAAGGTGCTTCAGCTAAGAGGGACAAGGTGCAGGTGATTCTGGTAGCCTCCAGGCTGGCCCCGCCAGTTCTGGTACCCAGATCTCCTCAGCCTCAGCTCCAGGCTCCCGAGGCTGCTTCCAGCCCGCCGGACCTGCTCTCTGTTGACAAGGGAAGGTTCTCCATCTGGACCTTCAGTCCCTGCACCTGACAGCCTGGTTCCTGGCGGCTAGGAGTTCCAGGCCTTGAGTCTTTCGGCGAGTCCTCAACATCGTTGAGGCATCCGTAAGTCGACCAGAAAATGCTATGCCTTCAAATGGAAGAGATTCTCTATTTGGTGTCAGGACAAGGTTGGACCCGCCTTCCTGTTCCTTGGTTAGCATTCTGGACTACCTGTGGTCCCTTTCTCAGCTAGGGCTTCGGTTTTCAACCCTTAAGGTGCAACTGGCAGCCATCTCTGTTTACCGGGTGCGGGCCAGCAAGCAGTCGGTGACGCAGGAGAAGGTGGTCGGGCGCTTTTTCAAAGGCCTTGATTACATATCCCCTCAGGTGAGAGACCCGCCACCTCCATGGGATCTACTGCTGGTATTGGCTAAGCTCATGTGCAAGCCATTCGAACCGATGCACAGGTGTGACGTCTCTCACCTGTCGTGGAAGACTGCCTTCTTGGTGGCTGTCACGTCAGCCAGAAGGATGGGAGAGGTCCAGGCGCTTCCCATTGAGTCTCTTTATCTGGTCTTCCACAGAGACAAGGTTGTCCTTTGCCCCCACCCTAGATTCCTTCTGAAGGTGGTGTCGGGAGTTTCACCTTAACCAGGTGTTGACTCTGCCGGTGTTCTACCCCAGTCACACCTCGGAGGCCGAATATAGGCTCCATACTTTGGACCCTAGAAGAGCGCTCTCTTATTATTAGGAGCGAATGGCTAAAGTTCGGGGAGAGGTTCGCCAGCTGTTTGTCACCTACGCTGAAGCCACACCTGGCAGACTTGCAGCCAAGCGGACGATAGGCAGGTGGGTCACCTCCTGCATAGATCTCTGCTATAGGTTGGCGGGCATGGAGCCTCCCAAAGGGATGAGACCATTCTACCTGCCATACCGCTGCTTCAGTGGCTGCTTCTAGGGACGTCTCTATCCAGGAAATCTGCAGGGCTGCCACCTGGAAGTCAGCACACACCTTCATTTCCCATTACCACATTGACCTTGAGTCATGCTGGGATGCTGGTTTTGAGACCTTTGTTCTGCAGTCCTTATTCCCTAAGTAAGGGGTGCACGTCTTGCCTCCCTCCTCCCAGAGAACTGCTAGGAGTCTGCCAGACAGTGTGGATTGAACAACATATCCACGTCCCTAGAAATACAGGTTACTCACTTGTAACAGGAGTTCTAGGAGTGGTATATGTTGTTCATCCACACCCACCCACCCGACTTTGCCGGCTTCGATGTGCAACCTGGCTTCCAGTGGGCTAGATCTGGTGTCATGGGGTGGAGCCGAGGGTTTTACCTCCCGGGTGGGTGGGAGAAGCCAGCTTGAAGACCTTCCGGCAAGATTTAAAGCGGCAGGGAACCTGCCAGACAGTGTGGATGAACATATACCACTCCTAGAACTCCTGTTACAGGTGAGTAACCTGTATTTACATTCTGTTACCAGAAGTACAACAAACCCCTTCCGGGGGAGGTCAAAGGACATTCAGCCAGAGGCATGGCTGCTTCTGCTGCTTGTTTCGGGAATATCTCAGCTGCCGACATATGTGCAGCCGCGACTTGGAGTTCTGTCCATACTTTCACCAGACACTACAGTTTGGACATTGCTTCAAGGTACAGAGTGGGCTTCGGCCTAGCTGTCCTGCAGGGCCTCTTGTCTTAGGTTCCTGCTTACTGCAGACCCGTTCCTACCTCCCATGTCTCAGATTTGTCTCAGATCGTTGCTTGGAACTCGGTCCCTGTGTAATACCTACTGCAAGAACCCCTCGAGTAAAATAGTACAGTTCGTAGAACTTACCATAACAGTAGATCTTCGAGAGAGGTTCTTGCAGTAGGTACTGCTTTCCCTCCCACCTACCCCCTGGGTTTCTTCTTCTTTTTCTCCTGTATTACCTTCAAGCTCCTGGAGCCCACTCATCTCCTGTCTCCCGCTTTCTAGGTCTCCAGCGGGAGAACTGGAGGGCGGGCATGAGTACTGCTCCCTATGTAGTGCCACGCTGATGGTCACGTGACATCGGGGGCCATCCGCCGCCAGACATTGCTAGCTAGAAGTTTTCTGTGTGGTCCTAACGCCTGTCAGCTTAGTCCTGTATGTGAGTACCTACTGCAAGAGCCCCTCTCAAAGAACTACTGTTTGGGTAAGTTCTTATGTAACTGTACTTTCTCTCCCCTCTACTGGGAATCTAGGAGGATTGACCTCGGGGAAGAGGACTTTTACCTCAGCCACTTTGGGCCTTAGGATTGCCAACTATTTGGCTTGTATGATTAAGTACCAGAATACTCTCTGGAAGAAGTGCAAGGCTGCTGCTCAGGCCCTTCCTAAGGGTTTTCAGAGACAAGAGCGTCTCAGAATCCTCCAGGCCTCAGAAGATGTTAGCATGCATCTCCTCAGAGCCGTCTATGATATTGCTGGTACTACAACCAGACAGCTGCCACTGGCATTTGCCTTAGAAGGCACTCCGAGCTTACAGTCTCTGACTTCGCAGTTGAAGTCCAGCAAAAGGTCTTGAATGCCCCTTTAGTAGGTCACAAACTTTTGATCCTCATGTGCAGGATATTATTAATGCCCTGCAAGCATCCAACAGGACTGTTGGGTCTGTCCACTCCCTTTATCATACCCAGCCCAGGAGTAGACCAATGCCCTCCTTTCGTACGGTCTCTCACAAGTCTGGCTTAGGAACCAAGCTCCAGGGCAAACACAGGGCCAGCTCTGCCTTGCCTGCCCCCTCTTCCACCACTGTTCCCTCTGCTGAGCACTCCCAGGGAGGAGGAGCGGCCCCGGCTGCCAGTTCCACCTCAGTCAGACTCTTTGCCAGACACCCCCCCCCTCCAAGCTAGGAGGTGGTAATCAGAGGTCGGTTCTCCTTCCATCTGTCCCAGTGGAGAACCATTACCACAGATGCTTAGATCCTGTAGATAATCAAAGTCATGCTGTAGAACAGCCTCCAGATGTTCCACTAGTTCCACCTCTTATCCTCCAGACCACACAACGGGTGCTTGGGAGGAGGTGTTCACCTTGCTGTGCAAAGGGCCATAGAACCATTACCCATGCAGCAGAGGAACAAAGGGTCGTTCTGCTAATTTTCCTGGTTCCCAAAGAACTGGGGACTTGAGACCCATTCTAGACCTCAAAGAGTTGAATCTTTTCAACCAATACAGAAAGTTCTGCTGAAGCTGTGATGCAGTTTCGCGCCATTTTTGCTTACAATATTTCTTTTATGCTAGGTTTTAGTATCTCTTTTAAATAAGAGATTATTTTACCTTGTTTATGTCTAATATTTCTCCTCCACTTCTCTTCCATCACTGCTGCTGTGGAAAGAAGATTGTCTCTTCAGATGACCATAACATCTGTGTCTGCTGTCTTGGGCTTGACTACGATGCCTCTTGACTGTAAACTCCTACCGCAATTCAACCAAACAACCCTTAGGTGACTCAAAAGGCATTGAAGAAATTCCTCATGGATCAACAGGTAGGCAGTTCTGGGCAGGGGTCCTCAGGGGTCTCTCCTCCTCCTCCTCAGTCGCCTCTGGGTTCATTGAGCTCCCAGGCCTTGAGGCGCTGAGACAAGTCCTCAGGAAAGAGTCACAAAAAAAGGCCACGAACAGTATCGCTGCCCCCCAGTGGTGCTTCCCCTCTCTGACAGCTTCTTTGTCCTCAACGGGTTCTCTGTCGACTGCAGCTGCACTAACATATTCTTCTGTCCAGGCCTCTGCTTCTTCCAGGCCCATAATGACAGTGCCATCTCCCGCCTCTCAGGGAGGCTGGCCAGCCATCGGCCCCCTGTCTGTTGACCCTCAGTTCATTGACACCAGCCCTCCATCACAACCAGATGCATCTCCAGGCCCATGGCCGTCCAAGTCCTGATGGACGGTTCGTGAACCCTATGGCGATGACCCCTCCACCCTCAACACATCTTCTGCGTTGACCTAACTTGATTGGGACTCCGATCACTACAGCTCTTGTGCACCAGTTGGGGTCTTACAGGCCTGAGTCCCAGCACCGTTAGCGGCCCCATCGTCGACACCTCTTGGGCTCTCTTCGGTCCGCACCTCGTAGGATGCCATCGATATTTTGCTTGTTGGACCTCGAATTGGAGCAGGTTGACATCGAAGAGGAATACCATCCTGACCTGATTCTCCCTGAGGAGGAGGAGCTTCTTTCCTCAGACAGGTCCACTGCATCTTCAGTCAGCGAGGACTCTGTTGGACATACTCCCAGTTCCCCTCCTGAAGATGCTACTTTCTTTAATGTGATAAAGCAGTTGTCCTCAGCTATGACTTCCACACTGAGGAGGAGGATGCCTCCAGGCGAGACCTGGTGGACTTATTGGAGATTCCCAAATCTCCCCTAAGGTCATTCCTCCCATCCTTCCCTGAGGAATGCCATTACAGCGGCCTGGCATAGGCCAGACATGGTTCCTGCCATGCCTTGCAGGGGAGATGAGCTCTATCATGCTCCTCAAGGCCCGCCTTACTGTACTGCTTAACCTTAGACTGACTCTGTGGTTATTAAAGCAACACACAATGGCTGCAGGTGCCTAAGCACCTTAACTCCCTACCTCCTGACAGGGAATCCAGGTGGGTTGACTTTGGATGCAAGAGGGTCTATGCCTCCTCCTCCTTGGGGCTTTGGATTGCTAATTTTCTTTTGCATATGGTTAAGTACCAAACTTCATCTGGAAAAGGGCAAGGCAGATGCTTAAGCCCTGCCAGAATGCTCCCAGAAACAGGAGGTTCTCAAATGTTTGCAGACCACTGAGGATATTGGTAAGCATCTCCTCAGGGCTTTATAGCATTTCCAACACTGGTGCCAGGGCTGCTGCCACAGGCATCGGCCTTCATAGGCACTCCTGGCTGAGGGTCTCAGGGTTTGCAGCAGACGTCCAACAGAAGGTGCTGAATGACCCATTCAGTGGCTCCAAGTTATTTGGACCAGATATCCAGGACATCATCAATGATTTGCAAGCATCTAGTAGGGCTATTAAGTCTGTCCATTCACTTTACCATACACAGCCTAGGAGCAGACAGTGCCCATCCTTTCGTAAGGTGTCCCTTAAGTCCGGAGCAGGCTCCCATCCCCAGGGCAAAAGAAAAGCCTCCTCTGCCTTGCCCGTCCTCTCCTCCGGCGCTACCACACAGCGACCCGGGGCGATGGATCAGCCCCAGTGTCCGGATTCGCATCTGCCTGACTCCTTCCCATACCCCCTTTTTCTGGTCTCCGACCAAGAGGCGGTGGTCGGAGGTCAGTTCTCCCTGCATCTCAGTCAATGGATAACCATCACTTCTTAACCCAGGAGTCCTTTAGCATCAGTAACTTTAGCAGTTAGCTGGCTCGGTGCAACTGCCTCGGAGGTATGCCTTTAAAATAATTTTTTAAATGAGCTTTGGGCAATATCCAATCAAAAACAGGAGGGGGAGTGAACTAAG
This sequence comes from Neoceratodus forsteri, assembly GCA_016271365.2. NCBI lineage: Eukaryota > Metazoa > Chordata > Ceratodontiformes > Ceratodontidae > Neoceratodus > Neoceratodus forsteri. The sequence goes on along the minus strand of CM028130.1, from coordinate 895,608,713 downwards.
TGAGAGCAAGCCTGAAGGCTTCAGAATTTTTTCTCCGCTGGACTGAGCAACATTGGCCCTGAGGTACTTCTCAAATTCCCTTGTTGACAGCCTCCTAGCGCTTATCTGGGTAAAGTTTTTCCCATAAATTCATTTCTATAGTGTGCTGAGTGAAAGTTTTACATTTTGGTTAGTGCTGCACTGGTTTTCTATTTTTAGTGCAGTTGCGCTATTTTGACTTTATTTTTACCGCGTCTGCACAAATTTTGTGTTATTTTTACCACGAGTGCGTAATTTCAAAGGTTCCTCTCCTTTTTAATTTAAATTGTGAAGAAACCGTCAAATTAGTGTCAGTTGCCTTGTCTTTTACCTCAGACTTCGCGGGCTTCACCATGAGGCAGCCATCTGGATTTTAAACTTTTACAGTTGCCTGTGAGTTCTCTGAGGATTGGCATTATCAGAGAAACCAAGATATATATACACACACACACACACACACATATGTATATAAAAAACTGGACCTAAGGTGGCAGCTGTCACAGGACTGGCCTTCACAGCATCAACAGAAACCTGTGCGTAGTTTACCAGTATTACTGGGTTTTCTATTAGATTGGCACTGGTATAGATTCCAGTACTACAAAAAAAGGCATTTTAAAATAGTTATTTAGCTGTGGCAGGACTGGCCGGTAGCATTTCACAGAAACCTGCACTTGGTTTATTGTGGTCCAGATCTTGGGTTTGCTTTGTTAAATTGGCGCATAGCAAAGAAACCTTTAATTATTATGGCTGAAGATAAATCAAAGGCTATCGATGAGGGACTATCTAAAAGTATTAACAATAAAAATGTACTGTAAGCAGAGGTGCTGATGAAGCCTCCAGATTCCAGTCAAAAAGTAAAGCTTCTAAAGGAGCTGATGAAGTTCCTCACAAATTAAAAAATGATAAAAGTGTTGAAAAAAGGAAGCTTGATCAAGCCGCTGATGAAGTGGCTAAAAAGAAACTCTGTCAAGAAAAAAAATGCTCCTGTTGCTCCTGGGAAAGCCAATAGTGAGACAGCAGGCAGCTTAAAGCATTAAGAAAAAACAAAACACACACAACCAAAGTCTGCGCAGGGTCTTCCATCTGTGCAAGACATAGCAAAAGTATGGCAACTGTTTCAGACCCTACAAAAGGTGGGGCATATATTTACTGGGGATGGCAAGCACTCTTCCAGAGTTCTCTCCTCTGTAGACTGTGAGGGTGACGCAGATGACTAGGAACATTTTTATGATGCCCCTGACTTGATTTTGAGGGCCATGAGTCCCAGGACCCTCTGTTCGGCCTCCCCCCCCCCCGGTGCCCAGGAGGATTCCTTCTCTGTTTACATTTTTAGAAAATATGCTAGACACCCTGGATCAGAGGAGCCAACCCAGGATATTGATGAAGACGAAGATTATAGGGAGATGAGGTCTTTCAGCTCCTAAGACCCTGGTCATCCCTCTCTATAATGTATTCAGAAGAAATACCATGAGAGTACTTCAGACTCCCACATCGGTGTCAGGGGTTGACAAGCAGATTGAGAAGAAATACAGATTGTCTAGAACTGGTACCGTGTTCCTGTCTGCACACCCTAGCCACGAGAGTATAGTGTAACAGGCAGCTTGCGAGAAAGCTGGGGTTTCCTTGTCCCCGTTACCTCTAGACAAGGACTCCAAGAAAATTTACTTTATAGCAAAGAAAATGTATGCCACAGCTTACCTGCTTCTCAGACTTTCTTCGTACATGGCTTTCACAGCCAAATATCAGAAAGCCCTATGGAAGTCTCTCCTGGCCATTGCCCGCAGTGGGTCAGATTCTGTGGTGCAGGAGCTGGTGGATATGACAAAAATTGCCCTGGAAGCTACCAAATACCAATTTCTACATGGCGGATTTACAGTAATGATGCCACCTCTAGGGCGAGCGGCCTATGCCATCTCTCTGAGATGCTCCACCTGGCTTAGAACTACCAGTCTAACCACAGACACCCAGGCTAAGGCCATGGATTTTCCCTGTGATCAAAACATGATGTTTGATTACAGAATGACTGACTACATAAAAAGGTTGATGAGTACAAGGCCTCCTGGCAGAGTCACTCATCTACACCTAAGCCTACCGCCTCTCAGAGATCCCGACCCAGGGGCAGTAGTTTTTTTCCCAGGCCTTTCAATCCTTGTCCCCAATCTAACTTCGGTCAATACAGGGAGTCTTTCAGAGGCAGGGGCAGAAGGGGCCAAAGAAGGGCCACCTCTACCCAAACGGTAGCCTCACAGTCTTAAGTCCTGATGCGAGTGTCCAGGTCGCCTCCCCGCTTCCGGTAGGAGGCAGACTCTCCCACTATCTTCAGAGCTAGTCCCTCATTACGTCAGACAAGTGGGTTCTGGAGATAGTGGAAAAAAGGTTGCCACTACAGTTCAAGCAGATGCCAGAGATTAAGCATACCCAGGTGTCCAAGACCTCTGTCCACAACACAAGTTCCATTGTTGGAATTGGAGGTACAGAACTTTTCAGCTCTACGAGCAGTGGAGAGGGTCCCGGCTCACGAGAAGGGCAAGGGCCTCTATTCTAGGTACTTTCTGACGCAAAAGAAAACTGGGGACTGGCGGCCTATCTTCGATCTCAGATATTTAAACAAACATCTGAAAAAAAAAATTCAGAATGGTCACTCTGTCACTAGTCATACAGTCTTTACAGCAGGGAGACTGGCTAGCCTCCCTGGACTTAAAGGATGCTTACTTCCACATACCCATAAGGAGGTCTCACAGGATGTTTCTCAGATTCAAGCTTCCTTCTGGACACTATCAATTTGCCGCAATGCCCTTTAGCTTGTCCTCGGCTCCAAGAGTCTTTGCCAAGTGCCTCGCGGTGGTAGCAGCACACTTCAGGAGACTGGGTGTCGTTCTCTATCCCTATCTGAATGACTGGCTCATAGTAGCAGTCTCCTTGCCAGGTCAAGGAGTCCCTTTCCTTACAGAATGCACTCTGGAGTATCTGGGGTTCCTGGTAAATCTAAAGAAATCTTACTCGGAACCCATTTAGCTGCTCACCTTCATAGGGGCTCAGCTGGACACTCAGAAAGGATATGCCTTCCTCCCACAGGAAAGAATTCAGAGTTTCCTTTCAGTTGGCAGATTCTTTAGCCTGGGGACAGCCAGGACCAGACAGACATTTTCTCATACTCCTGGGACACATGGCTTCAGTGACTGCAGTAGTCCCAGGAGTCAGGTACAGGATGTGACTCCTGCAAGCCTGCCTCAGAACTTCGGCTGGTCTCAGAGAAGCAACAACTTTTCAAAGCTGATACATGTGATGGAGCAGTTCCTCCAGAAGGTGCTGTGGTGGAAGAACCCTGCAAATTTGCAAGCAGGGAGTACCCTTCCAAGCTCCGCTACCCACAAAGGTGATAACCACAGCGCCTCCCTCCTGGGTTGGGGAGCACATCTGGACAGTGCCTCAGTAAGCGGCACTTGGACTGTCGAAGAGTCACAGTTGCACATAAATCTCTTGGAACTCAGAGCAGTCTTCTAGCTCCCAAAGCTTTTGCTCCCAGCATAAAAGGGCAGGCGGTTCAAATTCGAACAGACAACACCACTGCAATGTTTTACATCAACAAACAGGGTGGTACCAGATCAGGAATACTCTGTTCAGAAGCTCTGAAGCGCTGGTCTCTAGCCTTCTCCCTGGGAGTCAGCCTCTCAGCTATTCACCTCCCAGGCAAACACAATACCCTGGCAGATGCTCTGAGTCGCATCAGTCAAGGCCAGAGCAAATGGACTCTGAACTAGCAAGTACTCACTGATGAATTTGTGCACCAGGCTCAAGGCCCACACGACTGACACCAGCACTTGCCATTGGCATGGTTCATGAGAGTCCCCCACCTACACTTACTTCAACATACTTTAGGTCAGTCTATCCACGTATCCCATCATGATCCATTGCACCGCTCTTGTCATCATCCTACAGATAGCTTTCCTCCGAATATTGCAGATTGATAACCATGACTGCATCCTGCAATCTACCTTTCTTTCGGCCCCTTCTTTCAAAAACGTTATTGCCAGCCTATTAGTAAGAACTGTATCATGATGACAACCATGACTGTAACATGTATGCTACTTGAAATTAATCTGTAACCCAAGTCTTTCTCTGTATGAAAACATGTATTGTTATCCCGGTCGCCCCTGAAAAATGGACCTTCGGTGCTCAGTGGGCCTACCCGGTTACAAAATTTTATAATAAATACTAGCCACAGTGTCCAGGCGGTGGTGCACACCAGAAGTGGATCTATTTGCCTCTCCCCTCAATTTTCAGCTTCCTCAGTACTGTTGCAGGCCCCCAATCCCAGGAATGCTTCCCCTGGATGCCTTGATCCTGGACTGGTCAGGGAGGTTCTTATATGCATTCCCTCCTTTCCCCTGATAACTCAGGGTATTGCTGAAACTCAGAAAACATCCTGCATCAATGATCCTGGTGGCTCGGACTGGCCAAGGCAAGCCTGGTACCCTCCCGTCTGTGTGTCCTGCAGCAGGCCCATTACCTGCCTCAACTCGCTCCCTGCTGACCTTCCTCAGACAGGAGTGCAATATCCAGATATACTCTCTTGACCTCAAAGCCTGGTTCTTGAGGTTAACACATTTGTTCCTATAGACACCATATGGCGTGGAACTATCCATTGATATGTCCTAATTCGAAATGGACACCAGGAGCAAATGAGTTAAGAGTTTCCATCCTCTTAGTACTCTGAACAGGTCCTTCAGATACTGAAGATGGCTAAAAAGTCGAACACTAAGAAGATTTATGCAACCAAATGGAAAGGTTTCCCCTCTGGTGCAAGAGCAAAAGATTGACCCCTTTCAGCTTCAGACCCTCAGCTGTTGGATTACCTAGTACACTTGCAGGTGTCAGGCTTGAAACCATCTTCCTCAAGCTACACCTAGCTGCAATTTTAGCCTACCTTTTGGTGGGAAAGAAAAAATAAATTTTTTCCCATGCCATATTTAAACAGTTTTTCCAAGGCCTCTTGCACCTTCAGCCTCCAGTCAGAGAGCTGGTTCCTCCTTAGAGCCTGAACCTCTGCATAGACAGGCTTAAGTTATGAAACCACCCTTTCAGCCTATGTCCACTGCTCATATCAAGTCCGTGACTTGGAAGACAGTCTTCCTGGTGGCCGTTATCTTTGCCACGAGGATTTCAGAGCGACAGGCCTTGTGCACTGAGCCAAATTACATCATCCCTCACAATGATAAAGTTTAGCTCAGGACAAGTAGGAAATTTCTGCCAAAGGTGGTTTCAGAGTTCCACTTAAACCAGTCCATTACTCTGCCTGTCTTCTTTACTGAGAAATCCACTCCTGGCGAGCAAAAGCTCCACAGCTTGGATGTCAGAAGAGCCATCTTTTAGTATATGGAGCATACTAGACAGTCCAGAGGCTCTTCCACTTAGTTGTTCCTCACCTATGGGTGTGACAGGGTAGACTAGGACGCTGTCCCATTTGTTAAAGAAAGTGTTTAAATGCAAGGATATTTCCTTTCTGTCTCTTCTCTGTCTGGTTGCGCAACCAAATTTTCCTGTGAGACTTCAGACTTGATCAGCCCGACAGGCTCGCAGTTCTTTGCCTCTCACTGTCTGTTTTCTCTTGCTGTCTGTTTTTCTCCCTTGCATATCTAGATCTGCTGATTTAAAAATATATGCAGATCAATATGTGGAAATGTAACTGATGGGATCTCTTTTGTTACTGTTGAAATGTATGTATTTATAATTTGAGATGGCTACAAAAAGCTGTAGGAAGCTAGAGGTTACCAGAGTTCAGTTTTTAAGCCTTTTCCAAAAGCTGTGCAAAAGGGGGCCTCAACTCAAGAAGCACACTGTGTTCTAGCAGCTCCTGCCGGATATTTACAAAACCAGGATGCTTGCTAAGGATTGGGGGGAGGGGGGAAGGTTGAAAAGACTTATAAGAGCTAAGCTGCAACGGGGAAGAAAAAGGGACACAAGAGACTTAACTAAAACTACTGTTTTTCTCCTCTGTACATAGTTATTCTGAACAAGTTTAGGTTTTGTTGTTTTTTTTTGTTACTGCTACTGTAAATAGATATTTTTGGTGAATTCTACAGCTGCTCCTGGTTTTCCCTATGCTTCCTGACCTGTGCCTCGATGACAACGGGATGTAGGCAGAGCAAGACCGGCTACCAAAATAACTGTTTCCCACTGGTTGGTCTCTTGTATTAGATTCTGCTATGAAAAAGCTGGTCACAACCTCCAGTGGGGCTCAGGGCCCAATCCACCAGGGGCAATGCAGCCTCACTTGCAGCAGCAAGGGACATTCCCCTTCTGGATGTCTGCAAAGCAGCTACCTGGAAAGCTGTGCATGCCTTTGTGAAACACTGCAGTTAGGATGTGCAGACCAGAACTGATGCCAAATTTGGCAGGGTGGTTCTGCAGAGCCTCTTTCCTAAGTAGGTTCTCTGCCCACCTCCCACTTGGTACTGCTTGGTAGTCTGCTAAAGTTACTGATGCTAAAGGACTCTTGGGGTAAGAAAAAAAAATTACCACAGTAATCTTCCTTCTTCCAAGGGGTCCTTTAGCATCAGTAAGCTTCCACCCTTCCTCCGCGGTTCACCTGTCAGGAGAAGGGCTCTGTTATCACATCTCTTACCAAATTTGGAGTTTTTTATTGATGAGTTTCTAACTCATGTTGTTGTTTATATTTCCACTTTTGTGGACATTTGCATGTTTTTTGAGTCTTGTTGATTGAACACTTGGAATGCGCTGCGGAAGAGGTCATCTCGTTGAAGACAGTGGGATGCTTGAAGAGAGGCTGGGATGAGGCATGGGGAAGGTAAGGATCATGGGTAGGGAGGATGGGAGGAGTGTGGAAGGAGGGCAGGGACATTAGCTCAGGCTGTGGACCCTGCAGTATGAACAGACTTGATAGACCAAATGGCCTTCTTCTGCTGGCTTATTCGCATTTTCAGGGCATGTGCCCTCATTTTTCTTCGAAAAAATTCTGAAGCCTCCAGGGCTGCTCTCACTCTGCTCACTCCCCCTTCCCCTCCTGTTTTTTGATTGGCTATTGCCCAAAGCTCATTTAAATAAAATTATCTTAAAGGCATACCTCTGGGGCAGTTGCTCCTAGCCAGCTAACTGCTAAAGTTACTGATGCTAAAGGACCCCTTGGAAGAAAGAAGATTACTGCGGTGATTAATATTTTCTTCAGATGCTTGGATTCTTAAGATTACAGAGAGGAGTCACACTCTGGAACTTGTAGAGAGATGCCTCCAGAGACTCCTCCAGTACTGTCCTCCTATCCCCTGGCACATTTAACGGTTCTCTGGGAGAAGGTACAGTCCCTTTTGCAGAAAAAGGCCATCAAGCCAGTGCCTGGGCACCAGAAGACTGGGTATTCTATTCCAGGTTCATCCTGGTCCCAAAAAGAATCGGAGATCTGAGGCCTGTTCTAGGTCTCAAAGTCCTCAATTTTTATATCCAGTACAAACAATTATGCATGGTCACTCTGATGGGCCTGCTGCTCTGACCCAAGCAGGGTGAATGGCTGTGCTCCCTGGATATGTAAGATGCTTATCTGCATATCTCGGTATGTCCACCACACAGGAGGTTTCTCCGGTTCCTTTTTCAGTGCAAGCATTACCAGTTCAAGGTGTTGCCATTTGGCTCATCTTCTGCGCCATGGGTTTTCACAGAGTGCTTAACAGCAGTAGCTGCCCTCTGGAGAGGAGGACTGTATGTTTTACCCCACCTGGATGACTGGCTCCTCAAGGCTCTGTTCAGAGATCAGCTCCTTTGGACCCTGGAGAGAGGACCCCCAAATGTTACTCTCCCTGGGCATCACTGTCAGTCTGCTCAAGTTTGTCTTTATTCCATCCTAGAGGCTGCAGTTATATAGGGGCCATCCTGGACTCCATGCAGGGCAGAGCCCTCCTGCTTCTCAACAGGGTGGAGTGCCTCATTGCCCAGGCTCAGGAGGTTTCCCAGAGCCGTTTTGTCCCTGCGAGGGTACACCTAAGGCTACTAGGACTTATGGCCGCAACCACTGCCATGGTCCCTTTGGCCAGACTGCACATGTGGGCGCTCCAGTGGACACTCCTGGTGCAATGGGACCAACACACGGATGACTTAGAACAGCTAGTGCTGGTTTCGTCCCCAATCCACAAGGTGCTCCAGTGGTAGATGGACCTCCAGAACCTGTTACAAGGGGTTCCATTCCAGATCTGTCCTCCCAGCAGATCCTCCCCACGGATACCTTTGGTTTGGGCTGGGAGCACACCTGGGCCCTTGTCAGATTCAGGGACATGGCCCCAGATCGAGCTGTATCTGCATATCAACACCCTGGAGATGCAGGTGGTCCTAGATGCCAGGCAGGCTTTTCAGAACCATCTCCCTCCAGGTCAGCTGTTGATCCAGTCAGACAATCTCAGTGTTGTCTACTACATCAACAAACAAGGGGAACGCATTCATACCCCCTATGCAGGAAGGCCATGAGAGTCTGGTACAGGGCACTGGAACACAGTCTGGTTCTCGGCAGTCCATGTCCCAGGCGTGCTGAACACCTTAGTGGACAACCTCAGCCAGACGCAGTCCAGCATGCTCAAATGGGAACGCCTCTTATCTGTTGCAGAAGATCTGTTCGCCAGATGGGGTCATCAGAGTTGGACCTTTGCATCCCCACTCAACGCAAAACTGCCCAGTTTCTGCTCACTAGATCCAGGGCCTGGAGTTTTTCTGGTGAGACATGTTGTTGTCCTTCTTCTGGAGCAGGAGGTTCCTTTATGCCTTCCCTCCGTTTCCTCTGATTCAGAGGGTGCTAATCTAAGTGCAGATGGAGGGGGATAGCATGATTGTGGTCGCTCCCTTCTGGCCATGGCAGATATGGTTTCCGTTACTGCAACAGTTAGTGGAGGAACTGCTGATTCCTCTTCCCCTCTGCAGGGATCTGCTGACTCAGACCCAGGGAACTGTGGTCCATTCGAACCTCAAGTCCCTTTTTCTGTATGTCTGGCTCCTGGGGACATAGCCATTGCCTGAGTTATGGTATTTCAGAAAGTGATGGGTGTCTTCATGGCAGCTCGAAAGCCTTCCACCAGAGCCACTTGTGCCATGAAGTGGAAGAGGTTTGCCATCTTGGCTGCCAAGCATCATCTGGACCCATTCATCTGTCCAGTGAGCCAGATTCTGGACTACCTGATATCCCTGTTGGACTCAGACCTCCAGTATTCCTCCCTCAGAGTGCACCCTTCGGCTATTTCCACTTTTCATGAGCCCGTGGGAGGTCATACCGTGGCTCAGCTAGATTTGTCCCGTACCTTTCTCAGGGGCATCCTGCACCTGAAACCTCCAGTCAGTTCCCTTGTTGTGGCTTGGGATCTGAATTTTGTTTTGGAGAATTTGACCCTGTCTCCGTTTGAACCAGACGCAACTTGTGAGCTTCACTTCCTTTCTAACCCCAGGAATCCACTAATATTATTACTCTCTGCAGTGCCCCTTTAAGCCAGCACTGCCCCAGAGCCAAATAGAATGCTATGCTAATTATGGAATGTTTAGCTTGTGCATTCATTTTCAAACTGCCCTATTCTAACTACCTGGATTCTACCTCAGATTTCTGTGAAGCCTACAAAGAGGCCATAATATATAGAACAATTAACAATTAGAAAGCTAATGGCCAACAGGGCCATGTAAAAGGATGTAATAGGCCAAGAAAGGGCCAACAAAAACACAGTAAAAGAATGAGTCCTCTTTTCTGAGCCAGATATACCCTTAGAAAAGAACCTATCAGCTAAGTATTACAAAATGTGCCAGCAGATGACATACCCATCATACTGAGAGACATCTCAGCTGTATAGAGTATTTTCTGTGATTCTAAGGGGAGGACCAGGGGCAGGAGTAATAATATTAGTGGATCCCTGGGAAGAAACAAGATTACTACAGGTGAGTAATTTTTTCTTCTAACCCCAGAATCCACTAATATTATTACTCTTTGCAGACTATGTAGCAGTACCACTAGGAGGTGGGCAGAATCTATGTAGGAAAAAGACTGCAAAACAGCCTTTCCAAAAGTGGCATCATTCCTGACCTGAGTATCCAGACTGTAGTGCTTGGTAAAGGTGTGGACTGATCTCCAGGTAGCTGCTTTACAAATCTCCAACAGAAGGACCTCTCTGGCAGCTGCAGTGGTGGCTGCTTGCCCCTTGTGGAATAGCCCCGGAGACCTGAAGGAGGGACCTTGCCCACCTTTGAATAGCAGAACTGAATACACTGGACTATCCACCGAGATATAGTCCTCTTTGAAGCAGGAGATCCCTTACCTACTTCCCCATAGGTAAGGAACATTTGCTGTCTGTCCTGCCTATGATCCTTGGTATTGGCTATATAATAGCTCAATGCTCTCTTCACATCCAAACTATGCAGCCTACGCTCACCAGAACTAGCGTGTGCTGTAAAGAATACTGGTAGGGTAATGGACTGATTTAAATGAAAGTCAGAAACTACTTTGGGAAGGAATTTTCTTTTAGTTCTCAACACTACCTTATCATTGTGGAAAGAAATATAATCCTTCTCCACACATAGGGCTTGTAACTCACTTATCCTCCTAGCAGAGGTAAGTTCCACTAGGAAAACTACATTCCAGGTAAGAAATTGGAACTCTGCAGTAGCTAAGGGTTCAAATGGCGGAAGCATAAGCTGGGCAATACAAATGTTGAGGTCCCAAGCTAGCACTGGTTCCCTATGGGGGGGAAGGGACAGATGTAAAAGGCCCTTAAAAAAACTTCCAAATATGGGATTTGAGGCTAGGGATACCGCTTTCCTTACAGAGAGATAAGCTGAAAGTGAAGCCAGATTAACTTTATGGTTGAATGCTGCAACCCCAAGGAATGCAGATAAGACAAATAATCTAGGAGGGTTGGAATGGCAGCCTGTACTGGGATTATGCCCTTGTCTGTACATCAAATAGAAAATCTTTTCCCTATTGAAGCACAAGTTTTCTTAGTAGACAGTGTTCTGTAACTCTTAAGGACTTCTAAAACTGTTTGAGAGTATTGGGAGTCTGAATACTCTAAGTCCTCAAGAGCCAAGCTTTGAGTCTGAGAGACATGAGATTGGGATACACCACCCTGCCTTGGACGGAAGTCAGTAGATTGTACCTCTAAGGGAGGTAGATCGGTTTGCTCACTGACATTGAGAGCAACAGGGAATACCAAGGCTGTCTTGGCCAGTCTGGTGCTATCAGAATCATTGAAGCTGGCTGTGACCTGAGCTTGATGAGTACTCAGAATCAGAGGAAAAGGAGGGAAGGCATAAAGGTATTTGCTTGTCCAATCGAGAATCAGGGCATCCATAGGAACAGTCCCTTTCACTGAAGCCCTGCAGCAAATAAAGGGGTAAATGGTGATCCTGGTGGGAAGCAAAAAGATCCATTTCTGTGGTTCCCAACTGCCTGAATAGGACCTGCACTACTTGGCTGTTCAGTGCCCATTCGTGATGGGCCTGGTTTATCCTGCTCAAAGCATCTGCCAGTGTATTGTCCTTCCCTGGCAGATGAATTGCTTGTATGGAGGCATTTATGGAGTAAATCAGGCTCCATATTTTCATTGCTTCTGTGCTTAGTGGAGTGGATCTTGTCCCTCCGTGTTTGTTGTTGTGGTACATTGTGGTGGTATGGTCTGTTCTGACCTGAACCACTTTTCCATTTATAAGATGAGTGAAAGCCCGAATGGCCAGGTAAACTGTTCTTAAAGCGATCTACCAAGTTTGGATATATGAACACATATACTGAAAGATGACTGCATATAGAACTGATTTGCAGTGTATTTTGATAGATGCATAGCCTATTTTAGCAAATTAAATCAGGTTTTCACCCTCACAAACCAGGAAGTATCATTTTGTGTATTGGAGCCTGTATTTGGTGACCTTTGACAATCATTACCTTTGCAGTGTCACCACAGGGAGATCTGTGCTCTCCAATTAAAATTAGTTCTTGGTCACAGCATTTCTGTCTTGATAACAGAGCTCTTGGTCGCAGCATGCAGCACGACAATGGCAATGTCAAACGGTTCATTTTCAGGGTCCGATGATGAAAGCATTATGTTGTCCTGCACTAACAGTGATCTTTCGGACACTGACATAGTGCCACAGTTTGACAGCCGCTGCATAGTAGATCCCCATAGGGATGACCCTATGACAGCAGCAAGAATGATGTGGGCGGTAGCTCAGGCAGTCAGAGCAGTAGTCCGATCCATTCCAGTACAGCAGAGAGCAGACTTAGCAACACAGACTGTTAATATTATATTTTGCTACTTAGTGCTGGTTTGGTTCCCGTCATTGCTGTCATTTTACTGTGCAAAATCGAGGTATGGTGTGTGTTCTGTTACTCCCAGCATCGATCTGCCCACACAAATGCTAGTGATAGTACCCTGGGTTTTATATTTCTTTTTTGTGGGGGATTGCTTTCCCTATATGAATGAGTTGTTGGCCACTCCAGCTCGACACTGAGAGCACGGCTCGATCTGGTGGCATTGCTTGAGCAGGATAAATGGCTCGCAATTTGTCCAAACTCCTCGCCTGGTACTAGTTAGTAGTGAACTCCTGCCAATTGATTTATCAGTCACTCACTCTGATGGAGCACAGGGTGGAAATTACAAGCAGGCACCTTGTACCCCAACCACTCCAAACCCCCCAGCTGCACACATACACTTGGAAAATGCTGCAGCAAAGAACTTTTATTATCTGTAAATTATTTATACTGTTTGGGTCTGTCTTTGCCCTATTGCCAACTGGTCTACGCTATAGCTTTCTTCTCTTTGTATGTGTGTGTGTGTTTGGGGGTGGGTAGTCTGCTTGTACTTTCCCCTTTAGAGATATCAGTGATTGAGTAACGTGTTGAAGTCACTGGTTCCCCTGTTTACGGATGTTATAAATTTAAAACTAATTATTGCACAAGCTTTGTGTTACCTCTAAGCGCTCAGGAACTATACAGACTGCAGCTGTCATTAGTGTCTGCATAAGCATCTGTATACCATCCTGGCATTGGCTTGTTGCCGCTACATGTGTGCCTCCAGATACATTATGAATTGAGCAAAAATACACAGTAAAAGTCGGTGATCGTCCCCACCCCCAAGGTTAAAAATTACACTGCCAATACCCTTTTCATGGAGAAAGAGACTGCATTTATGTTTAGATGGCGTAAGTACCGTTTGATTGGTCCACTACAAAAAGGAACATATCCTTGCGGTAGGTACTCAAGCTTTAGACTGTATTTGAACCACCCTTCCTCACTTATGTCACCATACTTCGTTACCACTTCGGTCTATGTCAAGCCGTTTGTGTTTTCCAATTTTTTCTATTACAGTGGATCTCTGATGCACATGCGTAAAGTGTACAGCAAATACAACAGATGCTGCACTATACTGTCTCCCATGCCTTACTGATGTCATGGTGCATTGTGTAGACTCCCTGCATTCATTGCTGTGTAGCCCATATTTTGGTTCAGACATTATTCCCTAAGTATGCTGAACTGATTAGCACGCTTTGCAGTATAACACCATAGGAGCCGTACATTGGTACCACAGTGTCGGGAGAGGATGGCAACTGTAGTCTCTTCTTTTGCTGATGCTTCGGAGCACATACAGTGATGCTGTAATCCTAATTATAAATAAAGACTGTATGTTAAAATGTTAAAAAAACTAAGTATTTAAGTTTGAGATACACTGTAAACTATGTAAAGTATAACTATGTACAATATATAACTGATTTTATTGTATTCATTTATACACTTAGCGAGGAGCTGGCAAGCTGGAGAAACAATTCAGTGCACCATGTCCCTTTATTCATGCACATCTAAGCATACTTTGGTGATCAGTGTTATGAGTGCTATGCGTGAGAACACCAAATGAGCCCAAGAAAACACAGGAGCACAGGAAAAATATAAACTGTCTATAATGATGGTGACAATCAGAAATGCAATAGCAAAGGCAGTTTACTGAAGCAATCACACTGGAAGCAGCACTTGCCAAAAATATACAGTTTCTTGCACGGTTCTCCTGGGATTGGACTGTGCAGCTCAGTGCTTATACTCTTACTGCACATTACAATTCTGAACTGTTGAAAAAGTCATCCATTTAACACAGATCTCTATGCACCAGTACTGAAAAGCTTACTGCAATTTATAGATCTGCCCAGTTCAAAAGTTGTCCTTTTGTGTCCCAGTACGCTACAGATTACAGCTCCACTCATTTAAAACATGTTTATTTTTTATACAGACTTGTTATAATTATGTACTTGTAGCACTTAATAAAACTGTAACACTGTACTCAAGCAATGTAGATTGTGATGTTCCTAGAACCGATGGACCTAGGACACAGAGCTTAGTCAGATGAATAAAATTGAAAATCGGGAGAAATTACCACTTCTGCAATCCCAAAAGCAAGTATCCGCCTCAGCTGCCAATATAACAAACAGTTTCAGTCATCAGTGCTGTAATTTTTGCCAGTTCAGTTTTGGATCTGCACTCACTGAGGCTGGGTCCAGGAAAGATGAATGAACAAGCAGTGAGAAAGGTGCAGTGGGAACACCTTCCCTGTGCTGATGTCACTCATGCATGTGGATGCACTGCTCATGTGCGAACTTCAAACAAAGAAAAAAAACATGCAGAGACAACTGTGGCACAAAAATGTTAAAAAACTAAGCATCTGAATATATTTAATACTTAAATTCAGGGCAGCTGAGCTTTGCATCACTCAGTGAAGGGAAGGTGATCTGCAAGCATGACATCGGGGGAAGTTGGTAAGTCACTTTAACTCCAAGAGATTTATGTGCAGGAGTGACTCTACACTGCTCCAGGAGCTGTGAACTGTGTGGTCCCCTAGGTGGGCACCCCATCCTAGGAGGGAGGCATCTGTTGTGAGCACTAATGAGGGGGGCTCCTGCAGCAGAGGCACCCCTTCCCTTAGGTTGTCTGGATCCTTCCACCACTGAAGGGCCTGTAGAAGAGTTTTTTGTTACAGGAATTAGTTTTGAAAGTGGATCTCGTCTGTGGGACCAGTGGGCCCTGAGGTTAAACTGAATGTCCCTCATTTGGAATCTGGCACCCATGACTGTTCTTGTTGCTGAAGCCATGTGGCCTAACAGCTGTAGAAACTGAGTTGCTGGTTTTGTCCTGCCCAGGACAAATGAGCTTGCTAGAAGCTGGATAGCCTACCCTTTCAAGGGTAGGAAAACCTTTCCCAAAATTGTATTGAGTTCTGCCCCTATGAACTGCAGTACTTGGACTGGGGTGAAAACTGATTTCTTGGCATTTAGAAGAAACCCCAGGGAGGAGAGAACACCTTGAGCTAGCAGTAAGTGTTCTGATACTTGGGATTTTCCTACAATCAGCCAGTCGTCCAGATATGGGCAAACTGTGACACCCAGCTTTCTGAGATGTGCCACTACTACTGCTGTGCACTTTGTGAACACCCTTGGTGCTGAGGTAAGGCCGAAAGGGAGTGTTGAGAACTGGTAGTGGCCTGAGGGGAGAGTGAACCTGAGATATCTTCTGTGTGATTCTCTGACAGGGATGTGAAAATATGCATCTTTTGAATCCAAAGAGGACAGCAGTCCCCTTTCAAACAACCTGAAGTCCTGCTATATTATGACATATGCAGTGAGTCCCAACCTTCGAACTGCTCAGAGTCCCAACCTTCGAATTGCTCCGGAGGTGAAAGAGTTAACTTTCCATGCCAGGCATGGAACGCTGAGCTCGAGCTCGGTTGAAAACTCTGTCTGTTGTTCTTCAAACTCAAACTGTCAGATTCTTTACTCCGCCTCACTGAACAGTCGCTCTGGAGATTTTCTCCTTCAGCTAGGTTCATTTTGTCGATTAAAGTATTATTTTCTCGTTTTTGTTAATTTAAACGCCTTCGGTGGTTCAAGCTCTGTCTGTGGTATTGTAAGTACTAGATAGCTTTTACATTTAATTCTTTTGTGTGGAACTTGTAAACAGTTATCGGTTCGGTTTGAACCGATCAGGTTGTTTTGAAATATGTTAATCTGTCTTTTAGAGTGTGGTTACCGGTTCTTATCGGTTCTAAAAAAAAAAACGGATTTTATTACGTTTTTTTCCACAACCAGTGACATTGTTGGGAACCGATAAGAGGGTCTTGCTTGGCGGATTGCCATAAACGGGCAAGTTTGGTTAGGACTGGCACTATGTCTGAGAAACCCAAAAGAAAAAACAGGCCCGTTGGGTTTCAGCACTGCAGTGTCTGTGGGGAAGCCTTTGCCAAGGCTGACCCCCACAACACCTGTGTTTATTGTCTGGGGTTTGACCACCTCAATTCAGACTGCCAGATTTGCAAAAATTTTCCTGCAGCTACCCTGGATAAGAGAGTTGGTAGGCTCAGGAAAGGGAGGCCAAAAGTCCGCTGACCCGGATGGCCAGCCCGGTTCGGTTCCAACCGAACCGGAGGGAGTGCCCTCTGACCAGGGCGAGACTTCCTTGGGCAAAAGGAGAGCTGACTCGGAGGAGTCGGTTCCAGCAAAAAGGACAAGGAAATCAGCTGGTGTGGAGCCAAAACTTTCCTCTCCAACCGCTGAAGAAATAGCCAAAGCAATTAAAATTGTCCAGTCGCTTTCCCCGGTTCCGACCGAACCGGCACCATCAGGTAAGCGTACGGTTCGGCCGGTTCAAGAGTATGATTTAGAGGAATTTTATGAACCGGAGGAGGGGGAAGAGGAGTATGAGGAGAGTGAATGTGGATTTGAAAGTCTGGATGTGCCTATTGAACCGGACATCTCCCAGACAGACCTTCAGGAGTGTCTCCTCCTCTTTCTGAGTCCCTTCTCATTTTATTTTTTAAAAAAAAGTGGCTGAAACCCTCCAGCTCCCTATGGAGGAAGCTGTGGATGATCAAGAGGAACCTGACTATGTGGAAATGATGGATATCCCAGAGTCCAGGAGGCTGTCTATTCCTTTGCATAAATCTTTTGGGAAACAGACAGTAAAAATTCTAAAAACTCACACTATACCTCCTGTTGATAAGAGAATGGACAAGAGGTACACATTGTCAGGCTCTGATACAGAGTTCCTTACACAACAATGCAGCCATGTTGGGGTAGTGCAGGCTGCAGCCTGTGACAAGGCAAATATTCCCTTGGCCTCACACCCCACTGACAAGGACTCCAGGAAGATTGTTGCCATGGCAAAGAAACAGTACATGGCAGCATCCTTGGGACTCAGACAGGCAAATTATATGCTTATGTTGCTAGATACCAGAAATCAGATGGGATACTGTTATGGCTCTAGCAAAACAGGTCCTGGCCAGCTTGCCAAGGAGCTGGAGCAGGTGGCTGCTGATGGTATTGAGGCATCTAGGTGCAATTCCATGCTACAATGGACTCTAATGATGTGTCATCAAGAGTCATGGCTACATCTGTGGTACTTTCAGAATGGCTTGGCTCAGATGTACTAGCCTGTCTGAGGATACCCAGACTAAGGCCATGGATTTTCCTGTTGTGGGTAATTCTCTGGGAGCAGACAGAGAATTACATGAAGAACATGGATGAGTATAGGACCACCTATAGGAGTGCACAGGCCAAGGAAAGGCAGGCCACTCCTCAAGGCAGCCTTCCAGGGGCAGGGCAGGCCTTTCATAGGCCTTTTACCAAGCCCAGGCCTCCTCTTCAGCTTACGCCCGAGGGGGTTCTTTAGAGGGAGGCAGACAGGGTACAAGCAGGTCTGCTTCCACCCTCAGCCTAAGCCCCTGCCAAGCAGGCACCCTGATGGGGTTGCCAGGGCTGATTCTCCACTACCTGTAGGGGAAGGCTGGCTTACTTTGTCCAGGACTGGAAGTCTCTGACATCAGACAAGTGGGTCCTGGAAGTAGTAAGCCAGGGACTGGTTCTCAGCTTCAAAAAATTTCCAAAGATGAGAACCAGATCCTTTCCACCTGCAAATCTATCAGAGGCACTTGCCCTAGAGGCAGAAGTCTCTACCCTCCTGGCTCTCAGAGCCGTGGAAAGGGTTCCACCTCTACACCAGGGCAAAGGATTGTACTCCAGGTACTTCCTTACCCCAAAAAAGACAGGAGAATGGCGGCCCATCCTGGATCTCAGATACTTAAACAAGCACCTTTTAAAACCAAAATTCAAAATGGTGACTCTGGGAATTATTCTGCCCTCTCTAAGGCCAGGGGACTGGCTAGCGTCCCTGGAGCTCAAGGATGCCTACTTCCATATTCTCATCAGAAGCTCCCATCGAAAGTACCTCAGGTTCAAGCTGCCCTCAGGCCATTACCAGTTCAGAGCAATGCCCTTTGGCCTCACCTCTGCTCAAGGGTATTCACAAAATGCCTGGCAGTAGCAGTTGCCTTCCCAAGAAGGCAAAAAATTGCCATCTTCCCTTACGTGGACGACTGGCTCATAGTAGGCCAGTCCCCAGACCAAGTCAAGTTACATCTTCAGATAACTCAGCAACTGCTTACCTCTCTAGGTTTCCTTCTGAATCTTCCAAAGTCAGTTCTAGAGCCTGTCCAGCTCCTCACCTTCATAGGCGCAGAACTGAACACAGAGGAAGCCAGAGCCTTCCTGCCTTTGGACAGGGCAAGGACCCTGGTCTCTCTGGCCTCCTCATTCACCCTGCAGGTCTCTCGACCAGCAAGGCATTTTCTACAGCTCCTAGGGCACATGGCTGCTTCTACAGCAGTAGTGCAAGGAGCCAGATTTCAGATGAGGGACATCCAGTTCCATTTGAGAGCCTTTTGGTCTCAAAGAAAGGACCCTCTAACCAAATTGATCCCAGTGACTCAAACCCTGATCCAAGCCCTACAGTGGTGGCAGGATCAGAGCAGTCTGAGACAGGGGTTCCCTTTGTCACTCAGTCTCACTCTTTAATCCTTACTACAAATGCATCCCTCTTGGGGTGGGGAGCTCACATGGGCGACCTCACTACCCAGGGATTGTGGTCCCCTCAGGAATCTCTGCTCCACATCAACCTGTTGGAGCTCAGAGCAGTTTTTCTAGCACTTCAAGCTTTTACCAAATCTGTTCAGAACAAAGTTGTACAGGTCAGAACAGACACCGCTACAATGTGGTACATCAACAAGCAAGGAGGCACTCGGTCTACGGCCTTGTGCACCGAAACAATGAAGTTGTGGTCTCTGGCTTATTCCCTGAACACCTCCCTTACGGCAGTTCACCTCCCAGGCAAGGACAATGTCCTGGCAGATGCTCTCAGCAGGATTTCCCGGGGCCATCACGAATGGCCACCGGATCCCCTGGTCCTGGAGGTAATATTTGCCGGGTGGGGCACCCCGCAGATAGATCTTTTTGCAGCCCCAGACAATCACCAACTTCCCCTTTTTTGCTGCAGGCCCCCAGTGTTGGGCTCAGTCCCTCTGGATGCCTTAGTTCTCAACTGGGAAAAGAAAGTTTCTATGCTTTTCCCCTTCCCTCTCCTGTTCAAAGTGTTAGTCAAAATCAGATCTCAATCCTGCAAAGTGATTCTGATTGCTCCAGATTGAGCCAGACAACCTGGTATCCCTCCTACTGTCCTTAGCAGTCCATCTTCCCTGTGTCTTCCAGGAATCACAATCTGTTAACCTGTGCTCAGGGGAGGTTTGGTACCAGACCTCAGATCTCTCAATCTCAAGGCCTGGCTCTTGAAGAGTTAGAGATTGCTGATCTACACCTCTCCCAAGGTGTAATGGATATATTGAAGGCTTCTAGGAAGCCTTCCACCAGGGCTACTTACAATTCCAAATGGAAGAGGTTTTCCATATGGTGCTCTGAGAAGCATATTTCCCAGAATCTGCTGATTTACCCACAGGCCTGGATTATATGGTCCATTTGAACACTTTGGGGCTCAGACCAGCTACCCTAAAGGTGCATTTGGCAGCTGTGTCTGCTTTCATTTCAAGCAGGTAAATCTCTCTTTTCTGCTCATCCTGTATTCTCTAAGTTTTTTAAGGGATTGCTTCATTGATCCCCTGGTCCTGGAGGTAATATTTGCCAGGTGGGGCACCCCGCAGATTGATCTTTGACAGGAACCTGTCCATGGAGGTCCAGATATCCTCCGTGGTTCGCTCCTGTTTTTTCCATCTTAGAAATATCGCCAGGATTAAGCCCCTTGTTCCGGCTCTGGACCTCCCTACCTTGGTACATGCCTTAGTTACCTCTAGGCTTGACTACTGTAATGCACTCTATCTCGGGGTCTCTGGAACTTCTCTTTGCAGACTTCAGCTAGTGCAAAACGCTGCTGCCCAGCTTTTGACAGGCAGAGTAAGTTTTGTCATATCACCAGTATTGCTGGAATTGCACTGGCTGCCTGTCAGGTGGAGAGTTTTGTTGAAGGTGGGTTTTCTCACCTATAAGACCCTACATGGACAGGGCCCTGGTTACCTTTCTGATCTCCTGGTACCATACACCTCTATCCGAGATCTCGCTCCTCTAGTTGGGGCCTCCTCAAAGTTCGAGAACAAGGTTAAAATCTGCAGGGGATCGTTCGTTTGGAGTTGCTGCTCCGGCTTTCTGGAACTTATTGCCAGTTGTAGTGAGAGAGGCTCCCACTACAGAGGCCTTTAAGAGTCGTCTGAAGACTTTTTTATTCATGCAGGCATTCGGTGACCGAGTTTTTATATATTTTATATTTGTATGATATTGTAATTGAAATGTATACAGTATGACACACTGTACAGTTTTTGTGTGGCGCCCAGAGCCTTCGGGATTGGGCGTGTTTTTTAAATAAATTTGATTTGATTTGATTTGATTCACACCAACCCTCCATTCAGGGACCCTGCCCCTGCCTGGGATCTTAATGTTTGCATTGCTCAGCTTATGCAACCTCCCTTTGAGCCCTTGTCTTCAGCAGACCTCAAGTATTTGACTTGAAAGACTGTGTTTCTGGTAGCCATCACTTCTGCCAGACGCATAAGTGAATTACAAGCTTTGTCAGTGGAGCCTGATTTTATCTCCTTTCATAGAGATAAGGTGGTCCTCAGGACTAACAGGAAGTTCTTGACTAAGGTGGTTTCAGATTTCCACCTTAATCAATCTATTTCTCTTCAGTATACTTCACTGACCATTCCTCCTCTGGCGAGGGAGGCTGCACAACTAGATGTGAAGAGCCCTTAGTTACTACATTGAGCGTACCAAGGGTCACAGGTTTGACTCCTCCACTGTTCCTCACTTATGGTGAGGTTGGTAAAGGAAACCTGCCACTAAAAGATCCATTGCCAGGTGGATTGTCTCTTGTATCCAATTCTGTTATGAAAAGCTGGGTAAGGTTCCTCCCTCAGGAGCCTGAGGGCTCCTCTACCAGAGGTATAGCTGCT
Organism: Neoceratodus forsteri; assembly: GCA_016271365.2. NCBI lineage: Eukaryota > Metazoa > Chordata > Ceratodontiformes > Ceratodontidae > Neoceratodus > Neoceratodus forsteri. The sequence goes on along the minus strand of CM028130.1, from coordinate 895,587,408 downwards.
TCCTGGCTGCTGCCAAGGGACATCCCATTCTAGAGATTTATCAAGCAGCTACCTGGAAAACAGTTCACACTTTTACCAAGCATTACTCTCTGGACACCCAGGCTAGGAGTGATGCTCGGTTTCGCACAGCCAGCTTCAGAGCCTATTTCTAAGTAGGTTCTGTTCCTCCTTCTGGAGGTACTGCTGTGTAGTCTGCATATGTCATAATATAGCAAGACTTCATGTTGTTTGAAGAAAAATTACTCACCTTAGTAATGTTGTTTCTTCTAATGGAGTATTGCTATATTATGACCTCCCCCCTGCCCTCTCAGAACCTCTGTTTTGGGATGTGGGTGGGCAGTGCAGTGTTAGCACTAGTAGATGCCCACCTTGTTTTTCACCCTCTCTTTTCTGGGGTGACTGGTGTTGTGTTTTTCATTTTGGGTCTCCTGACTTGAGTCTTTGTTTTGGGACCAAAAACGTGTGGTTATTTAGTAGCCAGTTGGCTAGTTTAGGTTTACAGCTTCCACACAGGACCTTAGTGAGTTTAGCTCGTAAAGATCTGACAGTTTGAGTTTGAAGAACAACAGACAGAGTTTTCAACCGAGCTCGAGCTCAGCGTTCCATGCCTGGCATGGAAAGTTAACTCTTTCACCTCTGGAGCAGTTCGAAGGTTGGGACTCGGAGCAGTTCGAAGGTTGGGACTCACTGCATATGTCATAATATAGCAAGACTCCATTAGAAGAAACAACATTACTAAGGTGAGTAATTTTTTCTTTTGTAGCATTGGCAGGATTATTGCCATTGTGACCATTTTGAATTTGGGTTTCACCAAGTACTTGTTTAGATGTCTGAGGTCTAGTATAGGCCGCCACTCTCCAGTCTTTTTTGTTGTTAGGAAATACCTGGAATAGAACCCTTGCCCTCTTTGATTGTGTAGGACAGGCTCAACTGCTTTTGCCAGTAATAAGTTTTTTACCTCCTGCTCCAGTAGTTTTCTTTGCGAGGGAGGAACTGATGCAAAACGTTTTACCCTTAGAGGGGGAAGGGTCTTGAAACAAAGGAGAGCCCTGACCCACTATTTCCTGGACCCACCTGTCTGATGTTATTTTGACCAGTCCGGAAATAGTGAGAAAGTCTGCCCCTACTGGATGTGGAGAGGCAGCCTGAGGGAAGAGTCAGGGTTCTGCTTTGCTGTTGTTGAGGTTGGGTAGAATGAGACCCTCTTGAGAGCCTCTTCTGCCCGGCCCTGTGGAAACCCATCTGCTGGGGTTGGTACTGTGTCTGCGGAGCGGCTTGCACCTGAAAGAAAGGTCTTTTAAGGTAGACCTGCCCCTGCCTCCCCTAGAACAAAATGTGGAGGGAAAAGGTTTGTCCCTGGTGGAATTACTTCTGAAAGTAGCCTTGTATTCATCTACTTTCTTCATGTAGGCTTCAGTTGTGCACCAAAAGGGGAATGGCTCTCAACTGGGAAATCCATTGCTTTGTTTTGAGTGTCCTGGGTGAGGTTGGTAGCCCTCAGCTAGGCAAACCTTCTCATAACTATAGTACCAGCTAACCATCTGGCAGCAGTGTAGTTTGTGTCTGCTGCCATCTGGAATTGGTATTTGGAAGCCTCCACACCCAATTTGGCTGTCTCTAGTAAGTCAGAAATGGTGCGGGAGGGATTTACCTCTGCATTATCCAGCACAGACTGCCATAAAGCCTTTTGGTAAAGGGCAGCATAAGCCTGATAAGTGGCTTGCCTGATAGCAAGGGATGCTGAGCGGTACCCCCTCTTAGCCATACTGTCCACCCTTCTGGAGTCTTTTTCAGAGGGATATGAAGACAAGGGAGTTTTGGCCTTCTCACAGGCTGCCTGCTGCACAATGCCCTGATGATCTCGGTGACTGAATAAAAACTCAGCATCAGATCTCTCCAGTTGGTACTTTGTCACATTTTTTGTCAATAGGTGTGACAGTCTGAGGAGCTTTTAAAATTTCCAGAATGTCTTCTCTGAAAAATGTGTAGAGAGGAAGGAGAAGTTCTTCATCTTGTACTTCCTCAATTGTCTGGAGGTCCAGTGTTTCCACCATTTTCTTAATGAAAGAAAAATGGGAGGAAAAATCTTCTGCAGGCCTAGGAGGGGAGCCAAAGTCTTGCTTCGGTGACACCTCAGGCTCTATTCCTTCCTCCCCCTCATCTTCATCATCACCACCACCCATAGTGGGAACAGGAACAAGGGGAGTAGCAGCAGCTGTTTTATCAGATGGAACAGTTACAGGTTGCTGGGGAGGGAGCAGGCTATGCAGCATTTGTAACAAAGCCAGAGCTTGTGAAATATCAGCAGGAGAGAGAGAGAGTATGTATGGGCACCTGAGGGACCCCTTGAGGCATTTCAGCCAGGGTGTCAGTCTGCTTACTTTTTCGTAGTTTTTTTGGCAGGCACCTGAGAGTCAGCCGGCTGATTGCCTCTCTTACTAGAGCCCTCACCCGTATCAGGGGTGGATTTGGAGGCTCTAGAAGGAATAGCCACATTTTTTGAGGGAGTGGACTGGTCGGAGCCCCGGGACCCCTCTTCAAGTCTTATCTTAAATCTCTCCCTGCGCTTTTCTACAGTTTTTTTCAGGGAAAGACGTGCAAATCTCACAATCTTCATTGAAATGCTTAACACCAAAACAGAGCAGACAAAGGTCATGTTTGTCAGCCCTTGAAAATACCTCTGCACATTTAATACAATTCTTAAAACCTGTAGGTCCTGTGTTCTTTTTAGGTTTATCCGCCATTATAGAAAACAGGACTCAAAAACCACTACATAGGACAAGATTTAAGATTTAGCGGTTGGTATAAATAAAAAACGATTGGTTCAGAAACCAATAATTTTAAACAGAACCGCAGTTCCAATCGGTTCAGGAACCGAGAACCGCTAGTAGAACCGGAACACCTCAGTTCAAAAGCAGTTGAATTAAATATTTTAAAAGGAAAAAACAATCGGAAACCTATCTAAAAGTTTCCTTTAATATTTACCAAATGATCAGTTACCCCTTGGTTCAAAGGAACTGCGAGGAACCGATAAAAAAAACAAAAACGAAAGAACTTAATCTATGAGGTAAAAAAACTAAATAAGAATAAGGCAGTAATGAAAAAAATAAGACAAAATACTTAAGTTTTTTTGATCTTATGCACAATTTAGACGATCTTGATAGAGAGAGACCTCCAGGGCATCTGAACTTTGCAGCAGAGACAGAAAATCTGAGGTAGAATCCAGGCAGTTAGAATAGGGCAGTTTGAAAATGAAGGCACGAGCTAAACATTCTATAATTAGCATAGCATTCTATTTGGCTCTGGGGCAGTGCTGACTTAAAGGGGCACTGCAAAGAGTAATAATATTAGTGGATCCCTGGGAAGAAACAAGACTACTACAGGTGGGTAATTCTTTCTTCTTGGAAAGTGTTATTTTTGGCTGCTGTTACTTCTGCTCAAAGGATTTCCGAGCTTCAGGCTTTCTGGTGCTTAGAGCCTTGCTTGATTTTTGACAGACAGGGTGTCTTTGTGAACAAATCCTAAGTTTCTCCCTGAGGTGGTGTCTGAGTTTACCCTGAACCAATCTATCCACCTACCAGAGCATGCCTATCCAGGGAAAGCACTACTCCATACTTTAGATGTGCGCAGAATTTTGAAATACTATCTGCTCCAAACTAAGGACTGCAGAAAAACAAAACAACTTTTTGTTTCTTTCGACCAGGAAGAGAGGGCACTAAGGGTTCCAAACAATGTTTGTCCAAATGGTTGGCCCATTGTATTGTTTTCTGCTACAACTAGCATGGTATAGAGTTGCCAGGGACGGTGAAAGCCCATTCTGCATGGGTCATGGCTACCACTGTGGCCTGTTTCAAAGGGGCCTCAGCTGCTGACATTTGCGCTGCTGCCACTTGGAGTACCATCCATACTTTCACCAAACACTACAGTCTGGACATTGCTTCTAGAGCCTGTGCAGGCTTTGGCTGAGCTGTTCTGCAGGGTCTCCTGTCTTAGGCTTTGGTTGGCCTTCTTCCCAGACTGTTCTGTTGCACCTGTAACTGCTTGGGACTCGTTCCTCTGGTGTGACCTGATGACTGAGATACCACAAAGAAGATGTAGCAGTTAATTAAGAACTTACTGTAACAGTAGATCTTACTTCAAGAGGGTTCCTGCAGCAGATCATCACATATAGGACTGCGCCCTCTGGCATCAGGACCGCACGGCAAACATTTCCAGCAATGCCTGGTGGGGGACTGCCCACCCGTCACGTGACAGACATCAGCGTGACCCTATACTGTGGGTGGTCCCCACGCCTGCCTTCCAGTTTTTCCCCGCCGTCGACCTGCACATAGTTCTTAGTGGTAAACATTGCTCAGTCGATCGCCATTTTGCCTTCATTTCCGAAGTTTTCTTCTCGATTTACATTTGTTGTCTTCTCCACCTCCAACAGTGAAAACAAAGAAGAATTGCAGCGTACAGATCCCTCATAAGGACGGTCACCGTTGATGTCTCTTCTGCCTAGGCCCGAACCACGACACCGTGGCTAGCCCTGATTACAAGCCTTTCAATCAGGCCACCCACAGATGGAGATAGCAGGCTTTGGAGGCCTATCTTTTGAAGACCAGAATGGTGCCTCTAGAGAAAGAGATGCAAAAATTGAGGGACACCGCTTCTTCCCCTACTCCTGAGTCTGAAAAGAAAAAGAAAGAAAAACAAAAGGAGCGGGAGCATCTGGAGGATCGGGATCGAGTGGGTTCCAGTAAACCCTTAACCAGTAAGGCCGTTCCTCTGCCGCCTGCCCTTGTGGTAGTTCAGGCTGCGCGCGGGACTTCTCCAGGCCCTATGGCCACTTTTCTTCTGCTTTCCACTGGTAAGTCATCCACCGGCTCCTTTGGCGAATGCCCGGTCTCTGCCAATAAGTTGGCCCCTGGCTCCTCCAGGGCCCGTGCGGCTGTCCTAAGTTGGGTCCCCAGGATCAGACAGGGACCTGCACGACTCTGACCGATGAGCTGGTCGAGGGTCGTACCCTCCTCCGCCCGGTCCCTCTACTGTCCGTTAAGCCAGTCATCCCTATCTCTGACGACCACCCGGACGTTACTCACCCATCAGGGGCTGATGCCACCTCATCTGACGTCCGATCGAGCATGCTGATGGCTTTCGGCCAACCCTCCCCTCAGGCTCCTCCTGGGCGGGAGCCTTCCTCTCCACCTCCCCCAGTGGAACCTCTGACCCCAGTGGTCACGTCGGGTACAGAGGAGGAGGAAGCGGGACCCCTGGAGGGTGGTACTTTCTTCTTCCACCCCAGTTACAGTGTCTCAGGCCCCCCCAAAGGACACTAGGCCCTGGGTTCCGATGCCTGTCCCTAGTGTTCAGAGGGTCCCCGACCCTACTCATCCTTCGCTGGACCAGCCGACTGTGCCGCCTTTAGGCCCTCCTCCATCGGTGCTGCCCTTTCTGGCACCAGGGGCGCCGACAGGTATTAGGTCCGATGCCCCTTCTGTCAGGGCCATCGAGTACGACCCCGATGCAAGCTGTAGTTACACCAAGCACGGCGCCACATACTCACATAACCGCAGGTCTGACACCTGCCCCTCTGACGTCTGGTATCGTGATGCAGGATATTGTCCCTGGCCTGTCTCGGTCATACATTACCCATCAAGGTTATCTTCCACACCTGGGGCAAACATCGGCCTATCCTCCATCTGGCCTGACGTTGGATTTTGTACCCCATTCGTTTTTTTCGGGGTATCATCCTTCAGGTTATCCTATTACCGGGGTGACCCTCATCATCATCATTACCAAGGGTCGGGCGCACCTTTGTATCATTACCCGCCCGCCCATGTACCTCCACCGCCTCCACTCCCTCCTGTGGCCCCACAACAGGATTTCCAGTCTCTAATTCAATCCTGGTGGAAGGAGGCTAGGTCGGAGTTGGTCTCTGATTTGGAGAGGCATCTACCGGCCCCGTAGTCGACCCTCCCCTTCATTCCCTGTCCCCTGTCAGCTCTGTCTGCTCGACAGTGCATATTTCCGGGACCACGCCTCAGGAGATTACTCTTTCAGACTTCAGAACCCCTGAGGATCATGACACTCCAGACTCCAAGGAGGATTCCTCAGATGACTCTTCAGATGAGTATTCCTCTGTGGCTAAGGCCAAGGAATCTACCACATCTCCTTCGGAGGACTCCTCTTTCACAGAGTTGTTGCGTATTATCCAGCAGAACAACAGCTGAAATACAGAGGAACAAGACCCTAAGAGAAAATGTCTTGCGGAACATTTGGATTTAGAGACTGTTTCTTCTGTCCCTGTCTTCCCCCCAACCCCCTGGACAACCCCTCATGAAGACCTCACCAGTACCATCTGGCAGCTGCCCCCACTCTATCCTGGCTGTCCCTGAGAAGGCTGAATATATCATGCTCCTGAGGGTGTTTCGTGTTTGGATGCTCACCCTAAAGCTAATTCCATTGTCAAAGCAGCTGCTTATGATGGCTTTCAGCTACCCTGAAGCATGTCGTCTCTCTCCCCCAACCCCAGACAAGAAATCCCAACTGCTCAACCAGGTCGGGAAAAAAGCTCTATTCCTCCGCTATGTGTGCCCTCTGCTCCCTCAACTACGTGGGCGCATATGACTCCTTCCAAAAAGTGACCACGGCCAAGCTGAGGCCTGTATCCAGGCCATGGAATCCTCGGACCTCAAGGAGGAGCTTGTCAAAGACCTCGCCTGTTCAAAAATCTCCTGCAGACATGTGCTCAGGTCTAGGTATGAGCGTGGTAGCCCGCTCTTCTGCCATGGCCGTCTCTCTGAGATGGCATGTTTGGCTACGCATTTCTGGCATCTCTAATGACATCCTGGCTGCTATTCAAGATGCCCCCTTTAGGGATTCGGTCCTTTATGGAGGGGACACCAAAGATATTATCACGGATCTCCAGGACAGTGGCCAGGCCCTGAGGTTCGTGAGGTCCATCTACCGATCGGGCTTTCAGAAGAAACGGCCCTTTCGGCGACAGGCCAAGAAGCAGGGTAAGCAGCCCTTTACCAGACGACAGGGCAAAAGAAAGGCCATGGGTTCCACCTTCACCTACCCACCTGCCTCTGAATCTCAGAGAGTGGCCGGGAGCCGTCCTATCCCTCGTCCCTCCACTTACTGACTGGCAACTTCCTCCCCCTCCTCTGCCACTGTGCGAGGAGCTGGTGGGAGGAAGGTTCGCCCTTCACATGCAGGAGTGGAGGGACGTAACCTCAGATGCATGGGTCCTGCAGCTCATTTCAGAAGGGCACAGTTTGGAATTTCTGGAGTTTCCTTCAGAATCCCCTCCAGGTCGTTTGAGTTACTCCCCGCACCAAGTTCCTTTAGTCGAGGAGGAACTTCGGGCTCCAAGACAGAAGGTGGTCATAGAGTCAATCCCTCTGCCTCAGTGGGGAAAAGGGTTTTACTCCCATTTTTTCCTGGTTCCGAAAGAGATGGCGACCTCAGACCCATTTTGGACCTCAGCAGACTGAACCTGTTTGTCGAGTACAAAAGGTTCTGCATGCTGACATTGCAGGGTCTCCTGCCTCTTCTGTAGAAGGACCATTGGCTTTCCGCCACCGCTGTTACCTGTATTTCTGCTTCCAGGAGCACTTCCAGTTACAGCCCTCCTCTTTGGTCTGTCTTGGCACCCGGGTCGTTACCAAATGCCTAACAGTGGTGGTAGCGGCCTTGCACCATCGGGGTATAGCAGTGTTCCCTTACCTGGGCCAGTTGGCTCTTGACAGCCCTGTCCAGGGACAGTCTTCTGGATTCCCTCTCATGTACTCTGGAACTCTCTTTGTGACTGGGGATCATAGTCAGCATCCCCAAGTCGACTCTTACCCCTCCCAGAACCTTCAGTTCATTGGAGCGGTCTTGGACACGGTCCAGTGCAGAGCCTTCCTTCCGCCGGACAGGGCATAGGCTCTTAAAGAGCAGGTCAACCTAGTAGCCTCTTAGAGATTTCTTCCGGCCAGGGCGTTGTTACGCCTCTTAGGCCTGATGGCGGCCTCCAGCTCCACGGTCCCTTTCACCAGTTTGCATATGAGGCTCACCCAGTGGATGTTGCGCGTCCTGTGGGATCAACACTTGGACAACTTGGACCACCCGGTTCTAGTCTCTAGTGTGCTCAAGAGGGATCTCCTTTGGTGGCTAGATCCCCGGAATCTGTCTCAGGGCCTTCCTTTCAGAAGCTCCCCTTCCCTCTGGACCCTCACCACAGACGCCTCCTGTCTGGGCTGGGGGACCACTGGACTCAGGGTTCGTGGTCCCAGTTGGAGATGTCTCTCCACATCAACATCCTGGAGATGAGGGCAGTCCTTTATGCCCTTCAGGCCTTTTCAGTCTACCCTTTCAAGAGGAACACTGTTGGTCCAGACGGACAATATGTCGGTGGTCTGGTTCATCAACAAGCAGGGAGGCACCCGATTGTATCCCCTGTGCAGGGAGGTGATGCGGGTGTGAAACTGAGCAGTCCAGCATGACGTGTTTCTCACGGCCGTGCACGTTCCAGGTGTTCACAGTGTCCTGGTGGACAGCCTTAGTTGGACGTTGTCCCTCATTCACGAATGGGAACTAAGTCAGGAAGTAGCAGATTCTCTCTTTCTGAAATGGGGTGCGCCCACTCATAGATCTGTTTGCCTCCCCATTCAGCGCAAAGCTTCCAGCTTCTGCTCACTAGATTCGAGGCCTGGTGCTTTCTGGCCTGACGTGTTGTCAGCTGTGTTGGACAGGGAAGTTCTTGTATGCCTTCCTCTCTTTCCTGCTCTGCGAAAGTAACTTCTCAAACCCAGGCAGAGGGAGCACGGATGATCCTGATAGCTACTCTCTGGCTGAGGCAAATCTGGTTTCCGCTAATGCAGCAACTCATAGTAGAACCCCCAGTTCCTCTCCCTCTCTGGCATGATCTGTTGACTCAGGATCAAGGCAGGCTGGTACATACAGGACTCAGGACCCTGCATCTTCATGGCTCCTTCAGACATAATCAGGTCTCGCTTTGGGGTCTCCCAGAAGGTCGCTCAGGTCCTGGTGGAGGCTAGAAACCCTCCTCCTGATCCGCATGCAATGAAATGGGCGTTTTTCCATTTGAAGTGTCTAAGGGATGGGATCCTTTTCTTGCTCAGCTCCTCAGATTATGAGTATCCGTTAAACCTGTTTGATTCTGGTCTGTCTTATTCATCCCTTAAGATCCACCTGTCTGCTATTTCAGCCTGCCATGTGTTAGTGGAGGAGAAACCCATGGCACAGTTTGAGATCTCTAAGACCTTTTAAAGTGGATCCTCCATCTAACCCCCATCCCCAATCCCACCCCGTTGGGACTTGAATTTTGTGTTAGAAGCTTTCGCTTCCTCCATTGAACCAGCGATGAGCTGTGATATAAGCTTCCTCTTTTGGAAGGCATTATTTTTAGTTGCTATTACTTATGCTCATAGAATTTCGAGCTTCAGGCCCTGATGCATAAGGAGCCTTATCTGAGTTTTCTTAAGGACCGGGTAGTCCTGCGTACAAATCCTAAGTTTCTTCCCAAGGTGGTTTCTGAGTTCACCCTGAACTAGACGGTTGAACTCCCAGTTTACTATCCTGTTCACTCAAATGGGGTGAGGCTCTCCTTCACACACTGGACGTGTATAGGATTTTGAGGTGCTACGTTCACCGAACCAAAGAATCCAAAAAGTCTGATCAGCTTTTTGTCTTCTTTGCTCCCAAATCCTTAGGGTTGGCAGTATCTAAGCAATGTCTATCCAAGTGGCTCACTAACTGCATCCTTTTCTGTTATCAAAGTCGACAAACCTCTTCTAGGGAAGTAAGAAGTCACTCTGCCAGAGCATGGCTACCTCTACAGCGTTCAAAGGAATGTTTGTGCAGCAGAAATCTATGCGGCAGGAACCTGGGTCCATACCTTCACCAAGCATTACAGTCTGGACATTGCTTCTCTGCATAGGGCCGGATTTGGCCTCGCCGTTGTGCAGGGCCTGTTGTCATAGGCTGGTCCTGTTCTGTTCTTTCAGTTGCTCCTCCTCACGTAACTGTCTCAGTCTCTCTGAGACTGCTTGAGATTCAGTCCTATATGTAATGACCTACTGCAAGAACCCTCTTGAAGTAAGATAGTACAGTTATGTAAGAGCTTACCGTAACCGTAGATACTCAAGAGAGATTCCTGCAGTAGGTTACCTTTTCCCTCCCTCCTTCCCCCAGGTTTTGCATTTCTTTCAGCCTGTTCTGAACTGGACTCCGAGTTGGTGTATCTAGCCTTTTATTTTGGCCTGGGCACCTCTCTCTTTTCGGTGCCCCATGGCTCATTTTGCTCCCTTAGTCTCTGAACCAAGGAGGGAGCAGGGCCACTCATACCTTTTATAGGGTTGGTGTGGCGGCCCCAGTGGTACTGCTGGAAAATCTTCTGTGCGGATCCTGCTTCACCGACTGTGAAGTTCCTGCAGTGTGAACTGATGATTGAGATCCCCTCGAAGATCTACCATTACGGTAAGTTCTTATGTAACTGTTCTGTTTCTGTATGCCTTTTCTCAATTTAGAGAGCGCTTGTCAAGTTACAGATGGCGGATGCCATCCTAATTCTGGTGGCTCCATTCTGGCCTCATCAGATACGGTTTCCATTACTGCAATAATTGGCTATGGAACTCCATGTTCCCCTGCCCTTTTGCAGGCACCTGTTGGCACAGACTCAGGGGACCCTGGTCCATCCAGACCTCAAGTTCCTCCATCTGCATGCATGGCTCCTGAGGACACAGCCATTGCTTGGTTTGGGGTGTCTCAGAAGGTAACTGATGTCCTGGTGGCTGCCAGGAAACCTTCCACTAGGGCCACTTACTTGATGAAATGGAAGAGCTGTGCTATATAGGCTGCTTGCAATCACCTGGACCCTTTCACTTGTCCAGACAACCAAGTTCTAGAGTATCTCTAGTCCTTATCTGATGCAGAACTTCAGCATTCCTCTATTAAAGAGCAGCTCTCGACTAGCCCCCGCTGACACATATCCTGCAACTGACCTGGCCAGGAGTCGTTTTCCATCAGTGATTCCTTTGTGGGCTTCCGTTTAAAAATTTTATTTCACTCGTAACTTTATTCTGCTGAAAACAGAATCCTGACCATGCCCCACGCCGGGGCAGCGCGGCCCGTTTGTGATGTCAGTAGCAGAAGGCTGCGTATGCGCACCTAGTAAACTAGAATGGGGCTGATTTTCCCAAAGGCTTTATGTATCTTTAGTGTTGGGATTTTAAGAGCAAAGTGACCGCTCTAGTAGAGGGACCCTCTTAATCAGGCGGTCACTTTCGAAAGCTGCGTGTGTGCGGGCGTGGGGGCATGGCCGTAGGGATGCTAAACTGGTTCAGTTTTTGCCGGAAGGGTCAGAGAATGAAGTTAAGGAGTGAAATAACTTTTTATAACGGTAGCCTGCACAAAGGAATCATTTATAGAAAATGACTCCTGCCAGGTCAAGGCGGGATATGTGTCAGCGAGGGGGCTGGGTCAGGAGCCGAGAAGTTGATCTTTAAGGTGCACCTGCCTGCTGTTTCAGCCTTTCATGTGGCTATTGATGGTCGTGCTGTGGCCCAATTGGATGTGGACCATATTTTTCTGAGGAGGCATTCTATGCTTAAAGCCTCCTATCTGGAATCCAGTCCGGCTTGGGACATCGATTTTGTGCTCTAGCTGACCCTGCTTCCTTTTGAGCCAGTCGCATCTTGCGAGCTATGCTTTCTGTCGTTTAAAGCATTATTTTTAACTGCTGTTACTTCTGCTCGAAGAATGTCAGCTACTGCCTCTCATGTGTGAGCAGCCTTATTTGATTTTTCACAAAGACTGGGTCTCTCTGTGTACTAATCCTACGTTTCTTTCCAAGGTGGTGTCTGAGTTTACTCTGAATCACTCTAATCACATGCCTGTTTATTTTCCAGAGCATGCCAATCCGGGGGAAGCATTGCTCCATACTTTGGATGTGCATAGAATTCTCAGGTTCTATACACACCATACTAATAAGGCTTGCAGAAAGTCTTTTCAGTTGTTTGTTTCTTTTGTCCTTGGCAGAGTGCGCACCAGTATGTAAACAGTGCTTGTCTAAATGGTTGGCCAACTGTATTACTTTTTGTTATAGGAAGTATGATAAGGAACTTCCTGGTGTGCTTTGTGCCCATTGAACCAGAGGCATGGCCACTTACGTTTCCTGTTTTAGGAATGTGTCAGTTGTGGAAATTTGTGCTGCTGCCACTTGGAATACTGTCCACCTTTCACCAAGCACTACAGTCTGGACATTGCCTCTTGAAGAAGGGCAGGTTTTGGCCTAGCTGTGCTTCAGGGTGTTCTTTTCTAGGCCTTTGGCCTCCTGCCACCCACTGTCTTATGTTTGGGACTTGTTCCATAGTTGTGACCTGATGACAGAGATGTCCCCAAAGAATATAGAACAGTTACATAGGAACTCTGTCCCCTTCTGTCTCTCCCCAGCTCAGCTGTCCTGTTGCTCCAGCCCTCCAGCCTTTCTGCTAGCTGGGCACCTTTTCTCTCCTTGGTTCCCTGGAGGACTCCTGTCTCATGGCCTCTGTGACAAGGTTGAATAAGGCCCTGCCCCATTTGCTATGCAGAAAGGGTTTAACGCAAGGGTCTGTTCTATTCTCCTTTTCTGTTTCTTCTCTGTCTGATTGTGCACAGATTTTCTTGTATGACCTAGGAACTGATCACTCCGATGGTTTCGCAGTTCTCCACCTCTCGCTATCTCTCTGCCTTCCCTTTCCATTTTCTTCCCCCTTGCATATATGTAGATATAAAAATATATGTGAATCTTTATGTGGAAATGTCACTGACACTGGGATCCCTTTGTTTAAAACTGTATATAATTATACTGTTGAAATGATTGCAAAATGCTATTTAGAAGTCAAGGGGTTAACCTGAGATGCAGTCTTTAAACCTTTTGCAGAGCTGTCAACAAGAGGTCAGTTCTGGGTCATTATGTTCTTTTGCTACACCTGCAATTTTTTGTTACAAAAAAGAGCAGCAATGTTTTGCGAGAGAGAGACCGAGATTTGAAACTGAGAAGAAACACTCAGAAGGACTGTTTTCTCTGTACTGCCTTTGTAAATAGTTATACTGAACACATTTTTATTTTTTATTTTGATGTTTTTGAGAAAAATAAAACTCTTTATTCGTGAATTTTGAAACTGCTCCTGGTTTTCCTATGCTTCCTGACCTGTGCCTCAATGACAGCCTCCAGCTAGGGAAATAACTGTTTTAGGTCTCTTCCCCCCAGGGGTGTCCACCTCCCTCCACACTGCTTCCCCTCTGCCTCTACTCGTAGCACCACTAAGGCTGCTCTGAGTCCCGAGGGTGCAGACGTCACTCTCCCAGAGATCCTTTTGTTACAGGGCACCACACTGGTTCAGCGCCCTTCCCTCCTTGATCTTCTCACTCACTAAAATATGTCCTTTTAAGGCAGCTCTCAAGAGCCTCATTTTCTCCACCCACAGCTGCAAATGCACTCAACAAGTGGGATCCTAGCCCATAGGTGCCCCCCGCTCCTTCTCTGTGCCCTGTGCTAGACTCATGACAACAATCGCCTTATCTCAGGCTGCACTTCTGAATTACTGTATTTGTCCTTGGAGCCTATCTATCATACTGTATAGACCTCTGTGCTGCTATTGTAAACTGTCATTTTATCTGGGCACTGGATTGCTCTGTACTCTATGTTGTTTGTACCGCCACCTGCAGATATATGGATATTGTTTGCTGCTCACTGTTTAGTATGTACCAAAACTTCTGTAACCTCCTGTTATCGTATTGCACCTTTGTTGCTGTCTGTGTTGAAACTGTTGGAACTGATGTGGAGCCTTTGGAAATTAGTCCTTGACTCAAAGGGCTGTAATTCCGATATGTATAATAAACAAAAATGTGATGTTGGAGCCTGACGTTGGGGTGGGCGGCCCCTATTAGACTGCTGCAGAAAAGCTTCTGTGGGATCCTAGTGCCTGACGGCTAAGTTCCATAGGTGTGACCTGATGACAGAGATTCCCTTGAAGATCTACTGTCAGTTCAAGTTCTTACGTAACTGTTCTTTTCATACACTCCTGACCTTTAGTAGCAGTAGTCCTACTTTAACTTTGGTGCAAACTCTGAGACGCAACCCAAAGTTTGCTATTAAAAAATAATTAACTGTGCATTTTTATGTTCTGTTTTCTTCTTCTTCACTGCAGCGATCCCCTTTTGCTAGGCAATCTCAGCCCCCCAACTCCTTATCTGCCACTTACACACCTCCACTAACCCCAGACTGACCCCTCCGGGGTTGGATCTTTGAGGAGATGGCTGCAGATGTCCCCACCAATCAGCACAGTTCTGTTGGGCGGTTGGAAGTCAGTTTGTTGGGGCAGAGAGTGCCTGCTTCATTTTGCTTGCCTGCGGTTGTTTTATTCGTGTTCTTCCCTTCCCACAGAGGAAGCCAGCGACAAGGGCTCAGTAGCACATGTGCACACCACGGCACCAAGGCATTGCAGTGCACATTGGAGCCAGTTGGCGTCCATCTCTCCAGCTGCTTTGCCACCCGTGGGCACCCAGTTGGAGGTAGTGGAACTGGGTCCGCGGCCCTCCCTCTGTGGAGGCGTACATCCTGAGAAACTTAATCCAACATTCTGGATTTATTCCCGAACTCAGGCTATGATTGTACAGCCTGGTCCATTTTACCTTTAAAAAAAAAAAACAATGTAGCATCACACATTAACTAGATATAAATATTTAATGTCTACAGAATGTTTCAGATATATAGGATATACCATGGGCTGGCTAAAATGCCACATTTTTTATCTGCAGATTTTGACCTCTCTGGTCTCCAGAGAGGCAGAGCTGTTCTCCCATTGGTTGGAGCTTATTTGTGACTATGCTAAAGTGGAAATAAATGCTGATGACCCACCTGACATTGAAATAAATTATTTATTTCTATTTTAGGCCTGCCAGACATGAACATATTTGCAAAATGTTGTATAAATACAGATAGCACATGGGGAAATACAGAACACACTAGGAAAATAAAAATAATCAGGCTTGTGAATAATAGGAAATGTTAAAACAGAAAATTTGCTTTGAACTCAATTTTTTTTAAACTTTGTTTATTGTAGTTTCAATATACATACAGTAATATATATAGAATTGCTGAGGGCACCACTTCTCATAGTACTAACCGTACAAAAACGTCATATGTCATAATGATACATCATGGAGAAGGTAATTACAAAAATTGATCTCCTTATACTCAAGTATAATAAAACAGGAATAGTCCACTGTTTAAAGGAGTCCATGAGCTGCATGGCTGTATCGATACTAGTAAAGAAGGAAAGTCCACCATAGTCAGTATCCTCTGATACACGGAGGAGAAGAGGTGCCATGCTAAACGAAGTTGCACACTGTATGTGTGAAATAAAAAATGGTTAAGGTCAGCTGTAAAGTCTCAAAGAAACCAAGATACTGTTGCACTTACAAGATAAACGTTAATAATTATAAACTGGTCAGCGTAACTTGAACCCCCCCCCCCCAACTCACGCGCTATATGTACGGGGGAAACTGGGAGAGATAATAAAAACTAAAACTTTTGATCTTACTTCGAGAGGGCTCTTGCAGTAGGTAATAGCTTTGAGGACTGTGCGCCCCCTGGCGTCAGTACCACACTGAAACTTTAACTAGCAGAGTCTGGCGGGGACGCCCACCTGATGTCAGCGTGACACTATGTAGTGGGCGGTCCCCACGCCTGCCCTCCAGTTCTTTCCCACCGTTGACCTGTGCACATTGGACCTCGCGGAGATCGTCACTGCAGGTAGACCGTCTTTGTTCAGATGAGTATCCTTTTTTCCTTTCTTTATTGTTCAAATCTCGATTTTGTGCATGTCTTCTCCGTCTTCCATCGAATCACATAAAAATGAGTGCGATTCTTACGGTATGCAGTTCCCGCACAAGGATTCCCACTCCCTTTGCCTTTTCTGCTTGGTCCCAGAGCACAAGACCGAGGATAATGAGGGCCCGCCTTAGCTTCATCCAAGCCACACGGAAGTACTTCCAGCATGCCTTCAAGGCCCACCTGCTGAAAAAAAAAAGATGGCCACGATGGAAAAAGAGCTGCAGAAGCTGAGGAGCGCTTCAGCCTCACAAGCACAAGAAGAAGAGGGACAAGGAGAAGCACCAGGACCAGGATAGGTCCTGCTCTCGCCTACGGCCTCCCTCGGGACCCCTCGGCTGATCAGTGACCCTCTTCTTCCAGGAATTACGCTGCTGCTTCCAAGTCTGCCCCATCTTCCCAGGAGCAGCCCTTGGTTTCAAACAACATGAAGTCTTGCTGTATTCTGACTATTGCACTCCGGTCCTGCCTTTCAACTGCCCCGGAGAACAAAGAGTTAACTTTCCATGGCCAGCATGGAACGTTCAGCGTGAGCTCGTTTGAAGCCCCTGTCTGCTGCTGTTTAAACTCCAACCGTCAGATTCTTTACTCCGCCTCACTGAACAGTCGCTCTGGAGATTTCTTCTTTGCTTGGTTCAAAAAAGTAGGTTAAAGTGTAGTTTTTCACTCAGTTTCTACCGAATTTCTGCTACCAAATCTGTCGGTTTAAGTCTCTGTCTGTGGTACCGTGAGTACTAGATAGGTTTACATTTAGTTTCTGTGTGCAAATTGTAAATTTCGGATCGGTTCGGCTGAACCGATCAGTTTAGTTTAAAAAAAGTTTGGAATTTACTAAGTGTGGTAACCGGTCCTTATCGGTTCTCAAAAAAACAGATTTTATTACGTTTTTTTCCAAGACCCGTAACATGGTCAGGAACCGATAGGGGAGTCTTGCCTGGCGGATTGCCGAAAAAAGGGTAAGTTTTGGATAGGATTGGCCATGTCTGAGAAACCCAAGAAAAAAACCGGGCCCACTGGGTTTCAATATCAGTGTGTGGGAAGCTTTGCTAAGGCTGATCCCACACCACCTGTGTTTATTGTCTGGGGTTTGACCACCTCGATTCAGACTGCCAAATTTGTAAGAGTTTTCCCAAAGCTACCCTGGATAAAAGAGTAGGTAGACTGAGGGAAAGGGAGGCAGAGAAGTCTGCTGACCCGGATGGCCCGCCCGGTTCGGTTCCGAACGAACCAGAAGGAGTGCCCTCTGACTAGGGCGAAACTTCTTTGGGCAAAAGGAAAGCCGATTCTGAGGAGTCAGTTCCAGTTAAAAGGAAGAGAAGAGATGAATCATCCGGTTCGGATCCAGAAATTCATACTCCGACTGCTGATGAGATAGCCAAAGCGATAAGAATAGTGCAATCACTAACTTCGGTTCCGGCCGAACCGGCACCATCTGGCAGGGGCTCGGTTCGGTCGGTTCCCCCAGTTCTGGATTACACTTCAGAAAAATTTTATGAATCGGAGGTGGAGGAGGGAGAGTATGAGGATGATGATGGTGATTATGAAAGTCTGGATGTGCCTATTGACCTGGACATCTCCCCAGACAGACCTTCAGGTGTTTCTCCTCCTAGGTTTTCTGAGTCCCCTTCCCACTTTATGTTTTACAAAAAAGTGGCTGAAACCCTCCAGCTTCCAATGGAAGAAGCAGTAGAGGATCAGGAGGAGCCTGGTTTTGTTGAAATGATGGACATCTCAGAGTCCAGGAGACTGTTCCCCTCCATAAATCTTTTGGGAAACAGACAATTAAAATTCTAAAGACTCCTAACACCATACCTCCTGTGGACAGACGAATGGACAAGAGGTACACCCTTTCAGGCTCGGACACAGAGTTCCTTTCTCAGCAATGCAGCCATGTTGGGGTAGTGCAGGCTGCTGCCTGTGATATGGCAAATATTCCCTTGGCATCACACCCCCCAGATAAGGACTCCAGGAGGTTTGATGCCATGGCAAAGAAGCAGTACATGGCAGCATCTTTGGGACTCAGGCAGGCTAACTATATGGCCTACACAGCTAGATACCAGCAGTCCAGATGGGACACTGTGCTAGCTCTGGCTAAACAGGCCCCTGACCAGCTTGCCAAGGAGCAGGAGCAGGTGGCTGCAGATGGGATTGAGGCATCCAAGGTGCAATTTCATGCTGCTGTGGACTCCAATGATGTTTCATCTAGAGTCATGTCTATATCTGTGGCCCTTCAGAGGATGGCTTGGCTCAGATGTACTAGCCTATCACAGGATAACCAGGCTAAGGCCATGGATTTCCCTGTCATTGGCAAGTCTCTGTTTGGGGAGCAGACAGAGAACTACATGAAAAAGATGGACGAGTACAGGACCACCTACAGGAGTGCTCAGGCCAAAGAAAGGCAAGCTACTCCTCAAAGGCAGCAGTCCAGGGGCAGGGGCAGGCCTTTTCAAAGGCCTTTTTACCAAGCCCAGTCCTCCTCTTCTTCCTATGCTCAGAGGGGGTTCTTCAGAGGGAGAGGCAGAAGGGGAATGAGCAGGCCTGCTTCCACCCCTCAGCCTAAAGCCCCTGTCAAGCAGACACCCTGATGGGTCTGCCCGGGCCAATTCTCCAATACCTGTAGGGGGCAGGCTGGCTTACTTTGTCCAGGACTGGAAGTCTCTGACATCAGACAAGTGGGTCCTGGAAGTAGTAAGCCAGGGACTGGTTCTCAGCTTCAAAAAATTTCTCAAGATGAGAACCAGATCCTTTCCACCTGCAAATCCATCAGAGACCCTTGCCCTAGAGGCAGAGGTTTCTTCCCTCCTGGCTCTCAGAGCCATAGAGAAGGTTCCTCCCCTACACAAGGGCAAAGGATTGTACTCCAGGTACTTCCTAACCCCCAAACACACAAGAGAATGGCGGCCCATCCTGGATCTAAGATATCTGAACAAGCACCTTTTAAAACCAAAGTTCAAAGTGGTGACTCTGGGAATAATTCTGCCCTCTCTAAGGCCAGGGGACTAGCTAGCCTCCCTGGATCTCAAAGATGCCTATTTTCACATTCCCATCAGGTGCTCCCACAGAAAGTACCTCAGGTTCGAGTTGCCCTCAGGCCACTGTCAGTTCAGAGCAATGCCCTTTGGCCTAACATCAGCCCCAAGGGTGTTCACAAAGTGCCTGGCAGTAGTGGTTGCTTTCCTAAGGAGAAAAAAGATCTCTATCTTTCCATACCTGGACGACTGGCTCATAGTGGGTCAGTCTCCAGACCAAGTCAAGTCACATCTGCAAATAACTCAGCAAGTGCTCACTTCCTTAGGATTCCTCCTCAACCTTCCAAAGTCAGTTCTGGAGCCAGTACAGCTACTCACCTTCATAAGGGCGGAGCTGGATACATTAAGGGCAAGAACCTTCCTTCCCCTGGACAGGGTAAGGACCCTTATGGAACTGGCCTCTTCATTCGCCCTTCAGGTGTCTCGACCAGCAAGGCATTTCTTGCAGCTTCTGGGCCACATGGCAGCCTCTACAGCAGTGGTCCAGGGAGCAAGATTTCAGATGAGGGATATTCAGTTCCACTTAAGAGCCTTCTGGTCCCAAAGAAAGGATTCCCTTACCAAACTAGTCCCAGTGACTCGAACCCTGATCCAGGCTTTGCAGTGGTGGCAGGATCAGGACAATTTGAGACGAGGCTTTCCTTTTGTCACTCAGTCTCATTAAGTGATACTCACCACAGATGCCTCTCTGCGGGGCTGGGGAGCCCACGTGGGGGATCTTACCACCCAAGGGCTGTGGTCACCTCAAGAATCTCTGCTTCACATCACTCTCTTGGAACTCAGAGCAGTGTTTCTGGCACTGCAAGCCTTTTCCAAATCTACAGAACAAAGTGGTCCAGATCAAACAGACAATACCACCACAATGTGGTACATCAACAAGCAAGGAGGCACTCGGTCTACGGCCTTGTGCACAGAAGCAATGAAGTTGTGGTCCCTGGCCTATTCCCTGCAAACCTCTCTGATAGCAGTTCGCCTCCCAGGGAAGGACAATGTCCTAGCAGATGCTCTCAGCAGGATATCCCAGGGCCATCACGAATGGACCCTAGATCCCCTAGTTTTGAAAGTGATTTTCTCAAGATGGGGCACTCCACAGATAGATCTTTTTGCAGCCCCAGGCAATCACCAGCTTCCTCTCTTTTGTTGCAGACCCCCAGTCTTGGGCTCCGTCCCCCTGGATGCTCTGATTCTGAATTGGGAAGGGAAATTTCTGTATGCTTTTCCCCCCTTCCCTCTCCTGTTCAAAGTGTTAGTCAAGATCAGGTCACCACCATGCAGAGTGATTCTGATTGCTCCAGACTGGGCCAGACAGCCCTGGTACCCCCTGTTGCTGTCCTTAGCAGTCCACCTTCCCCTGTCTCTTCCCAGGAATTACAACCTGTTGACATCCTCTCAGGGGAGGATTTGGTATCCAAACCTCAAATCTCTCAATCTCAAGGCATGGCTCTTGAAGAGTTAGAGTTTGCTGATCTGCACCTTTCTCAAGGGGTTCTGGATATCCTTAAGGCTTTAAAGCCTTCCACCAGAAAGACTTACAACTCCAAATGGAAAAGGTTCACTATTTGGTGCTCTAATAACATATTTCTCCAGAATCTGCTGGGTTGCCTACAGTTCTGGACTATATGAGTCCATCTTAATGGCTTAGGACTTAGGCCAGCTACACTTAAAGTGCATTTGGCAACTGTTTCTGCCTTCTTGTCAGTAGGCAAGCCCTCTCCTCTGTCAGCTCATCCTGTGTTTTGTAAGTTCTTCAAGGATTGCTGCACACCAATCCCCTTTAGGGACCCTGCTCCTGCTTGGGACCTTAATGTTTGCATTGCTCAGCTTATGCAACCACCCTTGAGCCTTTGTGCTCTGCAGAGCTTAAGTACTTGACTTGGAAAACTGTGTTTTGGTAGCCCATTACCTCTGCCAGGCGTATCAGTGAATTGCAAGCCCTGTCAGTGGAGCCTGATTTCATCTCTTTCCATAGAGATAAAGTGGTCCTAAGAACTAACAGGAAGTTTTGCCTAAGGTGGTTTCAGATTTCCACCTTAATCAGTCTATATCTCTCCTGTTTTCTTCACTGACCATTCCTCCTCGGGAGAGAGAGACTGCACAGCTTGGATGTTAAAAGGGCCCTCAGCTACTACATAGAGCGCACCAAGGGTCACAGGTTTGAGTCCCTCAGTTGTTCCTCACATATGGAGAGGTCGGTGAGGGCAAACCTGCCACTAAGAGATCTATTGCCAGGTGGATTGTCTCTTGTATACAATTCTGCTATGAAAAGCTGGGTAGAACCCCACCCTCAGGCCTGAGGGCTCACTCTACTAGAGGTACAGCTGCTTCCTGGCTGCTGCCAGGGATATTCCTGTCTTAGAAATTTGTCAAGCAGCCACCTGGAAAACAGTCCATACATTCACCAAGCATTACTCTCTGGATATCCAGGCTAGAGTGATGCTCGGTTTTAACACAGCAGTACTTCAGAGCCTATTTCAAAGTAGGTTTTGTCCCTCCTCCATGGAGGTACTGCTTGGTAGTTCGCAATAGTTAGAATACAGCAAGACTTCATGTTGTTTGAAGAAAAATTACTCACCTTAGTAATGTTGTTTCTTCTAATGAGTCTTACTGTATTCTGACCTCCGCCTCCTCTCAGAACCTGGTTTTGGGATGTGGGTGGGCAGGAGCAGTGTTGGCACCCTAAGGGTACCTTTTTCACCCTTCTTTACTTTGAGTGTGTGTTGTGTTTTGTTTTTTAGGTTTCCTGACTTGAGTCTTTGCTTTGAAACCAAAAAACCCTTTTTAATAAATTTAGTTGCCAGTTGGCTAGTGTGAGTTTTACAGTTTCCACACACAACTTCTAGTGAGTATTGCTTGTAAAGATCTGACGGTTGGAGTTTATACAACAGCAGACAGGGGCTTCAACCGAGCTTGCGCTGAATGTTCCATGCTGGCCATGGAAAGTTAACTCTTTGTTCTCCAGGGCAGTTGAAAGGCAGGACTTAACTGCAATAGTCAGAATACAGCAAGACTCCATTAGAAGAAACAACATTACTAAGGTGAGTAATTTTTTCTTCCCCACCGCCACTGGTCACGCGGGCGCCTCGTCCGAGTCCAAAGCCTCTGCCACTCTTATACCCATCTCTACCATGGGAGCCGATAAGCCACTCGTTGACCCCCCTACGAACACCCAGCACTGGGGACTCCGGTGTCTGCACGCCCAAGGTCGATAAGCAGGTCATCTGACCCTCCAACGACCACCCGACTGACACGCTCACGTCGGGGTTCCAGCACGAGCCCCCGACGACGCCCAGCTGGACGAGAGCCAGCTGCCAGTCTCTATGCAGCCTTTCCCTGGCTGGGTCTTCCCACTGGGTTACTCCCTCCTCTCCCTACGAGTAGCTTCCTCTGCCCTTCCAAGATCAGATGGGGATGGGGATCGTCTGTTTGGTTACATTATTGGTGGGTCACTTTCAGACTTCACGTTGGTTCTCCCGTGCAACCTTCCCCTTCCCACCAGTTCTTCCGGTGGGACCGTTGGCAGCAACGCAGAGGTTCCCACCCATAGGTCCCGTGCCTGACCCTGTTCTTCTGAGTCCTTCTGGGCCGAGCTTCAGGCCCCCTCAGGGTCCCCGTCTGGTCCCATGGCACCGCCATCAGGGCCTCCACCCGGTTACCCAGCACCTCATTGCAACCGGGTTACCCTCCGTCAGATTATGTGATGTCAATCTTTATGACGCTGGGGTATGCGCCAGCCTACTCCTTGCCAAGTTACCTGATGCATGGGTACCATATGTCGGGGTACCCAACACTGAGGTTCTCTTCAAGGTTTCAGCCTGTCTGTCAACCCCCTCTACCATCTTCACCACCTCCCCAGCCACAGGCATATTTCCGGGCCATTCTCCAGTACTGGTTGTCAGAGATCAAGTCACAGCTCATCTTGGAGCTGAACAGACTGCACCCAATGAGGGCCTTTACCCCGGTTCACCCAGATCAGACTCCCAGATGCTCCTCTCTGCTGGACCTGTGGCCAGTCTACATTGGCCTGATGAAAGGTCCTTCGACTGGACCGGTGATGGACAGTATCCCTCCTAGGTCTCAGGAGGTTTCTCGTCCTGTCTTCAGGTTTTCAGATTCCTCGGATTCAGAATCCAAGTCCAGGTCCTCCTCCTCCATTTTGGGGTTTGAGACTCCCTCTCCAGGGGAGCACAAGCCGAAAGAGTCCCCCAAATCGCCTCTGGATGACCCTTGATTCACAGACCTCCTGAAAAAGATAGTGGAGATCTACGAGTGGAAGACTGATGGACACGATCCCGCATTAGAGACTAGCTGAGCACCTGGATATACAGGAGACAGCACCTGTCCTTACGCCCCCATGGTTAGACCCTCAAGAAGATCTTGCTTCTACCATTTGGATGATGCCTTCCTCCTTCCTGGCAGTGGCAAAAAAGGCAGACAGGACATACAGGACACTAGCGGGGAAGGATCACCTCAGTGTCCACCCAGAGGCAGACTCAGTGGTCATTACGGCAGCTCATGACAGGTCCACCAAGCCGAGACACATGAGCACCTCCTCTCCTGACAAGGAGTCGGGGCAGCTGGACCAGTTTGGGAGGAGATTCTGTTCTTCCTCCACACCAGCCATGCACGCCCTAAATTATGTGGAGCACATGCTCATCTACCAGAAGTCTCTGTTTCGTGAACTGGAGCCTGTCGTTAACGCCATGCCAGACTCCGAGTCCAAGACCATTCTGGTGGACACTATCAGGTCTGCTAAGGTCACCTGTCACCACTCACTAAGGGCGACATACGATGCAGTGGACTCCTCGGCCAGGGGCACCGCTACAACGGTTTGCTGCAGGAGATTTTCCTGGGTAAGGGTGTCAGGCTTGGTACCTGATGTCCAGGCAGCCATTCAGGATGCCCACTTCTGGGGCGATGCCCAGGACATAATAACCAGCCTTCAGGACAAGGGCAAAGCCATACGGTCGGTCCCTACTATGTATCGCCTAAGATTTAAGGCCAGACAGCCATTTCATCACCAGACCAAGCGGTAAACGAAACAGTAGCAAACAGCCAGACACTTAGACCAAACGTTGGGTACCTTCAGCTGCATTCACCCCTCCAGCCAAAGCTCAAGAGAGCCTCAGGGGCGGCTCTCCCCAACCCTCTCTCTGCCTCTTGACTTGTGGTCCACCCCCCCCCACCTCCCCCTTTCCGTCTGGGGAGCCGGTGTGTGGAAAGTTTGCCAGTCGCTTGCTGGGGTGGGAGGTAGTCACCACAGATTCGTGGGTCCTTCAGCTGGTGAGTCAAGGCCACAGATTAGAACTTCTGGAGAGACCCCCAATCAAGCCTCTGGGGGTTATCTCACTAGCCAAATGCGCGCATCCCCCTCATACGGGAGGAAATCGAGGTCCTTCTGCAAAAAGAAGTCATAGAGCCCATTCCGGCAAACCAGGTAGGGAAGGGGTACTACTCCCACTTCTTCCTGGTGCCAAAGATGACAGGAGACTTGGATCCAATTCTGGACCTCAGAACTCTAAACCTATACATAGAGTACAAACGGTTTCATATGCTGGCTCTCCCAGGTCTGCTGCCCCTCCTGCAGAAGGGACAGTGACTCTGCACCCTGGACATGCAGGATGCCTACTTGCATATCCTAGCTTTTCAGGCCCATTGCTGCTACCTCAGGTTCTCCTTTCAGGGGGAATATTATCAGTTCAACGCCCTCCCCTTCAGCCTGTCCTCGGCACCCTGGGTTTTTAACAAGTGCCTTGCTGTAGTGGCAGCGGCCTTGAGACGCCAGGGCATTGTGTGTTCCCCTACCTCAACAACTGGCTTCTGTCAGCTCCGTCGAGGGAGCAGCTGGAATTTTTCCTTTCCGCTACCCTGGCCCGTTTTACACAAGTGAGGATTGCAGTCAGCTATCCTAAATCCCAGTTTATTGGAGCAGTGCTGGATATGGCTCAGGGTGTGGCTTTCCTTCCTCTGAACAGGGCAGAAACCTTACAGAAGCAGGCTCGCCTGATAGCCTCCAGCAGGTGGGTTTCATCCATGTCAGTTCTCCGGCTCCTTGGCCTTATGGCAGCGGCCATTCACACTGTCCCGCTGGCCAGGCTTCACATGTATGTTTCACCATGGATGCTCAGGGTGCAGTGGGATCAGAGGTCGGATGACCTAGACCACGTGGTTGTGGTCTTCAGTTCGATGCAACGGAATATCCTGTGTTGGCAGGATCTCAGCAACCTTACCGGGGGTTCATTCCAGTCTTCTCCCCCCCGTCCAGACCCTGACTACTGATGCTTCAGGGATGGGTTGGGGGACTCATCTGGAAACCCATAGGACTCAAGGGCTGTGGTCTCAGTCAGAACTCTCCCTACACATAAATGTATTGGAGATGAAGGCAGTGCTGTATGCTCTTCAAGCCGTCCAGTACTTGCTGTGCCAGGGCCCACTATTAGTCCAGTTGGACAATGTGTGTAGTCTGGTACCTAAACAGGCAAGGGGGCACTCGTTCGTATCCCCTCTGCAGGGAGATGATGCGGGTTTGGAATTGGGCTATTCTGCATTGAATACACCTCACAGTGGTTCACGTTCCAGGTGTGCAAAACATCTTAGCAGAATGGGAGCTCAGGCAAGCGGTGGTTGAAGACATATACGCCTTCCCTCCCTTTTCAGTTCTGCAGAGGTTGCTGCTCAAGCTTCAAGTGGAGGGGACTCGCATGATTCTGATCGTCCCGTATTGTCCTCGCCAGATATGGTTTCTGCTTCTCCAGCAGCTTACAGTGGAACTTCTGGTGCCCCGCGCCTTGACCACGATCTCCTGGCTCAGTAGAGAGGCACGTTGGTCCATTCAGGGCTGAAGTCCCTTCACCTTCACACGTGGCACCTTCTGACATAGCTGCTTCATGCTTTGGAGTCTCCTTCAGAGTGGCTCAAGTCCTTGTGGAGGCTAGAAAGCCTTCCATGAGGATGATCTATGCTATGAAATGGAAGCGATTCTCCATTTGGGCCAATTCGAAGGGTTGGGACCTTTTCTTTTTCCCTGTTGCTCAGGTCGTGAAATACTTGCTGCAGCTCTCCGACCTGGGCCTGAGTTGCTCTTCGCTGAAGGTGCACCTGTCTGCTGTCTCTGCCTACCACTCCTTGGTGGAGAACAGATCTGTGGCTCAGCTGGAGGTCTCTCCACCTTTCTGAAAGGGATCCTCCACTTCAAACCCCCGGTGTGCAGTCCAGCGCCACCTTGAGATCTAAATTTTATTTTAGAGAAACTTACTCTGCCTCCTTTTGAACCAGCTGCTAGTTGCGATATGCCCCGTTTATCTTGGAAAGCGCTCTTTTTAGTTGCAATTACTTCCGCTTGAAGAATATCCAAGTTTTGGGCCCTGTGGTGTAAGGAGCCTTATTTGATTTTTCACAGAGACTGGGTGGCTCTGTGTACCAATTCTTAGTTTTTAGCAAAAGTGATTTCTAAGTTCACGTTGAATCGGTCTATTCAACTGCTGGTGTATTACCTTGAGTATTCATCAGGGGGAGGCAGTTCTGCATACTTTAGATGTTCACATAATTTTGCATTACTACACTAACTGCACTGTTTGTCTGAAAATCGGATCAGCTTTTTGTTTCTTTTGCACCCAAAAGAGTGGGTGCAGCAGTTTCCAAACAGTGTTTATCCAGGTGGTTGACAAACTGTATTGTGTTCTGTTACCAGAAGTATGGTAAAACCCGGGAGAGGTTAAGGGGCATTCTACCAGAGGCATAGCTGCTTCTACTGCTTGTTTCAGGAATGTGTCTGCCGTGGACATCTGTGCGGCGGCCACTTGGAGCTCTGTCCACACTTTCACCAAGCATTACAGTCTGGACATTGCCTCTAGGTGCAGGGCTGGCTTTGGATTAGCTGTCCTCCAAGGCCTTCTGTCCTAAACTCTCTGCCTTTCTGCAGACCTTTCCTGCCTCCCGTGTTTCAGTTCCTTCTGATTCACACTGCTTGGGACTCAGTCCTCAAGGTTAGTACCTACTGCAAGAGCCCTCTCGAAGTAAGATAGTACAGTTACGCAAGAACTTACTGTAACAGTAGGTCTTCGAGAGAAGCTCTTGCAGTAGGTAACCTTTTTCCCTCCCTCCTTCCCCGAACTTCTGCTGCTGTCCCTCTGTGAGTTTATTTTGGCTACAGGAGCCTCTTTTCTCTGTCGCTCTGTTTGGAAGTCTCCAGCGGGAGAACTGGAGGGCGGGCGTGGGGACCACCCACTATATAGTGTCACGCTTAACGCCAGTCCCCCTGCCAGACACCGCTTAGCTTAAGTTTCCATGTGGTCCTGATGCGGGAGGCTTAGTCCTCAGGCATACCTACTGCAAGACCTCTCGAAGATCTACTGTCACAGTAAGTTCTTATGTAATTGTACTTTTTTTGGTTTGTTGTGGAACAGTCTCTGAAGATCCTACCAGTTCTCCTAGTAAAGGGAAACAGTCATCTGATTCTAACACATTTACAAATTGAAGTCTAGATTAGGCAAAGAGCCGCAGTACCTGAGGTTTGCAGCAGCACAGCAAAAGAGAGACTTAGCCAAGATCCCTCTTGGCAGAGCAACAGATTCCAGTATCATCGACAGTCAGGGGTTCCCCCAGAGTCCTTATGGTCTGGTCGACGAGGGGCATGTTTATGTGCCCACTGCAGGGCATCCTCTGGGTCCATGAGCAGGAAAATATTCCCCTCATGAGCAGTTCGTAATCTTGCTGGAAATACCATGACGTGGGATCGCTGCCTCAAGTAACATGGCACAGACCCCATAAAAAATGTTTTTGCTTCTACCAGGTGGAAGAACTGAGATGTGAGAAGAGCAGGACTTTGTTGCCCCTCCTGTAAAAGTTTTTTTTTGGGGCAGTCAAGTGCTAAGAGGAAGTCTGTGGTCCCAACTCCATCTGTTACAACCACAACGGAGTGGGGTGCGTCCAGATTATCTGGCTTCCCTCCAGAAGTGACTTGGTACATCTTCTGAAGTAGGTATGACAAGTTTTAAATCTAATCTCCAAATTGTAGAGCAAACCAGTCTCGTAAAAATAACACCAAATGGTCCCCCTCTGAGCCTTTCGGCATTCCGATAATATGATGATTTGCTTATCTGGCTTGATTCTGTAGTGTTTCAAGTCGAGATCAAAGATGGTACTTCTGTTTGATAACAGTTGTCACTGCTCCCACGGCAGTGTCCAATCACTTTGTAACTTCCAGGGTTTCCATTTTGATGGAGTCAGTAGAAGTTTCTAAGACCACCGCCCAATTAGTGAGGATGTGAAACTTTTCTGCGAGCCCCAAAACCGTAGGGACATCTTCAGACACCTCGAGAATAAGTTAAGTGCTGGCAGCTGTTCCATAAATTAAGGTTAAAAGCACTGAAGATGGAGAGAATCTGCTGAGCCTTAAGGAAATGTGGCCATCTTGCTCGGGCTCCACAGTGCCTCCCCCTCATATTTGTTTTAAACTTATATTTTATTACATTTTGCTTCAAATCTCTACAAGCATTTCCATCTGGCATGTAGCAAGTAATCATTGTCACAGAACATATTGGTCATTCCACTGTCGTCGTTAGTCCATAGGAGGAGTTAGCTGTATATTTATAGTAATGAATACATTTTGAACGAAGTTTGTTCATGTGCAGCATGCTTAGTGCTGCCATGAGCTGAGATGTCACACCAGGACCTGTTGTCTCTGGGGTCTTTGCTTACACACTGTTCCCCCTTTTGTTCTCTGTGTTTCCACCTTCCATTTCCTGTTGAGTAGCTACAATACCCCTGACTCTATCCCAGCCATTTTTGAAGCTGTTTATGGCTTTGGCACCAACCACCGGTGTCTGCAGACCATTCTGTGGCTCTGCCGCTCTTTCTGTAAAATAATACTTCCTCACATCCTTTTGTAAACCTTACCCCCATTAACCTCTACTCATGGCCCCTTGTAGTAGATTCTCTGTTCTTAGTAAATAACTCCTCACAGTTCACTTTCTGAAGAACTTTCAGGAACTTGAAGGTCTCTGTCATATCCCCCTCTCTCGTCTGGTTTTGTGTCAATACATGTTTAGCTCCCTTAGCCGATCCTTATATGATCTGTCCTCCTGGCACTGAATCATCTTGATCTCCCTGCATCATACCATCTCTAGCATGTCCCTGTCTTTTTTAGATGGGAACTGCAGAACTGAGCACACAACTCCAGGTGTGGTCTCACCAGTGACCTATATAGTGGTAATAGTATCTACTTTCCACTGTCAGCCCCTCTCCTGATGCACCTTAGCATCTTGTTGACCTTGCTGAAGGTCTTGTTACATTGGCTGGTTTGTTTAAGGGAGTCACGGATGATGACTTCTTGGTCCCTTTCCTCAGCCGCTATGTCCAGCTGAACCCCTCCCATCCAGTACTCTCTTCTGGGTTTTCCTAAGTGCATCATTTTGTACTTCTTGCCATTGAGTTTCAGCTGCCAGACATTGGACCAATTTGCCAGTATTTGCAGGTCTTTCTGCAGTTCCCTTATCCCCTCCATGTTGTCAATCCTACCACAGAGTAGGTAGAACATCCCCTCTGTTTCTGAAAGAAATGGCACTTACGAATGTATAAAACAGACAATGAAAGACATGCACATGCTATTTTTAACCCAAGTTCACTTCCAAAACCCATATCATTAGCGGATGTATATATTCCCAAACTTGAACAGTTAAACCAGCAGCCTGATGTCTGAAACATTAACTGGGATGTAAAATAATGGTGAGAAAGAATCCTGGCTATGTTTATTTAATGTTCAGTATAGTCATTAATATCATATTAAAGTAAAAGGCCAGCCTTATGTAGTCACAGGCTATAAAATCTGCCTCGATATTGCAGATGTTCAGAATGAAAAGTTCTCAAAACAGCCCACCAGCGTTTCTGATTAAAAATGCTACAGCTTCAGAAGGGTGGGCGCCAAATGGAGCGTGGGTAGAAAGATGCTAGGGAGTTGTATTTTTATGCTGCACCATTCCCAGCACCATATTGTTACCCTTAAGCAAATTTTTTGGTACAAAAAGGAAAGTTTTGTTGATCCTTCTTTTTTTTTTAACCTGGTTTGCTTCCAGCGTCCAGGCATCCGTCTCATCCTGCCACCGTTCGGTCTGCCATGGCCCGGAGAGCCCCACCGCTAACTACCCCTGCGGCGGGGAGCCCCCCTCACTCCCCACCGAACCAGGATCCAGTAGCCATGGTGGGTCCCAGGCTATGCGCCCCTTTAGACGGGCCATCAAGCCGCAGCGACTGCAAGCGCTCTATTTCCTCTCCTTATATCGTGAGTGGGGCGGCAATGACGCTGGGGAGGCGACATGTCCGCATGTGCTCCCTCCCGGTGCCATGCCCCAACTCACCGGCCCTCTGAGATGCATCAGCGCACCGTCCCTCAGCCTCCGCTAGAGGTCACCAAAGCGCCGACCCCTAGCAGTCCCCCTCCCCGGAGAGGGAAGAGCAGTCCCACGGACCTCAATTCCTCCTCGCCCTGCCGACCCCCAGCGCCGAGTCCGCTTCCTCAACCCGGTCGCCAGCGTGGAGCGAGGTGTGGCATCCAGTGCCTCAACCCTCAGCGCCACCGGGCCGGACTAAAAAAAGGAAAGTTTAAAAAAAAAAAAAAAGTATTCTAATAGCATGGATTCAGTTCACTATCCATGCTCTGGCAGTTCTGCTGGAGACTGCTGAGTCATTGGAAGTCTACAAGCTAAGCTCCTCCCACCATCCTGGTGGTATATTCTTCGGCTCCGCCCTATGATGTCAGATCTTACTTTCCAGTAGAAGGGACAGGTCTCCTTTGTATTTCTGCAGCGTTGAAGGATTTTTGAGTTTCAAGCACTTCTTTCAGGCAAATCTGGGACTGTTTCAGTCCGCATTCAATATTAAAGTTGCTCCTAAGTCTTCCAGTTGTGCTTTGGGATCAACGCTGGAGAGCAAGAAACCATATTTTAAATTCTGCACACGGTGTAGGCACAAAATGTCTGCCACAGATCCACACAAGACATGGTTATACTGCGTGGGCGATCGAGGGATGCAGGTTGTGTTGAGCCATGCTGCCAGTGTCCATCAAAGATCAGGAATACTCCAGTGGGCCTTGGTCAGCCCAAAGACTATAAAAAGGGCTCAGAAGTGGGCTGGGTTGGCTGCTGCCTGCAGTCATAGAAAAAGAAGCTGTGGCGATTGCTGTGAGTTCTTCGTCGGTGTCGGCACTGTTCATGGCTGGGGCCAGCGTGGAGGGTGGTTCTCTGATGAGTTTCAGGGAAATGTGTATAGCCTTCCAGACCTTTGGGGAACGCCCTTCTCACTGCAACAAAAAGTAGTGCCATCACAAGTCGTGGGACCGGGAAAGATGATACCCTTCCCACTCCTTTTACTCCCCCTGACCACTTGGCCTTGGTCAAGCTTCCGTTGGTTGAGAGCTCCACAGTAACCTTGTTGGGCTTGTCTGCCTGTACTCCGAGATTTTTCTCAAGCCTGTCGACAGGCTGTTGGAGGAGATGGTCAGTCTCCCTGATGCCGTCACTTTCAGTCTTCATTCAGGTGGACATGGCCCACTTGGTACCCCCGGCTGAGATGATGCAAGAGCGGCCTCCACCAATGGTCCTGCTTCTTAAGCCTCTCATGCTTAACCTGCCAAAGCAGGTGGATTACACTAACTCACTGGATAGTTGTCGATCCTTGGGTCAAGGTCGAGACGTTAATCATGTTTGCGATTCTGCTGAACCGTGAGGTGTCGCTGTTGACGCTCGTTGACCTCCTCGGACAAGAAGTGGCATTGATGAAAGATATCTCATCACTACAAGGAGCTCCTCTGGCAACATTGGACCATGGCTGGGAGGGGTAGGGCTCAGCCCCTGGACCTTCGGTCTCTTGACCTTTGCTAATCATTCCCATGCTTATGTATCCTTCAAACAACATGAAGTCTTGCTGTATTCTGACTAATGCAGTTAGCCCCAGCCTTTAAACTGCCCCGGAGAACAAAGGGTTAAACTTTCTGTGCAGAGCATAGAATGCTGAGCTCGAGCTCGGTTGGTGTCTCTCTCTATTTCCCTTTGAAATCTAACTGTCAGATTCTTTAAGTGTCGGTTTACCGTCTGTTTTTAACCGAAAATTATTTTCTGCATAGTCGGTTCAGTTTCTGTCTGTGGTACCGTGAGTACTAGATAGGTTTTGTACTGTTTTTTTCTGTGTGGAACTTGTGAAAGTGTGGATTGGTTCGGCTGAACCGATCAGTTGTTAAATCTTGTATCTTACTTTAGTGTGTGGTTACCAGTCCTTATGGGTTCTAAAAAAAACATGTTTGGTACTTTTTTCCAAGACCCGTGACACAGTTAGGAACCGATAAGGGAGTCTTGCCTGGCGGTTGCCAAAAAAAGGTTAAGTTGGTTAGGTTGGCCATGTCTGAGAAACCCAAGAAAAAAAAACGGGCCCACTGGGTTTCAACACTACAGTGAATGTGGGGAGGTCTTTGCTAAGGACGATCCCCACACCACCTGTATTTATTGTCTGGGGTTTGAACACCTCGATTCAGACTGCCAAATTTGTGAAAATTTTCCCAAATCTACCCTTGAGAAGAGATTAGGTAGACTGAGGGAAAAGGAGGCCGAGAAGTCCGCTTACCCAGATGGCCAGCCCGGTTCGGTTCCGACCGAACCAGGAGTGCCCTCTGACCAGGGCGATACTTCTGCGGCAAAAGGAGAGCTGATCCTGAGGGTTCGGTTCCGACAAAAAGAAAATGCAAAGAAAAATCATCCGGTTCGGATCCAGTAGCCCATGTTCCGACCGCCGAAGAAATAGCCAGAGCGATTAGGATTGTGGAATCGCTTCGCCCGGTTCCAGCCGATCCGGCACCTTTTGGCAGGGGCTCGGTTCAGTCGGTTTCCCCCGGTTCACCATTATACCCCTGAAGAATTTTATGAACCGGAGTTTGAGGAGGAGGGGGAGTTTGAGGATGACGATGGTGATGGTGTGGATGTGCCTGTTGAATCGGACATCTCCCCAGACAGACCTTCAGGTGTATCCCCTCCTAGGCTTTCTGTGTCCCCTTCCCACTTTATGTTCTACAGAAAGGTGGCTGAGACCCTCCAGCTTCCAGTGGAGGAGGCAATGGAGGATCAAGAGGAGCCTGATTTTGTGGAAATGGACATCCCAGAGTCCAGGAGACTGTCTATTCCCCTTCACAAATCTTTTGGGAAGCAGACACAAAAAATCTTGAAGTCTCCCAATTCTACACCTCTCGTTGATAGAAGAATGGACAAGAGGTATACACTTTCAGGCTCAGATACGGAGTTCTTATATCAACAATGCAGCCATGTTGGGGTTATGCTGGCTGCTGCCTGTGATAAGGCAAACATTCCCTTGGCTTCACACCCTCCAGACAAAGACTCCAGGAAGATTGTTGCCATGGCAAAAAACAGTACATGGCATTTTCCTTGGGACTCAGGCAGGCGAATTACATGGCCTATAGAGCCAGGTACCAGAAGTCCAGGTGGGACACTGTACTGGCACTGGCTAAACAGGCCTCCCCCTAGCTAGCCAAGGAGCTGGAGGAGGTGGCTGCAGATGGGATCGAGGCATCGAAAGTTCAGTTTCATGCTGCTGTGGACTCCAGTGATGTGTCACCAAGAGTCATGGCTACATCTGTGGCTCTTCGGAGAATGGCTTGGCTCAGATGTACTAGCCTCTCACAGGATACCCAGGCTAAGGCCATGGATTTTCCTGCAGTTGGTAATTCTCTGTTTGGGGAGCAGACAGAGAATTACATGAAGAAAATGGATGAGTACAGGACCACTTACAGGAGTGCTCAGGCCAAAGAAAGGCAGGCAACTCCTCAAAGGCAGCAGTCTAGGGCAGACCTTTCATAGGCCTTTTTACCAAGTGCAGGCCTCTTCTCCCTTTTCACAGAAGGGGTTCTTCAGAGGGAGAGGCAGAAGGGGGATGAGCAGGGCTGCATCCACTCCTCAGCCTAAGGCCCCTGCCAAGCAGACACCCTGATGGGCCTGCCCAGGTCGACTCTCCTATACCAGTAGGGGGCAGGCTGACTTACTTCGTCCAGGACTGGATGTCTGTTTCATCAGACAAGTGGGTCCTGGAAGTAGTAAGTCAGGGACTGGTTCTCAGCTTCAAAAAATTTCCAAAGATGAGAGCCAGATCTTTTCCACCTGCAGGTCTCTCAGAAACCCTTGCCCTAGAGGCAGAGGTTTCATCTCTGCTGGCTTTGAGAGCCATAGAGAGAGTACCTACCCTACACTGTGGCAAAGGTCTGTACTCCTGGTACTTCCTTACCCCAAAAAAGACAGGGGAGTGGCAAGCCATCCTAGACCTGAGATACCTAAACAAACATCTTTTAAAACCAAAGTTCAAGATGGTAACTCTGGGAATAATCCTTCCCTCTCTAAGGCCAGGGGACTGGCTAGCCTCCCTGAACCTCAAAGAGGCCTATTTTCACATTCCCATCAGGTGCTCCCACAGAAAGTACCTCAGGATCGAGTTGCCCTCAGGTCACTATCAGTTCAGAGCAATGCCCTTTGGCCTAACTTCAGCCCCAAGGGTCTTCACAAAGTGCCTGGCAGTAGTAGTTGCCTTTTTAAGGAGGCAAAAGATTTACATTTTTCCATACCTGAACGACTGGCTAATAGTGGGCCAGTCTCCAGACCAAGTCAAGTCAGACCTGCAAGTGACCCAGCAAGTGCTCACTTCTCTAGTATTTCTTCTAAACCTTCCCAAGTCAGTTCTCGAGCTTGTCCAGCTTCTTACCTTTATAGTGGCAGAGCTGGATACGGTCAAAGCAAGAGCCTTTCTTCCCCTGGAAAGGGCAAGGGTTCTTATAGAACTAGCCTCTTCCTTCAGTCTTCAGGTATCTCGACCAGCAAGGCATTTCCTCCAGCTCTTGGGCCACATGGCAGCTTCTACGGCAGTGGTCCAAGGGGCAGAATTCCAGATGAGGAACATTCAGTTCCATCTGAGGGCTTTTTGGTCTCAGAGGAAGAACTCCCTTACCAAACTGATCCCAGTGACTTGGACCTTGATCCACGCCCTTCAATGGTGGCAGGATCAGGACAATTTAGGGCAAGGGGTCCAATTTGTCACTCAGTCTCATTCAGTGGTCCTTACCACGGATGCTTCCCTTCTGGGCTGGGGAGCCCATCTGGGGGCCCTCACTGCCCAGGAACTGTGGTCACCTCAGGAATCCCTTTTCCATATCAGTCTCCTAGAGCTCAGGGCAGTTTTTCTGGCCCTGCAAGCCTTCTCTCAGTCAGTACAGAACAAGTGGTTCAGGTCAGAACAGACAACACCACCACCATGTGGTACATCAACAAGCAGGGAGGTACTCGGTCTACGGCCCTGTGCACAGAAGCCATGAAGTTGTGGTCCCTGGTGTATTCCCTACAAACCTCTCTGATAGCAGTTCACCTTCCAGGGAAGGACAATGTGCTAGCAGATGCACTGAGCAGGATCTCACAGGGCCATCATGAATGGTCCCTGGACCCTCCGGTCTTGAAGGTGATTTTTTTCTAGGTGGGGCACTCCAGAGATAGATCTTTTTGCAGCCCCAGACAATCACCAACTTCCTCTCTTTTGTTGCAGACCCCCAGTCTTGAGCCTAGTCCCCCTGGATGCTCTGGTTCTGCACTGGGAAGGGAAATTTCTGTATGCCTTCCCCCTTCTGTTCAAAGTTTTAGTCAAGATAAGGTCACAACCTTGCAAAGTGATTCTGACTGCTCCAGACTGGGCCAGACAGCCCTGGTACCCCCTGTTGCTGTCCCTAGCAGTCCATCTTCCCCTGTCTCTTCACAGGAATTACAACCTGTTGACATCCTCTCAGGGGAGGATTTGGTACCCCAATCTTCAGTCTCTCAATCTCAAGGCATGGCTCTTGAAGAGTTAGAGTTTGCAGATTTGCATCTGTCTCAAGAGGTTCTGGATATTCTCAAGGCTTCTCGAAAGCCCTCCAACAGAAAGACTTATAACTCCAAATGGAAAAGATTCAGCATTTGGTGTTCTAAGAAGCATATTTCTCCAGACACTGCTGAATTGCCTACAGTTCTGGACTATATGGTCCATCTTAATGGCCTATGCCTCAGACCAGCTACTCTCAAGGTACACTTGTCAGCTGTTTCTGCTTTTTTGTCAGTGGGGAAGTCTTCCTCACAATCATCTCATCCTGTATTCTGTAAATTTTTTAAGGGATTGCTTCATACCAATCCTCCCTTTAGAGACCCTGCCCCTGCCTGGGATTTAAATGTTTGCATTGCTCAACTTATGCAACCTCCTTTTGAGCCTATGTCCTCAGCAGAGCTTAAGTACTTGACTTGGAAAACTGTGTTTTTGGTAGCCATTACCCCTGCCAGACGTATCAGTGAATTGCAAGTCCTGTCAGTGGAACCTGATTTTATCTCCTTTCACAGAGATAAAGTGGTCCTTAGAACCAATAGAAGGTTCTTGCCCAAAGTGGTTTCAGATTTCCACTTGAATCAGTCTGTCTCTTCCTGTTTTCTTCACTGATCATTCTTCCTCAGGAGAGAGGAGGCTACACAGTTTAGACGTTAAAAGAGCCCTTAGTGGGGGCGCTGATGAGCAGCAACCGGTAAAGACGTGGGTTCCTGCAGCTCCCGACCCTGCTGAAAATAAACAGTAAAATCCAACAAAATCGGAACCTAAAACAACGCAAACAAATGACTGTTTTTATTTTGAATGTACAATGGAGGAGTTTCTGGTATCAAATCCAGGGAAAGGACAGCGATCAGCTGGGAAAGTTCAAAAAAAGCAATCGGCGGCAAAATCCTCGGATGTGCAAGGCCCTGTCTCGCTATCAGCAGCTGAGATGGCGGCTTTAGGCCGCGAAGTCTCGGAGCAAGTTTTGGAGGCTCTAGAGGGGAAATGGTGCAAACTAGAGGAAAAAATAGATGCTCGCCTACAAGGTATGCTGGAGCAGATGGCAATGCAGGCAAATAGAGTGACAGAGGTGGAGGAGCGCATTTCTAAGATTGAGGACACTATGGATCTCTTGGTGGCTCGTGTAACAAAATTAGAGAAAGAACTTGCCGAACTGACAGATCAACATGATTATCAAGAAAATTATCATCGCCGCTTAAATCTGCGGCTCAGAGGGCTTTCGGAGGGGAAGGAGGGCCCAGATATTCTCAAATTTTGCACAGAGAATCTCCCGAGTTTGGTGGGCATGAAGATTAAAAGGGGGAGACTTTAACTGGAGCAAGTGCATAGGGCTGTAGCGCCACGGCCGCCAGTGGGGCAACCCCCGAGGCAGATAATATTTCGGTTCATCACTGCGAGGACCGGGAGCAGATGCTGCGTGCATACCGCAACATAAGAGAGTTCAAATATGAGGGAGACCGACTCTATCTGCTACAAGACTACTCTAATAGAGTTCTGAAAAAAAGAAGAGCATTTAACCCAATGTTAACTAAGGGCCCTCAAAGTGGACTGTTTCTTGCTTTACCCTTCGATTTTAAAAATAAAGCATGATGGTGCTATGTACACGTTTTGGGAGCCGGAGAGAGCTGCTGCATTCGTGGAGGATCTCAAGAAAAAAGTGGGCTGAGGGTACTGTCTGGTCAGAGCGTGCATGAATGGCGCACCGAGCGAAGTTTAGGCTGTGCAAGTGATCTCGAAGGATATGCTGCAGAGACTTGCTAGTTAAGAACTAATTGCTAACTGAAACTTCAGGGATGGGGTTGTTCTACCCCCTTCTGATGTCACCTAGAGCGACTGCTGAGCTGGTTGAACTTGTGTGGGGGAGACCTCCGTAAGGTTCGGAAGAGGAAAGCGATCTGCAGGTTGGACTGGTGGGCCTGTGTAAGGCCATGCTGACTGGGTGTGGTAACACCAATCCAACCGATTGTCGACAGGAGAGAGGAGGAAGAATCTCTTCTTGGGGCATGCCTGAATCTAATATGAGGCGAGGCTGAAACGGATCGTCTGGTAAGTGGGGGGCTTGGGGGTGGGCCGATACCACGTATGTTTTACCTGTGGCGTCGGCACCCCCGAGGCTCCTGCAAGCTTATGAGGGTCTCTTTGGCATAATAGGACTGAGAAGGGACATTGTAGGGGGGAGGGTTTGACTTTTTGCTCACTAAACTGTGTTAGGGTTTTAACGATTGCAAAAAGCACAGCAGTTGCTCGGGGGACGATGTAGTGTTCCTGTAGACTTGATCAGATGTTTAGTCGGTTAGGCTAAAGATAAACACAGTGATCACAAAGTAGTTTAGTTCTGTAAGTTTGTTGGGTGTTTGGAAATTAGTTAATAGTAGGGGCGGGGGTGGGGAACGGAACGTCCGCGATGTTAAAGGCAGGTCCATTCTGAACATTTGAATGGCAAGGTGGTGGTTAGGCTACAGTATTTGTAAATATGTTAAGGGGTTCTTTGTATGGGAGTTAAATAGAGGGGCTGGGGTGATTGGGGGAAGGGGGAGGGTAAAAGGAGGGTAACATCTGAAGGAGGGATTGTTGTATGTTTTTTATTTTTGTGCAGTCTTGGAAATGTTCAATATGTCTTTTTTTCACTGGATGTAAGAGAAATTATTTTCCCAGGTTCGCCAGCAATTGTGAATAACTTGCAGAAACAAGATGGCCCAGAGACGCCAGAGGCAAATGGTGGGGTAAAGGGAAGGTGGACATGGTTAAATGACTAAGGTATTAGGGATCACTTCGTGGAATGTGAGGGGGATTTCATCACCGGTAAAAGAGAACCAGTATACTAACAGCCTTGCGATGACAGGGCACCCAGGTGGCTCTACTTCAAGAGACGCACTTGACCCTTCATGAGCATCAGAAACTGGTAAGGGGCTGGGTTGGGAAATGCTTTGCCTCCCCCTACAATTCACGTAAAAGAGGGGTAGCAGTGCTAATTAGTAAGATGTTGCCATTCACTAGTACGAGGATGGTCACGGATAAAGGGGAAGGGAGTTAAGTATTTGTAGGAGGCATGTTATATGGGGAAAAAGTAACTTTCGGGAATGTTTATGCTCCGTCGGTTTTCGACCCAGCCTTTTACCAAGAGGTGTTGGATGTTATAATCAGGGAACAATTCATAGGTTTAATCAAATCAAATCTTTATTTATCCAGGCGATCATTATTGAGCAAGCTCATTTACAAGATGTACCTACTGTTGTCCAAGAAAGTTATACATACATAGATTGAGAATACAAAGTACAACATGTGCGAAGAGTTACAAACAAATTTACAGGAAAGTGGTAGGTGCATGATATACATTCCAAGCGTTCTTGTAGGAACATACATGCATCACTCAGCTTTGCTGTGGTATATACAGACTCCATGTATGCAGAAGTTGAGGTGGTATGATTAGTCATTCTTAGTCAAGCCTCCATCAGAGGGTACAATTATTTGCATTTCAGCCCTCAGTGACCGTTTACCATACTTGGGTGAGGGTCCTGGGCTGCATAAGGGCCCCTAATGAGGTCTTTATGTATGTTCTGCTTAAATGGTGAGAGGAGAGTAATATGGGAGAAGTGGTGCCTTGGGTGCTGAGGGCCACTATGGCAGCTGACTAGTGGACTTGATTAAAATAGGGAGGGGAGGAACTAGGTTCGTGGCTGGATGTGGTAAGGATACGGAGTGAACCGTCAGCAGGACAGCTAGGAACTATGGAAACACAGATTTCGGCTAACGTTTTGTCATAAATGATCCTAAACAGGGCAAAACTGACAGGAGAGCTGAGTCTCAAGGATCTTTGTACCCTGTTCCAGAGCGTAGGCAAAGCGTGGCTTATGGCAGCCCTGCCAATGTGGGTACTGATCCTGGGGATTTTCAGAGAAATTAGCGAGTGGCTTCTTAGTGCATAGCTACTGATTGGGCTCAGGGGGAGGCAGGCAACAATGTAATCTGGGAGTTTGTTGGTAAGGGCTCGGAATGTCCAGAGTGCTGCATTTCTACACCGCCTATATTGAAGGGAAGGATACCCTATGGCTGCATATAAAGAGCAATGATGTGTGGAGGATGGGAGACCAGTTATAAATCTTAACGCTCTGTGGTACAGGACATCCAGTTTTGCAAGGTGTGAGACGGAGCATTGGCCATAGATAATGTCGGCATAGTCGATTAATGAGAGGAAAGTTGATTGAACAAGCTGTCTTCTTGCGTCTGCGGTCAGAAGGTGTTTAATTCTGAAGAAGAGGTCAAGCCTCTGCCTAAGCTTTTTCATCAATTCTTCTGTGTGCTCCACAAAGGAGAGTTTGTTGCCCGGCCATATACCCAGATATTTGAATTTAGGCACAAACTCAAGATCTTACGCCTAGAAGGGTAGTTATGGGAGGAAGGTACCAGCAGCAGCAGCAGAGTAGGCCCTAGTGCTAGATGGGGTAAAGAGCATGGCCTTAGTTGTTTTTGCATTTAGCAGTAGCTTTTTGCTGAGAAGCTGATGCTGCAGGGTATTGAATTCAGTTTGTAGATCTGTACATGCGGCTCCAGGGGATTCACGTCTTAGACAGAGCACCGTATCATCGGCAAACAAGTGGATACTGGCTTCTGTAATGCCTAGGTCTAAGTTGTTAATGTAGATGGCGAACAGTAGAGGGCCCAGTATGGAACCCTGTGGGACTCCTCTTTTCATTGGTTTGAGAGAAGAGAGCTCACCTTCTGCCTTAATTTGTTGCTGCCTGTCAGAGAGATAATCCTGGAACCAGTCCAGTGAGGTTGAGTCCATACCTATGGTTTTTAAGGTGAAGCGAAGTAGGCAGCGTTCAACGGTATCAAAGGCCTTGCTGAGGTCTAAAAACACAGCACAAACAAATTTTTTTGTTGTCAGGGTCCCGTTGCCAGTCATTAGTGACTTTGGCCAGCGCTGTAACAGTGCTATGCTTTGCTCTAAAGCCAGACTGCATGGGGTTGAGCAATGTAGAGTTGTCTAGAAACGATCTCAGCTGTAAATCCATGACTTTTTCCAGCATTTTTGAGAGTACAGGTAGAAGAGAGATTGGCCTATAATTGTTCAGGTCGCATGGGTTCCCTGCTTTAAATAGGGGGATAACATGAGCGGTTTTCCATTCCGCGGGGATAGAGCCCTGGGCTAGGGACAAGTTGAATAAGTGTGATATAGGTGGGGCAAGTATGTGGTATGCTATTTTCAGAAAGTATGGGTCGAAGGAGTCGGCTCCTGCACTTTTTCTGGTATCTAGCTGTAGCATAAGGTCTTCAACTTCTTTTATGGTGGTTGGGGAAAAGGAGAAGATCGTATCTTTGTTACTTTGGTCTGGAGGCTGGGCGGTGAGCTGTGGACGGAGACTACTTACTGGTGCATTATCGAATGCCATGCCTGCAGTGACGAAGTGGTTGTTGAAGGCTTGAAGAATTTCAGATTTATCACTGATCGTGACATTGTCGATGGTGATTTTTGGAGGGTAGTGCACTACCTGGGGAGTATCCAGACAGTTCCTTTATGGTGGACCAGAATTTGGTTGGGCTGTTGGATGCGGATAGTAATTCGTTTTGATAATAATTGGCCTTGGCCTCTCTGACCATTTTCGTGCAGGCATTTCTAGCTGTCCTAAAGAGACAGCAGTCTGCATCGGCCTGCGATTTCTGGGCCTTTTTCCATAGCTGGTCTCTTTTGAGTAAAGCATTCTTCAGATCCGGTGAAAACCAACGGCAGGTTCTGGTTTTTATTCGTGCTTTAACTAGAGGAGCATGGTTGTTTAGGGCACTGACTATGATTTCATGGAGAACATTATAGGCATCACCCACTGATTTAGCTAGGTAGAAAGTCTGCCAGAGCAAGGAGTTTTTTAGTTCTTGTATGTAGGCCAGAGGGTCAAAGTTCCGTCTGGATCTTTTAGTAGAAAACTGTGATGTAGATAGTGGGTTCGAGATGGCTCTTATGCCAGCTATGAGACAGTGGTCATTAACATCTGCTGGAAGGATACCGGCATGGGAAAACTAGTGTGGTTTGTTGACAAGAAGGACGTCCAGAAGTGTGCTTTTCATTGGATTTTTCTTGTTGATGCGCGTTGGTTCTATAATCATTTGGGTGAACCCGTGGGAGTCGCAGAATTGTTTTATGGGTAGCGATCCGTTCGATATCCAGTCATAGTTAAGGTCACCTAATATAATTGTTTCCAGAGGTGTCATGTCCATTTGTGAAGACAGATGAGCCATGAGCTGTGGTCCTGCGGCTGGGGGTCTATAGCAACCTATTATGCGGAGTGCCACAGATTGGGGCGGTTCGACCCTGAGAGACAGGCATTCAAAGCCCCCTGCAGCGGATGTAGCATCACATATAGATGCTGTAAATTTGTTTTTAACATAAATGGCTACCCACCCCAGTCTTTCTATCTGCTCTGAAGAGGAGGTAGGTGGGGATATTAACCTCACTGTCTGGTGTGGATGCCCGAAGCCAGGATTCCGAGATCACAAGTATG
Source organism: Neoceratodus forsteri (assembly GCA_016271365.2). Lineage (NCBI taxonomy): Eukaryota > Metazoa > Chordata > Ceratodontiformes > Ceratodontidae > Neoceratodus > Neoceratodus forsteri. Next base: position 895,545,130 of record CM028130.1, on the reverse strand, counting down.
TCTGGGGCAGTGTGGATAATCCAGGCCTGGACAGAATCCAACTTCTTTAGAAGGCTACAGACATTGGCATGCAGGAAACTGATTCCTTTTAGGGTAGTAATTTCGGTTGGAGGTGAAATCAACTTTGTGGGGCCAGGATTGAGCTCGACGTCTCCTGAGCACAGTAGTAGGAGGAGCATGATACTTCTCAGATTGGCAAGGAGATGTTTAAAAGCACGGGCCTTGTTGCATTTTGTGTAGGTTAGATTGCAGGGATCCAGGGACTGAGTTGACCTCTTGTGTTGCCCTGCCAGTATGTAGATTAAGGTCCATGCACAGTAACACCCGACTATGCAGCGTATGGGTGGCAGGAGTTTGGGGCCATGCATAGCCGAGTAGTTTGCAGTCCCCCTTTGAGTGGATTCAACAAAATTTGACTGAATCAGGGCCAACCAGGGGCAGCATAATGAATACATAGTCTTATTATGTGGATGTCCTAGTGGCGTAGGGCATGTCCCTTTATTAGAGTCAGATCTGTCAGGGGGCCCACTAATATTAGGTATCAGGGAAAGTAAGTAAAGCCAGCCGAGACCTGCCATGGTAGCTTATTCAAAAAGTGGAGTGTACTATCGCGGGAGCTGCTAACCAGAGTCTTTAGGTCCCCAAATTTGTTGTATGGGTAGTTACTGCTGTGGTATGATAGGGGTCAGTATGCACTAAAAGGGGATCTGAGAGTAGCCCTGACAGTGGCACGTCTCTGAACAAAATGTATTTGATGTGGGTTCCTCGTTAAGGGAAGGAGAATGGACAGGAGGACGGAAAATGTCTGGATTGCAAGAGATATATTTCTTCAGTGGGGGCTGATAGAGGTGCCTGAGCAGAGTGGAGTGGGCCAATAGAAGATTATATAGGTCCCAGGGGTCGTTGTTCCGTATGCGACTTGTTTGGGGAAGTTTAAAAACGGAGTTACGCAAGATAAATGTATACAGTCCTCGGCTAGAGAAAGGAGAGAGTAGCTTGAATTAATAGTGGGGCAACACAAAGGCTAGCAGTCTGAGCGAAAACAGCTCAATTAGCAACTGAAAGGCCTGCAATTTCCTTGGCACCTTGCAGTCTGGAGAGAGCTACTAAGTCACGAAGGGGCTGTAACACTTGGTTGCTGGGAACATTTTTAGACAATAAACACAGTTTCAGACAACATGAAGTCTTGCTATATTATGACATATGCAGTGAGTCCCAACCTTCGAACTGCTCCGGAGGTGAAAGAGTTAACTTTCCATGCCAGGCATGGAACGCTGAGCTCGAACTCGGTTGAAACTCTGTCTGTTGTTCTTCAAACTCAAACCGTCAGATTCTTTACTCCACCTCACTGAACAGTCGCTCCGGAGATTTCTCCTTCTGCTCGGTTCATTTTGTCGGTTAAAGTATTGTTTTTCTCGGTTTTCGACCGAATTTAAACCGCAACCGGTCGGTTCAAGCTCTGTCTGTGGTATTGTGAGTACTAGATAGGTTTACATTATTTCTATTCTGTGTGGAACTTGTAAACGGTTTATCGGTTCAGTTTGAACCGATCAGGTTGTTTAAAATATCTAATCTGTGATTTAGAGTGTGGTTACCGGTTCTTATCGGTCTAAAAAAAAACGGATTTTATTACGGTTTCTTCCACGACCCGTGATACGGTTGGGAACCGATAAGAGGGTCTTACCTGGCGGATTGCCATAAATGGATAAGTTTGGTTAGGACTGGCAGTATGTCTGAGAAGCCCAAAAGAGAAACCGGGCCCACTGGGTTTCAACACTGCAGTGTGTGTGGGGAAGTCTTTGCCAAGGCTGACCCCCACACCACCTGTGTTTATTGTCTGGGGTTTGACCACCTCAATGCAGACTGCCAGATTTGTAAAAATTTTCCTGCAGCTACCCTGGATAAGAGAGTTGGTAGGCTCAGGGAAAGGGAGGCCAAAAAGTCCGCTGAACCGGATGGCCAGCCCGGTTCGGTTCCAACCGAACCAGCGGGAGTGCCCTCTGACCAGGGCGAGACTTCCTCGGGCAAAAGGAGAACCGACTCTGAGGAGTCGGTTCCAGCAAAAAGGACTAGGAAATCAGCTGGTGTGGAGTCAAAACTTTTCTCTCCAACCGCTGAAGAAATAGCCAAAACGATTAAAATTGTCCAGTCGCTTTCCCCGGTTCCGACCGAACGGCACCTTCAAATGGCGCCCGTTCCACGGTTCAAGATTATGATTTAGAGGAATATTATGAACCGGAGGAGGGGGAAGAGGAGTATGAGGAGAGTGAATGTGGATTTGAAAGTCTGAATGTGCCCATTGACCCGGACATCTCCCCAGACAGACCTTCAGGAGTGTCTCCTCCTAGGCTTTCTGAGTCCCCTACTCATTTTATGTTTTATAAAAAAGTGGCTGAAACCCTCCAGCTCCCTATGGAGGAAGCTGTGGATGATCAAGAGGAGCCTGACTATGTGGAAATGATGGATATCCCAGAGTCTAGGAGACTGTCTATTCCCTTGCATAAATCTTTTGGGAAACAGACATTTAAAATTCTAAAAACTCCTCACACTATACCTCCTGTGGATATGAGAATGGACAAGAGGTACACATTGTCAGGCTCTGATACAGAGTTCCTTACACAACAATGCAGCCATGTTGGGGTAGTGCAGGCTGCAGCCTGTGACAAGGCAAATATTCCCTTGGCTTCACACCCCCGGACAAGGACTCCAGGAGGATTGATGCCATGGCAAAGAAACAGTACATGGCAGCATCCTTGGGACTCAGACAGGCAAATTATATGGCTTATGTTGCTAGATATCAGAAATCCAGATGGGATACTATTATGGCTCTAGCAAAACAGGTCCCTGGCCAGCTTGCCAAGGAGCTGGAGCAGGTGGCTGCTGATGGTATTGAGGCATCCAAGGTGCAATTCCATGCTGCAGTGGACTCAAATGATGTGTCATCAAGAGTCATGGCTACATCTGTGGCACTTCCCAGAATGGCTTGGCTCAGATGTACTAGCCTGTCACAGGATACCCAGACTAAAGCCATGGATTTTCCTGTTGTGGGTAATTCTCTGTTTGGGGAGCAGACAGAGAATTACATGAAGAAAATGGATGAGTATAGGACCACCTATAGGAGTGCACAGGCCAAGTAAAGGCAGGCCACTCCTCAAAAGGCAGCTTCCCTGGGGCAGGGGCAGGCCTTTTCATAGGCCTTTTTACCAAGCCCAGGCCTCCTCTTCTGCTTATGCCCAGAGGGGGGTTCTTTAGAGGGAGAGGCAGACTGGGTACAAGCAGGCCTGCTTCCACCCCTCAACCCAAAGCCCCTGCCAAGCAGGCACCCTGATGGGGTTGCCAGGGCCGATTCTCACCTACCTGTAGGGGGCAGGCTGGCTTACTTTGTCCAGGACTGGGAGTCTCTGACATCAGACAAGTGGGTCCGTAAGCCAGGAACTGGTTCTCAGCTTCAAAAAGTTTCCAAAGATGAGAACCAGATCCTTTCCACTTGCAAATCCACCAGAGGCACTTGCCCTAGAGGCAGAGGTCTCTTCCCTCCTGGCTCTCAGAGCTGTGGAAAGGGTTCCACCCCTACACCAGGGCAAAGGGTTGTACTCCAGGTACTTCCTTACCCCCAAAAAAGACAGGAGAATGGCGGCCCATCGTGGATCTCAGATACTTAAACAAGCACCTTTTTAAAACCAAAATTCAAAATGGTGACTCTGGGAATTATTCTACCCTCTCTAAGGCCAGGGGACTGGCTAGCGTCCCTGGACCTCAAGGATGCCTTCTTCCATATTCTCATCAGAAGCTCCCATCGAAAGTACCTCAGGTTCGAGCTACCCTCAGGCCATTACCAGTTCAGAGCAATGCCCTTTGGCCTCACCTCTGCTCCAAGGGTATTCACAAAATGCCTGGCAGTAGCAGTTGCTTCCCTAAGAAGGCAAAATATTGCCATCTTCCCTTACCTGGACGACTGGCTCATAGTAGGCCAGTCCCCAGACCAAGTCAGGTTACACCTACAGATAACTCAGCAACTGCTTACCTCTCTAGGTTTCCTTCTGAATCTCTCAAAGTCAGTTCTAGAGCCTGTACAGCTCCTCACCTTCATAGGCGCAGAGCTGAACAGAGAAAGCCAGAGCCTTCCTTCCTTTGGACAGGGCAAGGACCCTGGTCTCTCTGGCCTCCTCATTCACCCTGCAGGTCTCTCGACCAGCAAGGCATTTTCTACAGCTCCTGGGGCACATGGCTGCCTCTACAGCAGTAGTGCAGGGAGCAAGATTTCAGATGAGGGACATCCAGTTCCATTTGAGAGCCTTTTGGTCTCAAAGGAAAGACCCTCTAACCAAATTGATCCCAGTGACTTGAACCTTGATCCAGGCCCTACAGTGGTGGCAGGATCAGAGCAATCTGGGACAAGGGGTTCCTTTTGTCACTCAGTCTCACTCCTTAATCCTTACTACAGATGCATCCCTCTTGGGGTGGGGAGCTCACATGGGCGACCTCACTACCCAGGGGTTGTGGTACCCTCAGGAATCTCTGCTTCACATCAATCTGTTGGAACTCAGAGCAGTTTTTCTAGCACTTCAAGCTTTCTCCAAATCTGTTCAGAACAAAGTTGTACAGGTCAGAACAGACAACACCACCACAATGTGGTACATCAACAAGCAAGGGGGCACTCGGTCTACGGCCTTGTGCACCAAAGCAATGAAGTTGTGGTCTCTGGCTTACTCCCTGAACACCTCCCTTACGGCAGTTCACCTCCCAGGCAAGGACAATGTCCTTGCAGATGCTTTCAGCAGGATTTCCCAGGGCCATCACGAATGGTCACTGGACCCCTGGTTTTGGAGGTGATCTTTGCCAGATGGGGCACCCCGCAGATAGATCTTTTTGCAGCCCCAGACAATCACCAACTTCCCCTTTTTTGCTGCAGGCCCCCAGTGTTGGGCTCAGTCCCTCTGGATGCCTTAGTTCTCAATTGGGAGGGGAAGTTTCTCTATGCTTTTCCTCCCTTCCCTCTCATGTTCAAAGTGTTAGTCAAAATCAGATCTCAATCCTGCAAAGTGATTCTGATTGCTCCAGATTGGGCCAGACAACCCTGGTATACACTCCTACTGTCCTTAGCAGTCCATCTTCCCCTGTGTCTTCCCAGGAATCACAATCTGTTAACCTGTGCTCAGGGAAGGGTTTGATACCCGAACCTCAAATCTCTCAATCTCAAGGCCTGGCTCTTGAAGAGTTAGAGTTTGCTGATCTACACCTCTCCCAAGGTGTAATGGATATATTGAAGGCTTCTAGGAAGCCTTCCACCAGGGCTACTTACAATTCCAAATGGAAGAGGTTTTCCATATGGTGCTCTGGAAAGCATATTTCCCCAGAATCTGCTGATTTACCCACAGTCCTGGATTGTATGGTCCACTTAAATACCTTGGGGCTGAGACCAGCTACCCTAAAAGTGCATTTGGCAGCTGTCTGCTTTTATTTCAGCAGGTAAGCCCTCTTCTCTTTCAGCTCATCCTGTATTCTCCAAGCTTTTCAAGGGATTGCTTCATACCAACCCTGCATTCAGGGACCCTGCCCCTGCCTGGGATCTTAATGTTTGCATTGCTCAGCTTATGCAACCCCCCTTTGAGCCTTTGTCTTCAGCAGAACTTAAGTACTTGACTTGGAAGACTGTGTTTCTGGTAGCCATCACTTCTGCCAGACGCATATTTGAATTGCAAGCTTTGTCAGTGGAGCCTGATTTTATCTCCTTTCATAGAGATAAGGTGGTCCTCAGGACTAATAAGAAGTTCTTGCCTAAGGTGGTTTCAGATTTCCACCTTAATCAATCCATATCTCTTCCAGTGTACTTCACTGACCATTCCTCCTCTGGCGAGAGGAGGTTGCACAGTTTAGATGTGAAGAGAGCCCTTAGTTACTACATAGAGCGTACCAAGGGTCACAGGTTTAACTCCCTCCAACTGTTCCTCACTTATGGTGAGGTTGGTAAAGGGAAACCTGCCACTAAAAGATCCATTGCCAGGTGGATTGTCTCTTGTATCCAATTTTGCTATGAAAAACTGGGTAAGGTTCCTCCCTCAGGCCTGAGGGCTCACTCTACCAGAGGTACAGCTGCTTCCCTGGCTGCGGCCAGGGACATCCCTATTCTAGAGATATGTCAAGCAGCTACCTGGAAAACAGTTCACACTTTTACCAAGCATTACTCCCTGGACATCCAGGCTAGGAGTGATGCTCGGTTTGGCACAGCTGTGCTGCAGAGTCTATTTCCTAAGTAGGTTCTGTCCCTCCTCCATGGAGGTACTGCTGTGTAATCTGCATATGTCATAATATAGCAAGACTTCATGTTGTTTGAAGAAAAATTACTCACCTTAGTAATGTTGTTTCTTCTAATGGAGTCTTGCTATATTATGACCTCTCCCCCTGCCTGCCCCTCTCAGAACCTCTGTTTTTGGGATGTGGGTGGGCAGTGCAGTGTTGGCACTTAGTAGGTGCTCACCTTGTTGTTTTCACCCCTCCTTTCTTGGGGTGACTTGGTGGTGTTTTTTTCATTTTTTGGGTCTCCTGACTTGAGTCTTTGTTTTGGGACCAAAAAATGTGTTCTTATGTTTAGTAGCCAGTTGGCTAGTGTAGGTTTACAGCTTCCACACAGGACCTCAGTGAGTTTAGTTCGTAAAGGTCTGACGGTTTGAGTTTGAAGAACAGACTGAGTTTCAACCGAGCTCGAGCTCAGCATTCCATGCCTGGCATGGAAAGTTAACTCTTTTACCTCTGGAGCAGTTCGAAGGTTGGGACTCACTGCATATGTCATAATATAGCAAGACTCCATTAGAAGAAACAGCATTACTAAGGTGAGTAATTTTTTCTTTTTGGCAAATCAGTCACAGTTCAGTAATTTGTTTTTTTTCAGTAAAAGGGATGTTTCAAGTAAAACAGTGCCTTAGCAAGACAGAATATGCTAGTCAGCAGGACAGGATATGCTAGTCAGCAATAAGAAAACCTAAAGTACCAAAATAGTATGCCTCAGCAAGACAGAATGAGATAAGGCTGCTAGAAGGCGTAATTGCAAAAAGGGGATGGGAGGAATTGCAGTTGTTGGCAGTAAGTAACCAAATAAATTGAAACATCAGATTGGAGTGGGCGGAGACTGTGTGCATTTAAAGGAGGCCTGGGAGAGGTGGTGGGATGAAAAATAAAGGGGAAGTTTGCAGAGCTAGCACTGAATCAGTGCACATACAGTTGGAGATAAACTGCAGCGGGGTGGGGTGGGGGTGGCAAGTTACTTTACACAGGCCGAGCAGAGCAGGGTAGATTAAAATATATAAATTAGAAGCTGAGTACAGGGATGCAGGCTTACATTAAGCCACACGTCTTAGGTGCTCCTGTCTCGGGTGAGTGAGACCAGCCAATCAGGGAGCTCTACACAGATGTGGAGCCAATAGCGCTACCGTGAGAAGGCGCTGAAATTGAAAACAGCAAATTGCAAGTGATGATCCGGTTCAGCGTTTAAACAGCCCAGAGAAATCGTGGCAATTTTTCAAGCGTCGTACCTTATCTATCTCTTTGGGGGGTAGGTGGATCAGGCTCCTTGCACCGTGGAGGTGCTATGGCTGGATCGTGACCGCTGCCTGAGGGGGCAAGTGGCACCTTATCTTTCTCTGTGGGGGGTAGGTGGATCAGGCTCCTTGCACCATGGAGGTGCTATGGCTGGATCGTGACTGCTGCCCGAGGGGCATGGGGGTAGATTTAAATGCAATAATGCAAGCGGAGCTGGATCATTCTGAAGGTAAGGGTAGACATGGAAGGGGGATGAAACCTTGGAAGTAAGGGGTTTTGGAACTGGACCTAATGGATAATAGCTGGAGAACTTTGCACCCAGGAGAAAGAGGGTACACTTTTTATTCCAACCCACATAAAAGTATGGACTAGGTTGGATTACATCTGTATGCCACGAACCTGGCTGGGGAGGGTACAAAAAGTGGAACATAGTCCAATTATTCTCTCAGACCATGCCATGGTCCAGATGAGGATGGAAATAAATGAGAAGAGGGAGGGGCCCCCCCCTTGGAAATTTCCCAGGTACTTACTGGGGGAAAAAGGAGTTCACGGAGTGCCTTGAACAGCAGTGGAAGTTTTATAAAGAAACTAATGCTGGGTCTGTGGAATTTCCAGGGATTTTCTGGGAAGCGGGTAAGGCTTTTCTCAGGGGTGCCATCATTAGGTACAGTCGTGGCCAAAAATATTGGCGCCCTTGCAGTTTTTTCTAATAATGCACCATTCCTTCCAGAAAATTGTTGAAATTCAAAAATATTTTGGTATCCACATATGTATTTCTTTGGTTTGCAGTGGAATAAAACAGAAAAAGCAGAAAAATTTACTAAGTCTTAGCTTATTCCACAAAGAAATCCTTAAATGGCCCGGACAAAATTATTGGCACCTTTTAGAAGTAGTTAGAAATAATTAGATTTCAAGCAGGTGATTCTCCTTCACTTTGGAATTGAACTCACCTGTGGTGAGTTGCAGGTGCCTGCAATGTAAAAATCACTCATTCAACCAGTTTGAATAGAGAAAAGGACTCATTCTCTGTTTTTGTGTCACTGTGTGTACGCAGTGAGCATGGAGAAAGAAAGAAAGCCAGAGAATTGTCTGAAGAGGTCAGACAGAAGATTGTAACCAAGCATGGACAATCTCAAGACTACAAATCAATCTCCAGAGACCTTGATGTTCCTGTTTCCACCGTATGTAATGTTATCAGGAAGTTTAAGGCCCATGGCACTGTAGCCAACCTCCCTGGGCGTGGCGCAGAAAACTAGATCAAGAATTGCAGCACAGGATTGTTCGAATGGTGGAGAAGCACTTGATCAACTGCCAAACAGATTCAAGCTGACCTTCAGACACAAGGTACGACAGTTTCAACTCGCACCATCCGTCGCCAACTCAATGAAAGGGGGTTATGTGGTAGGAGGCCCAGGAGGACCCCACTGCTGAGAGAGAGACATAAGAAAGCCCGACTGGAGTTTGCCAGAACACACCTGAACAAGCCAAAATCCTTCTGGGACAATTTCCTGTGGACAGATGAGACCAAATTAGAGCTTTTTGGTAAAGCACATCATCTCTATGTTTACAGAAAACAAAATGAAGCCTTCAAAGAAAAGAACACCTTCCCTACAGTCAAACATGGAGGAGGTTCAGTGATGTTTTGGGGTTGCTGTGCTGCCTCTGGCACTAGGTGCGTTGAACGTGTGCATGGCATCATGAAATCTGGAGATTACTAGGCCATTTTGGAGCGCAATGTTGAACCCAGTGGCAGAAAGCTGGGTCTCCGTAGAAGGTCATGGGTCTTCCAGCAGGACAATGACCCCAAACACACTTCAAAAAGCACCCAGGAATGGTTCAAGACAAGACACTGGACTGTTCTGAAGTGGTCAGCAATGAGTCCAGATCTAAATCCCATTGAAAACCTGTGGAGAGATCTGAAGACAGCAGTTGGGAGAAGGCACCCTTCAAATCTGGGAGAACTGGAGCAGTTTGCACATGAAGAGTGGGTCAAACTGCCAGTAGAGAGGTGCAGGAAGCTCATCCATGACTATAGGAAGTGGTTGATTGCAGTTATTTTGACCAAAGGCTGTGCTACCAAATATTAAGTCTAGGGTGTCAATAATTTCGTCAATGCCATTTCTTTTCATTTTCTGATTTAAAAGGATATACTGTACAGTATTAAATTCTGAATCAAAAACAAAGGTTCTGTAATATTAACAGAGAAATAAAGACTTGTGGAGACCAAATACTGTTGTTAATTTCAATTTATGTTTAGAGGAAATTGTGTGTTATTTGAAAAAAGTGCAAGGGCACCAATATTTTTGGCCACGACTATATGCAGCCCAGTATAAAAAGAAAAGGGAGGTCACAAGGGTAGAATTGGGGAAAAAGGTGCAGGAACTGGGGAATGCTTTGGTGGAGAGATTTACAGAAGAAGGGGCACAGAGATTAAGGGTGGCAAGAGAGACACTCAGTGCTTTTCTGTTGGGTGAAGCAAAAATGGCAGGATGTTTGCTAGGAGTCGGCTATTTGAGTGGGGGAACAGGCCAGGTCCATTGTTGGTTTGGCTGATAAAGGGGAGGAGACAATGCACACACATAGCAGAAATAAAGGACAAAGAAGGAAAGCTGTTAAGGAATAAAACCCTAATTAGAAACACGTTTGAGCAATTTTATCAATAACTTTACCAGGCAGAATGTGAGGGAATAGGGGAGGTAGTGTTGCAATTTTTGCAAGAGATTCGGTTGCCTAAAATAACTAAAACACAGCAGGAACAGTTGGGAGGAGAGGTCACAAGGGCAGAAATTATCCAAGCAATACAGGGTCTGAGATTGGGGAAAGCCAGTGGACCAGACTGATACCCCATCGAGTTTTATAGGGTAATAAAGGAGCATGTGGTTGAACCCCTGTCTCAGGTGTTTGCAGAAGCTCGTGAGGGGGAGAGTCTCCCAGTATCCTTTAAGGATGCGATCATCTGCCTAGTCCTCAAACCCAGAAAGGATGTGCAGGAGTGTTCTTCATATCGACCGATCTCCTTGTTGAATTGTGATGCAAAGGTCTTGGCTAAGGTGCTGGCCAGAAGGTTGGACTGGCTTCTTCTGGGGTTGGTACATTCAGATCAGACAGGGTTTGTTTCAGGGAGATACTTGTATCATAACATGAGGAAATTGCTTAATGTTGTGTGGAGAGCTTCTCAGGGTCGGAAGAACATCGCTGTACTCACAATGGATGCCGAGAAGGCATTTGATCGGATAGAATGGGAGTATCTATTTGAAGTTCTACAGGGGGTTTGGCCTGGGTGAGGGATTTATAGGCTGGGTGAGAAGTATGTATAGTGCCCCGAATGCCAGGGTTTTAGTAAACAGTGACCTTACAGGGAAATTTGATCTCCATAGAGGTACTAGGCAAGGATGCCCCCTCTTGCCACTTTTATTTGCGATGGCTGTAGAGCCCCTGGCAATTAAGATAAGGAGCCTGGCGGAAATTAGAGGAGTGCAGTGGAATTCGAGCAGAGAACATAGAGTCACGCTTTATGCGGATATGTTACTATATGTATAGGATCCGACTAGGTCTGTTCCCCCATTATTAGAGATCATAAGGAAGTTTGCAGTGTTCTCTGGGTACAAAATGAACTTTAATAAATCAGAGATCATCTTATGTGGGGAAATAGAAAGAGCCTTTGGGGACAGGGCATGGGGACTCAAAAAAGTTAAGAAGGCTTTTGAATACTTAGGGATTCATATAGGCAATGAACTGGGTCAGTTGTGTAACTTAAACTACAGCCCAATGGTACAAACTATGGAGGAGGAGCTAAGAAGATGGAAGGAGTTGCCTATCTTGTGGATGGGACGTATGAATCTTATAAAAATGAATACCCTCCCTCGGGTTCTGTATCTGATGGAAATGTTGCCGATGGGGCTGAATAAGAAAGATATTAAACGGTTAGACAGAGCTTTTTCAGGATTCCTGTGGAGGGGGAAGCGGCCTAGGGTGAGTCTACATAGACTGCAGGCTGATAGGGATAGAGGGGGTCTGAATTTCCCTAATTTACAGAATTATGCTCTAGCTGTGCATTATAGGTATATAGGGGATTGGGTTAATAGAATGCCGGAAGCAGGATGGCTGGACTTAGAGGAAGGGGAAGGGGTGGTGAGATTGTCGGCATACCTGGGTAAAGGAGGGAGGAAAATTTATAGTAGACAGGGGAATCCGAACCCATTGGTAGTATTAGTGTTAGAAGCATGGGAACAAATCTTGAAATGGGTGGGTGTTGGGCATGAGGAAGAGACATTATTGCTGCCATTGAGGGGGAACCCAGGATTTGTGGCTGGGCTGGAGGACAAAGGTTTTCTTTCATGGGAGGGAAAAGGTATAAAGTGTGTAAAGGACCTGTGGAGGGGGGTACAGTTTATCTCTGGAGAGGAGCTTGGAGAGCGAATAGGTTCGGGAATATTTAGAACCCTCCAGGCTTGCAACTATGCCAAAACGATTGGTAAAAGTAGAAAGGAGAACTCTCCTCTAGATCAGGTAGAATGCCTAATCCTTGGCACTCACCTGGGAATGGGGGGGGCTAATAGGTAGAGCAGCGAGGCTGGGACGGCAGTTCTTACCTGACTGTACTTGTAAAACCAGGAGACTGTGGAACAGAGATTTAGGAAGGGGGATCTCTGACCAAGGGTGGGACCTTGTGATGCAATTACATAAGGGACTGTTGATCTGTAATAAGTATCAAGAATCATATTATAAATTTGTGCATCGGCTATATTACCCCCCAAGTATGGTACATCAATTTCATCCTGAGGTGTCCCCTCTATGTGGGAGATGTCACCTGGAAGTGGGTACATATATACACTGTTTTGGGGAATACACTGCTTTAACGCACCTCTGGGAGGGGGTGGCCAGAGAAATTGGCAGAATATGGGGAAGGCAGTTGGGAAAAAAGCCTGTCAACCTGCTGTTTGGAGTGGATGACTCAGTTGAGGAGGATTGGAGACCTTTTCTTAGGTGGGTGAGGGTCCTGATAGTCCTAGCTAGGCACTGCATATTAAATACGTGGGTTTCTGGTGAGGTCCCAACCATTCAGCAATGGAAAACTTTGTGTTTGCAGGCCCTGGGCCTGGAGAGACTATATTATGTATCTAAAAATAGAGACGAGCGCTTTTGGATGACCTGGGAGTCTTTTGTTTCGTCGCTGTCCATAGCTGAGATAGATATATTGAGGAAGGGACTGGGGGTTAATAAGAAGAGACCCAGTACCTGGGGACAGATGGGAGCTGGTATAATTGTAAACTCAGGGAGATTATGAATCAATTAGGAAATGGAAAATTTGTATATACTAAATATGGGGTAACTAATAGAATACAATCTGCACAATATTTTAAACCTCTGTCATGGCTATTGTGAACCCTTTTTTCTTTTTTTCCTCTTCTTATCTTTTATTTCTCTCCTCTCTGTTGGATGGGACTGGGGGGCTGGGAGTGTTCTTATGTATTGTATGATGTGATTTAAATATTGTAGAGTACCCAGATATGTTGGGGGAAATTGGACAGTATGTTGGTGGGGGTGGGAATAGTTAAATGCATTGGGTACATATGTATTGTTAGTTTGGTTGTTATATCTTACTGGAGGTGTTTTTTATTAATGGTTATGAGTGGAAAATCAATAAACTTGTTATGCAAAAAAAAAGAGCCCTTAGCTACTACATAGAGCGTACCAAGGGGCACAGGTTTGAGTCCCTACAGTTGTTCCTCACCTATGGAGAGGTGGGAAAGGGCAAACCTGCCACCAAGAGAACCATTGCCAGGTGGATTGTGTCTTGTATACAATTCTGCTATGAGAAACTGAGAAAGATTCCACCCTCAGGCATGAGGGCTCACTCTACGAGAGGTACAGCTGCTTCCCTGGCTGCTGCCAGGGATATTCCTCTCTTAGAAATTTGTCAAGCAGCCACCTGGAAAACAGTCCATACCTTTACCAAGCATTACTCTCTGGATATCCAGGCTAGGAGTGATGCTCGGTTTGGCACAGCAGTACTTCAGAGACTATTCCCAAAGTAGGTTCTGTCCTTCCTCCATGGAGGTACTGCTTGGCGGTCTGCATTAGTCAGAATACAGCAAGACTTCATGTTGTGTGAAGAAAAAATTACTCACCTTGGTAATTTTGTTTCTTCTATTGGAGTATTGCTGTATCCTGACCTCCCTCCCGCCTCCCCTCTCAGAACCTGGTTTTTGGGAAGTGGGTGGGCAGGTGCAGTGTTGCACCTCAGGGGTGCTCCTTTACACCGTTTGCTTTTTTGTTTAGGTGTTTATCTTGTTGTTGTTCTTATTTGAATTTTTTTTTTGGTTTGGGTTTCCTGACTTGAGTCTTCCTTTGGGAATCCAAAACCTTTTGTTGCCAGTTGGTTAGTAAAATTTTACAATTTCCACATAGGATAACTAGGGAGTTTTTTGCTCATAAAGATCTGACGGTTAGATTTCAAAGGGAAACAGACAGAGACACCAACCGAGCTCAAGCTCAGCATTCTATGCTCTGCATAGAAAGTTTAACCCTTTGTTCTCCGGGGCAGTTTAAAGGCTGGGGCTAACTGCATTAGTCAGAATACAGCAAGACTCCAATAGAAGAAACATAATTACTAAGGTGAGTAATTTTTTCTTCTCGGCTGTCCCCAGCATTTGTTTCTCCTCCACATCAAATGGAGCCACCTCCACCACAGCCCTTGTTTGGTGCCCCAACTAAACAGTCTAGCTCTGCTGCAGTCTTGCCATGCTGCTTTCGGTGACAATCACCCAGGATGAGAATACAAGTGTGATCATTGTGGTAAACAGTTGAGGGCCGTCTTCAAGGATTCCTCAGACTCTGAAGGCGAGTTGTCAAGGGCCTTGACAAAGAATTGCACCTTCTACCATGAATCTGTCAAAGAGCTGACCACCATCAATGGGCCACTGTGCTTTGGAGCTCTGGTCCAGCTTATGTCAGAGTCCATGAAAGTTCTCTTACAGCCAGTCTAGAAACAGGCTAAGTAGCCATTTGCTGACATACTGGACAGGGATGAATCCCTGGGGATTGTCTTTCCCTTGGCTGAGACCATCTCTGACTCTGGAGCTTATCCAGCATCCTACCCAGCACCCTTTACCTTATTGTCCACATTTATGCAGTCCCAGCCAGCTCCCTTTTGGGGTTTTCCAACCACCCTTCTGGGAAAGGCTTGGTTTTGGATTCTGCCTTGTATAAATTGGGGGGTGTTAAGGGGTCAGTCATTGACAAGCCTCCAGATGAAGAATCCAAGAAGATTGATGGCACAGCTGAAAAGGTGTACGATACTACGTCACTCAGTGTCTGGCACTTCAGCTACACTGTTTTGATGGAAAATTTGGTCATTCCCTGTTTGGGGTGTTAGGGGAACTCCTTCCCCATTTTCAAACTGACAGGTTCCAGTTAAGATGATTAGAGACCAGGGTCAGTTGTTGGCTAAACACTAGCATCAGACAGCTTTGGACATGGATGACTTCTGTGCCCCTGCCATGGCAACAGATGTCTCCATGTGTCGTAGGGCCTGGCTGCGGCTTTCCCCCTTCAACGCTGATACTCCACATAATCTGGCCAACACAACACATGCCAATGTCTCTTTCTTGGTCACCGACCTCTAAAGCTGTGGCGTTGAAGGACATATCCCATTGATTGAGTAGTCCAGCACCACCCTAGATTCTGTGGCTTTGTGCAAGAAGGCTCAAAAGCCTAAAAAGAAGGCCTTTGAATTTCAGCCCTTTCAGCCAAGTCCTTAACAGCAGCTCCAGCAGGGATCATTCCAGTACTGGCATCTGAAAACCAAGTTTGGTGGCCAGGGACAAAAGGGGGGTGGAGGCAGAGGTGGTGGTGCCTCAGTAGCCCCTGTGGCTGGAGCCCCCTCCAGTGGTGCTTCAGTGATGGGTTGTGGGGTGTCATCCCCCTCCCGTCCCAGCTTCCATTCAGGGGTCTGCCGTTACCTTTGATCGGTGGGTTCTATAAGTGGTAGGTGAATGTTTCCTCTGGATTTTGAGTCTTTCCCGTTGTACTGTCTCTGAGGTCCTTGGATGTCCAGGGTGTAGCAGGACAAGTTGTCTGCTCTTAGAGCTGACATTGCTCGGCCCCTAGAGTGTGGGGTGATAGCCCATGTTCCAGACCTCCTGCTCACTCAGGGGTATGTGTCCAGGGGCTTTCTGGTTCTGAAACAGATTGGGGGGGGGGGGGATGATGCCCCATAGTGGATTTGCACAGTCTGAACCAGTTCATATGGAAGTGCAAATTTTGGATGGTCATTCTGAACCATGTCATTTCGCCTCTGGATCAGGGCATGTGGTCCTGCTGACATCCAGAAAGTGTGTGTGAGTGTGTGAGCACTCATGAAAGTACGACTTCAGAAACCTTTAATATGGTGGCTCAGTTGATGATACTTATTTATGGTCATCCCCAATGCTTCTTCAGGGGATACGCCAATTCATCACCTGTATTGTGTTTTTTTTTAAATTCTTGGTATGATTTTAGCACAGAGATATATTTTGTGCCTGTCTGTTGTGTTTCAAAACTAACAACCCTTGACAGTTTTTCCCCCATAAAGGTTTTTATCCTTCTCTAGCAGACTTGGGTGGCTATACGTGTTGTCCCATGTTTGGTGATTTTCCCTTACCTCTCAGCGGACAAGCTTGGTTCCCTCATGGACCCCCGCATGGTGGGGCTGGGGGGGGGAGTGCCGCCATCCCCCCTCCCCCCGAGTAGACATATCCAGATTTTGCCCTGAGACCAGAGTGACAGGGCGTGTCGCAGAGACACGGGCAAGGCTTAACAAAGCCCAGGTCCCTAGCTTTTCCGCCTTTCTAGTCCCACTGCCATGCTGCAGCCCCAGGATGTGTGCATGGAAGCACACATGATCTTCCCTTGTCAATCTTCACCATTCATTACTGCTTGGGTGTAGCCGGAGCGCGCACCCGTCACGAGCTTTTTTTTTTTAAAAAGCTAGTACTGGCCCGCCCTCGAGTAGCGTCATGCGGGGCGGCCGTTATGCGACGACTCCTCCTCCAACTCAGTTCTGTTTCTCCGCCCGTCGAGCCTTGCCTGTCACCAGCGCTCTTCTGCTAACTGCGTCACGACTCCTGATTTTCCCTTTTCGGCGCCAACTGGTAAGACTCTTCCTTTTCTTTCTAAGCGGCGCCGGGTTTCCTACTT
This sequence comes from Neoceratodus forsteri, assembly GCA_016271365.2. Taxonomy (NCBI): domain Eukaryota; kingdom Metazoa; phylum Chordata; order Ceratodontiformes; family Ceratodontidae; genus Neoceratodus; species Neoceratodus forsteri. The sequence continues at coordinate 895,528,414 of CM028130.1, read as the reverse complement.
TTTTCTCTCAATAGTTTCGCGTTATGTCGGTTCGGAGCTAAGCGTTTTCCGTCGAGCGCGCGCCCTATCGTCAGTGCTCCTGTGGCGGCATTTCTCCATCTCGGACCGGCGCAGCGTCTGTCTTCGTTGCCTGGGACCCAACCATGATATGGATTCGTGCGACGCCTGTTTCTCCATGGACCGCCGTGTCCTCGAAGTCCGCGTTCAAGCTCGGCAAGGCCCCGCCGACCTTCGAGGGACAACGTCGCTCGAGGGACTCTCAGGTAAGGTCTCTAGGCCCTTCCCCCGGGTCCCCTCCCGGGCCTATACGGTCCGAGGAGGAGGGGGTGTCCTCGTCTTTTCTTGCCGAGGAGGAGGCCCCTTCTGTGGTGTCGGGGGAGCGTCGTAGTCCCTTCCGGGGCCGCGACGCCGACACCGCCTCGGCAGTCACCTCCTCGGAGGTGCAGGCTCCCCCCGTGTCGAGGCCCTCGACTTCTGGGCCTGGCACTGGTGGACCCTCGACGCCGCCTTTCGGTGCCGTTTTGGATCCCGGCGCCGTTTGCGGTGCCGGTGATCGGCAGCGCCATTGGATCGGTGCTGTTTGCAGCGCGGTGATGAACAGGCGCCGTGCTTGGCGCCGCTGTAGATTCTGGTGCCGTTTGCGGTACGGTGATCATAACTTGTAGCGCCGCCGGTCTCGGCGCTGTTTTGCGGCGCCGATGATCAGCAGCGCGCGCCTCCTGGCGCCATTGGCCTGATCTTGCCTCCTTCCGGCACCGGCTCGGTTTCCGGCACGGGGCGGTGCCGTTTGTCTGCCAGCGCCGTGGGTGGTTGGGAGTCGGGCCTGGCTGTTGAACAGCGTTGGGCGGCGGCGCGCCGGTAGTACGGTGCCGTTCGCGGCGCCGTTGCCTCTGGGACCCCTGGGGTGGCCAGCATCGAGGTCCAGCTGGTCTCGTCCTCCTCGGAGGGCGACGATTCAGACGTGGACCCATCCTGGCACCCCACTCTTGAGTCTGGGTCCCCTGTGGCTAGAGGTACCAGGCGGCGCGGCGGCCTCCTCTGTCCCCCCCTTCGTCTCTCTGGGGGCTCCCGGCTGGGGTGGCCGTGGGTCCTGGGAGGGAGGCAGGGGTGACGAGGGCTCCCCTCTCCGGAGGCGGTGACAGCTACCCCCAGGGTGCTGTTGCCCCTCTGGGGATGGGGATGCTGCTGTCGAGGAGGAGGCCTCTCGGAGTCCGAGGGGTTGAGGGCAGAGGATCGGGCCCTCGGTCTTCTTTGGCCACCTCGGGGGTGGCCAGGGGCCGTGGCGCGGGCCCGCCCCTCCCTCCGGGGCTCTAGGGTGCCCTCTGGCGGCGTTATTGCGGAGCTGCCCTTCTGGATCCATGCAGTCCCGGCGTCGTCACGGGAGGTTCTCCCCCTGGGCTCTTCCAGGCTCCGCTTCCCCAGAGTTCCGTTTTGCGGCCTGGTCTGCTGTCTGGGATCCCTCCAGCTAGGGCTCCGTTCCCCGGATTCCAGAGCCCTGGCAGAGATCTGTTGCCTCCTTGTAGGTGCCCCTCTCCCATCTCTCTGCCTCCTCCAACCCCGCTACCAGGCCATGTCGGTCCTACGGGTCCGTTATCTTGGGAGCAGTTCAGAGGTTCTGCGGCGGCCTTCCCCTCATGTGTTAGATACATGCATGAGCGGGTCTTTTGACTCTCCCCAACGCCGCAAGAGTCTTCTGGGCATTCCAGCTCCCTATCATCCTCGTCTCCCTCCTCTGAGGGAGAGGAACCCCCCTGCTCATCTCTCCTCCGATGCTGATTTCACGGAATATCAGCGTTTCCTTCGAGGATGGTGAGGATCTTAGGATTTCCTATGTTCGGAGACAATACCAAGCGGAGGCAGCGTGAGTTCCTCGGTGAATTCAGTGCCCAGCATTTGGTGGTACCTTCCTGGCCTATCCCTTCCAGGAGGCGTCTATCCGGTCCTGGCAGTCCCCAGCGCTTCTTCTCAGCCCGGCTGACTGTCAGCGAAGGTATTGTGCACCCTCGGAGTCTCTAGGTACCCTTCCCAACCCCCCCTCTGGCTTGGTCTACCTGGACACTCCTTCCGGGCGCCGTTGCCTGGCGCACGACCGCCCACCGGATCCGGACTCTCTGCAGTTCGACCGTTGGGGGCGAAGAGTGTTCTCTTCTTCTCGTGCGGTTGCCTGTATTGCATCACATCAGGCTCACCACGCTGCCTACAACCGGCATTTGTGGTCGATGATGTCCCAGCTTTTGGCATCAATGCCTGATACGGAGCAAACCAGACAAGCCGTTGCCCTCTCCGCGGTAGGCCTGGAGCTGGCAAGACACCAAGCAAGGGCATCTTACGACGCCAATGAGGTGGCTTCCAGGCTTGCGGGGACAGCGATCTGCATTAGGCGGACGGCATGGCTTCGTCTCTCAAGGTTGTCACCCCTGGCCTGGCGTAGGGTGATTCGCTCCGCCTTCCGGGGGACCCGTCTCTTCTCCTCTAGAGCTAGGAGGCTTTTGCAGGGGCGCTCTCCGTCTCCTCGTCCTCGGGAGGCACCTCCTAGCTCTTCTCCCACTTAGGCTTCTGTGAATAAGCCAGGGTCTTCCCCTTCTGTTTCTCACCAACAGGAGGCTGGGGGTCTTGTTCCCTCAGGGTCTTTTACCCCTTCCCCCTTCTGGGGGAAGAGGAGCTTGGTACTCACCCAAGCAGTAATGAATGGTGAAGATTGACAGGGAAGATATGAAAATTACGTACCTACCGTAATTCTTGATCTTCACCATTCATTACTGACCCGCCCACCATCCCCTCAGTGGCCTCCTCCTGTGGCTTCTCCCCCTTCCGTCTCCTTCCTCTCTCTGCAAATATAATAAAAAATTTAAAAAAAAAAGGAAAATTACTTTCCAATTTTCCCAAAAAAAAAAAATATTTTTAAGGGGGGGCCTTAATTCTAATCCAGAAAATTATTTACTCTAAGATTCTTGGGCCGTTTGCTAGAATTGCGGTGTGGTGATCAGGCTGCACAACTATCTCTTTGCCATACCTTCTGGCGAGATACTCCTGGGGGCTCCTGCCTGACTCTGTCTATACAGTTTTAGTCCCGCAATTCCCTGCTACCAGCTCTTAAGCCCTAGAATCACAACCCCCTTTATTCTTGCCTTGCAGAGCAGAGGAACGGGTACGATTATTTTTCCCTTTCTAAAAAAAAAAAAAAAAAACTGAGGGAACTCTCTCCGACTGCTGAAAGGCAATCCCTGGCTTATAGGGTCATGCTCCTAAAGCCTGCAAGTTATGCTCTGTCAAAAAAAAAAAGAGGAAAAAGAAAGGGAAGAAAAATTATTTTCTTTTAATAATGTAGATAATTATTTTCCCTTCAAGTGTCCTTCTTGGACAGTTTTGCAGAAAAGCAGTGCTAGCCATGACCAGTTCTCGCCAGTCTAAGCCTCTGGCCCTGCCTTGGCAAGTCCGATTGAGTTCCATTTCAATACCTATAAACCGCCTGAAAGGCCTAGATTTTCTATTTCTAAACCCTTGAGCAGCTCTTACATGCTGCCTAGGATTTATCCTTTCCTGCTCGGGTGTCCTCCAGTTAAAGGCCTTTTCTCGGCCAGGAGCCCGAAGTTAGGATCAAGGACCATGGCATGTTGAGGTCAAGGACTATGCCCTTCTGAGTCTGTCTAGCGGGTTCGGTGAACCTTCTGTTCAGCTCTATCACCGGGGGTTCTTGCTCCCCTGCTAATCGAGCCTTAAGCTTTTCAGCTAACTATGCTCGTTGGGCATTCTGGTCTCTTCAACATCCCATCTTTCTCGTCTTCTTCTTCTTTCTTCCTCATTCCTTCTCCTTCCTTCTCTCTCCTCCTAGAGTCGCCCAGGTAAGGAGGCCCTGCGATCCCTAGGTTAGGAATGTTCTTATCTCCTCTGTCCTTTCTCCATCGGCTTATTCCTTTTTCAGTTCATTCTTCCTTACTTTGCTATCCCTTGGCTACCTTGCCGCTGTCTCTCTCTTTACTATTAACTGGCTTTTGCCTCTCCGACTCATAGAATTGAGTTGGAGGAGAGTCGATCGCTACTAATGGCTGCCCTCGGCGTGGCGTCCTCTCTGAGTCGCCGTTAGTACTAGCTTTTAAAAAAAAGCTCCCGTGACGTGTGCACGCCTCCGGCTTACACTCAAGCAGTAATGAATGGTGAAGATACAAGAGAAGATAAAGAATTACGGTAGGTACGTAATTTTCATTTCTGTGCTGTCACAAAACCACCCTTTGGATCACTCACACCTGCTCTTCCGCCTGGTCTCCACCTAGTGGAAGTCATGGCCAGAGCCGGCTGTCCACCCCTCCCAGGGAGAGGAGAGCAGTCTCTGGGATGCTGGATCTTCTTCCACCCCTGGCAACCCGTGCTTGTTTCTGACCACTGGTTGCTGGTGTGGCAGGAGGCAAGGCGTTCAACACTTTAGCCCTCCATGTCATTTGGCCAGCGTTGTATGCTTAGAAACATAGACTTTGATGGCAGATAAGGACCACTTGGCCCACCTAGTCTGCCCATTTCCCTACCTATTGTATAAGCTGCAGATCCTAGTTAACCAGCAGCCTACTTCTTCCTACCCCCCACCAGAATTGCCTTATTTCAAACAACATGGTCTTGCTATATTATGACAGATGCAGTTTGTCCCACCATTAGAACTGCTCCGGAGGTGAAAGAGTTAACTTCCATGCAGTGCATGGAACTTAGAGCGCGAGCTCGGTTAGAGAAGCTCTGTTAGGGTGGTTTCAAACCGAAGCCATCAGATTCTTTACTCCGCCTCACTGAACAGTCGCTCCAGAGATTCCTCCTGCTGCTTGGTTCATTTTCTCGGTCTAAAGTGTGTTTTCTCGGTTAAATTCAACCGCGATATTCTTTATTTTAACCACAAACCGATCGGTTCAAGCTCTGCCTATGGTATTGTAAGTAATAGGTTTTCTGTGTGGAACTTGTAAATGTTTATCGGTTCGGTTTGAACCGATCAAATTGTATTTAAACTTTGTTCTGAAGCCTTTTAAGGCTTGTTAGAGTGCGGTTCCCGGTTCTTATTGGTTCTAAAAAAAACGGATTTCATTACGGTTTTTTCCACGACCCGTGACACGGTTGGGAACCGATAAGGGTGTCTTGCCTGGCACTGCCATCAAAAGGGCAAGTTTTTGGTTAGGCTGGCATTATGTCTGAGAAACCCAAAAGAAAAACCGGGCCCACTGGGTTTCAACACTGTAGTGTCTGTGGAGAAGCCTTTGCCAAGGCTGACCCACACACCACGTTTTTATTGTCTGGGGTTTGACCACCTCAATGCAGACTGCCAGATTTGCAAGAATTTCCTGCAGCTACCCTAGATAAGAGAGTTGGTAGGCTCAGGGCAACGAGGCCAAAAGTCCGCTGACCCGATGGCCAGCCCGTTGTGCCAACCGAACGGAGGAGAGTGCCCTCTGACCAGGGCCAGACTTCCTCGAAACGTAGCTGACTCTGAGGAGCCAGTTCCAGCAAAGAGAACTCGAAAGTCAGCAGGTGTGGAGTCCAAAATCTCTTCTCCAACTGCTGCAGAGATAGCCAGGGCAATACAGATTGTCCAGTCACTTTCCCCAGTTCCCTTCGAATCGCCACTATCTGGCAAAAGGTCGGTTCGGTCGGTTCCACCGGTTCAAGAATATGATATAGAAGAGTTTTATGAACCAGAGGAGGAGGATGATTATGATCAGTGTGAATGTGACTTTGAAAGTCTGGATGTGCCCATTGAACGGACATCTCCCCAGACAGACCTTTGGTGAATCTCCCCTAGGCTTGCTGGGTCCCCTTCTCATTTTTGTTTTATAAAAAAGTTGCTGAAACCCTCCAGCTTCCTTTAGAGGAGGCTTTGGATGAGCAAGAGGAGCCTGACTTTGTAGAGATGATGGATATCCCAGAGTCCAGGAGATTGTCTATCCCTTTACATAAATCTTTTAGGAAACAAACAATAAAAATTTTAAAAGCTCCTAATTCTGTGCCTCCTGTGGATAAAAAGATGGACAGGAGGTACACTTTGTCAGGTCCTGATACAGAATTTCTTTCACAGCAATGCAGTCATGTTGGGGTAGTTCAGGCTGCAGCCTGTGATAAAGCTAATATTCCCCTGGCTTCACATCCTCCTGACAAGGACTCAGGAAGATTGATGCCATGGCCAAAAAACAATACATGGCAGCTTCTTTGGGAGTCAGACAAGCAGACTATATGGCTTATGTTGCGAGATACCAAAAATCTAGATGGGATACTGTCATGGTCTTAGCCAAACAGGCCCCTGGCCAGCTTGCAAAGGAGCTGGAGCAGGTGGCTGTTGATGGTATTGAGGCATCTAAGGTGCAATTCCATGCTGCAGTGGATTCTTATGATGTATCCTCTAGAGTCATGGCTACATCTGTGACTTTTCGTAGATTGGTCTGGCTCAGGTGTACTACTTTGTCACAGGATACCCAGTCTAAGGCTATGGATTTTCCTGTGGTGGGAAATTCTCTGTTTGGGAGCAGACAGAGAATTATATAGAAAAATGGATGAATATAGAACCACTTACAGGAGTGCACAACCAAGGAATGGCAAGCCACTCCTCAGAGGCAGCCCCAGGGGTAAGGGGCAGGCCTTTCACAGGCCTTTTACCAGACCCAGGCCTCCTCTTCAGCCTATGTTCAGAGGGGTTTTCAGAGGAGAGGCAGGCGGGTACAAGCAGGCCTGCTCCCACCCCTCAGCCTAAAGCCCCTGCCAAACAGGCACCCTGATGGGATGCCCAGGGTCGGCTCTCCATTACCTGTAGGGGGCAGGTTGGCTTACTTCATCCAGGACTGGGAGTCTTTAACATCAGACAGGTGGGTCCTGGAAGTAGTGAGCCAGGGTCTGGTTCTCAGCTTCAAAAAATTTCCAAAGATGAGAGCCAGATCCTTTCCACCTGCAAACCCTTTAGAGACTCTTGCTTTGGAAACAGAAGTCTCAACCCTCCTGGCCCTCAGAGCTGTAGAAAAGGTTTCTCCCCTATACCAGGGCAAGGGTCTGTACTCCAGGTACTTCCTTACCCCAAAAAAGACAGGAGAGTGGCGGCCCGTCCTAGACCTAAGATATCTGAACAAACACCTTTTAAAACCAAAGTTCAAAATGGTGACTCTGGCAATGATTTTACCCTCCCTAAGGCCAGGGGACTGGCTAGCTTTCCTGGACCTCAAGGATGCATACTTCCATGTTCTTATCAGAAGCTCCCATCGAAAGTACCTCAGATTCGAACTGCCCTCAGGCCATTATCAGTTCAGAGCAATGCCCTTCGGCCTTACCTCTGCCCCAAGGGTGTTCACAAAATGTCTGGCAGTAGCAGTTGCTCATCTAAGAAGGCAAAAGATTGCCATCTTTCCTTACCTGGACAACTGGCTCATTGTGGGTCGGTCTCCAGACCAGGTCAAATCGCACCTGTTAGTCACCCAGCAGCTGCTTACCTCTCTGGGCTTTCTTCTCAATCTTCCAAAGTCAGTACTGGAACCTGTCCAGGTACTCACCTTCTTAGGCACAGAACTGGACACAAAGCAGGCCAGAGCCTTCCTTCCCCTAGAAAGTGTAAGGACCTTGGTGGCCCTGGCCTCATCCTTCACTCTGCAGGTCTCTCGACCAGCGAGGCATTTCCTGCAGCTCCTAGGACACATGGCTGCTTCCACAGCTGTAGTGCAAGGAGCAAGATTTCAGATGAGGGACATTCAGTTCCATTTGAGAGCCTTCTGGTCTCAAAGAAGAGATTCTCTATCCAAGTTAATTCCAGTGACTCGAACCCTGATCCAGGCCCTTCAGTGGTGGCAGGATCAGAGCAATCTGAGACAAGGGGTGCCTTTCATCCCTCTGTCCCACTCCTTGACCCTTACTACAGATGCGTCCCTCTTGGGATAGGGAGCTCACATGGGCGACCTCTCCACTCAGGGGTTATGGTCCCCTCAGGAATCTCTGCTCCACATCAATCTGTTGGAACTCAGAGCTGTTTTTCTAGCACTTCAGGTTTTTTCTGCATCTGTTCAGAACAAGGTGGTACAGGTCAGAACAGACAACACCACTACAATGTTGTACATCAACAAACAAGGGGGCACTCGGTCTTCGGCCTTGTGCACCGAGGCAATGAAGTTGTGGTCTCTGGCTTATTCTCTGAACACTTCCCTCATAGCAGTTCACCTCCCAGGCAAGGACAATGTCCTGGCAGATGCTCTCAGCAGGATTTCCCAGGGCCATCATGAATGGTCACTGGATCCCCAGTACTGGGGATAGTTTTTGCCAGATGGGGCACTCCTCAGATAGATCTTTTTGCAGCCCCAGACAATCATCAACTTCCAGTTTTTTGTTGCAGGCCCCCAGTGTTGGGCTCAGTCCCCTGGATGCCTTTCTCCTCGATTGGGAAGGAAGTTTTCTCATGCCTCCCCTTCCTCTCCTGTTCAAGGTGCTAGTCAAAATCAGGTCTCAGCCTGCAAGATGATCCTGATTGCTCCAGACTGGCCAGGCAGTCCTGGTACCCACTCCTTCTGTCCTTAGCAGTCCATCTTCCCTGTGTCTCCCAGGAACCACAGTCTGTTAACCTGTGCTCAGGGGAGAGTCTGGTATCCGAATCTCAAATCCCTCAACCTCAAGGCCTTGCTCTTGAGGAGTTAGAGTTGCTGATCTACAACTTTCTCAAGGTGTTCTCGAAATCTTGAAAGCTTCTAGGAAGCTTTCCACCAGGCTACCTATAACTCCAAGTGGAAAGGTTTTCCATATGGTGTTCTGGGAAGCTTATATTTCCCGAATCTGCTGATTTACCCACTGTATTGGATTATATGGTCCATGTTAATTCTTTGGGACTGAGACCAGCTACCTGAAAGTGCATTTGGCAGCTGTCTCTGCTTTCATTTCAGCAGGAAGCCTCTTCTCTTTCTGCTCACCCTGTATTTTCAAGTTTTTAAGGGATTGCTTCATACCAATCCTCCATTCAGGGCCCCTGCCCCTGCTTGAGATCTTAATGTTTGCATTGCTCAGCTGATGCAACCCCTTTGAGCCTCTGTCTTGACAGAGCTTAAGTATTGACTTGGAAAACTGTATTTCTAGTAGCCATCACTTCTGCCAGGCGCATAGTGAGTTACGAGCTTTATCAGTGGAGACTGACTTTATCTCCTTTCACAGGGATAAGGTAGTCCTCAGGACTAACAGGAAGTTTTTGCCTAAGGTGGTTTGGTTCCACCTTACAATCTATTTCACTTCCAGTGTTCTTCACTGACCATTCCTCCTCTGGTGAGAGGAGGCTGCACAACAGATGTTAAGAGGCCCTACGTTACTACATAGAGAGCGTACCAAGGGTCACAGGTTTGACTCCTCCAACTATTTCTCACTTATGGTGAGGTTGGGAAAGGAGACCTGCCACTAAGAGATCCATTGCCAGGTGGATTGTCTCTTGTATCAATTTTGCTATCAAAAACTGGGTGAGGTTCCCCCTCAGGCCTGAGGCTCACTCCTACAGAGGTACAGCTGCATCTCTAGCTGCTGCCAGAACATCCCTGTCTTGGAGATATGTCAACAGCTACTTGGAAAACAGTACATACTTTCACCAAACATTACTCCCTGGATATCCAGGCGGGGAGGATGCTCGGTTTAGCACAGCCGTGCTTCAGAGCCTATTCCTAAGTAGGTTCTTCCCTCCTCCATGGAGGTACTGCTGTGTAGTCTGCAATAGTCATAATATAGCAAGACTTCATGATGTTTGAAGAAAAAATTACTCACCTTAGTAATGTTGTTTCTTCTAATGGAGTCTTGCTATATTATGACCTCCCCCCCAGCCTGCCCCTCTCAGAACTTCTACTTCGGGTATGGGGTGGGCAGTCCACTGTTGGCACTTATTGATGCCCCTTTTATGTTTGGGTGTTGTGTTTTATTTATTTATTTTATTTTATCTGATTGTTTCTGGTCCCCTGACTTGAGTCTTGGTGTTGGGACCAGGAAAATGTGTGAATATTTTAGTAGCCAGTTGGCTAGTGTAGGTTACAGCTTCCACACAGAGCCTTAGTGAGTTTTGCTTGTAAAGATCTGACAGTTTCGGTTTGAAACCACCCTAACAGAGCTTCTCTAACCGAGCTCGCGCTCTAAGTTCCATGCACTGCATGAAAGTTAACTCTTTCACCTCCGGAGCAGTTCTAATGGTGGGACAAACTGCATCTGTCATAATATAGCAAGACTCCATTAGAAGAAACGACATTACTAAGGTGAGTAATTTTTTCATCTGTCTCATGCATTCTTGAATTCCCCCACTGTTTTTGACCCCACGACCTCCTCAGGAAGGTCATTCCAAGTGTCCACCACCCTCTGTGTGAAAAAATACTTCTTCACATTGCCCCTGAACCATCCCCCGTCTCTTCAAATTTTGTCCCTCTGTTCTTGCACATCTTTTTCTGAGAGATCCTACCCTTTTAGACTTTGTTGATTTCCTTGAGGTACTTGAACGCTTCTGTCATGTCCCCCCTCTCCCTTCTTTCCTCAAGGGTGTACATATTAAGCTCCTTTAGTCTCTCTTTGTATGGCTTCTGTTGCAGACCCTGCACCATTATAGTTACCCTCCTCTGGACTGCCTCCATCCTGTCTGTCTTTGCGGAGATGGAGTCTCCAGAACTGCACACAGTACTCCAGATGGGGTCTCACCAACTGCCTGTACAGAGGGATAACAACTTTCTGTTTTCTACTGGAGATGCCTCTCCCTGTGCATCCCAGTATCCCCTCAGCCATCCTTACTGCCTTCTCACATTTCTTGTTTACCTTTAGGTAATCTGATATAACTACCCCCAGGTCCCTTTCCATTTGTGGTGGTGTTGTTAATACCCCTCCCCCCCGCCATTGGTGTACTCTGCCCCTGGGTTTTTGTTTCCCAGGTGCATTACTTTGCACTTCTTTGCACTGAATCTAAGCTGCCATACTTTGACCTTGCCAAGTCCCTTCTCATCCTTTCCACCCCCTCCCGTGTATCAACCTTGCTGCAGATCTTTGTGTCGTTTGCAAAGTGACATAATTTTCCTTCCAGTCCCTCTGCAGTGTCACTTATAAAGACATTAAAAAGGACTGGACCCAGTACTGAACCCTGCGGTACCCCGCTAGTAACCCCCCTTTCTTCGGAGTGGATTCAGTTTGCTATTACCCTCTGTGTCCTGTTGTCCAGCCAGTATTTTACCCAGGGACCCACTCCCAGGCTGGCTAATTTGTTTATTAATTTTTTGTGTGGGACTGTGTCAAATTCCTTGCTAAAGTCTAGGTAGGCCATGTCCACAGCCCTCCCCCCCTCGGTCTACTACTTTGGTCACCCAGTCAAAGAAATCTATTAGATTCATCTGACATGACCTTCCCAGTGTGAATCCATGCTGCCTTGGGTCCTGTGCCCCGCTGGCCTCTAGGTACTCAACAGTTCTTTCTTTCAGAAGTGATTCCATCGTTTTCCCTACCACTGAGGTCAAGCTAACAGGTCTGTAGTTTACTGCCTCTGCTTTGCTCCCACTTTTGTGAAGGCTAATCACATCCGCCCTCCTCCAGTCCTTGGGTACCACATCACCTTCCCATGATTTGTTAAAAAGAATAGTCAGTGGTGTCACTAGTTCTCCCCTTAGTTCTTTTAGAATTCTGGGGTGAATCCCATCTGGCCCCATTGCTTTGTCGACCTTCAGTTTTCCGAGTTCTTTTAGAACCCTTTCTTCTGTGAAAGGACTGGTATTGACCCCCCTATCCAGAGTGCTTCTATTGATTGGATTAGGTACCTCCCTCCTCTTGTTTTGTGAATGCTGAGCAGAAGTATTTCATTCAGTATCCCTGCTTTTTCACTGTCCCTCTCTACCCACCCACCTCCCTTTATTAAGCCTCACTGTCCCTCCCTTGGTCTTTCTTCACTCCTTAATGTACCTATTAAAGGTGTTATCCCCCTTCTTAACCAAGTTGGCTATCTTTTTCTCGGTTTAGGCCTTTGCTATTCTGACTGCCTTCCCTGTTTCCTTTTGCTTGTACAGTTCTCTATCCTGCTCCTTCTGTGTTTCCTTATAATTCCTGCATGCTATCTTTTTCTCCCTACCCATCCCCGCCACCTCTTTTGAAAACCATAGTGTTTTTTTCTTTCATTTTGATTTGTTTATTTGCTTCACACAAAGGCTTGTTACCTCTGTGATGGCAGCTTTGATGTTTTCCCATTGTTCCTCCACCCCTCCTTTTTGGCTGTTTGCTAGTGCTTTTCTGAGGCACACTCCCATGTTGACAAAGTCAGCCCTCCTAAAATCCAGTACCCTCACTTTTGTATGGCTTGACTCTGCGGCTGTGTTTATCGTGAACCACACTGTTTGGTAGTCAGTTGTTCCCAGATGGCTACCCACTTGTAGATCTGAGATCTTCTCTCCGTCCCCATTTGAGAGTACCAGGTCTAAGATTGCTCCCTTCCGAGTGAGTTCCAATACTAGCGGTCTGAGGCATGCCTCCTTGTAGGGCATCGAGAATGACCCTGCTGTTGGATGTAGCTGCAGCAAAGGTGCTCCAGTTAACATCTGGCATATTCAGGTCCCCCATCAACAATAACTCCCCTTTTTCTGCCACCCTAAGGATGCCTTCTGTCATTTCCTTGTCCATTTCCTCCCCCTGAAATGGGGGTCTGTATACAACCCCCGTGCAGATTGCGGTGCCATTTCTGGTCTCCAGGGTGACCCACAGTGCCTCCTCTCCTCCCTGTTTACCCTTTAGTTCTGTTGCTTTGATCCCTTCCCTTATGTAGAGAACTCCTCCTCCTCTTCTACCCTCCCTGTCCGTCTTGTAGATTGTGTACGCTGACATCCCAGTCATAGTTCTCTGTGTACCATGTTTCTGTGACTGCCAAGATATCCAGGCGTCCCTCTTCCATCAAGGCCACCAGTTCAGGGAGCTTGTTCATAGATAGAATCGAGTCCATAAGCTACAAGAGCCATATAAGGACCTGCCACTTACTCAGTGGACATACCCCCATTTTCCTTCTCCCTTATACCTATCCAGTAAATACTTGAAACTGGACAAACTTCCAGCTTCTTCCACTTGTTTGGGGAGACCATTCCAAACTTTTACCACCCTCTGATTAAACCACTTCCCTCTTCTACTTGTTCTGTAATTCTCACCTCGCAATTGCCTATCATGAACCCTTGGACCCAACCTCACATTTTCCTTCCAGTGTAATCTGGCTGCTTCATATAATGTACCATCACTCATTGATCTATACACATAGCATAAATCACCCCTTATCCGTCTATAGGCCATTGAATACAGTCCCAGGTACATCAATCTGGATCCATAATCTGAGCCAACCACCTCCCTAATCTTTCTTGTGAAACTTCTCTGCACTTGTTCAATCCTTCTTCTCCCAGAACACTCTGTACTGAACAAAAAGGGGCTCCATATTCAAGCACAGGTCTTACCAGGGATCTGTACGGGGCACCATAACCTTCACACTTCTACTTCTTGTGTTTATCAACAAGTTGCTTATAATCTGATTTGCTTTACTTACATTAGCTTTATTATGCCGGTCGAAATCTAATTTGTCAGTGATTATTACCCCCAGGTCTTTCTCACTGTCTGTTGCTGTAATCATTTGTGAATTTAGCTTGTACTGTGCTCTAGCGTTATTCTGCCCAAAGAGTATAATCTTGCATTTGGGGATGTTAAACTCAAGTTTTATTTTTTGGGTCCCAGTTCCCTAAGTGTGTCAATTGCTCCTGGAAAGTGGCTACTGCATCACTGTTGTTTACTTTAGCCCCTATTTTTGCACCATCTGCATATTTGCAGATCCAAACCCCTTCTGATACCTGCATGCTAGAAATCAAAACATTAAAAGAGTTTAGGCCCCAGCACAGATCCCTGAGGGACCCCACTCGTTACCTCCACCTCCTTTGACAGGTAGCCTCTGATCCGTACCCTTTGATGTCTGTCACACAGCCATGATGTTATCCACTTTCTAAGATAACCTTCGACTCCTGTTTCCTGCAAGGTACTAATCAAGACTCCATGAGATACGGAATCGATAGCCTTTCTATAATAGAGATGCACAACATCCATTGGTAGCCCAGCATCCAGTGCCTGACTCACCGGTTTAAAGAAATGTAACAAACTTGTGGTACAGGATCTTCCCCCTGAAACCCCATGCTGTGTAATGTCCAGATATTTCAGGACTTTTAAATTTCTTTTCAACAGTTCCTCTATAAAACCCTCCATCATTCTACCAATAATAGAGGTTATACTTATTGGTCTATAGTTCTCTGGCCTAGTCCTGTCACCTGATTTAAAAATTGGGGTAATATTTGCTGTCCTCCACTCCTTAATAGTCACTCCCTCTTGCAATAACTTACTGAACAGAAGTGTCAGGGAACCGACAGTTCATCTGCAAGTTCTTTCAAGAATGCTGGATGATATCCATCCTGCCCTGCAGATTTAAATGTATTTAACTTCAATAATTTCCCTTTTACCTGTTCTTGTAATATAACTGGAAATTCGATTTCTTTCCTTTTCCCTCACATCTATTTCACCCACACGTACATCAGTGTCCTTGATGCAGACAGTTTGAAAATAAGCACTTAACAAATTAGCCATCCCCTGCTCATCATTTATTAGTGTATCTTGGTCCTTTACCAGTAATTTGTTTATTATTGCTGTTTCTTAAACTTCCCGCATAACCTCAGAATTCCTTTTTACCATTCTCCTTCTTTAGAGCCAAATGGTTTTAACTAAAGACCTATATTTGTCCAATCTACTTGGTGATGGTTTTAACTTATACTTCTTATATGTCTTATTCTTTTTTTTTTTTGTCTTTGAATTGCCTGTGTCATCCATTTGGGTATCCTACCTTTTGTATTATATTTTTTTGTTACAGGAACACACCGCTGTATACATCTCTGGAGGACTTCATCTATAACTTGCCAGGATTGTTCCATTGATTTGTCTTCCAACACCTTCCAGTCATATGTTCCCAAGATTTGCCTAATCTTAGCATAATCTGCTTTTTTATAGTTTCTTATAACTGTTCCCCCAGGATACTGTTACCTAGACTGCGGGCACTGATACTCATTACCCTCAATTTTTTGATGGCCTTACCCCTTTTTGCCCCATCCCTGTCCTTACTGCCTTTGCCTCCATTTACCCCTGCCCTTCTCCCTACCGACATCTCTGTCTTGGTGTTCACCTCACTAACTACCCTGATTTTTTTTTTTTTTTTTTTTTTGGTGGTGGTGGGGGGGCGGCGGCTAGGATTTCCTGCTCCTTTTCAGTGACACCTCCAGCTGGTTTAAATGCTTACCAATGAAGCATTTAAACCTATCACCTCGGATCCTGGTTCCCCTCCTGGACAGATGCAGACCATCGCACCAGTATAGGCTTGTATCCCTTCAAGTGGACCTCCAGTCCCCAATGAAGCCAAAATCCTGAGCTCTGCATGGAGCACCCTAGCCTCACCCATGCGATAGACAGACAGCACCTCCGAGAACGTTACCATGCGTGCTACTTGTCTAAAGGCCCTCCCCAACTCCACAGACTCCTCCTGCACTGCTCTGATCCCTTTCCCAGCCAGGTCATTTGTCCCTACGTGGACAGTGACACCCAGCTCCTTCCCCCGTGCAGCTGCTCCCTTGATCCTGAGGATTCGTTCCCTGTCCCTCCAAGCCATGGCGCGTTGGCACTGTGGGAGCAGAGGGCCCGACCTTCGGAGTGCGTTTGTGACAGATTTTGTTAGCAGCGGTGCGATAAAATTGGTAACACAAACTTTAACTGTTTAATGTGTCAGCTTAATACTGTACAGCTCACTTGCAAAATAAGGCAGTGATTTATTTTAAAAAAAGGAAACGGAACTATATCATTTTGCTTACAGTCAAGTTCCTACCTGTTTTATTTTTTTTTTTAAAAGTGCAAGTTAGAGTAGCCGTAGTTAGAAGAGAAGAAGATGGCTTCCAACTACAGCGGGTACACTGCAGACTGCCTTGAGGCAGTTGTGCCAGGACAGAGGATTCCTGCCCAAGGCGAGAGCCACCAAGCAGAACCTCGTGGATGCCCTGATGGCAGCAGATGCCCAGAGCATCGAGTTACAGACTGTAAAAGACCAAACCTTGGAGGTGGAGGGGCCAGCGGCCAGTACAGTGTCCAGATCCAGCGAGGAGAGCAGCAGGGCCAGTGCCAGCAAGGGCCACAGCAGCAGGGGAAGTTCACCAGCATTCTGAAGCCAGAAGAAGTCAAGCTGCAGATTGACTTGAGCAGAATGGAGCTGGAGTTCCAGAGAGAAGAGAAGCGAGAGCAGCGAGCTGTAGAGGAGAAGAGGGAGCGAGAACAGCGAGAGGTGGACCGTGAGAAGCATGAGCGCTAGAGGCGACATGAACTGGAGAAGCTACAACTCCAACCACCAGCACCAGAGCAGGTAAGTGGCTTGGGTTTAACTGGAACTACAGGACTTGGTTACAAATTAAATTCAAAATTGATAGCTGAATTTAAGTAGGGGGAGGATATGGATGCCTTTTTAAATTCCTTTGAAAAAGTTTGTATTCGGGCAAATATTCCTAGAGGGTCCTGGAACTTCCAGCTATCCCTGCTACTTACCGGGAAAGCTCAGGATGCAGTGGGTCAAATGGACAATGAGGACAATAATGATTACAGCAAACTTCAAGCTGCACTTTTAAAAATGTTTGAGTTAACTGCAGAAGCATACAGAGCTATATTCCGTATGCTCAGGAGAAGCCTTGACATGAGCTACGAGGAGCTAGTCACGAAACAACGTCAGTGTTTAAAACGTTGGTGGGATGGAATTGAAGCAAACTCTGTAGATAAAATTGAAAATGCTATATTGTTAGAACAGTTTTTTTGGGCATGCCCAGCAGAGCTAAAAACCTGGCTGGAGGACCGAGATCCCAAAACAGTGCTAGAGGCTGCTGAACTCTCTGACCGCTATGCCAAGAGCAGATCTGCTCTGAGTGCGAATGGGGCGGGCCTGGCAGCGCAGAAAGAGAAAAGCGCTACTTCAGGGCAGCTAAAACCATCACTGCCTCCACCAAAACCAGTTAGCTCCAGGTTTCAAAGAAAAGATTTCTCTGAGAAAAGGAACAAATGTTGGGTTTGTAAAGAAACTGAGCATATTGCCAGACAGTGTCCCAAAAGGACGAGCAATATGCTGAATGGGGCTAAGAAAGAAGTGGTTGTTTCTGTGTCCCTGGAAGCATGCCTGTGAACATGAGGGAACACATGCACCCGTTCACGGTGAATGGTGTACAGACACAAGGGTTAAGAGACACAGGGGCATCCTTGACGTTGGTAAAAGGGGATCTGGTAGAGCCTGGTCAGCTTATACCCAATAAATTTGTAACTGTACAAGGGTTCACTGGTGAGGAGACCACATTGCCACTCGCTAGTGTTCTCCTAGACTGGGGTGAAACTGGGGGAACTGTGCAATAGGTGACTGTAGCCAAAACTTTAGCAGTTGACGTCATCCTTGGCAACAATCTCAAACAGGGGATGGTTTGAGCAGTTACCCGTAGCCAAGCGGCAGGGGAAAATTGTAGATCCCTGAACCCCACAGAAGCCAGTGTGGAAACCACTGGGAAGCTGGTTCTCCAGCCTGTGTCTCCTGATATTGAGACTAATGAAAAGGGGGTAGAAATTTCCCCAGTGGCAGTTAACCACACAGCTATGGAGGGTTACTCCGAAGGCGGAAGGGTGACCCATTGTCAGAGAGCTAGGGATGACAGTGATCCTGAGTGCCCTGACGCTGGTGCTAGGCACCCTAGTTTAGAGACTGAAGGGGACCTGTCCCATGTCTTGGGAATGTGTAAGGAGTTTGCAACTGCTCAGAAAAGTGAACATAGTCTAGAGAAGCTGAGAGCTTGGGCAGACTCTGACGGAGCACAGGGAGGTGTGACGGTAAACATAAGGTTGAATGGGAAAATGGACTGATGTATACTCAGGATGCTAAGACAGAGGGAGGGGTGATAGGCAGGCAGCTTGTCGTTCCCCAGGGGTACTGGGAGCAGTTGCTCAAGATTGCACACAATATTCCCTTGTCTAGTCATCTGGGAATTGCACGCATTACGCAGAGGTTGGCCCAGAATTTCTGTTGGCCCAACTTCACCCAGCAGTTGAAAGAGTATTGCAGGTCTTGTCACCGGTGGCAAGAAATAGGGAAGGCAGGTAAGAAGACCCAAGCCGTCCTAATTCCATTGCCCATAGTGGAGGAGCCATTCCAGAGGGTGGGAATGGATATTGTGGGGCCTTTAAATACCCCCAGCTCCACCGGGAAGAGGTTCATCCTGACTGTGGTGGATTATGCCACCCGGTATCCAGAGGCAGTTGTCCTATCCTCACTGAGGACATACAAAGTCGCAGATGCCTTACTTGGAATTCTCCCCCATGTTGGGTTTCCGGAGGAGGTTATCACCGATCGAGGGGGTTCCTTCATGTTGGACCTAATGAAATGTTTGTGGGAGAAGTGTGGGGTGGTGCAGAGGTGCACGACACCTTATCACCCGCAAGCCAGTGGGCTTGTGAAAAGATTTAATGGTTCCCTGAAGTCAATGCTCGAAGTGTTTGCTGAACAGCATGGGAGGGACTGGGAGAAATACCTTCCCCACCTGTTTGCATACAGGGAGGTGCCCCAAGATTCGACAGGGTTTTCCCCCTTTGAGCTCTTATATGGACGCCGGGTATATGGGCCCCTAGACTTGATCCGGGAGGACTGGGAAGGTAAGCACGCCACCCAGGGCACTCCCATAGTGGATTACGTCCTTAGGTTTAGGGAAAGGCTGAAGGAGCTTATGGGGACAGCCCAGAGCAACCTGGCAGCTGCCCAACAGAAACAAAAACTGTGGTATGACTGCAGAGCCAGAGCTCACTCGTACACGGTGGGTCAGGAAGTCATGGTCCTTATTCCGGTCTGGAAAGACAAGCAGCAGGCTGGGTGGGCAGGACCGTACAAAGTGGTTAGAAAGGTAAATGACGTGAACTATATCATAGAGTCACCTGACAGAAGACATACAGAAAGAATGTACCATGTCAGCATGATGAAGCCATATGCTAATAGGGCTGACATGGTGTTTGCAGTATGTAGCCCTGGGGAGGGGACGGATGAAGGAGACCCCCTTCTCGACTTACTGGAAGAAAACAAGCTGGAGTCCTCTGTGGAGGCAGTTAAATTGTCACCCCAGCTAGCCCCGGACAAGATCCAGGAAGTAAGGAAGGTTTTAGCAGACTTTGCCCCCCTGTTTAGCACCAAGCCTGGACTAACCCTCTTAGCAGCGCATGATGTGGAGATAGGGACACAGACGCCCATACGGTGGACAGCATTTCGGGTGTCAGAGGCTGTCCAAAAGAGCATTTGGGGAGAGGTGGAGGAAATGCTGGATTTAGGGGTAATCCAGAGATCCCACAAACCCTGGGCCTCACCCGTAGTCCTTGTGCCCAAGCCAGATATTTCTACTTGTTTCTGTGTGGACTATCATGGACTGAATGCAGTCATGAAGTCAGATGCCCACCCGATGTCCCGGACGGAAGAACTCCTGGACAGGTTGGGAGGGGCGACATGCCTTACGGCTATTGACCTGACAAAGGGGTATTGGTAGGTAGCATTAACTGACAGAGCTAGGGAGAGGTCAGCCTTCACCACACCAATAGGCTTATTTGAATTTAAAGTAATGCCTTTCGGAATGAAGAACGCCCCAGCCACTTTCCAAAGGACACACAGAGCAACAGCAGCAACTGAGCTACAAGCTCCAGCGTGGAGGTAATTAAACACCTCCTGCAAGTGCACCCTTGTAGGGTGTTAGCCATTCGGCCAGCTGCAGCGTCGACTGCCCCTCCTGCTAGCACACACATCTCATCAGCCAAGCATATTCACAGGCCCACTTGTCCCAGCACCCCAGTTCTCCTGATCTAGTCCGATCGCACCTCACTGACCCGTACCCTGGCCCACAGCACCGCCCCTATCTACCCCCGCTGCCTATCCTGACTCTCCATGGTTGGATTTAGTCCTTGCTGTCCCAAACTTCGAACCCTGCCCATTCCTTGACCACCTGGCCACCTCCCCATCCCAGCGTGCACCACGGAAGTTGACTTGCTGCCATCCCTGGACCAGAGCCTTGGTCCTCCTGCTACTACTTTCTGGCAACATATATCCCAACCCAGGCCCAGCCCCTCCACCCACCAACTTGCCACTGGCCTCCAAATAGCCTCCATGAACATGTATAGCCTGCTGAAAAAATTTGGCCACTCCAGTGCTGGGCCCACGCACATCAACCTGACATCATAGCCCTGGTAGAAACCTGGCTGTCAAATCCACCCTGACTCATTTGTCTCCCTCCCTGGCTATACCTTATACGGGAGGACTGAGTGAGCAAGCGAGGGAGGTTGTACAATCTACACTAGGGACACAATTACTGGACAAGCACTCCCTACCCTGCCCTTGTAAATGGGCCCAGGCCCTTACCCTCAAACTCACCCCTAACCCCTCTAGGGGCCCTCTCTATCTCACCACTGCCTACATTCCCCCCAAAAAACAGAACCCAACTCTGGTCTCACTAACTGACTATCTGGCCACCCTTCACCATACGGCGGAGCAAATCCTAGTTGGTGACCTTAACATAAACTGGCTCAGCTCCTCCTCTTCCTCAATCCGAGACACATTTGCTGCCCAAGACCTGACGCAACTAGTCACCCAGCCCACTAGAATAAACCCAAAAAGAGGAACCAGCACCCTACTGGATGTAATCATCACCAATCGGCCCCAAAAATCCAAAACATCCAGGTCCTGTCAGATTCCCTAAGTGACTACTCCCCTATCCTATTTCTCTGGGCAGTCCCCAATCCCAAACCCAAAGCACAGACCACCCTCCGCAGGTGCCTCCGCCCTGGTGGGCTGAAAAAACGTAGACAGTTTCTCACCCAGATAAACTGGTCTCCCATTCAGCGTGCACCCGACATTGACACTGCCTTTGCTTCCTTCTCCCAAACCTTCAACAAGGCCTGTGATCTCTTTGCACCCTTCACAAAAATCCGATCCAAAAAACAGAATGCACCCTGGGTCAGCCCTGCCCTCCTACAATTGCTTAGAAATCGAGATAACCTCTGGCACCTTGCCACTGAAACGGGCCAACTGTCTGATAGACAAGCATACAATGCAGCCCGGAATAAGTGCTCTTGGGCAGCCCGAAAAGCCAAGGCCGACCATTACCAGGCCACCCTCACCTCCTCCTGGGGCTCGGCCCGGAATTTCTGGGATAATATTAAACAGTTAAATGGTAAGTCACGCTCCCCTTCCCCATCTGAGCTCACTAGTGATGGTACTGCCTCCACCGATCCTGCCTTCATAGCAAACTGCCTCAACACCGCTTTCACCGACCTTAGCTCAGTCCTCCCCAGTAATTTCTTTGCTCCTCCCCCAAACCATCCTCCCCCTGTCCGCCACCACCCCAGCTTCCACTTGCGCAAGGTATCTGCCCGGGAGACCAACCCATGCTAATCAAAGCATTAAAGGGCAACAGTCCCGGCAGCGACTTACTGGACCCCAGTATCCTCAGGCTGGTGCTAGATGAAGTCCTCGCCCCGCTCACCAGCCTACTAAACCGATTGCTGTGCCTGGGACAATTTCCCACTGCTTGGAAAACAGCCATAATCACACCCATTCATAAAGGAGGTGACAGGTCCTCGACCAACAACTACCGACCAATCTCCATCCTCCCCAGCCCCCCCTCTCAAAAGCTCTGGAAAAAGTGGTGGCCATTCAATCACTGAATATCTGTCCAAGCATAACATCTTATGCCCAGAGCATCATGGCTTCCATGCTGGCCACAGTACTAGCACTGCGCTAATTGAATTCTCCAATTTCCTTCACTCCTCCCTGGACACCAGCTCCCTAGTTGGTGCAGTGTTCATCGACCTATCAAAGGCTTTCGACACTGTCTCCCACCCTCTTCTGCTGAACGCCCTCTGCCACACTGGCCTCTCGGCTGGCCCTCTAGCATGGTGCTCGAGCTACCTAGATGCTCGGTCACAGTGTGTTAAAGCCAATGGGACACTCTCCGATACCCGTCCCATACACTCAGGGGTTCCCCAAGGCTCCATCCTGGGCCCCCTTCTCTTCTCACTCTATCTGAACACCCTGCCCAGTGCTTGCTCTGGAAAAATGCTTCTGTATACTGACGATGCTGTCATTTTTGCCACCCACCGCAATGCCATCTCTCTTCAGGAATCCCTACAACAGTCCTTCAGTGAGGCAGATGCCTGGTTTAAGGAGCACAGACTCATCATTAATCTTAAATAAACCAATGCTATGCTTTTTGCCCACCCCTAAAACAAAGCTAGCAACCACCCACTCCATATCCTTCCTAGTACCAAACAACCTCTGGAACAAGTCTGCTCCTACAAATACCTCGGGTTTACCTTCGACTTAGCCCTCACATTCCACGACCACATTGATGCACTTGCATGCACTACCAACATACGGCTTGGCATCCTCTTCCACCATAGAAACTGCCTCCCCCCAAATGCTTTCCAGCTCGCTGTTACATCCTCAGTACTGTCCCTTGTAGACTATGGCTTACCAGTCTGTGGTGCTGCCGACACGACTGCCCTCAAAAAAATTCACATAACCCTACATAAGGCTTGCAGACTGATTACTGGTGCCCCCAGGCTCACACACACACCTGTCAACTGTATGACGATGCTAAACTTCTGACCCTTGATGAACGGCTTCACTATCATACCTGCCTCATCACTAAAAAGACCCTACTCGGGCTCTCCCCTCCAGCAGTGACTGCATCCATCCAACGGATCCCACCTACAGTTGCAACACGGTCCTCCAACAAGACCGCTGTACTGGTCCCCAAGTCAAGAACCACTCATGGTCAGAGGTCCTTATGCTACAGAGCCACATTCTGGTTTAACTCTCTCCCTGCCCCCATCACCAATGCCACCACTATCTCCAAATTCAAAACCACCCTTCGGAGCCAACTCCTCAACACTCACAGCTGCTCCTGTCTCTGAATGAGGCCCGACCACGACCTCTCCACCCGTGACGACACCCGCCGGGCGGCTTTCCACCTAGCCCACCCCTCTACCCCTTCCCAGCACACCATACCTAAGTATAACCTGGCCAGTGCCTGCTGTCTTATGGTAATGCCAGTAGATTGCTCAACATATGTAACCAACTTGTGTAAGAACTATTTCAAATATCTGTACCCTGTAACTCAAATGTATTTTTGTTTGACCACAGTGTGACGTGGCGCCTCTGATGAAAGCCTATTTGAAAAAACCTGTACTGTGTAATCTAAAATGCTATGTATGTCCTCAATGTGATGAGGTACCTTTGGAAACGAGCCCCTGGCTCAAAGGTTGTAAACTGATTCTCACAAATGAAATAAAAAGGCTGGTGAATCAGGTGTTAAATGGTGCTGAGGAGTACGCCGTGGCGTACCTGGATGACATTGCCATCTTTAGTGCCACGCGGAGAACACCTGTCCCACCTTAGGCAAGTGCTGGGCAGGATACAGAGGGCCGGGCTCACTGTCAAAGCTGAGAAGTGCCAGGTAGCCATGGCTGAAGTGGCATTCCTCGGGCATGTTGTAGGCTGGGGACAGCTCCGTCCTAACCAAGTAAAAATAGAGGTGATCAAGGCATGGCCCAGACCAGAAACGCAGAAGCAGGTCAGGAGTTTTCTAGGGACAGCAGGTTACTGTTTGAAATTTGTACCCAATTACAGTGTCCTGGCTGCTCCCCTTTCTGACATGGTAAAGAAAAAGATGCCTAAGAAAATTACCTGGGAACCAGCCTGTGAAAAAGCCTCTACCAGACTGAAGGAGGCACTGTGCAGTGTTCCTGTATTGACAAGTCCTGACTATAGCAGACCCTTTATAGTCCAGACTGACACCTCAGACGTGGGTATTGGGGCAGTACTGAGTCAGACCTCCAGCCAAGGGAAAGATCACCCTGAAGTGTACCAGAGTAAAAAGTTACTTCTGAGGGAGCAGGCTTACTCTACATTGGAAAAAGTGTGTCTTGCCATAGTGTGGGGCCCCAAAGAAGTTAGAGCCATACTTATATGGGCAGCATTTTGAGGTACAGACGGACTACAACCCCCTGGTTTGGCTGACCCAAATGGGAAAAACTAGACTATTAAGATGGAGTCTTGCCTTGCAAGGGTATGACAGGATGATCTTACATGGGGCTGGAGCGACCAATCAGAACGCAGATGGTCTGTCGCATCTGTATGAGAAGTGAACTGATTTGGGAAGCTCATCCCATGCAGGGCATAGAGCCCCCCCAAATTCAGTCTAGATGTGGAGGAGTGTGACGCTTGGTCAGCTGGTTATGATTATTATTATGCTAGTTGTAATATAAAAATCTAGTATGTGATTTTCTCACATAAGACAGCCTGTGCTCCATGGGTGCCCCCCCTTCCGGTTTCAGTGAAAACTACAGGATGTATAATTGACCAGGAGATCGCTGTAATGTAAATAACTTCCTTGAGACATTGCATTTTATGGCTGTTTTATGACCTGTTGCTGCTCTGAAGCTGGGAAACTAAAATATACATTTTATGACTTCAGAAACAGGACATCATTAAGCTGATTCCTGCCCGATATCTTTCACCTAGGTGAGGGATTGCAGGGTTGTAAATCTTCAAAGCAACTGGCTGATCAAAGACTCATAATTTAGGAAATGAGTTTTTGCTGATGTCACATTATTTAATATATCTCCTGACAGGAAATCGTTTTTTTAATTTTATAATCTAAAAGGAGGAGCTAGATGACTCACCAAGGGGGTGGGGAGATGGAGCTGAAATGTATGCTTGTAACTGGGGAATATGACATATCATTTTGGGACTCAAGAAAGACAGATCTCTGATCTAACTATAAGCACTACAGAGGTAATACATAAGATAGAAAAAGTCTAATTGTATTGTGGTGTAGCAGTTTTTGTTTTGTAATCTTCCCTTGTTCTTTTATGTGGTCTCTTTGATATATTCTGTTTACATTTTTCATCTTTTAGTAAAATCTTTGTTTGAAAGATACTGCTTGTGTGTGTCTGTCTGATCTTCTTCGAGATACAGCTCTTGCAGCAGTTTACACCATTAGGACTGAAGCAGCCAGGCGTCGGGACCCCATGGAAATTTTCTAGCTAGCAGTCTTCAGGGGGGACCGCCTCCGACGTCAGGAGTAGTACATAAGGAGGCGGTCCCGCCAGAATCCCCAGTTCTTTTCCCGGCGTCGACTTCGCAGCATCGGCCTCTCGGTCAGTTTCTAGCGTGCGACGACCAGGAGAATTTCAACAGTTCTTTTTTCAGCGGATTTCGTCTGATGTCCTCTCCAACTTCTGTGGAGGGCCATACATCGAAGTGTGCCTGTGGCAAACAGTTTCTGTTTAAGGATCCTCACTCGGCCTGCGTTCGCTGCCTGGGCCCAGACCACGATACCCAGGCCTGCCCCTTCTGCCAGGGCTTTAACAGCCGTACGAGGATCCGCCGCCAGAAGGCCCTCCAAGCTTTCCTCCTCGAGGAGAAACTTAAGGCAGTGGATCGAGACCCTTCCTCCAGAGGAGAATCTTCAGGGAAGTCCTATAGGCACCGCGAAAAGCCCCGGGAGAAGGAGAGACCCAGATCCCCTTCCAGGGCCTCGGACTCCCGCAGCTCTGGCTCCAGGTCGGACCGCTTTCCGTCGAGGGCCCGCTCTCGGCCTCCCCCGGTTCTTGTCAAATCGGCCGGTGGTTCCTCTGCTCTGCAGCCTGTCAAGACCTCCAGGCCTGCATCTTACACTCCGTCTAAGGCCTCGTCCAGGTCTGGGGAGCGCCACAAATCGTCGTCCTGTCATCCGTCCTCCGACGTCCGGTCGGTCTCCCAACCGCCGCCACCCCAGCGCAAGACCAAGGAGCTGACCTCCCTCAAGTGGATGTCGGATCTGACATCCGCCCACCCGACGTCGGCCAAGTCACACAGGCACTCCAAGGAACCGGCGACCGTTCGTCACCCGTCGATGGTCAGGCATTCGCCCCTGAGGACGCCGGCGGGGGGAACGGCGTTGGCTACCGCAGAAAAAAGGACCACACCACCGCCTACCGACGTCGGTCGGGAGGCGTTGTTGGAGGAGGAGTCTACCCAGCCCGAAGACCAGGCGGGCGACCCCTGACCCGTCGAACTCCCACGGGAGCCCTCTCCGGAACCAGAGACTCCCGGGGACCCGACGCCCGGCCCCGACAACAGGCCACCGGTGCCCGGTCCATCTTCGGGCCTAAATCTGGCAGAAGTGAAGGAGTTCTTCACCTTCTGGTGGGACACCATCAAGAAGGATGTGGTCACCACGCAACCTCCTCCTCCGTCCGCTACCCCTCCGACACCTGCACCCCCTCCTCCACCTAGGGGGTCAGCAGGTTGGGCACCGTCCCCCAAGGAGCCAACACCACCTCCTAGGGGCAGATCTAGGGAGAAGAGAAGACCTCCGTCAAGATCCTCTTCAGGGTCACCCAGCCCCAAGAGACCCAGAAGACGTCAGTACACCCCATCCACAGAGGGTTCCAGATCTGACATCTCCGAGTGCTCCAGATCTCCTTCTCCAATCAGCGTCCCCTCTCCGGACCCACGCGACCTTCCCAGGTCCCCTCCGGATGACCCCTCGTTCTCTGAGATAATGAGGCATATTCAGGAGAACATGGGGTGGGACGCTGAAGAGCTAGACCCCGGAAGACTACGCCTTGCCCGCTACCTTCGGCAAAAAGACCCTAAGCCTGTGGTAGTGCCACTCTTGGTGGATACCTTTGTGGACGTCACCAAGGCTGCGTGGAAGCGTCCACATTCGACCCCCGCGATGCCGAAGAAGGCTGACCGCCTGTACAAGGCCCCAAGGGAGGACCAGTACCTGGCGAACCATCCTCTGGCCGACTCCCTGGTCATTACAGCCTCACATGACCGGTCTCAGAAACCATAGCATTTGGGCACGCAGCCACCGGACCCAGAGTCCAAGTAGTTGGACGTCCTGGGCAGGCGCACGTACGCGGCTGCGACTTGCGCCATTAGGTCGTTGAATTACCTCACCCACATGGTTCAGTTCCAGAATGCTTTGTGGGAGCAGGGACAGGACCTAGCTGAAAAATTGCCAGACGGTGGCCAGAAGGAGGAGCTGTTGCAACTCCTCCGTACGGGTTCGGACGTAGGGATCCAGGTGCTTAGAGCCGCATATGACTCTGCGGACTCTTCGGCCAGAGCTGCGGCCTCAGGCGGGTGTCTCCGGAGACAGTCATGGCTCCGTGTCTCCGGGTTTACCCCGGACGTCCAGAAGAACATCTTGGACGCCCCTTTTCATGGCGAAGTTCTGCTTGGTGAAGCCTCGGAGAAGGTGATCACCAAATTGCAGGAAGCCGGGAAGGCGAGTAGATCTGTCCATGCCATGTACAGGTCTCGGCTTAGTTCCTTTCGCAGGAACCAAAGTCGTTTTCGCAGCCGGATCAGAGGCAACAACCTCGCTCGGTCAGCAACAGGGGCTCCTTCCCAGAAAAGCCCAGGCTAAGACACCCTCAGGCAGGAGGCCAGCGAGCCACAAAGTCGGCCCAGCCTGCAGGATCTAATGCTGCCACAGCATGACTCCTTCCGGCCCCGCCCCTCTCAGGATCAGCGGGAACTGAAGGTTGGGGGAGGTAGCATGTGAACCACCTGCCAGGGTGTGATGCGATCACCACCGACAGGTGGGTGCTACAGTTGGTCGAAAAAGGCCATTATTTAGAGTTTGTAGACAACCCGCCCACAAGGCCTCCTCTGCTCTCCTGCTATTCGGGTCAGCAAGCCCTGCTTATTCAGCAGGAGGTGCTCATGCTTCTAGAGAAGGAAGCTTTGGAGCACGTTCCAAGGAACCAGAGAGGAGCAGGTTACTATTCGCACTTCTTCCTGGTTCCCAAGAAAACAGGGGACCTCCGTCCAATCTTGGACCTCAGCGACCTCAATCTGTGATGTAGTCTACAAGCGCTCCGCATGGTCACCCTTCGGGTCTAATCCCCATGCTGAAGAAAGATGCCTTCTTGGCGTCCCTGGACATGCAGGACGCTTACCTGCACATCCCTATTGCTCAAGCGCATAGGAGGTTCCTGCGCTTCGAGTTTCTCGGCCACCATTATCAGTTCCGGGCACTTCCCTTTGGACTGTCATCAGCACCTCGGGTTTTTACCAAGTGCATGGCAGTTGTGGCAGCGTCGCTGAGGAGACAGGGCCACTATGTGTTCCCGTACCTGGATGATTGGCTTCTCTTGGCCCCTTCCAAGGAGGCACTACTGATAGCCATCCAATGTACCCAGACCCTTTTTCGGTCTCTGGGCATCCTCATCAACTACGAGAAGTCTCTCCTGGTACTGTGCCAGAGACTGCAGTTCATAGGGGCATTACTGGGCACCGTCAAGGGAAAAGCCTTTCTTCCCGAAGACAGAGCGGAACGCATTCGATCCCTCATCAAGGATCTGTCAGCGAAGAAGACCGTCCCAGCCAGACTGGTCCTTCGCCTGCTCAGACACATGGCTGTGGCCATTCCTACAGTCCCGATGGCAAGACTCCACATGTGGGTAACGCAGTGGATGTTAAGGGTGCAGTGGGACCAACGGCAAGACCATCTGCAGCATCCAGTCAGAATCACAAAGGCCGTGGCTCGGGACTGGCAATGGTGGCTAGATCTGGAAACCCTCTCTGTGGGGGTTCCTTTCATAGCGCTGTCCCCGGTTATAACTCTCTCCACAGACGCCTCAGGGTTGGGGTGGGGAGCGCACTTGAATGGGGTGAGGTCTCGGGGAACATGGACTACCCAGGAATCTCATCTCCATATCAGCATATTGGAGATGAGGGCGGTTCTTTATGCACTGCAAGCCTTCCAGTCGGAGATTCCACCGAGTACTCTCTTGTTGCAGTCAGACGATACTGCGGTGTTGTATTACCTCAACAAACAAGGAGGCACACACTCTTACCCCCTTTGCAGGGAGGCCATGAGAGTGTGGGAATGGGTAATTCGACACGGCGCAAACCTTGTTGCTGTTCACGTTCCCGGGGTGGACAACACCGTCGCAGACAGCCTGAGTCATTCCCAGGCCAGAGTCCATGAGTGGGAACTTCTACAAGGGGTGGCAGAGGATCTGTTCACAGATGGGGCACTCCAGAATTAGATCTATTCGCGTCCCCATCCAAGGCAAAACTGCCCAATTTTTGCTTGCTAGATCCAGGGCCTGGTGTTTTCTGGCGAGACGCGTTGTCCTTCTCCTGGGCGGGCAGATTCCTCTACGCCTTCCCTCCTTTCCCGTTGATCCAGAGAGTTCTTCTCAAACTTCGCAGGGAGCACATGACGCTTATCCTGATAGCGCCTTTCTGGCCAAGCAAATCTGGTTCCCGCTACTACGTCAGCTATCTCGGGAACCTCTGCTTCCTTTACCAATCAGCTCCCATCTGTTGTCTCAGGAGCAGGGTTCATTAGTCCACCCGGACTTGCGTTCATTGAACCTACATGCCTGGCTCCTAGAGACATAGCCGTGATGCGGCACGGGGTCTCGCAGGAAGTGGCGGAAGTACTTTCCGCTGCGAGAAAGCCGGCAACCCATGCGACATACGCCATGAAGTGGTGCAGGTTTTGCTTATGGGCTCAAACACGTGGTCTTTCGCCTTTAGACTGTCCCGAGAAGCTGGTCTTGGAATACCTGCTTTCGCTTTTTCAGTCTGGACTAGCTTATTCCTCGATTAAGGTGCACTTGTGTGCAATTTCGGCTTATCATGCCCCCATCGGCCATCGTATAGTGGCTCAATTGGACACGACTCGTGCCTTTTTAAGGGGGATCCTCCACCTTAGGCCACCTATCAAGGACCCTGTTCCTCCGTAGGACTGCCCTTTGTCCTGGAGCAGCTTACGCTGGCGCCCTTGTGAGCCACCCATGATTCTGAGCTACATTTTCTGTCGTGGAAGCGTTGTTTTTAGTTGCAGTTACTCGGCTAGAAGAATCTCCGAATTACATGTACTCATGTGCAAAGAGCCATATTTAATTTTCCACCAGGATAGGGTATCCCTAAGGACAAATCCTAAGTTTCTGCCTAAGGTGGTTTCAGCCCTTACCCTTAATCAGGATATCGATTTACCAGTGTACTTTTCCAAGTACACCAATCGAGGAGAAGCACTGCTTCACACCTTGGATGTCCACAGGTGTCTCAGATATTACCTGACCAGAACCAAACAGTACAGGAAAGCGGATCAGCTGTTCCTGTCCTTTGTTGAGAGGATGAAAGGGGCCCCTGTTTCCAAGCAGACCCTTTCACATTGGCTCATTCAGTGTATCTCTTTCTGTTATGACAAGCCCTTGCCTGGAGCAGTTAAGGGCCACTCTACTAGAGGAGTGGCCACCTCCTTTGCAGCGTTGAAGAATGTTACCGCTTCAGCTATTTGCGCTGCAGCTACCTGGAGCTCGGTGCATACCTTTATTAGCCATTACAGCCTGGACATTGCTTCAAGGCAAAGGGCAGGTTTCGGCCTAGCCGTCCTTCAAAGACTTCTGTCCTAGGCTCAGACAGGGTCATAATCTCCGTCTTTCCTCCTCCCGCAGGCGTAAGATTGTCGCTATTGCTTGGGAATCAGTCCTAATGGTGTAACCTGCTGCAAGAGCTGTATCTCGAAGAAGATAGTACAGTTACGTAAGAACTTACCGTAACAGAAGATCTTCAAGAACAGCTCTTGCAACAGGTACCTTCCCGCCCACCATTCCCCCTTGGTGGAGGTAGGTTATAGCCTAACATCCACCTTCCGGGATGGAGTGATCTGTTTTAGTCTTGGCCTTCTGATGGCGGATCCTCAGTCTCCTCTTCTGATGTCATCAAGCGGCCGGGAGTCGCCGGTGGGAGAACTGGGGATTCTGGCGGGACCGCCTCCTTATGTACTCGCCCACGGCGTCGGGGCAGGACCCGGCGTCGGGGCGGTCACGCTGAAGACTGCTAGCTAGAAAATTTCCGTGGGGTCCTGGCCTGGCGGCTTCAGTCCTAATGGTGTAACCTGCTGCAAGAGCTGTTCTCGAAGATCTACTGTTACAATAAGTTCTTGCGTAACTGTACTTTCTTTTTGCATGTGACGTATAGAGGGTTAAGACTGGCAAAAACTGTTCAAAAGCTTGATGGTGTTAGCAAACTGGGAAAAGGTAAGAATATACCTAAGGTCTTTAATAGAGTTTTAAGGGTTCACTTTGGGAAGCCTGGCTTGGTGCCCCTGGTGAAAGACTGTGCCACAATCCCCTGAAGAGTGTACATATCTGAGCCTGTACATTAGATGCGCTAGCATAAGGTTCAAAGTTTGAACCCCCCCCAGAACTTGAAACTAAAGGTGGTTCGGACCCAAAAGCAGACAGGAGGGTTACCCTCTCTGTTACCTGTTCACACTATTGCACTCGGAGGTTGGCACTGTGGGAGCAGAGGGCCTGACCTGCAGAGTACGTTTGTTCAGGGACAACACTGCATCCTCCAGAACATCTCCCGGAAGACTGCCGCTCCACAGCCACTTCACTGCACCACTCCCATCATGTCGTATTTGTGGCCCCTCAGCTATTGTTTTGTATGCTTACTCTTTCCTGTCTCTGTTTATTTTTTTTTTCTCCCTAATTTCCTACTGCCTCCATGCCCTTAAAGCTCCTGTTCTGGGACAGGAAGTTCCTGTATTCCTCAGTAGACTCCTCCTTACTTACTCAGTCAGACCTCCGGGGCTACTCTTTTCCTTCTAGGATTGTGAGTTTTTGTGCCTCTGTGATCACTCCTTTATGCTTCCAAACAGGAAGTCCCTGTTGTCAGTCAAATCCTGTGCCTATAAAAGTGGAACTAGCTAAGTGTGGGGTGGGAGGGAGGGCTATATAGTCCCAGTAGAGTAGTATAGTTCAGACAGCACCTCCTTCCTCTTGCTGTTCTCTGCCAAAGCTATCTAGGGACAGTTTTAAATCCAAACACCTGGCTTCCTGCCGCCTAAGCCACCCCAATTCAGAGTTCTGTTCTTCACCTAGCTAACAGCACAGATGACAGTTCCCTTCACCCAACTCAGACAAACACACTGTTGTTTTTTTGTTTTGTTTGTTTTTACCCTAAATTGAAGGTCCCAGTAGTAGAGTTCTAGTTCTTAAGTCCCAGTAGAGTAGTATAGTGTATAGTGGAGTGTTGTTCTGTATAGAATTCCATCCCTTTCAAAATGCTGTTGTACCATAGTTCAATACCCAACTGTGGTAGAACAGCATTCTAGAACCTCTAGAGATTGCATGAGTCAGTTTCATTTGGAAAGCAAAAGAACTCACAAACACGTTTCACACAGTACTCTACACTATAAAAAATACAGGATGAGTAACTTTATGCACAACCAGTGTGTTTTGCCACCTCGAGGTTCTGATTCTCATGGACCTCTCGAGCTTTGCTCTCGAGGTCAGAGGTAATCAGAACCCCTCTGTGGCACAACACACAGGTTATGCATAGTTGCCCAGCCAGTATTCTCTATGTAGTTCTAACAACACCTCCTTCCTCTTGCTGTTCTCTGCCAAAAGCAGAGTTCTTTCTCAGAATGCTATTGCTGCAGAGAAGGGGTTCCGCCACCCTTTTTGGCGAACAGAGACTGAAGGATAGAAGACCCAGGAGCAGCATCCCAACAACTCAGGACGTTGATGGTGTAATGGGAGATGAAGGTGTGTGTTTTACTCTAGGTTGCAGCCCTGCATATCTCCGTAATGGGGATATCTCTGAAAGCAGCCACTGAGGCAGCAATATATTTGGAGGAATGAGCCTTAAGCCACTTGAGCGACTCTGCACCCACCAACTTATAGTAGAGGTCAATGCAGGATGTAGTCCACCTGGCAGTCATCCACTTTGCTGCTGGTCTGGCAGGTACAGCTTCAGCGTATGTTACAAACAGCTGGCAAGCCTCACCCTGAACTCCACCTATGCACTCCTTCTAGTAAGAGAGTACCTTCCCCAGGTCCAGAGTATGGAGCCTGCAATCTGCCTCTTGAGGTCAGGTTAGTAGTATACTGGTAAGTTAGCCTCTTGGTTAAGGTAGAACTCTGATACGACCTTTGGGAGGATCTTCGGTTGTGAGCAAAGGATTACCTTATCTTTGGAAAGACCAGGGAAAGGGGACTGTATCGAGAATGCCTGGACCTTGCCGATTCTACTGGCTGACATGATCACTACCAAGAAAGTAGTCTTTCATGACAGATGTGACATCTCGCACCTGCACACTGGCTGTAACGGCTTGCCCATGAGCATTGCCAGCCCCAGTAGTAGGTCTCACGGAGGCAGAGATTTTTTTTTTTTATTTGAAAATTGGTGACTGAGAAAAAGCACATTGAGCTGAGGCTCATTTCCAGGTGTGACCTGGGAGAGGGGAACAGAGGATATAAAACATGTAGCACAGGCACAATTCACAGTTAAAGTAAAGTGCAGATCAGAGAATATGATGAAACCGGAGTAAGTGCACAATGAACAACAAGGCAAAAGCAACAAATTGAGCATGTCAGGCAAATGTATTGGAAACTGTTGGAGGATGGAAAGTAGGAACAGTGGGGGAAGGAAGGAGTCTTAGCTGATACTTGGGGGAGCATGGGGAGGTAGTAAAATGGAGGGAAGAGGAGAGCTGGTTCCAAAGTGAGGGAAGATGATAGGAGACGGCTGAATGCCCCACAGAGGTGTGGTGATGTGGTATGTCAAAGATGCGAGGGTCCCTGGAGTGGAGGGAGCAGGAGGTAGATGGGACAAGGGAGAGGAGTAATGAAAAGTAGGAGGGAAGGGACCCAAGCCATTCTTTATACAGTATATAAAAGAGGCACAGTGAATTAGCAAATGTCAGGGCAGAAGGAGAAGGGATAATGATGAGTTTGGGAGGGTGAGTTGGTAGCAAAGCATCTGAAGATGTTACAGAGTATATCCATTCTGTCCAGGGAGGTGGAGGGGTGGAGCCATAGACCATGTCTGGATAGTCAAAGACCAGGCACAGTGTTTTAGTGACAAGCTTTCGGTGGACCTGCAGAGATGGGCAGTCTTGGAGGTTAGGGAACAAGTGATCAAGGACTTTAAAAAGCATCCAACCACTTTCTTCTTGGCACCATTGGTATACCAGCCCGTGCCTGGTATGCACAGATTGCTGTCAGGTGCACCTTAAGGGTCATCACTCGCAGTCCCAACTGAGAGGGACCACTCTGATCCATCGATGAGGGATTGCTAGAGATTCCCAAGGTGCAACTTTAAACATCTGGGGCCTGTTCTTTTGCATTTACAGCCCCTACCCTGTGGAATTCTCTGCCTCATTGGATAAGGGATTGCCTGACTGTACAAAGCTTTAAAACTGAACTAAATACATACCTCTTCAACCTGACTTTCTCAGAAGTTGTTCAGTGTTAGGGTGGACTATCATCTGTTTATGGATTTAACTGTTAATTTTAAAGTTTTATGGTTTTTAATGTATTTAATGCTGATAGTTTGTTAATTTATGTACGGGTGCCTTGATCGTAGGTAAGGCGCCTTTTTAGTAAAGTTTTGATTGATTGATTGAAGGATACTCTCCATGGGTCAGGTAAGGGGATCAGGCTCCTTACCTTGACACCATATTGAGAACCTCTTCCACGTAACACTTTAATGCATAGCATTTATGAGTTGACTTCTTACTGGGTGTTTCCACGACATGGAGGATGTCTTCCAAAAGGCCTGTAGCCTGGAACTCTAGTTGTTCGGGAACCAGGCCAAGTGGTTCATGGATTGGAGGTGTGCATGCAGGACCTCCCCCTGTTGTCAGGTCAGCAGATCTGGGCAGAGGGACAACCTTCATGGAGGCTTGCCGCTGAAGTCGCGGAGATCTGGATACTAGAATTGCCTGGGCCACGGGGCTGCGAGGATTATCTGTTCCTTGTCCTTCCGGGCCTTGATCATGACCTTGTGGACTAAGGGGAAGGGAGGCAAGGCATACAGGAGGCCTGGGGTCCAGGGCCTTTGGAAGGCATCCCAAGACCAGTGTCCCAGACTTGGGGGCAGCCACAGAGCAGCCTCAATTTTGCGTTCTCCCACAAGGCAAACAGATCCATCAGTGGGATGCCCTAGTTGGAGAACAGGTGCTCTACAATCTCCTGATTCTGGGACCACTCATACAACATTTCTCCAACCTGGTTCAGAGTGTTTGGCACCTGATAGTTTTCTCCCATGGCGTGGATCACCAGGACATCTGCACCCAGGCTCTGCATGTGTGTCCAGGTGTGAAAAGCTTCTCAGCACAGTGGAACAGAGTGTGTCCCAATGTGCCTCTTCAGGTAGAACATAGTGGTTGTGTCTGATCAGTGGCAGGAAGTCATGGGCAGGGCGCGAGTGCCCAGCTTGAAATGATCAGACATACAGTAGAAGATAGGGTCCAGTGCCCGGTCCACAAGGAGGCAGGTCTTGGTCCGCAAGGAGTCTAGTTCTGCCCCAGTGAGCATGATCACCTGCGAGGGGACCAGCTCTGACATGGCAGAGTTGACCAAATGGCCCAAGTGCTGACAGGTCTAGAAGTGCTGACAGGTCTGGAAAGATAAGTCCCTGGACCTGTCCACAGCCTCTTTGAATGGCCCAGCTGTTAGCCAGTCGTCCAGGTAGGGTTTTCCCCCTGACACCCTTGCCCCGGAGGAAGGATGCCACCCCTGCCTTGCACTTGGTGAAGACCCTGGGCACGGATGAGAAGCCAAAAGACATTACTTGGAACTATTACAGGATCCCTTCTGCACGAAACCGAACATACCGGCAATGGGACAGAGTGGGATGTGGAAGAATGCATTCTGGAGGTCCAAGGAGCAGAACTACATATCCTGCTCCAGAGAAGGAATGATCTAATTCAGAGTAACTATCCGGAACTTGCACATCTGCATGAGCTGGTTCAAATCATGCAGATCCAGTATGAGGTGCCAGCCCCCTGTCCGTTTCAGAACCAGGAAGTACCTGGATACATAATCTTGACTGGCCAGGGCATCCGAGACACGGGCTCTGGCTTCTTTCATGAGAAGTTGAGCAGTATCCTCCCAAAGGGCGGACAGTGTGTCCTGCGACACCCTGGACTCCCAAGGAGCATGGGGTCAGTAAGGTGTGAGAGCCTCGAAATCCAGAGATAGCCCTCTGCCTATGACATGTTAACACCTACTTGCTCATTGTGATAGCAAACCAGTGTGGCAAGAAGTGGTGTAGCCAACCCCTGACTGGGAGTGTAGACAGGCACAGGACAGGCGGAGGGCTGACACCTCCCTACTTGTCACTGTGCAACTTTTGCAGAGGCACCAGCTGCTGTGGTTGGAGGGAACCACAAGCCCTGCTCTATCTCGTTTTGGATTCCAGATCTGATATTGCCCCTGCTGAGGAGGCTGTGGCTGAAAGGACCCGTACTGGAAAGCCCTTTTCTTAGGCTTTTGTTTCAGATCCTTCTGGGACGATGCCACAGAGTCAAGAGTGGTGTTGGACTTCTGTGTGTGTGTGTGTGTGATGTCTTTTCACCCAGGGCCAAGAGGTTGGTGCCCAAGAAAGGGACCATCGGCCAGCTTGTGCTGGGTGTCCGCCATAAGGGTGGACAGGCATAACCAGGTCCTGCAATGCATGGAAACTACTTCTTCCATGACACAGGCACAAGAATTGCCCATGTCCAAAGCTGTCTAAAGCTGGTGCTTAGCCAGCCATTGTCCTTGGTCCCTGACCAGCTTCACCGGCAGCTGTTGATCTGCTGGGAGGTGAGGGAGGATCTCATAGAGGACTCCCAATGGGGGAGTGTTCAGAGTTGACCCTCGTGATGGAGTAACTTGCTGACAGAAGCAGAATGTTGCAACATACGCTTTTTAGCAGCATTGTCAATATTTTTGGACTCCTTGTCTGAAAGCTTGTCCATGTCTCCTTGGCCCTTGGATTTATGGAAGGCTAAGTCTGAGACCAGTCTTTCAGATGAAGGGTGGTCCAAAAACCCCTATAGGGACCGAATACTTGCGGACCATATGGGAGGAGGGTGCCAGGCAGGATGTTGGACACTGCCAAAATTCCAGGGCTGGTCCAAGTATTGCTTCAGCCATGTGAAAAGGCAGCCCCTAGGGATTTGTATCAGTCTAGGATATCCGTGAAGGGACACTTGGCCCGCTTATGGACAGGCCCAGGGGGACGTTCATGGACTTTGGTATGAGTTGGATAAGAGCCCCAGATTACACTGGTGCATGGTTGGTAGTCAAAACATAGAAACAGAGACTTTGACGGAAGATAAAGACCGCTTGGCCCACCTAGTCTGCCCATTTCCCAACCTATTGGATAAGTTGCAGATCCTAGTTAACCAACAGCTTACTTCCTCATGCCCCCCCAGAATTGCAGCTCCTGAGCCAAACCCCATTCAAAGATGTGAGTCCTGGAGGAAACCATGGATGACTAATCTGAGTCCGGGGATTCCTCGAAAATGTTCCTCCACTGTTTTTTCTGTGGACCACTTGAGAATCCTTTGATTGAGTGATCTCTACCAATAACTGGCATGGCAAGCTGGTGGACGACTGGGTTTACTTGTTCAGACAACCCACCTTCGGCTGTAGTGGTGGCAGCTCCACCCTGAAGGGTGGAGAAGCACTTGCAAGAAGCACCTGTGAAGCATGAACTGGCAAGAACATAACTGGTGGCTGCCAGGTGAATGAAGGGTCTGAGGGTAAAACCCTACCCTTCCCCCATGATGGACCACTGTTGCCAGAGGAGCTCCTCGTAGCACCAGCACATCTTCTGCTGGTGCTTTTCCTTGTCCAAAGACGAGGAGGTCAAGGGTAGTCGACAGTGACACCTGCCGGTCAAGCTGGATGAACAGGACTGCCTTGTTTGAAAGCTCAACCTGGACCTCGACTGTTGACCTGGCATTGAGAACAGCTCTCCGGCAGGTCATGGTACTCTACATGCCTTGCTACATTAAGTAAGAGAGCCTTTGGAGGCTCGACTGCTGGTAGAGGCTGCTTCCGAGACAACCCGCTCAGGGATGACGACATGGCGACATCCTCCTGAATGAGGACCGGGAGAACCGGGGTCTGTGAGATAGAGTCCTCGATCTCATCCGACAGTTGGTCGACAGGCTGAAAGAAAATCTCCATGATCTGTTTGACCAGAGTAGAGGTTGACAAACCTGACAGGAGTACCAAAAAGCTCTTGACATTCCTGTCTTCTGAGGGAGACTTGACCAAAGTCGAGTGGTCGGGGGAGCGGGAGGACCTCAATCTCCCCCAGTCCCATGACCGACACCGGCAGCGCTTTTGTTTCTTGCTGCAGTGGCCAGGGCTTTCCCCACAAAGTGTGGAGGGCCATGCATGTCTCCCGAAAGTCTTCCTAGAATGACCTCCACCACCCCTCCAACACTAGACCCAGCTGGGAGAAGTGCCAAGACTGAGGAGGTGACCACCACAGCCGCAACTTCCTCCTCAGAGGCCGCCAGCTGCAGTTCTGACCTGGTAGCCACCGAGGCCTGTTTGCTACCCATAGACCAGGTCTTCAGATCCTGTTCCATAGGCCGGCAGAGGGTGAACTGGGTTCTTTTGATCCTCCAGGGATTCTGAAAGCATGGGGAGGCAGAGTCTGCACCCGGCCATGTTGTGCTGCCCACCCAGGCAGTACAGACACATGTCATGTGGATCGATACCAACATCTGCTGGCAGTGAATGCTGAATTTAAACCCTGGTTCTAGGGACATGGATATGTTGTTCATCCACACTATCTGGCAGGTATCCTTGCCACTTTAAGTCTTGCTGGAAGGTCTTCAGGCTGGCTCCTCCCACCCACCCGGGTGGTAAAACTCTCTGCTCCGCCCCATGACGCCAGATCTTCCTTACCGCTTGGAAGCTCAGGTTCCCTCCTTAGCGCTCTGCGTTTTAGACTGGATCCTAACTCTTGATTCGTCCAAAATTGGTTTTGAAGTTTTTCTAAACTTGGTCTTCCTTCTTCCCTCATGACTCGCGATGGACAAATCTGTTCCCGGCTTTTGGGTGTCCTTGCGGGCAGAAAATGTCAGGACTGATCCGCACTCACGTCGTCTACTGCTTAGGCCTAGATCACCGACCCGCGGGCCCTGCGAGTTGTGCACGTCTTTCTCGACCAGCGTCCTGGAACGATCGCGCTGCCGATTGAAGTTGGCGCTCCGAGAAGCGTTTCCGCGGTAAAATCTAAAGCTTCGTTGGACGGTGTCCGGCGGCTGTCAACTGAGCAGCTCGAGCAGTTGATCGCCCTCGAGGAGGAGGCGGCCGGGCGCATCTTCCTCCTCGGCATGACATTTATCCCGTTCTCTCTGAGTTCCTCGTATACGGCTTCGTTCAAGGAGCTTTGTCAGTCCTTTCCACGAAAGGAGAGGGGCCTTCGGGACATTGTTCTCGGCCCAAGAAAAAGGAGTCGAAAGGTAAGTCCCACTGTCAGCGTTCGTGGGAGCGGGAGAGGTCCCCTTCCCCGGACAGCCGACCGTCGACTTCGGTCGAGGTTGCAGCTGAGGCCGCTGGCTTCACGGTGCCCCCGTCAAACCAGCCTGCCGAGACTCCCCATCGGCGAAGTCGAGATTTTTCGATCCGTTAGGCGGGCTGTCGACTGGAGAAGCCGACAACCCTCCTTCACCGGTTCCCCCGGTGGATAGCGAGGATCTGCCTGCGCCTTCTGGGCCGCAGTCCCCGGTTAAAGTGCCCGAGCTGAGGGAAGAGCGGGTGTCCCCCGGCCCTTCCCAGACCCACCCTCGGTCCCCCCGAAGATCTCGGTCTCGGACCTCTTCTTGGTCCAGCCGTTCCCGCCGACATCGCGGTCTTGGTCTCGTTACCAAAGTAAGTGGCGACGCCGTTCTTCCTCCTCCTCCTCCTCGGGTGAGGAGAGGCTGCGGCGCAAATTGCGCCGGCGCTACGAGGACCTTATGTGGCAGCAGTTGCTGTTGTCCGGGCCTAAGACGACCCTGGCCAAGACCCCGGCCATCAAGTGGCTGTCGCCTGAACGACTGAAGCAACCACTCGTTCCAGTCGAGTTGCCCGCTCCAGGGCTGGTTGCTCGGCCAAAACCAGCTGCTCCACCGATTGTGGTGGAACCTCTGCCTCCACAACCGAAGTCGGGGGCACCAACCAAGAATTCTCGGTCGAGTCACGGCCTGCCCCACAGGTTGTCGGTCACCCTCACTCCCGACCGTCCTCGGCAGGTGGAGGGTAGCTCAGGGCCGAGGCAACTCTTCTCAGAATCCGATGAAGACTCCTCCCTGTTCTCCAGGCAGTTCGATCTGGAGTCCTCCGGGGGCCAGTCAGTAGACGATAGCCCATCGTCCTTCTTGGGTCTGTTTTGACTCATCTCGGAGTCCACCAGGATGCAGCTCAAGCTCGTGTCCTAACGGGCCAAGTATCCCCTGACGGAGATTCTGGACCGAGAGGATTCTCCCATGGAGGCCTTTCCGGTGGCTGAGGCCATTGTCGGCCCAGCCTTGGAGCTTTGGCAGCGGCCTGCTTCCTGTCCTGCACCCTCGGCCAGGATGGCCAGGAAGTATGCGGTCTCTACTGGCTCTTTGCCCGGTTTCTCGGAGCACCCCTCTGCCGAGGGGCTAGTCACCAACAGCGTTTTCTGGCGTTCCGATAATGCTCGGGATGTGGATAAGCCCCCTGACAAAGAGTCCAAAAAGCTGGACTTTGCCGGGCGCAAGGTGTACGCTGCGTCCTCCCTCGGCCTCCGACAGGCCAGCTCGGCCGTGCTGATGGCACACATCTCCCATGCCCTCTTGGGCTCCCTGGATGAGGTTGTTCCTCATCTCCCGCCTGACCTGCAGACCACGGTCCGCCAGGTGCGGGACCAGGGTAGGGCGGTGGCGAAGCAGCAGCTCCAGACTGCTCTGGACATAGGTGATTCCTGTGCCAGGTCAGTAGCGGCTGCGGTGGCCATGCAGCGAGGCGTGGCTGAGGATATCCACCTTCACGGCGGATGCCCAGCACAAGTTGCGGGCGTCCCCTTCTTGGGGACTGACCTCTTCGAGCCCTGGGTGGAGGGACACTTCCAGCGGATCGAGAAGTCAATGCCACCCTGGACTCGGTCACCTCCGCCCAGAGGGACAAAGGCCGCCCGTCAGCAGCAGAAGTCCTTTAAGTCCTGTCGGTCCCTGCTTCTCGACCGGCCCAGCAGCACCAGCAACAGGGCCAGCAGGCTGCCTTGGCGTCCCAAACCCAAGCGGCGTACTCCAACAAGAAGCAAGGAGGTAAAGGCCCAGGAGGTCCCTCGGCCGGTTCTTCCTCCAAGCCTGCCCAGTGACGGGTTGAGGGGTGCCGTCCCCAGCCTAGTCACTCCCCCCTGGGTTCCCCCCGTGGGGGGACGGCTCCACCACTTCCTTTCCGCCTGATCCGCTATCAACACGGACCGCTGGGTGTTGGAGGTGGTAGGAAAAGGCCTGCCTCTGGAGTTCGAGCAGGCCCCACCCTTTTGAGCCGTCACCCTTCGGGGGGCCACGGGGTCCGCAGCCTCGCTGTCAGCCCGCCGAGCCGTTATTGCCCTGCTCCTTGAAAAAGAGGTGATCAGGAAGGTGGTGGATCCTCCTCCAGACCCGGGGTTTGTGTCCAGGTACTTCCTGG
Source organism: Neoceratodus forsteri (assembly GCA_016271365.2). NCBI lineage: Eukaryota > Metazoa > Chordata > Ceratodontiformes > Ceratodontidae > Neoceratodus > Neoceratodus forsteri. The sequence continues at coordinate 895,486,870 of CM028130.1, read as the reverse complement.
TCCCAAAACGGACGGGGGGCTGGCGCCCCATTCTCGACCTGCACGACCTGAACAAGTTCCTAAGGTCTCGAACATTCAGGATGGTCACTCTGGCTTAGATAATCCCATCCTTGGAACGAGGCGTGTGGTTCTGTTCCTTGGACCTCCAGGACACGTTCTTTCACGTCCCAATCCGTCCGTCCCATCAGAGATTCCTCAGCTTCAGAGCAGAGGATCCCTATGAGTTCCGGGCCATGCCCTTCAGCCTCTCCCTAGCTCCCAGGGTCTTCACCAAATGCATGGCAATGGTGACAGCATTCCTGCGGCGCCAAGGGGTCCGGGTGTACCCTTACCTGGACGATTGGCTGATAGCAGCCCCCTCTAGACAGGAGGTGGAGCGGTCCAGAGATCTGGCCCTCCAGGTTTGCTCTCAGGTTGGCCTCCTCATCAACGAGGCCAAGTTAGAACTCGTGCCAAAGCAGGTGATACTGTTCATCGGGGAAGAGCTAGACTCTCTGCGAGCCAGAGCACGGCTCCCGGCGGACAGGGCCGAGGTTCTTTCCTCCTTTGCCCAATCATTTCTGGTTGGGCAATTGCGCCCTTCCCGGGACTTCCTGCACCTCCTGGGCCTCATGGCGGCCTGCACCAGTGTGGTCTGTTGGGCCCATTGGTACATGCGTCCCCTTCAATGGGGACTGGCCAGCCAATGGTCACAACGCTGCGATCCGTTGGACCAGCTTGTGACAGTGACCTAGGATATATGGAACGCTCTCCAGTGGTGGATCGTTCCAGCACATCTGCAGGAGGGCATCCCGTTCGTCCGCCCCGAGCCGACTGTCTCTCTCTTGACCGATGCATCTCTGATGGGTTGGGGTGCCCATCTGGGGGAACACCGGGCGCACGGCCTCTGGTCCCCTCGGGAGTCCCGATGCCACATCAACCTGCTGGAGCTCCAAGCGGTCCGTCTAGCTCTCACCACCTTCGCTCCGTTTCTACGGGGTCAGGTGGTTCAGGTCCAGACAGACAACACCACGACCATGTACTATCTGAACCGCCAGGGCAGGACGCGCTCCATGCTGTTATGCAAGGAAGCTCTCCGCATATGGTCCCTCATGCGCAGCCTGGGCGGATCTCTAGCCATTCCGTGGCAGGGCCTCCAACACCCTGGCCGATGCCCTAAGCCGGATGAGGCTGCGTCTCACAGTGGTCTCTCCTGCGGAGGTAGTACAATATCTGTTCTCCCACTGGGGCACGCCTCAGGTGGACCTGTTTGCCTCCAGGGAGAATGCGAAGCTGAGTCTGTTCCATGCCCGGCCCCCTCAGCAGGGCTCGCTGCAGGGGGATGCCTTCTCGAGGCCGTGGACCGCGGGCCTCTTCTACGCCTTTCCCCCATTTCCCTTGATCCACAGGGTGCTTCTCAAGGCGAGGAGGGACAAGGCGCAGGTGATTCTGGTAGCCCCAGACTGGCCCGCCAGTTCTGGTACCCAGATCTCCTCAGCCTCAGCTCCAGGCTCCCGTGGCGGCTTCCAGCCTGCCCGGACCTGATCTCAGTCAACCAGGGGAAGGTATTCCATCCAGACCTTCAATCCCTGCACCTGACGGCCTGGTTCCTGAGCGGCTAGAGTTCCAGGCTTTGGGTCTTTCCGACAAGGTCCTCAACGTCGTTGAGGCATCCCGTAAGGAGTCGACCAGGAAATGCTATGCCTTCAAATGGAAGAGATTCTCCATTTGGTGTCAGGGAAAGGGCTTGGACCCTTCCAACTGCCCCTTGGCAAGCATTCTGGACTACCTTTGGTCCCTTTCTCAGCAAGGGCTTAGGTCGACGACCCTAAGGGTGCACCTGGCAGCCATCTCTGCTTACCGGGCACGGGCCGGAAAGCAGTCGGTGGCGCAGGAGAAGGTGGTCTGGCGCTTTTTCCAAGGCCTTGATCACATTTCCCCTCCAGTGTGGGAACCCCCACCTCCGTGGGATCTACTGCTGGTACTGGCAAAGCTCATGGGCAAGCCATTGAACCTATGCACAGGTGTGCTCTCTCTCACCTGTCGTGGAAGACCGCCTTCTTGGTGGCTATCACGTCAGCCAGAAGGATGGGAGAGCTCCAGGCGCTTTCCATCGAGTCTCCTTACCTGGTCTTCCACAGGACAAGGTTGTCCTCGCCCCACCGAAATTCCTTCCGAAGGTGGTGTGGGAGTTTCACCTTAACCAGGTGTTGACTCTGCGGTGTTCTACCCCAATCACACCTGGGAGGCGAATATAGGCTCCCATGCCTCTGGACCCTAGAAGGCTAAACATTATAAGAAGCGCCGCGGCTGAAATTCGAGGAGAGGTTAGCCAGCTGTTTGTCACCTACGCTGAAGCCACATCTGGCAGACCTGCAGCCAAGCAGGCGATAAGCAGGTGGGTAACCTCTTGCATAGATCTCTGCTATAAGTTGGCGGGCATGGAGCCTCCCAGAGGATAAGAGCTCATTCTACCAGCCATACTGCTGCAACAGTGGCTGCTTCCAGGGCGTCCCTATCCAGGAAATCTGCAGGGCTGCTACCTGGAAGTCAGCAAACACCTTCATTACCCATTACCACATCGACCACCTTGAGTCACGCTGGGATGCTGGTTTTGGGGCCTCGGTTCTCCAGTCTCTCTTTCCCAAGTAAGTATTGTGGGTGTCGTCTTGCCTCTCCTCCCCGGAGAACTGCTAGGAGTCTGCCAATGAGTGTGGATGAACAACATATCCATGTCCCTATAAATACAGGTTACTCACCTGTAACAGGAGTTCTAGGAATGGTATATGTTGTTCATCCACACGACCCACCCGACCTCCCCGGCTCCGACGCACAACCTGAGCTTCCAGCGGGCCAGATCTGGCGTCATGGGGCGGAGCCGAGAGTTATACCACCCGGGTGGGTGGGAGGAGCAAGCTTGAAGACCTTCCGGCAAGATTTAAAGCGGCAAGGATACCTGCCAATGAGTGTGGATGAACAACATATACCATTCCTAGAACTCCTGTTACAGGTGAGTAACCTGTATTTTCCATGGCTTCATGATCCTTGTACATGAGGACTTGAAAAATCGAGAGTCAAGTATGAGAAATCTTCGAAAAACTTCTAAAAACAACTTATTTGCAGATGGCACAATAACCGAAGGAGCTGCTAAGGAGGTGATGTGTTCTTCCAGCGGAAAGAAAGATCTGATGTCGTGGGACGGAGTTGGTGTATACCGCCCGGGTGGTGGAAAGAGTTTAGCTTTAAGATGTCCAACAGAAAGCCTTTTCCAGTGGAACTGCCAGAGTGTGGATAGTACCCATGTCCCCAGAATGGCATTTTATTCCTTAATTTAAAAAGTTTGTAGTTCTTAGTAAAGACACCTAACAAAGAATCATCTTTGGACCAAACAAACTTGAAAATGTCAGGTTTGAACTCACAGCTACCTTCTTCAGTGGTATCTCAGTCATGAGGTAACACTGTTGGAACCTTCGCCATGGGTGAAGGGGAATCCACACGGAAGATTTTCAGCAGTACAAGTGGGGCCTCCCACGCCACTTACATCACCAACCCTATAAAGGCGTGAATGGCCTCACTCCCTCCTGGGTTCTTTCTGACATCGACTATGCCTCACATGGGTCTCTCTTGTAGCTCCGTCACCTTTTTGCCTCTGACTTTTCTAACCTTACATTTTAGAATCTTTTTTTTTTTTTTTTTAAAGTGATTCCTTTAATTTGTTTATGTCGAGAGTTAATCCTTTGTCTTCTTTCTTTTGTCACTCCTGCTGCGGGAAGAATATTGCCTCCACAGACAAACGCTCTCTCTGTGTCTGCCGTCTTGGGCCTGACCACTAAGTTTCTGACTGTGAGCTCTGCCAGAAGTTTAACCAAACAACCCTCAGGCAACGCAGAAAGGTTCTCAGAAATGTCCTAATGGATCAACAGGTAGCCAGTTCCGGGCAGCGGCCCTCCGTGGTCCCAGCCTCTCAGTCACCTACTGGTTCATCGAGCTCCAAGGCCCGAGACAAGTCCTTGGGGGGGAAAAGTCACAAAAAAGACGGAGATCGCGACTGCTCCCCCTGTTGTCAGTCTTGTTCCCCATCAGACTCTCCTTCTTATGGGGGATCTTTGCTGGCTGTGGCCGAACTGGCAAAGCAGTCTGCTGTCCAGGTCTCTGTGCCTACTAGACCCATACCAACAACACCTCCACCCGATTCCCAGGGTGGCCGGCCGTCAACCTCCAGGTCGTCAGCAATTCTCCCATCGAGATCTGACCCTTCTCCCTCCAGGGCTACAGGCTTGTTGGGTCCTCAGGCTCCAGCAGGCATGTCGTTGACACCTGTGCTGTCGAACCCCCATCCGTTGACGACCACCGTCAGCATGAATGAGGTCCTGATCAAGTTCACTAACATGTTTGTGTAACAGCTGGATGCTGTCAGGCCCCTCTCGCCAGCACTGTTAGCGGTAGCTTCATTGTAAATGCCTACTCATTAGCCCCGGGAAGCTCCACATGGGCAGCCATCAGTGCAAAAGACGCCAGAACCAGATATTGAAGAGGTCGACGTCGAGGAGGAGTACCACCCAGACATCATTCTTCTTGATGATGTGGAGGAGGAAGAGGAAGAGATCCTGCTGTCTGATAGCTCTGAAGCCTCTTCTGTTAGTGGGGACTCGGTAAAGCATACTCCCAGGTCTCCTCCTGAGGATCCCACATTTTTCAATGTGATGAAGCAGCTGTCCTCAGTCATGGTCTTCCACACTGAGGAAGAGGATGCCACCAGAAAAGAACTGGTGGATTTCTTGGAGATTCTGGAATCTCCCCCAGTATCATTCCTCCTGTGCTGCCAACCATGAGGAATGCAGCCTGGCACAGACTAGACATGGTGCCAGCTATGGCCTGCAGGGTAGACAAACCTTATCACGCGCGCCCCAGGGTCTTCCCTGTTATGCTGCCCAGCCCGAGACTGACTCAGTAGTCATTAAGGCAGCTCATGACAGGTCTAAGACACCTGAGCACCTTAGTTCCCTTCCCCCATGCAAAGAGTATCATAGAATTGACCTCTGGGGTAAAAAGGTTTATGCCTTCTCCACTTAAGGTTTGAGGATTGCAAACTATCTGCCGCACATGGTAAAATACCAGAGTGCCATTTGGAAGAAGGGCAAGGCTGCTGCCCAGGCCCTTCCAGAGGGCGCTCAGAAGCAGAAACTGCTACAGTGCTTCCAAGCCGCTGAGTATGTTAGCAAACATCTCTTCAGAGCCCTGTATGACATGGGTGACACAGATGTCAGGGCAGCTGCCACAGGCATATTCTTCCGAAGGCACGCATGGCTCTGAGTATCGGGATTTGCAACTGATGTACAGCAAAAAGTGCTTAATCCCCCTTCAGTGGCACCAAGCCGTTTGACCGTGATGTCCAGGATGTCATAAATGATCTATAAGCCTCGGGCAGGACCCTTAATTCTGTCCACTCCCTTTACCATACCCAACCAAAGGGTAGAGGATGGCCTTCTTTTTGTAAAAGGAACAATAGGCTCAGAACAGCTCCCTGTCCCCAAGGAAGACGCAGAGCCCAGGCTCCCTTGCCTGTCCCCTTCAGTGCTGGAGCGGCGGCCAAGCGCCCCTGAAATGAGGGACCAGCCTCTATGGCTGGCTCCATCTCTGCTTGACTCCTTGTCGGATCCCACTTGTCTGGTCCCGGACCAGGAGGCGGTGGTTGGAGGTCGGTTCTCCCTCCATCTGAATCAATGGAGAACCATAATTTTGGATGCATGGATTTTGCAGATCATAGAAAAGGGTCACACCTTGGAACTCACCGAGCAGCCTCCAGAAACCCCCACCTCTGCCCTCTTGTTATCCCCCTGGCTCACCTGTCTGTTCTCTGGGAGGAGGTGCAGTCCCTTCTGCGCAAGCAGGCCATGGAGCCAGTGCCCAGGTACCAAAGAAATAAAGGGTTTTATTCCAGGTTTTTCCTGGTCCCCAAAAAGACTGGAGATTTGAGGCGTGTTCTAGATATAAAGGACCTCGGTCTGTATGTCCTAGACAAAGATGTTACAGATGGTAATTTTGCCAGGTCTGATGCCCCTTCTCAAGACATGGGACTGGCTCTGTTCACTGGATATGCAGGATGCTTACCTGCACATCTCGGTCTTTCCTTCTCACAGGAAGTTTCTCCATTTCACTTTTCAGCGTGAGAATTATTAGTTCAAAGTGCTGCCCTGTGGCTTGTCCTCTGCGCCACTGGTCTTTAGCAAGTGCTTAGCAGCGGTCGCAGCAGCTCTCAAAAAGGAGGAACTGATGTCTTCCCATATCTGGATGATTGTCTACTGAAGGCCCCATCCAGGGAACAGCTTCTGATAACTCTAGAAAGAATTCTCCAACTTTTTCACTCCCTGGGCATCACTGTCAATCTGCCTAAGTCAGTTCTGACACCATCCCAAAGGTTGCTGCATATTGGAGTGGTTTTGGACTCTGCGCAGGGGAAGGCCTTCCTGCCCCAAAGCAGGGCAGAATGCCTCATAACTCAAACTCAGGAAGTCACCCAGAGTCGTTACATTCCTGCCAGGGCATACCTCAGATAGTTGGACCTCATGGCAGAAGCCACACCCACTGTTCCTTTGGACAGACTCCATATGCGTGTACTTTTGTGGACCCTTCAGGTACAGTGGGACCAGCGCATGGATGAGTTGGACCAACCAGTTCTGGTCTCTTCTCCAGTACACAAGGTACTGCAGTGGTGGATGGATCCCTTGAATCTGCTTCAGGGCATCCCTTTCCAGATCTTCTCCCCACATCAGATCTTAACCATGGATGCCTCAGGTCTGGGCTGAGGAGCATACCTGGGTCCCTTCCAAACCCAGGGCTCTTGGTCCCAGTGAGAAGCCTCCCTGCATATCAATGTCTTGGAGATGAAAGTGGTACTCTCTGCCATACAGGCCTTTCAGAAACACCTTGCCCCAGGCCATCTGCTGGTGCAGTCAGACAGTCTAAGTATAGTATACTACATCGACAAGCTGGGGGAACTCATTCATAGCCCCTTTGCAGGGAGGCCATGAGAGTGTGGTACTAGGCGTTGGATCACAGTCCGACACTCTGCAGTCCACGTGCCAGGCGTACTAAACACTCTGGCAGACAATCTCAGCAGGACTCAGTCCAGCATGCACAAATGGTAACTTCTCTCATCCGTTGAGGAAGACTTGTTCGGCAGATGGGGTCATCCAGAGTTGGACCTTTTGGCATTCCTACTCGCATGGGTACAAGTGACCTGGCGCCGGGTCACTTGTACCAGGGTTATCATTCTCCAGCTTTCCCCTATTGGTGCCAGGCTCCTGGCTATTCCATATATCCTCCCTCATGGTACCCAGGCTTCCAGTCACCTCCTCTGCCTCCTCCACAGCCTCTGACCTCAGATAGGGCACCGACCGACTCCCAAGGGGCAATTCTGGCATAGTGGAAGGACGCAAAGTCACAGCTCTTGCAGGAGCTTGGTCACCCACAGTCTATTATGGTCTCCACCCCGACCCCCAGGATGATTCCTAGGAGCCCCTCTCCGGTTGATCATCGGTCGTCAGACAGGGACTCTGTTAAGCGCCCATCTAGGCCCCTTCCCAGAAGCAGGGTCTTGGAGGAGGTGTCTGACAAAGTCTCTCTTCCTCCCTCCCTAGTAGACTGGAGTCTTCTGACTCAGAGGAAGAGTCTGAGTCTTCCTTCAGCTCGGGGGCTCATACTCCCCGGAACCTCAGCCCAAGGAGTCCCCCAGATCTGCTCCAGAGGACCCCTCATTTGCAGAGCTCCTACAATCTATCCATCAGGCATGTGGCTGGGCATCCCAAGAGCTGAATCCCAAAAGGAAGAGGCTCGCAGAGCATCTAGACTTGACAAATGTGGACCCCTTACCCATACCTCCGTGGATGGGGCCGCATTAAGACCAAACGTCCACTATATGGCAACAACCTTTCTCCATCCCTGCGGTCTCTTAAGAATCCCGACAGGACCCATCACCCCTGGAAGGGGTTAACCATCTCACTGTGCAACCTAAGGCCGATTATATTGTTATCACAGTGGCCCATGACAGGTCGGCTCAGCCCAAACATTTAAGTGCCTCACCTCTGGACAAGGAGTCCAAACAGATGGACCAATATGGTCGCAAGGTCAACGCTTCCTCCACCTGCGCCATCTGGTCTCTCAGTTATGTGGCACATATGATTTCTTTTCAGAAATCTGCCTCATCTGACCTAGAGTCGGCGCTGCAGTCTGTACCTGACGAGGGTCTCCAGACCAAGCTTCTTGACAAGATCAGACTTACCAAGTCTTCCCGTCACCATGCATTGCAAGCCACTTCTGACTCTGTGGTCTGCTGCACTGCTTCGGGCATCTGTCTGAAGCACCTGGCATGGCTCCATCTAGCAGGTCTGGCATAAGATGTTCAGACCACCCTTCTGGACGCACTCTTTAGGGGCTTCGTCCTGTTTGGCAGCAACACTAAGGATATTATTACAGAGCTACAGGAGAGCAGAAGATCCCTTCGGGACAACCGTTCCATGTACTTCTCTGGTCCCAAACCCAAGCAGTCCTTTGATCATCCGCAGCGAAGCTGGAAGAGACAGCCCCAGACCAGACGGTAGGGCAAGCGTCATGCCATGGAGTCTGGCACCCAGACTCCTCAAACCAAATCCCAAAAGGCCTCCAGAGGCAATAAAGCGGCCCTCCCCTCCACCTCCTTACTTGGGGAGGGGGGGCCTCCACGCCCTCAAAATCTTCCTGTGGAGCGGTGGGAAGATCCCCGAGAGTGGGAGGTGATAACTGCAGATGCTTGGTCTTGCAGATAATTGCAAGAGAGCTCAGTCGAGTTCCTGGACAGGCTCTCTGACAATCCTCCGGTCGGGTCTCACTACCCATCAAGCCGTTTTCACCTTATTCAGAAGGAAATCCAGACTGTCTTGTCAAAGTTAGCCATAGAGACGGTCCCTCTTGCACAGACAGGAAGGGGATATTATTCCCGCTTCTGCCTGGTGCCCAAAGAGACGAGCAATCTGCGACCCATTCTGGATCGCAGCTTACTGAACCTCTTCGAGTACAAGAGGTTCTGCATGCTAACTCTTCAGGGACTCTTACCCCAACTCCAACAGAATCAGTGGCTATGTTCTCTGGACATGCAGGATGCTTACCTGCATATCTCCATCCTCAAGGCCCACCGCCGTTTCCTCAGGTTTACCTTTCAGGGGAACCATTACCAGTTCAAGGCCCTCCCATTTGGCCTCACTTCGGCACCTCGAGTTTTTACCAAGTGCCAAGTGGTGGTGGCTGCGGCCTTGTGCCGCAAGAGGATTTATATGTTTCTGTACCTGGATGATTGGCAGTTATCAGCCCCATCTCAGGACAGTCTGTTGGAGTCTCTCTCTTCACCACCCTGAACCTTTTTTCCCATCTTGGCATCATGGTGCACTATCCCAAGTCACAGCTTTCACCCTCCCAGCACCTCAAATTTATTGGAGCAGAGCTGGATACGGTCCAGGGCGGGGCCTTCCTGCCTCAGGACAGAGCAGAAACCCTGCAGCAACAAGCCCTTTTTGTGGCCAGCTCCTGCTGGACTACAACCCGCTCTGTTCTCCATCTGTTGGGACTAATGGTGGCCATCCCCACAGTTCCATTGGCCAAACTGCACGTGAGGGTGACTTAGTGGATACTTGGGGGTCCAGTGGGATCAACGCTCTGATGACCTGGACCACAGAATCCTTGTCATCAGCAGCATGAAGAGGGATCTTCTCTGGTGTCCAGCCTCTACTTGGGGGGCCCTCTTTCACCCTCCTTCCATGACCCTCACTATGGATGCTTCGGGTCAGGGTTGGGGAGCCTACCTAGGAGACCCACCGAACCCAAGGGAGGTGGTCTCCGCAAAACCACATCTGCATATAAACATTCTGGAGATGAGAGCAGTTGTATACGCTCTCCAGGTGTTCTAGACCCTCTTAAGCCTGGGAACACTCTTGGTCCAGACCAACAACACTGCCACGGTCTGGTAAATAAACAAATAGGGAGGTACCCGATCATAACCCCTCTGCAGGGAAGCGATGCAGGTATGGTACTGGGCAGTCCAGCAAGGCCTTTTCCTGACAGCAGTCCATGTCCCAGTGCGCTCACAACATCATGGTGGATAGTCGCAGCCACACCATTGCTCGGGCTCACAAGTGGAAGCTAAAGTGGGAGGTAGTAGAAGATCTGTGGGGAAGGCCAGACTTAGATCTCTTTGCCTCCCCATCCAATGCGAAACTACCCAACTTTTGCTCGCTCTTTCCCGGGCGTGGTGTCTTTTGGCAAGATGCACTCTCTCTCTGTTGGATAGGGAGGTTCCTGTACACTTTTCTTCCCTTTTCACTCCTGCAGAAGGTCCTGCTGAAGCTCCAAGCGGAGGGAACTCGCATGTTTCTCATTGCCCCACTCTGTGTTCGGCAGATTTGTTTCCCCTTGCTTCAGTAACTGGCATTGGAACCTCCAGTACCTCTACCTCTCCTTCACAACCTTCTGACACAGGAATAGGGCTTCTTGGTGCATCCAGGCCTCAGATCTCTCCACTTACACATGACACCTCTGGACATAGCTGTCTCATGTTTTGGGGTCTCCTCACAAGTTGCCCAAGTCTTGGTGGAGGCCAGGAAGTCTTCCACCAGAACAATTTACGCGATGAAGTGGAAAAGATTCACCATATGGGGCAACGGCCAGAGGCCTGGACACATTCTCCTTCCTGATGCCCCAGGTCCTGGAGTACCGCTCATATTTATCTAATTCGGGCCTCAGCTACTCCTCTCTGAAGATACATCTATTGGCCATTTCCGCTTACCACCTTCCGGTGGACTGCAAAAACCTTGCACAGTTGGAGGTCTCAAAAACCTTTCTTAAAGGGATCCTCCACTTGAAACCTCTGGTCTGTAGTCTGGTTCCCCACCTGGGATCTAAACTTTATTTTAGAAAAGCTTACTTTGCTCCCTTTTGAGCCAGCAGCAAGCTGTTGTATGCGCTATTTGTCTTGGAAAGCACTCTTTTTAGTTGCGATTACTTCAACTCGAAGGATATGAGAGCTTCAGACCCACATTTGCAAGGAGCTTTATTTAGTTTTCCACAGAGATCGAGTAGCTCTGTGGACTAAGCCCTCATTTTTAACGAAAGTGGTTTCGGAATTTACGGTGAACCAGGATATTCAACTGCCGGTTTACTACCCTGAGTATTCCAATAGGGGAGAATACCTTTTGCACACTTTGGATGTGCATAGAACTCTGAGATGATATTTTTCACGGACAAAAGAGGCGTGCAACTCTGACCAGTTATTCATCACTTTTGCACATCAATGTCAAGGTACGGTGATTTCAAACAATGTTTATCCAAATGGTTAGCTAACTGCATCACTTTCATTTACCAAAAGTATGAAAAAACCCTTCCGGGGAGGTGCAAGGGCACTCTACACGCGGCATGGCCGCTTCTACTGCCTTTTTTAGGGACGTGTCTGCTTCTGATATCTGGCTGCGGCCACCTGGAGTACAGTCCATACTTTCACTAAGCATTACAGCCTGTATATTGCCTCTAGACGCAGAGCCGGCTTTGGCCTTGCCATCCTTTAAGGCCTCTTGTCCTAACCTGGGTCCAGACTTTTTCGCCTCCCAGACTTTAGTCTCCGACTCTCTGATCTTACTTCGAGACACAGCTCTTGCAGCAGGTTACACCATTAGGACCGAAGCTGCAGCAGGCGCCAGGACACGGAAAAATTCTAGCTAGTAGCTACTGGCGGGACACCTCCAGCGTCGGTCCGCCTCCGGCGTCAGGCGTGGTACCAAGGGGCGGTCCACCCGGATTCCCCAGTTCTTTTCCGCCGTCACGACTTAGCTACGGCCGTCCGGTTGCACCAGTCTGGCAGCGGCCAGCGTGAATAGTTCTTTTTCGATAAAATTTACGAAATCTTCAGAATCCTCTTCAAGCAAGATCTTGATGTCATCACCAACTTCTGGCCATCCGCCGAAGTGCGCTTGTGGAAAGCAGATCCCGTTCAAGGACCCCACGGCCTCGTCGGTGCCTAAGCCCAGACCACGATACCCGGCCTGTCCTTCTTGCCAAAGGGTTCAACAGCCGTACCGGATCCGGCGTCAGAAGGCTTTGCAGGCGTTTCTTCTGGAGGAACAACTGAAGACCATGTCCTCAAGGAAACTCCAGGGTCCACAAGCACGCGGAGAGAGAGGAGAGAAGGCCCCTTCCGGTCCCCTTCCAGGGGTTGAGTCCCGTAGCTCCGGTTGAAATCTCCCCAGGCTGCAATCAAGAAACCTTCATCTCAGGAGAAATCCGCCAGGCCTTCCTCCCTTCCAGGGCCTTGGCGAAGTCGAGAGCGACACCATCACCACCGCAAGTTGGGTTCCGCTCCTCGGTACCCGTCAGGTCTTGTCGGTGCCTCCACGCCAAGCGCTGGAGCTCCGCCTTTAAAGGCCTGCCAGCCCAGGCGCGGCTCGACGGCCCGTCCAGCCGTGCGCCCTTCTTCCCTGGAGCCGCCCGTCGGCCCGGCGACCCGGCGCCGGCCATTACATCCCAGCGGACGCGGTAGGGGACGGCGCCCGCCCCTCCTGAAAGAAGAAGGCCCTGTTGCCTCCGGCCCGACGTCGGTCAGGAGCCTCTGCTCCGGAGGAGGACCTAGAGCAGCCCGAGGGACCCAGGCGGGCGACCCGGTCCTGCCGGTGCCTCCCCAGGGAACCCTGCGCCATTGCAGAGCCCCTGTGGAGCGGCGCGGGACCGGCGACCGCCCACCGGCACCCGGGCGTCGTCGGGCCTCTCTCTAGGGGAGATGAAAGATCTGTTCACCTACTGGTGGGATACCATTAAAAAGGACATGGTTCCCCCTCCTCCTCCTCCTACTCCTCCTCCTCCTCCTCCTCCTACTCCGGTTCCTGCCCCCCCCTCGCCATCGGGGTCGGCAGGCCGTGTTCCTCTCTCCCGGGAGCCTGGAGACCCCTCCTGGGGAGACCTGATAGCGGAGACCTCCGTCAAATCCTCTTCTGGATCACCCCAGCCCCAAGAGATCCAGGAGGCGCCCGGACGTTCGCCTTCAGCGGAGGACACGGGATCAGACTACTCCACCTCTAGATCCCCATCTCCACTCTCCATCCCTTCTCCGGACCCAGTGAGATGCTAGATCTCCTCCGGATGATCCCTCGTTCCTTGATATTATGAGATATATACCAAGAGAACATGGGATGGGATGCTGAAGACTTAGACCCGAAAAGAGTGACTCACCAAATATCTTGACAAAAGGACCCCCAAGCCTGTGGTGGTACCACCCTTGGTTGACACTACGTGGGCGTCACCAAGGCGGCATTAGAAGCGTCACACTCGCTTTCGGCGAGACCGAGAAAGCTGATCGCAGTACAAGGCTCCCTGGGGCGACCAGTACTTGGCGCAGCATCCTCAGGCCCGATTCTCTGGTCATCACAGCCTCACCGGCCGGTCACAGAGGCCACAACATTTGAGCACCCTGCCACGGACCCAGAGTCCAAACAACTGGAAGCATTGGGTAGGCGCGCATTATGCTTCGCTACCTGCGCCATCAGATCCCTGAACTATTTAACCCACATGGTTCAGTTCAGAGCAGCTTTGTGGAACAGGGTCTGGAAGTGGCTGAAAAGATGCCGAAGGTGAGCAGAGGAGGAGATGCTTCCAGCTCCTCCGTGCAGGTTCAAACGTGAGGACCCAAGTGCTAAGACCAGCGTATGACTCCAGCGGACTCATCGGCCCGAGCAGCAGCTTCTGGCGTTTGCCTCCGGAGACACTCTTGGTTCGGCGTCTCTGGTTTTACCCGGACGTCAAAGAACATCTTGGGCGCCCTTTTTGAGGAAGTATTGTTTGGTAATCCTACAGAAAAGATCCTTACCAAACTCAAGAGGCGGGAAAGGCGGTAAGGTCAGTTCAGGCCATGTACCGACCTAAGCTTGGTTCCTTTCGTAGGAACCAAAGCCGTTCGTCTTGTGAGCCGCAGAGGCAACAGACCCACTCCGCTGCACCTCAGAGGGCTCTGGTTTCGTAGAGCCCAGGGCAAACCACCCGCCAGCCGAGGCCAGCGTTCTCCTAGGCAAGGCCCAGCCAGCGGGTCCATCTGCCGCCACAGCCTGACTCCTTTCCGGCCCCGCCCTCCAGGATCAACGGGGAGTTATAGTCGAGTGCATTGCCCCAGGCTTCCTGCGGGATGGCAGGCCATTACCACCGACAGGTGGGTTCTTCAGTTGGTCAGTCTAGGCCACTTTATAGAATTAGCGGAAAAGCCACCCTCGAGGGCCTCCTTTGCTCTCCCGGTATCAGGGTCAGCACAAAGCCTTGATCTGGCAGAAGTACTCGCTACTACGAAGGGAGGCGATAGAGTATGTCCCAGAGAACCAGAGAGGACTAGGATACTATTCCCACTTCTTCCTGGTTCCAAGAAAACAGGGACCTCCGTCCAATCTTGGACCTCAGCGACCTCAATGTGTCGGTCACTTACAAGAGATTCGCATGGTGACCCTTCGGGTCTTATCCCATGCTCAAACAGGGCGCCTTTTAGCGTCTCTAGACATGCAGGATGCCTACCTGCACATCCCTATGGCTCAGGCGCTGGGAGGTTCCTGCGGCTTGAGTTTCTCGACCACCACCTTCAGTTCCGAGCCCTTCCTTTCGGGCTGTCTTCCACACGGGTCTTTACCAAGTGCATGGCAGTCGTGGCAGCGTCTCTGAGGAGACAGGGCCACTCGTGTTCCCGTACCTGGGCGACTGGCTTCTCATGGCCACCTCAGAGGCGTTGCTTCTTGCAATCAAGAGCACCCAGGATCTGTTCGATCCTGGGCATCCTCATAAATTCGAGAAGTCTCTCCTGGTACCGTCGCAGAAACTGCAGTTCATAGGAGCAGTTCTGGACACTGTTGGGAAGAGCCTTTCTTCCGGCCGACGAAGCGGGCGCATCAGATCCCTCATAAGGACCTATCATTAAACTAGGTTGTACCTGCCAGGTCGGTCCTTTGCTTGCTCGGACACATGGCTGCGGCCATTCCTACTGTCCTTCGCGAAGACTCCACATGCAATTACTCAGTGGATGCTCAAAGTGCAATGGGACCAAGGCAAGACCACTTGTAGCATCCGGTCAGACTCCACAATTCAGTGATTCAAGACTGGCAGTGGTGGCTAGCCCCAGGGTCGCTCTCATCAGGCGTCCCGTTCATTCGCCGTCCCGGAGGTCACCCTCACCACAGACGCTTCCGGTCTTGGGTGGGGGCACCTGGGCGGGGTAAAGTCCCAGATACGTGGACCCAGATGGAAGCTCACCTTCACATCAACGTGCTGGAAATGAGGCGGTCCTCTATGCCCTGCAGGCCTTTCAGTCAGTTATCCCACGTGTACTCTTCTACTTCAGACGAACCGTACGGCGGTGATGTATTACCTCAACAAACAAGGAGGGCGCACACTCTTACCCCTTTGCAGAGAGGCCATGAGGTGTGGGATTGGAGTAATCAGACACGGCGCGAATCTGATCACTGTGCACGTTCCCGGAGTGGACAACACAATTGCAGGCGCCTGAGTCGTTCTCAGGCCAGAGTCCCTGAATGGGAACTTCTTCAAGAGGTAGCAGAGGATCTGTTTCTTCGATGGGAACTCAGATCTAGACTTGTTAGCCTCCCCATCCAGCATAAAACTGCCCAATTTTTGCTCGCTAGATTCAGGGCCTGGTGTTTTCTGGCGAGACTCGTTTATCCCTCTCCTGGAGCGAACAGATTCCTCTCGCTTTCCCTCCTTTCCCGTTGATCCAGAGAATTCTTCTCAAACTCGCAGGAGCACGCACTAATGATCCTGGTGGCCCCATTTTGGCCCAGACAGATTTGGTTCCTTTGTTGATTCAACTATCTCGGGAACCCCGCTCCGTTGCCGCTCAGCTCCACTTACTGTCTCAGGAGAAGGTTCACTTGTCCACCGGACCTCGTTCCTTGAACCTGCATGCTTGGCGCCTGAGACATAGCCATTTTAAATCCGCAGGGGTCTGCAGAGGTTAGAAGTCCCTTTCTGCAGCCAGAGCCCGACAGCGCATGTGACGTGCGCCATGAAATGGCGCCCGTTTTTAATGTGTGATGCAGCGAGCACGTGACCTTTCCCTTTAGGTTGTCCTGTGGGAGTAATCTTAGAATATTTGCTCTCCCTCTTTCATTGGTCTAGCCTACTCCTCTATTAAAGTGCATCTCTGTGCCATTTGACTTACCACCTCCCGGTGGAAATCGTACAGTGGCTCAGGTGGACGCCTCTCGGGAATTTCTTGGGGAGTGTTACCTTAGGCCTCCTATTAGAGACCCTGTGCCTCCATGGGATTTGCTCTTTGTCCTGGAACAGCTCACGCTCCCCCTTTGAACCTGCCATGGATTCGAACTCGTTTTCTGTCGTGAAGCGTTGTTTTAGTGCTGTTACACCTCGGCAAGAAGAATTTCTGAACTTCACGCTCTCATGTGCAAGAGCCTTATTTAGTTTCCACGGGACAGAGTATCCCTGAGGAATGAACCTAAATTTTTGCCTAAGGTGGTTTCTTCACTCACTCTGAACCAGGATATCTCGACCTTCGGTCTACTTCCGAGCTACTCAAATGAGGAGGGCTCTGCTCCATACCCTGGATGTTCACGCAGCCTGAGGTTTTACCTCAACAGAACTCAGTCCTTTCGTAGTTCTGAGCAACTTTTCATTTCCTTCTCTGAGAGAATGATGGGCCAACCCGTATCCAAACAGTCCCTTTCTCGCTGGCTTTTCCAGTGTATTTCTCACTGTTATGGTATCAAACAAAGCCCCTCCAGGTACAGTCCGGGGTCATTCCACTAGAGGGGTGGCTACTTCCTTGCAGCGCTCAAAATGTTTCCACTTCTGCTATATCGCTGCAATACTTGGAGTTCTGTGCATACCTTTATCAGGCATTATAGCCTGGACATAGCCTCTCGGCCCGAAAGGGCTGGTTTTGGCTTGGCCGTGCTTCAGGGTCTCCTGTCCTGGTTCAGGACCTGGCATTTATCCTTTATTTTCCTCCTCCCGGATTTTCTGACAGGCGTTACTGCTTGGGAATCAGGTCTAATGGTGTAACCTGCTGCAGGCTGTGTCTCGAAGTAAGATAGTACAGTTACGTAAGATCTTACCGTAACAGTAGATCTTCGAGAACAGCTCTTACAGCAACAAACCTAACCACCTTCCCCTTGGAGGAAGCATGGCTCAGTCTTTCTGAGCAGGAAGTGTTATCTTTCTGTCTTTTGTGGCGAATCCTAGGTCTCCCATTTTGATGTAAGCCTGCGGCAAGAAGTCTCGGCGGGAGAACTGGGAATCAGCCGGGGACCGCCCCTTTTGTACACGCCTGGCCGTGGGACGGTCCCAGCTGTGGATTAGCTAGCTAAATTTTCCATGGGGTCCTGGCGCCTGGCGGCTTGGTCCTAATGGTGTAACCTGCTGCAAGAGCTGTTCTCGAGATCTACTGTTACGGTAAGATCTTACGTAA
The DNA here is from genome assembly GCA_016271365.2 of Neoceratodus forsteri. Lineage (NCBI taxonomy): Eukaryota > Metazoa > Chordata > Ceratodontiformes > Ceratodontidae > Neoceratodus > Neoceratodus forsteri. The sequence goes on along the minus strand of CM028130.1, from coordinate 895,469,406 downwards.
CTGTACTTTCTTGTGACAGCTTGGTATTCAGTCCTATATGTGAAGACCTACTGCAGGAACCCTCTCGAAGTAAGATATTAGTTACGTAAGAACTTACCATAACAGTAGATCTTCAAGAGAGGTTCCTGCAGTAGATCACCTCTTTCCCTCCTTCCCCTAGCTTCTGTGTCTCCTTTCCTGTTCCAGGTTATTTTTCAGCAAGGAGTATACTCCCTTTCTCCCGTTCCCCTTCTAGGGGTCTTCTGGCGGGAGAAATGGAGGGCGGGCGTGGGGACCGTCCCTATATAGTGTCATACTGATGTCCCATTGTGTGACGTCAGGGTTGGTCCCCCGTTATGGATTGCTAGCTAGAAGTTTGCCGTGTGGTCCTGATGCCAGGGGGCGCAGTCCTGTATGTGAAGACCTATTGCAGGAACCTCTCTCGAAGATCTACTGTTACTGTAAGTTCTTACATAACTGTATTATCTCAGAAGGGATCTCATTCATCAGGTCTGCTTACCCTCCCACCCACCATCCCCCTTCTCGGGGCTTCTGTCTAGGAACTGGCTGTCTGGTGTATCCAGCCTTTCATTTAGGTCTGGGCACCTCTCTCTCTCTTTTCTCGGTCCCCCATGGCAAGAGCCTAGCTCCCTTAGTCTCTGGGGGAAAGAACTGAGGAGGCAGCTGGGCCACTCACTCCTTTATAGGGTTGTTGACATTGACGGATGTCATCGGCATGGGCGTCCCCAGTTGTTCTGCTGAAAATCTTCCCTGTGGATTCTCCTTCACCAACAGCGAAGGTTCCTGTGGTGTTACCTGATGACTGAGATCCCCTCGAAGATCTACTGTTACGGTAAGTTCTTACGTAACAGTTCTTTTTTACTCCCACTACTTCCTTATCCCAAAGTGGACAGGAAACCTAAGGCCTATTCTGGATCTCAGGTAGCTAAAATATCTTCATAGAGTACAAGAAGTTCAGAATGGTCACCCTGGAAGGCATTCTCCAGCTGCTGCAAGCAGGGGATTGGATTTTTTCCCTAGACATGAAGGCTGCATACCTCCATATCAAAATCTGGAAGCCTCACAGAAAATACTCGAGGTTTTTGTTTCAAGGGGAACATTACCAAATTCAGAGTGTTGCTCTTTGGCTTGTCTTCTGCAGCAAGGGTCTTTAGCAAATGCTTGTCAGTGGTGGCAGCAGCCCTTCACAGGGAAGGCCTCAATGTTTTCCCTTACTTGAACAATTAGCTATTGAAAGCCCCGTCCAGGCTCAGCTCCTAAAGACTTTAACCTGAACCAGACAGCCATTTGATGCTCTGGGGGTGACAGTCAGCATGCTAAAATCCATGTTGACACCTTGCCAAAGACTGCAGTACATAGGAACAGTTCTGGACATGGCCCAGGGATAAGCTTTGCTGGCTCTGGACAGGGCCAACTGCCTGGTTGCTCAAGCACAGTTAGTGCACAACAGCCTTTATGTCTCAGTTAGGACATTCTTATGCCTTTTGGGACTCATGGCAGTGACCATTGTCACAATACCACTGGCCACACTGCATATGCGGATTTCCCAGCAGACCCTAAGAGTCCAGTGGGATCAGCTCAAAGATGGTGTAGAACAAATGAAACCTAGACTTTGATGGCGGATAAGGACCACTTGGCCCACCCAGTCTGCCCATTTCCCTACCTATTGGATAAGCTGCAGATTCTTGTTAACCAACAGCCTACTTCCTGCAACCCCCCACTACAATTGCCTTATGTCTGTCCCATGCATGTTTGAATTCCCCCTCTGGTTTAGACCCAACAACCTCCCCAGGAAGGCGGTTCCATGCATCCACCACTCTCTCTCTGAAAAATTTCCTTCCTCACATTACCCCTGAGCCATCCCCCCTCTATCTTTAAATTGTCCCCCTTTGTTCTTATACATCTCTTTTTCTGAAAGATGCTACCCTCCTGGACTTTGTTGATTCCCTTGAGGTACTTGAAAGTTTCTGTCATGTCCTCCCGGTCCCTCCTTTCATCAAGGATATACATATTAAGCTCTCTGTCTCTCTTCATATGGTTTCTGATGCAGACCCTGCACCATTTAGTTGCCCTCCTCTGGACTGCTTCCATCCTGTCTATGTCCTTGCGTAGATGGGGTCTCCAAAACTGCACACAGTATTCCAGATGGGGTCTCACCAACTGTACAGAGGGATAACCACTTCCTTTTTCCTTGTGATGCCCTTCCTATGCATTCCAGTATCCCCTGGCTCTCTTACTGACTTCTCCATTGCTTACCCACCTTTAGGTCATCTGATATATCCCCCAAGTCCTTTCCATTTTTGTTGTTGTTAGTACCTCCCTGCTATTGTGTGTTCTTCTCCTGGGTTTTGTTTCCCAGGTGCATTACTTCACTTCTTTGCATTGACTCTAAGTTGCCATATGTCTGACCATTACTCCAACCTTGCCAAGTCCCTTCTTATCCTTTCTACCCCCCTTGTGTATCAACTCTGTTACAGATCTTTGTGTCATCTGCAAAGAGGCATACCTTTCCTTCCAGACCCTCTGCAATGTCACCTATAAAGACGTTAAAGAGGACTGGACCCAGTACTGAGCCCTGAGGTACTCCACTAGTAACCCCCCTTTCTTCAGAATGTGTTCCATTCACTATTACCTTCTGTGTCCTGTTGTGCAGCCAGTTTGATACCCAGGCTACCACCCTGGAACCCACTCCCAGGCTGGCTAACTTGATTATTAATCTTTTGTGTGGGACTGTGTCAAATGCCTTGCTAAAGTCTACGTAGGCCATATCCGCAGCCCCTTCCTGGTCAATTACTTTGGTCACCCAGTCAAAGAAATCAATTAGGTTTGTCTGACATGACCTTCCTGCTGTAAATCCATGCTGCTTTGGGTTCTGTGCCCCGCTGGCCTCTAGGTACTCAACAATTCTTGCTTTCAGAAGTGATTCCATCATTTTCCCTACCACTGAGGTCAAATTTACAGGTCTGTAGTTTCCTGCTTCTGCCTTGCTCCCACTTTTGTGAAGGGGAATCACATCTGCCCTCCTCCAGTCCTTAGGTACCACCCCATCCTTCCATGATTTGTTAAAAAGTGTGGTCAGTGGTGTCCCTAGGTCCTCTCTTAGTTCTTTTAGGATTTTGGGGTGAATCCTGTCAGGCCCCATTGCTTTGTCCACCTTGAGTTTTAGGAGTTCTTTCAAGACTCTTTCTTCTGTAAATGGACTGGTGTCAACCCCACTACGCAAAGTGCTTCTATTGTCTGGTTTAGGTAACTCCTCCTCATCTCCTTTTGTGAATACTGAGCAAAAGTATTCATTCAGTATCTCAGCCTTTACACCGTCTCCCTCTGCCCACCTCCCCTCTCCTTTATTAATCTTCACTATTCCTCCCTTAACCTTTCTATGCTCCCTAATATACCTATAAAAGGTTTTATCCCCCTTCTTAACTGAGTTGGGTATTATTTCCTTGATTTGGGCCTTTGCTATTCTAACTGCCCTCCCCACGTCTTTCTTCTTTAATTGATACAGTTCCCTGTCGTGCTCCTTCTGTGATTCCTTATACTTTTTGAATGCAACCTTTTTCTCCTTAACCTTCCCTGCTACCTCTTTTGAGAACCATAGTGTTTTTTTACTCCGCTTTGTTTTCTTTATTTGTTTCACACAAGGCTTGTTGCCTCTATGATGGCAGTTTTGATTTTCTCCATTGTTCTTCCACCCCTCCTTTTTGGCCATTTGCTAGTGCATTCCTCAGGTATTCACCCATTTTGCCAAAGTCAGCCCTTCTAAAGTCCAGTATCCTTGTTTTGTATGTCGTCTCCATGGTTGTGCTTATCGTGAAGCACACTGTGCAGTAGTTGCTTGTTCCCAGATGTCTACTGACTTCTAAATTTGTGATCCTCTCTCCATTTGATGTACCAGGTCTAGTATTGCTCCTCGAGTGGGTTCCAACACTAGCTGTTTAGGCCTGCCCCCTGCAGGCATCGAGAATGATCCTGCTCTTGGATGTGGCTGCAGTACATATCATCCAGTTAACATCTGGCATATTCAGGTCCCGCATCACAGTATCTCCTTTTTCAGCCATTTTGAGAATGTCCTCTATCATTTTCTTGTCCATTTCCTCCCTTGAGACGGGGGTCTGTATGCAGCCTGTGTGGTTATGATGCCATTCCCTGTCTCCAGGTGACCCGGAGTGCCTCTTGTCCTCCCCTTTACTTTTGGTTCTGTAGCTTTGATCCCTTCCCTTGTAGAGAGCTACTCCACCTCCTCTTTTACCCTCCCTGTCCCTTCTGTAGACTGTGTACCCCGGTATGTTGACATCCCAGTCATGGTTCTCCATGTACCATGTTTCCGTGACTACCACAATATCCAATTGTTCATCTTCCAACAGGGCTACTAGCTCAGGAAGCTTGTTTCCCAGACTGTGGGCATTGGTACTCATTGCCCTCCATTTAATGTTGGCTTTATCCCCCATCCTGCTCTTATTGCCCATGTCTATTTTTCCATTTACCACTGTCCTGCCCTCTGTTGAGCTCTGTACCTCAGTGTTTACCTTACTACCTGCCATGTTTTGTTGGGGGAGACTTGAAATTTCCTGCCTCTTATTAGCACCTCTACCCTTGGCTAGTTTAAAAGCTTGCCAAGGAAACATTTAGACCTGTCATTTAGGAGCTTGGTTACCTTCGCGGACAGATGCAGACCATCGTGCCAGTATAGACCTTCATCTCTCCAGGTGTACCCCCAGTCCCCAATGAAGCCAAAGCCCTGTGCTTTGCAACCATTCATTAAACTGCATGGTGTGCAGTACCCTAGCCTCACCCCTGCCATGGACTGGCTGCACCTAGTCACGTCCCATATCCAAAAAGTGTTCAAGTGGTGGTTGGAACCCAGCAAAGTGTTAAAGGGGGTTTCATTCCTCATCCTTTCCTCTCTGCAGATTCTCACCGCAGATGATTCGGAGATGGACTGGAGAGTGCACTTTGGGCCCCATCAGACACAGTGCAAGTGGACTCCAGTGGAGAGCACTTTGCACTTAAATGTTCCAGAAATGCGTGCTGTTCTGTACTGGCTCCAGGTCTTCCAGAGCCACTTGTCCCCTGGTCCTCTGCTAATACAGACAGACCGTGCACTGCATCAGCAAACAATGGGGGACTTATTCCTATCCACTGCTGCAAGAGTAGTGGAGCCATGGAATAGTCTGCCAGCAGAGGTGGTGGGGGTAAAGACTGTGACAAGTTTCAAGCACAGGTGGGACAGAGCTAGAGCACAACTTTGAGACATTAAAGCAAGTATATAGTAATTTAGGGCAGGGCCCCCCAGGACAATTGCTAGGTCCTGGTTATCTCATGGGCAGACTCGATGGACCCTGGGTCTCCTTCTGCCGTCATTTTTCTATGTTTCACTACGCAGGGAAGCAATGAGGGTTTGATATTGGGCTCTTGAACATGATCTAGAACTACCAACACTGCAGTACATGTTCCAGGTGCCCAAAACATATTGGCAGACCAGCTAAGCCTGTCACAGACTGACCTCTGTGGTTGACAACTTATTTGAAAGATGGGGTGGTCCAGAGTTGGACCTTTTTGCGTCCCCACACAACGCAAAACTACCGCTTTTTTGTTCGCTCGCTCCAGGGCCTGGAGTTTTCTGGCAAGAGCATTGTCATTCTCTTGGAAAGGAAGGTTCCTATATGCCTTCCCTCTAATTCAGAGTGCTATTCAAGCTCCAAATGGAGGGGGCAACTCTGGTATTCATTGCTGCCCTATGACCTCGACTGATCTGGTTCCCCTTACTGCAACAGCTAGCGGTGGAGCCCCCAGTGCCTCTGGCCCTGTGTAAGGGTCTACTGTCACATGAACAGGGAACCCTGGTCCATCCAGTCCTGAAGTCCCTTCATCTGCATGCATGGTTTCTGATATATTCATTGCTCATTTTGAGGTTTCCCAAAAAGTGGCCGATGTTCTGGTGGCTGCTAGAAAGACTTCACCTGATCACTTAGTCCATGAGGTGGAAGCGGTTTGCTTTATGGGTGCTTCCCACCACTTGGATCCATTCACCTATTCACTTAATCAGGTTTTAGAGTACCTGCTGTCCTTATCAGATTCAGTCCTGCAGTATTCCTCAATCAGAGTGCACCTGGCTGCCATATCAGCTTTCTGTGACCCTGTCGAGGGTTGTACAATTGCCTAGTTGGAGGTGGCCCGTAGACATTCTACATCTGAAGTTTGCTATCCATAATCCAGTCCCGACTTAGAATTTGAATTTTATGTTGGAAAAGCTTACGTTGGCTCCTTATGAGCCAGATGCGACTTGTGGCTTGCACTTTCTTAGAAAGCGTTATTTTTAGTTGCAGTCACTTCTGCTTGAAGAATTTTAGAGCTACAGGCTCTGTGTGAGCCTCCTTATTTGATTTTTCACAAAGACAGGATGTCTTTGTGTCCTAATGCGAAGCTTCAGCCAAAGTGGTGTCTGAGTTTACTTTAAATCAAACCATCCACCTGCCAGTGTATTTTCCAGAGCATACCAATCAAGGGGGAAGCATTACTCCATACTTTTGATATGCAAAGTATACTCTGGTACTATACACTCCATACCAAAGACTGTAGAACGCTTTAAAAAATTTTTTGTTTTGTTTGTCCCTGGAACAGAGTGCGCCCCAGTTTCTAAACAGTTTCGATCCTCATGACTAGCAAACTATATTACTTTTTGTTACAGGAAGTACAATAAGGAACTTCCTGGGGTAGTTCGTAGTCACTCCACCAGAGGCATAGCCTGTCTGTTGCTTGTTTCAAAAATGTATCTGTTGCAGAGATCTGTGTAGCTGTTACCTGGAATACTGTCCATAACTACACCAGGCACTACAGTATGGACATTGTCTCTCATAGAAGGGCCGGCCTTGGCTTAGCTGTACTTCAGGGCTTACTTTCGTACACTTATAGGCTTCAGCCACCCAGACTTTTCACTGTCAGCACTGCTTGGTATTCGTGGCCTGATGGAAGAGATATCCTTAAAGAAAATAGAACAGTTACATACTCACCATAACAGTAGATCTTTGAGAGAATCTCTTTCATGAGGCCATGCTGTCCCACCCTCCTTCCCCTCTGTGGGACTGCAACTCTGGGGTTTCTGCTCCTATCTTCATTGGGTCTTTACCCAGTCACGTGCCTCGCCTGGCTCGTGGAGTGCTGGGTTCTCTCCTGGTTCCCTACAGAGTGGTCCTGCAAGTCTTTGGCGGGGAACTGAGGAGAGGAGGTGCCGCCCACATTCATGTATATGTTGACATGATCGTGGGAGGCCCCTGGCAGAATGACTGCAAAAGTTTCCGTGTGGTCCTAGCTTCTGTCGGCCATAAGTTCTGTAAGTGTAACCTGACGAAAGAGATTCTCAAAGATCTTTTGTTATGGTAAGTACGTAACTGTTCTTTGTTTTATATTGTCCAGGGAATTCCTGGAATGAATAACCTATTTTCTTTTCACTTTATTCTGTAGTGCAGGCCAATATGTGGTGTAGCCAGCATTCAGTCTTCACAGAACAGCACAGTACAACCTATGCTGCCCTCTGCTGCTGCGCAGTCCCCATGTTCCTATCCAGTCAGTGCCAGCACTTCATTATCCTGCAGAGCACAGGGGGAGACTTCCTCTTTGCCCTCAGCCTCCTTATCCATGCCACCATCATCCTGCTGTCAGACACCTCAAACCCAGGAACAAATTGGGATCTTAGACTGGCTCCGGAAACAGCGGCTACACAAATACTACCCCGTTTTCCAGCAACTCACTATGGAGAAGGTAGGCAATTGCAGATAAAGAGAGAACCCTGCATTATTCAGGAATCACTTGCTGTGTTTACATGTACTGTCTAGATGATCACGGGTTTTCTCACTACGTCACCAAAAGTGCATGTTTTATTTAGTTTTTCTCTAACTCAGTATGTACTGTACCTTGAAAGTGGATATTGTCCTGGGACCTGAAAATCTGTCACTGATTGCAGTATCTAATTCATAAGTTACTTAGGTTGTGCATGGGGGTCCAGGTGCAGGTTGCAAGATCCTCCTTGTTTATCGCCCCCTGGGGTGCGAGGGGGATTACTTGCAGGAGGTCGCAGACTTTGTCACCGACAGGATGTTGGAGTCCCCCAGATGGTTGAGTCTGGGGGACTTTAGTGCCTGGGTCGATGACAAACTCTCCCATTTTGGGAAGGACTTCCTCAGGATGATATCACTGGGTCTCTCACAAGCCGTTGCTTCTGCGACGCAGTGCCTCGCCATGGACCTAGTAATAATCTTCGGTGATATCTCAGTCATCAGGTAACACCGTTGGAACCTTTGCCATCTGAGTCGGGGAATCCACACAGAAGATTTTCAGCGGTACAACTGGTGCTACCCACACTGTCGACATACGCTGATGTCATCAACCCTATACAGGCGTGGGTGGACCCACTTTCTCCTCAGTTCTTTCCCGCCATCGACGTGTAAGCATAGTCTGTGCGGAAGAGCCATCGCAGTGTTCCGTTCCTTTTTTGGCGTATGGCTGTTTTTTCTTCTTCTACTTTTTGCAAAATCTCTTTTGGAGATTTTTTTTTTATTGTTGAGAGTTAATCTGTCCTTCTCTTTTCTGGCGCTGCCGCAGTGGGAAGAAGATTGCCTCTGCAGATTAAAACTCCTTTTATGTCTGCTGTCTTGGGCCTGACCACGAAGCCTCCAGCTGCGAGCTCTGCCAAAAGTTTAACCAGACAACCCTTCGGCAATGAAGAAGGCTCTCAAAAAATTCCTGATGGGGCAGCAAGTAGTCAACTTCGGGTAGGGGTCCTCTGGGACTCTGGCCGCTCAGTCAGCCACCGGCTCTACAAGCTCCTAGGCCTCCAAAGCCCGAGACAAGTCCTTGGGGGGTCACAAGAAAGAACGCGACTGCTCCCCCTGGCAGCCATCCCTTTCCCAGTCAGCCTCTCCTTCAGGGGGCTCGTCGTCGACACCAGCTGTTCAGGTCTCTGTTCCTTCCAGACCTCCAGTCCCATGCTGACAGTTTTATTGCCCGATTCCCAGGGCACTCGGCCGTTGACCTCTGGATCACAGACCCCTCCTCCGTTGACAACGGGCTCATCGTTGATGACTACCCCGTCGAGGTCTGCCCCTTCCCCTCCGAGGGCTATAGGCTTGTTGGGCTCTCATTGTGGAGGGCTGTCAGTGTCTGAGCTGTTGAACCCCCCTCCATTGACAACGACTATGGATTAGAACAAAGTATTTGTTAAGTTCAGTAATGTACTTATTCAACAGTTTAATGCCTTCAGTAGACTGTTGTCACAGCACCACCAGTGACGACTCCGTCATCTGCACCTGTTTGCTCCTGGGAGGTTCCGCATGTACCACCGACGACCCCTCCAACGCCAGACCCTGATGAGCAGGCTGACGTTGAGGTGTACCATCCTGAGCTCATCCTCCCTGATGATACTGAGGATGAGGATGAGGAGGAAGAGTAGGAAATCCTCATTTCTGATAGGTCCACTTCCTCTTCAGTCAATGAGGACTCTGTCAAACATACCCCAAGGTCTCCCTGTGAGGTTGCTACCTTTTTTAATGTCATGAAGCAGTTGTCTGCCACTGTGGACTTCCAGACTGAAGAGGAGGGTGTCACCAGGAAAGACCTGGTGGACTTCCTGGGGATTCATGAATCTCCCCCCATGATTATCCCTCCGATGCTGCCAGCCTTGAAGAATGCCACCATGGCAGCCTGGCATAGACCAACATGGTGCCAGCTACGCCACGCCGGGTGGACAAGCTTTATAATGCCCCTCAGGGCCTGCCTTATACTGCTGTCCAGGCCAAAAAAGATTTGGTGGTCATCAAGGCAGCCCATGACTGATCTAAAGCACCTAAGCTCCTTGGTTCCCTTCCCCCAGATAAGGAATCCCTTAGGATTGACCTCTGGGGTTAGAGTTTATGCCTTCTCTACCTTGGACCTAAGGATTGTAAACTACATGTCACATATGGTTAAAATGCCAACTGGAGAAAGGGCAAAGCAGCTGCTCAGGCCCTTCCAGATGGTTCCCAGAAGCAGGAATTGCTCCAGATGTTTGCAGACTGTGAAAGATGTCAGTAAACATCTCCTCAGGGCCCTGTATGACATGGCCGACACAGTGGCCGGGACAGCTGCCATGGGCATTTGCCTTCATAGGCACTCATGGCTTAGGGTCTCTGGATTTGCAGCTGATGTGCAAAATAAGGTGCTTAATGCCCCTTTTAATGGCACCAGACTCTTCAACCCTGATGTCCAGGACCTCATTAGTGATTTGCAGGCCTCTGGCACAGCCATCAGGTCTATGCATTCTCTCTACCACACTCAGCCCTGTGGTAGAGGGCTACCTTCTTTTCATAGACAGGCCAATAGGCCAGGCTCAGGCCCCATGCATCCAAGGTAAGCGCAGAGCCCAGGCTTCCTTGCTTGCCCCCTCCAATGCTGGGGCAGTGGCAAAGCATCCCAGAAATGACGGGCCAGCCTCCTCTGCTGGTCCCTCCTCATCTTGACTCCTTGCCGGACCCCTCTCTTCTGGCCCAGACCCATGAGGTGGTGGTCGGAGGTTGGTTCTCCCCCCATCTGAAACAGTGGAGAACCGTAACTTCAGACGCATGGATCCTGCAGGCCATAGAATCAGATCATACCTTGGAGCTTATCCAACAGCCTCCAGATACCCTTCTCTCTCCTTCCAGCTATCTCCCAGCTCACTTGTCTGTTCTCTGGAAGAGAAGTACAGTCTCTTCTGCACAAACAGGCATTCAAATTGGTACCAAGGCGATAGAGGAACCAAGGGTTTTATTCCAGGTTCTTCTTGGTCCCCAAAAAGACTGGAGATCTGAGGCCCAATATAGATCTGAAGGATCTCAATCTCTTCATCTAGTACAAAAATTTCCGGATGGTATCTTTGCCAGGTCTTATGCCCCTTCTCAAGACCAGGAACTGGCTCTGTTCACTGGACATGCAGGATGCATACCTGCACATCTCGGTCTTGCCTTCTCACAGGAGGTTTCTTCGCTTTGCCTTTTAGGGTAAGCATTACCAGTTCAGAGTGCTGCCCTTTGGCTTATCCTCTTTACCAAATGCTTAGCAGCGGTCACCACAGCTCTCAGGAGAGAGAGGGGCTGTATGTCTTTCCTTACCTGGACGATTGGCTTCTCAAGGCCCCGTTCTGGGAGCAGCTCACTAGCAATTACCAAAAATTGATATTTTTTCTCAAAACCCCATAAAATGTACTTATCTTGCTCTATATTGATAAAATACACATTTACACAAGTTTCTGAGACTATCTGTTTTATTTAGCCATTTACTGAGAAATACAGCAATTATGCAGCAGCACATACAATTTAAGAGCCGAGTAGAATGTCTTCCAAAGCAGACCATGAATTCATGAGCATGATCGTGAGTCGTGAAAAATTAAACATAAATTTAAAATGAACCCCTGCCCCAGCATAAAAACTCCACTGGGACTAACTGTGATTGACCACACAGTAACCAACAAGGATTGGGTGCAATGTATTTGTTACTCTTCTCCACCAGGCCATGTAGCCAATAATTCTCGCCTCTTTTGGGGGGAGAAGGGACCTGGAGGTGGTCCACCATCCGCAGCTGCCAAGTCACCAGGACGTCTTGGTTTAGCACTAAAAAATATGTCTACAGCACTGTCTGGGTTGAATTCAGTTGGAGGAGGGCCTTGCTTTTTAATGCGAATCAATGTTTCTACAGTATCCTCTGCCAGACTTGCTCGCCAGTCAGTTTTTACCTTGTTCATAGTTGAAAAACACCTTTCTACGGTTGCATTAGACACAGGAAATACTCTCAACACATTGACAAGCTTTAACAGATTTGGATAAGAATTTTGGAAATCACATGCCAGCTTTGACCGGATATCAGAGGCAGAAAGATTGATGAAATTGGTTTGAGCAAAAATCTTAAACTCTTGCCATCCTGCAAGTAGCAGAGTGCTGTCAGTCAAGCTGCAAAAGTGCTGAGAAGTGGTCAGCTACTGCAGTAATGTCACTGTTGCCATACAGCTCCAGTTCCTTTCTGTCTGCAGCTGGCCAAAGTCTGGTATCTTACACTTTTGCACAGTTATAATACTTTCATCATTCAAACTGAACTTTTCTTCATAACAGTTCTCAATGTTTGTAATGTATTTCTTAGTTTGTTGTCTAAAAGTTTTAACAACTTGGCCACTAAAATGTGTTAATTTCACACCCTTGTATGTGAGTTAAGCACATGCTCCTGAAAGAACATCAAACCCATTTTTTAAGAGAATGCCAAGTTCACTGCCACCTATGGTGCCACTCTGCCTAGCATGATCAAGACTGTTTCTCAAAGTTTCAACAGAGCTAAGTAGCTCTGGCATTTCAACTACTACTTTTTGAAGTGCTAGTAAGAACCTGGCAAGTGGCTGAAACAGCTGTGTGCCACCATTTGGAATTTAGTCATAATTTGCAACACTCCCTTGGCTTTTGCCTGGTCATGAGTTGGGTCTATGGCTATAGATTCTAAATGGGTACAGATTACGGGGAATGATTTGGTAACAGCATGGGTGGTGAGAAGTTTATGCTGCACCGGTGTGCCGACTTGGGCTTTTCAGCAGACATCTCCATGGCCTGGGCAAGGGACCATAACTCTCTGAGTATCTTAGGACTTTTCTGATAGAGATAAAACAGTTGGTTCAGAAAGTTTGAAACATCGTTGAAATAGGTGTTATTCAAAGCGTCTTTTATGGCCAGTTCTAATCTGTGTGAGAAACAGTGAAGATCAACTAACCACTGTATGTCTTCCCTTAAGAGCAGCAAGACCCCAGCTTACACCCATGTTGACAGATGCCCCATGAGCCCCAAACCCAATCATGTTTTTTGTATTAAGGCAACACTCTGTAAAAATGTCTAAAAGGAGATTTTTTTCAATCCCTGACTTGTCTTGTACCATCTGATACAGCTTTCATTCGTAAAAACTTTGTCTCCACTTAACCATTGATGGGATTTACATAAATTACGTAAACCAGTTCCTTTTCAGTTACACCACTGTCAGTACTACCGTCCATAAGCACTGAAAGATAATTTGCATTTTTGACAGTTGCCAGCAGGTTTTCTTCTAGGTTCTTGCCAATACACATTGTGAGTTCTTTCCCACTAACAACATTAATGTATTTATTGCCCAAATGAACTCCATGGCACTTCTCTTGTTCTGCTATCGTTTCAGACTTTTTAATAGAGATGTCCTCTTTGGCAGTCATATACGGGATCTCCATCAGCCTGCCTAGAATGATTCTGTGCTGTTCCTCTGCATTACTGAAATCTCTCCCTTCAGATATATTAAAATTGTTTTAGGTCTGGGTCCAAACCCCATCCCCCCTACCCTCACTGTTTTTACCTTACCAATCGTGGTATGGTGATGTATATTAAGTGGTGACCTTGTTCTGCCAAACTTCAATATTTTAACAGCTTTCTTGTGCTGCTCTGTCAGAAGATGTTTCCGGATGGTGTCAACTTTTAGCTGGGTGCCTGTAATCCCTGCAATTAATGCTTCGCTGAAGTTTCTCAACCCACGTAGCTCATCTCTGTACTCACAGCACAATTTGCAGCTAACATGCACTGTCTCCCTCACTTCTTATCTGTAGCCAATTTTTTTCTGGATCATATTTTTGGCGTCATCCTTCTGCAGTTGCTAATTTTACTCCAGTCATGTCGCAGACTGCAATTATTGGGTGTGAATTAACACATTTCAGTGGCTTAGTATTAAAGAATAATGGGCAGCTCAGCAGATTTGCTTCTGACCCCCCTTCCCCCGGCTGTGGTTGCCAAAACATAATGACATCAGTGAATATAGCAGCATGGATCAAGCAACAACAGGGACGTCATAATTTACTTAAGCAGGGGCACAAGTGCATCAAGTTAAAAATCTCTGCAAACTAAGCAGGGAACAACATTTTAAATATAATTTCTCATATGGGCACACAGTATTTGTTGTAAGGGTCTTATGTCTTTCCCATTCTGTCCAAGCAGGGCACGAACACTTGTCAAAAATTGTCCTTCCCCAAACTGGACACACTTTCTGGTTTTGAATGTGCCCTTTGCAGTTTGCTGCAGAGCAGTCCTTTCCCACTGGTCTGCTTATTTTAGTGTCTTAATTCCCATCTCTACAAAGCAGGGCACATTAAACTTTTAAAATGTCGTTTCCAGTCACTGCAAAAATTACAGGGCATAACACTTAGTTATCGTTTCACATCTCTGCAGGGCACATATTAATTTTAAATGTCTTTCCCATCTCTGCAAACGCAGGGCACAGGTTACTTTTAAATGTCTTTTCCAGTCACCACAAAAACTACAAGGCACAACACTTGGGTATCGTTTCACATCTCTGCAAAGCAGGTCACAGATTACTTTCAAATGTCTTTCTCATCACTGACTGCGCAGGGCACAATTTACTTTTAAATGTCTTTTACAATCACTGCAAAAACTACAGGGCACAACACTTAGTTTTGTTTCAGATCTCTGCAAGGCAGGGCACAGATTATTTTTAAAATGTCTTTCCCGTCTCTGCAAATGCAGGGCACAAGTTACTTTTAAATGCCTTTTCCAATTCACTGCAGAACTACAGGGCACAGCACTTAGTTTATCATTTTCTCTGCAAGGCAGGGCACGGATTACTTTTAAATGTCTTACCCATCACTGACTGCACAGGGCACAATGACTTGTTTGTGGTTTACTTATGTCTTTGAATGATCTCTGCAAAAGCAGGACATATTACTTTTAAATGACTTTCCTATCACTGCAACTTGCAGGGCATGACACTTAATGTCTTTTCCCACCGATCTGCTTGTTCAGCTCAGCATCCCTCAATCATCTGCAGCTGCCACCCCCCCACCAGTTGCAGGCCAGAATCCACGGCGTGCCCAGCGTCCCCCCACCAGAGTCGTGCCACTGCCCAGTCCATGCCCTCCCGAGTTCACTCCTCCTCCAGGCTCCCTGACAATATAAATTGAAAAGTTTTAACTTTTTTGGAGATTCCCGATCATCAGGTCTGCTGCTGCTTCTTTGCCAGTTGCTCTGGCACTGAATCTGCGTCATGCTGCGATGCCTGCCCTGTCTGGTCCCAGTCACTTGGCCTCCTCTGCTCCTCGCTGCCCTGTGGTTCCTCTCATGTGGCCCACAACCCGACGATGCTCCTCCCTGCAAAACAAAAAAGCATTAAATACCAGATGCCACCTGAAGAGAAAAAAAAAAAAAGTCTAGTAAATGGAAAAAAGTAATTGGAACTTACCTTTTCTGCTCTGGTTGGAACTCCTGGACCTGCTTGCTGGTGTGACGGGCTCCAAGAGAACGCTGTCACGTTTCTTCCACGCATACACTGGGTGGAGGTGGAGCCGGAGCAGCTGGCCAGTCAGGAGAGACGGGGCATGGCACGGGGGAGGGGAGGGGGAAAAACAAAAATTTAAAACAACATGTGCCCAAAAAGGGCATTTTTAAAGGACCCAGGGCCAGTTGGCAATGATTAGCAATGACTGCTAATCTTTGCCACATTTGACTCGCATTTCCTGATGCGATGTAAACCCGCTTATTTTATGCCATGCACACTACAGCTCTTTCAGTCTCTGGGGCATAATGGTCAACCTGCCAAAGTCGGTGCTAGTTCTGTCCCAAAGACTGCAGTACATCAGGGCAGTTCCAGACTCCGAGCAGGGGCAGGACTTTCTGCCCCAAAATAGGGCGAAATGTCTTATGGCCTAGACTGAAGAAGTCACTCAGAGTCAGTAGATTCCTGCCAGAATGTGCCTCAGTTTATTGGGGCTCATGGCTGTGGCCATTCTCAACATTCCACTGGCTAGGCTTCATATGCACACCCTTCAGTGGACCCTCAGAGTGCAATGGGACCAGCATACGGATGAGTTAGACCATCAAATCCTGGTCTCCTCCCCAGTTTGCAAGGTACTGCAGTGGTGGATGGACCCTCAAACCTTTTTTCAAGGGTTCCCCTTTCAGATCTCGTGCCCACATCAGATTCTAACCACGGATGCTTTGGGGCTAGGTTGAGGAGCACACCTGGATCCCTTTCAAACCCAGGGCACCTGGTCTCAGTGGGAAGCTGCCCTGCATATCAGTGTCCTGGAGATGAGAGCGGTGCTCTATGCTTTGCAGGCTTTTCAAGAACATCTGGCTCCAGGCCAGCTGCTGGTGTAGTCTGACAACCCGAGTGCCGTCTGCTACATCAACAAGCAGGGCGGGACTCACTTGTACCCCCTTTGCAGGGAGGCCATGAGTGTGTGGTATTGGGCACTAGAGCACAACCTTACACTTAGTGGTCCACATGCCATGCATCCTAAACACCCTGGCGGACAGTCTCAGCAGGACTCAGTCCAGCATGCATGAATGGGAGCTTCTCTCATCCATAGCAGAAGATCTGTTCGACAGATGGGGTCATCCAGAGTTGGACCTTTTTGCATCCCCACTCAGTGCAAAACTGCCCAATTTCTGCTTGCTAGATCCAGGCCCTGGAGTTTTCTGGCGAGACACGTTGTCCCTCTCTTGGAGCAGGAGCATTCTTTATGCATTCCCTCTGTTTCCACTAATACAGAGGGTGCTGATCAAGTTACAAATGGAGGGGGCCAGCATGATTCTGGTAGCTCCATTCTGGCCTCGTCAGATATGGTTCCCACTGCCCCTCTGCAGGAATCTGCCAACTCAAGACCCTAGTCCATCCCAACCTCAGGTCCCTCCATTTGCATTCGTGGCTCCTGAGGACTTAGCCATCGCCAGGTTTGGGGTCTCTTAACAGGGTGGCACACATCCTGGTGGCCGCCCGTAAGCCTTCCACCCATGCCACTTATGCCATGAAGTAGAAGCGGTTTGCCATCTGGGCTGCCAAGCATTTGCTAGACCCTTTTACCTGTCCTGTGAAGCATGTCCTGGAATACCTGATTTCTTTCTCTGACTCTGGCCTCCAGTATTCCTCCCTCATGGTCCACCTTTCGGCTATTTCTGCCTTTCATGAGCCTGTGGGTAACTGCACAGTTTCTCAGCTAGATGTTTCCCATACCTTCCTTAGGGGCATCCTGCATATGAAACGCCCAATCCGCTCCCCTGTCCCAGCTTGGGACTTGAATTTTATTTTGGAGAAATTGACCCCGACTCCTTTTGAGCCAATCGTGACTTGTGATTTGCACTTTCTCTCTTGAAAAATATTTATTTTTAGATGCCATTACTTCTGCTCGAAGAATTTCAGAGCTTCAGGCCCTCTTGTGTGAGGAACCTTATTTGATTTTTCACAAAGACAAGGTATCTTTGCGGCAGATCCTAAGTTTTTGCCTAAAGTGGTTTCAGAGTTTACACTCAACCAGTCTATCCACCTTCCCGTTTATTTTCCTGAGCGTGTCAATCCAGAAGAAGCACTGCTCCATACACTAGATATGTGTAGAACTTTGAAATATTACCTGCTCAGGACTAAGGAATCCAGAAAATCTAAGCAGTTTGTTTCTTTGCCCCAGTTAGAGAGGGCACTTCTGTTTCTAAGCAATGTTTATCCAAATGGTTGGCAAATTGCATTGTGTTCTGCTACAATATGTATGACAAATTGCCTGGTGCTGTCAAAGCTCATTCCACCTGAGGTATGGCTAGCTCTGTGGCTTGTTTCAAGGGGTCTCGGCCGCTGATATCTGTGCTGCTGCCACCTTGAGTACAGGCCACACTTTTATCAAGCATTACAGTCTGGACATTGCCTGGAAGGGCCATGCTACAAGGACTCCTGTCTTAAGTTTATGGACATCCAACCTCCCAGACTGTCTGTTTTTATGTTTGCTTGCGCGCATGCGCAAGAAACATACTGCGACCGTACGACTTTTTGGAAGTGTGTGACCCTCCTGTCCAGTGCAGTGCTCCGTTTAGCAGGTGCGACTGTACTGCACCAATGGATGCGCGAGCTGTCTATGACAGCAGTTTGGCTGCAGTGGTCTTCAGTTCAAAGAAAACCACCACTGCAATCAGCAGTGGTAACGTGTGTGTAGTTAGTATATTGACGTCACGCAATTTCTCCGGCCCTCATGCACGTCACTGCCAATGAAATCCCTCCTGCTTCCTCCCTCTGCTGCTGTTCTTCCTCGCTCCCTTGTTCCCCAGCCACCCTCCGGCTGCAAAGAAATCCCTCCCACTTCCTCCCTCTGCTGCTGTCCTCCCTGCTTCCTCATTCCTCGGCTCGCCCTCCGACTGGTCAAGCTTTCTTTTGTGCTTACGGGTTGCCCAATCCCCGTTGGCTCCAGTTTCCTCCTCCCAAAAAAAAGCATCCAGGTGGCACATTAGACACGCTGGGAGCCCACTCCAGAGTGCCAAATGTCCCTGTAATTAAGAAAACCTTCCCGCGACGTGTTTTTGGTTTTCTTTATACCTGTAAAAGAAAAAACGGTCCCTCGTCTGCTTTGGCCCCCTCCCCAACCCGCTCCCATCCTGTCGCATCCACCTTTCACACACACCACCCCATACTTACCTCCGAGCCCAGCGCAGTGATCTTCGGTGGAGCGGGAATACGTCTTCCCTCTTCAAAGCTGTCTGCGAACTGGGTTTTTTTCAACTTAGGTGGGTATCTCGGCCATTTTGGTGACTTCTGGCACCAGATTTTTAACATTTGTTCTTGGGATCACACCTCATGAATTCAGTCACTGTCATGTCGTTATTCGGTCCCGGAAGGTGATTTCGCGGTCACTGCGTGGAATCACCTTTCGGGACTCATATCATTAAACAACAGTGGCGCTGTTAATGGAGCTGAGCTCCCAAAAGCCTGTGTTACCATTGGTGGAAATATTCCCCAAATTACACTGTTGTGAGCATCGTTGCACAGTTTTCCACGCATGCTCGTAACTTTGGAGGATTTTAATATTTTCCTCCAGATTTTCAACATTGCTATTTTCACATCTCCTTATGAACAGTACAGCTGTCAGTTTTCACATCTTGCCGAAATGCATTTTCACATCTGGTGCACAGTGGCACAGTCGCTGTGGGAAATCAACGTTCGGGACTGATTAAGAAAATCACTGTGCCACTGTTCATGAGCAGAAGATCCCCAAAATGCCTATCACGAAAATCTGGTGTAAAAAATTCCTAAAATAATTGCATTATGGGTGTGTGTTGCGCAGTTTCTGCATGCGCTTCATTGACTTCACTAATTTTTTATATTTTCACTCCAGATTTTCAACATTACCATTTTTCACCTCTTCATGAACAGTACAGCTGTAATTTTTTACATCTTGTTCGAAATATGTATTCGCACCTGTGGCGCCAAATGGCACCGTCGCTGTGCAAAATCATCTTTCAGCTAACAAACTGATAGTGTCACTGTTCATGCGGTGGGGTCACAAAAAGGCCTTGTTGAAAACTTGGAGTGAAAATACCAAGAAATGCCCAGGGCGTTAGGGTTTCTGACCATAACGCCCTGCCTTGTAGGGACTGACAGGCTTCAGGGATGTGACTTGGGATTGTCGACAGTAATGCTCAAGCCATTCCACCCCCCAACCCCTGCAGCCAGTGACAGGCATCGAGGTGTGCCTTGGACACTTCGGCCCCAAAGTTCACCCCATTCTCCTATAGTGCACCCATTTCAGCGTATTTCCGTATGGAATGGGGTGACTGTAAAGCCGAACACCCCAAGGCACACCTCAACACTTGTCAGTGTCTGCAGGGTAGGATGAGGTGAAATGGCATGAGCATTATGGGCGTCGACCCAAAGGCACACCCCAATGCCTGTCCATCTCTGGAGGGTGGGGTTGGCGTCACTTCAGTACTTCACTGTCATTCCTGTTCTGCATCTGTCTAACTCCTGCACTTCCAATGCTAATACCAGCAAGCAAACATTCGACATTGACAAATGCTTGTTTCTCTTGTCGCTGCTTGATATTCATTCCTACGGTGTTACCTGATGACTGAGATACCCCCGAAGAAGGTAGAACTGTTACGTAAGAACTTACCGTAACAATAGATCTTCGAGGGGATCTCTGTCATCGGGTATGATTTCCCTCCCACCGTCCCCCTTCTTGGGGCTCCTGTTCAGGACCTGGCTATCTGCTGTATACCATAATTTCTAACTAGAGCTGGGTCCCTCTGTCTCTCCTCAGTTCCCCAGGGTGTCAGCCTTGCTCCCTTCGTCTCCAGAGGGAAAGAACTGAGGAGGGAGTGGGGCCGCTCACGCCTATATGGGGTTGGTGACATTGGCAGACGTCAACGGCCCCAATTGTACTGCTGAAAATCTTCCATGTGGATTCGACATCTCTGACAGCGAAGGTTCCTGTGGTGTTACCTGATAACTGAGATCCCCTCGAAGATGTACTTTTACGGTAAGTAACTGTTCTTTTTCACTGGGGCTTGAGATCATGGATCTCAAGATTGATCCAGTCTCTTGGTCGGATCACTGCGGTAGAATTCTTGTCCCTCCCGTCGAGATGGTCTGCTACCGCCCTTTGAGGGGATTGTCCCCAGAGAGACTGTTGTCTGTGGCAGATTTTTCTGGTGTGAGTGCTGCTTGAGCGACGGGTTTGGATAAGGCGGTGGCAGCATATAATAATGCTGTCACCAAGGCACTCGAAGCCATTGCACCAATCCGTATATGACCCAGGTCTTCTAACTTGAGATCCCCGTGGTTTGATGGGGCTGTCAAGGAGATTAAGACCAGGGGTTGGAAGTTGGAGCATTGCTGGAGGAGGACCCGGTCCTTGGATGACAAACTGGCTTTGAGAATTCACTACAGTAAATATCAATCAGCCATAAGAAGGCAGAGTTCCTGTCCAGGGAAAACCCTGCAGGAAAGAACAGCCCGGCTCTGCTCTTTCGGACTATAGACAGGCTGCAACATCCAGATTGCCTGCAGCTGAAAAGAGCAATTTCAGTGGCACAGTGCGAGGAGTTCTCAGTTCTTTTTGGACAAGGTGTTGTCCATTAGAACTGGGATCTCTCCAGTGGGACAAGATCAGCCCCGCAGTCTAGAGCCTGGTATGTACAGAAGCACTCCAGTTGTTTGTGATGAGTTCCGGCTGGTGGGGGTAGCAGAGGTCATTGAGGTAATCTTGAAGCTGCGACCCACTTTTTGTGAAATAGACCCAGACCTGACATGTGTCTTAGTGGGATGTGCTGGGTTCATTGATCCAGTGTTCGCTGAGATTGTCCACTGCTCGCTCTCGGAGGGGCTTTTCCCTGCTGAAGAAACCATCTCTCGACCCTGACATCTTAGCAAATTATTGACCTGTCTCCAGGCGATTCTTGGGGAAGGTGGTGTCTTTGCAGCTCGAGGCTCACCTGATTGCCTTTGACGTCTATGAGCCACTCCAGTCCAGATTTAGGAGAAAGTGTAGCACTGAAACAGTGTTAGGGTGCAAAATGATCTCAGGGTGAGAGACAGAGGAGAATGGTCAATTCTCGTTCTCCTAGATCTCTCCTCAGCATTTCACACCGTAGACCACATGGTGGTGCTTGATCGCCTTAGAGAGATTTGTGGGCTCACCGGCAAAGTCAGCAGCTGGTTTGAGTCCTTTTTGACAGGCAAGATGCAGTGGGTTGTGATGGGAAATTTCTCCTCATGCTCAAAGCCCTGACTTGTGGAGTCCCTCAGAGTTCGATCTTGTCACCCATGTTGTTTGTGGCTTACATGCTGCCCCTGGGTAACATCATTAGGCATTTCGGTCTGGCTTTTCACTGCTATGCAGATGATACCCAGCTGTATATGTCCTTTGCCCTCGGAACATCGGACGCTGTGGAGGTGCTAAATAAATGCCTGAGATCCAGGACTGGATATCCTCTAACTGGCTGAGGCTTAACCCGGACAAGACAGAGGTACTGGTGATTGAGCCTGGCCGTCAGTGAGACATGGTCGCCACCGGAGCAGGAACAGGGTTGTTCCTGGGTGCCACCTCACTGGTAACAGTCACTAAGGTGCAAAATCTGGGCATCATCCTTGACGACAGTTTGACACTTGAGGCTCAGATGTCTTGTGTCCGAAGTGGTTTTTACCAGTCAAGGAATGTCGCCCGGATTAAACCCTTAATCTTGCTGGACATCCTGCCTGCACTAGTACATGCTTTTATTGCATCCAGGCTCAGTTATTGTACCACTGTATACTTTGGGGTCAGTGGAGGTAACCTCCGTCAGCTGCAGCTAGTGCTGAACATGACAGTCAGGTTGTTGATGGGCCTTTCGAGGTCTGCCCAGTCTTGCATGAACTGCACTGGCTGCCTGTCAGGTGGAAGATTGCCTTCATGGCGAGCTTGCTCACCTATAAGGCCCTATACGGTTCAGGCCTTGGCTGTCTGACTGACCTCCTGACACGTGTTCGCCCGGTGCGCTTACCCCCTTCCTCCACAAAGGGACTCCTGATGATTCCAAGGGTGCGGCTTAAGGCATCAGGAGACAGCGCCTTTGTGGTTGTGAGGCCCATCCTTTGGAACTCCTTACCACGATCACTAAGGGAGGATTCTTCCGTGGAGATTTTTAAGCGGGGTCTTAAGGCACACCTATTTAGGCAAGCATTTGATGTCCACTGAATTTTAAGGGGTTTCAGAGTTTTATCATTTAGGATGTGTTTTAAGTGCTAACTGACTCTGTTTTTATAAAGTTGTAAATAGTTTGCACCTCACTGTGAAGTGCCCAGAGCCTCTGGA
Source organism: Neoceratodus forsteri (assembly GCA_016271365.2). Classification (NCBI taxonomy): domain Eukaryota; kingdom Metazoa; phylum Chordata; order Ceratodontiformes; family Ceratodontidae; genus Neoceratodus; species Neoceratodus forsteri. Next base: position 895,446,788 of record CM028130.1, on the reverse strand, counting down.
ATTGGGCGCTCAAGAAATACATTTTTACTCACTCACTTGGGTAATAAAAGTAGTTAACTTTATGTGGGACTGGTCTGCTCAGGGCATCTCAGTACTTTCTAGAACTGTAAACATATATGGTCAACTGAAATGAGCACAGGGTTTCACTTAGCTTTGAGGTTTGCACTAACTGCTCAGTGCAGGATAAAGTATACAGGTTATGGAGTACTGCAGCATTCACTCTCGTGTGTATTAATGCCAAAGAAAATTTTACCTTACCAAAGAATATTGACATTGATAAAATAGAGGCAGTCTAGAGAAGGGCAACAAAAATGGCACATGGACTGCACCAGAATCCCTATGAGGAAAGACTTAAGGACCTTAATATCTATTCACTGGAGGAAAGAAGGGAGAGGGGAGATATGATAGAGACTTTCAGGTACCTTAGGGGAGTAAACAGGGTACAGGTGGAAAGCATATTTTTAGAGAAAACTCTGCACAAGAACAAGGGCATGATATGAGGCTGAAGGGTGGAAGGCTCAGGGGAAATGTTAGGAAGTACTTTTTCACTGAAAGGGTGGTGGAGCTTTGGAACAGCCTTCCAGCAGAAGTGGTGGGTGCAAAAACAATACTGGAGTTAAAGAGTGCATGGGATAGACATAAGGGTACCCTGGAGATGTGCAGAGCAGGAGAGCCGCAGATCAAATAGGATCTGGGGCTGCAGCAGTGAGTAGGGAAATGGGCATAGTAGGTGGGCCGTATGGTCCTTATCTACTGACAGATTCTATGTTTCTATGAATAAAAAATAATGAAGCGTAAAGCAGTAACTCTTGCAGTAATCTTTAGGCCATTTAATTGCTGTACTAACATTATCAGTCTAGGAGCTTTATTATTCATTACCAAGATATGGTGAATTTCAAGCTTGGTCTGTTTCTGTTCTTTAATTTCGTTTGTACTGCTATTTACCCAGCTGGTTTCCATGTTATAGCTGGAGTACTTTTGTATATTAATGGTCATTTTCAACACAATAATCTAGTCTGTTCTACTTGGAAGTTAGTTGAAAGTGCCTACGTTATATAAAATATCTTAAATGTTAAGCAATAATTGCTTCCTTCTCAGACTTTGTCACCAGATTACAACAGATTTTGCATTCCAAGCAAAGAAAACCAAAGTTTTTATCAAGTGAGGACTCCAGATTTATATGGAATTGCCGCTGTCATTTGTACAAAATTGTATTGCATGTTTAAAATAAAAATAATGTACAACACATTGTTAACTTAAAGAAAACTGCCACAGAGCCAGCGACCCATGTTCAGAAATGAGCTTTGGATCACCAGGGCTGGGGGAGGTCAAACACCCCAGGTGATGATCTACAGGGAGCGAGAGAGACTCTGCGCCTTGATTGCCATGTGGGTAACCATGGGAGGCAGTGCAGTTGGAGCAGTGAGCAGGAGGAAAGATACTGGCTGGAGCCATGCACAGCATACTTCAGCATGTGTACTAGGCACTCTTGCTGTCAGCATCCTTAGGGTTGCAATAGTGAGCAAGAGGCAAGACGCTGGCTGGAGCCATGTGCGGACATGCTTCAGCATGTATATGTGCACTAGGTGCCCTTGCTGTCAGCGTCCTTGGGGTCAGAGCAGCGAGTGGGAGAAAGGAGACTTGTTGGAGCCATTTGTGGACATACATCAGGATGTGTATGTTCACTAGTCACCTTTGCTGCCAGCATCATTAGGGTCAGAGGAGTGAGCAGGAGCAAAGACACTGACTGGAGCCATGTGCGGACATGCTTCAGCATGTGCAGTAGCTGCACTTGCTGTTGGTGTCCATAGGGTAGGAGTAGGGCGTGAGGAAAGACGCTGGCTGGAGCCATGTGCAGACATGCTTCAGCATGTGTATGTGCACTAGGTGCCCTTTCATGTTAGTGTCCTTAGGGTGGGAGCAGCGAATGGGAGGAAAGACGCTGGCTGGAGCCATGCACGGACATGCCTCAGCACGTGCAGTAGCTGCCCTTGCTGTCAGTGTACTTTGGGTCGGAGCAGTGAGCAGGAGGCAAGATGCTGGCTGGAGCCATGCACGGACATGCTTCAGCATGTGTATGTGCACTAGTCACCCTTGCTGTCAGTGTCCTTAGGGTTGGAGCAGGGAGGGGGAGGAAAGACACTGGCTGGTGCCATGCATAGACTTGCTTCAGGATGTGCAGTAGCTGCCCTTGCTGTCAGTGTCCCTAGGGTCTGAGCAGGGAGCTGGAGGAAAGACACTGGCTAGTGCCATGCATGGACTTGCTTCAGCATGTGTATGTGCAGTAGCTGCCCTTGCTGTCAGTGTCTGTAGGGTCTGAGCAGGGAGTGGGAGGAAAGATGCTGGCTGTAGCCATGTACGGACATGGGTCAGCATTTGTATGTGCACTAGTCACCCTTTATGTCAGTGTCCTTGGGGTCGGAGCATCGAGCGGGAGGCAAGATGCTGACTGGAGCCATGTGAGGACATGCTTCAACATGTGTGTGCACTAGGCACCCTTGCTTTCAGTTTCCTTAGGGTCAGAGCAGCAAGTGGGAGGAAGGAGGCTGGCTGGAGCCATGCGCAGACATACTATAGCATGTAGAAGTGAACTAGTCGCCCTTGCTGTCAGTGTCCTTGGGGTCGGATGAGCAAGCGGGAGGAAAGATTCTGGCTGGAGCCATGCGCGGACATGCTTCAGCATGTGTGTGTGCACTAGGCACCCTTGCTTTCAGTTTCCTTAAGATCAGAGTAGCAAGTGGGAGGAAGGACGCTGTCTGGAGCCATGCACTGACATGCTTCAGCATGTGTATGCGCACTGGTCACCCCTGCTGTCAGTGTCCTTAGGGTCTGAGCAGGGAGCATGAGGAAAGATGCTGGCTGGTGCCATGCACGGACATGCTTCAGCATATATATGTGCACTGGACGCCCTTGCTGTCAGTGTCCTTGGGGTCGGAGGAGCGAGCGGGAGGAAGGGCACTAGCTGGTGCCATGTGCAGACATGGCTTCAGAATGTGCATGTGTACTGGGTTCCATTGCTGTCAACGTCCTTAGGGTCAGAGCAGCAAGCAGGAGGAAGCAGGCTGGCTGGAGCCATGCGCGGACATGCTTCAGCATGTGCACACGCACTAGGTGCCCTTGTTGTCGGTTTCCTTTGGGATGGAGCAGGTAGTGGGAGGAAGGTCACTGGCCGGAGTCACCTGCAGACATGCTTCAGGATGTGCACTAGGTGCCTTTGCTGTCAATGTCCTTAGGGCTGAGAGAAACAAAAATGAAAATCCCTGACACGCAGCAGCATGAAAGTGGCCCTCTCAGGCTTCTTCGCTTCTTAACTGCCCACTGGTTCCCTCACACGTTAGACGGGCCCAAGGGAGGTCATGGCTACCAACACTCCCAAGGATTCCATCACATAAGAAGTAACTGAGTGGGGAAATGCTGTCCCTGAACCCCCAGGGGTTGGGTATGTGACAGACAAAAGGATGGAGAGGGCTGTGAGGTAGCCTGGCAGAGGTGGGCTGCATCAGAGAAGGTGGGGGGGAATATGAAAGGAAAACAGAAAAAGATAAAAAGATATAGTCCTGACACAATTTTCTGGGGTTATAATTGTGCACGAAACTCAGTATATTAAAAATTAGAAAACTAAATGAAAAATAATTTTCTCAGACAGGCAGTCGTTTGTTAACAAGAAATCTGCTGGATGTGAGAATTGTATTCAGAAAGATGTCTTCTTTCTTTTCAGCAGTGATCGGTTTCTAACAATTGGGACTGTTGTGCAGCGACACACTAGTGTCTGCTTTCCAGTTCGTGAGCTGTCACTGCAAACTGTCCCAAAGATTAGCACTGTGTTGCGTGCACAACTATACTTGTTTATCTCACACCCGACTCTATCCACACTTCAGATCTTTTGCAATACAATACAGTTTTATCTCAGGAAAAAAGTACAAAATTTCACACAACCCCATAATGCAAGGCATCATTGGTAGAATATACACATTACAGTGAAGGAATTTAGGCTGGCAAGGCCTTTGCTTTATTTTTGTTTTATTATGTATGGCATTTCATAGCAACGTATCCCAGAATACATTATATTGAATAAAGTTACACATACTGCGATCTAATAAATGAGAAAGTAATAAAACTGGCAGAAAAATGGAAATGAAATATGAATAAATTAGACTGTTGGTGCTTTAGACAATGATTTGGAGAATTGATCAAATTAAGAACAGTTGACAGTGCTGTCAATTCGCAGATTGCTAGCCCTGATAGTTGTAATGGTTGTCTATGTTTTAAATATTTGTTTTATCCTTCTACTACCTTCCATCACCCCACTCATTCAGGCCTGTCCAAGAAGGTGGAAAACTAGGAGAGTGCTACAGGAAATTCAAGTAATATTTTGATCAAATAAGTAAGCAGGAGCTACTTTGGACACTAGACCAACGGCTTCTCAAAAAGGGGGTGGAGGGTGCTCACTATACGTTATGTAAAAGAAAAAATGGAATGTTGTTGTTTTTGATGATCACGTTTATTTTATCTGCTTGTGGCCCAACATTTCTCCATGCTTTTATGGCTCATACTGGAGTTGTCTCCCAACATCTTGCAGGACCTGTCTTCACCATTGATTCACACTGATGGGTTCTGAGTCGGAGGCGCTAGGACCCCAACGGAGGCAGAACTTTTGAGGAGGGCTGTCGCTGAGGAAGGCTTCTGGCATGCACGGCACTGCAAGACTAGCTCTTGCATGGCTTACCTCGGCATCAGCCCTCAACCGCCTCAGTTCCTTTTTTCCCCAACTGTCAAGTGTGCTTCACTGACAGCGAAGCTCGCCAGGAGTCAGATCTTCATGTCTGTATGACAACAGCATTCAGTTTTTTTCCGTTTTAGTGTTTAAGATAGTGTTTGTTATTTTTGTGTCAGTTTAGGTTTAGGCCCTACCGAACAATGGTCGAAGATCATGGATGGCGATGCTGGCGGTAGGGAGCCTCTTCAGGCATGCTGCTCCAGCAGCGGGACTGTGTCTGATCCTCTTCCCTCTCCAAGGGAGGGTTCTGACTACAGGCGATCCTGTGTTCGGAAGGGAGAACAGCCTTCCTGTAGACAAAAAAGGAAGCAGGTCTGTTCTCGATCCCAGTCAGGGACGTGGCACCATTCAACCTTGAGTTCTTCCTCTTCCCATCAGAAGAAGAAATGGTACTGCTCGAGGTCGCCCTCTTGTGGGTGTGCTGTGAGGCCCTCTCCGTCAGCGTCCATATCTCTGGCGATTCCTGCTCACTTGCATTTAAGGTTTCAAGCCCAGAGTCTCTCACTGTCCTCTTGTAGGGATTCCAGTGGGCAGTTTCACCACTGGGCAGCTCTTGTGGAGCAGTGGGTAAAGCAGCTGGCTCCTTTGCCCCTTCCCGTGGAACTGGTCCAGGCCCCTTGGTACCGGGGATGCTGGTGACGTAGATGGGACATTCTGGCCAGGTAGAGCATCTGGCTCCGACAACGGATCCTGATCCCTTGTCAGTGACTGCGCCACCGACACCAGTTCCACTAGCCGTACCCCCTCGCAGTGTCACTGTCTTGGGACCGACCAGCCCAGGTACCTTCTCCAGTCACGTTTATGCTGGCTGGACTTATGCCGCGGGTGACGCTAGGATCGGCAGTGGGTTCAGGCCTCCTGGGGCCTATCCCAGTGCCGCCTTCAATGTCGAGGGTTTCCTCTCTGTGTCAGCGTGGCTCGGTAGCACATCCACCTCTGGACCAGAAGGTCATGGGTTCTCGTCCCACACCGGGATTGGACTTGCACCTAAAAATTACTGGCATCTGAGTGCAGTATTGGGGTGTGCCGTCCTTCGGATGAGACGTTAAACCGAGGTCCCTTCTGCCCATCCTGGTGTTGTCCTGGTGGGTGTCCAGGTGGAAGTAAAAGAACCCAGGGCACTCTTCTCAAAGAGCAGGGAACATTCCCGGTGTCCTGGCCAACATTTCCCTTCCCATAAACCGGTTCATGCAGTTATCCAGGCTGTGTGTGTGGGTGATGATGTGTAATATGGCCGCCACCACACATTCATTCACTTCACTACCAGTCTAGCATTGCTTGTAAAGCGCTTTGGGATACTGTGTATGAAAAGCGCTATATAAATGCTGATTCTTCTTCTCTGCTCTGAACTGAGTCTCTTCGGTGCCGGAGCTGGGCCCAGTGCCACTTCTTGTTGGGCCTGGCACCAGCTCTTCTTACCGGTGCTGGTGTCTCCTGTCTTTCCAACCCCTAGAAGTGGGCTGGGCATTCCTAGGTCCACTACTCTCTCAGTTCCTCTTTCCAGAGAGGAGTTGGAGAGGGATGACTTTGACTACGATCTCATTATTTCTGAGGGGCTATGATGATGACTCCTTTTGCAGCCTGGATAACGCAACTCCAGGCCCTCCTCCTATTCCACAGGAGGATTTTGCTTTCCAGGCATTGCTTCTCAATATGCATGCAACCCCCTTGCCTTCAAGACTTCTGCCATTGACCCACAGAAACGACTCCGACTGGAGTGGCTCAGTGTTCCCAATATACCGGTCAACCTTCTACCTCCTGTTCCACCTGCTTTTGAGACACTCCCAGAGGCAATGTGGTCCAGGCCTGCATCCATTCTCACTGTCTGTAAGCAGAGATATCGTAAATATACTGTCCCCTACAAGACAGACCAATCCTGGCTTCCACGCCTATTGCCGATGAGATTGTCATTCTGTCAGAGAGTGACAAGGCCATTCTTCCTCAATAGGTTATAGCGAATCCCATCAAATAGGAGTTGCACAAGATAGACATGATGGGAAAGAGAGCTTTCGCAGCAGCTACACTTAGTATGCGGATAGCTAGCTATCAAGGGTACTTCTCTAAGTACAAGTACGTCCTCTGGACCTCTCTTAGATCTCTCACACAGACGTTGCCAGACTCTGATACTAAGCAGAAAATTCTTAAGACTGTTACCCTCGGTATTGAATCTAACAGTCATCAGTTGATGGTGGCTATAGATGCATATGACATTGCTTCCTGCTCTGCTGCTGCAGGAATATGCATCAGGAGGCACTTCTGGCTTAGGACATCAGACTTCTCCAATGATGTTGAGCAGCAGATCATGAATGTCCCCTTCAGTGGCTCCTACCTCTTCGGCCCACAGGTAGAACAGTCCGTTGAGACCTCTCAAAAGACTAGAACGGCCATTAAAACTTACTGGCCTGATCCAGCTCACCCCCCAAAGAGGTACGGACCAAGTCTTTTACCACAAAAAACAGTCCTTTTGTGGCAAAGGCAGGGGAGTCCAAGTCAAGTCCCAGCCTCCACATCAGCAGAAGAAAGTGCGATTGAAGGTGCTTAGTGCCGCCCTGTGAAGCTCCGGCCCCGGTTCTGCCTCAGCTGTCCGAGGCAGACCACTCCTCTCGGGGGAGGGGGGTTGACTTAGTTTTACCATCAGTGGAAATCCATCACCACAGACAAATGGGTCTTAAGGATCATCCAGGAGGGGTATTCACTGAATTTCTCAGATATCCCTCTGGATTATCCACCCAGCACCCATGTCGGGCCTCCTTGCCACAGAGATCAGAGATTACTGGTCTTTTGAGCATCGGGGCAGTGGAAGCAGAGCACAATACAGGCTTCTACTCTCATTATTTCCTCGTTATTGAAGAAGTCAGGGGACATGTGCCCCATCGACCTCAGAAAACTGAAAAAGTTCCTACACCTGGAGAAGTTCAAGATGGTCTTCCTAGGGACCCTGCTGCTGCATCTTAAACCACAGGGCTGGTTGGCTTCCATGGACATGCAAGACGCCTACCTGCATATCCCGGTCTACCCCAGCCAACACAAATTTCTCCATTCATAGCTTTTGGCCAGCATTACCAATTCCATGTCCTGCCCTTTGGAATATCATCAGTGCCTCGAGTTTCTACTAATTACTTTGCGGTTCTCAGAGCGCACCTCCGCATAGTAAGACTCCAAGTCTTTCCCTATCTGGACGACTGGCTGTTAGCCAGCCTGTCCAAGAAGGGCATGAAACAAGCAGTGACTACAGCAGCTCAGTTCCTGACCTCAGTGGGAGGCTTGCTGAATCTAGAGAAGTCGCAGCTTGAACCCTCTCAACAGCTCCTCTTTATTAGAGTCCTCTTGGACACCATCAAGACAAGGGCCTTTCTCCCAGAAGACTGAAGAAAAGCCATCCTTCAGATGGTGCATTTCATCATGGAGAACAAGTCAGTTTGGGCTCACTGCATGCACCAGATGTTAGGCTTCATAGCCTCTTCTGTCTTCACAGTGCCTCTAGCATGTTTGCACTTGAGGACATCTCAATAGATGCCCAGCATACAGTGGTCTTTGACAGTGCATCCTCAGTCTTACCCCATCAAAGTGACAAATCCCATGCTCCAGTCACTTGGTGGTGGACACCGGAGGACAGTCTCCTCCATGGCCTCCCCTTCTCACCCCGAGAGCCTCAGATAACATTCACCACAGATATGTGTCTGTTGGGGGTGGGGAATCCATTGTCAGGGCCATCACACTCAGGGAGTCTGGAGCCCTACAGAGTCCTATCTCCATATCAATGTCTTGGAGGTGAGAGTAGTACAATTGCCCTTTGTGCCCTGGTGGACTTTGTCCACCACAAGGTAATCCTCCTGCAGACAGACAAGTGTACTACATCAACAAATTGGGGAGCACACTCTTATCCTCTTTGCAGAGAAGCAGTGAGAGTGTGGAAATGGTGTCGAGCAGGACACTTTGATCCAAGTGATTTAGTTACCAGGGGCTCAAAACTGTCTGACAGACGAGCTCAGTCGGACAGAAGCAGATCCTCACGAGTGGTTGTTTGCACCAGATTTTGTGCAGTCTCTCTCCGACGAGTGGGGAACCCCAGAGGTGGACCTTTTTGCATCCCCACTCAGTGCCAAACTGCCTCGATTCTACTCCAGAAATCTAGAACCTGGCATTTTCTCTCAGGATGTATTCAGGTTGCAGTGGACACCTCGCTTTCTGTATCTATTTAGAAACATAGACTTTGACGGCAGATAAGGACTGCTTGACCCACCTAGTCTGCCCATTTCCCTGCATACAGGATGAGCTGCAGATCCTAGTTAACCAACAACCTATTTCTTCCTACCCCTCACAAAAATTGCCTTATGTCTGTCCCATGTATTCTTGAATTCTCCCACAGTTTTAGACCCCACAACCTCCTCAGGAAGGCTGTTCCATGTGTCCACCACCCTCTCTGTGAAAAAATACTTCCTCACGTTGCCCCTGAACCCCCCGGTCTGTTTTCAGATTGTTTTCCTTGTTCTTGCACATCTCTTTTCTGAAAGATGCTACCCTCTTGGACTTTGTTGATTCCACTGAGGTACTTAAAAGTTTCTATCATGTCCCCCCTCTCCCTTTTCCTCAAGGGTATACATATTAAGCTCCTTTAGTCTCTCCTCGTATGGCTTCTCTTGCAGACCCTGCACCATTTTAGTTGCCTTCCTCTGGACTGCCTCTATCCTGTCTATGTCCGTACGGAGATGGGGTCTCCAGAATTGGACGCAGTACTCCAGATAGGGTCTCATCAACTGTCTGTACAGAGGGATAACAACTTCCTGTTTTTTGCTGGTGATGCCTCTCCCTATACGTCCCAGTATCCCCCCAGCCCTCCCTACTGCCTTCTCACATTGCTTGCTAACCTTAAGGTTATCTGATATGATAACCCCCAGGTCCCTTTTCATTTTTGTTGTTGTTACAACCCCGCCCCCCGTGTAATCTTCCCTTGGGTTTTTGTTTCTCAGTTGCATTATTTTGCACTTCTTTCATTGAATCCAAGCTGCCATACTTCTGACCATTCCTCCAACCTTGCCAAGTCCTTCTCATCCTTTCCACGCCTCCTTGTACAGTATATCAATCCTGTTGCAGATCTTTGTGTCATCTTCAAAGAGGCATACTTTTCCTTCCAGTCCGTCTGCAGTGTCACTTATAAAGACATTAAAAAGGACTGGACTCAGTACTGAACCCTGTGGTACCTCACTAGTAACCCCTCTTTCTTCAGTGTGGACTCCATTTACAATTACCTTCTGTGTCCTGTTGTCCAGCCAGTGTTTTACCCAGGCTACCACCATGGAACCCACTCCCAGGCTGGTTAATTTGACTAATAATCTTTTGTGTGGGATTGTGTCAAATGCCTTGCTAAAGTCTAGGTAGGCCATGTCCACAGCCCCTCCCTGGTCTACTACTTTGGTCACCCAGTCAAAGAAATCAGTTAGATTCGTCTGACATGACCTTCTCGCTGTGAAGCCATGCTGCCTTGGGTCCTATGCCCCACTGGCCTCTAGGTACTCAACAGTTCTTTCCTTCAGAAGTGATTCCATCACTTTCCCTACTTCAGAGGTCAAACTGACAGGTCTGTAGTTTCCTGCCTCTGTCTTGGTCCCACTTTTGTGAAGGGGAGTCACATCCACCTTCCTCCAGTCCTCAGGTACCACACCATCCTCCCATGATTTGTTAAACAGGATAGTCAGTGGTTTCACTAGTTCTCCCCTTAATTCTTTTAGAATTCGGGGGTGAATTCTGACAGGCCCCATTGCTTTGTCCACCTTCAGTTGTAGGAGTTCTTTCAGAACCCTTTCTTCTGTGAAAGGACTGGGATTGACCCCTCCCCCCATCCAGAGTGCTTGTGTTACTTGGATCAGGCACCTCCCCCTCCTCCTCTTTTGTGAATACTGAGCAGAAGTATTCCTTCAGTATCCCTGCTTTTTCATTGTCCCTCTCTGCCCACCCACCGTCCATTCTATTCAGTCTCACTATCCCTCCCTTTGTCTTTCTACGCTCCCTGATGTACCTATAAAAGGTTTTATCCCCCTTCTTAACCGAGTTGACTGTCTTTTCCTCAGTTTGGGCCTTTGCTATTCTGACTTCCCTCCCTGCTTTCTTCTGCCTTAACTGGTACAGCTCTCTGTCCTGCTCCTTCTGTGTTTCCTTATACAGTACTTCCTGAATGCTATCTTTTTCTCCCTGACCTTCCCCGTCACCACTTTTGAGAACCATAGTGGCTTTTTCTTTCATTTTGATTTGTTTATTTGCTTCACACAAAGTCTTGTTGCCTCTGTGATGGCAGATTTGATGTTTCCCCATTGTTGTTCCACCCCTCCTTCTAGCCTTTTGCTAGTGCTTTTCTAAGGCACTCTCCCATCTTGCCAGAGTCGTCCCTCCTGAAGTCCAGTACCCTCACTTTTGTATGGCTTGACTCCGTAGCTCAGTTTATTGTGACCCACACTGTTTGATGGTCTTGTTCCCAGATGGCTACCCACTTCTAGATCTGAGATCCTCTCACTGTCCCCATTTGAGAGTACGAGGTCTAAGATTGCTCCCTCATGAGTGGGTTCCAAAACTAGCTGTCTGAGGCATGCCACCTGTAGGGCATCGAGAATGGCCCTGCTCTTGGATGTGGCTGCAGCAAATGTGCTCCATTTAACATCTGGCATATTCAGGTCTCCCATCAACAGTGCCTCCCCTTCCTCTGCCATCCTAAGAATGCCGTCTATCATATCCTTGTCCATTCCCTCCCCCTGACATAGGGATCTATATACAACCCCTGTGGGGATTGTGGTGCCATTTCCAGTCTCTAACGTGACCCACAGTGCCTCCTCTCCTCACTGTTTACTCTTTTGTTCAGTTGCTTTTATTCCTTCCCTTACATAGAGAGCTACTCCTCCCCGTCTTCTCCCCTCCTTGTCTCTCCTGTAGGTTATGTACCCTGGTATATTAACATCCCAGTCATGGTTCTCTTTGTACCATGTTTCTGTGACTGCTACGATATCCGGGCATCCCTCTTCCATCAAGGCCACCAGTTCAGGGGCTTGTTGCCCAGACTACAGGCATTGGTACTCGTTACCCTTTATTTCCTGATGGCTTTATTCCTTTTTTCCCCATCCCTGTCCTTATTGCCTTTGTCACTGTCTCTATTTACCCCTGCCCTTCTCCCTATTGACATTTCTATCATTGTGTTTACCTCACTTACTGCCCTGACTGTTTTGGGGGTCTGGGATTTCCCTGCTCCTTTCCAGTGCCTCCCCCCTTGGCTAGTTTAAATGCTTGCCAATGATGCATTTAAACCTATTACCTAGGATCCTGGTTCCCCTCCTAGGCAGATGTAGACCATCATGCTAGTATAGGCCTGCATCACTCCAGGTGGACCCCCAGTCCCCAGTGAAGCCAAATCCTTGAACTCTGCACCAGTTTTTCAACCACTGATTGAATCCCATGGTGTGGAGCACCCTATCCTCACCTGCGCCATAGACAGGCAGCACCTCAGAGAAGGTTACCATGCGTGCTACTTGTCTAAGGCCCCTCCTCAGCTCTACAAACTCTTCATGCACTGCTCTGATCCCTTTCATAGCCAGGTCATTTGTCCCTAGGTGGACAATGACATTCCGCTACCTTCCCTGTGCAGCTGCTCCGGCGATCCTGAGGATTCGCTCCCTCCTATTCCTCTAATTTAGAGGGTACTGCTCAAGCTGGAGACCCACGGGGGCAAAATGATTCTCATTGCCCCATGCTGGCCTTAACAGATATGATTTCCACTGCTCAACACCTTGTCAGTTGCCTCTCCAAGGCCACTTCCCCTGTGGATAGACCTCCTGACACAGGGGTTCCTGGTTCATCCCAACCTACTCTCCCTTCATCTCCAAGCCTGGCTTCTGAAGAGAGAGAAGTGAGCAAGTACATAGTCTCTCAGAGGGTCTCTGAGATTTTCATGGCTGCTTGTAAGCCCTCCACCAGAAAGACTTACACAGCCAAATGGAGACATTTTGCTAAATGATGCTCCAAATCCCATATAGAGCCATTGTGATGCCCACTGGTCAACGTTTTGGAGTACCTTCTGGACCTTTCTGATGCTGGACTTCAGTACTCCGCAGTTAAGGTCCATTTGTGTGCTGTTTCAGCGTACCACAAGCCAGTTCAGAGCCTCACTCTGGCTCAGCTGCCTCTTTTTAAGAGGTTCTTGAAAGACATTTTGCACACACAGGCCCCAGTCAGGAAGCCTGTCGCTTCCTGGGGCCTCAGCCTTGTGTTGGACATGCTCACTTTTAAACCCTTGACTACATGTGACCTCAAATTTCTAACTTGGAAATCTGCATTTCTAGTGGCCAGCACCTCTGCCTGCAGGGTATCTGAGATGCATGCTTTGGTCACTAACCCTCTGTATTCCGTGTTTCATAAAGACAAGGTGGTTGTCTGCATACACCCCAAGTTTTTACCTAAGGTGGTGTCAGAGTCCCACTTGGACCAGCCTTTGGTGCTGCCCACATACTTTCCTGACTTCCAGAACGAGGGGGAGCACACCTTCCACTCTCTGGATGTTAAAAGAGCCTTTAAGTTCTACCTGGATAGAACTAAGGACTTCCGGCAGTCCGAGCAGCTCTTAAATCTCCCTCAGTCTCAACCGGCTGGGTCAGCCACTTATGATCAAATGCATTTCCGCATGGATAGTAGCTTGACTCTGCCAGTGTTTTCCCATGGCGCAAGTCAAGTTGGAAGACCACGTTCGAGCCCACTCCACCAGAGCGGTTGCAAGTCCTTGGCAGAGATTTGCTCTGTACCTATCGCTGATATTTGCAGAGCTGCTGCCTGGAGCACAGTGCACACTTTCATCAAGCACTATCCCCTGGATGTCCATGCCAGGTAGCATGCCTCTTTTGGCTAGACAATACTTAATGGACTCTTGTCCTGAGTGAGCTCCGGGTCCTGCTGCCCTGCCCAGGGGACTTTTGTTTTAGCTTTGGTACTCTAATCGATCTGTGTGAATTAGTGGTGAATATAGGCATTGGAAGATATTAAAATTGTGTACTCACCGAAATTCTTGTTTACTTCGAGGAACACTTTTACAGCAGGCCAGCACTGGTAGGACTTAGCTGCCAGGCACCAGATCCACACAGAAAACTTTCTAACTAGTAGTCTACCGTGGAGGCCCGCCCACTGCCGACATCACCCTCTGGCATTGGCCTGTCCTGTAAAGGCGTGCGGTCCCCCACACCCTCCCTCAGTTCTTTTCCCACTGTCGACCCATGTACGTTGGACCTTAGCAGATGCCACAGCTACAGTGGACCTCCATTACCCACGCTTGCCATGCTTTTTTATTTTCCTTTCCTTTCAGTAGTGAATTTCTAATTTTCATTGTTTCAGCCATTGAGTTGGTCTTCTCCACCAGCCTTGTCTTCCAGCCGCTCCGAAAAGTATGCCTGTGGCAAACAAATTCCAGAAAAAGACAGCCATTCTGCTTGCATCGTTTGCCTAGGCCCCAGCCATGACACCAAAGCGTGCCAGAAATTCACCTAGGCCACTCGAAGACATCATCATCATAAGGTACTAGAGAGCCACTTAATAAGCAGAAGTTTGTCACGTTGGAAAAGGAGCTGCAGGCCTGGAGCTCTCTTTGACCTCACTGGCACAGTCTTCTGGGGCTTCCTCCTCTTTTCAATCCCAGGAGAAATCTGGTAGGAAGCATAAGCACCGGGACAAGGACTGGGACTGTTCTGCTTCCCTCTCGCGGTTGCCACACAACCTTCAGCTGCGTCGGGATCGTCCTCCCGTGGAGGGTCTACTCCTTAAGCCCTGCTAACCCTTTCTACTGACGGGCTACTGGTGGCACAGCCGCCCACCCTCATTGCCATTAAAGGCAGCAGCTTTTTGGGGGTGGGTATTTCGTCTCCTGTCCTTCAGCCCCTGACACTCGGGCCCATTTCTTGTGTGGGCTCTCAGACAGGAGGCTTAACCAGTGTTGGTGCCTCTGGCGTCAGTTCTTTGACTGTTGCCCCACCCCCCACCAGGCGATGCCTACATTGGTGCTCTCCACAGGACCTGATGTCGGCCCTTACAGCAGCGCCCGCAGCAGGCTATTGCCGCCTCCCCCAGTCCGGCGTCACCTGTGCGGCCTCCTTTCCCCCAGGGTGCTTGCTTGTCCAGCCCTCCTGGCACCAGCAGATCATTCTCCTGGGCACAGTCTGCCAACGCCTGTCCTGCTGCTGCCTTAGCCTGCGGGCCCGGCGCCACCTCCCCTGCAGCCTGTGCCTCTGCCGCCCCCAGCAGGACCAGCACCAGATGTACAACCAATGCCAGCTGGTCCTTTGATGGGGTACCCTACACCGGCCCCACCGTTGCTGTATTGTCACCTGGTGCTGGCTTACCCTTACACACCAGTCTATAACTTCCCCCTTTGGTTGACTACAGTGCCCTGTCCTGAGCATGGTGGTCCTTCATTCAGAAGTGAACCCCCGCCCCTCAGGGCCCACCTCTGGCATCCCCCCGGTATCCCGTTAGGGACCTTCCGCCCCAGGACCAGGGACTGTCTGGTGTCGGTGAGCCCCAGGTGCTGGGGTCCTCCGGGTCTTGTTCCATCTGTTCTGGCTCTCACCAGGAGGAGACAGACGAGGATGACTCGGTCTCACTTGAGTATTCTTCTCCCCAGAGGAATCCTTCAGTTAAGGAGCCTCCAAAGTGGTTTCCAAATCCCCCACCCGCCCGCCAAAACGATCTATCTTTTCATGGACGCCATGAACCACATTCAGTCCATCATGGGTCGAAACAGAGTAGCAGGACCCAGAGAGGTGTCCCCTAGCTGTTTGTTTGAGGCAGCAGGATGCCCTCCTGATGGTGGTGCCACCCTTGATGGAGTCCTACGAAGATGTCACCAGGGCTGCTTGGAATCACCCATCTTCAAACAGCATGAAGTTTTGCTGTATTCTGACAATCTGCAGTTAGCCCCAGCCTTTAAACTGCCCCGGAGAGTATAGGGTTAATTGTTATGCAGTGCATAGAACGTTGAGCTTAAGCTCGGTTGAGGTCTCTGTCTGCAGCACTTTGAAACCCAACCGCCAGATTCTTTACTCCGCCTCACTGAACAGTCGCTCCAGAGATTTCTCCTGCTCGTTTCAAGGTCTGTTAAAGTTGTCGGTTTTATTCCGAATTTAATTCCGCATTGTCGGTTCAGGCTCTGTCTGCAGTACCGTGAGTACTTGGATAGTTTCTCTGATTATTGTGGAAATTGTAAACTTGTATTTCGATCGATTCAGCTGAACAGATCTCTTATATTGAATTCTTGTGTACTTTCTTAGTGTGTGGTTACCGGTCCTTATCGGTTAAAAAAAACCAAAACGTGTTTCAACGTTTTTTTCCAATACCCGTAACATGGTTAGAAACCGACAAGGGAGTCTTGCCTGGCCATTGCCAAAAAAAGGGTAAGTTTGGTTAGGTTGGCCATGTCTGAGAAACCCAAGAAAAAAAAAACGGGCCCCACTGGGTTTCAACACTGCAGTGAGTGTGGGGAGGTCTTTGCTAAGGCCGATTCCCCACACCACCTTTGTTTATTGTCTGGGGTTTGACCACCTTGATACAGACTGCCAAATTTGTAAAAACTTTCCTAAGTCTACCCTGGAAAAAATATTAGGTAGACTTAGGGAAAAGGAAGTCGAGAAGTCCACTGACCCGGATGGTCAGCCCGGTTCGGTTCTGACCAAACCAGAAGGAGTGCCCTGTGACCAGGGCGATACTTCTTCGGGGAAGAGGAGAGACGATCCTGAGGGATCGGTTCCTACAAAAAGAAAACGCGAAGATAAGCCGACCGGTTCGGATCCAGAGGTTCATGTTCCGACGACCGAGGAAATAGCCAGCGATTCGGATTATTGAATCGCTTCGCCTGGTTCTGACCGATCCGGCGCCTTTTGGCAAGGGTTCGGTCGGTTCCCCGGTTCAAGATTATACCCCTGAAGAATTTGTGAACCGGAGTTTGAGGAAGAGGGGGATTTTGAGGATGATGGTGAAAGTCTGTATGTGCCTGTGGAACCAGACATCTCCCCAGGCAGACCTTCTGGTGTTTCCCCCTCTAAGACTCTCTGAGTCCCCTTCCCACTATCTGTTTTACAGAAAAGTGGCTGAAACCCACCAGCTTTATATGGAGGAGGCTGTGGAGGATCAGGAGGAACCTGATTTTGTTGAAATGATGGACATCCCGGAGTCCAGGAGACTGTCTATTCCCCTTCATAAGTCCTTTGGGAAGCAGTCACAAAAAATCCTGAAGTCTCCTAATTCTGTACCTCCTGTTGACAGAAGGATGGATAAGAGGGACACCTTATCAGGCTTGGATACAGAGTTTTTATACCAGCAATGCAGTTAGGGTAAGGCAAATAGTCCCTTGGCTTCACACACCCCCCAGACAAAGACTCCAGGAAGATGGATGCCATGGCTAAGAAACCGTACATGGCATCCTCCTTGGGACTCAGGCAGGCTAACTATATGGCCTATACAGCCAGGTACCAGAAGTCCAGGTGGGACACTGCACTGGCACTGGCTAAACAGGCCTCTCCCCAGCTGGCCAAGGAGCTGGAAGAGGTGGCTGCTGATGGGATTGAGGCATCAAAGGTACAGGTTCATGCTGCTGTGGACTCCAGTGATGTGTCATCAAGAGTCATGGCTACATCTGTGGCTCTTCGGAGAATGGCTTGGCTCAGATGTACTAGCCTCTCACAGGACACCCAGGCTAAGGCCATGGATTTTCCTGTAGTGGGTAATTCTCTGTTTGGGGAGCAGACAGAGAATTACATGAAGAAAATGGATGAGTACAGGACCACTTATAGGAGTGCTCAGGCCAAGGAGAGGCAGGCAACTCCTCAAAGGCAGCAATCTAGGGGCAGGCCTTTTCATAGGCCTTTCTGCCAAGCATAGGCCTCTTCTCC
Source organism: Neoceratodus forsteri (assembly GCA_016271365.2). Lineage (NCBI taxonomy): Eukaryota > Metazoa > Chordata > Ceratodontiformes > Ceratodontidae > Neoceratodus > Neoceratodus forsteri. The sequence continues at coordinate 895,429,106 of CM028130.1, read as the reverse complement.
CTTTTCACAAAGGGGGTTCTTCAGCGGGAAAGACAGAAGGGGGATGAGCAGGGCTGAATCCACTCCTCCGCCTAAGGCCCCTGCCAAGCAGACACCCTGATTGGTCTGCCCGGGTCGACTCTCCTATCCTTGTAGGGGGCAGGCTGGCTTACTTCGTCCAGGACTGGATGTCTGTTACTTCAGACAAGTGGGTCCTGGAAGTAGTAAGCCAAGGACTGGTTCTCAGCTTCAAAAAATTTCCGAAGATGAGAGCCAGATCTTTCTACCTGCAGGTCTCTCTGAAACCCTTGCCCTAGAGGCAGAGGTTTCATCTCTTCTGGCCTTAAGAGCCATAGAGAGAGTTCCTACCCTACACTGGGGCAAAGGTCTGTACTCCAGGTACTTACTTACCCCAAAAAAGGCAGGGGAGTGGCGACCCATCCTAGATATAAGATACCTGAAAAAACATCTTTTAAAACCAAAGTTCAAGATGGTGACTCTGGGAATAAGTGTTCCCTCTCTAAAGCCAGGGTACTGGCTAGCCTCCCTGGACCTCAAAGATGCCTACTTTCACATCCCTACCAGGTGCTCCCACAGAAAGTACCTCAGGTTCAAGTTGCCCTCAGGCCATTATCAGTTCAAAGCAATGCCCTTTGGTCTAACATCAGCTCCAAGGGTTTTCACAAAGTGCCTGGCAGTAGTAGTTGCCTTTTTAAGAAGGCAAAAGATTTCAATTTTTCCATATCTGGACGACTGGCTCCTAGTGGGTCAGTCTCCAGACCAAGTCAAGTCAGACCTGCAAATGACCCAGCAAGTGCTCACTTCCCTTGGATTTCTTCTCAACCTCCCCAAGTCAGTTTTCGAACCGGTGCAGCTTCTTACCTTTATAGGGGCAAAGCTAGATACTGTCAAAGCAAGAGCCTTTCTTCCCCTGGAAAGTGCATGAGTTCTTATAGAACTGGCTTCCTCCTTCAGCCTTCAGGTGTCCCGACCAGCAAGGCACTTCCTTCAATTCTTGGGCCACATGGCAGCTTCTGCAGCAGTGGTCCAAGGGGCAAGATTCCAGATGAGGAACATTCAGTTCCATCTGAGGGCCTTCTGGTCCCAATGGAAGGATCCTCTTACCAGACTGATTCCAGTGACTCGGGCACTGATCCAAGCTCTTCAGTGGTCACAGCATCAGGACAATTTAAGGCAAGGGGTCCCATTTGTTACTCGGTCTCATTCAGTGGTCCTTACCACGGATGCTTCCCTTTTGGGGTGGGGAGCCGATCTGGGGGCTCTCACAGCCCAGGGACTGTGGTCCCCTCCGGAATCCCTTCTTCATATCAATCTCCTGGAACTCAGGGCAATTTTTCTGGCCCTGCAAGCTTTCTCTCAGTCAGTGCAGAACAAGGTGGTTCAGGTCAGAACAGACAACACCACCACCATGTGGTACATCAACAGGCAGGGAGGCACTCGGTCCACGGCCTTGTGTACGGAAGCCATGAAATTGTGGTCCCTGGCTTATTCTCTGCAGACCTCTCTGATAGCAGTCCACCTTCCAGGGAAGGACATTGTGCTAGCAGATGGACTGAGAAGGATCTCCCAGGACCATCACGAATGGACCCTGGACCCTCTGGTATTAAAAGGGATTTTCTCAAGGTGGGGCACTCCAGAGATGGATCTCTTTGCAGCTCCAGACAATCACCAACTTCCTCTGTTTTGTTGCAGACCCCCGATCTTGGGCTCAGTCCCTCTGGATGCTCTGATGTTGAACTGGGAAGGGAAATTTCTCTATGCCTTCCCTCCTTTCCTCTGCTGTTCAAGGTTCTGGTCAAAGTGAGGTCACAACCCTGCAAAGTGAGTCTGATTGCTTCAGATTGGGCCAGGCAGCCCTGGTACCCCCTCTTACTGTCCCTGGTAGTCCATCTTCCCCTGTCTCTTCCTAGGAATTACAACCTGTTAACCTCCTCTCCGGGGAGGATTTGGTACCCCAATCTTTGGTCCCTCCGTCTCAAGGCATGGCTCTTGAAGAGCTAGAGTATGCAGATTTACATCTGTCCCAAGGGGTTCTGGATATTCTCAAAGCCCCACGAAAGTCTGCCACCAGAAAGACTTATGACTCCAAATGGAAAAGATTCAGCATTTGGTGTTCCAAGAAGCATATATCCCCAGACACTGCTGAATTGCCTACAGTTCTGGATTATTTGGTCCATCTTAATGGTCTAGGCCTCAGACCAGCTACTCTCAAGGTACACTTGTCAGCTGCACTGTCATCTCACCCTGTATTCTGCAAGTTTTTCAGGGGACTGCTTCATACCAATCCTCCCTTTAGGGATCGGGATCCTGCCCCTGCCTGGGACTTAAATGTTTGCATTGCTCAACTTATGCAACCCCCATTTGAACTTATGTCTTCAGCAGAGCTTAAGTACTTGACTTGTAAAACTGTTTTTGGTAGCCATTACCTCTGCCAGACGTATCAGTGAATTGCAAGCCCTGTCAGTGTAACCTGATTTTATCTCATTCCATAGAGATAAAGTGGTCCTTAGAACCAATAGGAGGTTCTTGCCCAAAGTGGTTTCAGACTTCCATTTGAATCAGTCCATGTCTCTCCATTTTCTTCACTGATCAGTCTTCCTCAGGGGAGAGGAGGCTACACAGTTTAGATGTTAAAAGAGCCCTTAGCTACTACATAGAGCATACCAAGGGTTCCAGGTTTGATTCCCTCCAGTTGTTCCTCACTTACGGGGAAGTGGGAAAGGGCAAACCTGCCACCAAGAGAACTATTGCCAGGTGGATTGTTTCTTCTATACAATTCTGATATGAGAAACTGGGAAAAATTCCACCCTCAGGCCTGAGGGCTCATTCCACAAGAGGTACAACTGCTTCCCTGGCTGCTGCCAGGGATATCCCTGTCTCAGAAATTTGTCAAGCAGCCACCTGGAAAACAGTCCATACCTTTACCAAGCATTACTCTCTGGATATCTAGCCCAGGAGTGATGCTCAGTTTGGCACAGCAGTACTTCAGAGCCTATTCCCAAAGTAGATTCTGTCCCTCCTCCATGGAGGTACTGCTTGGTAGTCTGCAGATTGTCAGAATACAGCAAGACTTCATGTTGTTTGAAGAAAAAATTACTCACCTTAGTAACTGTGTTTCTTCTAATGGAGTCTTGTTGTATTCTGACCTCCCTCCCTGCCTCCCTTCTCAGAACCTGTTTTTGGGAAGTGGGTGGGCAGGTGCAGTGTTGCACCCCAAGGGTGTCTTCAGCACACCCTCCTTTTTACTTGGGTGCTTATATTATCTTATTTGGATAGGTTTTTGGTTTTGGGTTTTCTGACTTGCTTTCCCTTGGGAATCTAAAACTTTTTGTTGCAGTTGGCTAGTTAAAAAATGTAACAATTTCCACATAGTTAGTCAGTGAGTGTTTGCTCGTAAGAATCTGGCGGTTGGGTTTCAAAGTGCTGCAGACAGAGATCTCAACCGAGCTCGAGCTCAATGTTCTATGCACTGCATAGAAAATTAACCCTATACTCTCCGGGGCAGTTTAAAGGCTGGGGCTAACTGCAGATTGTCAGAATACAGCAAGACTCCATTAGAAGAAACACAATTACTAAGGTGAGCAACTTTTTCATCTATTCCTCCATTACTTAAGAAGGCAGACAGGTTCTACTATGCCTCTGCTGGTAAACCTTTTTTTGGGGGGGGACCCCCACCCTAAGGCTGACTCGATGGTCATCAATGTGGCACATGACCGTACCAAAAAACCCCAAGCTCTTTAGTGCCCTTCCCCCAGATAGGGAGTCCAGACAGTTGGTCCACGTGGGTAAATGCATCTCTGCGTCCTCTACCTTGGCTATCCAGGCCATTAATTATCTGTCCCATATGGTCCAATATCAGAATGTCCTTTGGGACCAAGTCAGGGACCTCGTGCAGGCCTTGCTTGACAACCCCACTAAAACGCAGTTCGCCCAGCTTCTTAAGTCGGGCTCTGACATTGGCAACCATGTTCTCTGGGCTGCCCGTGATGGGCTGGCCGCCTCAGGCAGGGGAGCGACTGCTGGTGTCTGCCTCCATTGCCATTCGTGGCTCCGGGTATCATTTTGCCTCAGATGTGCAGTCCAGCATATTGGACACCCCCTTTCGGGGCTCTGTCCTCTCCGGTGGAGATTTTCAGGACATAATTTCCACCCTCCAGGAGTATGTCCATGCCCTTCGGTCTGTTCACTCGCTGCACCACACCCAGCCTATGGCATGTCAGCATTTTTCCTTTTGCTGCTCCTCCCACAGACACTCTTGCCAGCCTGCCAAAGGTCAGGGAAAGTGCAAGATGGTGTCGGTCCCCTATGCCACTGCCAACAGAGCCCCTCGAGCACCTGCGGCCACCCTTCTGGTGCCCTCCCTCATCTCCTGACTCCTTAGTCACCCTCTCCCTTCGGAAAGGGTTCTGGGGGAGGCTGTTAGGGGTCAGTTCACCCTCCACCTCAACGGGTGGAGGGACGTTACCACTGACATCCGGGTGCTTCAGATCATAGAGCATGGTCACACTCTACAATTCCTAGAGTGGCCTCCAGAAAATCCTCCAGTAAATTCCTTTTACCCCAGCACACCTGCCCCTCGTCTGGGAGGAAGGAAATTCAGGCTCTTTTGCAAAAAAGAGCCATAGAGCCTGTCCCTCCAGCTCAGTGGGGAAGAGGGTTTTATTCCCACTTCTTCTTCATCCCCAGAAAGACTGGGAACCTTTGGCCCATCCTGGATCTGAATCATCTGAACCTGTACACAGAGTACAAACGTTTCAGGATGGTTACCCTCAAAGGGTTGTTGCCCCCTCTTGCACTGGAGGATTGGCTGCGCTGTCTGGACATGCAGGACACCTACTTGCATATCCGGTTTCTCCTGCCCATCATCTCTTCCTCCGCTTCCACTCTCGGGGCTTTTAATTCGGGCCCTGCCTTTTGGCCTTCTTTAGGCCTCAGAGTCTTTACCAAGTGCCTGGCAGTGGTGGCAGCTGCCCTCAGGAGGCAAGGCTTCTACATGTTTCCCTACCTGGACAAGGTAAAGGTACGTAAAATTTTATTTTTATACAGGTAATACTTGTCATTTGGACAGAAGTCCAGTTTACAAGACAGACCTGTGCAATTACTATCTAAATGCATACAATAAAGTTCCAGGACGATTAGCTTCTAACAGCCCTCTCCAGGGACCCTCGGGTTCAGACCCTGAAATGCACCTTCCATCTATTTCAGGCCTTGGGGATCATCATTACTCTGCTGAAGTCCTGCCTCTCTACTTGCCAGTGACTCCAGCACATAGGGGCAGTTCTGGATACTGACCAGGGCATGGCCTTTTTGCCCTTGCACGTGGCAGAATGCTTGATGGAGCAGGCCCGTCTGGTTTCCTCAAATCACCAGGTCCCTGCCAGTATATTCCTGCATTTCCTGGGCCATGTGGCAGCAGCCATTGCTACAGTTTCCCCTTGGCCGACTGCACGTGTGGGTTCCTCAGTGGACCGTAAGGGTCCAGTGGGACCAACGCACAGATGACCTGGACCAGTTGTTTATGGTCTCTGGCCCGGTCAGGAGAGTCCTCTCATGGTGACTGGAGCCGGCCAACCTCCTTCGGGGAGTCTCCTTTAAACTTTCGGCCCCTCATCAGAGTCTCATGATGGACACCTCCCATCTGGGGTGGGGTGCTCATCTGGCTGACCACCAGAGAAGCCAGCCGCGCGCCCTCCTCCTGCCCACCTCCAAGCACAGTCAGCCTTGAAGCTCCACACAGCTTCTGGAACTTGTTTCGGGGACCCTGATTGGCTGAAGATGCTCAGGGTCACCACCGATTGGTTGCTGCCCATACGGCTCTGCTTGGGATTGGCCATGGCTTTTCTCTTATGGCTCCTTTCCGCTCGCTCACTGCCATTTGAAAATCTGTTTTTTTTTTCTCCCCCACACCGCCCGCCCTGACCCCAGCCTCTATTAAATGCTCCTTCCCCAAGAGGAAGGCCAACCCCCCCATCGCTACCAGTGATCAGTAAATCAATTAGGCACACCTTACACTTAATCCCCACCCCTAATTATCCTCACCTGCTTGTCTCAAGCTCCACCAACATACATTCTGCTACCTGTGCCTGTTTTGCATCCTAGCAGGTTAATTTAGCTGAAATGACGCCTCGGGAGCTCTTCCTCATACTTAGCTTTACATTACTTCTTGACCACACACCTGAACAACTACCACACCAGCACCTGTGCTCTCCTAGTGATGAACACCCAGTCCTGCACCCCTACAAAGGGACTTTGCTCGCCTCTTCAGGAACAACTACACCTCTGCTCTGTATGCCTCCTCATCAGGCTACATCTAAGGAATTGCATAGAAAGCCTTGGATTCTGTTGGTTAAATCAGTTTTATATACCCTATTCATATCCAAACACTCAAGTAACCCTTGCCCAGCACCCATGGAACCTCCCCATGCCAAACGGCATAAAAAGCGCTGCTTTAATATGTTAATAAATTGCCTCAAGAAACTACTCTTGCTTCTGCTACTCTGCTCCGGAAATGTTGAGCTAAATCCAGGCCCACGGGCTCCTATAAATGGCCATGCTGACCTCCCCTATTTCAAAGGCATTAGTTTCCTCCTCCTGAATGTATGTAGCCTACTCAGGAAGTTTGACCTGATTCAGACATGGTCTCTACATGCTTCCCCTGACTTCCTACTGATACTGGAATCATGGCTAATGCCTCTGACCCCTGACAAAGCTATCAACCTACTGGGGTACACCACCTTCCGATGTGACAGACCAGCCAGGGGGAAGGGGGTTGTAATTTACGTTAAGAACAAATTCTCTGTTACAATCACTGATTGTACCTCTAAGGCCAAAGAGTTTGAATGTCTTGCCTTAAAACTGTTGCTTACCAATGATAAAGCTCTCTTCATTGCTGCTTTCTACCGACCATCCTCTGGCGGCACGGCCCTCCTGCCCCATTTTGAAATTCTAATTGATACGGCTAACTTAGAGTGCATTCTGATGGGGGACTTCAACCTAAACTGGAACGATGAGACCTCCAAGAAACTCAAAGATCTGTTATTTTGTGGGTTGGCCCAGATGACCCGTGCAATCACCAGACCTAACAGAAAAAACCCTGAGCGTAGCTCCCTCCTGGACCTCATGTTAGTTAACAAACCCCACAATATTTCGCATGCCGGGGTGTTCTTCAACGACCTTAGTGACCATTGTGCCATTACCTGCATCAGGCATTCTCCCCAATTAAAATCAGCCCCTAAATACACGCTGAGAAGATGCTTGAGAAAGTTTTGCCAACATGCCTTCCTGAATGACCTGAGCAATATTAGATGGCAAGACTTCTACCTGGCCTCTTCCCTCAGTAAAGCATTCTACATATTTCATAACCTCCTAGTGGGCCTTCTAGACAAGCATGCCCCCATAAGAATGATCAAAGCCAAGGTAAGATCTCCTGGATGGTTCTGACCCATCCTAAAAAAAAGCCCTCAAAGACAGAGACTAATAGTGGAAAAGAGCTAGGAAGACATGCTCCAGTGCTGATTGGCTTGCTCTTCCACATATCCCGAAACGCCGATACCAAACTCATTAGGACCGAAAAGGCTAGATTCTTCCAATCAGCCCTGGAAGGCAACAAAAACAGTGCCACCAAATTTTGGAGTATTCTCAAAGAGGTTGAGGGCCATACCTCAGATGCCTCTCTTCCAACTAAACTACAGTCCGGGGACACCACTTACACAGACAGAGCGGATATACTTAATCAACTGAATTAACACTTTGCCACAGCGGGGCTGGCATATGATGCCTCTCCCTTAAGTAAGATCATCCAACAGGGGAGTGACACTGTTATCACTAGACCAATCACCTACGCCAAACAGAGCTACCCGCCCCCTTGAGCTTCTGTCCTATATCCCTTTAAGCAAGTAGACACCCTGTTATTGTCCTTTGATACTAAAAAAAGTGCTGTTGCTGATCTTATCGAACGTTTTTTTCCTAAAACTTGGTCATCACTTTCTTACTGCCCCCATCACCCATTTATTCAACATCTCCCTATCTCAGGGGGAGCTACCCTTATCGTGGAAAACTGCTCACATCATCCCTTTGTTCAAATCCAGGGACCCCAGCGACCTGAACTACCACCGGCCTATTTCTATACTATCCTCCCTTTCAAAATTATTGGGAAAAAATCATCGACACCCAAATCCGGTAGCATCTGGACTCACATAAACTGTTAAACGCTGTTCAGTCAGGCTTCAGGGCCAAGCATAGCACAGTGTCTGCCCTTGCGAAAGTAACCTCTGACTGGCAAACTGCTCTGGACACCAAGAAGCATGTATTCGCACTCTTCCTCATCCTTAGTAAGGTGTTCGACTCTGTGGACCACAACATTATGCTTAACGCACTAGGTAATATAGGTCTTGACAACTATGCCATTAAGTGGTTCACCAGCTACCTTACTAATAGACAACAACGAGTCAAAGCTGCGGGAGACCTCTCCCCTCTGAAAATATTACCAAGAGGCATCATACTAACATACTAAAATGCCAGCAGAATAGGCCTAACGTTCTTTCGCATCTGCTCGTTTGGTCAGCCCCCACCCTGGAAGCTGACCTTGCTGCCCCCCTCGCCTTCCCTGGCTTCTCCCTTCCCAGTTCCGGATATTCTCGATGCATTGGATTTTGCTTCCAGAACCCTTCCCCTGTACCTATCCCACCCTCTCTTGAACCTCTCCACCGTGTCTCTGCCTCCACCAGCCCCCTAGGCAGTGCATTCCATGGCTCCATCACCCTCTCAGTGAAGTAGCACCTCCTCCTTTCTCCCCTGAATCTTTCCCCCTCCAGCATCCACCCATGCCTTCTAGTGGCCCCCTCCTCCTTCCTTCGAAGCACCCTGACTGTTCCTCCTCTATTTACCCCCTTCATGTACCTGAAGACCTCTGTCATGTCCCCCCGGTCCCTTCTGTCTTCCAATGTGTACATATTTAGCTCTTCGATCCTCTCCTCATAGGTCCTGTCCCCCAAGCCCCAAATCATTTTGGTTGCCCTCCTCTGGACCCTCTCCAGGAGTTTAATGTCCCTCTTAAGTGTGCCTTGCAAAACTGCACGCAGTACTCGAGGTGCGTCCTCACCAAGCAGTTATACACTATATCACTTCCCTCCTTCTGGAAGTGATCCCCCTAGTGATGCAACCCAGCATCCTGTTAGCCTTGGCTGCTGCCCTCCTGCAAGTCTCTGAGTTGTTCATCTTGACATGCACCACCACCCCCAGGTCCCTCTCAGCCATCGAGACTTCTAGCATTTCCCCTCCCCCCAGGTGTACACTTGGCCCGGGTTTCTGGACCCCAGGTGCAGTACCTTGCAGTTCCCTGCATTGAACCTCAGCTTCCACTTTCTAGACCATCTTTCCAGAGCCTCGATGTCCCCCTGTAGGGCCACCCTCCCCTCCTCCCCATCCACCACCGCCCCCAGTTTTGAGTCATCTGCAGAGAGACTCATCTCACTCCTGATACCTGTCCTTATGTCAGAGACGTAGGCATTGAACAGTAGGGGCCCACGGACTGATCCCTGTGAGACCCCACTAATGACCCTCCTTCGGGATGAGACTATCCCGCCAACTATGACCCTCTGTGTCCGGTCCTGGAGCCAATTGCTTATCCATCTGATCATCTGGTTCCCCACCCCCCATTTCTCCCAGCTTATCCAACAGGCCCACGTGAGAAACAGAGTCAAATGCCTTGCTGAAGTCTAGAAAGATGACGTCCACTGGTCTACCCAGGTCCAAGGCACTAGTCACCCAGTCATAGAACTCCACAAAGTTTGTCTGACACGATTTCCCCAGGACAAATCCATGTTATCTCTCGTCCAGGCACCCTGACTTTTCCAGGTCCCCCCCAGCCTCTCCTTGACAGTGCCCTCCATCACCTTGCCCACCACCGATGTCAGGCTGACAGGCCTGTAGTTTCCTGCCACCTCCCTTGGTCCCTCCTTGTGGATAGGCACTATATGCGCCACCTTCCAGTCCTGGGGCACCCACCCTGTCCTCAGAGAGATGGTGAAAAGCTCCACCAGGGGTTTCGCCAGGACATCCGCAAGTTCCGTCAGCACTCTGGGATGTAATTTATCCGTCCCCGGTGCTTTCTCCATCTTAAGGGACCTTAGGGCTTCCCTCACTCTCTCTGCTGTGATTTCCACTTCCGACCTCTTCTCCCTGCTTAGCCTTCCCCTCCTGCCAGTGATGCCTCCCCTCCCCAGACCGCCAATCGGTGAGGGCCCCCAGTATCACTGTCTCCCATGTATGATGCAGCACCCCCATTTTCCTTGGTAAAAACTGAGGTGAAGTACTCATTTAGTATCTCAGCCTACTCCCCTGGGTCTTGTGCCCATCTCTCCCCTGTTTTAATCCTGCTAATCTGCCCCTTCACCCTTTGTTTTTCCCCAGTGTATCTAAAGAACCCCTTGTTCCCTCTCCTAATTTCCCCTGGCCTGGTTCTGCTTCTTCCTTGTCTTAGCCTCCCTCGCCACCCTAGTGGCCCTTCTAGCCATCAGCTCATACTCCCCTCGATCCCTTTCACTCCTTGAGCACTTGAATTGCATATAGGCTGCCTTCTTTCCCCGCACCACCTCCTGGACCTCCCTGGTTCACCAGCAGGGTTTTCGGGCCCTACTGCATTTTCGTCTTACTCTTGCACAGGTGCTGGTAGCATCCTGCACCCCTCTCCTGATGATTTCCCACCTACTATCAGCGTCCATGTCTGACCCAATCCCATCCAAATGCTCCTTAAGGATCCTTCCCATTTCCTTAAAATCCGCACCCCCTGAAGTCAGTTATCGCCATCTTTGTGCAGTCTTCTAACCCTTTTAGGTCCAGGCAGAACCAGACTGTGGCATGGTCACTCCCTGCCAACGGATCCCTTACCTCCAGGCCCCCAATCTGGTCACTGTCTGCCAGGACCACATCCAGTACCCGCGCCTCCCTGGTCGGTTCCCCCACACGATGAGTTAGGAACGCGTCTTGAAAGACATCCAACAACCTCTGTTCCCTGGCCACCGAGGATGTCAGTCTCCCAGTCTATTCCTGGCATGTTTAAGTCCCCCAACACCACCACCCTTCCCCTGCCCAGTCTGCAGTGTCTCCCAACATCTGCCACCAGACTCTCCTCCAGCTCCTCCGCCAGTGCAGGGAGTCTGTACACCACTCCTATTTTTACTCTCTAGCCCCCCCTTGTTATCAAGGTGACCCAAATCACCTTCACGGTTCCCTCTGCCGCCTCTACTCCCCCTGTGCCAATGCAGTTTTTGACTATCATTGCTACCCCTCCTCCCTTCCTCCCCTGTCCTTCCTGAACATAGTGTAACCCTCCAGGTTCAGGTCCCAGTCGTGTCCTGCAGTGGCCCAGGTCTCAGTGACCGCTGCCACATCCACCGCTCCTTCAGTTAGCATCGCCTGGAGCTCAGGCATTTTATTGCCCAAGCTCCTGGCATTTAGCAGGACTACCTTCCACCCTTTCCCTATACTTCCATTTCCCCTGCTTGTGTTCCCATGGGGATTCTGTTTTCCCTGGTCTGCACTTTACCAGTCGGCCTTTTCTCGCATTCCTCCAGTTCCCCAGAGGGGTGGAGACAGAGTCCCTTCTTTGTCGGCCCCCTCTCGACAGCCTTTTCTCTCATCCCTCCCCCCTTCACAAGTTTAAACCCCACTTTTCACCCTCGAGGCTCTATCTTGGGTCCAATCCTATTTGCCATCTATATCGATAACCTCAACTTTTATCTGCACACAGCTAAAGTGCACTTACTTGCAGATGATACAGTCCTGTACAGTGCTAATTCTTCACTAGGCATGGCCCATGAGGACCTACAGCAAGATTTCATCTCCCTCCAACATAATCTTTTGAAGCACAAGCTACTGCTTAATGCCAAAAACTAAAGCTATGATCCTCTCTCCGAGCACCTCCAGGGTCTATATGCAGCCTGTGGATTCTAACTTTGCTAGGTGAACCCTTGGAAACCGTTGCCACCTTTAAATTCCTAGGATTCTGGCTTGACAATAAGCTTAATTTCCTTTGCCACTTGAACGAATTATCGAAAAAACTAAGACAACACTTTGGTATTCTGTTCCGCATTAAACATCTTCTTACCACTGATGCCAGAATGAAATTAGTACAGTCTACATTCCTACCCCTGTTGGATTACGTTGACTTCCTCTACATTAATTGCTCTCCTACTGTACTCCGTAACCTTGACTCTCTCTATCACAGGGCCCTTCGGTTTATTCTTGACCTGCCTCTTCGCACACATCGTTGTCTGCTGTACCAAGAGTTGGGATGACCTCGCTTACCATAAGGAGGAAAAGAAATGCCTTCCTTTGGATACATAGGGCCTTGTCCAACAAGTTACCAGCGTGCATATCAAGCCTATTTGAGCGTGCCAAGGGGTCATATGGGCTGAGAAGGTTCTCATTAATCTGCTTTCAAACACTTAGAGTACGGTCATCACATGGTTTATCTGCTATCAGCTTCTCCCTTCCTCCCATCTGGAACACTGTGCAAAAGTCACTGAAGCTCATGACCTTCCCAGGCCCCTTCACCTTCAAGGCATTGATTACAAAGTACCTTAAAGAAATCTGCATCTGTTACAGATGACCAGTGTGACACTATTTGCCTGCTTTACCCTTCGACTCTCCAGAAACTCGCAGCTCCCTCCTAGTGAACCTCAACTCTTCTCGCACCCTCTTCCCCCTACCATATCATACCACCCGGTATTAAATATCTTCTCTTGCCTATGCCCCCCCCCCCCACTCATGCCCCAGCTGTGAATCACCAATTATATGCACTAGCCGTCCATCTTACCTTACCCACCGTCTTGTCCTCTTTACCTCTCACTCTTTACCTTTACCCCTCTCAAGCCTCATCTGTGACCACCAAATAACTATGATAGCACTAGCTTAGTCTTTGGGCTTAGTTTAACTTATGCAATAGGTCACAAATATGTTAGCTCTATTAGTTTAAGGCTCGTGTTAGTCTTGCTTATGTTCATTGTTTACTGTTTTTTTTGTTTTCCTTCCTTCTGTTTTGTATACTGTACTGTACCCTCATGTGAATCATTTGTATATGTCCAGGACCACTTTGAAAATGAGCTTGCTTAATGGTGTTATGCCTGGTTAAATAAAGATTTTGATTGATTGATAGACTCTGGGAACCTGGATGGAAGTGGTACAATGTCTCTATATCAACATCCTGGAGATGCTAGTTGTCCTTTACGCTCTGCAAGCCTTTGATTCATCTCCTCCCTGGTCTGCTGTTGGTGCAGGTTGACAATGTGTGTGGTGTATTACCTCAACAAGCAGGTGTGGCCTCACCTTTACCCCCACTGTGTTGGGAGGCAATAAGAGATTGGCATTGGGTCATCAAGCACGGTCTGGAGCTCTTGGCTGTACATGTTCCAAGCAACCAAAACATCTAGCAGATGGTCTCAGCTGCTCCCGGTCACGGTCTCATGAGTAAGAACTTCTGACCACGGTGGTTGAAAACCTCTTCAATAGGTGGATGTCGTCCAGAGTTGGACCTTTTTGTGTCCTCACTCAACGGAGAACTGGAGTTTTCTGGCAAGACACATTGTCTCTCTCTTGGAAGGGGAGGTTTCTGTATACCTTGCCCCCTTTCTGCTTCTACAGAGGGTCCTGCTCAAGCTCCAGTTGGAGTGGGCAGAGATGATACTCATAGCTCCATTCTGGCCACATCCGATTTGGTTCCTCTTGCTGCAGCAACTGGTGGCGGAACCTCCAGTGCCCTTGCCCCTGTGCACTGACTTGCTGTTCCAGAACTGGGGCATCCTGGTCCATCTGGATCTTAAGTCTCTGCATCTCCATGCATGGCTCCTGTGGACCTAGCTATTGCCTGTTTTGGGGTGTCCTCTAAGGTCGCTGATGAATTGGTGGCTGTTAGGAAACCCTTCAGCAGGCCACTTATGGCATGAAATTGAAGCTTTTCACCCTTTGGGCTGCTTCTCGCCATCTAGCTTCAGTCACCTGCCCGGTGAATCAGGTGTTAAAGTATCTTCTCTTCCTTTCAAATTCCAGTTTGGGATACTCCTTGCTCAAAGTGCATCTTTCTGCCATCTCTGCGTAACATGCGCCTATCGAGGGCAGGGCTGTGGCTCAGCTTGAGGTGTCCAGCAATTTTCTTTGGGGCATTTTGCATCTGACATCTCCCATTAGGAACCCCATCCCCCCATGGGACCTCAGTTTTATGTTGGAGAAACTCACGCTCCCTCCCTTTGAACCGGCTGCGAGTTGTGAGCTGCTCTTTCTGTTGTGGAAAGTGCTCTTTTTAGATGCTGTTACCTCTGATCAAAGGATTTCTGAGCTTCAGGCTCTTATGTGTAAGCAGCTAGTCCTAAATTTCTTCCCAAGGTGGTGTTGGAGTTTACTTTGAACCAATACATCCACCTTCCCGTTTATTATCCTGAGTTCTCTATTCAGGTGGAGGCTTTGTTCCATACTTTGGATGTACATAGAATCTTGCAGTACTATACGCGCTGCACCAAGGCTTCTAAGGAGTCTGACCATTTTTTTGTTTCATTCACCCCCAAGAGAGAGGGTACACCTGTTTCCAAACAGTGCTTATTACTAAGTGGCTAGCCAATTGTATTGTTTATTGTTTCCGTAAGTACAAGGACCTTCCGGAAGTTGAGGGCCATTCCACCAGGGTTATGGCCGCCTCCATAGCTTGTTTCAGAAATGAGTCTGCTGAGGACATCTGTGCAGCTGCCACCTGGAGCTCTGTCCACACCTTCACCAAGCATTACTTTCTGGGCATGGTGTCTTGGCACAGGACCAGTTTCGGCCTTGCCATTCTTTAGGGTCTTCGCTCTTGAGCTATTAGCTATTACAACCCGTCCTCCTCCTTGTTTTCCTAGTCACACCCGGAGCTGCTTGGAAATTAGTCCCACCAGTGTTGGCTTCCCGCAAGAGCCTTCCTCGAAGTTGGATAGTACAGTTATGCAAGAACTTACTGTAACAGTAGATCTTTGAGAGAAGCTCTTGCAGCAGGCCCTAATTTTTCCTCCCTCCTTCCCCTGCTGTCGCTGCTGTTCCGTTTTCCACTAGCACTACTTCTACCTTTCCTTCCTTGGCTCTTGAGAACCTCCTCGGTTCTCCATTCGCTGTCCACTCTGAGTCTCTGGCAGGAGAACTGAGAAGGGTGTGGGGGCCACCCACCTTTATTGGATAGGCCGACGTCAGAGGGTGACATCAGCGGTGGGCAGTCCCCCGTGGTAGACTGCTAGCTAGAAAGTTTTCTGTGTGGTCCTGGTCGCAAAGTCCTACTGGTTTTGGCCTGCTGCAAGAGCTTCTCTTGAAGATCTACTGTTACGGTAAGTTCTTACATAACTGTACTATTTTCTTGGACCATCTTCACCATTGATTCACACACCCACCCTCCATCCCCTGAGCTCACTCTTCTCTTCGTTGGTCTTCAGTTCCCTTTGTTTTGGTTGAGAAGACACTGCTTCTTATTGTTGACCCTTCTTAAACTGGTCACAAGGGCCATCTTATACCTTTTTTAGGTTAGGTATTATACTTGGGTCATGTTGCACCTCCTCGGTTAAAGGGTACTGAGGCAGTTGAGGGATGGTGCCGAGGTAAGCCATGCAGCTCAAGTTAGTTTCACGGTGCCGCGCATGTGCACAGCCTACCTCAGTGCCAGCCCTCCTGAAAGATTCTGGCTCCTGTGGTGTCCTGGAGCCTCCAACGCAGAACACGTGTGTGAGTCAGTGATGAAGATGGTCCAAGAAGATCGAGAATTTTGGTGAGTACATCATTTTCATTTCCTAGGGTTCTTGTGTTGGCACACATGGCTCTCCATGCCTTGTGTTCCTCCCTCCCTCTCCTCTGTCTTCCCTTCCTGATTCCATCCTTCGCCTTTCCAGTTTCCCATTACTGTCCTCTCCTTTTTTATTATCCCTCTGCTCAACCTCCTTAACTGTTCTGTGAGCCTTAGATCCACCTACTGACCCACCCATCCTGCCCTTACCCTTACGATTCTGTACCCCTTGGGAATTCATTTCCCTTGGGCTTCTCTCTCCTGCTCCATTTTCTGGGGTGGGGGGGCAATCACTGCCTCAGTCTTTTTTTTTTTTTTTCCTTCAAACTCCCCCCTTGGCTAGTTTAAATGGCCATCAAAGTAGCATCTAAACCACCGACCCAGCACTGCAGTTCCCCTTCCAAATAGATGTAGGCCATCTCCCTCATATGGGCCTCTATCCCCCAGGTAGGACTCCAGTCCCTGATGTAGTCAGAACCCTCCTCCCTGCTCCATGCCTTCAACCACACATTGGAGGCCTTGGTGCGGTGTTCCCTAGCTTCCCCCTGGCCGTATACAGGTAGCACCTCATTGAAGGCCACCGTGTGAGCTACCTGTTTCATGTACCCTCTCCAGCTTCCTAAACCTTCCCTGCAGCACCCCTGCTGCCTCCCTTGCCAGGTCATTTGGCCCCAGATGGGCAGTGACATCCAACTTCCCTTCCTGCCCTGCCTCCATAACGATCCTAAGGATCCACTCTCTGTCCCTTCCTGCCATGGTGCCAGCTACACTCCCTACCTCCCTCTTTCCCTCCCGTCCTGCTCCCAAAACTACCCCTCTAAGGATTGAGTCCCCCACCAGAAGTTGTTCCTCTTGTGATGGTGGTGCCCTCTGCCTCCCACCATGGGGCCTCTGCTGTGGAGAATCCTCATATCCTCTCTGGCCACTACCATGTGTGCCTCCTCTTGACAGTCCTGTCCCACCAGAGTGGCGAATGAGTTGTGTATTGACCATGGCTAAGGAATGTGCCCCTGACCCACATCTCCCACTTTCCCAAAGTACACAATTTGCGCACTTTATTTTGTACTCAGTCATTGATGCTGTGTTTGTTGTACTACTGTACCCATCTTCCACTTCCTCCAGGTTGCACCTGGAAATGAGCCTTGGCTCAGTGTGCCTTTCCAAGTTACCAATTTTCAAATAAATAAATAGTCACAGTTTGCTCAGCCGTAATAAATATCAAAGGTTTCCTATTTAAAATATCAAAATAAATGTATTTGTAGCAGATCACTTCAGGGGCTCAATTGGAGCATTACCAGAGTATAACTGTCTGCCACCAGAGCATTGCAGAGCAACAGTCAGTCAATCAATCAAAATCTTTATCCAGGCGAACATCGTTGAGCAAAGCTCATGTACAAGATGGACCTGGAACAGACACCCTCATATGGTTGTAAGAGTATCTCAAATGTTTGGAAATAAACAATAGTAGCGGTCTTACAATGATCGCATGTTTCAGTTGAGGACTAGTATTATAAAACCGAAGTCAAAGGAAAACTTTTATTGTTTTAAGTGACCATAACTGAATAAATTCTTTTTTTTTTTTTTTTTTTTTTAAACCTGATACCGATTTAGATTAAGAGCTAACCAGAGTGTGCCATCTCTGCCAAAATTGGCATTGGTTTCAGAATTGAAAAAGCTCCTTCAGACCTGTGGTGCCCCCTGGTACTGGACTGCATTATCACATAAAGAGACCAGCATCAAATCTGATGCTTGCTCCCACGATGGGGGCATTAGGGTCAGTGTGGAGTAGTTGGGCAGGGTGGACAGACTGGATGGGCTGACTGGCCTGTTTCTACTCTCATTGTCTGTGCCCTGCTGGTGGGGACAAGCTCCAGGGGGCTTCACCTGTTGTTGTGAGGTCTGTTGTGGCAGGTGATGGGGATCAGAGCACTCTGTGGAGGACAACTCTGCACCTCTGTGCAGTAAATGGCAAAGACATAATTGCTTATTTCAAGTTTATTTTCCGAAAGACATAGATTAACAGGAAGTTCCTGTCAGTCTCGATTGAACCCAACCCGTGGCTGTTGGGTGATTCTAACCCCAGTAATGCTCAGGTATTCATAACTTTATGCAGTGAGCCCTTTAGCTAGAACTGCCCGGAGAGAATAGAACACATGCAACGATGGAATTCTTTGCACGTGACAACTTTTCAAATGCTGCTCCATACTAACTGCCAATGTTCTAAAACTCCTCAGATTTCACTCTTCGCCTGAAAAGTCTGGTTGCTTGGAGTGTTGCTCTTCTACTTGTTTCTGTGACGTGAAGAAACTTATAAAATATATATAAGTATCCTTTATTTCATTTACTGCCTTATACTAATTGTGTTTTATAGTTAAACTTAGTTTTTAGTGTTATTTGGTTATTTTTATCGGTTCCTCCTGATTTGGTATAACCGGTGGGGAACCAAGTTAGTTTACTTTATTTTGAAGTTTTCTAACTAAAAAAAAACTTGTTAGTTATATAGATTTCAATTAAATATTTGTTTTTTAATAACTGCTTTTCTAGGAACGTGGATATGTTGTTCATCCACACTCTCTGGCATGTCCCTTTCCCCTGTAAATCTGGCCACATCTTCATGCTTGCTCCTCCCACTCACCCAGGTGGTAAATACCTCTGCTCCGCCCCATGACTCCAGATCTTCCTTTCCGCTGGAAGATTCAGGTTCCGTCGTGCTACTTTAGCAATTCGTAGGCCCTGGATTCGCAACGTCTGTCTTCACCGCAAATTACCTTGAAACTCAGAGTTTACGATTCTAATTTCAGCGCATCGGACATGGAAGACAAATTGTCCCCCGGATTTCGCTGGTGTCCCTGCGGCCAGAAAATGTCACGCACTGATCCCCACCTCTCGTGTGTCTATTGCCTAGGTGTCTGACATGACACCACGTCTTGTACTTTTTGTTTGGCCTTCCATCCCAAGGTTCTGGACTACCGCAAGGTGCGCTTAAAATTGGGGAGACCGGAACTTAGAAATCCACTGGTGAAATCTAAGGAGGCAAGGTGGGCAGTTTCCGAGGCCGCGGGATCCGCCGAGCAGCTTGAGCAGGTGGCTGCCTTCGAGGAGGAAGCGGCTCAGGCTTCGGCCAGTCACAGTTTTTTCATTCCTCTCAACCTTGGCTCCACATTTTCGGGCTCCTTTAGGGAGTTGGGCCAGTCTCTTCCCACCAGGGGTGAGGCGCCCTCTGGCTCGCACTCCTCCCGCCCTTGGAAGAGGGACAAGGACCCCAAGTCTTCTTCCTCCAGAAGGAGACCCTCCTGGGACCGAGAGAGGTCAGAGTCCCAGGAAAATGCGGTCTTGACTTCGGTCGAGATCGCTTCCTCAGCCGCCGGCATTACGGACCTTCCGGCCAGGGCACCGAGATCGAGGAAACAGCTGAACCGGCCGAGATTACTCTCGACCCAATTGATTGTTGCTGACTCCTTTGAAGGACGCATGTCCTTTCCTTTCCCGATGAGGAGACACTGCCATTGGGTGTCCCGATTGAGGAAAAGGTGCCGGAACCTCTGTTTTCACCAACTCCGGTATCCCCCGATCGAACGAGCTGACCCCGTCGGTCTCGATCGAGGACCGGGACCCCTTCAGTTGAATGTCTGAAAAAGGGCCACAAACATTCTAAAAAGAGGCGCCACCATCTTCTGGTGGCGTCACCATTCTGAATGGCTGCATAAGAGAGGGGCTTCGGCACATCCCACCAGATAAATCTCCCTAATCCAGCCTAATTGATCTCAAAAGCACAGGAAAACGCAGAAACAATGCCTGGGAGTAAAGATAAGGTGAAGTTGCACCCGGGGAGACACAAGGACAGAGTGGATGTAAGCGGATCCAAAAGATGGCCTACCTATAGCCGTAGCGTATCTCCAGCAAGCAGCATGGCCGGAGAGCAGGACCTGAACACAGACAGAGAAAGTGAAAGGCTCTCCAGGACCCGATATGAGACGCTTCTAGCTGAAATACGGGCTTTTCGGATGGAGAATAAAAAGGAATTCTCAGCTTTACAGAACAGATTAACGGAGGTGGAGGAGAGATTGGCGCGCTCTGAGGAGGCTGAGGAGACCTTACGCCGTCATCAAGCTGTCGATTTCTTAGTCGACCAACACGAAGTATTACATGATAAGCTGGTAGATCTTCCTTGTCCAATCTTCACCATTCATTACTGCTTGGGTTAAGCGGGCGGCGCTACCCGCTTCTGGAGGTTTTTGGAGTCGGTTCCAGCAGGCGCCGCCCTTGGCCGACGTACTGCCGTCATGCGAGGGGCAGCCGTTAGGTGCCGCAGACTCCTCCTCTATCTCAGTTCTGTTTCTCCAGCCGTCGAGGCTGTACCTGCTCTTGTGATGGCGAATAGTGTTCTCGGTTTCTAATCCTCAAGACTCCTCGTTTTCTCTCAGGCGACTCTCTCGGCGCATACCCGGTAAGACCGTTCTTGTTTTCTATGTCACAGTAGCAGTGCTTTATTTGCTTTCTTATTTGATTACATCATGTCAGATTCAGGAGCAAGGCATAAGTCGAAGGCAGGCCGCGACCCTATGCGTCGGTGCTCCTGTGGCCGGCATTTTTCCGTCTCGGACCGGCATGATGTCTGTCTCCGTTGCCTGGGACCCAACCACAACATGGACGCGTGCGACGCCTGTTTCTCCATGGACCGTCATGTCCTCGAAGTCCGTGCGTTCAAGCTCGGCAAGGCCCCGCCGACCTTCGGGGGACGGCGTCATTCCAGGGATTCCCAGGTAAGGTCTCTAGGCCCTTCCCCTGGGTCCCCTCCTGGGCCTATACGGTCCGAGGAGGAGGAGGCTTCCTCCTCTTCTCTTGCCGAAGAGGAAGCTTCTCTCGCAGTGTCGGGGGAGCGTCGTGGTCCCTTCCGGGGCGCGGCGAGACTACCTCGGCAGTCACCTTCTTGGAGGTGCTAGGCTCCCCAGTGTCGAGGCCCGGCGCCTGCTGGGCTGGCACGGTGAACCCTCGGCACTCCCTCCGGTGCCGTTTCAGATCCCGGCACGGAAGTCCCGGTTTGCGCTCTCGTGGCGCTGGGTGGCGCCGTGGGCCTAATCTGGCGAGCAGGGAGCCGGGACCGGGCCTAGCAGTCACGAGTAGGCTAGGGTCGTCCGGCGCCATCCCTAGCACCAGCGCCGTTCATGGCGCCGTTCCTCCGGGGACCCCCGGGGTTGCCAGCGTGGAGGTTCTGCTGGTCTCGTCCTCTTCGGAGGTCGATGACTCAGACGTGGACCCATCCTGGCACCCTGACTCTCCGGGGTCGGGGTCCCCAGTAATACGTGGTGCTAGGCGGCACAGCGGGCCCCTCCCGCTGTCTCCGCTCCCGTCCTCCCCTGAGGACCCTCGGGCTAGGGGTGGCCCCGGGTCCCGGGGGGTGATGTGATGGGGACTGAGGGGGGCTCTCCCTCCTAGGGGCTCTGTGACAGCTACCCTTCCGGGTGCTGTTGCCACCTCTCGGGGTGGGGGAACGCTGGAGTCGAGGAGGGCTCTCTCGGAGTCCGAGGGGCGGGGGACGGTCATCACTGTCTCGGCCGGCCACCCCTCGTGGGGTGTCTAGGAGCCGAGCGCCGAACCCCGCTTTCCTCTTGGGCCCCGGGACTCCTCCGTGATGCTGTTATGACTGCCCTTCTGGATCCATGCAGTCCCAGGTTCGCCTCAGGGAGGATCCTTCTGCTCTTCCAGGCGCCGCATCCCCAGGGTTCCGTTTTGCGACCTGGTTTGTTGTCCAGGATCCCGCCAGCTCGGGCTCCGTTCCCTGGATTTCAGAGCCCTAGCAGAGGTCAGTTGCCTCTTCGCAGGTGCCCTTCTCCAGTACCTCTGCAACCACCCCGCCCTCCAGGCCATGTCGGTCCCCACGGGTCCATTATCCGGAGCAGTTCAGAGGTTCTGCGGCGGCCTTCCCCTCATACGTTAGATATATGCATGAGCGGATCTTTCGACTCTCCCCACCGCCGCAGGAATCTTCTGGACATTCGAACTCCCCATCATCCTCGTCTTCCTCCTCTGAGGGAGAGGAACCCCTTGCTCATCTTTCCTCCGACGCTGATTTCACTGAATATCAGCGATTCCTTTCGAGGATGGTGAGGGATCTTCAAATCTCTTACGTTAGGTGAGACAATACTGAACGGGAGATGCGTGAATTCCTTGGAGAATGCAGTGCCCAGCACCTGGTGGTACCTTCCTGGCCTGTCCCCTTCCAGGAGACATCTCTCCGTTCCTGGCAGTCGCCAGCCGCCCCTTCTCCAGCCCCGGTAGACTGTCGACGAAGGTATTGTGCCCCCTCGGAATCCCTGGGTACCCTTCCCAACCCGTCCTCGGGTTTGGTATACCTAGAGACTCCTTCCAGGCGTCGCCGCCTGGCGCACGACCATCCACCGGATTCGGATTCCCTACAGTTCGACCGGTGGGGGCGAAGAGTGTTCTCTTCCTCTCGTGCGGTGGCCTGCATTGCATCACATCAGGCTCACCACGCTGCCTACAATCGGCATCTGTGGTCGATGCTCTCCCAGCTCTTAGCATCAATGCCTGATACGGAGCACACCAGACAGGCTATTGCCCTCTCCGCTATAGGCCTGGAGCTGGCAAGACACCAAGCAAGGGCATCTTATGACACTAATGAGGTGGCTTCCAGGCTTGCGGGGACAGCGATCTGCATTAGGCGGACGGCATGGCTTCGTCTATCAAGGTTGTCACCCCTGGCCCGGGCGAGGTGATTCGCTCCGCCTCGGGGACCTGTCTCTTCCTCCAGAGCTAGGAGACTTCTGCAGGGGCTTCTCTGTCTCCCCGTCCTCGGGAGGCACCTCCTAGCTCTTCTCCCACATAGGCTTCTCTTTGCATTAGCCAGGGTCTTCCCCTTCTGTTTCTCACCAACAGGAGGCTGGGGGTCTTGTTCCCTCAGGGTTCTACCCCCCCCTTTTTAAGGGGGGAAGGGGCTTAGTACTCACCCAAGCAGTAATGAATGGTGAAGATTGACAAGGGAAGATATGAAAATTATGTACCTACCATAATTCTTGACCTTCTCTTGTATCTTCACCATTCATTACTGATACCCTCCCACCTTCCCCTCAGTGGCCTCCTTCTGTGGCGTCTCCCCCTCCCGTCTCGTTCCTCTTACTTCCCTTGGCCTTTATGCCAAAAAAAAACTTTTCTGTTTCTCCATTCTTAGTGAATGGATCTCACTTTTTTCTTCAAGGTAAAGAGGAACGAACACGGTTATAATTTTCTCTACTTCTGAAGGAACTCTTTCTGACCACCCTTTGGGTGCGATTCCTTACCTTCTTCAGGTCATGCAGTTTCACGGCCCAAGTGACCATGCCTGTCCTGGCCCCGGCAAAGTCAAGAATCCTCCTGGCAGGTATTATTTCTAGCTCTTCTAGCTACTGACTGAACTTGTCAGCTCTGAGCGTCTGCCTGCCTTGCCCTAGGGAGTCTGATTGAGTTCCACTCTATTTTTCATACAAAACTGCCTTCGAGAAGGCATAGTCTTTTCCATACACTGCTGTGTTAGCACCTAACAAGGTGCGAAGGGACTTAGTCCCCTTCCTGGCTGGGCGCTCTACCTGGAACAGGTTCTGCCCGGACAGTCTAGGAGCCCTCAACTAGGATGAAGGGACTGGGCATGTTGAGAGTCCAGAGAGTCTGCCCTCATTCGAATCTGTTCAGGTGGTTCAGTTGAACCTCCCCTCAGTCCTAGCAGCTGGGATTCTTGCTCCCTTGTTAGTCTTGAGCCTATAAGCCTCTCAACCAATGCTCGATGGGCACTGTTCTCCTTCTCAACATGCCTCTTTTCTTCTTCTCCTTCTTCTTCTACTTTCTCTTTCCTTCTCTCTGTTCCTCCCCTAGAGCCGCCCCGGAAAGGAGGCCCTGCGGTCCCTTAGGGTAGGAATTCTCTTCTCTGTCTATTCTCTACCGCTTATCCTTTTCAGTTTATATCCTTTCCTTTTTCTATCCTCGGCCTCTTTGCCTCGCTTCCTTTTTCTTACCCTTTATTTTCGCCTCCGGCTAACAGAACTGAGATAGAGGAGGAGTCTGCGGCACCTAGCGGCTCCCTCGCATGATGCAGTGCACGTTGCGCCGAGGCGGCGCGCGTTGGAGCCGACTTTATAAAAAAAAAAAAAACTCCCGTAGTGGGTGCGCGCCCCCAGCTTAACCCCAAGCAGTAATGAATGGTGATGATACAAGAGAAGATCAAGAATTACGGTAGGTACGTAATTTTCATATCTAGAGCACGCTCCAGAAGGGATAACCTCTGCATATATGGTCTCCCGGAAGAGTCGGAAACTGGCAAGATGGAGGATTTCCTGACTGACCTACTCAAAGATGTGTTAGACCTCCCCCAACATTTCAATTTAAAATAGGGCGCATAGAGCCTTGATGCGTAAACCCACAGATCCGACAGCCAGACCACGCTCGATTGTTTTAAAACTTTCTAGCTACAGAGATAAAGAACTGATTTTGCGAACAGCGTGGGCCAAGAGAAGCGTCACATATAATTCATCCAGGCTGCTGTTTGATAATGACTATCCCACAGAAATTATGAAGAAAAGAGTAGCTTACGCCCCGATTTTGAATATACTGAAGGAGAAAGGGATCCGTTTTCAAACACCGTACCCTGCAAAGTTGAGGGTCTGCTGGGATTCTGGTACTAAAATATACACAAGCCCTGAAGAGACTACCCCGGAACTAAAGAAGAGGGGATGGTGTTTCCAGTCGACAGGTCCTGTACCATAAGAAAAGCGTCCCTCTCGCTCGCAATGGCAGAGCCTCTCGAACAAACATGCAGGCACAGGCAATCGGAGAGGATTTTGTTCAGTGCAGGTAATCAGGGAGTTCATCGGGAGATCTCATAATTGCCTTAAGGAAGCAGACCTAGAGGATCAGAGCCTGAACGCCTAAACTGGCTAATTGAAGGGCTAATATAGGTGATTGATTGTTTCTTCTGCCCTAAAGTAACTGGAGTGTGTGGTGGGACATTGAGACACTGAGATAATGAGTCCTTATTTGTTTTTCAGTTTGGAAGATACCAAAAGCGGCTCTAGTTTCCATTTAAACACTGTTTTGTCTTAGATTATACTGAAGGCTGCAGGTTATTTAAGTGATTTCATCTGCTACAGTGCTGCAGTACTAAGATAACTACGTCTCCTAAGGTTCAAGTATATTGGAACGCAGAAGTGGGCTGTGCTGGGGAAATGTTCCTGTTTACCAACTGTAACCCCCCCAGGGCGATCCTTAGGGAGGGCAGTCATACAACTAAGTTTGACTTTTTCCCTTTTGTGGTTGACGTTACCTTTTATCAACCTCGATGTTATGAGGGGTCAGGGAGAATTCCTCCCTTAGGGTCCCAGTCCTTCTTTAGGTCTGCGGTTCCCTTACTCAGAGGGCTAATTTTTACACCCTCACTTTCTGGAAGTGCTACTGTAAATAGGTTTAAGATGTTGGAATTTGTTATATTTAGACATTATGTTAATTTAGTAAATGTGCACATTTTTTTAATAGTTGCCAATTTAAGATATATATGCTGTATGTGACAGGTTCGAAATGTAAGGAAACACAGAACTTTATAGGGTTGAAGAAGGAAAGGCTCCTTTCCGCCATGCTACTTAAAGATTCAGGCTGGGTCCCCCTTACAGAACTTCTGTCCACCCCAACTGGGTCAGCTCAGAGTACTAAGAATAAGCCTGATGGCTAAGTCATCTGCAATTAGGGTTTCCTCACATAATGTCAACAGGTTAAATAACCCAATAAAGAGATATAGAGTGGTTACCTCCCTTAAAAAGCTGAAACCCTCATTCCTCCTTTTATAAGAGACACACGTAAACAAACAGGAGCACCAAAAACCCTCCAAATTTGGGTTTTCCATAATAGTGGCCTCAGTTTACAGAAAGGGGAAGAGAAGAGGAGCGGTGGTTATGGTCCCTAAAAGTATTCCCTTCCACCTGATGAACTCCTACGTGGATCCAGATGGAAGGATTGCGGTGGTGGTGGGCCACCTGGAGGGGCAAGATATGATTATGGCCTCTATCTATATTCCCCCGGGGGAGGGACCCGAAGTGAGAAAGATGTTATTTCAGAGGATCATGGAAAGGTATAAGGGAGTATTAATAACAGGAGGTGATCATAACTTAACTGCTTCACAACTGGATACTTCTAGCATGAACCCCCCTAAAACATCTTCAGCACTGCGGGTGATGCAGGCCTATCTTTCTGGTGCCCAATGGGTGGATGCCTGGAGATATCTTCATCCTAACAAGAGAGAATACATGCATTTTTCGGCTCCCCATAAAGTGTACACTTGGATAGACTATATCCATGTCTCTAAGGAGCATTTATATAAAATTCAAAGCTGCACACAGACACCCACGGTGTTATCTGACCATTCCATTCTAACGCTTAACATGACCTGGGAAAGGGAAAAAATCAACACCTTGTGGAAATTTAACAATTTCCTGCTGAACATAAAAGATTTTAGGGAAATGGTTCAGCACAAAATTGAACAGATTTTATCCGACAACGGGAAACGGGACAGAGGAAGGAACACTTTGGGACACCCTTAAAGCAGTCCTTAGGGGTGAGATAATAAGATATGCAGCCCATTACAAAAAGAAACAACAGTTATGCCTCAATGAACTCCACCGACAACTCAGGGATCTGCAGGCCCAGCGTGCCACGGGGGGGTGAAGGGGCTTTCCCCCTCTTGCAGGCCACCAGAGACCAGGTTCAAGGGATTCTGGATATTCGCACTGAGCAACCTTTACAATTCATTAAACAAAAATACTGCGAAGTGGGCCCTAGGGCCACCCGTTTATTAGCTCACAGACTCAGGCAACATAAGACCCGATCTAATATCACTCAGATCAGAGACCCGAATTCCAAGAGGGTAGTTACTCTCCCTAAGGAGATAGAGCATTCTTTCCAGACCTACTACAGTGCCTTATACAAAAAGGGGGATGGAGTCCTTTTTGAAGGGTCTCAGACTTTCGGAGATATCGGAAGAACAGAAACAATTTCTGGGGAAGTCGGTCTCCCAGCAGAATTGGCCCAAGCTGTTTCGGCCCGAAAAACATATAAAAGTCCTGGCCCGGACGGATACACTGGCGATTTCTACAAGGTATTCAGAAAAGACCTGTCCCCTATTTTGTTAGCGGCCTGTAGAAGTGTTCAATCAGGTGAATCAATCCCGGACTCCTGGTGATACGCTTATATATCCAGCATACCAAAACCGGACAAGGATATTGCATCCTGCTCCTCGTACAGACCCATTTCTGTTCTTAATATAGATTACAAAATATTTGCATCCATACTATCAAAAAGATTTGAAACATTCTTTCCGGAGGTAATAGACTTGGAACAAACTGGTTTCGTCCCAGGGCGTCAAACACAGGATAACATAAAAAGAACGTTAATTTTGTTACAGCAGGTGAGGAATAAGGGGGCCCGTTTCTTCTGCTTTCTCTGGACGCAGAGAAGGCGTTCGACCGTGTCGAATGGCCTTTTCTGTGGGCAGTATTGGGGAAAATTGGAATTCCACAATCAGTTATTAACCTAATAAAACTAATGTATACAGACCCTAGAGCTTACATTCGGATAAACGGTTTGTTTTCCAGCCCAATTTCATTGTCCCGTGGTACTAGGCAGGGTTGCCCCCTGTCTCCCTTATTGTTCGCAATATACTTGGAACCTCTAGCCCAGGCCCTGAGACAGGAGGTGGAATTGTCCGGGGTGGAGCTGGCATCAGTTACCCATAAACTCGCACTTTATGCGGACAATCTCCTGATATATATGACTGACCCTGAGGCCTCCCTCCCCCCTCTCTGGGATAAACTTAAAACATTCGGAGAAATGTCGGGATGCAAAATTAATCTGGCCAAGATAGAGGTTTTGGCCATGAATTTTAACCAGTCAGTAAATCTTAGAAGTATGTACTGCTTCAAGTGGGATCTGAAGAGTATTAAATACTTGGGGTGTGGATTGGTCTATCATACGAGGACCTGTTCTCTCTGGATTATACTCACTTTGTGCTTAAGACCTGTGCCGAATTAGAAAAATGGAGTACTCTCCCTCTGTCCCTATACCAGAGAATAGAATCTGTTAGGATGGTGGTCCATCCCCGCTTTCTCTATCTGGCTCAAACTCTCCCAACGCAGATAGCAGATGCTTTCTTCAGGACGCTGCAAAGGAAAGTATCAGCCTACATTTGGGGCAAGCAGAAACCAAGGGTCAGCCTTTCAGTTTTGCAGCTTCCCAAACAACAAGGAGGCATGTCCTTGTCTAACTTCAGGTTATATCACCTAGCCTCCCAAATCAGAATACCACTATACTGGCTAGACACGAGGTACGTAGCTAGATGGAAGTCGGTGGAGAGTCAAAGAGGAACTCAGGGATGTTTATCACACTCTGCCCCGACTTCAAAGTAGAGAAAATAGACAACCCATATACTCAATCCACATTGAGGTCTTGGCAAAAGGTATTATCCTCACAGGATTTCATAAAATGGAAATCTGCTATGCTCTCCCTACCTCACATAGGCGCCTTTGCCCCGGCCTAGTTGGATAAGGGATACCTTAAATGGCAAAGAAAAGGTCTGCATCTGGTATATCATTTTATGCCACAGGGGATAATCTTATCATTTATGGATTTAGTCCAAAAATATGCCATTCTGTACTCGGACAGGTTTAGATACTTTCAGACCAGGAATTACCTCAGTTCACTTAAGGAGGTGTGGTGGAGGGATTGTCCTCTTCTCGGACTTCTGGAGACCCTCATGGGAGCGACAGATGGGAGACCAGTCCCACTTCATACAATCTCAACTCTGTACAAAGGTTTACATTCTCTGAAAGAGAACCCCCTAGATAAAAACAGATTAGCATGGGAGAGGGATTTGGGGATATGAATTCCCTTACCCCTATGGGAAAGGTATACGAAGACAATGCAGAAAGGCACCAGCTCTGGACACTGGAAGGAATTTGCCTGGAAACTATCAGTAAGGTACTTTAGGGCCCCCGCAGTGGTTCAGAAATACAGCATACATGGGGGAGCAGACTGTTGGAGGCAATGCGGATTTACCCCAGCCACTTTAGGCCATATTTTCTGGTCTTGCCAGGTTTTACAACCTTTTCTTGCACTCTTCCATGAAGCCCTTCAACAAATATCCAAATATCACTTATGATCCCCTTTTTTTTTCTGTTTGGTAAGTGTTCTTTGGAACATACAGGTATCCCAACAAGAAAATGTATTAATTTGGCCTCCCTTGCTGCCAAAAAAGCTATTGCCAAAAAGTGTTTATCCCCCTTGCCTCCCACTCTGGATCAATGGCATCAAATATTGATAGATATCTATAGGATGGAGAAAATTACAGCCACATTAAAAAAAATCCCAGACTGGCTTTGAAAATATGTGGAGAAAATGGGTAATATATATTTTACCTATCCGGCTGGAGTTTGTACCCTGAGCTGAGCTCCTGGTTTAAAAATGTTGGGGGAATTAACTGATTCACTTTATTTACATATATGTACTATCTATGGCAGCAAGTGAAATAAGATGAATTATAGACTGTACGTGCACTTTGTTTACTCCTTTTAACTAGTTTTTTTTTTTTTAGTTTTTTTTCTCATTGTAATGTCAATTTATAATTTCCTTTTTAATGTGTATGCTCTTTATTACAAAAAATAAAGATTGAGAGTTTAAAAAAAAAAAAAAAAGAGGCCGCCGCCGGTCCTCATCCTCCTCGGACAAGGAGAGGCTTCGACGGAAATTCCATCAACGCTATGAGGATTTGATGTGGCAACAGCTGATTTTGACCGGACAGAAGCCGGCTCCGCTGGCTGCCCCGGCCATTACTTCGTTCCTGCATACTAAGCCAACTCTGACCCCTCCGAAACCGAAGGCCTCTGTTCCACCTCCTGTGGGGCCGGCGCGTATACCGGCTTGGCCTATCTCGCTTTCTCCAACGATTTTGGTGGAGCTACCGCCTAAGCAGCCTCAGGGAGGGGCTCCCTCGAAAGAGGACCGTGCAGACACTGGGCTTCTCCGATGTCTGTCCATTACAGTCACCCCCCACCGACTGCCCCCGGCGGATCAAAGGGGACGTAGGCGGTAGGCCATTGTACCCTGACTTTTTGGACTTCGATGACATGGGGTTACACTCTCATCCTGGGGCTGATGAGTCTGTGGCCGGACTGGAGGAAGGCCTTTCCTCCTTTCAGGGCATTCTCTGCCTGATCTCTGAGTCCACCGGAATGCCCCTGGAGCCCATCCAGAAAAAGGCGGTGTACCCCCTTACGGATATCCTCAAAGGGGGGGATACCCCAACAGAGGCCTTTCAAGTGGCCGAAGCCATTGTTGGCCCAGCCCTTGAACTTTGGCAGTGTCCTGCTTCCTGCCCAGCACCGTCTGCCTGCATGTCCTGCAAGTATACAGTGCCCATGGGGTCTCTGGTGGGGTTCACAGAGCATCCTTCGTCCAAAAGCATAGTGACTGCTTCTGTGTTCAGATGTACTGGTAGCTCAGCCAACACTGACTGGCCCCCGGACAAGGAGTCCAAAAATATGGACCACTCTGCCCGTAAGGTGTATGCAGCCTCCTCCTTAGGCCTTTGTCAGGCCAGCTCGGCTGTCATCATGGCACACTTCTCTCATGCCCTGCTTGGGTCATTGGATGAAGTCCTCCCTCATCTCCCGGCGGACATGCAGACCACAGTGAAGCAGGTCCGTGATCAGGGACGTGCTGTTGCAAAACAGCAGCTCCAGACGGCCCTGGACACTGGAGATTCCTGTGCCCGCTCTTTGGCAGCCGCAGTGGCCACTCGCCACAGGGCTTGGCTGAGACTGTCCTCCTTCCCGGAGGATACCCAGCACAAGTTAGCTGACGTGCCCTTCCTAGGCACCGACCTCTTCGGTCCAGGAGTGGCTGGTCACCTCCAGCACATAGAGCAGTCCAGTGCCACCCGTGGATGCCACCTCTGCGAAAGGTTCTGCGGGCAAGAACCAGCAGAAGCGCAAGAAGAAGCCATTTCGGCACTCTTCCCCTGTGGTCAGGCAGCCCTGCTATCAAGGAGGCCAGCAGCAACAGCAGGCTTAAGCTTGGCCCCCCAGGCCCAAGCAGGGTCCTCAACAGCCCTGTAAAGAAGGCCGCGGTGCCAGTCCAGGAGCCTTGTCCTCCTCTAAGCCTGCCTAGTGAAGGGTTGGGGGTAGCCACCCATACATCCATCATGCCAGCTCTGGGTCCTCCCTTGGGGGGCCGGCTCCACCACTTTCTTTCCGCCTCGTCCGATATCACCTCAGACAGGTGGGTCCTAGAAGTGGTCGGCCAGGGACTGTCTCTGGAATTAAAGCAGTACCCTTCCAGCCGAGCCCGCACCCCTCGGGAGGGAAAGGATCTTGGCTCGCACTCAGTCGGCTCTTCGAGACGACATTGCTCAGCTCCTCTGCAAAGAAGCGGTAGCTCCAGTGCCGGATCCTCCTACAGACCCATACTTCATGTCCAGGTACTTCCTGGTGCCCAAGCGGATGGGGGTTGGCGCCATCCTTGATCTCCATGACCTGAATCAATATCTTATGTCTCGCACCTTCCAGATAGTAACTCTGAACCAGATCATACCATTCCTGGAGCGAAACATGTGGTTCTGTTCACTGGATCTGCAGAACGCGTTCTTCCACGTCCCAATACGTCCGTCCTATTAGTGGTTCCTCCGCTTCAGGGTCGAAAGGACCCTGTACAAGTTCCGAGCCATACCATTTGGTCTGTCATCTGCCCTGAGGGTCTTCAAGTGCATTGCAGTGGTGGAAGCCCATCTCCGGCGTCGAGGAGTTCAAATTTACCCTTATATCGACGAGTGGCTCTTGGTAGGTTCCTCCCTCCAGGAGGTGGAGAGATCCAGGGATCTGGCTCTTCGAACCTGCTCCCAACGAGGCCAAGTCGGAACTCGTGCCTTCTCAGGTGATGAGCTTCATCGGGGCAGAGCCTGACTCTCATCAAGCCAGAGCTCGGCTCCCAGCGGACAGGGCAGAGGTTCTTTCCTCCTTTGCCCAATCATTTCTGGTTGTGCACTTGCGCCCTGCCTGGGACTTCTGTGCCTTCTGGGTTACATGGCGGTGTGCACCTCAGTGGTCCGTTGGGCCAGATGGCACATGCGCCCTTCCAGTGGGAGCTGGCCACTCAGTGGACTCAGCGCCATGGTCACTTCGACCAGCTGATCACTGTGACTCAGAAGATGTGGGACGCTCTCCAGTGGTGGATCACCCCAGAACAGTTGCAGGAAGGGATCCCGTTTGTCTGCCCTGAGCCGACGGTCGTTCTCACGACTGATGCCTCTCTCATGGGCTGGGGAGCCCACATGGGGGACAACAGAGCCCACGGGTTCTGGACCCCCGAGGAATCACGATGTCACATCAACCTGTTGGAGCTCAGAGCAGACCGACTGGCACTGTCCACTTTTGCTCCTCAGCGCCGGGGTCATGTGGTTCAAGTCCAGATGGACAATACCATGACCATGTACTACCTCAACAAACAGGGCGGCACACATTCCTGTCTGCTGTGCAAAGAGGCGCTCCGCATCTGGACCCTCGTGAGCTGATTGGACACGGACCTCCTAGCCATTCGTGTGACAGGAGTCTTGAACCAGCTGGCGGATACTCTCAGCCGCATAGGCCAGACATCCCACAAGTGGTCTCTCCATCCAGAGGTAGCTTACAGTCTGTTCTCCCGTTGGGGCAAACCGTTGGTGGACCTGTTTGCCTCCAGGGAAAACACAAAGCTGACTCAACCTCTGTCCCAAAAGAATTCGAAAGCTTGTCATTAAAGATTGCAGTTGCCACTGGTGTCTCATTATGTATAATAGGATGCTACAGAACCCCATCAGCTGGACTACAGTTGTTAAAACATCTCGAAAACATCCTGGGTTCGGCATCTTCAGAGTGTATCATACTAGGGGACTTCAACTTAGACTGGCTCTCCAGTGCATCCACCCCACTTAAAATGTTCTGTGATTCCCTTGGGTTGTCACAGCTAATAAAAGAATCTACTCGTCCAAACAAGCTCAACCCTAATAACAGTACTCTCTTGGATATCATTTTAGTTAACAAACCCCATTTATTCTCCCATGCTAGTGTCTTTTTCTCTGATATTAGCGACCATTGCTTCATCGCGTGTGTAAGATCCACTCTTAAATCCACAACTTTACCAAAATTTTCCTTTAAAAGGTGCATACGCAACTTTGATCTCCGGGTATATATCGACCTAAGAGACTCATGTGATGGCAGGACTTCTATCTAGCCAAGTCCCTGACTACGGCTTATAATATTTTCTCAGAAATTGTGCTGGGGCTCTCAACAAGTAAGCTCCCATAGTAAAAGTTTGTGCCAGAAACAGATCTTGTTGGTGGTTTACAGAAGACCTGAAAGATGCTTTGCGGAGTAGGGATGTACTATGGAGAACTGCTAGGAAAACTAATTTAATAAATGACTGGAATTATTTCCGGGGGGCGAGGAACCTCTGCACCAAAATGGTCAGAGAAGCCAAAACTAATTTCTTCCGCTCTCAGCTGGAGAGCTCCTCAAGAAATGCCTCCAAATTCTGGAAGACTATCAAAGACATTGAAGGTCACACCACTGTAAATTCCCTACCTACTAAATTATTGATCGACAATACTGTCATCTCCGACAGACCGCTCATGCTCGATGCTCTCAATAATCATTTTGACACTGCAGGGCTAGCCTTTGACTCCTCTCCTGAATATCCTCCGCCACAACTTAGATTGGATACACAAGAAAACCCATCCCCAGTCCATCCTTCCCTCTGCAGCCTACTCTCCTGAAAGAAGTCAAGATCTTCTCCTTCAGCTGGACACTAGGAAAAGTGCTGGGGCCGACCTCATTGACCCGTACTTCTTAAGGTTGGCTACGTGTCCTCGCAGTCCCAATTACTCATCTCTTCAACTTATCTCTTGTCCCAGGGTGACCACCGTCCATTTGGAAAAATGCACTTGTGGTCCCTTTGTTTAAGTCAGGAGATCCTAGTGACCTCAATAACTACAGGCCAATCTCCCTACTTCCAATCCTGTCAAAGATGCTGGAGAAAATAGTGAACTCCCAACTTTGGGAGTACCTGGAATCAGAAAAATTGCTCAACCCGTTACAGTCCGGTTTTAGAGCACAGCACAGTGCAACCTCTGCTCTAGCCAAGGTGATAAATGACTGGCAGCTTGAATTAGACAAAAAAAACTTTGCACAGTTTTCTTGGACCTAAGCAAGGCGTTTGATACCATTGATCACAGACTGCTTCTGTCGTCCCTCCAGAACATTGGTTTGGATTTCCTATCCCTTAAATTGTTCTCCAACTACCTCTCAGGACAACTTCAACAAGTAAAGGCAGAAGGGGAAGTTTCTCCACCAAAACCCCCTATTGAGGGGTGTACTGCAAGGTTCCATTCTTGGTCCCTTGCTCTTCACCATTTATATTAACAATGTAGATGCCCCCATCAAAGAAGCACAAATACACCTGTTCGCGGATGATACGGTACTCTATGCTAGTAGCCCCACACCTGAAGCGGCCTGTAAAGCCCTTCAAAATGAATTTAATCTGCTGCAACATCAGCTTATAAACCAGAAACCGCTCTTAAATGCAAAAAAAAAACAAAGCAATGTTCCTCTTGCCCCTTCAAAATGGAATAAATCCTGCAATTGCTCGGACAGTCCCGCAGATCAGTACCATTCTAGGTGAGCAGTTGACTACGTACTCAAAGTTCAAGTACCTGGGGTTGTATAGACCATAGACTTACTTTCACAGATCACTTAGAAGAACTGGAGAAGAAACTTAGACAAAGACTTGGTCTGTTCTTTAGGATTAATAATTTCCTGACAAGAGACGCTAAACTGAAACTGGTTCAAACTACCTTTCTTTCCCTATTGGATTACGCAGACTTTCTATATAGTCAGGGACCTGCAGGTACCCTAGCCAAACACGATACGCATTATCACAGAGCCATAAGATTTATCATGGGTCTTCCATACTCAGCCCACTACTGTGCATTGTACACGGCAGTGGGATGGTAGTCCCTTGCTTACAGACGGCAAAAAAATGCTGCGGTTTGGACATACAAAGCTATCTCAAAAACAGTGCCTCTAGTATCTCTCTGTCTGTTTACCTTTGTGCACTCTGGGGAAGTATGCCCTCAGAAGCACCTCATATATCTACCTTTATGTTTACAAAGCAAAATCTCGCATTGGCAGAGCAGCCATCAGCATTGTGCTCCCTTAACTATGGAACGAGCTGCAAAAAACTTTGAAATTAACTCACCCCATCAGCCTAGCAGCTTTTAAATCTTTATATCTACATCATAATAAGGAGTCCTGTGCCTGTCTACCCTAAATAGTGACTCCTAGAAGTCCAAGCACACTCTAATTACTACTGTTAAAAGACTGATCACATCTGTAATAGACTCTTCCCTCTCCCCTTTTACTACCCCCATATCTGTCCCTTCCTCATTCCTTTGGCCCTGGTTCCAGCTCTAAATTCTCCATACCGTATCACTATATATCTTTTTATATTAGGTTTTATTCGTGTTCGGTGCACCTGATATGTATATTTCTTTACTTTTATGAAAAATTGTCTCCTACCCAAAACTAGCTGTATCTTCTGTTCCAAACATATACTACTGTCAATGCTACCTGCTGATACTTTGTATATACTGTATTATTGTATCTCACTTTTTTGTATTACTGTATTACTATTTTCTTCTGTGTTGTATCCCATGTATATTGTCCATTGTTCCTTGCTAACAAACCCAGGTCCACCTCGAAAATGAGCTTGCTCAGCGGTGATCGCCTGGTTAAATAAAAACTTTGATTGATCGATTGTATCGTGCCGCCCCCCCAAGCAGGGCTCGCTGCAGGGGGGTATGCCTTCTCGAGGCCGTGGACGCCAGACCTCCTCTACGCCTTCCCTTCATTTCCCTTGATTCTCAAGGGGAGGAGGGACAAGGCGAAGGTGATCCTGGTAGCCCCAGATTGGCCGCGCCAGTTCTGGTACCCAGATCTCCTCAATCTCAGCTGCAGGCCCTGCTGCTTTGTACACCCAAGACCCGATATCTCTGGAACCAGGGGAAGGTATTCCATCTGGACCTTCATTCCCTGCACCTCACAGCCTGGTACCTGAGCGGCTAGAGTTCCAGGCTCTGGGTCTTTCCGAGGATGTCTACACCGTGGCAGAGGCATCTCGTAAGGAATCGACCAGGAAATGTTATGCCTTCAAATTGAAGAGATTTTCTATTTGGTGTCAGGGTAAGAGTCTAGACCCCTTATCCTGCTCTGTGGCTAACATTCTCTACTACCTTTGGTCTCTCTCCAAAAGGGGTCTGTGGTCATCAACCCTTAGGGTGCACCTGGCAGCCATTTCTGCTTACCGGCGTGGGCCGGTCAGCCAACATTGGCACAGGAGACAGTGGTCAGGCGCTTCTTCAAAGGCCTGGATCACATATCCCGTCCGGTGCATGAACCTCCACCTCCATGGGATCTGTTGCTGGTTTTGGCAAAGCTCATGGGCAAGCCATTCGAACCCATGCACAAGTGTGAGCTCTCACACTTGTGGAAGACCTTTGCTGCTGGTGTGGCTGTCATGTCTGCCAGAAGGACAGGGGGGCTCCAGGCACTCTCTGTGGACTCCCCTTATCTGGTCTTTCACAGGGACAAAGTTGTCCTGCACCCCACCCGAAATTCCTTCCGAAGGTGGTATCAGAGTTTCATCTTAACCAGGTGTTAACTCTGCCGGTGGACTACCCTAATTACACCTCAGATGCCGAGTACAGGCTCCATACCTTGGACCTGAGAAGTGCTCTCTCCTATTATAAGGAAAGAACGGTAGAAATTCGGGGAGAGGTTCGCCAGCTGTTTGTCACCTACGCTGAAGCTGCTTCAAACAACATGAAGTCTTGCTGTATTCTGACATTGCAGTGATCCCCAGCCTTTAAACTGCCCCGGAGAACAAAGAGTTAACTTTCTGTGCAGAGTATAGAATGCTGAGCTCGAGCTCGGTTGGAGTCTCTGTCTGGAGTGTTTCAAACTCAAACTATCAGATTCTTTACTCCGCCTCACTGAACGGTCACTCCAGAGATTTTCTCCTTCAGCTCGGTTCGAAAGTCAGTTAAAGTTTCAGTTTTCGTTGGTTTTAAACCAAAAAAGTTATCCGCATAGTCGGTTCAGTCTCTGTCTGTGGTGCCTTGAGTACTAGATAGGAATTGTTTTGTTTTTCTGTGTGGAACTTGTAAAAGTGCGGGTCGGTTCAGCTGAACCGGCCATTTGATAGTGAAATCTGTGTTTTGTGTTTTACTAGCGTGTGGTTACTGGTTCTTATAGGTTCTAAAAAAACGGGTTTTAGTATGTTTTTTCCAATACCTGTGACACGGTTAGAGAACCGATAAGTGGAGTCTTGCTCGTGTTGCCATAAAAGGGTAAGTTGGTTAGGTTGGCATGTCTGAGAAACCCAAGAAAAAAACGGCACATTGGGTTTCAACACTGCAGTGAGTGTGGGAGGTTCAAGGCCAATCCCACACCACCTCGCGCTATTGTCTGGGGTTTGACCACCTCGATTCAGACTGCCAAATATGTAAAAACTTTCCCAAATCTACCCTTGAGAAGAGATTAGGCAGACTTAGGGAAAAGGAGGCCGAGAAGTCCACTGACCTGGATGGCCAGCCCAGTTCGGTTCCGACCGAACCAGAAGGAGTGCCCTCTGACCAGGGTGATACTTGTTTGGGCAAAAGGAGAGCCGATTCCAAGGGATCGGTTCCGACAAAAAGAAAACGCAAAGACAAATCGTCCAGTTCGGATCCAGAGGTTCATGTTCCGACCACCGAAGAGATAAACAGAGCGATGCAGATTGTGGAATCGCTCCGCCCGGTTCCTTCCGATCCGGCACCTTCTGGCAGGGGTTCGGTTCGGTTGGTTCCCCCGGTTCAAGATTATACCCTCGAAGATTTTTATGAACCGGAGTTTGAAGAGGAAGGGAACTTGAGGATGATGATGGTGAAAGTGAGGGTCTGGGTGTGCCTGTAGAACCGGACATCTCCCCAGATAGACCTTCTGGTGTTTCCCCTCCTAGGCTTTCTGAGTCCCCTTCTCACTTTATGTTCTACAGAAAGGTAGCTGAAACCCTCCAGCTTCCTATGGAGGAGGCTGTGGAGGATCAAGAGGAGCCTGATTATTTAGAAATGATGGACATCCCAGTGTCCAGGAGACTGTCTATTCCCCTCCACAAATCCTTTGGGAAACAGACACAAAAAATCCTAGAGTCTCCTAACACTATACCTCCTGTGGATAGAAGAATGGACAAGAGGTATACACTTTCAGGCTCAGACACGGAATTCTTATATCAGCAGTGCAGCCATGTTGGAGTAGTGCAGGCTGCTGCCTGTGATGAGGCAAATATTCCCTTGGCTTCACACCCCCCCAGACAAGGACTCCAGGAAGATTGATGCCATGGCAAAGAGCCAGTATATGGCATCTTCCTTGGGACTCAGGCAGGCGAATTCTATGGCCTATACAGCCAGGTACCAGAAGTCCAGGTAGGACACTGTACTGGCACTGGCTAAACAGGCCTCCCCCCAGCTAGCCAAGGAACTGGAG
This sequence comes from Neoceratodus forsteri, assembly GCA_016271365.2. Classification (NCBI taxonomy): domain Eukaryota; kingdom Metazoa; phylum Chordata; order Ceratodontiformes; family Ceratodontidae; genus Neoceratodus; species Neoceratodus forsteri. Next base: position 895,390,679 of record CM028130.1, on the reverse strand, counting down.
GCGGTGGCTGCAGATGGGATTGAGGCATCTAAAGTTCAGTTTCATGCTGCTTTGGACTCTAATGATGTGTCATCAAGAGTCATGGCTACATCTGTGGCTCTTCGGAGAATGGCTTGGCTCAGATGTACTAGCCTCTCGCAGGACACCCAGGCTAAGGCCATGGATTTTCCTGTAGTGGGTAATTCTCTGTTTGGGGAGCAGACAGAGAATTACATGAAGAAAATGGATGCGTACAGGACCACTTATAGGAGTGCTCAGGCCAAGGAGAGGCAGGCAACTCCTCAAAGGCAGCAGTCTAGGGGCAGGCCTTTTCAAAGGCCTTTTTACCAAGCACAGGCTTCCTCTTCCTTTTCTCAGAGGGGGCTCTTCAGAGGGAGAGGCAGAAGGGGGATGAGCAGGACTGCATCCACTCCTCATCATAAAGCCCCTGCCAAGCAGACAGACTGATGGGCCTGCCGGGGTTGACTCTTCTATTCCAGTAGGAGGCAGGCTGGCTTACTTTGTCCAGGACTGGATGTCTGTTACATCAGACAAGTGGGTCCTAGAAGTAGTAAGCCAGGGACTGGTTCTCAGCTTCAGAAAATTTCCTAAGATGAGAGCCAGATCTTTTCCACCTGCAAATCTCTCGGAAACCCTTGCCCTAGAGGCAGAGGTTTCTTCGATTCTAGCCTTAAGAGCCATAGAGAGAGTACCTACCCTACACTGGGGCAAAGGACTGTACTCCAGGTACTTCCTGACCCCAAAAGACAGGGAGTGGCAACCCATCCTAGACCTAAGATATCTAAACAAACATATTTTAAACCAAAGTTCAAGATGATAACTCTGGGAATAATCCTTCCTCTCTAAGGCCAGGGACTGGCTAGCTAGCCTCCTGGACTTCAAAGATGCCTACTTTCACATTCCATCAGGTGCTCCCACAGAAAGTACCTCAGGTTCGAGTTGCCCTCAGGCCACTATCAGTTCAGAGCAATGCCCTTTGGCCTAAACTCAGCCCCAAGGGTTTTCACAAAGTGCCTGGCAGTAGTAGTTGCCTTTCTAAGAAGGCAAAAGATTTCCATTTTTCCATATCTGGATGATTGGCTAATAATGGGTCAGTCTCCAGACCAAGTCAAGTCTCACCTACAAGTGACCCAGCAAGTGCTCACTTCTCTAGGATTTCTTTTCAACCTTCTCAAGTCAGTTCTCGAACCAGTCCAGCTTCTTACCTTTATGGGGCAGAACTGGACATACTCAGAGCAAGAGCCTTTCTTCCTCTAGAAAGGGCAAGGGTTCTTATGGAACTAGCCTCTTCCTTCAGCCTTCGGGTATCTTGACCAGCAAGGCATTTTCTCCAGCTCTTGGGCCACATGGCAGCTTCAACAGCAGTGGTCCAAGGGGCAAGATTCCAGATGAGGGATATTCAGTTCCACCTGAGAGCTTTTTGGTCTCAGAGGAAGGATTCTCTTACCAAACTGATCCCAGTGACTCTGACCTTGATCCAAGCCCTCCAGTGGTGGCAGGATCAGGACAATTTAAGACAAGGTGTTCCTTTTGTTTCTCAACCTTGTTCAGTGGTCCTTACCACGGACGCTTCTCTTCTGGGCTGGGGAGCCCATCTGGGGTCCCTCACTGTCCAGGGGCTGTGGTCCCCCCAAGAATCCCTTCTTCATATCAATCTCCTAGAGCTCAGGGCAGTTTTTCTGGCCCTAAAAACTTTCTCTCAGTCAGTACAGCACAAGGTGGTTCAGGTCAGAATGGACAACACCACCACCATGTGGTACATCAACAAGCAGGGAGGCACTTGGTCTGTGGCCTTGTGCACAGAAGCCATGAAGCTGTGGTCCCTGGCTTATTCCCTGTAAACCTCTCAGGTAGCAGTTCATCTTCCAGGGAAGGACAATGTGCTAGCAGATGCACTGAGCAGGATCTCTCAGGGCCGTCACGAATGGTCCCTGGACCCTCAGGTGTTGAAAGTGATTTTTTCAAGGTGGGGCCTCTTTGAAACATAGAAACATAGACTTTGACGGCAGATAAGGACCGCTAGGCCCATCTAGTCTGCCCATTTCCCTACCTACAGGATATGCCGCAGATCCTAGTTAACCAACAGCCTATTTCTTCCTACTCCCCACAAGAATTGCCTTATGTCTGTCCCATGCATTCTTGAATTCTCCCACAGTTTTAGACCCCACAACCTCCTCAGGAAGGCTGTTCCATGCATCCACTACCCTCTCTGTCAAATAATACTTCCTCACATTGCCCCTGAACCGCCTCCTTCTATCTTTTAAATTGTGTCCCTTGTTCTTGCAAGTCTTTTTCTGAAAGATGCTACCTCTTGGACTTTGTTGATTCCACTGAGGTACTTAAAAGTTTCTATCATGTCCCCCTCTCCTTCTTTTCTCAAGGGTATACATATTAAGCTCCTTTAGTCTCTCCTCAACGGCTTCTCTTGCAGACCCTGCACCATTTTTAGTTGCCTTCCTCTGGACTGCCTCTATCCTGTCTATGTCCTTGCGGGATGGGGTCTCCAGAACTGGTTACAGTACTCCAGATGGGGTCTTACCAACTGTCTGTACAGAGGATAACAACTTCCTGTTTTCTGCTGATGATGCCTCTCCCTTACATCCCAGTATACCCCTAGCCCTCCCTACTGCCTTCTCACGCTGTTTTTGCTAACCTTAGGTCATCTGATATGATTACCCCAGGTCCCTTTCATTTTTGTTGTTGTTACTACCTCCCACCCATTGTGTATTCTTCCCTGGGTTCTTGTTTCCCCAGGTGCATTATTTTGCACTTCTTTGCATTGAATCCTAGCTGCCATACTTCTGATCATTCCTCCAACCTTGCCAAGTCCCTTTTCATCCTTTCCACGCCTCCTTGTGTATCAACCCTATGTTGCAGATCTTTGTGTCATCTGCAAAAGGCATACTTTTCCTTCCAGTCCCTCTGCAATGTCACTGATGAAGACATTAAAAGGACTGACCCAATACTGAACCCTGCGCTACCCACTAGTAACCCCCTTTCCTCAGAGTGGACCCATTTACAATTACCTTCTGTGTCCTGTTGTCCAGCCAATGTTTTACTCCAGGCTACCACCCTGGGTCCCACTCCCAGGCTGGTTAATTTGACTATTAATCTTTTGTGTGGGACTGTGTCAAATGCCTTGCTAAGTCTAGGTAGGCCATGTCCACAGCCCTCCCTGGTCTACTACTTTGGTCACCCAGTCAAAGAAATCTGTTAGATCTGCCTGACATGACCTTCCCACTGTGAACCCATGCTGCCTTGGGTCCTGTGCTCCACTGGCCTCTAGGTACTCAACTATTCTTTCCTTCAGAAGTAACTCCATCACTTTCCCTACCACAGAGGTCAGACTGACAGGTCTGTAGTTTCCTGCCTTGTCTTGGTCCCACTTTTGTGAAGGGAATCACATCCGCCTTCCTCCAGTCCTCGGGTACCACGCCATCCTCCCATGATTTATTAAAAGAGTAGCCAGTGGTTTCACTAGTTCCTCCTTAATTCTTTTAGAATTCTGGGGTGCATTCCATCAGACCCATTGCTTTGTCCACCTTCAGTTTTAGGAGTTCTTGCAGAACCCTTCTTCTGTGAAAGGACTGGGATCAACCCCCTTATCAAGAGTGCTTCTGTTAATTGATTAGGCACTCTCCCTCTTTGTGAATACTGAGCAGAAATATTCATTCAGTATTCCTGCTTTTACTGCCCCTCTGCCCACCCACATCGCTCATTCTATTGAGCCTCACTATCCCTCCTTTGTCTTTCTATGCTCACTGATGTACCTATAAAAGGTTTTATCCCCTTCTTAACTGAGTTGGCTATCTTTTCTCAGTTCGGCCTTTGCTATTCTGACTTCCTCCCTGCTTCCTTCTGCCTTAACTGGTACAGCTCTCTGTCCTGCTCCTTCTGTGTTTCCTTATACTTCCGGAATGATATCTTTTTCTTCCTGACTTTCACATGCAGCCCCAGACAATCACCAACTCCCTCCCTTTTGTTGCAGACCTCCATCCAGTCTTGGGCTCAGTCCCCCTGGACGCCCTGATTCTGAATTGGGAAGGGAAGTTTCTGTATGCCTTCCACCCCCCTTTTCAAAGTTTTAGTCAAAGTAAGGTCTCAACCTTGCAAAGTGATTCCGATTGCTAGATTGGGCCAGACAACCCTTGTACCCCCTGTTGCTGTCCCTAGCAGTCCATCTTCCCCTGTCTCTTCCCAGGAATTACAACCTGTTAACATCCTCTCAGGGGAGGATTTGGTACCCCAATCTCCAGTCTCTCAATTTCAAGGTGTGGCTCTTGAAGAGTTAGAGTTTGCAGATCTGCATCTTTCCCAAGGGGTTCTGGATATTCTCAGAGCTTCTTGAAAGCCCTCCACCAGAAAGACTTATAACTCCAAATGGAAAAGATTCAGCATTTGGTGTTCTAAGAAGCATATTTCTCCAGATATTGCGGTTTGCCTACTGTTCTGCTAGCTGTTGCTAGCCTTGCTTGTAGAGCAGAAAGCAGCTAACTAAAAAAGCTACATTTTCTTATTAATTTAAAACTTATATCTCAGCAGGAGTCGGTGTCTGTTGAGATTAAGTAGACAGGTACTTTATTAGAAGTAGAAGGGGTCTCATTTAGGGTTAAAAAAAAGAAAAGAAAGAAAGTCAGTGTGTGTTCTGTGCTGGGAAGGGTATTGTATCAGCTAACTTTGCTAAACCAGTAGGAGGAGAGAGAGCTTAATTGGGGGTGTGGCTTAGACACTATAAAAGCAGGTGACTCAAATTACAACTTCCTGTTGCTAACCTTTTTTCCTACTAATTGCCCTCCATCCCACCCCTCCACTCACCCACCCTAAGCCAGTTCTACTTTTATAGCCACTGGATCTGACTGTCAACAGGAATTTCCTGTTTGGCAGTAGGAAGGAAGGATCATAGAGAAGCATTGGTTTTGTCAACCCTAAAGGAAAAAGTAGCCTCCAGCTGCTGGTGGTCTGACGCTGAGCAAGGAAGAAGGAGGCTACTAAAGAAGATAGGAAGTTGCTGTCCCAGAACAGGAAGGGTGAGAGTTGTAAGGAGAGGAGAGAGAAGCATACAGAGAAACAGGAGAGGGGTCACAAAATAAGACATGATAGGAGTGGTGCAGTGCAATGGTTGTGGGCTGCAGTGTTCTGGGAGACATTCTGGAGGCTGCGATGCTGCCCTGTTTGCAGGTACCTCTGGTCTGAGAGAGGAGGTTGCCTGCCAGGCTGACCTGGATAGATTCAGGAACCTCCTCCCCACCCAGGGACCACCAGGGCCAATGCCACCACCTCAGAGGTTGCCAAGAAAGAGGAGAGGCTGGACCAGGGTGGGCTCAGGGAGGGAGAGGGTGGTGGAACAGAGTTGCATCCTCCAGCTGTACCTCTCCACAATTCATTCGCTCTTCTGGTGGATAGTGGTTCCTCTATGGAGGCACCTGCAGTGAGACCAGGAGGATGCTGGGAAACTCACAAAGGAGATCCACAGGAGGGTGACATGGGACCTCACTAGGAAGGAAACAACCTGGTGGACACTCAATCATTAGGGGGGAAATGGGGAGGAAGGGAGAGGAGGGGGTGTCTTCCTGGCGCCACTGCCTGAGGGACAGGAAGTAATCCTCAGGATCGTGGAGGAGCTGCACGAGGAGGGAGTTGGATGTCATTGTCCACCTAGGGACAAATGACTTAGCTAGGAATGGGATCAGAGCAGCAAGAGGAGTTGGTAGAGTTGGGGAGGGCCTTAGACAAGTAGCGTATACGGTAACCTTCTCGGAGGTGCTGCCTGTCTATGGCAATGGAGATGTTGTAATTTCACCAGGGAATTCAATGAGTGGTTGAAAAACTGTGTGGAGCTAGGGTTTTGGCTTCATTGGGGACTGGGGAGCTATTTGGAGGGATGCAGACCTATACTGGTGCGATAGTCTGCATCTGTCCGGGGACCAGGATCCTAGGTGAGAGGTTTAAATGCTCATTGGCAAGCATTTAAACTAGCCAAGGAGGGAGTCCCTGAAAGGAGCAGGGAAATCCCAGCCTCCCCCAACAAAACATGGTAATTAGTGAGGTAAACACCAAGGTAGAGAAGTTATTAGGGAGCAGGACAGAGGTAAATGTAAAAAAAGGCAAAGGCAGGAAGGACAGAAATGGGGCTAAAAGGGGTAAGGCTATCAAAAAGTGGAGGGTGATGAGCACCAATGCCCATAGTCTGTGTAACAAGCTCCCTGAACTAGTGGCCTTGATGGAAGAGGGTTGCCTGGATATTGTGGCAGTCACAGAAACATGGTACACGAGAACCATGACTGGGATGTCAACATACCAGGATACACAACCTACAGGAGAGACAGGGAGGGTAAAAGAGGAGGAGGAGTAGCTCTCTATGTAAAGGAAGGGATCAAGGCAACAGAACTAGAGAGTAAACAGGGAGCAGATGAGGCACTCTGGGTCATCCTGGAGACAGGAAATGGCACCACAATCCGCACGGGGTTGTATACAGACCCCCATCTCAGGGGGAGGGAATGGACAAGGAAATGACAGAAGGCTTCCTTAGAATGGCAGAAAAAGGGGAGATATTGTTGGTGGGGGACCTAAATATGCTAGATGTTAACTGAGCACCTTTGCTGCAGGCACATTCAAGAGCAGGGTCATTCTTGATGCCCTACAGGGGGCATGCCTCAGACAGCTAGTATTGGAACCCACTGGAGGAGCAGTCTAGACCTGGTACTCTCAAATGGGGACAGAGAAAGAATCTCAGATTTAGAGGTGGTTAGCCATCTGGGAACAAGCTTGACCACCAAACAGTGTGGTTCACTATAAACACAGCCATCCAGTCAAGCTTACAAAAAGCAAGAGTATTGGACTTCAGGAGGGCTGACTTTGGGAAAATGAGAGAGTGCCTTAGAAAAGCACTAGCAAACAGGCAAGAAGGAGGTTGGAGGAACAATGGGGAGTAATCAAAACAGCCATCACAGAGGCAACAAGCCTTTGTGTGAAGCAAATCAGTAAAACACAATGAAGGAAAAAACCGCTATGGTTCTCAAAAGAGGTGGCAGGGAAGGTTAAGGAGAAAAGGATAGCATTCAGGAAATATAAGGAAACACGGAGCAGGACAGAGAACTTTATCAGTTAAGCAGAAAGAGGCTGGGGAAGGCAGTCAGAATAGCAAAGGCCCAAACCGAGGAAAGGATAGCCAATTTGTTAAGAAGGGGATAAGACCTTTATAGGTACATTAGGGAGCCAAGAAAGACCAAAGGAGGGATACTGAGGCTTAATAAAGGGGAAGGAATGTGGGTAGAGGGTGACAGTGAAAAAGCAGGGATACTGAATGAATATTTCTTTCTGCTCAGTATTCACAAAGGAAGAGGAGGGAGAGGTACCTAAACCAAACAAGAGAAACACTCTGAATAGGGGGGTCGATACCAGTCCATTTACAGAAGAAAGGGTTCTGAAAGAACTAATAAAATTGAAGGTGGACAAAGCAGTGGGGCCTGATGGGATTCACCCAAGAATTCTAAAAGAACTGAGGGTAGAACTAGTGACACCGCTGACTACTCTCTTTAGCAAATCATGGGAGGATGGGGTGATACCTGAGGACTGGAGGAAGGCAGATGTGATTCCTCTTCACAAAAGTGGGAGCAGGACAGAGGCAGGAAACTACAGACCAGTTAGTTTGACCTCAGTGGTAGGGAAAATAATGGAATCACTTCTGAAGGAAATAATTGTTGAGTACCTAGAGGCCAGTGGGGCACAGGACCCAAGGCAGCATGGATTCACGATGGGAAGGTCGTGTCAGACGACTCTAATAGATTTCTTTGACTGGGTGACCAAAGTAGTAGACCAGGGAAGGGCTGTGGACATGGCCTACCTAGATTTTAGCAAGGCATTTGATACAGTCCCACACAAAAGATTAATACACAAATTAGCCAGCCTTGGAATAGGCCCCAAGGTGGTAGCCTGGATAAAAACTTGGCTAGACAACAGGACGTAAAGGGTAGTAGCAAATGGAGTACACAGTGAAGAAAGGAGGGTTACTAGAGGGTACCGTGAGGGTTCAATACTGGGGCCGGTCCTTTAATGTCTTTATAAGTGACATTGCAGAGGAACTGAAGGAAAAGTATGTCTCTTGCAGATATACCAAGATCTGCAACAGGGTTGATGCACAAGATGGAGTGAATGGATGAGAAGGGACTTGGCAAGGTTGAGGAATGGTCAAATGTATGGCAGCTCAGATTCAATGCAAAGAAGTGAAGGTAATGCACATGGAAACAAAAACCCAGGGAAGAGTACACAATGAGGGTGAGATACTGACAACAGTAAAATGGAAAGGGACCTGGGGGTAATTATATCAGATGATCTAAAGGTGGGCAAGCAATGTGAGAAGGCAGTAAGGAAGGCTGGGGGGATACTGGGATGCATAGGAAGAGGCATCAATAGTAGAAAACAGGAAGTTGTTATCCCTCTGTACAGACAGTTGGTGAGACCCCATCTGGAGTACTTTGTGCAGTTCTGTAGACCCCATCTCCGCAAAGATATATAGAGAGAGTGGAGGCTGTCCAGAGGAGGGCAACCAAAATGGTGCAGGGTCTGCACCAGAAGACATACGAAGAAAGACTAAAGGAGCTTAATATGTATACCCTTGAGGAAAGAAGGGAGAGAGGGGACATGATAGAAACTTTCAAGTACCTCAAGGGAATCAACAAAGTCCAAGAGGGTAGCATCTTTCAGAAAAAGAGATGTGCAAGAACAAGGGGGCACAATTTGAAGATGGGGGGTGGACGGCTCAGAGGTAATGTGAGGAAGTATTTTTTCATGGAGAGGGTTGTGGATGCATGGAACAGCCTCCCTGAGGAGGTCGTGGAGTCAAGAACAGTGAGGGAATGCATGGGACAGACATAAGGCAGTACTAGTGGGGGGTAGGAAGAAGTACGCTGTTGGTTAACTAGGATCTGCAGCTTATCTGTTAGGTAGGAAAATGGACAGACTAGGTGGGCCAAGCGGTCCTTATCTGCTGTCAAATTCTGTGTTTCTATGTTCTGGATTACATGGTCCATCTTAATGGGCTAGGCCTCAGACCAGCTACTCTTAAGGTACACTTGTCAGCTGTTTCTGCATTTCTCTCTGTGGGGAAGTCTTCTTCTCTCTCTTCTCACCCTGTGTTCTGTAAATTTTTTAAAGGATTGCTTTACACCAATCCCCCTTTTAGAGACCCTGCCCCTGCCTGGGATTTGAATGTTTGCATTGCTCAACTTATGCAACCCCCTTTTGAGCCTATGTCTTCAGCAGAGCTTAAGTACTTGACTTGGAAAACTGTGTTCTTGGTAGCCATTACCTCTGCCAGGCGTATCAGTGAATTGCATGCCCTGTCAGTGGAACCTGATTTTATCTCATTTCACAGGGATAAAGTGGTCCTTAGAACCAATAGAAGGTTCTTGCCCAAAGTGGTTTCAGAATTCCATTTAAACCAGTCTATGTCTCTTCCTTTTTTCTTCACTGATCATTCTTCCTCAGGAGAGAGGAGGCTACACAGTTTAGATGATAAAAGAGCCCTTAGTTACTACATAGAGCATACCAAGTGTCACAGGTTTGACTCCCTCCAGTTGTTCCTCACTTATGGAGAAGTGGGAAAGGGCAAACCTGCCACCAAGAGATCTATTGCCAGGTGGATTGTGTCTTGTATACAATTCTGCTATGAAAAACTGGGAAAAACTCCACCCTCAGGCCTGAGGGCTCATTCCACAAGAGGTACAGCTGCTTCCCTGGCTGCTGCCAGGGATATCCCTCTCTTAAAAGTTTTTCAAGCAGCCACCTGGAAACAATCCATACCTTACCAAGCATTACTTCTGATATCCAGGCTAGGAGTGATGCTCTGTTTGGCACAGCAGTGCTTCAGAGCCTATTCCCAAAGTAGGTTCTGTCCCTCCTCAATGGAGGTACTGCTTGGTAGTCTGCAATATGTCAGAATACAGCAAGACTTCATGTTGTTTGAAGAAAAAATTACTCACCTTAGTAATTATGTTCCGTCTAATGGAGTCTTTCTGTATTCTGACCTGCCTCCGCTCTCAGAACCTGTTTTTGGGAAGTGGGTGGGCAGGTGCAGTGTTGCACCCCAGGGGTGCTCTTTGTTTACACCACCCTCCTTTTTGTTTGGGTGTTGATTTATTTGTTATTTGTATTACATTGGTTATTGTTTTTTGGGTTTCCTGACTTGAGTCTTCCTTGGGAATCCAAAACTTTTTTCTGCCAGTTGGCTAGTAGGAATTTTACAATTTCCACATAGAATTTTTACTTAGTTGGGCTCGTAAGAATCTGATGGTTTGAGTTTGAAACACTCCAGACAGAGACTCCAACCGAGCTCAAGCTCAGCATTCTGTGCTCTGCATAGAAAGTTAACTGTTTGTTCTCGGGGGCAGTTTAAAGGTTGGGGATCACTGCAATATGTCAGAATACAGCAAGACTCCATTAGAAGAAACATAATTACTAAGGTGAGTAATTTTTTCTTCTGTCAGACCTGCAGACAAACAGACCATTGCAAGGTTGATTACATCTTGCATAGGTCTGTGCTATGAGTTGGCTGGCAAGAAGCCACCCAGAGGGATAAGTGCTCATTCTACCCACCATACTACTGCTTCGGTGGCTGCTTCCAGGAACATCCCTATCCAGGAAATCTGTCAGGCTGCTACCTTGAAGTCAGCAAACACCTCCATTACCCACTACCACATCGACCTTGAGTCACGTCGGGATGCTGGTTTTGGGGCCTCGGTTCTCCAATCTCTATTTCCCAAGTAGGAGGTGTGTGCCTTGCCTCCTTCCTCCTGGGGAGCTGCTTGGAGTCTACCAGAGAGTGTGGATGAACAACATATCCACACTCCTAGAAGAACAGGTTACTCACCTGTAACAGTAGTTCTAGGAGTGGTATATGATGTTCATCCACACGCACCCACCCGACCTTCCCAGCCTTAGGCGCACAACCTTGCTTCCTGCGGGCTAAGATCTGGCATCATGGGGCGGAGCTGAGGTATTTACCACCCGGGTGGGTGGGAGGAGCTAGCTTGAAGACTTCCGGCCAGATTTAAAGGGGAAAGGGACATGCCAGAGAGTGTGGATGAACAGCATATACCACTCCTAGAACTACTGTTATTGGTGAGTAACCTGTTCTTCTCGGTTACTGAACCGCTAATCCTGGTTTGTTTTCTTCATCGGTTCGGTTCCTTGTTGGTTCTGGAACGGACTACAACTGCTAAACTTCTATAGAAATTTAAAAATTGTTCAGCAGTTCATATATTTTTTGGTCCCCAATAAAAAATGTCGGAGAAACCGGAAAAGAAAACGGGTGAACCCGGTTTTAAAAATTGTTCTGATTGTGGGGAAGTGTTTGCTAAGACCGACAAACATAATCTATGTGTGGCCCGCCTTGGCTATGAGCATCTCAAGGAAGATTGTGACATCTGTAAAACCTTTCTGGAAAAACCTGTGGAGAAATGCCTGGAATGGCTAAAGAAAAAACTTCCTCCACCAAGGAGTCCCACTGGCTCTGACCAGCCGATATCCCCTTCTAATGGGGCTGAAACCACTTCAGTTGTTTCCTCTACCCCTGAGGCGGGTGACAAGGGCACTAAGAGGATTGCTGAACTGGCTGACTCTCCCAGTTCCCTCAAAAAAGACTAAAAAACTGAAGCACACAGAACCCCCAGCTAGTAAAAAAAAGACTTCTGTACCTGCTCTGACATTGTCTTCTCCCCAAGAAATTGCTCAGGCAATCAAGGTGATACAGGCCTTACAAGGCCTTGTGCCCACTGACCAGCAACCATGTGCCCAGGCTCCTGTGGGACAGACTGGCAGCACAGGGAGATCTTTCCTCATGGAGGAGGAGGATTAGAGTGAGTGTGAGGAGGATAGGAAACCTATTGAACCTGAGGTATCCCCTGAGCAGGAATTTGGCTCTACACCTAGAAACTCTGAGGATTATTTCTCACACTTTACCTTTGTCAGGAAGATGACTGATGCCCTGGACATCACCACAAAGGCAGAGATAGAAGATGAGGAGGAGGTGTAATACCTTGAAATGATGGGTTTAACCCCCACAAGAGCACTCCTCCTGTCTATCAACAAATTCTTTAAAAAAGATGCTCTGAAACTCTTGCAAACCCCTAATTCTATCCTCCCTCTTGACAAGAGGATGGATAAAAATTACCAAAGGGAAGGGGCAGAGTTCCTGTTTATCCACCCTGACCATCAGGGGTGGTACATATGGCTGCCGGTGATAAGGTTAGGGTCCCTCTGGCTTCAGATCCACCTGATAAGGACTCTAGAAAGATTGACAGCATGGCAGTGAAGGGGTATTTGTCAGCTTCTTTGGCCATACGACAGGCAAACTTCAGGCCTACACTGCCCAGTACCAAAAATCCTTGTGGCAGTTGGTATTGGCTGTGGCACGGAAAGCTCCCTCACCTCTGTCTGATGACCTGGCAGAAACTGCCAGATTTGGTTTAGAGGGGCTAAATACCAGTTCCAGATGGCCGCTGACACGAATGACACTGCAGCCAGATGGATGGCGAACACTGTTGCCCAGAGGAGATTTGCCTGGCTAAGAGCCACAAATCTAACTCAGGACACCCAGTCATAGGCTCTTGATTTTCCTTTGGAGGGAAATGCACTTTTTGGGGAGTCAACAGTGGCTTATATGAAAAAGGTGGATGAATATAAGGCCACATATAGAAACAATTCTGCTAAAGAGAAAGCTTCACTATCCACCAAACCCTATGGAAAGGGAGGCAGAGGCAGGTCCTTTCACACCAGGCCCTTTTTCCAACCAGTGGCTGTGCCCCAGTACCAGCAGTACCCACAGCAGGGGTACTTCAGGGGTAGGGCTAGAAGGGGTTCTAGGTGGGGGTCCCAAGCCCAGCCTCAGCCCCAGACAAAGTAAACACCCTGACATGTCTACACAGGCCGCTTCCTCCATACCTGTCGGAGGCAGACTGTCTCACTTCCCCAGGCTTGGCTAAGTATTACCACAGACAAGTGGGTCCTGGGGGTAGTGAGTCGGGCTGTCTCTGAATTTCGAATCCCTTCATTTTCAAAAAACCAGGGTTTCTAGGGACATGGATATGTTGTTCATCCACACTCATTGGCAGTATCCTTGCCGCTTTAAATCTTGCCGGAAGGTCTTCAAGCTTGCTCCTCCCACCCACCCGGGTGGTATAACTCCTCGGCCCGCCCCATGACGCCAGATCTTCCTTACCGCTTGGAAGCTCAGGTTCTCCCTAACGCTTCATGCTTACTTGGTTCCTATTTCTCCGCTTATGGATTTAAAATAAAATTTGCAAAAAGACTTCAGTTCGATCCTCGCGCCGCGATGGACAACCGACTCCCGGATTGGAGATGCCCATGCGGGCAGAAGATGTCTCGACGGATCCACACTCCACGCGTTCACTGCTTAGGCCTTGAGTACCACCCGCAGGCTTGCGACTGTGCTCATCTTTCTCGTCTACGCCCTGGGCATACACTGCGTTGCCCGATTGCACCGCCGCCCCGAAGCGCTTCTCCGTGAAGTCCAAGGAGGCCCGGTTATGGTGTCCGCGGCGAGTTCGGCGGATCAGCTCGAGGGATGGTCGCCTCGAAGAGGAGGCGGCGCGGGTCAAGATTCTCCTCGCCGCTGCATTTATCCCGCTCTCTCTGGGTTCTTCCTACACGGCTTCTTTTTATGAGTTTTGTCTGTCCCTCTCCACTAATGGAGAAGGGTTCAGCCTGCTGGACCTTATTCTCGGTCCAAAAAGAGGGACAAGGGTAGTCCTCCGTCGACGCTTCTTGGAGCGGGAAAGGTCCCTCTCCCGGGCCGTCCGTCTGTCCGGTTGCCATCAGTCAGGCTGCCACGGCCTCACGGGTGTCCCCGCCAGGTCAGCTGACCGAGACTCCCACTGATGAAGTCGAGATTTTCTCGACCCATTGGACGGGCTGTCGCCTTTAGCAGCCGAGATTCCCTCTCCCGGTCCCCCGGAGGAGTTGAGGATCCTGTGGTTTTGCCTTCAGCCTCCCGTTCGGAGCCTCGGATGGACCCTTCCAGCTTGGTGAGGCCGGTTCTCGCCGACACCTCCCTCGCGACCGACCCCCGAAATTCGTGGACCCCTGTCTCGGTCTTGTGGGATCTTCAAGGTCCAGCCGCTCCCACCGTCATAGGCGGTCTCGGCCCCGCACCGCGGTAAGCGGGCGCCGCCGGGCTGCCCTCGGCCTCCTCCTCGGATGAGGGAGGCTTCGCGGAATTACGCCGACGTACGAGATCTTATAAGCGTATCAGTCCTCCTGGCCGGGAATAAGCCGACCGCGCCTTTCCCCGCCATTAGTGGCTGTCACCGAACGTCCGACACAAATCCCGACTTGTCCCAGGAGTTCTACTCAGGTCAAGGTTGCTCATTAAACCAGTTGCTCCACCGATTCCGTGGAACCTCCGCTCCACAGCCACCACTGGGGCTCCCACCAAGGATTCTCGGCCCGCTAAGGGTTTACCCCATCGGGTTGTCAGTTACCCTCACTCCCGACCGACCTCGGCAGGTGAAGGGGTGGCTCAGGCCAGGAGGTTCTTCGAGGACTCTTCCGAGTCCCGAGATGATTCCTCCTTTTCTCCAAGCCGACGGACTTTGAGTCTTCAGGAGGTCAGTCAATGGACGATAGCCCGTCGTCCTTCCTAGGACTGCTTCCGCTCATCTCGGAGTCTACCGGATGGAGCTTTCAACCTGCTTCCAAACGGGCCAGGTATCCTCACGGAGATTCTGGACCGAGGGATTCTCCGACGGAGGCTCTTCCCGTGGCCGAGGCATAGGGTCCGCACTGGAACTTTGGTAGCGCCTGCTTCCTGCCCTGCGCCCGGCCAGGATGGCCAGGAAGTATGCGTCCCTACTCGGTTCCTTGTCCGGTTTTTCAAACACCCTCTGCTGAGGGGTTGAGTTACCGACAGCGCCCGCGCCACGCAACGCCAGGATGTGGACAAACCTCCTGGACAAGGAGTCCAAGAAATTGGACTACGCCGGGCGGAAAGTCTCACGCGCGTCCTCTCTCGGCTCACAGGCCAGTTCGCCGCCTCATGGCACATTTTTCTCATGCCTGTTGGGCTCCCTGGATGAGGTCATCCTCATCTTCCACCCGATCTGCAGACTACGGTTACAGGTGGGGACCAGGGCAGGGCAGTGGCCAAACAGCAGCTCCAGACTGCTTTGGATATAGGGGACTCATGTGCTAGATCGGTGGCGGCCTTAGTGGTTATCGTCAAGCGGGCTTGGTTGAGGATATCCACCTTTACCGGATACCCAGCATGTTGGCGGATGTTCCTTTTTGGGACTGACCCTTCGCCCTGGGGTGGAAGGTCACCTGCAGAGGATCGAGAAGTCCAATGCCACCTTGGACTCGTCTCCTTCCGCTCAGAAGGACAAAGGCCAGCAAACCACAGCCTCAAGCCTTTCGTCCTTCTGTGCCCCTTGCGCCCGGCCCAGCAACAGGCCCAGCAGGCTCGGCCTTGGCATCCCAAACCCACGCCGCTTCTTCTAACAGGAGGCAGGAGGAAAGGGCCCAGGAGGTCCCTCGGCCGTCCCTCCTCCAAGCCTGCCCAGTGACGGGCTGAGGGTGTCGCCCCATCCCCGCCACCTGCTCCTGGCCCCTGGGACGGTTCGCATCTTCGCTCCACCTGGTCCGGCTGTTACCACGGACAGGTGGGTCTTGGAGGTGGGAAGAGGCCTGCCTCTGGAATTCGAGCAGGCACCACCCTTCTCAGTAGCCGCCTCGGGGGCTCTGGGATCCCCAGCTCACTGGCGGCTCGTCGAGCCGACATCACCTCCTCCTCCAGAAGGAGGTGGTAAGAGGTGGGACCCTCCTTCAGACCCAGGGTTTGTGTCCAGGTACTTCCTGGTTCCAACGGACCGGGGTTGGCGCCTCATTCGCCACCCACACGACTCAAACAAGTTCCTAAGGTCTCGAACCTTCAGGATGGTCACTCTGGCTCAGATAATACCATCCTTGAACGCTGCGTGGTGGTTCTGCTCTCTGACTTGCAGGACGCTGTCATCGCCTTGTCCGTCTGGCTCCCCACCAGATTCCTTCGCTCGAGCGAAGGATCTCTCTTCGAGTTCCAAGCCATGCCCTTCGGCTTGTCTCCAGCTCCCAGGGTTCTTCACCAAATGCATGGCAGTGGTGACAGCATTCTGGCGGGCGCCGAGGGGTCCTGCACCACCTGGACGACTGGCTGATAGCAGCCCCTCCAGGAAGGAGGCGGAGTGGTCCAGAGATCTGGCCTCCAGGTCTGTTTCTCAACTGGGCCTCCTTATCAACGAGGCCAAGTCGAACTCGAGTCAAGCAGGTGATTCTATTCATCGGGCGCAGCTCGACTCTCTTCGAGCCAGCCGCTGCTCCCCCGGACAGGGCCGAGGTTCTTTCCTCCTTGCCCGATCATTTCTGGTTGGGCACTGCGCCTGCCCTGGACTCTGCGCCTCCTGGTCTCATGGCGGCCTGTACCAGCGTGGTCCGCTGGGCCCGCTGGAACATGCGCCCTTCAGCGGGACTGGCCAGCTAGTGGTCACAACGCCATGATCCCTGACCAGCTTGTGTCGGTGACAGGGGATGTGGAACGCCTCCAGTGGTGGACTGCCCAATCATTTTGCAGGAGGGCATCCTGTCATCCGCCTTGAGCCGACGGTCTCTCTGTCGACCGATGCCTCTGATGGGTTGGGGTGCCCATCTGGGGAACACGGGCTCATGGCCTCTGGTCCCGCGAGTCCCGATGCCACATCAACCTGCTGGAGCTCGAGCGGTCCGCCTAGCCTCACCGCGCTTTTGCTCCGGCTCCGGGGTCAAGGGTCCGAGTCCAGACGGACAATACCACCGACCATGTATTATCTAAACCGCCAGGGCGGACGCGCCCATGCTTCTATGCAAGGAAGCTCCTCATTTGGTCACTGTAGCGCAGCCTGGAGGCGGATCTCCTAGCCATTCACGTGGCAGGAGCCTCCAACACCCTGGCCGATGCCCTGAGCCGGATAGGGGCTGCATCCCACGAGTGGTCTCTCCTGTCGAGGTAGTACAGCATCTGTTCTCCCTTTGGGGCACACCTCAGGTGGACCTGTTTGCCTCCATGGAGAACGCCGGCTGAGTCTGTTCCATGCCCGCCCTCAGCAGGGCTCCGCTGCAGGGGATGCCTTCGAGGCAATGGACCCCGGCCTCTTTTACGCCTTTCCCCATTTCCCTTGATCCACAAGGTGCTTCAAGGCGCAGGAGGGACAAGGCGAGGTGATTCTGATAGCCCCAGACTGGCCTCGCGAGTTCTGGTACCCAGATCTCCTCAGTCTCAGCTCCAGGACTCGCTGGCGCTCTAGCCGCCTCGACCTGCTTCCGACAATCAGGGGAAGGTGTTCCATCCGACCTTCAATCCTTGCACCTGACGGCCTGGTTCCTGAGCTGCTAGAGTTCCAGGCCTTGGGCTCTTTCCCGACGAGGTCCTCAATGTAGTTGAGGCGTCCCGTATGAGTTTACTCAGAAAATGTTATGCCTTCAAATGGAAAAGGTTTTCCATTTGGTGTCAGGAACTGGCTTGGACCCTTCCTCCTGTTCCTTGGCAAGCATCTTGGATCCATTTATGGTCCCTTTCTAGTCAAGGGCTTAGGTCGACGACTTAAGGGTACAATTGGCAGCCATCTCTGCTTACCGGCTGGGCCGAAGCAGTCGGTGGCGCAGGAGAAGGTGGTCTGGCGTCAAAGGCCTTGATCACATTTCCCTCCAGTGCGGGAACCCCACCTCCGTGGATCTACTGTTGGTATTGGCAAAGCTCATGGGCGCTATTCTATCCTATGCACAGGTGTGCCTCTCACCTGTCGTGAAGACCGCCTTCTGGTGGCTATCACGCCAGCCAGAAGGATGGAGAGCTCCAGGGCTCCATCCAGTCTCCTTACCTGGTCTTCCACAGGGACAGGTTAGTCCTGCGCCCCACCCGAAATTCCTTCCGAGGTGGTGTCGGAGTTTCACCTGTCTAAGAGTGACTCTGCCGGTGTTTCTACCCCAATCACACCGGAGGTTTAACAGGCTCCATACTGACTCAGAAGGGCGCCGCTATTATAAGGAGCGCACGGCTGAAATTCTGGGAGAGGTTCGCCAGCTGTTTGTCACTCCACGCTGAAGCCGCATCTGGCAGACCTGCAGTCAAGCGGACGATAAGCAGGTGGGTAACCTCCTGTACAGATCTGCTATAAGTTGGCGGGCATGGAGCCTCCCAGAGGATAAGAGCTCATTCTACCCGGCCATACTGCTGCAACGGTGGCTGCTTCCAGGGACGCCCTTATCCAGGAAATCTGCAGGGCTGCTACCTGAAGTCAGCAAACACCTTCATTACCCATTACCACATCGACCTTGAGTCACGCGGGATGCTGGTTTTGGGGCCCTGGTTCTCCAGTCTCTTTCCCAAGTGGGGCATATGGGGGTGTGCTGCCTTGGCTCCCTCCTCCGGAGAACTGCTAGAGTCTGCCAACGAGTGTGGATGAAATAACATATCCATGTCCCTAGAAATACAGGTTACTCACCTGTAACAGGAGTTCTAGGAATGGTATATGTTGTTCATCCACACACACCCACCCGACCTCCCCGGCTTCGACGCACAACCTGAGCTTCCAGCGGGCCAGATCTGGCGTCATGGGGCGGAGCCGAGAGTTATACCACCCGGGTGGGTGGGAGGAGCAAGCTTGAAGACCTTCCGGCAAGATTTAAAGCGGCAAGGATACTGCCAATGAGTGTGGATGAACAACATATACCATTCCTAGAACTCCTGTTACAGGTGAGTAACCTGTATTTTCTGTCCACCCTCCCTGGCAGAAAAGAAGCAGTTGGAAGCAGAGGTTCGAAACCTACTGCTGCTAAGGGCAGTGAAACCTGTCTCAATCTAGCAAAGGGGAAAGGGTTTCTAATCCAGGTATTTGCTCACCACAAAGGAAAAACGGGAGTGGTGAGCTATCTTGTACCTCAGGGCCTTAAACAAGCATCTAAAAATGTCAAAGTTCAAAATGGTAACTCTGGCATTGATTCTGCCAAAACTCCAGAAAGGAGATTGGTTGACATCACTGGACCTAAAAGACACTTATTTCCACATCCCTGTAAGGGAGTCCTACAGAAAATACTTCAGGTTCAGACTCCCATCAGGCCAGTACCAGTTTTCAGCCATGCCCTTTGGCCTCACTTCGGCCCTAAGGATATTCACAAAGTGCCTGTCAGCGGTTGTGGCACACCTTCGAAGACGGGGTGTCACAGTATTCCCATATCTGGACAACTGGCTCTTGGTAGGAAAAATCACCAGACCAGGTCAGACAACACCTGCAGATTACCCAAGGGCTCCTGGAGTCCCTTGGGTTCCTGATAAATCAGAAAAAATCAGTTCTTCTACCTGCACTGGTCCTGCAGTTCGTAGAAGCAGAGCTCAACACCCTGCAGGGCAGGGCAGGGCCTACCTGCCTCTCAACAGGGTGAGAAGTCTCCAGCTGATTGCAGACTTATTCAGTCTGCACAAGCACAAAACTGCAAGGCAGTTTCTGCAGCTACTGGGCTATATGGCTGCAGCCACAGGCATTGTCCTAAGCCCCAGGTTCCAAATGAGGGACATCCAGTTCCACCTAAGAGCACACTGGTGCCAGAAAAGAGACCCTCTCTCAAAGCCTTTTCCAGTAACCAAAGACCTTGTTACAAGCACTTCAGTGGTGGAAAGAGGAATCCAACCTGGCTGAGGGAAGGGGTTCTTTTCTGATGAGAGTCCCCATCAGTTCTCACAACAGATGCATCTCTTTTGGGGAGGGGTGCCCATTTAGGGGACTACACAACCCAGGGCACTTGGTCAAGTGCAGAGTCAGTCCAGCACATAAACTTGCTGGAACTCAGAGTAGTGTTTCTGGCACTAAAAGCTTTCATAGCATTGGTGCAGGGAAAGGTGGTACAAGTCAGAACAGACAGTACCACCACAATGTATTACATAAACAAGCAGGGAGGCACCAGGTCAGGCCTTCTCTGCACAGAAGCCCTGAAAATCTGGACCCTGACTTACTCCTTGGGCGTTTCCCTATAGGCAATCCATCTACCAGGAAAAGACAATACCCTGGCAGTTGCTCTGAATCAACCAGGCCCATTACGAATGGACTCTAAACAGACAAGTGGTGCAAGTGATCTTCAGGAGGTGGGGCACTCCAGAGATAGACTTATTTGCATCCCACCACACCCACCACCATCTGCCTCAGTACAGTTGCAGACAACCAGATCGTGGTACAATCCCTCTGAATGCCCTGGCTTTGGACTGGTCAGGAAAGTACCTGTATGCTTTTCCTCCCTTCCTTCTGGCATTCAAGGTACCGCTCAAGCTCAGGTCTCACTCAGCATCACTAATCTTTATAGCTCCGGACTGGCCCAGGCAGCCGTGGTACTCTCTTCTGCTCTCCATGTCTGTAGCCGAGCCAATATGCCTCCCTTAGAGGCACGCACAACCTGTTAACCTCCAACCAAGGGACTCTTCTGTACCCGAATCTTAGGTCTCTCAACCTCAAAGCTTGGCTCTTGAAGACCTAGAATATGCAGGTTTACACCTCTTCAAAGCTGTCTTGGACATCCTGAGAGGATACAGGAAGCCTTCCACTAAGAAAACCTATGCTTCAAAATGGAAAAGGTGTTCTATTTGGTTCTCAGCCAGGGACTTGGTGCCAGTACGGGCTGGGGTTCCAGCTGTTCTTGATCACCTCTCGTACTTACATTCCCTGGGACTGCAGTCCAGCACCCTAAAGATTCACCTGGCTGCAGTATCTGCTTACATTTCTGCTGGGGGAAAGATGACAATGGCTTCAGAACCTATTTTTAGGAGGTTCTTCAAGGGCTTGGCCCATCTGCATCCCCCTCATAGGTAACTGGTGCCAGCATGGTACCTCATATGTGTGAATAGCTAAGCTCATGGGACCTCCTTTAAAGCCCATGTCTTCAGCTCACCTAAAATATGTCACATGGAAAACAGTTTTCCTAGTGGCAGTGACCTCTGCAAGAAGAATCAGTGAGCTTCAGGCTCTCTGCGTTGAACAGGACTTCAGTTGATTCCATAGGGATAAGGTAGTTGTGAGGACAAACAGGAAATTCCTCCCTAAAGTGGTTTCTGATGTCCACCGTAACCAATCCATTACCCTACCTGTCTTCTTCACTGAGCATTCCACCTCTGGTGAAAGAAGACTTCACAGTCTGGATGTCAAATGAGCTCTTAGCTGCTACATGACAGCCACTAAAGCCCATAGGCAGGACAAGAAACAGCTGATCTTACTTCGAGAGGGCTCTTGCAGTAGGTAATTACATATAGGACTGACCCGGCAGGCGTCAGGACCCGAGGGAAAAATTTCTTGCTAGCATTCTCTGGTGGGGGACCGCCCCCACGTCAGGTGACCGACGTCAGTATAAAGGGGCGGTCCCCCACGCCCGCCTCCCAGTTCTTTCCTGCCGTCGACTTGTGAAAGTTCCTCGCGGCAGAGTTCATTGCTCGTCAGTCTTTTGTCGGTTAGTTTTTTTTTTTTTAAACATTTCGACCAATTTTTTTCGCCTTTTTCATTAAAAATCTCTTTGTATGTCGTCACCGACGCCTTCCGAATTGCATAAAAACAAGTGTGACTTGTGCGGTTCCCAGCTGCCGCATAAGGACAGACACTCCCTGTGCCTCTTCTGCCTAGGCCCGGACATTCCCGTGGAGAAGTGCCAGCACTGCCAGAAATTCAATTCGGCCACCTGAAAACGGAGGCCTGGAAGCCCATACTCTGAAGAAAAATATGGCTTCCATGGAGAAGTAGTTGAAAAAGTTGAGGCAGGCTTCCACTTCCCCCCGAAGGCCACAAGAAGAAGGAGGACAAACACCAGGATTGGGACACTACCTCCATGGCCTCCGCGACTCTGGCTGAGGTTGCGGTATTGAAGGTAATGTCCTCTCCAGGGGACCGTAACTTGACTACCGTCTTGGCGGTGTCCAAGAAGGTGTCGCCCCTCTCGTGGGGCTCACGCTCTGGCCCCTCGGGTACCTGTGGGGTAAAGAAGGCTTCCGCTCCTGAGAAGGCCGCTGCTGCGCAGCCCTCTGGGTCGAGCGGGTCCGCTAAATCGGATGTCAGTACCACCAATGTCCGCCTGGACAAGATTGGTAAGCCTCTGGCTCCTTCAGGCAGGCGCACGGTCGTTCGTTCACATGAAAAGGCCCTTCTCCAACAAGGCCCGCTTCGGGTAAGGGTTCCGATAATTCGGATGCCGGCTCCTCCGATGCCCACCCGGATCCAGCTGATGATCCGGATGTCGGCCCTCTGATGACCGCCCAGATAAAGAGCCTGCGTCTGACCCTGTCGACCAGTCTGATGTCCCAGGCCCTCCACAACACTTGCCGTTGCCCTCTGAGGCTCCTTCGTCTCCTCTGCTGGACCCTGGGGATTCCAACCCTCCATCTCCGGTTGTTGCGGAGGAGCTGGATACGCTGACATCAGGGCTTCCTCCTACTGGGCCAGACCCCCTGACGCCGGACCCTCAGACGCCGACCTACCCGACACCAGCTGATGTCCCTCTCCCGGACGACGCTCTCATGCCGGGCCTGATGACCACGGGGCCTCCCTTACCTGCTGGACCTTTGCCGGGGCCCCTGTTCCGTCAGTGCCCCTGGCACTTGGGTATCCGACACCGCTAAATCCAGCACCGTAGTACCCGGCACCTCAATACCTGATGCCGGGCTTCCTGCCATCGTGTTATGGATACTCGCCATACGGATATCCCCAATATCCCCCTTCCTCCGCTGCCCACACCACAGCTGCCGGCGGACTTGGAGGCTCTGGCTGCCTGGTGGGCCGAGACCAAGGCTCGGCTCAATAGGGAGGTGGAGAGTCATCTACCGGCACTGGACCCTGCACAGGATCCCCTGCGCCGGAGATGGGAGACTCCATCGCCCTTATCCGACACCAGAGGTGAACTCTCTGGCACCAGGGGTGGGGAGGACACAGTTTCCAGAGGACTCCCCAAAGGGCCGTTCCTCCCCTGCGTCAGGAGAGTCTTCCTCTTCTGGGAGACCTCTGATTTGGACTCGGAAGTCTCCGATCCGGATGATGAGCCTCGTGCTCCAGACCGACCCAGGCTAAGAACTCCTCCGGAGGATCCTTCTTTTCTGGAGCTACTGAGAAGATCCAGAAAGTTTATCAGTGGCAATCTCTGGAGCCAGATCCACAGTGTAAAAAGCTCGCTGCCCACTTGGATCTGCCAGAGACTGCTCCTACTTTGACTCCACCCTGGATAGAGCCTCACGCGGATCTTGTTTCCACTATTTGGAAACAACCATCCGCGTTAACCCTCCCTTCCGAGGAAGGCAGATCAGCTATATCCGGCTCCCGAGGGAATAGATCCTCTGAATATATACCCTAAGGCGGACTCGGTCGTCATTAGCGCCGCTCACAGTCACTCTGCTAACCCCAAACATCTCAGCTCGTCTACGCCTGACAAGGAGTCTCTGCTTCTGGACCAGTATGGGAAGAAGGTTTATGCATCTTCTATCCTGGGTATTAGGACCCTGAATTATGTAACACATATAGGGGACTACCAGAAGACCATCCTGAGTCTGGTGGAATCTAAATTGGACTCCCTTCTCTGAGTCTCAGACGAAACAGGAAGTGGCTGACTCCGGTCTGCTCATTCAGCCAGTTGGTACATGCTTTGTGCCACTTACGGTGCAGTGGACGCAGCTGGACGGAGTTTGGCTTTCGCCATAGGCCTTCGGTATCATGCCTGGCTTCTGGTGTCAGGTTTGGTCCCTGAAGTGCAATCCACTATTCAGGATGCACCCTTCTGGGGTTTGGTGCTGTTCGGCAGTGATGTCAAGGACATCATAACCGATCTGCAAGAGAAGGGCAATGCAGTGAAGTCCATGAACTCTCTGTGCAGACCCCCAGGGACAGCAATGCCCTCTTCGTCGACGTAATCGACAAAAAGCCAAACCACAGGGCAAGCGGGCCAACAAGCATCTGGCCCCTCCAGCAACCAAGACTCCCCCCTCCCAAAAAAGCCACGGGAGCCTCGGCCGCTGCAATGCCCCAGACCTCCTGACTCCTCGCCTCTCCCACGGCCTCTGGACATACCAGAGGAACCAGTATGCAGGAGGTTCTCCTTCCATCTACCAGGTTGGGAGAGGATAACATCAGATGCTTGGGTGTTCCAGCTAATCACAGCAGGACACTCAATAGCGTGTCTTCAGAAACTGCCCCGAAGGTCACCCCCAAAGTCGTCTTACTCCCTGGAACATCTTCCTCTGGTCCTGGAAGAAATCTCCTCCCTTCTCTCGAAGAAGGTGATAGAACCAGTTCTCAACCACCTTTAGGGGATGGGTTACTATTCCCATTTCTTTCTGGTTCCAAAGAAATCGGGAGACGTGAGACCTATCTTAGACCTCAGCTCCCTGAACATGTTCGTGGAGTACAAACACTTCAGAATGTTCTCCCTGCAGAGCCTTCTGCTTCTTCTTCGGCCGGGACTGTGGCTATGCGCTTTGGATATGCAGGAAGCCTACCTGCACATCCCCATTCGCCCTTCCCACCGCAAATTCCTTCGGTTTTGTTTTCAGGGGGACCACTACCAATTCAAGGCCCTCCCATTGGTCTTTCCTCGGCCCCCCGAGTTTTTAACAAATGCCTATCTGTGGTAGTGGCCCACCTGCTTACTCAGGGATTGCAGGTATTCCCATACCTGGACGATTGGCTTCTTGCAGCCCCATCCAGGGAGGAGTGCCTGTACTCTTTCCCTCACCCTGCAAGTTTTCACCAGCTTGGGTATCACCATCAACCAGGCAAAGTCCCATTTGGTCACTTGCCAAAGACTCCAGTTCATAGGGTCGATCCTGGACACAACCATTGGCAAGGCCTTTTTGCCTCCAGACAGGGTGGACACCCTGCAGACTCAGGCGCGTCTGCTGTCCAGTTGCAGAAGGGTCGGTGCAAGGTCAGTCCTTCACCTGACGGCATTTCACGTTCCAGGAGTAGGAAACACACATTCTGGGAGTAGAAAACATGCTGGCAGACCCTCAGTCAGTCTTCAGCCAGAGCCCACGAATGGGAACTGGATCAAGAGGTAGTAGATGACATCTTCCTGCTCTGGGGAACCTGTAGACCTGTTCGCGTCTCCTCAAAACGCAAAACTTCCCGCCTTCTGCACGCTCTCTCCAGGGCGAGACTTTCTGACGGGACGCTCTGTCTCTTGATTGGAGGGACAGATTCGTGTATGCCTTCCCTCCAATTCCCTTAATTCCGAGGGTCTTGCACAAGTTCAGAACAGAAGGAGCCCGGATGATCCTCATTGCACCATTCTGGCCCAGGCAAGTTTGGTTCTCTCTTCTGCAACAATTTTCAGAGGAACCTCTGCTTCCTCTTCCTCTGTCCCAACACTTGTTGACCCAGGATCAGGGGACCTTTGTTCATCCAGGTCTCAAATCCCTTCAGTTGCATGCGTGGCTCCTGCAGATGTAACTCAAGCCCCGTTTGGGATTTCTCCACTCGTAGTAGATATTCTGGTGGAGGCCAGAAAGCCTTCCACCAGGTCCACCTACACTATGAAGTGGAAACAATTCTCTTTTTGGGCTTCTTCAAAGGACTTTGAGCCTTTCTCGTGCCCAGTTGAAAGAGTCCTGGACTACATGCGTCATCTCTTCGATCTGGGTCTCAGCCATTCCTCTTTGAGGGTCCACATGGCAGCAGTTTTGGCCTACCATGTCCCCTTTGGAGGCAGGACTTTCGCTCAATTGGAAGTCTCGTAACACTTTCCTCAGAGGGGTTCTCCATTTGAGCCCCCCCATCTGCATTCCTGCTGTTCCTTGGGATCTGAATTTTGTTCTCGAGAAGCTTACTCTGCCTCCTTTCAATCCGGCAGCCTCAGCAGATCTGAAGTTCCTCTCTTGGAAGACACTCTTCCTAGTGGTCGTTACTCCAGCTCAACGGATTTCCGAGCTTCAGGCCTTGATATGTAAAATCCTGTATTTGATTTTTCACAAGGAAGGTGTGGCTCTGTGCAGCAACCCTAAGTTTCTCCCTAAGGTGGCAACGGAATATACGCTGAATCAATCCATTGAGCTACCTGCTTTCTTTTCGCAACACTCCAATCAAGGGGAGTACCTTTTGCATACTTTGGATTTTCATAGAATACTGAGATACTATACCACTGGGACTAAGGATCTCAGGAAATCTGCTCAGCTCTTTATTTCTTTTGCTCACAGAAGAGAGGGCAATGCAGTTTCCAAGCAATGCCTATCTAAATGGTTGGCTCATTGTATCACTTTCTGTTACGACAAGTACAAGAAGACCCTGCTGGGTCAAGTCAGAGGTCACTCCACCGGAGGGGTAGCTGCCTCTGCTGCTTGTTTTAAGAATGTGTCAGCGGCAGACATCTATGCAGCTGCAACTTGGACTTCTGGCCATACCTTTACGAAACACTACAGTTTGGATATTGCCTCTCGGCTTAGAGCAGGCTTCAGGTTGGTTGTACTCCCAAGGTCTTCTTTCATAAGACCCGTTCAGCTGGAGGTTCCATTAGTTGGATCGTTTTCCTTCTCCTGAGTGCTTTTCCTTTTTTCAGACTGCTTGGGATTCAGTCCTGTATGTATTACCTACTGCAAGAGCCCTCTCAAAGTAAGATAGTACAGTTACGCAAGAACTTTCCATAACGGTAGATCTTCGAGAGAGGTTCTTGCAGTAGGTAATGCCTTCCCGCCCTCCATCCACTTAGCTTTTTCAGCTCCTTTTCCAGGAATGGAAATATCCGCTTCTCTCTCATCTTGCCTTTTGTGGCCCTTGGTGGGAAAGAACTGGAAGGTGGACGTGGGGGACCGCCTGTTTATACTGACGTCGCATGATGTCGGTCACCTGACGTGGGGGTAGTCCCCCGCCAGAGACTGCTAGCTAGAATTTTTTCTGTGGGGTCCTAACGCCTGCCGGTTCAGTCCTATATGTAGTTACCTACTGCAAGAGCCTCTCTCGAAGATCTACTGTTACAGTAAGTTCTTACGTAACTGTACTTTCCTGACTTATGGGGATGTGGGAAAGGGTAACCCAGTGTCGAAAAGGTCCATTTCTCGATGGATAAACCAGTGTATCCAATTCTGTTACACTAAAGCTGGTAGGGTGCCCCCAACAGGATTGAGAGCCCACTCCACAAGAGGGACAGCTGCTACTTTAGCAGCTGCCGGAGATGTTCCATTGGTTGACATCTGTAAAGCAGCTACCTGGAAAACAATGCACACCTTTACGAAGCACTACAACCTGGATATTCAGTGCAGGAGTGATGCTAGGTTTGGCACAGCAGTCCTGCAAAGTTCTGCGCCTACTTCCAGTGGTACTGCTTTGTAGTCTGCAGAAAGTTATGAATTTGTGAGTATTACTGGGGTTAGAAGAAAAAATTACTTACCATAGTATTCTTGTTTCTTCACAGTGATACTCCGGTATTCATAACTTCCTACCCTGCCTCCCCTTCCAGAACCTTTAGCCTCTGCACTCCTACATACTGTGCTGTCAGATGTATATATGCTACTTTCTGGCACAGTTCTGATAAACAGGTTTCATGTTGTGTTTTCCCCCTTTTTCATGTGACTTTTTTGGGGGTATCTGTGGTGTTTTTCCCCTCCAGTTGGAGGGTTTTATTTAAGGGGTTTAATTCTTACGATTATCATTGATTATTACAGATCATAAATATTATTCAGTATTCATAGTTCCAGGGGCCTGCCTTTCCAGGCATCTACGAAATCTGAGGAGTTTTAGAACATTGGCAGTTGGTATGGGGCAGCATTAAAAAAGTTGTCACGTGCAAAGAATTCCATCATTTGCATGTGTTCTGTTTTCTCAGGGCATTTCTAACTAAAGGGCTTACTGCAGAAAGTTAATACCTGAGTATCACTGGGAAGAAACAAGGTTACTATGGTAAGCATTTTTTTCTTTTGTGGAGCTGAGGCTCCTACCTGAGCACCAAGGTTTGTAACTGCTGAGCACACTTCCTTCTGTTCCCACTTGACTAGACAAGCAGAGAGAGCCTGATCCAGTCATGGCTAGAGACTGAAGTAAGGGGATAAAGAGTAAGTTAAGAAAAGGGTCCCTGCAGTGCTGTTGTAATGCTCTACTATGTGCCATATAATAACTGCCAGAGTCCGCAGAGCTGGGTCTCAGTACTTAAAAGATCTGAATGTTCTGTTTAGTTACTTGTGCACATTTGGAAATGTTTGCCCAGAAGTTATGATATTCTCTATGTTCTGCTATCATCTGTTTTGGGAAGGCTAACGTCAGTGTCAGTGGCTCAGCAGGTTGCACACTCTCCTCTGAGGCCAGAAGATCGAAAGGTTGTGGGTTCTAGCCCTACACTAGGCATTTGGGGTAAATACTAACACTGTAGTGCACCATGAGAGGGATGCTGCACTCCTGAGGTGTTGTTTTTCAGATGAGACAATAAACCGAGGTCCCGTCTTCTTGTTCTGGTGGTTATTCAGAAGGACGTTAAAGATCCCATGGCACTTCTCAAAAAGAGTTGGGGAATTTTTTATTCAAACTATAACAAATTCATAATACAAGACACTATTTGCAGATTAAAATAAAAGAAACAAAACTGTAAAGCATAAATAAGTATTATATCATTCTTGTCCCTTCTCAAAAACTCCGTTAAAACTGTAACCTTATAAAAACTTCAGTTAAAGCAAAGTATATATTAATTCATACATCCTATATAAAACTCCACCCCCCCCAACCCCTAAGAGATGGGAATTTTATTTTAACTTCAACAACAAATACTTAGAAACCGTGTTAACTCACACAAAATAATATAAAAGTCAAAAGGCAAAGAAAATCAGATAAGTATTACATCCCTACACTTTCTAGTATGATGTCAAAGAAATATTTAGAACCTCAAAATGAAATAATAAAACTGAAGTAAGCCCCCTCTCCCCACCAACTAAGAGAGATGGGGAATTTTTTCGAGACTTCAAAAAATCATACTACAGTGTAAACATAAATCATAAACTGTAAAACAAATAAGTATTCATGCATACATCCCCTTGTAGAAATATTAAAACTACATTAGTCCCTTTTAACTAAATCGTAAGATATTGCACATTTTTTTTCCAAAATGATATGAAGCATAACCTTAAAGCAAATTAAGTATTAAAGCATACTTGCTCTTTCTGGAGATTATTATAACGTGTGCAGAACAGTATCATAAAACAGAAAATCCCTTAAAGCAAATTATGCATATATGAAAAATTTTGTAAAGCAGACATCTCCTCTGCTTCTCCCCTTTCCTTCAGATGTAGTCCAACCAAAATAAATGCATCATGCTCCCAAACAATTACTTTATCAAAGCATTCAGATCCATCTACTGTAGAATCCCACTATCTAAAGGACCTAAAGTCTAATTAATATGGTGGTATC
The DNA here is from genome assembly GCA_016271365.2 of Neoceratodus forsteri. NCBI lineage: Eukaryota > Metazoa > Chordata > Ceratodontiformes > Ceratodontidae > Neoceratodus > Neoceratodus forsteri. The sequence continues at coordinate 895,361,262 of CM028130.1, read as the reverse complement.
CAAGTGATTGGTTTCCACCAGTTTAAACATTTTCGGTGTGTAACTCATTTTTCCTTGTGTCTAATTTCAATTATAGAGGCCAGTATTATACTAAATAACTGTTCTTGGGGCCAGCCTGGTGGCGCTGAGGGTTGAGGCGCTGAATGCCACACCTCATGCCATGCCGGCGACCCGGGTTCATGAACGGACTCTGGACCCTGGGGGCTGGCAGGGGAGGGAGAGGATTGAGCATCCGTGAGGACTGCTCTCTCTCACAGGGTGGGTTGTGGGTTGGCGATCGCTCTTGCAGTGGCCCCGGTGGAGACCGAGCTTGCAGCGAGGACGATGAGGAACATCGCAGAAAAGTGGAATTCACCTGGCGACGACTGGATGATTGCCAATGTCTCTGTCACTGCCAATGCCCTGAATGAGCCTCTCAGCTGCAGCAGCACCCTAGGGCCAAGTATGTGCTGGCTGCCCCCTCTGGTGCCTTCCCCCTCAGAGGAGGGGGACCCGCCCGGCAAAGGGTTACGTCCGGGTTACCCCAAGGGATGGCTGCGACATGCGGCTGGAGAGGACTCAGGATGGGACAGGCAGCAACGGAAGTTGGACCTAGGTAAGCCCGAAGGAGTGGTGGGTCTTGAGGCCTGAAGGGGAGATAAAGAAATAACCCAAGAACAGTTATTTTTTTTTTTTTTTTTGTATTATCTGTAGTTGCTGCAAAGACACCTTGCAGTGGGTTATCCAAATATGATATTTAAAACACAACATTATAATCTGCAAGGTAGATATATTAAATGGATGCCATGTTTTTGGCAGAATACGTACAAAGAGACTTTCCTGAGACATCGGTGGAAAAGGAGCTCCCTTCCATTTTCTTTTGACTATTTCCCCCAAACTTATTATAGATGGGCATAAAAAATATAAATGTTTCTGGGATTCCTTTGCATGATGATCTGGGGCAGTTTCTCTCTTCCCTTATGTTTCCTAGTATCCTTTACATTCAACTTCTTATGTGTACTGAGCCACTGGATGTCCCACATATGGTCTGGAATTCTCTTATTTGTTAACATATTACCTATGAAGTCCTGTTCAATTGGTGATTTGTCACAAAAGTGTGTTTTTTCACAAAACTCTTGTTCTTATGTTATAAAAGGCTTTCCTAGGCAGGGTAAAAACCTGCTGTTTAGTTATTAACCATAACTTTACTTTCCCTAAACATGTTTGAAAATAAGATGGTAATCCTAGTAAAGATTTCTGTCTAGCTAAGGGTCCATACGTCTATCCATTGTTGCACTTGATCTCTCACCCATGGTGTCCATATAGCTTTGGAGCGTATTAAAAGAGGCTTAATACTGCTATATAAAAACGTACTATGGGGGTGGGGTGGGCGTGGCTTGATGCTGACAATGGCGGATGCAGCCTAGCCGAGCTCCTTACTGCACTCAGCTTTTCTTTATCAAAATCGGTAGCATCAGCCTTGGTTTTAAATTTGTTGGCGCTGGCATCAGATCGGGAGATTGATGGCGACTAGCAGGAGCAAAAATAAACAATCAAAGCTCTTATTTGGCAAGTCAGATCACACCAAACAACCCCGAGGCCTACCAGAATCAGGCTGCCCTGCGAATCCAGTAACGGCACAGAAGGGAATGTCTGACCTGGAAAGATCGTTGTCGGCAGTACCTGCTACATTAATGCTCATGCAACACGATATGAAGGCTGGCTTCAACAACATTACATCCCAGATTTCGCACTTAGTCGGTGGTAACAGGTCTATCCGAAACTTCAGCTAATCATACTACCCGCCTGGAAGAACTTGAAACTCGGGTCATCAGTTTGGAGGATTCATTGCCGGTAGCTATGGGAGAAAAACAGAACCTCAGCAAGCTCGTAGAGGAAATCACCTATAGAATTGAAGACCAGGAAAATCGGTCCCATAGGCCGAATCTCCGGATTGTTGGTCTTCCCAAAGGGATGGGGGGGGGATGACCCCGGAAAGATGCTGCATGCTTGGTTGTTCGAACATCTGGAGCTCCCTACTACACTACAGAATTGTGAAGTGGAATGAGCACACCGTGTAGGCCGTAAGCTTTCAGACTCTCACCCGAGACATTGTTTAATAAAATATCTCCGCTACACAGATAAGGAGGCGATTCTGTGGAGAGCCAAAGAGAAGGGTCCGATTACGGTGGGTGACCATAAAGTATACATTTTCCAGGACTTTAGTAAGCAATTGCAGATGAGAAGGCAAAAATTTAATGAGATCGAGGGTAGTTTTTACAAAATGGGATGGTCGTTTGCTCTTATATATCCGGCCAAATTGAAGATTGATCGACCGGGAGGTACACCACAGTTTTTCTCATGCCCTAGGGTGGCAACGAAGTGGCTTGATTCCGTACTTAAAAAAAGGGGAGAGAGTGGCTGCTCACCACAGAGGCAGGAGGTGGAAGATCACTGGAGGGGTTGTGGTTGTGTGGTACGGCTAGAAATTTCATTTCTGTGTATGGCTGGTCCGTTGGGAGTGCTGGGAGCACAGGCCCTCTTAACTTTTCAGTTTTATTTCTACTTGTGCATGTGCAAATTTTCGAACATTCGTGAGGGTCCTGGAGCCTACGCAACAAGAAGGAGAGGGGACCGCCATTTTGTACTTTACGATTGATCATCACAGCTAAGTCCTTTTCGTTTGTATTAACTATTTTATTTTAACTTGAATGTGGAAATCAGGACTTTGCAGATGAGACTTAGCGGTGGTTATGTTCTGGATAAAGGGCTTGTCATTTTGAGCACGCTCAAATCTTTACTTTGTAATATGACTTTGCTTTGCCATTAGGATTCATGGACTGTCATATGGACCTTATTTTGTGAGGACAATACATAACCACATATCATTTTGAACTGTTACTGATCTCTGCCCTAGTGAAATATCATGCCTTGTTATTTTTATGTGATGGTTTTTCTATACATCTATACAGTTTCTCGCTAGCTCTGATGCCAGTATGTTTATGGCATTGTTTAATGAGTGCAGGCTAAATTTGATCCTCAGTGTTCACCAATTGTTTGCAGGGGTTACTAGTGTGGGCCTCTTTGTGCCCACTGGTGGGGGGGGGGAGAGTAGCTTTTCTGCTTTTGTTGTTTCTTGGTCAATTTGAGGGGAGGGGGTTATTAGGTATGGCATGGATGGGGGTTTCAGTCAACGGCCGACAACTTTTGCTGTGCAGGTCGACTGTCTTTTGGGGACCCTTTGGTGCCACTCAGAGTGGGTAGAAATGGGTTTGATTGTACTTAATTTTGAAATGAGTCAAGGGAAGATGTATGTTAATGGTGTTTTATCTATGCAAGACGTGGTTAGAGATGCTTTTACATTAGGGGATTATGGCTAACCATATTTCTGTTGCATCCTGGAATATTAATGGATTGAAGTTGCTCCCCAAGAGGAGGAGAGTCATGGCTGAGGCCAGATGTGCCAAATGGCAGGCTGTGCTACTTCAGGAGACGCATATATCCAGATTGGAGGCACCTAAAACTGAGGCCTTTATGGGGGGATTATTGATCTCAGCTAATTTTTTCTAAGGCTCGAGGCGCTTCCACATGGCTGCTTAAGGGCTCTCACTTTAAGGTATTGGACACTAAATTAGATCCCCATGGTAGATATGCCCTTGCTAGGGTTTTGCTCCTGGGAGTGGGTATGTATAATCTGGAATCAATTTATGCCCCAATATAGATGACCCTGAATTCTTTCAGAGACTCTCCTTGGATTTGGTTACCTGGCAGGGCTCTTGGGTTTTGGGAGGCGACTTCAGTTGCGTGTTGGATACTGTGTTAGGTGGGTCCAACTCTACTCCTGCGTCTTTGACAAAAAATGCTCCGGCATTTGCAGTATTGATGCAAGAGGTTGGTCTGGCTGATGCCTGGAGGCACTTGTTTCCATCCGGCAGAGACTATAGCTTTTACTCTAATGCCCATAAGTCTTATGCCCGTATTGACAAGGTGTTGGTCAGTACTGACCTTTTGCCAGTATTGGTGGGAGCTGATTACTCCCCGATCTTGTTTTCGGACCATGCGGTGGTCTCGGTGGTTCTTAAGTTGGGGAACCTGCTGGGTGCAAAGCCTGGAGGCCTGATCCACTTTTGTTGAAGGATAAGGTTTACATAGAATATATAAAAGATCATATTGCTGAATTCCTCTCCTTCAACAGGAAAGGGGACACTTCCAACCCAACCAGATGGGAAGCCTTGAAGGCCTTTATCAGAGGTCATACCATTTCCTATGCAAAGCATGAGGCCCAAGCTAGATCTAAGACCCTTGAAGAATTGAGATCCCAGATAGACCAGGTGGAATGAGCCCACAGATTAAAGCCGAATCAAATTTTATTCAAACACTTGCAGAAGCTGAAATGGCAATATAACTCTATATATGGGGCCAGAATGGAGAGGGCAATACTACTTTCCCGGGCTGGTCAATATTTTGATGGGGACCGAGCGGGGAAACTGCTCTCTTGGCAGTTGTGCAGGAAGGAGGGGGAGAGGGCAGTGACCCAGGTACATTCTTCTAGGGTTGACTTGGTGGACAGCCCTTGGGAGGCAACCCAAGCTTTCAAGGATTTTTGCAAACAATTATATACATCTGAGATCTCTCCAACCCCTGTACAAATAGACACCTTTTTGACTAAGGCTGCCCTGGGAACCATTTCGGGAACTCAGTCCGAGTCACTTGAGGCCCCAGTCTCGTGGGAGGAGATCAGGGTAGCTGTTAGAAAGCTTAAGGGTGGCAAGGTGCCGCGGCCTGATGGCCTTTCTATAGACTTTTATGAGTGCTGCCAGAATATACTTTTGGAGCCATTGGTGGGTATACTGGCAGAGAGTCATGAAGTGGGGATGTTGCCTCCTTCCCCTCGGTCAGCGGTCATTACGGTGCTCCCAAAACCCGGGAAAAATCTCAGCTGGTGCTCCTCATACAGGCCTATCTCTCTCCTGAATGCTAATTATAAAATTCTGGCTAAGGTTCTAGCCTCTAGGTTGGATCCTTTGTTGCCGGGTATTGTGCACCCTGATCAAGCTGGGTTTGTGAAGGGAAGGTATGGGAAATAGAATGTTAGGAAAACACTGAACGTTGCCCACCAGTGAGAGAAAACTAAACACAAACATGGGGCAGCCATTCTGGCCTTAGACGCAGAGAAGGCCTTTGACCGAGTGGAGTCGGGGTATTTGTTTGCCACTTTGACTAAATTAGGGTTTCGGCAGTATTTTATGTCCTGGATTAAGACTCTCTATAAGGACCCTGTGGCCCATATACTAGTGAATGGGCACCTGACTTTGAGTTTCCTTCTGGGCAGAGGAACCAGACAGGGGTGCCCCCTTTCCCCTTTATTGTATGTATCATCTCTGGAGCCTTTAGCGGGGTATATTAGGTCTGATCTGAAGATTCAGGGATTTAAGTTTAAGGACACGGAATATAAACTGGCCATGTATGCTGATGATCCCCTTCTGTACTTACAGACCCCTCATGAAGATCTACATGGGATACATCAGGCCCTAGTAGAATATGGCTTAATATCTGGCCACAAAATTAATTGGACCAAGAGTGAGGTCTTGCCCAATGGTAAATTACATAGGAACACTTTATTTCAACATTTGAATGGCCTGCAGATAGTTCCCCACGTCAGGTATCTAGGGATCCTAATCTCTGGGAAAGCCCGTACCTTATACGGGTTAAATTATAGGCCCTTTATGAGAACACTCACCTCGGACTGTGATAGATGGGCGGCACTTCCAATCTCCCTAATGGGTAGAGTCTGAGTGATTACCATGATGTTACTGCCCAGGCTGTTGTACTTATACCAGTCCCTCCCAATAAGACTTCAGAAGTGCCACTTTCAGAGATTGGATGCAGTTATACATAGGTTTCTTTGGAGGGGTAAAACATCCAGGGTTAAGAGATCAATACTACACGTGCCCCCTCGTTTGGGGGGGACGTTGTCTGCATAATTTTAGACTCTTATCATCAGGCAGCGCAGATCGGTGCTATACCGGTTGAATTGGAGGATTTGAATAATCGTTGGTTAGAATTAGCGGGGCTGGGCTCAGAAACACACCTCAAGGGGGGGGGTCTTGGCGGAGGTGTTGTGGTCCGGATTGCTGCCTGAACACCCCAATCCTTTTACTTTAGCTACCATTGAGGCTTCGTCAGGCGCCCACCATCAGATTGGCAGGGCAATTGCTCCTACTAAAATTACCCTCATTTTAGAAGCGGTTCGACTTAAATTTGCATCCACTGAGGCAATGTCCGACAGATTGGGCTCTTAGGGGATTAAGATGGGTCCATCAGCTTTATGGGGGAGATAGTATGGTTCCCTTCTCCTGCCTGAGGGACCAGTGGAACATACAGGGAGGGGATTTCTTTATTTCCGCCTGTGGCGCATTTTGGGAGCTGAATTCAGCCCAGGTGCTGGTTGGGCCCCTCTTTCTCCTGTGGAGGAAGAATAGTACTTCCCACAGCCGGGTGCTGGCTCGTTAGCCACTTATTATCGTTGTATTAATGGAGGTGACCTAAAGGCCATAGAAAACATAATTGGGAAATGGGAAGCTAATCTGGGTTTCCTGTTCAGTGAACAACTATGGAAATGGGCAGCCAAACATATGGTAACCTGTTCAAGGAGCAATGAACTCTGGCAGGTGCAGTATTACTTTCTCCATCAGGCCTATTACATGCCCGTGAAACTTAAACTTCTAGATCCAAACAAATCAGATGACTGTCCCAAATGCCGTATAGCTGCAGCAGATTTCTTGCACATAACTCTATTCTGCCCAAAAATCATGCCCTTTTGTGTTGGCATGCATGATGTTATGGCTAAGGTGTTGGGTTTCTCCCCTTCGAACACTCCTGTTGAGTTTATGTTGGGTGCAGACCCCGAACACCCAGGCATGTCTGGTCATGAAACGTTGTGGTCTTTGGCTCTGGTGAACGCACGTAAGACAAATGCACAAAATTGTTTGGCTCCTAACCCTCCTAGTATACAGCAGTGGGCTAATAATTTGAAGCAGTGTATGTCCATAGAAAGGGCTCAGCTGACTGCATTGGGTCAAGTGGAGGTGTTTCGCCAGCTCTGGGGACCACTGTTGGAGGCAGCTGAGGCTGATATTTTTCCTTTATAGGATGCATAGCACTTTATATGTCAGGGGTAGATTTAAGAACTATAACTTCCTGGCTACTGTATAAATGGTGTAAATAGTATGTATTCCTCTTGTATTGTATAAGATAGCATTGAAAATGATGTAACCTTCCCTTTTGTCTCAATAAAAAATATTTTGGCAAAAAAAGGAAAACGTACTATGGAAAAAGAGAATTGGGTTTATCATATTGATACCACCATTCTTTGTTTCCAAATATGTTATACGTCTCTTGATGGGATTTAGTCTTTTTCCCCACAAATGGGAAAAGAAACGACTCAATATTGTTGTCTCCAAGGTTTTGGTGGGGGTATATCTCACTAAGATATAAAAACATGGTTAGCAAATGCATCTTAATCATATATACCCTCTTAATTTTTGACATGTGCCACCTATTCCATTGTTTCACCTTGGACACTGCTTTCCCCAGTAAAATTTGCCAGTTGTAAAAGGCCAGGTCTCCTGATCCAGAACAGATACCCAAAATGTTACTATAGCCAGTATTCACCGGTATCCCCATAACCTCTTTGTCATAATGACCTGGGTCTCCTGTTGGTAAACAGGAACTCTTGTTATGGTTTATCTGGGAACCAGTCCCTTGTGTAAAATCTGTAAAATTTCCTCAGCTTTAATAGTTTATCATATATCTGCTAAAATTAAGCACAAATCATCAATAAACAGCTGCTTTTATTTCTCTATCTGTACTGTGAACTGAAAGCCCACGGATGGTCTCACCCCTATATATCCTCTGTAACAAAGGGTCAATCGAAAGAACATACAAAATGGGACTTAGAGGACATCCTTGTCGAACTCCTTGTAATATCCTACAGTGTTTACCCACCCATCCATTTACATACGGTGCACATGTTGCTTCCTTGTAACAGAGTTGTATCCATTTAATGAATTCCTGAGGGAAGCCATAAGTGGAAAGACATTCCCAGAGATAACAATGTGGAACCCTGTCGAAGGCTTTTGATTGGTAGATGCTAAACACCCACCCTGATAATTCATCATGTCCTTTTTCGAAAATGTCTCGTAATAATATTACGTTATCCCTTATTTTTCTACCTGGAATTCCACACATCTGTAAGGGATGTATAATGGTTTGCAGCGTGTCAGCCATTCTTTTACTCAAAATTTTAGTTACAATTTTGAAATACGGATTTAATAATGTTATGGGCTTCCAGTTTGATCATTCTTGTTTGTCCCCATCTTTATATATAAATATCACCAACCCTTCAGTCATACTGTGTGACAAAATCAAAATCATTTCTGGTTTACATTTTGGAAAATTCTTTAAATTCCATTAGGTAAGCCATCCAACTCAGGTGTTTTATCTTTATGTAAGGATTTATTATAGATTCTAACTCTATCTCTGTAATTGGTCGTATCAGTTCTTGTTTTTGGTATTGTTCTATTTCTGGCAGTACCCCTTTCTTCAGCCAGTCTTTTATGGCTACCTCTGGGTATTTGAGACACTAAACATTTTAGTAACATACTTTTCTGTTTCCGTTAAAATATTCTAATTCGTCACAACCATCCCCTCTTCTGTTTTCAATGAATTAATTATTTTAACATTTCTTCGTGTTGCACTATTTTCAGATGGATTAACATTGTCGTGTGGACTTTGTATTCCAAATCTTTGTTCTTTTTCTAGTGATTGCATTCTGTCATACTGTAATTTAGCCATTTCCTCTTTAACCGTTCCCAGATATACGAAGACTATTGGTATGCCCACATTTTGCTGTGACAGTGTATCATAAAACTCCGCTTTAATTTTTGAATATTCATTAATTTTCTCTTTTCCATTTAGTTTCCCTATTGTTTTAAAATAATCTCTTATGTCCATTTTATATCTTCCCACCAGTCAGTACAAGAATCATATAAAAATAAACTGACTTTCTGGCCTGTAAGAGAGATTCAAAGCCTTCTTGTATTAATGGCTCTTCTAAAAGGCTATTATTGAACTTCCAGTACCCCCAGCCCATAGAAGTGGCCCTGTAATTAGAAATTTGTACACACAAAAATCCGTGATCGGAGGATGCCACTGGTGTCACCATTGCTTTTTGTACTGGAAGTGAGGGTGACAAAAACCAGTAGTCTGTCCTAGTGGATATCTGACCTTTGAAAAAGGTTTGTTGGCTCTTTTCCCCTTTCTTATGAAACACATCCTGCAAACCTGCCTGTGCTATTAGTGTATTAAGAAATGCAGCATCACAGAAACATTTCACTGTTTTAAATCCCCTATCTTCCTTAAACCTACTAACATTAAATCACCCCAAAAGGATGTGTCTGGATGTATGTAGGTAAGGTTGCACTAACTTAAATAATTCTCTTCTTTGGGCTCTTGTCTGTGGGGCATACATTTATCAGCCTAAAATCTAGTGAATCAATCATTACGTCCAGCAATAAAGCCATCCCTGGCCATATAGCCACCATATGCTATAATTTAACATTCATAATCTTAAAAGGCATTCCTACCCCACTGCACAAATTCTCATCAACTTACCAGAATGAGTCACCCCAAATTCATGCAACCCTAACCACTTGAACATTATGCAGATTTCTAAGCCTACATAGAAACATAGAATTTGACGGCAGATAAGGACCGCTTGGCCCACCCAGTCTGCCCATTTCCCTACCTACTGGATAAGCTGCAGATCCTAGTTAACCAGCAGCCTACTTCTTTCTACCCCCACCCCCCAGAATTGCCTTATGACTATCCCATGCATGCTTGGAATTCCACCACTGATTTGACTCCACAACCTTCCTCCGGAAGGCCCCTAGTGTCCGAAGATAAACAATATCAAAACTCATCTCAGAAAAAAAATAAAAGGTTGACAACCCAGTATACTGGTAGTATTAAGTGATGCCAAGGACAGGCTGTACAAAAATGAGTCCATAGGTCAAGTTATTAGGAAGCTCCTTGAACCATTTTCTTACAAGCTCTGGACCTCATCCTTCTGTGTTTGGGTTTGCCTGTCCCCATTTCTTTTTCTTGAAGTTGTACGGTTTGGTTCTCCACATCTGACCCAAAATCCTTTTGGGATGAGGCAATGGAAGCTGTATCCGACTCCCCTTCCATTTCCATCTCCCCCCCAGTGTCTTGCCTAAATTTCCCCCATTCACTAAAAATACCACTAACAGCTTAATCTGGTTCAGTTGGACTGGCAGTATAGCCTAGAGGTTAGAGGAACGAGGTGTGAACGAGCTTGGTACATCCAGCAGACCAGACCTGAGTTTGAGTCTCACAACCTCCACTTGCATACTGTGTGACTCTGGGCAAGTCACATAACCACCCAGTACTCCCAGGTCACCCCTGAAAAGAGGTACTTGTGTCTAGTGGTCCTTACCCGGTTACCAAAGACTGGAAAAAAAAAAAAATTCAGTTGGTTACCATCTGTACCCCTTCCCCAGGTCACCCCTGAAAAATGGACTTCTAGTCTCAGTGGGCCTACCCGGTCAGTAAATTCAATAAATAAATACATTTTTGCAGAAATGTTTTAAAATTTGCATAGGCAACTGAATTTAATGTGCAGATTTTGTTTAAATATCTAAGCCATGGCACTCATTAACCTCATCCTGCTCCAGTGAATTCCTAAATAAAAAGGTTTCTCTTTTTCTGTCAACAGTTTCTGAGCCTTACCGAGGAAGATCTGAACAAATTTGAATCTCTCACCACAGGAGCAAAGGAAAAACTGAAAACCCAACTGGAGCTTGAAAAGTAATGCACTATTTTCAACCACCTTTGCTGTTTTCTATTGTTTTGCAAATGAAGTAAGAGGGAAGATATAATGTTGTTTACTCTTTTTTCAGTTGTTTACTTCATATAAATGAATTAATGTGAATCTATGATAGCTATATATATCAGATGTATTTTTCTATATGCATTCTGTAACCTTTGTAAATATTTTATAGAAAGTTCAGAGTGATGCACATTTACAGAAAGAAACTTGAAACAGTCTAATGGATGGGGAAGTAAGGATGGTGCAGATAACTGAGGAGAGATACCTGGGGGGGGCATCATTAGTCACATCCTTGAACAGGATACTGGGCTGTATAGGAAGAGGATTTGATAGTAGTATAAAGGCAATGACACTGCCCCAGTACTGGTCCCTGATAAGACCACAGCTGGAGCTGGAGTTAGGATAAAGGAAACGATATTGCAGCAGCACAATTGGCTGATCGTGCATCACAGTTTCAGCTTGAATGGCAAAATTGGGTCTTTTATATTTCCCGAGAGGACAGTACTTTTGTCCCTTGACAGAACAGTGTCCTATGGGAATGGAGGGGATTATTTAATAGTCCATTTGTGCTAGGGATGCATGGATTGGAGGAGCCTGGACCTTGGGATTTCACTGGGATGTACATTGAAGGCCTAACTTTGGTTATTAATACTTAGTAGTGGGCATAATGTTGATGCATTCCGGTTATATGTTGGGTTATGCTGCTACATTTATCATTGTTATTTAATATCTTATTTTATCAAATGATGATTTGGATAAATGTTATCTATTGAGGCACCTGTATTTCGCTCTGAAGAATAAATAAAGATAAAAAAAAAAGGAAATTTTCAAACAACATGAAGTCTTGCTATATTATGACAGTAGCAGTTTGATCCAGCTCTAGAACTGCTCCGGAGGTGAAATGGTTAATACCATTCCAAAATAGAACTTTGAGCACAAGCTCTAAGAAGCAGCTCTATCTGTGTAATTTCAAACCTGAACTGTCAGATTCTTTACTCCGCCTCAGTGAACAGTCGCTCTGGAGATTTCTCCTTCTGCTCGGTTAATTTCTCGGTTTAAACAGTGTTTTCTTGGTCCGATTCAACCGAGAATAGTTTTATTAACCACAAAACCGTTCGGTTCAAGCTCTGTCTGTGGTAATCGTAAGTAATTAAAAGGTTTTGTCTGTGTGGAACTTGTAAGTTTATCGGTTCGGTTTTGAACTGATCAGCTGGGTTTAAAACTCATTAATTTTAAAGTTTAACATTTTAGAGTGCGGTTCCCGGTTCTTATCGGTTCTAAAAAAAAGATTTTATTACGTTTTTTTCCCAATACCCGTGACACGGTTGGGAACCGATAAGGGTGTTTTGCCTGGCACTGCCGTTTAAAGGGCAAGTTTTTCTGGTTAGGCTGGCATTATGTCTGAGAAACCCAAAAGAAAAACCGGGCCCACTGGGTTTCAACACTGTGATGTCTGTAGGAAGCCTTTTGCAAGATGACCCACACACATATGTGTCTATTGTCTGGGGTTTGACCACCTCCAGTCAGACTGCCAGATATGTAAGAATTTCCTGCAGCCACCCTGGAAAAGAGATTGGGCAGGCTCAGGGACGAGAGGCCAAAAGTCCGCTGACCGGATGGCCAGCCCAGTTCGGTGCCAACACGACGGAGGAAGTGCCCTCTGACCGGGCGAGACTTCCTCGGGCAAAAAAAGTGGTTCTGAGGAACCAGTTCCAGTAAAAAACAAGAAAGTCAGCAGGTTTGGGTCCAAAACCCCTTCTCCAACTGCTGCAGAGATAGCAAAGCCATACAAATTGTCCAGTCACTGTCTCAGGTTCCGTCGAACCACCACTATCTGGCAAAAGGCCGATTCGTCCGGTTCCAGTGGTTCAGGAATATGATGGTGAGTTTTATGAACCAGAGGAGGGGAGGATGATTATGAACAGTATGAATGTGGCTGGGAAGGTCTGGTGTGCCCATTGAACCGGACATTTCCCCAGACAGACCTTTAGAATCTCCCCCTATGCTATCTGAGTCCCCATCTCATTTTATGTTTTACAAAAAAGTTGCTGAAACCCTCCAGCTTCCCTTGGAAGAAGCTGTGGATGAGCAAGAGGAGCTTGATTTTGTAGAAATGATGGATATTCCAGAGTCTAGGAGATTGTCTATTTCTTTGCATAAGTCTTTTAGGAAGCAAACAATAAAAATTTTAAAAGCTCCTAATTCTGTGCCTCCTGTAAATAAAAAGATGGACAGAAGGTACACATTGTCAGGTCCTGATACAGAATTCCTTTCTCAGCAATGCAGTCATGTTGGGGTAGTTCAGGCTGCAGCCTGTGATAAAGCTAATATCCCCCTGGCTTCACATCCTCCTGACAAGGATTCCAGGAAGATTGATGCCATGGCGAAAAAAAACAGTATATGGCAGCCTCTCTGGGACTCAGGCAAGCAAATTATATGGCTTATGTAGCTAGGTATCAGAAATCTAGATGGGATACTGTTATGGAATTAGCCAAGCAAGCCCATGGCCAGCTGGCAAGCGAACTAGAACAGGTGGCTGCTGATGGCATTGAGGCTTCTAAGGTACAGTTTCATGCTGCTGTGGATGTTAATGATGTTTCCTCTAGGGTCATGGCCACATCTGTAGCTTTCGTAGGTTGGCCTGGCTCAGGTGTACTAGCCTGTCACAGGATACCCAGACTAAGGCTATGGATTTTCCTGTGGTGGGAAATTCTCTGTTTGGGGAGCAGACAGAGAATTACATGAAAAAGATGGATGAATATAGGACTACTTACAAAAGTGCCCAAGCTAAGGAGCGGCAAGCCACTCCCCAGAGGCATACCCCCAGGGGTAGGGGTAGACCTTTTCACAGGCCTTTTTATCAGACTCAGGCCTCCTCTGCCTATGCTCAGAGGGGCTTCTTCAGAGGCAGAGGCAGACGAGGGGTGGGCAGGCCTGCTCCCACCCCTCAGCCTAAAGCACCTGCTAAGCAGGCACCCTGATGAGGTGCCCAGGGCTGATTTTCCTTTACCGGTAGGGGGCAGGCTGGCTTACTTCAGTCAGAACTGGGCTTCTTTGACCTCAGACAAGTGGGTTCTGGAAGTAGTAAGCCAGGGTCTGGTTCTCAGCTTCAAAAAAGTTTCCCAAGTTGAGAACCAGATTTTTTCTACCTGCAAGTGCTTCAGAGACCCTTGCTCTAGAAGCAGAGGTCTCAACCCTGTTGACTCTCAGAGCAGTGGAAAGGGTTCCTCCCCTGCACCAGGGCAGGGGTCTGTATTCCAGATACTTCCTTACCCCAACAAAGACAGGAGAATGGCGGCCCATATTAGACCTCAGATATCTGAACAAGCATCTTTTGAAACCAAAGTTCAAAATGGTAACTCTGGCAATGATTTTACCCTCCCTAAGGCCAGGGGACTGGTTAGCCTCCCTGGACCTCAAGGATGCCTATTTCCACGTCCTAATCAGAAGCTCCCATCAAAAGTATCTCAGATTGAACTACCTCAGGTCATTACCAGTTCAGAGCAATGCCCTTCAGCTTACCTCTGCCCCAAGGGTATTCACAAAGTGTCTGGCAGTGGTAGTGGCCCTTAAGGAGGCAAAGGATGGCTGTTTTCCCTATCTAGAGCGATTGGCTCATTGTAGCCAGTCCCCAGAACAGGTAAAATCTCACCTGCAAGTCACCCAGCAGCTTCTCACCTCCCTGGGCTTTCTACAATCTGCCAAAGTCGGGTTCTGGAACTAGTCCAGGTACTCACCTTTATAGGGGCAGAGTTGGACACCAAAGCTAGCCAGAGCTTTTCTTCCCTTAGAAAGGGCGAATTTAGTGGCTCTGGCCTCCTCCTTCACTCTGCAGGTCTCGACCAGCAAGATACTCTTCTGCAGCTCCTGGGGCACATGGCTGCATCCACAGCTGTTGTACAGGAGCAAGATTTCAGATGAGAGACATTCAGTTTCACTTGAGAACCTATTGGTCTCAGAGGAGAGACCCCTTTCAAGTTGGTCCCAGTGACTCGAACCTTGATCCAGGCCCTCCAGTGGTGGCAGGATCAAAGCAATTTAAGATTGGGGTCCCTTCATTTCCCTGCTCACAATTTGACTCTCACTACAGATGCTTCCCTTCTGGGTTGGGGAGCCCATATGGGCGACCTTTCCACTCAGGGAGTGTGGTCCCCCCAGGAATCTCTGCTCCACATCAATTTGCTGGAACTCAGAGCTGTCTTTTTAGCTCTTCAAGCTTTTTCTGCATCTGTCCACAACAAGGTGATACAAGTCAGAACAGACAACACCACAACAATGTGGTACATCAACAAACAGGGGGCACTCGGTCTTGACCCTTGTGCACGAGGCAATGAAGTTGTGGTCTCTGGCCTATTCCTGAACACTTCCTCATAGCAGTTCATCTTCCAGGAAGGACAGCGTCCTAGCAGATGCTCTCAGTGGATTTCCCAGGGCCATCACGAATGGTCCTGGATCCTCAAGTGCTGGGGATAGTCTTTGCCAGATGGGGCACCCTCAGATAGATCTTTTGCAGCCCCAGACAGTCACCAACTTCCTCTGTTCTGTTGCAGGCCTCTGGTGCTGGGCTCAGTCCCCAGGATGCCCTTCTCCTGGATTGGGAGGGAAGTTTCTTTATGCTTTCCCCTTCCTCTCCTATTCAAAGTATTAGTCAAATCAGATCTCAGCCTTGCAGGGTGATTCTGATTGCCCGGATTGGGCCAGGCAGCCTGGTACCCATTCCTTCTGTCACTGACAATCCATCTTCCCTTTGCCTCCCAGGATTCACAACCTATTAACTTGTGCCCAGGGAAGGGTTTGGTATCGGACCTCAAATCCCTCAACCTCAAGGCCTGGCTCTTGAGGAGTTAGAGTTGCTGATTTACACCTCTCTCAGGGTGTTCTTGAAATCCTAAAGGCTTCCAGAAAGCCTTCCACTAGGGCTACTTATAGTTCTAAATGGAAAAGGCTTTCCATTTGGTGTGCTGGGAAAAATGTTTCTCCAGAATCTGCTGATTTGCCCATTGTATTAGATTACATGGTTCATCTTAATTCCTTGGGTCTCAGACCAGCTACCCTGAGAGTCCATTTGGCAGCTGTATCTGCTTTTGTTTCAGCAGGAAATTCATCCCCTCTTTCCACTCACCCTGTGTTTTCCAAGTTTTTTAAGGGATTACTCCATACTAATCCACCCTTTCGGGAACCGGCCCCTGCCTGGGACCTTAATGTTTGTATTGCCCAGTTAATGCTACCCCCTTTTGAACCTCTGTTTTCTGCAGAGCTTAAGTATCTAACTTGGAAAACTCTTTTCTGGTGGCTATCACTTCTGCTAGACGCATAAGTGAGTTGCAAGCCTTGTCAGTAGAAACTGACTTTATTTCTTTCCACAGGGATAAGGTAATCCTTAGGACTAATAGGAAGTTTTTACCTAAGGTGGTTTCGGATTTCCATCTTAACCAATCTATCTCCCTTCCAGTATTTTCACTGATCACTCCTCTTCTGGTGAGAGGAGGTTGCACAACCTGGATGTTAAGAGGCTCTTAGTTACTATATAGGCGTACCAAAGGTCACAGGTTGAATCCTCCAACTTTTCCTTACCTATGGTGAAGTTGGGAAAGGCAAACCTGCCACTAAGAGATCAATTGCCAGGTGGATTGTCTCGTGTGTCAATTTTGTTATCAGAAACTGGGCAGAGATCCCCCTCTGGCTTGAGGGCTCACTCTACCAGGTGTACAGCTGCGTCTCTAGCTGCTGCCAGAGACATCCCTATATTAGAGATATGCCAGGCTGCTACTTGGAAAACGGTACACACTTTCACCAAGCATTACTCCCTGGATGTCCAGGCCAGGAGAGATGCTCGGTTTGGCACAGCTGTTCTTCAAAGCGTATTCCCTAAGTAGGTTCTGCCCCTCCTCCATGGAGGTACTGCTGTGTAGTCTGCTACTGTCATAATATAGCAAGACTTCATGTTGTTTGAAGAAAAAATTACTCACCTTAGTAATGTTGTTTCTTCTAATGGAGTCTTACTATATTGGCTCCCTCAGCCTGCCCTCTCAGAACTTCTACTTGGGTGGAGTGCGGCAACCTAGTGTGGGCACTATTTTGTGCCCTTTAGCTTTCTTCCCTTTTGGGGGTTTGGGTGTGTTTTATTATACTGTTGTTTTATTCTCATGTTGTTAGAATTGTATTAGTAGTTCTGGTCCCTGACTTGAGTCTTGGGTGTTGGGACCAGCAGTGGTTGTTGGTATTTAGGTAGCCATTTGGCTGAGTGTGAGTTACAGCTTCCACACAGACCTTAGTGAGTTTTGCTCGTAAAGATCTGACAGTTCAGGTTTGAAATTACACAGATAGAGCTGCTTCTTAGAGCTCGTGCTCAAAGTTCTATTTTGGAATGGTATTAACCATTTCACCTCCGGAGCAGTTCTAGAGCTGGATCAAACTGCTACTGTCATAATATAGCAAGACTCCATTAGAAGAAACAACATTACTAAGGTGAGTAATTTTTTCATATTGTCCAAGTACTGGTCCTTGATAAATCTACAGCTGGAGTTAGGATAAAGGAAACAATACTGTACCAGAACAGAGCCCTGATAAGGCCACAGCTGGAGTTAGGATAAAGGAAACAATACTGCCCCCGAAAAGATCCCTGGTAAGGCCACAGCAGGAGTTGAAGTTTGGATAAAGAAAACGATACTGCCCCCATACAGGTCCCTGGTAAGGCCACATGTGGAGCTGGAGTTGGGATAAAAGAAACGATGCTGCCTCCATACAGGTCCCTGGTAAGGCCACAGCTGGAGCTGGGATAAAGGAAACGATACTGCCCTCGTACAGGTCCCTGGTAAGGCCACAGGTAGAGTTGGAGTTAGGATAAAGGAAATTATACTGTCCCCATACAGGTCCCTGGTAAGGCCACATGTGAAGCTGGAGTTAGGATAAAGGGCCAGGCAAGGCAGTTTTGTTTATATGGTGCCCAATCCAGGAGGCTGTAGGTGCCTAACAATAAATAAAATGAAATAACAAATATTAAATAAGGCTAAAAATCATTTAAAATTAGGAATCCAGGCCAAAACATGGGATTTTAAAGATCTTTTAAAAGCGGCTTGTGACGAACATCTCTCACTTCCTGGGGAAGGGCGTTCCAGAGAATTGAGGCCGCTACACTGAACACATTGTCGTCCGAGGATTTCAACCGACATCTAGCTACGGACAAGGGATCTGCCTCTACTGACCGGAGGGCGCGACCAGTAGTGTATGGCATCAGGAGATCTTGCAGGTGGCCCAGACTGTGCAGGGCCTTGAATGTCAATAAGCACACCTTGAAGCTAATGTACCACCAAACTAACAGCCAGTGGAGAGCATGGAGAACCGGCGAGATGTGCTCAAACTGGGAGGTCCCAGTAACCAGCCATGCTGCCGCATTCTGAACTAGCTGTAGATGATGCATCAGTCTTATGGGTAATGCAAGGTAGAGAGCATTACAGTAATCTAGCCTAGACATCACTAAGGTGTGCACCTGTATTGCCAGATCAGTCGGTTCAAGATAGGGCTTGATCCGGGCGATGTTATGGAGGTGGTAAATGCCACTGTGGACAAACAGCCAGTACCTGGAACTCCAGAGACAGCTTGGAATCCGCAGGGACCCCCAGATTCTTCACCCTGTCTACAGCCCGAATGGCTACGCCATCCAACAGAGGAAGGGCTGCACTACCACTTGTTGCCGCTGAACCTGACTAGCCTGGTTCCACCAATAACAACTCCGTCTTTGATGGATTAAGCCTATGCCACCACCCAGTCATGGATTCTCTGAGGCACTCGCTCAGTTCCAAGAGACCGCACTATCATCAGGGGCACGAAACACATACAGTTGGGTGTCATCAGCATAGCAATGAAATGCCAAGCCGTAGCATGCGGTAATCTCCCTCACTGCCAACATCTACATGGCGAATAGCATGGGAGCCAGAATCGACCCCTGAGGCACACCACAGCAGAGTGCAGCACTGCTCGAAATAAAGGAACCAAGTGACATCTGCTGCGTTCTGTGGAACATGTAGGATTCAAACCACTGCAACACTGTTCTTGAGATTCCCACATAGTGCATAAGGCAGTCCAACAGCATTCCCATGATCTACCATGTCAAATACCAAGGACAGGTCAAGCAGGACAATTATGGAACAACATCCGCTATCCCTCACTAGGAGGAGATCATTGTGCACATTTTTTTTTTTTTACTTTATTTGTGCACTCACACCAACCTGAACTCCTTCGGGAGTGGCAACTCGGTGGGCGCCTTGATCCCACCAGCCTGGAGCTCCCTCTTGCTCCTCCGTGACAGGGTATTGCCGTATTTTCCTACGGCCACCCAGCTCTGAGCCCCCCGAGGCAGGGCTACCAGATTTACACCTCCTGACACTCTGTCTATAATCCAGTTGGGCGGCCATCGGGACGGAGAACGGAGGAAGCGAGAGGAGAAGCCTGCCATTAGACGTGGTAGGCTGCACCCCCGGACCCTCCGTCATCTGTCAGGTAGCATAGGGTTTTTCCTTAGATGTTTACACCCTTTCATCCCCCACCCTCCCAAGCAGAGCCCCGGGCGTGCAATGATGTCAGGGGACGTCCTGCCGTGGCTCCGCAACCCTCTAGTGAAGACCTAAGCGTGTCAGGCACCTCGGGTCTCACGGAGGCCACTGATGTGCGGGCATAGCCCTGGAACCCTCGAGGTGGAGCTGTCCTCCGGATGCTCAATCCTCCTCCTCCCCTGCCGACCCCCAGCGGCCCAGGCTCGTTCCCGAGCCTGGGTTGCCGGCGTGGCGTGAGGTGTGGCGTCCAGCATCTCAACCCTCAGTGCCACCGGGCCAGCTGATCATGGTGCACCCTGATTAAGGCAGTTTCTGTACTATGGCGAGGTTAAAAAACGGATTGGAAAGACTCCTAGATGTCATTTCTCCGGGTGTTCTAGTTGCATTGCTGCCATCTTCTCGATCAACTTCCCAAGAAAAGGAAGATTTGAGACACGTCTATAGTTGGAAAGATTGTCAGGGTCCAAGGACGCCTTCTTGAGGAGAGCTCACCACAGCCTTTTTAAGGGCGGATGGAAAAACGCCTTCCTGAAGGGAACACCTGATGGATCTCCACCACAATTGGACTGAGCGAATCCCAGCATTATAAAAGAAGTCTGGTTGGCCCAGGGTCCAACGCACAGAAGGTGGGATGCAAACCAGAAACCACCCGGGAGACATCATCTGCAGAGACTGGCTTAAACTCAGCCCACAAAAACGGAGTGTCTATATTATTTGAAGATCGGACACTGTCATCCGATGACAGGCTGCTCAGGAATATCTTAGTCTGGATGGCAGACACCTTTTCTAGGAAGAACCAGTAAAACACCTTGCAATTCTTAAGTGAAAAAGCCTTAAGGACTGCAGACAGGCTGGGTTTATTAGTCTGTCCCCAGTGTTGAAGAGCTGAGCTGGCTGGTTCTTTCCAGCAGCAGTCACCCATGTCAGAAATGCTGACTTTTTCAAGGTGATTGCTCGCTGATACTCACTATAGTGAGTCCACAGCACCAGTTTTTCCTCAAAGCGGGACGTCTGCCAACAACACTCTAACCTCCACCCATTAATCTTCCATCATACCAGTGCGACCCAAACTGGGAGGTCAAGGGGCGTACACGGAATGGCCCTAGGGAGTCGACAGCAAACGAGAATGCTAAATATAACCCTCCACAGTTGCCTTGGCTCCCATTGTACAAGCCTTCTTTATACGCAAGATGTGCAGTACTGCCAGGATGCTCTGAGGCTCCAGATTTTTAAAGAGCGGTATTGGACCATCTCCACAGGGGAGGTTAAACAGGGAGCCCTGCAGAGGAACTGAGCAACACGATGATTTGACCAAACGACTGGATCAACCCTGACATCTCTGATGTTAAGACCCATTGAGAAGACCAGATACAAGAAATGGCCATGCTGGTGGGTGCCGATGACATCACCTGAAGGAACTGCATTCCAAAAAGTGATGTTTCATCATTGACCCAAGCGTTGAAGTCATCCAAAGTCAAAGGTTTGGGCAACCCCAACATGGAAGAGATACTGCGCCAGTACAGGTCCCTGGAAAGGCCACAGCTGGAGCTGGAGTTAGGATAAAGGAAATGATACTAGATATATACATACAATTTGGCGGCAGATGAGGAACACCAGGCCCATCGAGTCTGCTCATAGTCCCAGTACCCTACCCCCCCAAGTGTCCTCTGGCTACCCTTTTTGTGCTGTCCGTTGGGTTTCCTTGTGTCTGTCCTACACATTCTTGAATGCCTTCGCCATATGTACCCCTATCACTTCCTTGGGGAGGCTGTTCCAGACATCCACCACCCTTTCAGTGAAGAAGTACTTCCTCACACTCCCCCTGATTCTGCCTCCCTTCTGTCCGCATATCATGCTCTCTTGTTTTGGAGCAGTCTTTTCTCTAAAAGAGACACCCCAAGGCCCTGTTAAAACCTTTGAGGTATTTAAAAGTCTCGTACCATATCCCCCCCCCCGCCCCCCAAATCCTCTTTTCCAGCAAATACAAAGGAGAGCCGACCCGGTGTGATTTCCATCAAAAAAAGCGCAAGTCTGCCGGTTCGGATCTGGTATTGCACTCTCCAACCGCGGACCAAATAGCCAAAGCAATTAGCATTGTTCAATCGCGTAGATCTGTTCCGTCTGAACCGGTATCGCCGGTTAGGTCGAATTGTCTCCTTCGGATTATGATCCAGATACTTATTATGAGTGGGAGGGAGACGAAGACTATCCCGATGATGATGATGATGATGATGATCAGGGGGGTTTGGATGTGCCCATTGAATCTGACATCTCCCCAGACAGGCCCTCGGGTGTCTCTCCTCCCAGGCTCTCTGAGTCCCCTTCACGTTTTTTGTTCTACAGAAAGGTGGCAGAAACCCTGCAGCTTCCCTTGGTCGAAGCTGCAGAGGAAGATGAAGAGCCTGATTTTGTGGAAATGATGGACATCCCAGAGTCCAAAAGACTGTCTGTCCCTCTTCATAAATCCTTGGTGAAACAGACACAAAAAATTTTACAAACCCCTAATTCAGTACCTCCTGTGGATAAGAGAATGGACAGGAGGTATTTGTTATCAGGCTCAGCTGCGGAGTTCCTTTATAGTCATTGCAGCCATGTTGGGGTAGTGAAGGCTGCAGCCTGTGAGAGGGCTAACATTCCTTTGGCTTCACACACCCCGGATAAGGACTCCAGGAAAGTGGATGCCATGGCCAAAAAACAGTATTTGGCATCCTCTTTGGGACTCAGGCAGGCTACTTATATGGCCTACACAGCCAGGTACCAGAAATCCAGATGGGATACGGTTCTGGAACTGGCTAAATAGGCCTCTCCCAGCTAGCCAAGGAGCTGGAGGAGGTGGCTGCTGATGGAATTGAGGCATCCAAAATGCAATTTCATGCTGCTGTGGACTCCAGTGATGTGGCATCTAGAGTCATGGCTACATCTGTGTCTCTCAGAAGACATGCTTGGCTCAGATGTACTAGCCTTTCACAGGATACCCAGACTAAGGCTGTGGATTTTCCTGTAGTAGGTAACTCTCTGTTTGGGGAGCAGACAGAGGCTTACATGAAGAAAATGGATGAATACAGGACCACGTACAGGAGTGCACAGGCCAAAGAAAGGCAAGCCACTCTGCACAAGCAGCAGTCTAGGGGCAGAGGCAGGCCCTTTCAAAGGCCTTTTTATGAAGCCCAGGCCTCCTCTCCCTTCCCACAGAGAGGGTTCTTCAGAGGGAGGGGCAGAAGGGGGATGAGCAGAGCTGCTTCCTCCTCCTCTCAGTCTAAGGCTCCTGCCAAGCAGACACCCTGATGTGTCAGCCCGGGTCGACTTCCCATTTCTAGTAGGAGGCAGGCTGGCTTACTACTTCCAGGCCTGGAAGTCTGTGACCTCAGACAAGTGGGTCCTGGAAGTAGTAAGCCTGGGACTGGTCCTCAGCGTCAAAGAATTTTCAAAAAAGAGGGCCATGTCTTTTCCACCTGCATCACTTTCAGAAACCATTGCCTAGAGGCAGAAGTTTCCTCTTTTAGCTCTCAGAGCTAATAGAGAAGGTTCCTGCTCAGTACTGGGGAAAAGAACTGTACTCCAGGTACTTCCTTACCCCAAAGAAAACAGAGGAGTGGCGACCCATCCTAGACCTAAGGTATTTGAACAAACACATTTCAGAACCCAAATTCAAAATGGTAACTCTGGGAATAATCTTTCCTCTCTAAGGCCAGGGGATTGGCTAGCATCTCTGGACCTCAAGGATGCGTACTTCCTTATTCCTGTCTGGTGCTCCCACATAAAATACCTCAGGTTCAAGTTGCCTTCAGACCATTACCAATTCAGAGCTATGCCATTCAGCCTAACATCAGCTCCAAGGGTGTTCACAAAGTGCCTTGCAGTAGTGGTGGCTTACCTTAGAAGACAGGATATCACCATCTTCCCGTATCTGGACGACTGGCTCTTAGTGGGTCAGTCATCTTTACAGGTCAAGTCAGCTCTTCAGACTACCCAGGACCTTCTCAGCTCCTTGGGGTTTCTTCTCAATCTTCCAAAGTCTGTCCTTGAACCAGTTCAGCTTCTCACCTTTATAGGCATAGAGTTGGACACTGTACAAGCAAAAGCCTTCCTTCCCCTGGCAAGGGTGAAGACCCTAGTGGATCTCGTTTTCTCCTTTCGACCTCGGGTCTCCCGCCCAGCAAGACAGTTCCTCCAGCTCCTGGGCCACATGGCAACTTCCACGGCAGTGGTGCAGGGGGCAAGGTTCCAGATGAGGGATATTCAGTTTCATCTAAGGTCTTTTTGGTCTCAGGAGAAGGAGTCACTTACCAAACTGATCCCAGTTACTCAGACTCTGGTCCAAGCTCTCCAGTGGTGGCTGGACCAGGACAACCTCAGACATGGGGTTCCATCTCTCCCTCAAGTCCCATCAGTAGTTCTAACTACGGATGCTTCTCTCCTAGGGTGGGGAGCCCACCTGGGAGCCCTGACAGCTCAAGGGGTCTGGTCTCCACAAGAGTCACTTCTTCGTATAAATCTCCTGGAACTCAGGGCAGTTTTCCTAGCCCTGCAGAGCTTCTCGGATTCAGTCAAGGGCAAGGTGGTCTAAGTCAGAACAGACAACACCACTACAATGTGGTACATCAACAAACAGGGAGGCACTCGGTCCTCAGCCTTGTGCACAGAGGCCATGAAGCTGTGATCTCTGGCCTGTTCTCTTCAGACTTCTCTGGTAGCAGTTCACCTTCCAGGGAAGGACAACGTACTAGCAGATGCTCTGAGCAGAATTTCACAGGGACATCATGAATGGTCCCTGGATCCTCACATCCTGAAGGTCATCTTCTCCAGGTGGGGCACTCCAGAGATGGATATCTTTGCAGCACCGGACAATCATCAACTTCCTGTGTTTCGTTGCAGATCTCCAGTTCTGGGGACTGTTCCCCAGGATGCTCTCATTTTGGACTGGAATGGCAGGTTTCTCTATGCCTTCCCTCCCTTCCCTCTGCTGTTAAGAGTTCTGATCAAGTTCAGGACTCAACCCTGCACAGTGATACTGGTGGCTCCAGATTGGGCCAGACAGCCGTGGTATCCTCTACTGCTGTCCTTGTCAGTGTCACGTCCCCTGTCTCTGTCCAGTACATACAATCTCCTGTTCTCCTCCCAGGGGCGGATCTGGTACCCCGATCTCCAGTCTTTCAGTCTCAAGGCCTGGCTCTTGAAGAGTTAGAATATGCAACACGACATCTCTCTCAGGGAGTTCTGGATATTCTGAAGGTCTCCAGGAAACCTTCCACTAGAAAAACTTACAACTCAAAATGGAAAAGATTCAGTATCTGGTGCTCTCAGAAAGGCATCCTGCCTGATTCTGCAGGCATTTCCACAACCTTAGACTATCTAGTTCATCTGAATGGCCTAGGCCTTAGGCCTACCACTCTGAAGGTTCATCTAGCAGCTGTCTCTGCATTCCTCTCAGCAGGGAAGGGCTCTTCCCTGGCCTCTCATCCTGTCTTCAGAAAGTTTTTGAAGGGCCTGGTTCACATTAACCCTCCTGTAGGGAGCCCACTCCGACTTGGGATCTTAATGTCTGCATTGCTCAGCTTATACAGCCACCCTTTGAACCTCTGGCTTCATCCGAAATTAAGTACTTGACCTGGAAAACTGTGTTCCTGGTAGCTATTACTTCCGCCAGGCAGATTAGTGAGTTACAAGCTCTGTAAGTTGAACCTGACTTCATCTCCTTCCATAGGGACAAAGTGGTCCTAAGAACCAATTGGAGGTTCTTTGCCGAAAGTGGTATCGGATTTTCATCTGAACCAGTCTATATTGCTTCTCCCTGTGTTTTTCACTGATCATTCTTCTTCAGGTGAAAGAAGGTTACACAGTCTGGTTGTTAAGAGGGCCCTTAGCTACTACATTGAGCATACTAAGGCACATAGAAATGACTGTCTTCAGTTGTTTCTCACTTATGGTGAAGTGTGGAAAGGTAAGCCTGCCACTAAAAGAACTATTGCCAGATGGATTGTTTCTTGTATACAATTCTGTTATGACAAGTTGGGTAGAATGCCCTCTTCAGGTTTGAGGGCTCATTCGACTAGGGGTACAGCTGCTTCTCTAGCTGCAGCCAGAGATTTACCTTTGTTAGAGATCTGTAAAGCAGCCACCTGGAAAACAGTACATACTTTTACAAGCATTACTCCCTGGACATCCAGGCTAGGAGTGATGCTAGGTTTGGCACAGCAGTACTGCAGAGCCTCTTCCCAAAGTAGGTTCTGCATTCCCTCTTCCATAGGGAACTGCTTGGTAGTCTGCATTATGTCTGAATACAGCAAGACTTCATGTTGTTTGAAGAAAAAATTACTCACCATAATAATGTTGTTTCTTCTAATGGAGTCTTGCTGTATTCAGACCTTCCCTTTCAAAACCTGGTTTTTGAGAAGTGGGCTGGCAGGTACAGTGTTGCACCTCAGGGGTGTGCCTTGTACCTTCCCTCTTGGGTGGGGTGGATGTTATTTTTTCTGGTGTTTTATACTTAAATATTGTCACTACCTTTCCTTCTTGGGTTCTCGACTTGAGCCTTTTGGGCACAAAAATAATTTTTTGCCCTTTGGCTATACGTTGAACATTTTCCATACTATAGTATGTTAGTTAGTGTGCTCATAAGAATCTGACGGTTACACTGGGAAGTACCACGGACAGAGGTTTGAAAACCGAGCTCGAGCTCAACGTTTTATGCTTCTGCATCGAGTTAACTCTTTCCTCTCTGGGGCAGTTCAAGTGCTGGGGCTAACTGCATTATGTCTGAATACAGCAAGACTCCATTAGAAGAAACAATATTACTATGGTGAGTATCCCCCCCCCCAACCCCCGCCAAATTGAATACTTTTCTTCTGGATTCCTGCACCCCAAGTGCATCATTTTGCACTTTTTAGTGCAGGTCCCTAGTAAGGCCACAGCTGGAGTTGGCATAAAGGAAATGAAGCTGCCCCAGTGCAGGTCCCTAGTAAGGCCACAGTTGGAGTTTGGACAAAGGAAATGATGCCACAGTGCAGGTCCCTGGTAAAGCCACAACGGGATCTAGAGTTAGCATAAAGGAAATGATGCTGCCCCAGTACAGGTCCCTGGTAAAGCCACAGCTGGAACTAGAGTTAGCATAAAGGAAATGCCCCAGTGCAGGTCACTTGTAAAGCCACAACTGGAGCTAGAGTTAGCATAAAGGAAATGATGCTGCCCCAGTGCAGGTAGCTGGTAAGGCCAAACTGGAGCTGAAGTACTTAATGTGGTTCTAGAGTCCCCACCTCAAGAAAGCTAGAGTCCACATAGAGACTATACAGACGAAAGCCCCAAAAGATGATCCAGGGGAAATGGGGGAGGTCATATGAGGAAAGGTTAGGAGAGCTTAACTGTTCATGTTTGGAAGCTAGAAGGGAAAGGGGGAATATGACTGAGGCATACATGTTCTTCTGAAGAGTCAGGTAGATTGTAGGAACTTGTTCACAAGAGATGAGTGCAGAGTAACTTTGAGACACTGGTGAAGATGTGGGGATCAGGAGGAGCGTGAGGAAGTTCACAGAGCGGGTGGTGGATGAATGGAATAGACTGCTCAGAGAGTTGGTTGAAGCGAAGACGTTGACTGATTTCACACTTGAGTAGGACACATATAAGGGAAGAGTGGAACCCAGAGACAGAAGAAAAGGGGAACAGCCACTAGGGCTATCACATCTCTAAAGCCAGCCCAGTGTTAGGCCGAGCATGTAGCTAGGCAGGGAAATGGGCAGCCTGGATGAATCTCTGGGTCTTTTTCTGCCAACATAGTCTGTGTAAGCATTGTGTAATCTTTTGTACCTAAATAAGTGAGTTCTCATGGTTTGTTACATCAGTCCTTGATTTTCCAATAAAACATATTTAATGATGATGGATTACCCTAAGTTCATGAAACCTTGGGGTTTTGCACCAGCTTGTGGACACGTGTGGTATGACATACTGTATGAGATTACGAATGCCCTTTGTATCCAGTGCTGATTGTCAGTGTCACAGATAAATTGTCACCTGACCCATGTTTCTGTGGTCTGTTTCAAACATTGAATTGTAAGGTCAGGAAACTTTTTTCAAACAACATGAAGTCTTGCTATATTATGACAGTAGCAGTTTGTCCCACCACTAGAACTGCTCCGGAGGTGAAATGGTTAATACCATTCCAAAACAGAACTTTGAGCACGAGCTCTAAGAAGCAGCTCTATCTGTGTAATTTCAAACCTGAACTGTCAGATTCTTTACTCCGCCTCAGTGAACAGTCGCTCCGGAGATTTCTCCTACTGCTCGGTTCATTTCTCGGTTTAAACAGTGTTTTTCTGTTATTCGATTCAACGAGAATAGTTTTATTTTAACATAAAACCGTTGGTTCAAGTTCTGTCTATGTAATCGTAAGTAAATTAAAGGTTTTGTCTGTGTGGAACTTGTAAGTTTATCGGTTCGGTTTTGAACCGATCAGCTGGGTTTAAAACTTATTAACTTTAAAGTTTAACATTTTAGAGTCGCGGTTCCGTTCTTATCGGTTCTAAAAAAAAAGGATTTTATTACGTTTTTTCCAATACATGACACAGTTAGAACCGATAAGGTGTTCGTTTGGCATCGTCAGTTAAAGGCGTTTTCGTTAGGCTGGCATTATGTCTGAGAAACCCAAAAGAAAAACCGGCCCACTGGGTTTCAACACTGTGATGTCTGTGGGGAAGTCTTTGCCAAGGCTGACACACACACCACATGTGTCTATTGTCTGGGGTTTGACCACCTCCAGTCAGACTGCCAGATATGTAAGAATTTCCCTGCAGCCACCCTGGAAAAGAGATTGGGCAGGCTCAGGGAACGAGAGGCCAAAAAGTCCGCTGACCCGGATGGCCAGCCCGGTTCAGTGCCAACCGAACCGGAGGGAGTGCCCTCTGACCAGGGCGAGACTTCCTCGGGCAAAAGAAAAGCTGGTTCTGAGGAACCAATTCCAGTAAATAAAACAAGAAAGTCAGCAGGTTTGGAGTCCAAAACCCCTTCTCCAACTGCTGCAGAGATAGCAAAAGCCATACAAATTGTCCAGTCACTGTCTCAGGTTCCATCCGAACCGCCACTATCTGGCAAAAGGTCGGTTCATCCGGTTCCAGTGGTTCAGGAATATGATGTTGAGGAATTTTATGAACCAGAGGAGGGGAGGATGATTATGAACAGTATGAATGTGGCTGGGAAGGTCTGGGTGTGCCCATTGAACGGACATTTCCCCAGACAGACCTCTAGAATCTCCCCTATGCTATCTGAGTCCCATCTCATTTTATGTTTTACAAAAAGTTGCTGAAACCCTCCAGCTTCCCTTGGAAGAAGCTGTGGATGAGCAAGAGAGCCTGATTTTGTAGAAATGATGGATATTCCA
Organism: Neoceratodus forsteri; assembly: GCA_016271365.2. NCBI lineage: Eukaryota > Metazoa > Chordata > Ceratodontiformes > Ceratodontidae > Neoceratodus > Neoceratodus forsteri. Next base: position 895,332,452 of record CM028130.1, on the reverse strand, counting down.
GAGTCTAGGAGATTGTCTATTCCTTTGCATAAGTCTTTTAGGAAGCAAACAATAAAAATTTTAAAAGCTCTAATTCTGTGCCTCCTGTAGATAAAAAGATGGACAGAAGGTGCACATTGTCAGGTCCTGATACAGAATTCCTTTCTCAGCAATGCAGTCATGTTAGTAGTTCAGGCTGCAGCCTGTGATAAAGCTAATATCCCCTGGCTTACATCCTCCTGACAAGGATTCCAGGAAGATTGATGCCATGGCGAAAAAACAGTATATGGCAGCCTCTCTGGGACTCAGGCAAGCAAATTATATGGCTTATGTAGCTAGGTATGAGAAATCTAGATGGGATACTGTTATGGAATTAGCCAAGCAAGCTTGCTGGCCAGCTGGCTAGCTTAACCAGAACAGGTGGCTGCTGATGGCATTGAGGCTTCTAAGGTACAGTTTCATGCTGCTGTGGATGTTAATGATGTTTCTCTAGGGTCATGGCCACATCTGTAGCTTTTAGAGGGTTGGCCTGGCTCAGGTGTACTAGTCTGTCACAGGATACCCAGACTAAGGCTGTGGATTTTCCTGTGATGGGAAATTCTCTGTTTGGGGAGCAGACACAGAATTACATGAAAAAGATGGATGAATATAGGACTACTTACAAAAGTGCCCAAGCTAAGGAGCGGCAAGCCACTCCTCAGAGGCATACCCCCAGGGGTAGGGGTAGGCCTTTTCACAGGCCTTTTTACCAGACTCAGGCCTCCTCTGCCTATGCTCAGAGGGGCTTCTTCAGAGGCAGAGGCAGACGAGGGGTGGGCAGGCCTGCTCCCACCCCTCAGCCTAAAGCTCCTGCTAAGCAGGCACCCTGATGGGGTGCCCAGGGCCGATTCTCCTTTAGCGGTAGGGGGCAGGCTGGCTTACTTCAGTCAGAACTGGGCTTCTTTAACCTCAGACAAGTGGGTTCTGGAAGTAGTAAGCCGGGGTCTGGTTCTAAGCTTCAAAAAGTTTCCCAAGTTGAGAACCAGACTTTTTCTACCTGCAAGTGCTTCGGAGACCCTTGCTCTAGAAGCAGTGGTCTCAACCCTGTTAGCTCTCAGAGCAGTGGAAAGGGTTCCTCCCCTGCACCAGGGCAGGGGTCTGTATTCCAGATACTTCCTTACCCCAAAAAAGACAGGAGAATGGCGGCCCATATTAGACCTCAGATATCTGAACAAGCATCTTTGAACCAAAGTTCAAAATGGTAACTCTGGCAATGATTTTACCCTCCCTAAGGCCAGGGACTGGTTAGCCTCCTGGACCTCAAGGATGCATATTTCCACGCCCAATCAGAAGCTCCCATCGAAAGTACCTCAGATTGAACTACCCTCAGGTCATTACCAGTTCAGAGCAATGCCCTTCGCCTTACCTCTGCCCCAAGGGTATTCACAAAGTGTCTAGCACTGGCAGTGGCTCACTTAAGGAGGCAAAGGATTGCTGTTTTCCTATCTAGATGATTGGCTCATTGTAGGCCAGTCCCCAGAACAGGTAAATCTCACCTGCAAGTTACCCAGCAGCTTCTCACCTCCTGGGCTTTCTGCTAAATCTACCAAAGTCGGTTCTGGAACCAGTCCAGGTACTCACCTTTATAGGCAGAGTTGGACACAAAGCTAGCCAGAGCTTTTCTTCCCTTAGAAAGGGTGGCCAGATTTAGTGACTCTGGCCTCCTCCTTCACCCTGCAGGTCTCTCGACCAGCAAGACACTTTCTGCAGCTCCTGGGACACATGGCTGCATCCACAGCTGTTGTGCAGGGAGCAAGATTTCAGATGAGAGACATTCAGTTTCACTTGAGAACCTATTGGTCTCAGAGAAGAGACCCCCTTCCAAGTTGGTCTCAGTGACTGAACCTTGATCCAGGCCTCCAGTGGTGGCAGGATCAGAGCAATTTAAGATTGGGGTCCCTTCATTCCCCTGCTCACAATTTGACTCTCACTACAGATGCTTCCCTTCTGGGTTGGGAGGCCCACATGGGCGACCTTTCCACTCAGGTGGTCCCCCGGAATCTCTGCTCCACATCAATTTGCTGGAACTCAGAGCTGTCTTTTAGCTCTTCAAGCATTTTCTGCATCTGTCCACAACAAGGTGATACAAGTCAGAACAGACAACACCACAACAATGTGGTACATCAACAAACAGGGGCACTCGGTCTTGGCCTTGTGCACCGAGGCAATGAAGTTGTGGTCTCTGGCCTATTCCCTGACACTTCCCTCTCATAGCAGTTCATCTTCCAGGGAAGGACAATGTCCTAGCAGATGCTCTCAGCAGGATTTCCCAGGGCCATCACGAATGGTCCCTGGATCCTCAAGTGCTGGGGATAGTCTTTTGCCAGATGGGGCACCCTCAGATAGATCTTTTGCAGCCCCAGACAATCACAAACTTCCTCTGTTCTGTTGCAGGCCTCCAGTGTTGGGCTCAGTCCCCTGGATGCCCTTCTCCCTGGATTGGAGGAAGTTTCTTTATGCTTTCCCTCCCTTCCCTCTCTATTCAAAGTATTAGTCAAAATCAGATCTCAGCCTTGCAGGGTGATTCTGATTGCCCCGGATTCGGCCAGGCAGCCCTGGTACCCACTCCTTCTGTCACTGACAATCCATCTTCCCCTTTGCCTCCCCAGGATTCACAACCTGTTAACTTGTGCCCAGGGAAGGGTTTGGTGTCCGGACCTCATATCCCTCAACCTCAAGGCCTGGCTCTTGAGGAGTTAGAGTTTGCTAATTTACACCTCTCTCAAGGTGTTCTTGAAATCCTAAAGGCTTCCAGAAAGCCTTCCACTAGGAGCTACTTATAGTTCTAAATGGAAAGGTTTTTCCATTTGGTGTGCTAGGAAAAATATTTCCAAGAATCTGCTGATTTGCCCATTGTGATTAGATTACATGGTCCATCTTAATTCTTTGGGTCTCAGACCAGCTATCCTGAGAGTCCATTTGGCAGCTGTATCTGCTTTTGTGTCAGCAGGAAAGTCATCCCCTCTTTCCACTCACCCTGTGTTTTCCAAGTTTTTAAGGATTACTCCATACTAATCCACCCTTTCGGGAACCGGCCCCTGCCTGGGACCTTAATGTTTGTATTGCCCAGTTAATGCAACCCCCTTTTGAACCTCTGTTTTCTGCAGAGCTTAAGTATCTAACTTGGAAAACTGTTTTTCTGGTGGCTATCACTTCTGCTAGGCCATAAGTGAGTTGCAAGCCTTGTCAGTGGAAACTGACTTTATTTCTTTCCACAGGGATAAGGTAGTCCTTAGGACTAATAGGAAGTTTTTACCTAAGGTGGTTTCAGATTTCCATCTTAACCAATCTATCTCCCTTCCAGTATTTTTCACTGACCACTCCTCTTCTGGTGAGAGGAGGTTGCACAGCCTGGATGTTAAGAGAGCTCTTAGTTACTATATAGAGCGTACCAAAGGTCACAGGTTCGAATCCCTCCAACATTTCCTTACCTATGGTGAAGTTGGGAAAGGCAAACCTGCCACTAAGAGATCAATTGCCAGGTGGATTGTCTCTTGTATCCAATTTGTTATCAGAAACTGGGCAGAGATCCCCTCTGGCTTGGGGCTCATTCTACCAGGGGTACAGCTGCGTCTCTAGCTGCTGCCAGAGACATCCTATATTAGAGATATGCCAGGCTGCTACTTGGAAAGCAGTACACACTTTTACCAAGCATTACTCCCTGGATGTCCAGGCCAGGAGAGATGCTCGGTTTGGCACAGCTGTTCTTCAGAGCCTATTCCTAAGTGGGTTCTGCCCTCCTCCATGGAGGTACTGCTGTGTAGTCTGCTACTGTCATAATATAGCAAGACTTCATGTTGTTTGAAGAAAAATTACTCACCTTAGTAATGTTGTTTCTTCTAATGGAGTCTTGCTATGACCTTCCCTCAGCCTGCCCTCTCAGAACTTCTACTTGGGTGGGTGCAGGCAACTTAGTGTGGGCACTGTTTTATGCCTTTAGCTTTCTCCCTTTTTGTGAGTTTTGGGTGTGTGTGTTTTATTATACTGTTGTTTTATTCTCATGTTGTTAGAATTGTGTTAGTAGTTCTGGTCCCTGACTTGAGTCTTGGGTGTTGGGACCAGCAATGGTTGTTAATATTTAGGTAGCCATTTGGCTAGTGTAGGTTACAGCTTCCACACAGACCTTAGTGAGTTTTGCTCGTAAAGATCTGACAGTTCAGGTTTGAAATTACACAGATAGAGCTGCTTCTTAGAGCTCGTGCTCAAAGTTCTATTTTGGAATGGTATTAACCATTTCACCTCTGGAGCAGTTCTAGTGGTGGGACAAACTGCTACTGTCATAATATAGCAAGACTCCATTAGAAGAAACAACATTACTAAGGTGAGTAATTTTTTCTTCTCTGCTGTTTTCATATAGCTGCCCTGTCACCTTTCATTATTGCAGAGCCATTGTGATGTTTGATTGGTTGAATTTACAGCCCTTTCTTGCACTCATATTTGCCTATACGTGTGTGTGTGTGTGTGTCTCTTGATATATATTCTTTTCAAAAAACTGCATTAATACACCTGTTAGGATGACGTAACGCCATAAAAGTAGGGAATGTGGCATTAGGGTTTTCAACCCTAACGCCAGTCGCCTAGCAGCAAAAGGAAAAAAAAATATGGTTTTGGGTCTACGAGTCTTGACGAATCAGTGGGGGGGGCCTTCCTTGGGGGTTGTTAACCCTAATGATGACCCCGTTCCCTGTGCAAACAGAGTCACACATGATCTCCTTTCTTTACATAGGGCCCACGAGGGGGAGGGTTCAGCATTACGGCTGACAGCACCCAAGGAAGATCCCACCACTGATTCACCAAGACTTCAGAGACTCAAAACTGTAGTGTTTTTTTTTTCCTTTTGCTGCTTGGGAGTGGGGGCTGGGGCGTTAGGGTTAGAAACCCTAATGCCACATTGCCCTGCTTTTGTGGCGTTCGGTTACCCTAACTGGTGCATTAATGTAGTTTTTTGTAAAGCATTTCCTGTATGTTGCTGTGGAAGTGCAGGGCCTTCTGGGCCCCTGATCTTGCATTTCAGCCAAAACAGGAACCAAATTGTCAGCATAGCGTTGTTATTACCCCACTTCATGAACATCATGCTGAGAATTCCATGGACGATTGGGCAACTGTAGCAACTGCAACTGTAATAATTTGTGTGTATATAATGATCGTGTAACTCAACGTATGTATGTATTCTCACCTGTATGTAACCTCTGTCTATAACCGCACTTATTGTTGTCTCTGCCACCCCCATGAGAAGGTACCTTTGTAAACGAGTCTCTGACTCAAAGCTTGTAAACTGATTACTTCAATAAATAAATAAATAAAATAAATAAAATTTTCAGATTCTGCGCCTGTGCAACGTCATTCTGTGCCCCAGGTGAGAAAACATATAGTGTAGTTGCCCTATTGGTCCTTGTAAGAACAGATTCAGAAGCAGATGATTTGATACCTGTTATTGGCCCAACATAGATGTTACACAAAAAAGGAACAAAGTGCTCTAGCCTTCGGACCAACCAGGTCCTTCTTCAGGAGCTTTATGACCGTAACATCTGTGTTGGTCCCACTAAAAGGTATCAAATAATTTGCTTCTGGAACAGGTGAGAAAACACATTTTGGCCTAGATTTGAAAAATGACAGCTGTCAGGTTCATGGGGTGATGTAAAAAAAAAATGGCTATGTTGAAAATTTGGGGTGAAAATAATTAAAATTATCAAAGTTACGAGTGAGCGTAGTAAAATTTCAACATATGTGCACAACTTTGCAATTTTTACCCCAGATTCTCAACATAGCCTTCTTATGAGCCCATCTCATGAACAAGGGCAGTGAAAATTTTTTTATCCCACTCGAAAGGCGATTCCACCAAGTGACTCTGAGCTCACCTTTTGGGTTGAATTTGCGTAAGTACACGCCATTGTTCATGAGGTGGGATCGTCAAAATATGCAAAAATGGCCAAGATATGTTTCAAAGTTGAAAACCTCATTGAAATACATTGAACCACACTTACCTAAGTTTCTCATATTGCAGTCGCTGAAGATGTCTTCGATCGGAGAGTGTATCTTCACCTTATGAAGTGTTCAAGTGAGTGAGGGTGTGTGTGGGGGTGGTGGGTGCTGATTGGGAGGTGGAGGTAGGGTCAGATCGGCGAGGGACTTTTCTTTTTTTTTTTTCTTCTTCTTCTTTAGGTATAACTCATGGGCTCTGAGATTCCATTTTGAATTAAGGCCAAGCAATGGAATCCTTGGACTTCGAAAGTGTTATTGAAGCCAGTGAATAAAAAAAAAAAAAATCAAGGGATGGGTTTCTGCATTTCAAACCAAGATGGTGGTTGGGGGGTGCCACTAGACACCAGGGAAAGACCAAAACCAATGGGAATTGTGATCAGAGGGTTGAGGGGTGCCACTGGATACCAGAGAAAGATAAAACAATTACAGGGATGGCAGTTGGAGGGTGGGGGTGGCCGGGTGGCACTAGACACCAGGGAAAATATAAATTACAGAAACTGTGATTGGAGGGTTGGGGTGCCACTAGACAATAGGGAAAGATAAATTACGGGGACAGTGATCAGAGGGTCGGAGGATGCCACTAGACACCAGGGAAAATATAAATTACAGAAACAGTGATTGGAAGGTAGGGGTGCCACTAGACACCATGAAAAGGATTCCCACTTAAGTTGGATTTTCCCCCCTTTAACTGAAGTTCGCTAAGGGGCCATTTTGTATCAAGGTGATCCAGTGGAATAGTCACACTTCTAAAAATGCTTGTGGAAGAAATTATGTGGGGATTCTTTCCTGTAGTTGTAGTGTTTTCTGTAAATCCTGATTGTCATTATACCTTTCCAGAAGAGTGGAACAAGGGATGAACCAGGTAACTACAGACCAATCTGCCTTAACCTCCATTGTAGGCAAATTAATGGAGACCATACTAAAGGAGAGACTAGTGGACATTCTGGAGGTTGATTGTCTCCAGGATGAAGGTTAACATGGGTTTGTCTTGGGGAGATGCTGCCAGACCAACCTGATAGACTTTTTTGACTGGGTCACAAGGACTAAGGACAAGGAACAGGTGATTGATGTCCTGTACCTGGACTTCAGCAAGACCTACGGCTCTGTGCCACATTGGAGACTGCTTTGTAAGCTGCAGGACCTGGGAGTTGGGGAAGAAGCTGGCAGGGTGGGTCATGAGCTGGTTACAAGACAGAAACCAGAGGGTGGTGGTAGGGGGAACTCTTGAAGCCTTGGCCTGTAACCAGTGGGGTCCCACAGGGCCTAGTGCTTGTCCCAGTGTTTGTTTAGTTTATTTATTTAAAAGTTGGTAACCGGGAAAGGCACACTGAGCCAAGGCTCGATTCCAGGTACGACCCAGGGAAGGGCAAGGGGGACAAAGTATAAAAACGATAGTGTTTGTGCATAGTAATACATAATGTTACACAGCATTAAAAATAGATACACAACATAGCGACAGTAATACATTGCAGTTGGTGTAGAACAACATCAAGATTGATTCAGTTGTTACAATGGTGCAAGATCGCATAAGCACAGTAATGCATAACAATGAGGCGACCACAACCAGAAGTTCAACCAACACATAGGCAATAAGAGCTGAAGTTAGGACAGGAAAAGGGATGGAAGTGGAGGGGCGAGGGAAAGTGGAACTGATGATTTTGGTGGGAGGGGGAGATGCCTGAAATAGTTTTTGATAGCAGTTGCAGTTGGCATTATCTTTATTAGTGACATAGCTGATGGGGTCAAAGGTAAAGTCTACCTATTCCCAGAAGACATTGAGCTGTATGGGAGAGTGAACATGGAGGGGAGACAGGAGCTCAGGGAGGACCTGGCTAGGCTCAAAAAGTGGTCGGGTAGCTGGGGTTCGGCACCAAGAAGTGCAAGGTCATGCACCTGAGAGCTAAGAACCCAGGGGCCAGTTACTAGTTGGGAGGGGTACAAAAACCCAGTTCTGAGGAGGAAAAGGACCCAGGGATAATCATCATAAGGGACCTGAGGCCCCTCTGCATATTGCCGTAAAGCAGCTGCCAAAGCCAGCAGATTGCAGGGATGCATCACCAGAGGAATCACCTTCAGGAATGGGTAAGTAATTCTGCCACTGTACAGGTTTTTGGTGAGACCGCACTTAAGAGTACTGTGTGCAGTTTTGGTGCCGATATCTGAAAAAGGACATCAGATTACTGGAGGGGGTGCAGTGTAGGCTAGCCAAAATGATCCAGGGTCTGTGGGGCAAACTTTATGAGGAGAAGTTGCAGGAGCCCAATATGTATTCCCTGGAGGGGTGATCAAAATCTTCAAATAACTTAAGGGTAAGCAAGGTTAATACAGATGGCATGTTCAGTCTCGGGGAGCGGGTCCACTAGGGGCACAATCTGAAATTAGTGGGAGAAGATTCAAAGCGAATTTTTTAACAGAAAGAGTGGTGTCCAAAGGGAATGAACTGCTGGAGGAGAGGGGTATCATCGAAAACAGTGTATAGCTTGAAAAGGGATTGGGACAGAGTGAAAGGGAGAGCATAACAGGTGGGAAGATGGGTGGGGGATGAGAGGGGAAGGGAGGAAGGCTGTATGTGGCAAAGGGAGGGGGCAACTCCAGTAAATTCGTCTGAGAGCTGCACACTCAGGCAGACTAGATAGACTGAAATTACCTGTCTCTGCTGGCATGTTTGTATGTTCATATGTTCATATTTATCTGTGTTCTTGCATAAGCACTACAAGTGAAGTCTGTGTTAACAGTTTCCTTGCAAACTGCTCTGTTTTACTATAAAATATAGAAGTCTGTGTAGCTCTAATGACCCTCATACTATATGAGTTAGTTTTGCCTCAAAACCACTTTAATGGGTCATTGTTGTTGTTTTTTTATTTTCCAGAGAAAAATCTGAAAAACGGTTCCGGAGCCCAGTGTCGCAGTCACCAGTTGCCAGCAATGGAATAGCAAGGGTTCCCCCTTCTAGTCATGTAGGGCCCACTCAGAGTATCCGCTGCAGCCACACTTCAGGTTAGTTAAATATGGTCTCCCCCGCCCCAACCCCCAGTAAGTTTCTTATTTTCCATAAATGTTTTTATTGAAAAAGATTTTTCAGCAAAACAAGTCAGAAGTACAACAGGAAGTATTTTACACCAGTAATTAGCAGGTCCCTGTTGCATGGGTTTGAACAATTAATCTACACCTGGTGACAATGTATAAATGAACTGGTACACTTGTACAGAGGCTGTCTCTACGAATGACATTATCATCTACCAAAGAGTACACCTGGACCTGTGCTAGGCTGCGTACACGTAAAGATATGATACTTAATTGTGCAGTGTGGTACCCTTTATTATCCATAGTGGTCACTGTACATGCCTGGGCCCTCTATATCCGTGCCAGGGACTATAGCATGATCAGCTAGTTAGTGGAATTACTTAAAAGCAACAACATCTAACATACCAATAAACCAGTCACGAAACTGACTCCGAGCCACGGTCTCCAATGTGCTGCCAATGTTTCCCATCGGGTTAGAGTATAATGATCTCCATGACAAGACTGACATTAGGGTGTGGTTAATAGAGTAGTTAACACAATGTTAAGTCAGCTGGATGAGGCATGTGAACTTAATAATCTGTAAAATGGTTGGGAGGGTGAGGTGAGCTGACCAGCCCAGAAAGCGGGCAGCCGTAGATTCATCTTATTCACACAGACCTCCATTATTGAGATGTAGCAATTGTGTAGTTAATTTAGATGCCAAGGGCTACTATGTATATTACCAGAGGTGTGTAGAGCATTGCTGCGAGAGGGAAGCTTCACCTGTTAGGAGGGAGAGTAGGGAGGGTCTGTCCAGTCTGCCACTTGGAGAACTGTCCACACTTTCACTAAACACTACAGTCTTGACATTGCCTCTAGGAGAATAGCAGGCTTCTGCCTGGCTGTGCTTCAAGGCCACCTGTCTTGAGCCTGTAGCCTCCAGCTACTTAGTCTGTCCTTCTGTCAGTACTGTGTGGGACTCGTTCCATAGGTGTAAGCTGTTACAAGAGATACCCTCGATCAAGATAGTACAGTTAAGTAAGAACTTAACGTAACAGTAGATCTTCGGGAGGATCTCTTGCATCAGGCCATGCCGTCCCACCCTCTGTCCCACTTGGCCTTAGGGCTCCTCCATTCCTGTTTCTGTCTCCAGAGCGGTCTACCTTCTGGTTTCACAGCACCATCTTGTCGACCTGTTTGGCCCTTCATTTGGGACGGCCTACGGGGGGTTTCTACTGTGCCTGCCAGCTGGTGCCCTGCATTCCTCCTGGGGTGACGTCCTCTGCGCACCTCTCTCTCTTGGGGCTTCCGAGGTGTTCTAGTGCTGCTCTTTTCTTAAGGGCTTTTCTGCCTCCACTGTTGGGCAGAACTGTTGTCTCTTCTGGCTTCCTAGAGGGAGGCCCTCTGAACATGTTCCCTCTAGGGCCATAAGGCTATTTCAGTATTGCCCTTTTTTCTTCTTAAGGACTTCTTTGCTGATTTCTGCCTTTTCTTATGGGCAAAACCATACCCCCTCTTTTGGTTCCCTATGGGGAGGTCCTCCGAGCTTGATCTCCGGGAAACTGAGGAGTCTGGGTCACCCACACTTATGTAGGGATGGAGGCCTTGAAGCACAGCCAAGACAAAGCCTGCCCTTCTAGAGGCACTGTCCAGACTGTAGCGTTTAGTGAAAGTGTGGACACTACTCCCAGTGGTAGTAGCACAGATTTCAGCAACTGACATGTTCCTGAAACAGGCAACAGAGGTGTGGCCTGGTGCAAGAGATCCTCTCAGAGATCTGCAGTTCCAGTACGTTCTTGTGTAACTGTACTTTAGGGAACAAACCCATTCCATGCTGCCCCAGATTTGGTGCGGGTTAATCCCTTTTGTTTATTGTTTGTACTATGTAGTCCTTTTTTAGATTCAAACTTTTTAACAATTTGAACTAAATGTTAGTATTTGGATAGTTTTTTTCTTGTATTTGTGAACAGTGCACCTAAAAGTGAATGTGAAATTCTCTGTATTTATCACAAATTAATACTATGATGTTTGATGTGTATACGATATACATTGTTCTTTGTAAGCAGCTTAAAGGGCTAGTGGAGTCAAAACAGGCAGATATGAAAATAATACAAATTCTCACCCCAGGGCTCCTTAGCATCAGTAACAGTGTGCAGTAAGCTGGCTAGGTTGAGCTGCCTCGGAGGCGGAGTTTGAAAATGAATAAAATTAATTAGCCAGTCAGAAGAGAGTTAGAGGGTGTGCTGAGTGGAGCTTGCCCAGAAGGCACCAGAATTTTTTCTCCACCTGACTGAGTGTAACAGCCTCTGGGGTGCTCTCTCACTTTTGGTCATAGAGAAATTATTACCCGGAGTTTCTTACTTTTTTCATATTTGGTGCTGAGTTTGTGAGTATGTCTTGTCTTCTTTTTTTTTTTTTATTTATTTTATTTTTTTTTTGGTTCTATTTTACACTTTTTTAGCAGTTCCCATCAGTTCCTAGGAACCGCGTGTTTCTACCTTTTCTGCGGTTCCATATCTTATATCTGAAGTAATAAGCATCCTTGGTATTTTTGAAGGTTTCTTATATTTAGTTAGCGGTTCCCGTTTTTAAGCGGGAACCATTGTTTTTTCCTATTTTAAAAATTTTTTTACTTCGGCAAGTTGTGGTTCTTTACCACGAGGGAACCGACAGCAAACCAATTCTTTTCCCATTTGAGAACATATTTTTTAGGCATTTCTGACAAATTGGCATGTCAGAAAGACCTAAGAAAAGGACTGGACCTTCAGGTTTTAAAAATTGTTTCAGTTGTCATAAAATTGTGGCTGAAGCAGACAGCCACAACTTGTGTTTACAGTGTTAAGGTCCATACCACTATTGTGACCTTTGCTCTAAGTTTTGTTCAAAAACTACCAGAAAGAGAGCCAAAAGATTGGAAATTGTGACTTCTCAGTCTGCTTCCCCCTTTGCTAAAGCTTCTGAAGAGGGGTCTTCTTTCCAAGTTAAGACCAAAGAAAAGACCCTTAGGGACTCCTCTGAAAATAAGTCAGATAAACTCAATAACATTAATTCTGGTGACCAGCCAAAAATGAGACGAGGGGAGCAGGTCACTGATTCAGTGCCTGTCAAAAAGAAATTTAAAGAAAAGCATACCATTGCCCGTCCCGCGCCAAGGCAAGGGGAGACGCCAGTGGTTCAGAAACATAAAGAAAAAGACAGTCAAGAGGCTTAAAGAAAAAGAGAAAGTTTCTGCCGTAGAAACATATTTATCCCCTGTAGAAGAGATGACCAAGGCTTGGCACCTTCATCAAACCATTCAACATATGGGCAATATTTTCTCTGCCCCCCTCTACTCCTGTTCACCATGGCAGTTCTGCCCCAACTTTTGGTCCAGTCTACTATGGTGGCGGAGTTGATGATGATGAATCAGAAGGCCAGCCCCTAGAACCTGATGTTTCACCTGACCAGGAGTTTGGTACTTCTCTAAGTGGCCAGGGTGATTTTTTTCTTCCCTAGTTACTTTTCTGCAACATATGGTGGACACCTTGGACCTCCCTGCTGAGGAGTCTATCGAGGATGCTGAGGAGGATGAAAACTATAGGGATATGATGTGTTATCCAAGGACCAGCACCCCTGATTGGCCCCTCTACCTTCCAGACAGTAATACTTATAGATATATGTACTAACCTTAGGGCATAGGCAGTTATCGTATAAGCATAAGTGTCAGGATCTGAGTTCTACTGTACTTTTATATATTTTTACTGAGAATCCTAATGCTTTTGCTGTTATTCTGATTGTAACACTTGGGAGATGATTCTCTTTTCACCATTGTATAATGATTAGTTAGGCAATACTGCCATCTTTAGTGTTTGTGCAGAATTGTAACTGCATATGTAACCGCAAGTGTCCTTCTTAATATATAAGCCCTATTGTCTTCGCTGTCTGTTACTTTTGCTAGCTCAGCATGCTTTCCCAGGCTAGCGAGGAGTCAGGTTATCTGCCACTGGCCAATTATAATGTTTTTATATATCTTTTTAGCTGTTGCTATAGTGTATCTTTTTAGCTGTTGCTATAGTGATTATCAGGGGTATAAGACCCTTTGCATAGCACCTACTCCCTGAGAAGAGATGTACTGCTACCTATAGGTAAGAAAGATTGGAAGTATTCTCCCAATGATCACACTGTTTGGTTGTAAGCCTGCTTTATATACCAGAAATAAATCACTTTTGTGCTGGACACCACTTGTTTGTCGTTTCTTCACTTTAGTGTAATTCCAACAAGAACCTGAGAAGGTGATGGTTTTATCATCCCGTTACATTTGGCGACCGTGTGAAGGTTGGAATGTACAAAGTGAGGATTCCATTCGAGTTCGTTGAACTGAATGTCGAGTAGTGTAGTGTATTTTTTGCCTGCTTGGACCTACTCGTACTTACAGTGGTTGTTCTCTTATGGACTTGTTCCATTTTGGTTTCGGGCATGGCAGACACACACCGAACCACTGGTATACTCCCTCTGTGAGTAGCAGTATACCGCCTTGGCTCCACCGTTTGCCCATGGTGGACCGGAAAGCCGTTGGGTGATGGCGCCAAGGATTTGAGTCCAGTCTTTCGACTGCTTTCTTTGTTTGTGTGTTTACCCCTTTGTTTGGTATGCCTGAATTCTGCACAGAACTGAGACTCGATGTCTCAAAACTGTCTTACCTCCTGTGGAGGTTGGACTGATTTTGCGCTGGATGCAAAATCAGCAGAAGACACCTTGCTTACGATCTCTGATCAATATCTAGAGTCAAAGCAAAAAGCCAAGAAACACCACACCAAAGGTCTCTTGGATGCGGCTTTACATATAGCCATAGAAAGTTTACCAGCACAGTGTGCCTCCCTTGAGCTGCAAAACGCATCTCTAAAAAAAGAGATGGGCTTGCAGGCATCGGAGTTACTAAAAAGGGAACAGAAACTAGCAGAGGAGACACAGTCACTCCGTGACCACAATAACAGACTGTTGCACTGTACTGCTCAAGACTCTGAGCGTGAATTGTGTATGTTGAGAGATGACAATGAAAGGTTGAAATGTGATAAGAAACACCCATCTTATTTGAATGTAATTTTAAATGACACAAATGAAAGTTTGAGAGAGGATAATGTTGAATTGAAGGAAGAGAATGTAAGGTTGATGCATGAGCTAGACAGAGAGCTCAGGGAGAACATTGAATTGGGTGCTGCATACCAATTATTGCAGCGTGAGGTTGAGAAGGGTATTGAGCAGGGCACTGCAAAAGTTTGTCATAAGAAATGTAGAGAAAAGATGGTGAGAATGCGCCATCAGCGAGAGGTTTTCGCTAGCCATGTTAAAGCCATGAATGGTTTTCAGTACACACCCATTGACATTACGTCATCGGGCAATGGCGATTCTGATTAAGAGGACATAGGCTGCCTCGTCACGTCCAAACCCCGCTGTACCGGCGGTGGCCTTTACCAGCCATTCCCAAGATGGCAGCCACGTAAGCCTGCCCCCTTGTCACGTTGGCACGCCTTCTACACTGCCACATAAACACAAACATGGCGGCCTCCATGATACGGGAGGCCGACCCCCTCCGAGTAGGAGCCTGTTTCCATTGGTACCTCTCTTCAGGGATGACAATATGGAGGTGCGCGGCATTGAACAAGATGTCTTAACCAGACTAGGAACAACGGACGGACAGTCATCCATGCAACAGCATACTGAACGCATGTTTGAAAACACTGTCACACAGAAGCATGCGTTCAAAGCAGTCGCTGATGCGGTGGCTGAAACTGCCCTTTGCAGTGCTCTGGGTCGTGTTCAACTGACCACCACTCCCTTATACCCACATCCAATCCCCTACAGGTCGCTCACTCTGTTCAAAAAATTGCTCAAGGCATCAGACAGATGGGCCAAACTGACAGCCTCAGTTGTCATTTGGAGATGGTGCGCTCCCTATGCCAGAAGCTTAAA